>JACDQD010000005.1:15705857-16968982 GCA_019843655.1 Lethocerus indicus | reverse complement strand
AAACACTGAAACTGCAGCTTATATTTTATGGTTTATGGTGGAAATGAATATTTAAGAACTCATTTCATCCCTGGAAACGACATGGGATGAATAAGTTAATCATATAAAAGGAAACCATACACATCAAATACAAAAACAATGGACTGGTTGCCAAGTATGTTAATTTTTATATTCAAATGTAACCATCATATTTTTATAATTTGTTTTGCATCTATGATAGTATTGCAATAACTTTACTGGAGACTATTATTTTTCAGAAGTTCTTTTAAATCATCTTTGAAAACTAAGTTAACAGTTAAATAAAAGACAAACTTAATTTTATTCAAGTGTCATTTGAAAGTACCAAAGTACCATTTGATTCTTAACCATTTTAAATATTCTATATTGGCAGTATTGATTACCAAATTAGCAGAATTAATTTAAATACATTTCATATGAACAATATCTATCTAAAGTATCATGTACAAGGAATTTCAATTCAAATGATTTATTTCCATATGAAACTATACCCATGCATAATGAAGTTGGGATAATAGACAGTACTTACCAGTAGAGACACCACATAATAAGTTCAATAAATTAGTTTTGAAACTGATCATCTGGGAGTAATCAATCAATGACCCAAAAGTATTGGCATTAGCAATGGCTAAGAATAAATCTGAGGCAACACACTATATTTACATATCGTATATGAATAAATTGTAAACAAATTAAAACCATAAAAAATCTGATATAGAAGGAATCAAAGAAGAAAATTCCACATTGCAGTATTTATAACTTGAATGTAAATTTCAATCTTTGTTGACATTACTTATATAGTGAATTAGGCTGCTTATGGTAAGCAACAACTATAAGAGATCGTGGTAAAATCTGCCTTATGCTAACTTACATACATCAAATGTCCAGGGCATACAGGTAGATTTGCATCAAGGTGATACTAATTTGTTTTAATATAGAATAAACCCGTTAAAAATGAGTTTTACTCATTTTTTGATGAGTGATTCAAATCATTTAAATAATCTGAGCACATACAGATTATGTCATGCAAATGCAATGTATGCCATTCTTTTATGGAACCTTGTAAAATCTATATTATGCAACAGCCCACTTAACCCTGCCAACATACAAAAACAGAGGAATGGAATTTTAATGCAGGTTCAAGAACAATTTCAAGGGCACTGACTGGAGACATAATATTCCCATAAGATAGAAGCAGGGTATTAATATATAAAGAAAAATTATTTTCATAAATTAAGTTATACGTAATTCTGCAGTACTACTAAACCTACACACACACACTTTTACTTTTCCTAGGTTTGTCCTGTACCATACTCAAATATCAGTTCTTAAACAGAAAGTTCAATTAGAAAGAAAAAATATCATTATATATCTTCCTCATGTTTATTTCACTCCACAGGATTAGATTTAATTACTTCAGGTGACTGAGAAATAGTTAATTTAGTAACAGTTATTTCTTACTTTATCTACTAATTCAAAAGTAGAATCTGATCAGTACTTGTGATGATAATTAAAAAAATACAATGAACAACACACCTATAGGCTAAAGATTACTTAGACATCCTGTTTCTCAATACTTTAAATAACAAGTTTGCATAAAACTATCATTTTAGGCCCTGTGATTGTTTTAACTAATTCCAATAAATGTTTCTCATGTTAATTTTTGGAAAAAATAAACCAATATTGACTGTTAACATTTAACAGTATGTTAACTAATAACTTATATGCACTGTGTTACACCATATGCACATTGCATATGACTGCATTTAAGAAATATAAGAAAACAGAATCAGTTAGTTTTTGATATATACAATATTTATCAAATATATTTATATCTGATGTTTCTCAAACAAAACAGACTCCATTAATAACATTACATACAAAAATATTGAAAAAAATCTAAGTGAATTTCTTTATAAATTCTGACAGTTGGCAATTTATACAAAAAAACATAGAGTTCCTATTTAAAGTTCTGAAGATATTCTGATTTTTTCAACACTTTTACAGTTCTCCTTTGAGGAGTCCCGACCTTTCTTGGGGTTTATCTCACAATCTATAATTGAGGAAACCATTCTTAACTTCAGAACAATTATAAGCCAACACAATAATTGCTACAATTACCTCAGTCCCACCATGTCAATAAACTGACATAAATTATGAACACAGGAAATAATCCTGCCAATTTTCTTTCTATTTAATTCAATATATATAATCTCAAACAATTAATATAGCTAGATTTTCTGTTGATTTTCGCTTCCATTAAGAAACAAATATAGTTTATACAATATAAACATTTTTTAATGTTTAGCAATATTAATCATTAGATGGGATTAAAAAGTATTTTAGTACAGTTAGAATAACTTCTAGTGCAAAGTTTCAGCCTTGAGACTTGCATGCTGTTGCACCTTTGACTTTTTAAAACAGGAACTAGCCTATTACAGAGCAAAGGAGAGATACATTTTAAATGAAAAAAAAGAAAAATGTATTCCCATTTTTAATTTCTATCTATGTCTGATAATTGTTTCTAAATGTGTTCTAAATGTTTCTAATTTATGTGGAAATAATTGAAACATTATTTCAAAAATTAATTTCATAATACATTGTGATGGAAGCCAACTACTTGCTACTTCAAGTGATTACGTAATATTTCATTCATTTTATAAAAATATCCAGTACCAATTGTGAGTTCATCATTATGAGAACAAAGGAGAAAGTGAAATAGAGAAAGAAAGTAAAGGTTCTGAGAAAATTAAAAGTGCATTTTATTTCTGAGCTTAATGTAATTAAAGAGAAAGAGTAGCCACAAAGAATAATATCTATCATCAACTGTGACATAATTATAACTAGTTCAATGTAGTGAAACAATGAACTGACATTATAATTAATTAAGAACTTTATAAAAATTATCAATCCATGAGACAAATTATGAAACTATAAAATAAATAACCCATTTTAATTTAACAGAACGAAAACATTTTTTAAATATTTTTTACGACACTAATTTTGAAATGTATTATTTATTTAAGTAAAATGAATAGAAATAGAACAGTTAGACAGCAATTAAAAATTATTACAATACTACCCATATCCACCAACCATTTAGTAAACACAAAGAATATAATTTAACTGACTCAAAAAACAAATTAATTTTTTGGATGAATTAGGCCCTGATATGAATCTTAGGAATGCTACAAAGCACAAGTTAACCATTTATTTTAGTTGAAGTATGAAGCCAGTAAAATTGAGAGAACAGAAATAAATTATTTATAGCACCAATAGAAATTTAAACTTTCTAAATCTTTAACTCAACTAAATTAATTCGTTGGGTTTGTACATACAAATCATATAAAACATTGCACGAAATAGATAATAAAAATAGAGAATAAATTATTAATATTAAGTTAATTATATATTGTTATTCATTTCATTTATGATTCAGTACACTAAGTTTGGAAGTTGACCTTAAATAAGGATACACATTTATATCGATTTAGCTATAAATATATGAGATAAAAAAATATCTTGGGCCAATAGTAGTGTGAAATGGATGTAGAGTTCAATACAGAGATTAAAGTGATGACAAGTACCAGTAAATAAATTTAGTCTTTAAATAATTTTGTTTTAAAAAATGTTAAGGAGGATTAATAAAAACAAGTAAATGACAGGGTCAGAAACCAATGAGATATAAAGAAAACTTACAAAATAAAGGTAGAATGTTTGTAAACAAAGAAATTATCTAGACTGTTGCTTGATACAGCAGGTATACAAAGTTGACATAGCAAGAGCCTAATTGATAAACATTTATTTTTTATATTACAAATATTCTAATAAATATTTAACTATACTCAAATAAACCAACTTGCATAATAAATATTGAGTGGCATTTATTTTAAAATTCATATAATATTTGTTTATATTTGAATTTAACGACTATATAAATTATTAAAAATGAAAGAAGAAGAAGAAGGTGATAGTTAATACAATTGGACCAGTTCAGTGACACTTGGATGAAAAGATCTTGTCTTAAGTTACCACTCACTTTTTGAACTTTCTAAACAGGTTGTTGGGGAAAATATACATATCCTGCAACCAGCAACACTGCCCAGATATTAAACCTCCATGCATACAAAGGGGACCAACCTTTTATAATTCCTATTATATAGATATTTAATGAATCTGTAAAACCAAACTAATTGATAAAATTTTTAAGGGCAACATTCAAATCAATTCTAAGCACAATCTTATAGAAACTTATAAATCCCCGAAACAAAAGTGAAAATAATTCTGACAGTTTGATCCAACTGCTGGGCCAGATCGCGGAACAAAGTTTACAGTTTATAAAACAATTTTACCCAACAAAAAAAGTGACATTTAAGTTTTGCGGAACGGTCATGGTGCGGAATAGAAAGTAAAAGAGAACGGAGCCGACGGTTATACTTCACTCGGTGCTCGGGCAAAAAGAGCGACAGCCCTCAAAGGAAACGGACAGCGGACAATTACCTGTTGACAGATTTCAATCGGGCGCCGGAACACGCCTGCGGATTGCACACATCAGCCGGCGAAACGAAACGTCCTTGCTGAAAGACCGGAGGAGGACAGCGGTCGGTCAGGGAAGCGGAGAACGGAGCGGGCGGGGGAGTCGAGCATTTTGGGACCGGGCGAGAGGGGTGCGGAGCAAAGCGGTGGATTAACTCATTTCGGAAAATAACGGCCCGCTGCCGAACCGACGGAGACCAGCAGAAGACCGAGCCCCGACTGGTACCGAAGGTCAAACTGTTTCGGTTCCCACGGAACGAGAAAGTAGCAGAACAGCTGACACCCGCCCCACCACCCGCCGCTGCTCGCTGGAGCGATAGAAGCGGTCATTTTGAATTACACCTCTATTAATACACTAGAAACCCATAAAACACATCTACCTTTTCCATGTTGCTGAACCCCCCAATGATTTTCACTTAACTCTTCACTAGTTATTTAATAAATGTTAAAACAAAATGGATACTACTTCAGTTGTTATGCCTTTTTCTATGTATTAATCAACCACCCTAATGATTAATGGTCTGAATATTTGGAAACTATTGTATAATGTATGAGTACTATTTAATCTTATTTTCAAAATCCGGGTTTATATTCAATTTCAAGAGTTTTCAAGATGAAGTTCAAGAAATGTTTTTTTTTTAAATGCATTGTTCACATACTCATCGTTTATCATTACTCATGTAGTAAGATGACTGAGAAATATTGAAAATTAATTCAACTTTGTCACTCCTCACCTGGAATTAGTAGTGGTATTATTTTTGTTGTATTCATATTTTCAGCTTTACCAGTTTTGATGTTATTTTAGTCCAAGTTGTTCCAATTATTATATTTTAACCAATTCTTCAAATAACTGCAAAAGAAAAAATATGTTTTTTAAACTCATAAAGCACAATTATCTTTTTTATTTTAGAATTATAATTAAATGGGAAACAATTGCAATGAAATTATTGCATGAAACAAATAGTACAATAAAGTGATATTGTATTGAAAGGATTTTTGGTTTGCAACTCAGGTCACACAACTTATATTTTACATTTTAACTTATATTTCATTATGTAGAACTATAATATAAAAAAGATAAACCATGACTGATAAGTTTGAATGCATTTTATTTTAAGTACTGTATTTTTAAATTGAGTAATACAAAATGTTCAGTGACAACATGCAAAGAGCAATCATTATATAAAAAACTAAAATATGATTTACTTATGACATGAGAAATAATTATACAAGTAGGGCATTGAAACCATATTTTTTAAACATATACTTTTATATAGGAATATATTCCATATGAAATTTTAAATAGTGATTATTTGATATCTTAATGTAGCATGTATTAAAAGAATTAACATTGACCTGAACTAATAATTTGTTTGTTTTTTTTATGTAGCACTGCATAACAAATGAGACAAAGACAATCAGATCTGAATTTCACAAATGTGTAACTGCAAAAGCTTATGTTTAAGTTTTACAAATGATTGTTCCCATTAAATGGACCATTAATAGATGAATGCAGTTCCTGTAACTGCTGAATGTGAAGAAGAAAGAAAATTATTCTATTTTTCATGTCAATTAAATTTTAAAATGGTAAATTACTGTTTCACTTAAACTAAGGAAGACTAAAGCATGATAAGTAATAGTCAACATAGAACAGCACACACTAAAGCTACATTTTAAGCAAATTTATTGAAGAATGTATTATTTTTCATTATTTTAACATGACAAGAATTAAATTGTTTTCATATAATGTGGCTTTAATTTACCTTTGTCTCCTTTTGTTATATATGAATCCATCATTTGTCCACTAATTATCATATTTCATGCTGCAAATTGAAACTAGGCTGCAAATTTTTTAAAGCATTTTATTTAATATATTCCAACAAGTATATATATTGCAAAAATATATAATAAATAATTTTTTGTTACTTCTCCAGATATTGAGTGCAATACATATATTAATGGCATTAATGCATACATTGTTACATCACCTTGCATCTCATCATAAAAATTGGTTATGAATTGAAACTAACAAAAAATCCAGTTTTTCTAGATATAGAAGATATTCTGATGAACTTGAAATGGATACAAAAAACCTGGGTGTGCCTGTTAGTGCTTGATAAAGAAAAATGGGTTGAAGAAAAATACTATTAAAAGCAATGTAAATAATATAGAATCACTGCTGGCAAATACACACTTGATGTGAAAATAACTTAGGAATATATAAATATTTAAAAGAATCCCTAGTACAAATAACTCACCTTATGTTATCTGAGCTTTACGAAAGTGTCCCCTTATACTGTTTTATCAGATGCCATAAGTAATAGCAGTGCAGATAATAAAACACACGTTATCTAATCCAAGAGACAATATTTTATACCTTAAAACATGGAATATTATGCTGTGTACAGTTCTTATTCATAGTGTTCTATATTGATGTATAAATCTTGTTTAGAAATATAAAAGTATATTTGTTTTTAGGTATGGAATTCCAATTATACTAAATATTAGAAGAATATGGATGCACTGATCAAGGTTTATTCCCAAATATTTATTATATATGGCATCGCACATTTGATCTGAAACTTATCTATTATACATTCACTATAAAATCATCCAAGTAGCCAAGTTTTCTGGAGGTTCAGAAATAAGTTTTAACTGCATCTTTCCCCATTAAATAGAAAGCTCTTTGCTAATTTATAAGCATGTATTTTAATTTTGTTATCTTTTGGTAAATATTCTCATAAATACCAGAAATAAATAGTAAGTTATCATAAGAAATAAATAAATGACACAAGACAATATTAGTCAGACTGATGACACAAGAAATGAACAAATGATATTACATTGTAGAAATAACAGCAACATGTAAATTTATTATTACCCTTAAATGTCAATTTATTATGTTTCCAAATGTAATAGATAACAAAATTAGCATGTGTAATAAATGAATATGAAACTAATAGATGTAATTTCACAAACAGGTACACCAAAATCCCTTTGTGAACCAATTTCACCATCAAGACTTACTGATGATTTTGTGTTTACAAAGTCACATCTGTAAGCTTAATTGTATCCCATCAAATGGGATCCTCTTAGCAATCATAGTGGAGACAAAGGTGATGCAACATTTGTACCTATTTTATAAAATTATAATGAATAAAAAATTTTAATTTGCCCTGTGTATACGTCAAATGTTTGTATTGTAAGACAAGCAAAATGTCTGAAATAAAAATGATATTGCTTCATTTGATAATTAAAAACAGATATATGATTTTACTCTATAATCTTTCAATAATTGTCTTGCCATTTATATTCATATTATTTCACTGCTAGATCTTTCAGTTCTAAATGAATTCATTAACAATGCCCAAATGGCAAGAAATCAATTCACAGAATATAACCAATTGAATTACAATAGATGTGTCATGAAATGGAACATTGCCAGGCACAATCATTAAAGTTAGGATTACATACATAAATAAATGTTGACTGAGTCCTAAAACTATCTATCAAACAGATACATCATTATATTACTATAGGTGAAATTGACAATATATGCCTACCTATGTTGGGATGATGTAAATGGAATCATTACTTACATTTATATAACTAACTTAAATGACATAACATTTATATAACTCATGGCACTGTATCTCACACAATGAAATGTAAATAGCTGCCCCTTTGGTGGTATATTTTTTGCTATCTAAAATCTGAATTCAGTGTTATTCTTAAGTTTCATTTGAACCAGTAAATGTAGGAAAATTAACACCATAGGACAGTCAATAAAAAAGCCAAACCAATTCAATGGAGAGAAAAATTATTAAGGAAAAAATATAATGATATAATTAAAATTATGAAATGTATTATATTGCAATTCTCCATTTTCATGAAAACTGTTTGACTATAATTATGATTTGACTTTAATCTGAATATGGTTTTTAACGAATACCAGAGAAACAAAACAAAAAGCAGTATAATTTGATGAAGTCTGTTGAAACAATTACAAAGGAACAGGAAATGCACTGACTATCTGCTACTTATGTGAAAGTATTGGATCTTCAGAGTATTGAAACTAATTTTAGTGTAGAATATATTTCCTGACTGCTTTGCAACAATGGTTTAAAATTTTTGTTTTCAAACAGTTAAAAGAAAATAAGTATTGATGAAGTTAAGCTTTAAGTCTTTGTATAAGTTTCATAGACCTATCAAATTTTCATTCTAAAAGACAATATAAAATACAAGCTTAAAGACATAACAGTTTCAAATACTTTGTTAGCATGCAAACTACCCGATATAATTATACTTTATTATGAGACACTCATCTATAAACCGGTTTTTACACATCTTTTGTAGAAATGCTACCTACAATTGATAACTTGAGTGGAACAGTGTTTCATCCGCTGTGTGGTAGAGCATTTCCCAGATATATTGTCTGAAAAAGTATTGGACGTATTTCACCAAGTATCCCTACCATTTTATATCCTCAAGCAAAGCCAAAAAATTTTTTGTGAGATTTTTTTATATGAGTACTCAATACAAGCTAGTGCCAATATTGATAGTTTTTGAGCTTACTAAAATTAATAATATTTAAATATATTATTGCTGGCCAATAATTAGCCTTAAGTGGAATGAAGCACATGATATCCAATTTAGTTTAGAAGTAATATTTACCATGTTGGTAAGAACATACATTGTTTGAAGCCAATAGCTAAAAATATGTTGGTAGTTGTGGCTAGCTCGAGAGAATATTCATACGTATACGAAAGTAGATCGTCATAATCGAGATATATAGTCGGGAGTATCGGGAGAATCCGCCAACCAACGTAGTAACGACACGTTGTATAGTTATGAAAATGATGACAAATTGATAGATTTATTTACGTTTTACCTGATAGCTTAACAGGTGATGACCGGTTGGCGTGGAGCCATCGCTCTCCGCTAGGGTCGCTGCCTGGTTTCTAATTGTTATGGCAGTGTGTCCAGTATTTTTCGTTAGTACTACAGAGTCGGTCCAAGAAAACAGAACTTAGTGCGTGTTTGTGTGTGCGAAGTGCTAGTGCGTTCGAGTGTTCAAGTGGTCCCCTTCCGGCTCTCGAGATTTATTCGGTGTGTTATAAACTAACAGCGAAAACCGGACAGCCACCGAACTCGAGGCCGGCCCTCAGGTCCTACCGTCATCCGAAGCGCCCGAAGGACTAAAAGGTGAGTGATTTTCTTATCTTCTTTATATTTACAAAACATTTTCAAAACATTTACTTTTGCAGTGTTAGCCCCCGATAATTATGTGTGCGTCCTTAACAATTATGAAAAGGTATGATAGTCTTCGTGGGCATTCTAATCAGGTTGTTTGCCTCGGTAGAGGTTAATTTACAAATGGCGCAAGAATAGCAGTGTTTTGATTGTTGTGAATTAAATTAAATTTTACTTTCATACAATAGACATCATGCCAGTTGGAGTTATTAGGAATCAATTTATATTCACATACCAATGTAATATTCCTTGTAATCTTTTCGAATTATGGCCAACTTTTAATTTATGTTTTAATGTAGTGCACCGTGGGATGTATTAAGTTCCGTAATAAGTTATTCTAAAACTTTAGCATAGACAGTGAATCATCATTTTTGATACGTTAGAAACGTGAATATTTCTTCAAAAAGTATTGATTTAATTTTATTCCGAAGTCAACTAAGTACCCTTAATTTGTTCTGTTTAACACAGGTTAAAATTTAGGAAATATATATATATATATATATATATATATATATATATATATATATATATATAAGAAATGTATCGCATGTTTATTTTATATCAAATAGCTGACATTTTACATTAGGGTTAAAAGTGTGAAGGACAAATATTTAAAAATGTTACAGACTACTGGTCAACATTTTTTCTTTAATGGTCTCCAAATAATTTGAGTACTACTGATAATTTCGTCTCAGTCATATCTAAGCAGTATACCAGAAAATTCGATCGATTTGAACAGCGAGTACAGAATATTTCCTTTAGTGTACACAGAAACTGTTATCTGTGTTCATTCCTACAGCGGATATTTGACCGGACTCTCTGTTCTGACAATAGGGCTTGGACTCTGATCACAAAAATTCCTGCTTCGCATTTATCTGAAAACTTCCTGGTTTACGAGAATCTGTAATAATTAGGCCATACCATTTGTGTTTATGTATATTCACGATCAGCATCGGTTACGTAAATAGGAAGTATCTATTATTCCTCAATAAAAGGAAAGTTTGAGGGTTAATCAATTAGACATTATTTTCAAAATTAATATTAGGTATATACAATTAGCTCAGAACAGATTAACATAGAATAAAAATCAAACTGTTCAAATTCATTTGTTTGCTAACATATAACGCTGTATAGTGTATATTAAACTATAACGTATTTAAAAGATTGATCAAGCTTTCGTATGCCCTACACTGGCATGGGGCCGTTACAATTGCGGTACCAATTGCCCTTTGCAGTAGTACGATTCACTTCTGATTCTATATTGGAGGTACAAAACACGGCGTTATAACAGATTTTTATCCCTTAAAACTTATTTTTAGTCGCCCATTAAGTACATACTTACCGCAACTGTAATATCTATGCAGTGGCAAGCGTATAAATAAAGGTAACGGAATTTCTAGTATCATCGAATAGAATTATTTTTGAATTAAGAATTACCACGTAGGGTTTTTTTATTGATGAGCCGAATCTCTTCACTTCACTGTGGGCCGCAGGAAAATTCTTCCCCCGCGAAATTTCTCAGAATAGCGGGTCGCTCCTGCGATGACGTCTTTCTTTACTTAATCCTATTTTTTTTTTATCACGACTAGCTTGAAGAAGCGGTTTGTGCGATTAAACGGACCGGGCTTCTTCCCCCGAGAGGCGAGCCTCTACGTAAGTGGGTCCGCACGTGACCCGCAATCGTAAATAGGGCTTAAGTTCCAATATGATTAAATGTTTTTCTAATAGCCTTTGCACTGTACTATTATATCCTATGATCCGAAAATCACAGACAAGAACTCCTGTTTGGATGAAAGGTAACTACTCTGTTTCAACATTCCAATACAATATGGCATTAAAGTCCTTCCTGTAGGTTTTAACCTGTTTCCTTATTTTCATTTCATAATCCATTAATTTCTTTTTTCGGTGTATCATCATTCTGTTTTTTTCGGAAATACTTTCATTCATGGTGGATATCTAGGATCTGCTGAAACATTGTTTATCTGTTCCTTATTATACGCTAAATGATTGTATTAATTAATATGTCGCCCTGGAGGTGCTGTTTAGTGCAGTGATGCTGTTTTTACATATATTCAAAATTATTCTATTTGTTCTTATTTATTTTTAACAGAAAGTCATAAAATTGTTCATATAGTAGGTTTATAGATATTAATTTTAGGAAATGTGTATGGAGTACTATAATTATTCCTATCACCTGTCTCCCTCGGTTTGGACATCTATTTAAGACTGGTTTCGGCTTCTTTCCAATATCAGCTGGTGACAAGTTCATCACAAGGATCCTTAATTATCAAGAATTATTAATTGATTTTATATTTTTATTTGTAGATTAATATGTGCATTTACACACACACACACACACACACACACACACACACACACACACACACACACACACACACACACACACACACACACACACACACACACACATAACTTACACCTGCGCACTTGAATACCGTAAAAAGTTTTCACAAAATACAGCTATAAATAAAATTCCATTCGTCTGATCGCTCCGCAATACCAGGAGCAGTTATCAGATTTTGCCGATCACGTTAACACGTAAGTCCGTAAGCAATCGATTCCCATTCTGAGGCGTCACGTTTATCATGAATCGCAAATACCTTTTATTTTTAACCGATACCGTTTATTAATTATTTTACTTCAGATGAAAATGTTAATTATTAAAAGGTCTTAGTTAGATAATTATTTATTTTTCTTTGTATTAAAAATTACCTATATTTGTACCTATTATTTGTATGTTCCTACTTTTGAAATGATAGATGGCAGGAGAGTATTATTTATGTTCTTCTTCATCACTACGATAAACTACTTTTAAAAAATCGCTATTGGAACATTCTAACTCAGGTCAAAGTAACGGGCTAGAAAACATTTTATAAATGTATTGAATTACTTATTTGACATCAGTATTAATGAGTATGGATTTTTAAATGATTGCAAATTTATTTTAAATTTAATAACGCGATATCTATGATATTACATTGCGTATGATTATAAAAATGCTCTGCTGAAATTGTTTTGTTCAGAAAAACGTCTTGTTAGAACGTGGATACATTATTATAATGGGTGGTTTTCTAGGTTATCACCCTATGGTATCTGACAATACATAATACAATTCAAATTCTCAGACCCGTTCTTAGACAGCTGTAAGTGAATTGCCGACTCAGTCTGGTTCATCGTTCGTCCTCAATGGGGACAATGGGGTTCGTACCTCCGGCCATTGTCTCGGATTACCAATGCGACTGTCAATAAGGCGCCATTATCTGGTCGACCATTATTTCAGAGAACATTTGAGAATTCGTACATGCCAACTCCCGTGGAAACCTATTTCCCGCCCTACTAGAGTACCGAGGCTCATTGTGTTCAGTGTTTGCTCGTACCCGTTTCTCTGGTTAACAGTACAGAAGTGTTTTTCAGTCCCCCCCCCCGCCGTTAAAGATCGCATAACACAGAGCTACACATCTACACCCCACTAAATCACCCATTTGTGTCTCTGTTGAAGTTGTTTTTATTTCTATTGCCTCTCTGACAGAATTATTCGGGAGGCAATAGAAACACAAAAGAACAACAACTTCAACAGAGACATAGGTTACAATATCAGCACGGGTTGTTTCCCGGTAATACGGGAATAAACATGTCTTAATCCCAAGATATATATATATATATATATATATATATATATATATATATATATATATAACGCATGTTTTGAATTCCACGTTAAGTCAAGTTAAATCGCGACTTGAAAAACAAGGAAGGAAAATTGCCCTCAAAAGTATTTAATCCATAACATTTCATCAAAAATTGTGACAAAGGTAATTCAAGTTTTGGCCGATGCTTGAACAAACTCCAGTTAAAAATAGAAATTAAATTAAAACATAAATCCATACTTTTTCTTCCAGAAATGACAGTATAAATTCCCGGCAGGGCTTCGCGGAAGTCTTGCAAATGCCGCTGGCGAAGGGCACGTGTTCAAAGTGCACCACTTGTGGTCGTAAAACCTTACCGAAAATAAACAGTGCTTTTTTTATTACCTGCTTTTTTATTCGGCTGATCTATATTTTCTCTTTCAGAAGCACGTTGTATTATAAAACGTGACGAAATAACACCGGGTCCGTGGGCCTTATATGTCTTATTTACAGTAGGAAAACAAACGTCAGGTGAAGAATGGAAGAACGTGGTCGTAATCTATATCCCCATCTCACATCGCGGGTCAGATTGAATTTCTGTAATTCCTAATTCAAATTACTTTCTGTCTTTATTCACGAGTTGTAATTATATCTTAGGCCGATATATTATTTCCCGCTGAAGGCAAGAATTCAGGGTTCATCAAAACCTGGTCATGAAAATAACATTATATATAATAGGACGTGAATTGTTGTTAACATTTCTTGGACAAAGCGGAGCGAAAAGTTCTTGCATTATTGAGATAAGGGGCTGACATGTACTATGCATAATTATCGTATTTATAAATAACCATTTTTATAGTATCAGCGCTGGATTACTATTTCACATATTTTCAACACGTTTTATACTCTAATAGGTAGTCTAAAAATGATTTAAGCAATTTAAACCTATATTAAAATAATATGTCCTTTCCAACTTCCGGCTACGAGGCAGCCGCCTGTATAGTTTCCTGTCAGTCAGAATGAACTTCCTATTTCGAAATAGGCGAAAGGGAAGGGACGAGGGCGGTCGCATATCCATTCTCCGTGAAGTTCGAAAGTACAAGCCAATGTACTTTCTTGGTTTATGAATGTTAGAAAATTAGAGCTCGAAATACCTATGAACGTCAGTAATCAGGAGCTTTTGGGAGTCAGCGTTCCGTCATCAGATTAGTGAGGTGCTCAAGTATGTTACCTGCTCGAGTATGTAACTATGAGGTACTCGGGGCTTTAGTCAGTAGTAGCAAAGGAACCCCACCATCCCCCCAGGTTTTCGACTTGCGTTCAAATTAAATTTAAGATAACCAGAGAAAAGTTTGCTTATTCTTTCCATTCTGTTTCGCGTGTCCGCGTATGGCCGCTTCTCGAATCATGTATTCTTAGTGGGGTGCCCAGAATCTTTAGTACATGATAGAGGTGTTGATAGGGGGTGTCGTATCCCTTGCGAGAAACGAGAGTTGGAGTGAGAAGGACAGTGTATTGACTGTACTAACAGTTAGGCTTCCGTCCATTGTTGAGTCATAAGCGCAGGCCCACATTGCAAGTAGCTTTCTTCCTTGCGAAATTTTACTATTCCAGTTAGTAGTTCAATTACAAATCTAGAAAGTCAGTGCCCATCAGGGGATGTTCTTGAATTCAGTGTTATTACTGAACTACTCTAGAGAAATAAATTGTAACACATGAAATCGGTAAAGAGGATTGAAAATGGGACAGTGTCCGGCAATTCTTGATCTCGGAAGTAAACTTCGATTTCCGCGCTTTCTCTTCGTAATTCAATAAACGGCTTTGAGGAATCTGCCGGACCTTTAATTAGTTCAAGTACGCTACTGAATATAGAACAATTTCCGCTGCCAGCGTTTTAATTGTTATTTAATTAAAGGGATGGGGGTTATTAAAGAATGAGAGTAATGGATATCTTGTTATAATTTGCGTTTCACATCTGAAATGGTAATTGGATTCGAGGGAGTGAAGGAAAAAAGAATGGGAAGACATATCAAACTGGATTTAAATCGTTTCGCAAACTGTCAAAACTACGGGAACCAATTAGAAATGAATACACTAAAAACCCGACAATAACCATTTTTGATTGAAACACCTGTAAAAATTTAAAAAAATTAACCGGTTTTTATAGTGTTATATAAACAGAATCGAGTGACTTTCAAAGCGAATATCATAACGGGAAATAGCTTCTGGGGAATCACAGATCGGTGAATGGTCAACATCTTTCGCGTCAGATCCCAGCGGGAAATGCGTTTCGGCTCTCTAAATGGAAAATTCGGCCGGAGAGGGAAAGAGAGAAGAAAAGGCTCTTGTCGCTGCTCGACGATTTATACTTTCTCCACATTCGAAGATAGTTTTAGATGGTCCCTGCTGCTATTTGTGAGACTCTTAACAGAGCGGCAATTTTATTCACATATGATACACTGTTTATTAAAAAACATTAAAGTAAGTAAAAGCGTAGTTCACTGGAAATAATTCTCTTCATTTGCATGGATTATAGGATGGAAAAGAAAGCCGAAGGATCAAGGAAGTAGGGTTTAACTAATTCAATTTGGAGAACTTGATCCACTCCACTTGACTTGGAGTGGATCTCTCCAAGGTCCACTGGTTAATTTGTAAAAAGCTTTGGAAATATTAATGAACTCGTTTTAGAAAATGCACAATCATTTGGTGTAATCATAGTGAACATAATTTTTTCATATGATAATGCTGTGTCTGTATAGTCTACGTTAATATTTACATCATTGCAATTCTGTTACATGGTAGGAATTATTTCAATTCCAAGTGGAAGGCGGTAATAAATGGACTATACAGTATTACTAGAGCAAGCACTTTCAATTTTAATGAACTGTTAAAGTTTAAGAAAATGATAATATTAAATACATTTTACTATATCTGAATCTTAGTATAAATGTTGGGTAAACTAAAGGTCGATCATATTCGATCATGCTCGAAACACTCACAATTAAATAATCATGTACGGAAAAGATGCACAGGTTGAGGGCGGACACAGTTGCGAGATGGTTCTATGTTACATTCAAGGCGAAATCATTTTAATACTTCTCCTACAACGGAAATTGAGCAACTGAGTAGTGAGTGAGTCATGCCCATTAAACTGCATGCGAATTGAATTTTTAAAAATGTTAAAGCCGCTTTTTATCACACTCAACAATATCCTCACGGTTTTAAAAGATAATATGTGTTAAACATTTTTTAGATTATTGATTATTGTTCAATAAAATTCAACTTTATTTTGTGCTTCATAATTAGCGGGTGGAGGTACTGGTCCAAATCGCCAGAGATCTCTTTAGTTCATTCATAATTTATAAACATTCAACAAACTCTCTCTTTTTCTGTTTTTCTTAAGATGAAGTAAACATTTCGAAAAAAAAGACAAACTCATCCTGTATGAGGCTTATTAGAAAAATGAGTATAGTACTCTCGGTAATAATACCTCTGGCCTATACTTTAGACGAACTCATGTACGTTAATTGCACCCTACCCCTCCTACACTTGTACTCAGTGGTAATATCATACCACTGGTCAGCGTTCCACGGCCACAATTAGAAAACCAGTAGTTCGAACTTGTCGCATGGTTTCCGATTAACGGTTTCTTCATTCATGATTATTTAAGGTCTCCCTATTCACTCTCGGACGTACTTCAAGCCCAAAAGGAAGCCAGGACTGAACCAACAATAGGAACGGCCGGGTTAAACTTTCCCAGCCTTGAAACGTCAAGTAGGATAAGTTATAGGGTAACTGCAAATATGTTTACTTCTCGGAATGTATTACAATTACAAAGTGTAACCTTTCTTGATGCTAAAAATTATTCCTACCATGCTATAATTAAAAAAGATAATGATAATCCTGTCGTTTGTACACATGGAATAAATATGTTATTTTGTTATTATTACCAAATCTCTGCGGGGTTCTAAGAAGAGACAAGGTTTGGAAAGTAGAGCTGAAGCCTATAATTAGTGGGCTACAATCACGCTGAGCTGCCCAGGCACCGAAGAGTGGATCGGACGGTCCAGTTCGTGCTCAGTCGTCGGTCGATCGCGGAAGAAGGATTAGTTTTGAAGACCTAAAGCTTCGACTTTCACGCCGGGGAGCACCATGAATTGTACCGTTAACTGGATCATCCCCGTAGTGTAACGAAATCTTTAAAACACCCAACTATTTAATTATATTGTATTGAACTGTTGAATCCATATTATCCAATCTCTCTATTATCTTTAGGATTGTCATTTCTAGCGTCAAGTACTAATGTTAATTTGTAATGGCTCCTTACCTCTAACTGGCACATTACTTTGCATATCTGTGGGACCTGGGGGTACGAGTTTTATTTAACAATTATAGGAACTCCAACTACAGCTGGTGCAGTGAGATGTGGGTGGTGGATTATAGCAACGCGTTTTCTTGTCTTGATGGCAGATAGGCGGTAGATAGTATTGGCTAGGGGGCGGTGGGGGCGGCGATGTTCATGCCCTCTCTGGGATAGGGATTTTTTATGGCACTCCGGCCTTATCTAGTCCCCTTCCGGTGTTCCCGTGGGACGTAGAGGTGGCGCTTGCCGGCAAAGCTGATCGAAACCGATGGATATTTTTCGTCGTCTTTATTGGAAGGTATTGTTCTCCTCGTCCACTCACCCTCCAACACTAAAAACTGCTCTTGAAACCCCCGAGGGGTTATTTTTAAATAATTGACAAAGGACTAAATACGAGATAGTGGACCCTTATTTATTGGGGCGTTACTGTATTTTGCAGGCTTGTTGTCGGTGATCGTGCCGGATGCGAGCTGCGGTGACGGAGAACTTGAGGAGCGGGGGCCATTTGGCAGACTACAAGCGGCGTAGTGTGATGAGGATGTTGGGACGCGAGTCGGGCGGTCTATCCCAGGACCAGCTCAAGGGTCTTCTGGAGGTTTGCGACCCCGCCAGCACAGGGCTCGTTTCCATTGACTACCTAACGTCCCTGGCCGCCCAGCACTATAAGACTAAGGTCAGTACACAATATACTAAAATTTTGAGCTTACATATATTGTACCTTTTATATCTGCTATTCTATTTTTTATCGACGTTTTCGTGTCTGAGTTTTCTTATGATTCGGTTCATTAATTAATACGGACAATCACAAGGCAGAGGATAAAATGTATGCTTGGATACCATATAGTTTGAAACGCCCCCCCTTTCAGCTAATATCTTAAGCTATTTTCTATTAATTGGAGAGATACGTTAGAGGAACCTATTATTTCGAGAAAAGTCCAAAATTGGAAATGAAATTTGATGATCTCTCTTTCTTAATATGTTGATTCTTCAACACTGGAGGGTTGTAATCTGACAAGAGTAGAAACAACTCCAGTATTGTTTATAATCAGAAATTCGTCAAATATTCTCCATGGAAATTTTCTCTGTTCGGACACACCCGAAATAAATTTAAAGTTGACTTTGTGGGCCAAAGCGAGACTATGGTTCAGATGTTCGCTGGGGCTGCCGACGCCCTCCCTCAGCTTTCCCTTGGCCGTTTTTCATCCAATTTCTCTTTTCCAACCAGATATTCATCGAGGAATTCGGTAAAAATGTCCGGGAAAATAAAACCGCTGTGCAGAAAACAGAGGCGTAACTACAAAATCCACCTTTTTCCGCAGATTATTCGGAATATTGGCCGATTCTGATACACGATGACATTGAATTCTTTATCATAATGAACTTCGCGCGACAATTCCACTATGTATACATTCCTAAAAGTAAAAAATTATGGGCAAACCACATCCACTTAGGAAGTTTACATACGGCGGGCGGTAGGTTCAGACTGGAGCCTCGCAGGTTATTTTTTAACATCTCACCACCTTTCTGACGCCGGTTCGCCTTTAAATGTCGCAATTCGTGCTCCGGGGTACTGTCCGATTTCGACTGGGAGCGACTCGGTCCCGGCTGTCGACCTTATTCATCGATTACAGGGCTATTGAGGCCAGGTCACGCCTGCCCGCTTCCGTCGAATTACTTGGTCTGCCTAGCTGCAACAACTGCCCACAACTAGCCGGCTAATCCGCTCCCACTGGAATCTCTAAACAAGAACGCTGGAATCGGAGGTCAGTAAGTTAGATAGGCACCTAAGAATGTTGGTGGCCGTTCGGGCATCCTCTATACACTAAGATTTCTCTGTTACTGTCTCCATAATTTACTGACCGAATGCTACTGAGGATCAGAATAATGATGCTATTCAAAACCCTCGTAATACCCTAACAAGCTCTAATTTAATTTATTTGATGTATATTCGCAGTTAAATATCACTCAAAACTAAAATACTTTCAGCCACCGATCGGAAAATTTAAAGGAATCGATTATTTATTTTTAACGGATATTCTAGGGATCTTCTAAGGCGTGAAAATTAATTTTATTATATCTAATGGTATTCCCAATAAATAATTTTTAATTTACGTCAGTTTTAAAGCATATGAAACCACAGAGAAAAATGTTTTATAAATTATTTTGAAAAATGAATATTTCATCAAAATGATTCATTGAAACGGAAAAAAATAATTAATTTGTAGAAAGCTGTATTTTTAAAGGCACGATTTCGGCAGTTAGAGTTAATTGAAATATTCTACCAGTTTTTCCCCGCCGAGTATTTTATGACGGGTCTGTTTACTTTCTAGCAGTAAGCAACTAGGTCACCTAAACTGTTAGAGTTTATTGTTATACTACAGTGTATTTTGTTTGACCGCTGACTAATCCTTAGCCTACTGGCACATATTTGAATTAAAATAGGTAATAAAATGTGCCATTTCATAGGCGACGAGACTACACTCGTACACTGTTGTGCCAACAGCGACTATAATGTCGTTAGAGCTTCGCCTTCGGATATAACTCTGAATCATGTTATTATTGACTTGACGCCTACTCCGGATAGTCCGTGGGTGCATTGTGTTTGATTACATGTTTTGTTAAGAATAATTGGTTTTTTTCTCAGCAGAATTTGTTTAATTATTATTTCATTAGAGCCAAACCAACAACAAACTGTCTTTCGTTGCGTCTCCAACCTGAATCTGTTCTAAACAACCAGCAGGTAAAATAAACCCTACGCTGACAGTAATTAAATTTTATTCTATTATTTCATAAGATACGGGATACAAAATGATTCCACTTTTAACTTTACCCAAAGTTAATTCTAAAGCGTATTTCATGTATGAATTTTGTAAGCGAGATCTACTGAAACGACGACATGCCAGAGATAGTCGAATTCGTCAGTTTTTGAGAGCCACCACAAAAGACCAAACAAAAACATTCCCGGTGGAAGAAAAGGTACACAGTAATTATTGCGGTCAAGTAGGAACATTTGCGGTGAACCCAAGAGATTTGCGTGGAGCATTGTTCTATCCTGTTACATTAAAATCCGTTGCGCAACTCATAACTGAGGCCTCTGGTTGGAGGGGGCCGGGGGATGTGACAGATAACATCTTCCTTTTGGCGGCAACAATTGAGCGCCGATGGCCTCCGGTGAAAGTCGCGTCCGCGTCCGCCGTCCGGCTACCGTCGCCACTGGGTTTTCACTTCAGCTAATAGAAGGTTTATGTAAGAATAAATGGAAAATTAAATCAATTCACAAATTAACTTTTTTCCTACCAGAATTCGACAAATGAATTCAATTTCACATTTCATATTAGTCTTTATTTCAATTGATCTGATGTTAGTTGAGAGGTTTGCAAATATCATGGGAGGGTTTGGAATCATTACCTCAATTCAGTTCCATCATGTTTCTTTCTATTTCCCCTCATTTGGTTGGTTCATTCTATTGATATAACAGTGTTAAACGTTAATCTATGTTACAATATCAAAAGAACATCCACTTGTTCCTTACAATACCAATTAGAGTATAGAAAATATATTCAAAATTAATTAGAATTGATGCATATTGGAAGTAAATTAATAAATAACAATGGTAATTGTAATCTAGTTAACACTATGAACAAGTAAACCATACCTAACTTTCAAATGACAAAAAAAACATTTAATTGCTTTTACAACTCAGCCTTCAATACTGATGATGATAAAAAATCCAAACCATGACTTCAGAAAAAATAGTTATTTTAGTGAGTGACTGCAATTGCAAAATTTTTAATTACATTCGATTTAGTGTATTGCAGTTCTTTTGTTTTTCATTTTTCAAGCATTATTTTTGAATTAAAGTTCAGAATTTGTTCAGATATATCAGTCAAATATATTCAAACACTACATTAAGAATACTATCTGAAAACACTTTTTGAGCCTTGAAAGAATGTTAAGAAGGGAAGGGTACTACCTTCTGTATATCCAAATGGAACATGAAAGTTCATTACGTACATAATAACATAAACATTTTGAAGAGTAATTCTGATAGGAAGTTGCCGTGATAGGATAGGTCATTTCTTTTGACAAATGAATCATTTATGTTATTTTTTAAGTTGTAATGTTTAAACTATTACAAATAGGGCTCAGATCAGTTTTAATATTCACTTAGATACATATGGTTCAATTAGATACTACCTTTGTTACAGGATGAGGCTGAACGAATAGTACGCCGTCTTGACCCTAGAGGGCGCGGTGTTCTCTCTTATAAAGAATTCTGCATCGGCGTATCCAGCATCTTCCGTAAAGCAGGTAAACCAAATTAAATATTCGTACTATAATTATACAATATATTTTATCCTGGTATATAAATGTAAACGTATTATCATATGCAGTTTTAAAACTCGCAAATTCGATTACTTCATTTTTATACATTATCTATTATTTCATAGGTTTAGTAAAGTATTATTTTCTATCAGACAATGGAATGAACAAACAGTCCAATGTTTAGATCGAACTTAAATAAGTTCGTTAACTATTAACTGCTATACTGGAATAATATAATAAGTATTTAATATATACTATGTGTATATATATATATATATATATATATATATATATATAGTATTTATAAATATCTTATTTAACTAAGATACACAAGACTAGGTACTGTTATAGATTTGTAAAATATTTTCTTTTGTACAATCAGGGAGAAACTATTTACGGAGTTTGATGTATACTAGTCCCGCAATGCCTGAGTAATGCGGGCTTGCATCTCACCCCATTTACGGCGTCGTAGTCTTTTTGCTCGTTACCAATTTCATCTGTTCAGATTTGTTCCTTATCGTGAAGATTCCCGTTATTCTGTTTTCTGTATACTGACTATTGCCATTATTAAATAAATAAGTGACTAACCGACAGAACATACTGTTGGGCGTACTCATGTTATCCTCTGACACGCTTAAGGGACTCGCTCACAGAATTAGTTTTTAAATATTGATATGTCAGTACACTTGAACAGAATATATAGCGCTCTAAAGGGTTCAATAGTTGGAAGAAAACTCGAACCAAACCGTAAATCGGGATGACAAGTTTAGCTTATTCTTGTTATTCCGCTTAGTCTTTTTTCATCCCCTCGACTTTTTACTTATGAAGACATCTTCATAAGGGATCCACTATCTTGCTAACGAACCTCTACTGGTGGTTGCGAGTCTGAAAGATTGGGACAGTTTATTGCTTTTCTGTTGTTCATTCTCTCTTCTGGTGAGCATGTACCAAAGGTTTGTTCTCAATACTGCCTGGCGACTGGTTCGTTAACCTGAACTAATTTATTTCTCTTCGTCGTGAGCTCTTCTTGCCGGTGGTTTCTCCCCGCGAATCTCTGGTTATTTCCAGTCGGGAAAGCGCGGCCGGTAGGTGGGTGAGCTGGCCGAGGTTGCGGAGGTGGAAACGCGGGAGGGAGGGGCCAAGGTCCCCGGGGAAAGTGAGCCGGTGCCAGTCGGGGGCCGGTACCGAGCCGGGGTCCTCCCTCCCTCCCTGTCTCTCTCTCTCTCTCTCCTCCCTCCCTCTCAACACCTCCTCCTCCTTCTCCTCCAGCCCGGCTTTTCCCTCTTTCATCCCTGGCCACCGACAGCTCCTTTCCGCCTCGTCAACTCCCTGAACGGCCCCACACTAATCGCGCCCAACCCTCACAACCTGGTCACATCTCAGGTCGCCCCCTGAATTAATAAACAAACACCTGTTAAACCTCTATCAGATGAGATTTGCACTCTGGCGTGACATATTTATGGCTAGATCATAATAATTGATAAATTATTACTTATGGAATTAATTTATTATTTTTATTATTAACTTTGACGCTTCTTGATGAAGATACGTGTTAATGAACTATATAAATGTTCTATTTAATGCTTTATTAGGCCGCAAGAGTAATAGGGATTAATGCCTCAAGCTATGTCTGAACCCTACTATTTAAATTTTAGCTGTTTTTTCTTTGATTTCATAGATATAAAATTGTTATATTCGGACTTGATACTTTGTCGAAAATCCATATAACGATCCAAGTAGCGATGAAAATGACATCTCTTTCCCTACCCTTTTTTATCAACTTGTTTCTCAGTTCGGAAAAAACTGTATAAAGATAGCCCTCCCGCGAGCGGAATTCAATTCTCGCTAATTCGAATTAATTTTGGACTTCCAGCGGAGATAGAACCTAGATAGCGAAATAAGATTTAGGAAAGAATAGGTTGAGTGGGAGTAGGAGGGTTATTCCTACTGGCGGATTTGCTCAGTGACCTGAAACTGGGGACCAGCTCCTATGCATTAAACCACCATGGATGCTCCAATTCCGACCTCATCCTTCATCCAAAAACTATCAAGAAAATTGTAGAATCTCCAAACGCTCTTCTCCCAGTAAGTAATACTGACAACAATTTTACCGTAAATGGTAATACGCTCTTATCCAACCATTGTTAAACCGTGTGCAATACTATTCTTCAATTAATAAAACTACACTCATTTTTAACTCATAAGTTATAATGAAATTTGTTTACTACAAAATTGATTTAGCGAAATATTCATTTTTGGGTGTCAGAGCGATTTATGATTTTCTAATTTAAAAAAATGGGTTAACTTGACAAGTGGTGTGCTCTAAGAGTAGGGCCAAGTGACCTGAAGCGGGGTTTCATATTGCCCCGAGGCTGTTTCATTCCTGCTACCCTTCCCTTCCCATCCCATATGCCGCCCTTTCCCATTCCCACTCCCACCCTCAATCTCTTACCCCAAGTTGGAATAACGATTTATGGGCGACCCCGAGGGGGAGCGAAATGGATAACCACCTGAGAAGAGCTGTGCTCCGTCCCCGTTAAAAATTAAACGAGGGCCGAGCTAGCCGGAAGGCGAATGAGAATATGGATATTTATGAGAGATTTAACAGATCCCGGAGGAAAATATTTCAGTCCCGATGAAATTGGATAAATAATTTCCCACTACGGCAACTTGTAACTCGAGAAATTACATTAGAGGGGCCCAATTTTTCTGCAAGAAGGCGCAGCTTCCTAGGTGTTCCATGTTTGATTCGATACGAATTTAGACTCAGTTATTTTTACTGCTCGAATTTACAGTAATTTTACAGTAGTGCTTCCTAATGACTGATACAATTTTCTAGACAATAATTACACTTATTCGATGCTCTACAATGATCCTGAATGACACATCAGTGATATTTTCGATCTCCAGTCTCTTGCTATGTTTCCCTCGTTTCGTTATAGAGTTACTTATGAATATCAGGTATTTCAGATACCATCTCTTTAATAACAGGCATTATGAATAGAAATTGATTTTATTAATTTGAGTAAAAAAACCTACTGTTGGAATATTAGGAATGCACAGAATAGATCGACTGGTAAATTTTATCAGTTGATTTTTGAATTTTTTTACTAGCTAACTTAAATTGGGTTTATATATATCTCCCATACTCTAATCACGAAATATCATATACATAATAGAAGTACGTAATAAAGAAACGTAAATATCTTCATAAACATGTCCAGGCTATTCTGGTTACTTGAAGAGCCATGTTGGCACATTCCAAAAATATTTCTCCCGCTTGGATATCTGTGTAACTGGTAATTTCCTCCTATCTCAGAAAAAATTAAAACATAGTTAAAAATAGGTAACCATCCGTTTAGTGTTTCGCTAATATATTAACTTTCTCCGAGGTAACTTGTGACAATAGGATTCGCGAAAGCGGTGCCATTTGTGGGCCTTTTGAAATTTGAATGAAAGGCAACTGTATGACAGCGTGGTTGTGTTTGCCCGTTGTTTTCAAAAGTTGGAGTTGGAGTGCGGGCCGCCAGAGTGCTGTCGGGTGCCGGCCGATCGCCCCTCGGCCGACGCCGGCTCAGTCAACTTTCCATTATCGGAGTGCGAGGTGCTGTCAAGCGTTTTCCAGTCTCATCGGAAAATTTATTCCCTGTTTCTGGCCAGAAACCTTCCGATTTGTCGACAACCGGCCCGCACACCGAAACCGTGTTCGGGGTCTATTGAGCGGGCGTGTTTTTGTGCAGTGTCTGTGCCTGTGTTCATGCCATCTGCCGGATCTCGAGGCTCCAACTGTGCCAAGACTAAGTCAGGTTATTCTCGTATTGAGGTCAGTGTCTAGGTTATGTCCAGTTATTTTTTCTGCAACCCGGCGTAGACCGGTTTGAATC
Organism: Lethocerus indicus; assembly: GCA_019843655.1. Classification (NCBI taxonomy): domain Eukaryota; kingdom Metazoa; phylum Arthropoda; class Insecta; order Hemiptera; family Belostomatidae; genus Lethocerus; species Lethocerus indicus. Next base: position 16,942,955 of record JACDQD010000005.1, on the reverse strand, counting down.
TTTTCGCTGTTCTCCGGCTGTGTTCTCTTGAAAAACGCATGCATGCTTCTTAAACCCACCTGGCTATCAGCTTTAACGAAAGCTAATAATTTCAAATAACCCTTTCATTGGTCTATTCACTTGTCTATCGCTGACTCTATTCGTGATAGAATTTACGCAAGTTCTTCTTTGATGGTTGCGAAAACTGGAAAGGTTGTTGCTGATAGACTATCTACTGTAGTACGAACTCTAGTAAGAAAGTTATCGTAAAGAACTATCCTGTCAGTTCATTTTGACATGATTTTGTGTTAATGCTTGTGGTAAATATGTTCATTTATGTTCAATTTAGCTGTTACATTAACTAGGGATTCAAATTAGCAGATTCTAAATAATACATAGTTAAACATAGTCCATTTGTAGTGTATGTCTAGTTATAATTTAAAAGAGGTCATAATGTTTATATGTCTTATCATAAAATAATAAAATTCTTGTAGGAGATACATCTGGAACTGTCAGAACAACCCCGATGTTGGATTAAATATGTTAGTGAATTTGGTTGATATTTGAAGCACTTGCCTAAATCGTATTTCTTTTTGTCGCGTGTTTGTTGGTATTATTTGATGTTTCCCGAAAACCATCGGCTTCTGCGCAGGACTCCAGTGATTAACCGTCCGCGGAAAGTGGAATTCAATATTGTTCGAAAATATTTTTTAAAATCGAATGATATTTCTATAAATGTTTATCATTAAAGGAATCGCCGTAGACAAGGCATGTTTAATACAGTACTGGCGTAAGGTATCACTAGCGGTGCGTCGGTCGACGCATTCAATTCTGCATTCCTTCCTGGCTGCGTCAGATCTGAGAGGGATAAAAATGTGAAGTCTGCCTTTGGGAGCCGGGCCCCACGATACCTGAGCCCGGGTCACTTACCCGCGCTCCTGTACCGTTACACTCTACCTACCGACCACTCATTTCACTTCGACCTGTTGCTTTCCTATTCTCGATTCCTTCAATCGGTTCCCGACCCCTGCAGTCAATATAGGTTTCCCTGGGGCTCACTATAGGCGGTAGAAAGTGAGAGCATCCCCTCGGCCGAGCACTCTCGGCGAAAATGCAGTCGCATTAAATTAAGACATCATTTCTCTGTTTTGAATTGAACCCGGTGGCTTAATTATTATGCATTATCGAGCAGTTTGTCGTTGTCCTAATATACGATAAGGGGGGGGGGAATACGGACATTCCGAGAATATATTTCCTCTTATATAACATTCTGTTTTTTGCATTTCAATAATTTTTCCATGTATATTTGTACGCTATGAATTCTTAGAGATTGTTTATTCATTCCCTCTGCTTGATGCCAAAACGGATAAATTGGTTCTTGAGGTGTTGTACATGTTACTTTATCTTGGTTCCTACTGAAGCTTAATTATAAGCTTCAGACACTAGATGCCAAAGTCATCCCATTCTCGGGCAGTGCACTTCACTGTGCGGAAAATCCGAGTTGCCCGGTGACTGTAAATTCTATCCGGCCGAGGATAACGGCCCCGTTATTTAATCATTATGTTTTGTCCCACATCTCCGCTGCTGAATCGTCACAATGGATTTCGCAATATTGAATTACTCATCCGACCCTTATGATTGGTCCCGACGGTACAATAGAACTGACAGAGTATCAGGATTGAATAGCTGACGTTTACCGTGAATACGATCCGATAAAAAAATCCCAATCTATCAGCCTTTGGTCGTGTGTTATGTACTGAACTCGTATGACAGCTCTTTTTCACTTACCGATTGTCAAGTCTGCGAAAACAATAATTGACTGCTCACATTTCCCCTTTTAATAGTGCAGTAATGCTGAATAAACTTTCGCCACCCCTATCATCCGGCTTGTGGAGTTTGAAATAAACCCCTTATAACCTGCATGCACTTAGCTGTGGAACTGCATTACTGAAAAAGGATGCATTGGCAAATATAAAAAGTTATATTCTTTAAGTCGAACAAAACAGAGAGGCCAAATCCGAAACCAATAAAAATTAGGCCCAATAAGTCGAATAAGAATGGGGCCATTAAAATAACACTAATGATTATGATATTCCATCTCGCATAATTAAGACTCGCATAGCTCTCAATAAGCATCCCGAACTAATCAACCCATGAATTGCTTAGATTCTTATTTTATTGTTAGAGGAAGAGAGTCGACGAACAAGAGTAAACGGTCGTTGAGATATGCCGACGTTGTCCCTGGGTAAACGGAGCGGTGATAAAGTCTGCCCGTTAATTGTTTTTTTGTAGAGTTTAACTTTCACAATATTCCCACTTTGCTCTCATTCCTTGTTCAACTGAAATTAGTACAGATTTACGGTGGAATTTGTAACTGTTGATTTTCCCCTAGAATTTAAATTTATTTGTATTATTGTTTCAGTGAAGGCTATTCCAATAACAGCCTTACATTTTTTAAAAGTAACTGTTTCAACATAAGCATTCATCAATTGTTGCTGTAATTCATCATTCCAATGAATTGGAGTGAATTGGATTCATTAATCCAATTTTTAAGATAAAAGTACAATTAAATAGCAATAAAATGTATGTATGTTTTGGCCAGTACTGACTGGGTCACTTTTAAGTTACGGCGATTAATGAGCCGGGCACCTGTTCCCCTAGCCTCCTGTTAGGTCACCGTGCCGGATGTCAGTAACAGATGTTCTGAGCACCGATTGTCTCCATTCACACCTGGGAAGGGAGTCTCTAGAGCGCCACCGTTGAGGTCGTTGCCTTGTCCCTCGAGTATTCGAACCGAAGCATTGTTTCATCAGCCCTGTTGTACCAGCCGCTTATTTGTCCCGCCATCTGTCCACCGGCTGATTGTCTCAAGCTTGGAACGAAGAGCAACACAAGTTTAAATAGTCTATTATAAAATGTTGCGATGAAGCACTCCTAACATTCTGCCTCCCACAGTCGCGATTTATTCTTCGGGCGTTACAGCAATCTCTTAAGATCGTATTACTTATTAAGATCGACGTTCATTCAAGATTTCTCCTCAGTTTCATTCCTTCATTTCAAATTCAGAGAACAACTTTCGGGAGTGATTGATCTGCGTAATTCTTCTCGGTATTATTGACAAGTTGCTACTGACCGTGGCGAAAACTTGAAATAAAATAATAAACCTCATGGTCTGTATAAGGACAGAAGCCGTTATTACGGCAGTTATAATGATGTTCATCAACCCCTGACAATTAAATCGGCGGATAACAACTTTCTTTTGAGATGACGGAGAAGAGCCTTTCTAGCCTTAAGTCCTTATAGCCTTTCTTTTATTGATTGAAAGCTATTCTAATTGGTCTTCTGAATTAATTAATTATTATCTATTTGTTTGACAATAAAAATAACGCGTATATTATTTCAACGTGGCAATATCAGAGAATTAATACTAAAAAGAATTGCTGCAGCTATTCCTCTGATGTATTATTAGCTTTCTCTAGATTCTGATGAAAACTATTAGCAAGCCTAACTGGGAATAATCAGGTCGTGCGCTGTCTATATATATTTTCCCATCCTTGAACCATTTTACTCTGTAGGTCACTTTCAAACGCCTCCATTCGTCAGTGTCTCTTGTTTCAAAATCTACTAAGTTCCCTTCTGCCAAATGCACTAGATCTTTTTTTCTTCTGTTATTCCATATGGAAAATGAAGGTTCAAAATTCGTATGTTAGATGTTCTCGAAGGTAAATGAAACCTAATTAATTCTTTAATTAATTGTTTGTATAAGGATGTACAATATCAAAATTGATAGAAGTGAATATTAAGTCTTAGGCATTACTTGAAACTCATTTATTTAATCCTGTCAGAATAACCGTCTGTTACAATAGACAGAAGTTACTAATTTCAGAAGTCTTGGTCACATTCCTAAATCATCTGTGCGAAATGAACTAAGTATAAATACAACATACTTGAATATATATAAGAGCGAAACTTTTAAGTGCACGGTCTGTTTTTATTGTATTATACTTTATATTTATTGCTGTAAGCATTTTATTTGTTTTTTAAATAGGTAGCATGCTTATTTGATAGTTGATTCTATTTTTCAATCAGTCAGTAAGTGGTTTATGAGCATAGTCTACAAGAGGAGTTGCTCGCCTCTCTCGAGCAGTGAAAGGGCCGATGTGACTTACAAAAGGCGGAGTGATCCCAAATCTCATTGTTTCCAGGTGCCCGGCATTTTGTCGAGCAGCTTTCGCTGTCCCCTTTTTGTCGTTCATGAGCGGGGAGCGGCTCATTGTTGAGTCCTCCCTTACCAATGGGTGGGCTATTTTCAATTAATCACAGAGAAAAGGGGCCCATTAAGTTTTTGGCTCCCGTTAAATCCTGCAGCCGTCATTCCGCGTACGCACCATAGATTTTTATTTATTTATTCCATTTTGCAGCTCCGAGATTTATATTTTAATTAGCCAGAATCCGGTACATTCCCTTATAATACTTACAAGAGCTATCATTTTTATTCCCCTTTTCAACAAACGATGAAAGGTATTAGCGATTTGCCATCAGGTACAGCACGTCCGCATTAGCAGTAACATCTCAGGTGGCAGATAACAGTCCATGTGTAAAACTATTAGCGAATAATGAGTGAAAAAAGTTTGGGGCGGAAAGTATTTTTGTCTATAATTTTAAGGTATTGGGCTTTTTTTTTACAGTGCCGCGAAAGAAATTATATTACTATACTACTAGTACTGACCTCCGAATAAAAAAGGGCGGAAACATTACTTTGTAATACCGGTAACAATGTTTCGAAGGAAGTTCTATGAATTCTAATTGAAATTATGCAATATATATCTAAATTACAAACGTTCCCAATTACAGAGAGTGCGTCAGTGCATTGCATCTGGCTTTAATAGAGCAATGTAATTAGCGATAAATGTACGCATGCCGCCTACAGAACGTGTTCGAGGAACTAAAATGCTGACTAAATATTTTATCCAAACGTCTATTTGGCATCGCTAGCAGTCTCGAAGGTTTTATGATTATTATAACAAACATCACGATGAAACGTTGCCAATAGGAACGGCTTTGAATCTTGTTTATCACCTTCTGTCCGTCAGACTTCCCACTGCGCTTCAATCGGTGGTTTAAAGCTCGGAGAACTTTACGATTCGTCCCTTACATTTTCTTTCTACCGATTATTCCTGTCCGTGTCACATTTTCGCTCGAGTGATAGTTTCTTTGAACGTGCCCGTTTACCTCGTTATCTCACGATTGACAGTTCGTCGGGGACCGTCATGGTTGTTAACTTCGTCGCTTTCACCAGGCCACAATGGGGTGAAAGTATTGTTCCCAAGGCAAGGAGTAATATTTCCAGACTTCAATAGAAATAACCTTATCTTATAATTTCTCAATAAATGATACTCCCATGCTGCATTCGACAGTAAAATGGCGCGTGGGAATCTGTGGCCTGTACACAGTTGGAATTGTAATGCATATGAGCATGTCCCCACTTGTAGAAGTTTATGCCATAAATTGTATTTCTAAAAGATTTACACGTTTCAAGATTGTTCGATAGTCCTTAAAAGCGTACTATGGCACTGTCGTTCATCACTAAATAACTCAAAGAATATCTAAAACAGGAAGTGAAAAATTTCAGGTTATTAGGTTAGGGTTCTGCTTTTGGGAACTGTTGGGCTGTTTAAATCGTACCTGACTGAAGAACGATGGGTAACCTTCGTCCGAACTATTTTAAACTTTAACTTTCGATTTTGATTTTTAACTTTAACTTCCCTCTGAGGCCGCCCTTCTCGTTCACAATTGTATATCTCACATTTTATGTGTAAACACAATGCTTATTAGAGAGTGTATTATTTGGGACTTCAACATCACTAAGATCATGGACTAGGTGTCATGGACACGTTATAAAATCTGACCACTAACGGTTTCTCAGCCGAGGCTGATCAAGGACAAACACTTGGCCCGTTATTCGTCAGTCGGCGGAAAAATAATATAAAATGATGGAAAACGGAAGAAAATACCTTTCTCGCCATTACCGTACCAATGATTCTTCGCATAATTGAGGAGGGCAAATTTTAGACACGCTTCATTATTTGTAATAAACAACGCACCTACTTTAAATGAATCTCCGTCAAACTCTCTGCACGTCGATGGATGCAAAAGTTTGAATTTCATTGAATAATTAAAGATGGAGGGCAATGTTGAATCAGCGGTAGCCAATTAGTTAATAATGTAACTCTGAAGTAGCGGTCGCTTAAATTATGGCCGACTTAATTGTTAAACTGAGGTTTCCAGAACATCCGGAATTATTTGAATATCCTTGGATCTCCCTTGTAGCCGGTGGGTTGAAACGCTGTCACGGTCATTTATCGGCCAGTTTCACAGTTGAAATATAATCCATAATTGTTAATCGCTCTTTATATCCTTCCCTTCTAACTCTTGTTAACCCTAATAATAGCAAATTTGATTTATTTTGTTGCTTCTCGCCTATAGCGTTTTCTCATATTAACGAGGCCCCTCGGCAATTCCCTGTACACGTCCTGTCTGCATTGTTTAACAATGTACTATGCGTTATATACTCATGTCATATGGGGTGCAAACAACATGAAATAGACAAAATAATTATTTGAAAGTAATTAATTTAATGTAGTTGGCATATTCCTGTTACTACTGCTATGTAGGATGTACGATTGCAGAAATATATTTTATAGCACAGATTTCTATTCTTACACTCCATAACCGCGGGACCAAATATTTGCCTGCGCTGAGGCATGTGTCGTCGTTTCTTGGAAGTTTTGAGTTTGTAAGGAAAACACGGGAGATTACGAAGGGGGATTTCTGGGAACGATCTTACAGGCACGACCTTTAAGACGTATCCTCTCGTCCGTTTTGATCCTGACGGATTCCTGGGGCATCAATAAGGATTCTCCGTGATACGCGGCATTGCCACCCTTTCCTCCACTTCCCACCTCTAATCGGCGCCCTTCTTCACTTTTATAATTTATGCCCGATGTTCACACAAAGTTTTGAAGAAATTTCTTTTCTCCCTCCCTTTTATAGGTTAGAAAGCCGCTGAATTTGCCTGAGGATAATCGAGCGATCGGTTGGTCAGGGGTAATCGGTGAGAACATTCTGCTAATTCTGTTTTTTCCCTCGTTCTGATTTTTCAGGCTTCGTTTCACCGCTAAATCCAGTACATCAAGTATCCTAAATTGTAAACGTGGAGGTCTTTTTATAGGTGCGCACCTATGCAATGTTTTGTGAAAATCATTTTAAATTATTTTCTAATTTGATAATCACCCGACAAAAATATAATAGCAACCAGGAATCACGATACTACATAATTTGATCAAAAAAGATAACAAAAATAAGGATGAATGAACCATAAGTTGCTAGTGTAGCAAGTAAGGGTTTAGCGAGTTGAAAAAACTTTATAAAACGGTTCTTCCGTAATCTACGGTGTTACAGGAAACTGCCCATTAATTATTTGTTTCCGATAGATAATTTTGCGAAATTGCTCTCCCATCCTAAGTTTTCCCGAGGAAACAATTCTAATAAAAAATAATGGGATCGTTACTCACAGCGTTGCCTCCTAATTGGTGTTAATTCAGCAGTTCGATGAACCGACTTTTCACGGCCTACCAGATTTTCAGATCGGACCGCTTTCAAGGGTTGTCCCCCTCCCGGGTACCGTTGTACCTCGGAACGAATCTTCTTCTTTCGCCGCGGAACTTTAATTATCGTACATTTTATTCCGTTGAATTTGATTTTCCTGATGCGGCTACTTTCTACTTTCCTCGTAAACAATATAAGACCGATAATTCTCCAATAGAGTATATCCTACTTTGTGTAAATAGTATGTTGAACAGAACGTAGCGTTAACACAACATTATGTCGCTGTTGTTACAATGTTGATGATATTTGAGTTTATAAATTGAAAATTTGTTAAATTGTAAAATATCACGGAGCAAATTTTAGATGGGTGTAATCTCCTACGAATGATTAAGCTTTATTTATTTATTCTATAAGACTGCGCATGACAGAACGCAAAATTCTGTTGATACTATACGAAAACAACAAGTAATAATAATAGTAATTCAATAGGACTGCCAATTAGTTTCTGTTTATTCTGAATCTCATTTATACTTTAATTGAAGTTTATGTATAGTTGTATTCCAAGGCAGCTGACGACAGGCTTGTCGTTTCGAGTCAATATACTTACCTCTAATTTTTAGAAAGACTTAGCTGACGTCCGTCTTATGGTTAAGACAGGAGATCATTACTGTGTCACGTTTCTGGACGGGTCTGGTAGTGGGCGGAAGTGTACTCGGGATCGGAGATGGCCGTTAGCATTGTCGTCGGAGTAGCTCAACTTCGACTACGGGGAAATGGGCAGCGTCACCTAATGCCGGTAGGGGAGGTGTGCGGAAGCTGTGAGCTTGCTTCAACGGTACTCCATTGATCATTTTTTGTTCGACAACGGTTTCACCGTTTAACTTATCGAGTTCTTCGACACGGTCTTGGTCAGATGCCCTCCGTAGCCTCTTTGTTTCTTTTACAATTAAACGAATCTACTTGTATGTTAGTCCAGCATTTATTACGGGCATTGTAATTACAAGATATCTAAAGTATTAGTCATGGGGACAATCAACCTATAGCTTATATTTATTCTGAATTCGGATCACCGAACTCTATCGTTTTCAGAAATGGGCGGATAAATGCCCAATTGTAAAGGTATTTTTAATGTATCTCGTGTATAATTGCCTTTCCGGCCATGTTCTTTTAAAAAATGTAGTGGAGAGCACGAAGGCTAAAACACTCACCCCAAAAACTCTCCCCTCTCCAGGGTAACCAGCCCTGGTTCAATATATCGAAAAGTGCTTTGATTATACGTCCTACGCCCCTTCTTAGCATTGAAAAACGACGATTTTCAAAAATGTTCGTACATATTTTTGACTACACATTTATACAAAACATGCCCTTCAGTAAACATTAAGATTCCTATTGAATTTCCTATTGCTAGTGTCTGCTGGGGAAGGATTCTGTAGTGAATTCATTTTTCTCTCGAATCTTGGGTTCTCCGCTCTTTTTCCTATCTCCCTGTTTAATTTTAAGGCTAATGAACTTGCGGCACTTTCGAGGTGAAATGAAATTAAGTTGGAATACTGGGAAAATAAGCTATTAAAAGTTTTATACCGGTTCATTGTAGGCTGTATTTCATTAGATAATATTTAATCCCATTTGCTTGCTTTCGCATTTCTCTACTTCCCCTTTTATCTGGTCGCCGCTTTCTCTTGGTATTTCGCCCACCTCGCGCTTAATTAAGTACTCAGTTAACGCATATCTAAACAAGAACCCCTATTTTATGAGAATTCATGCGTAAAACTATTTGATCTCTTCGTCGTACCTCGTCCTGCGAACGGGTAGAAAATGAACTTAGCTGAATTGATTTCGTTAAACTGGGGCAACTCCACGGTATGATTTCGTCCGAATATCGTTACGGCTAATAGAAGCCAGCAAAAAATCATCTTCTCGTTGCTTTTTATAAACCCAAATAAATAAAAAGAAATATATAAATAAATAAACCTTGTAGGAAGAATAATTGCGGATCGCCAAACTACTGCTATTTATAGTAATAGGTATTATAGTGTTTCCCAAATTGTCACACTCTAATTCTTTATTTTTGGATTTAAACTTTAGAAAAAGTTCAGTGACTAGAAAATATTATCATTTCGTTACACTTTTGTGTCGATGAATATAACATTTATGAAGAACATATTGGATTTAGACCCTGCTTGTGAATGCGAATAGAACTTGTATAAATGTTGTAACTTAATTTGGTATGCCTCGAATGTGGACCTAGCCTAAGGATAATCCAGAAATTGTTCTTGACTCTATTTAGGAACAATAGGGATTAGAGTCTGCCTTTATTTGGAGGGGCCGGAGATCGCGTGTTTTGAGCTTAAGCGGGATTTGCGGTCTGAGTTGAGTACGCCCTGACCCCTCCCTGTGATTTAGACCGACTTCGCATGAATAGTCCGCCATTTGACCAGCCAGACTACTACGGCTCAAGTGGTACTCTCCGGTCAGGGTCGGAATCCGATATTGTATCAGAATTTTACTATAGTGCACTCAAGTGTACCCCCATATTAATCAATCAGTGCTCACACGTAGTGACCTCATGCGGTCAGACTTACATTTGTGCCCATAATTATGAAAGTGGTCTAAGTCATAATTTCTGGTTTCGAGATATTTAATGAATTGCTTTCGAATAAATTAACAAATATTTTTATATTATGCAACATTTTAATTTAGAATTTTATTAGTCTTGATTAATGGAAGTTTACTATGAATATGAAATTTTGTGTGAATTTCATATGAAAATGTATTTAAAGTTTGAATTGACTTAGACCACTTAAATAATTATGGGCACATTTATACTTTCGAAGCTAAGGCCACCGACGTTTGTGTAACATAAGTTGTACCTCCTTTAAAAAAAACCATTAAAACTGACGGCCCAAATACCGCTAAACGAGTGTATTCTTTTGTTCTAAAATGAAAATTAATTAAAATATCGATTAATGAAATATTAACAGCAAAAAATGTTTCATACGGCCACTGCGGAATAAATTACTTGTGTCCTTTGCCATCATGGTTGCCGCATTCAATTTTTTGCCTTCAGTAAACTAGTAAGGTACCTACAACACGAACATACAATTCTCGAGCACTTGAGTTGGTTTATATTTATAGTAAGGAACCAAAAATTTTGCACTTAGTGGTAATTCTATGTAAAAATCTGCATATTGAAGGTCAGCAGAATTCTTTTTTATGCTGTAATAAATGTTGGCTTTAAAGCCAACAACGGGTGTTTGCTTTGCCGGTCCATGGGAACTTGGAAGGGTGTCTCCTCGCCTTTCTCAACTACATCGGCTGAATCGATAATGAACTCCTATAAATGGGAGTGAATCCACATACAAATTTGTGTCGATAAGAACTTAGAACATCCGGAAGAATCTGGCTTTAATTTCCCACTGGTGGCAGGGATATAGTTTCTGAGTAGGCGAACCCCCACAAATCGCGATGTTGCATACATCGAATTCATTACCTGTTAGAGGGTTTGGAATTTCGTCGTAATAATGATAGTATAATTAATTTATTCATACGCCGAGAATGGGATACCTTCTCGCCTAACGTAGGTATTAATAATTTTGTCCAAATATTCCGTTACTCCGTTACTTCATATCTGAGGTAAAATATTCTTAATATTCCATTATTATTCCTGCAGTACACTTTGTGTTTTCTATAGGGCGATAGGCTACACTGTGAAATATTTCAATATTAAAATATGAAGGATAAATGGGCCTTAAATGTCTAGAAAACGGATTTGTGCGTGTAACTCAGCTTACAGACCTGTTTTCTGGCATATCTGTTTCAACGCCTACCGTCTGGTTTCTTATCAGTTCATATTACTAGCAGACGCCAGGGTCCACCCAAAGGGCATGTGGCTATACCGCCCTATTTCCATCTTGTCCACGCCCATTTCTACTCTTCTCCGTTATGCATGGAATCAAAATATATTGAGAGTAGTAAACACACTATCGTTTTATATGTATATAAATTCATAATAAGAGATCGTTTATTTCCTGTTGCGACGAGAGCTTGGTTTTTTCTGCCAACAATACTTAGGAAAACGTATTTATGACGCGGAAATCTCAATTAATTTATATTATTTATTATTTTACTCCTAGAACGTCCTTAATAACACGAGTCACCACATAAGTTTACGCCTTACACTTTTCACATATATCGTACTAGACAAAAGTTCATAACATATGTCAGCTCGTCTTGAAAGAGGCACCGGTTCTGCAGAGTAATGTGTCCCCAAAACCGACATCTCTACACACACTTCGAGTCCTTAATTTAAAAGACAGAATCGAATGAATTATTTATATGGACTCAGAAAAAAAGAACTACTCCCGGAAAATATCAGAATCTTGGGTAACTTCCGGGTTTTTCGGTCTCATGTATTAGCTCAAAGGACCTTCACAGCGGCCGCCCCTTTTTTATACTTTTCATCCCGGGCTGGTTAAAAAGGAACTGTCGGCCGCTGATATTTCTACCTTATTGCCGAATTTGTTCGATATAAAAAGAACGTTATTGAAGTCACTGCGAATAGGGTGGTTAGATATAGAATGTGTAAGCTCCTTTTAATTCCACCGACGGTTCTACCCGAGGGATTCCTTCCGAGAGTGGCGATCACGCGACAGGAACGAAGCCTTCGGAGATTCTATAAGTGTTCATTTTTGGAGTTCCATTCCAACCAGACATGCGATGTTGTGATGCTGAATTCACAATGGAATAACAACCAGCTGTTTTCGTGCCGAGATCTTGCGTTTTTCACTAATGACATGATGGGCATCCGTATCACTCTACTGCTTCTTGGATCACTATCACATTGGGATGTACTATCTGACCGAAAGCCAAGAACCCATTCACAACTATGCAGTTCTTCGAAAATTTATGCTGAATAATAAAAATAGACAAAATAATATTAACTTTATAGATATGGAAATCGCATAATGAATTATAGTTCAGGGTTACATTCAGTATTTCAAGACTTATGGACAACGTTCGATGCTTACCAACATTACCGTATTTTTCTGACCAACTTACTTTGTTAAACCCATCATCATCACTACAGATGGCTTTAAGACCGTGGAAACCACTCGTAATTATAGTGAGGGGATAATTACGAAAGCAGGAAGAAAATTACCCGATACTTTTTTCGTTCTTTAAATTTTTTTTTGCGGAGAAGACCAGTGTAGCGTGACGGGAGTGGATGGTTTTATAAACCGGTTTCTTACGTTGTGGAACCGGGGCAAACCTGAAAACCCGACGGCGATGGCCTCGATTCATACACTTTATCAGGATGGTAACGGCGTTTACGCGGTGGGACTAGCTGCACGTGTTTCTGTTTTTACGATCGGCCGGCTTCCTATTTGGTGTTCGAATGCGTTGGTCCTGCTTTCGGTGTAGGAAAGCTCTTCGCCCGCCTTCTCTCTCATCTACGTGTCCCGAATTAATGCCAACCCTACTTCTTCCTGTCGTACCGCTGTCGAACATCTCACTTTGACTCCAAGCTATCGCCTTGTGAATATGAACGCCCACTTATTTTAAAGTATCGAACTGAGTGTATCGACCGAATATTTGTTCGGGAGTATAGTATAAATCCATGGTATGAGTTGATAATAGTCTGTGAGCTCACACAGTTTGAGATCAGAGATTTCCGTAGCATATTCCGTTCCAAATAAATTCCTATAGAAACCAAGTCACCCTAGTACTTGTACTTGTATTAGTTGTCCTACAGAAACCCACGTTCCTGGATATGGTTAAAATTTTGAAACCTTGAATTAAGATACTTCATTGTGATTCATTAAGTTCTTTAAAGGCACCTACATATTGACTTGTTAATATAACACTTTGTTGGTTAATTTTAGTCTATTTTTGGTAGTACTGGTAGACAGTAGGTCGAAAGAGTACAGATATCTGACTTATAATTGTCGTGACCCATTTAGGTTCTGTACGAAATCCAATAACTGATCTAACCGGTACATAATATACCGAATGGGACGCAGTCAGTTAGCGGTGTTGGTAATAACGCGGTACTTTTAAACGTAGCCCATTATTATATCCACTGCTTCGATTGGTATCGATTCAAATGATTGTTGACAATTATTGAAAAATGAAACACCGCCGTGGATGAATTATTTAACGAGTAAATCAATAATTTCGTTTCGCTTGGCTCTATACGACACGGATATTGCAAGCCCCTTTATAAGTTCCAAAGGAATCTGGGTTCAGTTGTTCGAATTCCAATCCAGGCTATTAACCTTAGAGTCGTTTGCTTTTCCAAAGGAGGAATTAAATCAATGCAAGTCTGCTGTGCTCTTTATTTGGGCAATTCCCAACTTCGGTGTTCTGTCCCCGGGCCAAGTAAACCACCGAAACGGATCGAATTTCCACTCCCTTTCTTAATTTTCCAGGACCTCTATTCGGAAATTCGCATTTTTATAAATTAGTTTATACTACTCCTGGCCACATTATTCAAGTATTATGCAATATCTAACGCGTCGATCGCTGATGTACTGTGCAGCCGAATGAGCATCTTGATTTAGATGCCTTGGTGTTGCTGAAATCCTAGATGTTGAAAGAATTGGTTTTATTTCCCCAACTGCTTGTGGTTTACTGAAGGACGGCGGCTCTGAAATTTCACATTTAAACATGGCACATCGTCGCCACAACTTTTGCAATATAAAAAACGAATTTTCTTTTTACCCTGTTTCGTGCAGTATTGTGTGCAAAACGTTTAGGCGTTAATACTACCGAGACGAGAGAATGAACTAAGAAATTGTAATTATGAGCATGTAACATTTTCACTGTAATAAGATTTATGTTTTTATTTAATGGAAATAATTGTTTAGAATTACACTTTCTAAAGTGTGTCCTATTCTACTATGTACAATGTAACCTTTTATACAACCTGGAAATTAGGTCCTAATTGCAATCGCTTCCGGTCTATGCACAGTCAGACTGAAGCACGGGGCTGATTTAACCGGAGTTAGGGGAACTGTCTAAGTAATTTATAACGGCCGGTATAGCGAGGCCGGGGACTCCCCTTCTGCGGCCTCCAACAGCCAGGATTGTAAATAATGATTAATTTTCCACACAACGCTCGGGAAAGAACATTAATTCGGATTTCATTGTCCCGTACCCCGGGAAAGGAATTTGAATTTAGAATCAGCCCGAAATTCAACCTCGATAGAAAGCAAGGACTATCTCTTTGAAACCTTCTCTAAAGTCGCACTCCAATAAGCTAAAATATTTAATCTTCTAATCTTCTAAATACTGCTAATGAGCCCTTATTTTATTCGATTAATGTATTCTGTTGAATTAATTACTGAAAGTAATTAACATTTATAAGTGATGTAACTGATGCAACAATTATACATATTCTATTAAGGACTAGTACAGGTTGTGTATAACATAATAGGAATAAGTAGGGAGATTATATAATAGGAATATATAGCTTTTTACCTCAGATAATTTTATTTAATTATCCATTTAACATATTTTATTGTATTAAACTGGCGTTATTGGAATTAACGCTTGCACCGGGAACCCCTACCATATGTGTCGTGAGCTTGAAAATCAGAATTTGTTCCTCAACGAATATTGGTGTAGTAATACCTGTGTAGAATGACGAAATTGTTATGAAACGGAGTGATTTAATATGTTTAGTCGATCAAATAAATAACCAATTTTTGTGTCAAAATAAAATGGTGAAATGTTAGATGTTGAATAAGTTTTTTTGCTCTCCATGTTTTCTATACCATTTGGTATTCAAGATATGACCGTTGTGAGTGGTTTCATATGTATTTATCGTTAAATATCGAACTCGGGCTCTTTACTCCTGCTCCGATTCCGAATGCAGATCGAGGACGGTTACGGTCTACGCTTCCCGTCGGCTAAGGGTTAGCATTTTTCATGGGCGGGTAGGGCCCACCTGCCGGGAAAGTCCCGGACCGAGCCCACCTGCCCCCCGGAGCACGGTTTTCACGAGCTGGAGAGGAAAACTTGCCTCGTAAAACTCGGCCACCTCCGCCACGGCTTGCTAATAATATAGCACTTTCACTCCGTTTTATCGGTCAGGCTCCTACTTTTGCTCGGATTGAAAATAAATTATGTCGCTACTTCCCGACTCCCCAATCTTCTCCTCTCTTGCTGCTTTTCCTAATGGAAACCAGTTCATTGAGTGTTGTTCAGAAGAGTCAGTCGTCACGAATATATTCCTCCACTTGTTGGAGTTTATAGTTCTCGTAGAGTTGTTTTCAAACCTTTATTGGACTTAATTGCACCTTGGTATTTGATACGGCTTGGTCGGATTCATTAATTTCTCGTCTCTCACGTGTGATTATATTCTGAATATATCCAAAACACCGTGCCAAGATATTTAAAATTACGTAGTGCGATTGCATTAAATGTATTCATACGCACCCATAAATAGGTACATTAAAATTCGTTCATGTCATTCGATGACGCTGATCATGTCTCTGAGTTCCTGTACAAGCAGGAAATTCTGGGATAATTTAATAGGGATAGGTAGATAGAATTATTTATTGATGTAAACGGGAAGTGAAACTTGTAAAGAGAAATCGGTCCCGGGATGGACTGTGGGCATTCCCCGCTATCCCATAGTAGTAAAATAGCCTTCCATGATTGTCGCGGGAAACAGACCGTAAAGCACGTTATCTTCGTTATCCCCGCTGAAAGCATGTTCTTTGGTCGGGGAATTTATTAACGTTTCCGTTACACACATGACGCTAGGACATTGAGTTAAAGATTTCTGATGGAGATTTAACTGAAAAAAGACCATTCAATTGAAACGGATCATCGTCTGGCAGTATGAACAGATTTTCTTTGCCATTTTGTAAAAGATCCAAAATTGTTAGGTTAACAGAATTTGATGAAAAGTATTAACAGCGTATACCGAAATCCTTAATGTTGACGGTTCTCATGGGGGCAGAGTGTAGAAACCGTGGTAGGTTACATTCAAATGCACGTAAAAGCCATTCGTTTGTTTAGCATTATTATATTACCGTATCCTATCGCCGAGTCATCAAATACTTTAATTAACTACCGTTCGTGTAAATGGAGGCTTTTAATCTATTAGTAGTGCTCTTATGGTAATCATGATATAACGATTCCTTTGGGGACATTTACCCCATTTATCTTTCTTTTGTTACTACAATCCGCATTGTATTTATAAATGGATACTCGATGTTTGCCTTGTCAAACCCGTAGTGTTGAAACCTAACCGATGAGTGGGGAAACCGTAATTAATATTAAAGCGCTATAGAAACCCTTCACTTAAGATATCGTCGGCTAATTAATCGAGTGTTTGTTTTTCGAAACCGGACACTTACTATTGTTAGAGAATTGATAACAACCGTTGCTGAATTCTTTTAAATTTTTTACATAATGTTTTGTGATATTTTTGAATCAAAATTGCAGAACTGCTATCGGAGGGATATGTCTTGGTTTGTGACGTATGATTAAGAGTTGTCACAGAGTTGTAGTTCAGTATGTGTTTCGAATGTGTATAATACTAGAACAGGTAAACTGAAACGCGTGTTTATTATAATGTAAAATCAACATTAATTACAATATTGGAAGCAAAAATTCCAGGTACATGGATTGTTATCCAAGCGTTAGAATTGATAAACGAAAAAATAAAGTAAATACGGTAGTGAAAACACTGTAGTCAGACTCCTAAAGTTAGACGAATGTCCTGGATTTTCCAGATCGTGCTGACTAACCGACGTGTGTATGTTGATATGAGTTGATCTTATAAGAGCGGTATCCGCATTATATGGTATATAATTTAGTACTGGAGCAATACTCTGATTTGAAGTATCGCATACGGGCCGCTCTATAGGATGGTGTTGTGAGGCAGTGTTGGACAACCGACCGGCGAATTGATCCGCTGTGGCGGCTTTATGAATGCCAGTGCCTGGCCATTGTCGCTCGCCCAACCTAGTTCATTGCCGCCGGCCTCTATACACAGCCCCCGGGTGTGAATTACAGTCCGCTTCACCCGAACAGCTCAAAACGAATGAAAAGTCTCCAATTTAACTTTGGCTGGACCAACCAGGATTCTAGGCAATCTAAACTGTTTTTATTTTATCTTATTTATTTTATTCTTTAAAAAGGCAATGAATTTTCCTGCTTTATTTATGAAATAATATCAATAATCAACGTTCACAATGTCATCCGGGTGCTAAGGTAGACCAATTTCAGCTTCAGGCCTATTTTGGATAGTAGTCAGTTGGTGATGGGCTCATCCGTGAATTTTTATTAATTTACTTACGGGTAGATACAATACAACATAGGTCCACATTTAAAATTTGACAATAATTATTAAAGTGATTTCTGTTGTAAATATAATGTATTCTTGTGCCAGTTAAATCTTGGAATTTACAGTGAACAAGAGCAGTTTGGTCATGCTTTCTATAAATATTAACTATAACATTAGAATATTTCTTGATTTAGGTGAGTCTTAAGCACTTAAATATAAAAAAGCAAACGGAATGTTGGCTGTACTCTGTCGTAAAAACCTCCTTCGTTTGACCGCATTAAATAATATTCGCTCTTTAACCTAAATAGGGAAACTTCCGTTTTGACTTCTGAAAATGACAAGCAGGTAAAAAGGAAGAGGCGGGATCGCTTGTTTCAAAATTGTGATGGAGGGGGGGTTCCTGTCTTTTGAGTTCGGACTCTTAAAACGCCTTCCTGCTAATTGGGTCTTCGCCCTGTTCGGTCCATAAATAAATTCGCGGATTTAAACGTGCGCCATGTCGCCTGGCTTGTTGACAATACTTTAAATAGTCAGTTTTTGCACAACTGTGCACACGTGCGTCCCCCACCCGGCCTAGTAATGCCCCAGTTCATACAACAGGCTTCCTACGAATAGATTCAAGGCATCGTGATTACTACAGTGTTGCAAGCAATACTGTCTCCATAATATCCATTATTTAGTTAATTATTTGGCTTTATTAATTCGTTTAAATTAATAAATTTTAATTTATCTATCAAAGTTTGTTGTACAGGCACATACCATGTATACTACAATATACCACCAGATATATTACGTAGATTACACTGCTATAGACTTGTAACATTACATTTCGTCAAAAATCTGTTGAGCCTTTGTAGGACTATTGGTTGCGTGACAGCGGACAGGTTCAACCCTGCCAACGGATATTTTCTTTTCCCAGACGAGATTGCGATCGCCCGGCATACTAATGAAATTCACGAGGGTCGAAATATTAGAAAGTAATTTGTTTGTTGAAACCACGAAATTGCGAAAAGAAATTCTGGAACAGAAGTATCGGAAAGTAACAAAACGGTCGTGGGAACTTAAGGAGCTGATGAAAGCGTTCGTGGGAATTGAATTTTGTGGTGATTAAGAGGTTGATGCTTTAATTAACAATTCACGTTTAAAATTGGTTAATTTCCCTATTTAAGTTATTTTCATTCGAAACTTTAATATTCTATTTTTTATAGTTTCCCAACAGTGTCGTTGGGTCGTTTAGTGTTTGCATATATTGGGAGTAGCATTGTACCTAAACCTCATACCTTCACTCTAATTTCATTCGGTTAATAATACATGAGTAAGGAGGATATTCGCGAGAGTAATCATGATGATATATATTGTAGGTTAATAAAAATATTCCGAGGCCAAAATTTAAGTTAGTCTACATTGGCAAAAGACCACGAAACCGTATAGTTCATTGAACTTTCTGTCGAGTCTTAATATTTAAATATACCAACTGCAGTGGCAATTCTATATTTATAATGCTATTATTATAGTAAATTCGTGAGAAAATTCGCGTCGAAATTTGCATATTACAATTCTGAACTTAAGTAATTGGCTTTCTGATGATAGTCGAAATATCCTATACATTGTGTTGCCCACCAAACTGAATTGCTTCTAAGCATTAATAGTTATGATGATATATCCTTTAAACCACTTTTGGAATGATCCTTTTATTATAAAGAAAAACATTTTTTATTTATACTAATCCCCCAAAAATTACATTTAAAACTTCTCATTTCACGATTGCGGTGGATTTTATTTTTTGGGGAAAACCTTAGTACCGTAGCGACACGTGAGGTGTCGGCTCCTGCGCTGCATCACGCAGCATCGCTCTATGGACATTCCAATTAATGTTAATATACTTATTCTATTCAGAAGGAGGGGGGGGGCAGTAACCTTCGTGGCGTGGGTTTGGTACGACTGTAGTGTCCTTGGTACCGGGCTGTACCTCTCTCTCCACCTATCATTATACAGTCAATTTAAATGCGGAAACCCTTCTTCTCGATTGGTATCTTGACTTCGACGAAAAACCGCTCGCTCATTAACCAATTGCTCGGGTATGGAGTACGAGGCGGGTCCTTTGCCCCCGTTAAAAATTGAAGAAGGAGGAAGAGGGCATTACATTCATTGTCACAATTAGAATAAATGTATGGAGAAAGTTATACCTATCAAAGGAATAAAACCTAATAAGAGGTTGTATTAATAAAAACAGTTACGAATTTTATATGTATTTGTATTAGTGTAAAAATATTATGAATGATTTATGTCTGAAAAATTAAAAATAAATTCCAGAAAACCAACATTTTATTTTCCCTTTCTTAAATGAAACATTGAGTTTTATCTGGTTTTCTAGCAGGTTTGGGAAGGGCCATTCTTGCGGTGCTATACTTCCACAACCGTTTTGACATTGAACGTTCCTCCTAAAAACGTCTCATAGTATTATTCGACAGCGTATTCATAATACGGTGGGTGACGCGACCATCGGCCGAGGTAGAAAGCATGCCTTTAGCCGTGAAGGTCGGGATTGTTGTAAGGACACACGAAGTTACTCCCCACGTGCATGCTCCTCAGTTTACAAATCAGAAAGCCTTGGAAGAAAACAAAAAAGTAGTATAAAGGCGAAACCGTTATAAGCATGTAAAACAGGAAATTATGCTATGATTGATTCATCAATTGCTTGTAAAAAAAAGTTACTAATTTATTCATGCTAACTAGTCGGTAGTACTACATCGAAAGTACGAGGTACATCGAGGTTAAATGCTGTATAATTCCGTATCATTGGGGTCGTATTAAAAACATCGAAGTAATAAGGAGGTACCTTATACCTCTCGTGAACTCCTGTACGCCCCTAAGATTTATTAAACTACTATGTTGTGGATGTTTCACTAAAGACGACTGGGAGCGACGATATTTGTTGCAGTTTCTATTCAGAAATCTCAGAACTGTTTGCAGTTATTTTTTTGCTGAATGTGTCTATCAAAATACCGTCTAAAATAATAAAATTCTTCAATTCGTAAATTTAACCTTCAATTGTGGTAACGGAATAATTTACCTAAATTTTATCTTTGTTCTATCTATGACTATAATTTGAGCATCATTCACATTCGCTATATGTGCCCATAATTATGAAAGTGGTCTAAGTCATATATTTCTGGTTTCGAGATATTTAATGAATTGCTTTCGAATAAATTAACAAATATTTTTATATTATGCAACATTTTAATTTAGAATTTTATTAGTCTTGATTAATGGAAGTTTACTATGAATATGAAATTTTGAGTGAACATCATATGAAAATGTATTTAAAGTTTGAATTGACTTAGACCACTTTCATAATTATGGGCACATATAATATTAGATCTGAACCCTCTCGGACTGTTTTCGTGACTTCATTTTCAAACTTGGAGTTTATTATTCATCTTGTGCATGATTCACTCCCGCGTCGGCGATCAATTCCCGTTCCCAGAATTTGGTCGCGTTTTAAACATTATCAATCAGCAGGCAGGCGTTTATGATTAGCCCGCAGTTTGTATTTTGTTTTGAAAAAATTAGCCAGCAATTTCTGTAATGAATCTGTTAGTATTCTCTGCCACTGCGTTATTTTCAACCGAATTTTTAACGCGACCCATTTCGCATAAAGTAACATTTGCTTGACTTGTAATTTTGAAAAGTTCCTTTCGATAGTTACACTCTCCGAGCCTCTTCCATTTGGGTCTTCTACATTTAAAATTTAAATACGTCCTTATTTGGTTTACATATTCATTGGTATTTTATCGGAGCCGTGTTTAATAGTAAGTTTATTATCTTTGTTTTTTAATTCTTGAGCCCTTATCATATTTTCTTTTATCACTCTGTTATTTACACTTTTTATCGTGAAGTATTCGGGAACAAGTATGATCGGTAAAATTACAATACGAATTACTTGCAGCTCAGAATAAATAGTAGAATTCGTCTAAGAGTGCCAGTCTCTTAGTTGACACATATTGTACCTTCCTCTGTTTGAGTTTTACCCAACATCAATAACCCAGAATACTTTATTTATATCAATGAAACAAGAATATTTCATTTCGTTAGCAATAACACTTAAAAGCCACTTTCCGATTACTTATCTTGAGTTTAGAACAACAAATATATACGCTCTTCAGGCCACTGGGCAATGTGAATTCGTTGTTAAACGGATTTCTCTTCCCTGTAGTTATCGATGAATACTTTCATCTCTCACAGACTGAATTTCTAGAATATTTAACGTGTTTCCCGTTGGAAAATTCTTTAGTGTAGTAATCCAATGAGGATTGCTAAATTTGTCGCTGGATTCAAAGCTATAGAAGACAGGGACACACCGAGCTTACAGGATTTTGCGGAACTGACCTAGATTTACCCGCTTTGAATTATAATTTGCTGCGGATTGGATTTGGTGCCCACATTATCTGCTTTTATTTTACAGTTTCTGAATTTTTACATTTTGTTAGATCATGATGTTAGATGTATTCGTTTAGTTACTTATTCTTATTACCCGTGAGTTGTTTCTACTTACTTTGAGACTCTTGCTTGTGTATTTCATACTGAGATAAATATATTTCATAAGCATTTTAGTAACGCATGATTTGTACCAGTGCTCATTTTGCGGCCGCGATCATTTTCGTTGCCCTCTGACCACAGCAAATTTTCAAGATCTTTATCAAGTAATTCACTAGGTTTTTTCCTCATTACTTATATAGCCCAACTTTGCTTTCGCCCATATTCGCTTTCCTCTAGAATTTAAAAAACAACTACCGGTGGTGCCAACATTATGATAATCCGCACCATTGAACTGTGGAACTGATGAACAAAACTGCTTGAGAAGGGAATGGAAAGGTAGCGCGCTGGCCAGGAAATTAGGAAAATATTATCCCGGACATTAAATTTCACAACTCTCAGCTCTTTACAAGGGGTAGTTTGGTTAGTCACGGTCAATTGTGTTTCTTTGTTCCATTCGGAACTTTCCGAAAATGTCAGAGTTGAAACACCAGACTCAGGTGTTTCAAATTCAGTGTGAAAACGGGTCCTGCTAATGTTGGGTTGTACAAACGTGTTTAAATAAATTAGACCGGGACAGATCCCAGGGCGCGCGTGTGCACACAAATACTAGGTAACTGTATGTATCTCGGCAGTATTCTCAAAAACAAAAAAATAAGACTTCTGGAGTCAGTAAATGAAGTGAAAATAAACACAGTGTCGTCGAAGGTAATTTTTCGATCCGGCCTGATTGGGACCCCTTCAACAGACCACTTCTCAGGGACAGCTCCGTAACCGGGCATTAACACCGTTTCGAACTCGCCGCACGTTCCTCCTGAAAGGTTTTTTTGATACTGTCAAATAATAAGAAAATAATTATAGCAGTTAATAACGGGGATTTGTAGTTGTCACGGTAATTGTGAAATGCCAGAAAGGAGGTGGAGCAGGGATGTGATTGTGAGGATTTGAAAGAGTTAGTAAAATATTCTTTCCGTCCAGTGTGCGTCACGTGTTAACTTGAAGTGTGTAGAATAATTTTAACAAATGATGGCGTCTCAAATCGTGCTTCACCTAACTCAACTTCCAGCGTAATGAACTTTCGTGGGAAATATGTTTTTGAGCAGTTTCACTGAGTAATTAACAGGGTAGTAGCGCGGCCCTCTATTCCCGCTCCTGCCTGCTCATTAATTAGTCTCTCCTGGCGGAAGTGCAAGTCTCGGGAAGTGAACGGGATTACCATTATTATCATAAGATAATTGTAGGGTAATCTTCCTCAAAATATCGAAACGTATATAATGTATACGGTACTGGACTTCATTTTCAACTAGCCAACTTATATTTCATTGTTGTTTGCACTTATAATATTTTCAATGGTTGTGTATAAAATTAGAACTAAATTGGCCTAATGATTATTAACGATCGATTGATATAAATTCTAGAATTCACTGGAGCAAATAGGACTTTAACCGGTCCGGAGACTCTGTCCCTAATTTGTTCCCTTGTATTTCCGAATGGAATGACCCCGTTATTCTGTGCCGGCTCGGAAGTCGGGCCGTGGATTGGTTTCTATCTCGTCCGGGGGGGACTCTTCCCCCGGGGGATTGGCCCACTAGAACAAAACGGCACCCTATTCCGACTCATTCACTTCTGAGTACCCGACCTGGGCTATCTGCCTGCGTCCTCTATTGTTACCGGTTTCTGTGGCGGACAATGAAGTTCTTCGCCCATCGTGCGGAAGTGGATGCTAATAAGAACACATGCATACAGTTTACATTACTTCCGAGTAACGGTTCGGTGGTACTCGAACCTCGGTGCACAAGATATCACTTCCATTTAAGATATCAGTGAAACGGTTGCCGTTTCAACATTGTTTTTATTAACTTCGTTCCCTAAGGATGATTAGATATTTTAAGTTAGCCGCAGTACAAAAATGTTACTGTTCCGTACACATGAAGTCCTGGGAGTAATACAAGGTTACTTTCCCGCTATGGCTCTACAAGTAAATTATTCTTCCATTTGGTAAAAACTAAAATTCATGTGTTTCATACTGCAGTGACCATGATTCCGTTAAGCCGTTCACAGTTGAAGCACAGAGCCGGTACAATAATTGAAGTGGTTCCGGTGAAAGCCTTTCATATCGGATTCACAGTTGATATGAGTTTCCGTTCCATAATACAACCGCGTGTAATCGAGTTCTATTTATACTGGTGACCTGACAAATATTAACCAGAGATAATGAAAAAACAATTGCCATTTTTAGCCGTGGTACCGCCGAACAGCGCACGTGTAAATGTATAATTTTAATATACCTTGAAGACCCGTATTATTTGATTGCGGTCCTCTCAACGAGATAACATGGGCGATTAGCAATTGCATCAGAGTTATATGCGCATGAATATTTATTTTTTCCCGGCTCGTTCGTTTGTTCCTTAAGGCAGCGGCAAGCAAAGTGAAAATATTTTCGGGATAGTTTCGGTTGGGGAAGTTCATAGAGGAAGTTTCTATTGGCATCCAAACAATTTTAATTTGGAATGAGGCCTTTGGAAGTTGG
The DNA here is from genome assembly GCA_019843655.1 of Lethocerus indicus. Taxonomy (NCBI): domain Eukaryota; kingdom Metazoa; phylum Arthropoda; class Insecta; order Hemiptera; family Belostomatidae; genus Lethocerus; species Lethocerus indicus. The sequence continues at coordinate 16,918,002 of JACDQD010000005.1, read as the reverse complement.
GGAGAGAAGCAAAATACTCTTTGGATAATTTCTGAGTCAGCTAATTTTTCGGTGCTAATACTTTCCTCGCAGTTACTCTTTCATCGGCCCCTCGAATCATCCATAACACTCGCACATCAGAATCTTTTTGTTTCACAAAAAAAGAAAAATATCCTCTTACATCCACTAGTAAAGAAGGGAAAAAAGATTAGTATAAATTGAGAACATTTTGTGTTTCGAGTTTAGGAAGTCATTTGCATAACCAATTCAGTGCTGCCGTTATCTCTACGGGCGAAGTATGTTAATTTGAAAGTGTTTTACGTGTTACCGTTAGAGGTATTTGTTATAGCACATTTAATAATAGTCTTATCTACAATAAAATTGCAACTGGTTTTCATTTTGACGGGCGTTTTCTATAATTTGTTTACCAAAGGATACTTGCTATTTATTCTACTAAATGCTCAACTAATCATAATAATATCGCTTCAATTTTTATCAAAATTGAAGATAAATCCTTAATTTGTACAAACATACCTTTCTGGCGGAGCATGGGAAATAAATTTAAGCTCTGACCATTTGCCCAATTACCGGAATACTGTCACTAATGGCGATTGAACTCTAGAGGCATGTATTATAAGGAAATTACCCTCTTTGAATTGATCGATTTATAATGAAAATCGATCTAGGCAAAACATTAGATGTACACCCAACCTAGAAAATATTACATCATTTATATTGACGAGACAGTCAACCTGATGGGCTTTCGTCAGCCCAGCTAGTATAGGCTGATGAATGTAAGTATGTAAGTATAGATCGAGGCCTCAAAATTTACGATAAAGCAGAATCCAGTTGGAATAATACTATCGATCCGAGTTCCTACGAGGGTTGGCATTCTGTAACCGTGGCTTGTATACGCGTGTGTGTGTGTGTGTATGTGTGTGTATGCGTACTCATGCGCTTGCGTGTACGTTTGTACACTCATGTGTTTGCGTGGGCGTGGAATTTCAGGAAGTTGTTTCCCCCTTTTGAATTCAGACAATGGGCGGGTCTGGTTCCTCTGCCCTCTGGCTAGGCCGCCGGGCTACCCGAACAGTTGCACCCCCACAGCGCATTGGTGGCCCTGAGCAGAACAGGCTCGGTTTCAAGATTGAAATCAGAATTTTTTTTAAACGTTACCCTTGTTGGATTGAACCGGGTCAGTAGGTATTTCCACGTGGAAAAGCGACTTTTACAAAATACGGGGTAAGAAGAACAAGGTTTTACATAACTCAGGCGATTTATATATTTTTCGTACTGTTTAAAAACATAATTGCTCATAGTCCACCTAATATCTAGTGCAGTTTTACTGGCGCTCTGCTAAGCTTCTTAGCTGCATTTTCAAAGGACTCTTTTGATAGTCCACCCGATCCTGTAAGGCTTTCGACCTCGGCGGACCGAATTTTTCGATAACAGAGATGGACTAAGCTGCAATATACTTGTGTTTGTTTCCAGACATTGGATTTTTCGATCTAAGAATGTAATTGGCATCTGCGAGTAATGAACACCTTAAAGTCCGCGCGCCAAACACACGCCCCATACGTGCGGACGTACCGCGAGCCATAATCTCACGTATGAAAGAAATTCGTGACCGCACTTACAGATGTCCTTTCCGGCCGATAGAACGGCAGAAATATTCCGTTCGGCTGATGAATTCTCAAATTCCGGTATTCTCAGTCCAGCGCCCGGCATCTTATCTGCCGGTTTGCAGGCGGGCCATCACGTTCGTACCGACATCGGGAAGGGACGTGACTTACTTGTCGTCGGGTTTCCCGAACGACCGATAGCAGTTCTCCCGGAGGGGAAGAACCTTCGAACCGTAGTTTGAAACACGAGACTCCCGGTTCGATCATGTTTCCACAGTGTCGCCGCCCGCCCTGCATCTTCCCTATTGATTCTGCCCTATCTCCGTCTTCGGTTAAAATCAGGGCATGTGATGCCCTACGGACAACCATTGTTACCCTATTCAGAGTCGTACATGAATTTTTTCTCTCAGTCTAAATGTCTTGTGTCAGTAAATTATTGCGTTTGAAAACAGGCGATAATCCCATTCGGTACTCTAATAATCCAATAATTAACTTAATGTAAGTAAGGTTAATAATTCGTTAATTACGAACATGTAAACTACAAAATGTCTTTGTAGGTTAATTATTGTTATATATATATATATATATATATATATATATATATATATATATATATATACACTATAACTATAATATATACATTATATTTATAGTAGAATAGTTAGTAAGAAATAAACCGATCATATCTTAACCGCCTAACCGATGGCCAGAAATCCATTTGGGTTTACTCATCTCATCCTTGGCTCCAGGACGTCTAAGAATGCTGCATTGATCTTGCCTATCTCAAACCTTAGTTCAGATCAGCATTTCCTACTCATTAACCAGTCTTTGATGTCAGAAACAGTTCCGATAACTTGATAACACTACAGCATCCCAACTGCGGTTAATGTATAATCCTGTCTCTCCCTATCTCTATGTATATATATATATATATATATATATATATATATATATATATATTATTTATTTATTTAAAATGTACAGAATATTGTTACTATAAGCTTAAGTAATAATTTTGACTTCAGTCCAATATTGTCAGTTTACTTCCTCATTCATCAAAGAGAATATTAACCTAATGGCATTTGAATATTTTCCTGCTCTTACACTTACTTATTTAACACAGTGTATATAAGCGTGTATTTTAATACTAGCGTATAATACAGACGCATTTAATAATAAAATTCCATATTAATATAAATAAAGGAGACTTATATTTGAATTCGTTTGTTTCAGGTGAGCCGTAATTTTGACATCAAACTGAGAGGCATAAAAACTGGCGAGATTGTATTTTTGTGAGTATAAATTTGTTTTCGCTAAAATATATGCTCGCTGTTAAAATATAAAGTTGAATTCCGATTTTTGTTGCGATCAATATAATATTTTATCAACTAAAGGGAGTTTTATAAGGTTTATTATTCGGTTATAGCCGAATACATTTCTTTAAACTGTTTTTAAATTGTTTTATATATCTCTTCATAATTAAGTGTGAACCCATATAATTAAAACGCATGCTTGAATTTCTTTTTGCATTCCTTCATAACGCTATAATAACTTTTATTTTGCATTCTCCTCCACAATATTCCTTCCGATGCTGTCGAATGGGACAATTGAAATCAATTGTCGGCGATTACGTTGAACAATAGACATTGTTCCATTTTATCTTTTTTCATTTTAAGAAAGTTAAAAGGCGCATTTCCATCGCACGCGTCACGCACTTCTTCTGCATACTTTTATTATGTTTTTATTAAGTTCATTTAAGGAGAAAGTTTTTCTCTTAGAATAAATTGGTTTTAGAAAGCAGTGTTGCAGTATAATTTTGTGGTGGGCGATTGGAATTCCATTGAAACCTTTTTTATTCTCATTATTCTCACTTCCCTGATTATTGATTCAAAACACGTTTAAAGGAGTTATATCTATTCCCTTCTTCGCATAAATACGGACCAGAAACATGAAACCTTGTAAAAGAATTCGTTATTGTAATGTTCAGAGCTTTTCTCTTGTTGGTCTCATATTCTTCAACGTTATGGTATACATATTTAAAAGTTCTTATCGTGATAACGAACTGTAATTTTGTATGTTCATTTAACTGGATGGTTCTATGATATTTGCAGGGATTTTCGCTTGGTTTCATTATATCATGAGTTGTGCTTCATCTCCTCCTGATTGTTTGGTTCTATTGATTCAGAGTATAATAATATTGTTTATATTATATTAACATTTCCTTATTAAAATGACGGATGGGTGGCGTTCATATTGTGGATTTCCGATTTAAAAACAAGTTAAAACAAAATTACGGAGTGGTGATGGAACTTTTTCATTTAAGCTTCTTATCAGTCACATGAAGGTCTTACTATGCGTTCATTACCGACTTCTTTTTACAATCTTCCGATATCGGTATCAACATCCCTGGCCCCGTTTCACGTGGGTTGACTACGAAGCTGAAGAACCGGGATTAAATTGTGTCTATGAGTAAGGCACTCAACGACGGATTTCGACGAGGCAACGTCCTACAGCGAACTCGCTGCACGTTACAGCTTCCATACCATTGCACTATCGCCTGTTAATTGGTTGTACAAGAAAGGATAATTGTCATCCGAGAAGCCGCAAACAGGCGATTGATGACATTATTACTGTATAAGCGAATATAATCGATAGCCTCGCGCACCCGCAAGTCAATTAAATGTGCGTTTCAGTAGGACTACTTTATATTTGCGGCGAAAACTTTCTGTATCGCCGTTCCGAAAGTGTTATGTCTGCCTACTGTATTATCGTTGCAACGGGGAGGACGGTACTGTTGGTAATAATTGTATTAGGGGGAGGGGTCAAAACTTAAGCCTGTTTGGCGGAGCCTTTGCGCCCTCCGTCTTTGACCGTAATCCTATTTATAGCCGGTCGGGGGAGGCGGGGGGCCGACCGGCCGCCCCCGGTAAGTCGGGCCTTGCCGCCTCCAGGGGCTCCACGCCCCGTCCTCTTCAACTCCGCTAACTGAATGAGAAAAGTGACGCTGGTTCTCCTCGCGTGTATTTTGGTCCTGCTCCTTCTGATCGTTTACCTGCGGAAATGCAATCGGAGGGTGGACTCGCGGCGCTTGGATTGTCGAGGTAGAAACGATTCCTGTGTAATAGCACCTATATTGTAAACACTGCCGCATTATTTTAGTGTTTTTAAAACGCATACACGTAGATACTTAATTGTTTTAACTGTTTGTTTCCTACAAATTTAAATTTGTGTTATTACTGTCGTTACTTGTTAGTACTTAAATATTAATTTGGTTCCGCCCTCGGAAGTAATTTGCAATCTCCAACAATTATAATTGGACTGGGATTTAAATTATTCGGGTGCATAGATGGTTTGTCTTGGTTACGACGTTTGGTGGTCAGTAAGCTATTCTTAACCGATTGGCCAACGCTATCGACCCGCCGACTCTTAAAGAGCTCCCATTTATTTTCGTTGCCTAATCTGAGTCCGAGATAGGCGTCGCTCCTCGATCGAAAGACCTAGTTTTCCCGGCGGTAAAACTCACGTTTAGTGCTGAAATGTCGCTTCCACCGATTTACCTGGTGGGACTGCGTGTAGGACTGTTTCACTGAACACTACCGTACCGGCTATTGTTTGTTTCTAATAATTTCCTGCCGTCACGTAGTAAGAATTTCTTTAAATTCGAACAGTAACTGAAACAGGAAAACAGGTTGCAAAAGAAACTTTTACTTTTTGAATCATGTGGGTTTAATTGATTGTGTCACGTAGTGTGGGCATTTCGAGAGTTTATATTCGCGTATTTGACTTTTATTCTAGCTCCGTAGTTATGACGTCATTCTATACTATGTACATACAACAACGATAGGTGTACCGCGTGTCCATCGAGCACGGTTACCACTGTTATAATGTTAAGCGTTTGTCAATATGAGCCGTGACAGTGTTGAATGGGGGGGAATGAAAAGGTGCTCAACTAGGAATGGAGAGGCCCGTGATGGTGCTGCTAATTCCCTGCATGCCTGACGGGAATCTCAACCGAGGCGGCTGGCCTAACGCCCGGTTTCTTTTTCCCCGCTGCAGAAATCCGGTTGGTCGTGTCTGGTTTAGTAATAAAGAGGTCCCCGGTCACCGGGTCACTATACGCCTCGAGTGGGACCTCTCCTGAGTACCGTTCTTCTGAGCCATACTCCAGTATCGCAAGGCCGGCGTCAGTCAACTGCTCATTTAAAGAAAAATGCAAGATGGTAGACACGGAAAAAACAAAAGGAGAAAAATTCTTGGCGAACTGTACAAATGAGTTAGAAAAACAGGATCCAAAGAACTACCGCACATACTCACGTAAAAAACACCAACAAAGGCTTGAAGGACAATAACAAGCCAAACAAATTATACGGCTCACCCAGAACGGGACACAACAAATTTAAGCACGAATACATGCGGAAGAAAGCAGAGAAACAAATAAGCGATACACGCTAGAACAGGGTAATGATGAAACGGAAAAAGGAGAAAGATCAAAATCTGACATTTATGAGCGAAATTAAATATTGACCCAGAAAAGGTCACAATGATGATGATGTATACAATACATTAAGGAAATAGAACTAAACTCAATTTGTTTAGTTATGTTTCTGGAGGTGTAGACATGTTTCTAACAACCGAATCTCAAATTAGAGCACATACTTCTGTTTATGTAACTAAAACTGCAAGTCAATATTTTAACATTTGTAACGGTGATAATATTAAATTCCGCAGATAATTCTGCTGATTATTTTTGTTGTACAATCTCTAATCCTGGACTTCATCGTTTATTAATTCCGTTATTAACTCGCATATATTAAAAGGTTCAATCTGCCCTCTTATATGCATGTATTTTGAAATTATTACAGATAACCTTGCATGAAGTCCCGTTTCTGTGTTAATTCCTCAACAAATGTGGGCAATCGATAATGACTGCTTATTAATATGCCTGGCAGGTTCACCTTCGTTAGTATCGAACTTTGCAGATTTACCTCAATTTACTCTTTCCGCTGCACATTCCAATTGCACGTCCTATTGGGCGTAATAAACAAATTTTTTTTCACTCAAATGTTACAGAATGACATCTTTTCTTCTTTCGAGATTTATCGTCTATTATATGTAAGTTTAATGTGTATGTAATTGTACATTCATATAAAAAGATCGATTCAATGTACACAATTAAGCAGTACTTGAAACTGTACATAATTATTTGAAACGTTTATATAATTAAACTCAGTGGCTAATAACGTACCAAATGTTCCACCTTAACGATCTCATGTGGTAAAGTGCTATATGAAGAAGTGCACGCAATGTGCCTTTTCCCACCCTGTTAATGTGTCACAGAAAGATTAGGAGAATGGAAAAAGTGATTTGAATAGTAACAAGAAGAAATTATTGGATAATTCCTTGTCCCCTCGTTTGTATCAAATCAGCTTGCGATAGTGAGATACAGTAATTCATCCCTGTCCACCGCCATGTTAAGGAGACGTGCCAACCGCATGAACGTCTAATCCGCTAATGCCTAATTTACACTTAAGCTCACTGCACTGAAGTAAACTGAAATACTGGAGTCAGCGGCTGTCGCCAGGAGTCATCACCCCGTGGGAATGAACCTGAATTTGATTAAGTTGCACGATCCGCTGGCTTTCACAGTTTCCCACGCCGCTTAGCGTAATCTGTTACGGTATAACATAGGTGTTACATTACAAAATACACAATTTCTCGTCGGGTTTACTAGTGTAGATATCGTGGGGTCACTCCTAATTTAAATGAGCTGATCGATCAGAAACGCATATAGTGTTAAAAATTGAGTATAGAATTTGGGCACATTCTATAGGAGTTCGAAGGATCCTATTGGACTAAAGTTCGTCCGAGACTGGCATTTTTATTCGAATTTGCTCTTTGAATTTCGACTTAATCTAATGTTGAAATTGTTGTTGTTGAATCACATGTTGAATGTTGAAATGTTTTTCATTGTTGGTGCAGTAATATTATTATTACAAAGCAAATGTTGGATGGCCCGCGGTAGGTAGACGGGCGTTCCACGGCCACTGCTTCTCAGGGCCGAAAGCCCGCCTACAGTGGGCGGCTAATTAACCGCTGTTCCATTGTATTTTTTCACCTCCTTCTGCCCGCTTTCTTCTCGCTCTCCCCTTCTCTCTTTCACTCTCGGGCCATTGTTGTCCCGGGCCTCCGCCAGAGGACGAACCCGCACAATAAGACCCAAGACTGTACCCCGGAGACCGATGTCTCTCACGTCTTCCCTACAGAGATGTCCTGCTTTCTCCGGGTTTTCAAGTACCTACATATTTGTCATAGTATTCATTGAATCCCTAAATTATGTTACATATATTCTGTATATGATTCGATAGTATTTTTATTACATTATTTAAAAAATGGTAATTTTGAAAAACTAAAATATACAATTATATATAATACAATGTCTTCTACATTCACCCTAAGGTAAATCGGATTCGGCTTGTCAGTCATCAGTTACATTCCGTTCGTAGTATAAGTGATATACTTTTCCATCAATAGTACACACATATTTAGAAAATATTGCACCACTGAAAATCACAGGAAATAATTTTCCAATTGGAGGACTATTTATCCTCCCCAACATTCGGAAAAAATTTGGTTATATATGTTTAGAAGAAAATTGGTATTTGAAGGTATTTTAGCCATGAATGCATTATACGGTACTCCAAACTTATTCGAAGAAATTCACTATACCTCATTATACTTTAGATTTAGTTTTGGTTCAACTCAGATATAAATCAAGCCAGGTGTACTACGCTTTTGTAGTCTTTTAACGGGACACTTATTATGGTGACTCGCGTGACGTGAGCCCATTCGGGACGTCGGTCTTTTACGGAAGGACGTTTTATCTTTCCTATAATAGTCCACCGGTTATAATTGAGCTCGTTACGCGTTTAAGGAAGTAAATCGGAGTCGGGACCGGATTAGAACCTTTATTTATAGAGGACTGTGTAGGGTTTGGAGACGAGGCATGAAGAAGATGGAACATTTCGAAGCCTGCTCTTTCATGTTGTTTTCCAGGATTGTGACGGATCATTCCCGTGGTCTACTGCGAAGTAAAGAGATTACAAGAAGCAGAATAACAAATTTATCTCGGTCCACAAATTGTCGTTGTTTACGCCCGTAATTGTGTTAAATAGAGGAAAATGATTGTGTAGCGAAACTGAAGCCAATAATTTAATTGTCGATAATAAATGTCGTACCAATGGCGGTGAACGTATTATAGAATGAGTTCGTCGAACCCTGGCAGACTGACAAGAAAGTAAGATCCTCGTAGTACCCTTTCAGGTTACCCTTTAGGTATCTATGTTCGGCATTTTGTCAATAGAATGTCTGCGACTGTTTTGAACTTTCATGCATATACAGCTGTTTAATTAATTTGAGCCCTAATTTGAAAAGGTAGGTTTTCCCACGATTCTAGATCTTATTTATTATTATCATAGAGTTGCTCCTAGACGCAATTCAGTCGAACGTATGCTAAAAAGGAGAGGGGATATTGTTTTGATTTGTATCAAAATCCGGTGGCAATTTATTGTCACACGCCGTGAAAATGATAATTCGTAAGGTTTAAATGTCTATATGTCAGCTATTACTTTAAACCGGGGTCGTTTTGTCAATTCTATCAACCTGTTAAGGTAGTCTTCAAGCCCTAGTAGCGACAAGCGAATTGAGATTGGTCCTAGTACTGAGGCTTACAGTACACACTGAAAATAACAATGGAGGACTGTTCCAGATATGTACCGGATAATGGTGACCGGTGAGTGTTAAACGAACGACACGTGTTAACATGTTTGTGTTAACACACACGATCAATTAATCGATGGATAATATGCATTGAGGACGCGTATTATGATTGCTGTCCTTGGTCTGCTGGCTGATGGCTGGGGTAAGATGGCACTATGGTGGGTGGTTGGAGTCTGGCGCTGGGGCTCACTATTGTCATCTCGGGCCCCTGCCGTATTGTCCCGTTTTTCTTTGTCTTTATTGTGAGCGACATTGTATCCGAGATATAACGCGCAATCTTTGTTCATCGTTATTGGTCTTCATCGGGTCTTGGGTTTTCTTCTTCGCATCCGTACAAAATCCTTGGAGCGATATAACCGGTATTGTTTTTCGTGGTTCTTTTCCCCTCTTTCCTCTCCCTAAGACAGTATTCGTGTGAAAACTTGTAAGACACAAAGTTCTCTGCTCTCCAATTCTATCTTACCAACGAGGCAGATCAGAAACGTCTTTCTTAATGTTAAATGCAACAAACAAACTGTTCCTTTCAACTTTCAATTTTCGGCTAATTCTGTCAAAATATAATGTGCGATACGGTGTAATGATGTGCTAAGGCTTTCGTCGATAATCGGACTCTTTGTTCTGTTTTCCTGGTTTTATTTCAGGATTTTTATTATAGTAAATTCTAGTCTTGCAACGCTGATATTTGTACACGAAAAACAGAATTCGATAAAGAGCTTCAATTCTCTTGTATAATTAAACTGTTCAATTTAGGATCTGAGCCAGAAGTGCTGTAAATTGAGACTAGAAAGAATACCACAGTGGAACAAAGGGACTCGTTATTTGTTGAACATGGCATCTGCTTGTTTTCAGCCCCGGCACACTTATTCGAGGGACATTCAATGTCGTAGATATGTTTGTTCCCCGCCAAATATGTAGAGATTTCCTTTTTTTTTGTTTCTCCTATTACAAAATGACCCCAATGATTTTGCCATGTGCTGCGCCCTATTATTTTCATAATGTTTCTTGTAACAAGCTTACAGGAAAAATGTCTATCGTTTGAAAATTCGGTGTTTTTGTATATGCTTCGGCGAATTATCATGTACGATAACGGTAACATGTAATATATTTTTTTTTAAATCAAAGAACTATTTCCAATGTCTGGATTACTGTATAGTACAGTTCCGAATCTCTTGCAAGCAGGCTCACTCTTGAAAAGTCGGCATCGGCTGTGGTGCGCTGTGTGGAAAATACCTAAATGAGAATACCTCATGAAGGTTTGAACACAGCTTCTGCTATAGAGCGGAAACTCCTCAATTTGTTCTGAGGAATGGGTAGGAATAGAATCAACGGAACTGGGTGGGATCCAGACGGATTTCTAACGATCTCTGGTCGTCATTAGCGATGGCTTGTTGTTTACTGAAAAAATTTTTCCATAATTTTTATATAAACGTTTCTGAACACGGTAGCGGTCCTTTTCTCGCACTCCCCGTTCTTATTCAAAGATTTCCATTTATATTCATCTCAGGAATACTGAAACAGCCGGAGGAAAGATTTTGAATGAAACGCTTGAATTTTTCTTTCCATGAATTTCATATTTTCTGGGGGCGGACATAAAAATGTGTTTTTCTGAATTTTCTCTTAGTGAAAATTAAAAAGATGGCGAAATCAACATATTTTAGAGTGGAAGTTGCAATGAAACACTATTTAAAACGCGCACGCCTGTGCAAGATACAAGTTCAGTCTACCGAGGAATAACATTAGTTAAATTTTTAGGTTTGGATTGTTTAGATCTGAGTTAAAAACTATTGTTTGCAGAGGAGATGTAGGGAAGAGCGACAAATGACTGGTGTTTATGGTAAGGTACGCTAGGCTTTTTATAATAGCGATTTGTCTATCACGCTTGGCCCGTTAGTGTCTGTGTCAGACCGGTTTGGCTTCTCACTCGCGTCAGAAGATATTTCGTTGGTGTTACAGTGTGGGTCAGGGAGAAGGATGTTAGGAAGCCACGTAAGGATCACATGTGGCGAGAAGACTAAACCGGTTTAGCATGGGACCAAGAAACCCAGATGCAACAAATAATCGCACGGGAAACTAGTGAGGCAATGATATGGAAAGTGTTTTCTTCGAACCGTTTGTTCAATGGTGTCCCTAATCAGGAAGAGTAAATTTATACGGCCAAAACCTCCCTCCAAGCCTGACTAGTTAACATACTAGTTTACCTGTTGATTATTTCATGGACATTATTTTATTTTCTTGTATCCTCTCGACAAGTTCTCGGATCCTCATAGCGGTAATGAAACCCCCGGGAATTTTCTAGTCACTTTCGTCACTAGAAATGCCGAGACTTAGACCTTTCCCTAAGGAAATGCTGAAGCTGTAAAGTGTAATCTTCTAATTACTCACCGATGAAAATTTCAAAGGGATTCGATTCATTTATAAATTAATTATGTCTGCACCTCAGACATCTAATGTGATATATTATGCAATGTTATTATTCCATCATTTTACCATCATTAAATCTTCACATTTGAGCGCTGAAGTGGTAAGAAAAATATTAAAATACGCATGCCTACGCGTGTTAATAATATTTTAATAACTATTGCTTTTTGCGTTACTGAATAGAGGCATTATGCTGTACGATAATTAAAATTGTGATGCATTAATTTTTAATTAGAGTTGTTTTTAATCTTACTATCTTACACTTGCACACATTGACCATCAGGATGTAGGACTACTGAGATGCCACACGAGCCTGACCGGGAATATTGCCTATTCAAACAACAGTTTCGAGTTTTGTTTCGTTAGAATCATTGATACTGTTGAAGAAAAATCGCCTAGCTACAGACACCCTGCAATAATAAAAAATTGCGTGACCCGAGTTTTATCGGGTGAAATCAGAATTAACCCGACTTCTGTTTCGGGGAATTCAGCGGCGACTTCGAGTACCTGGCTTTATTTCAAACCCAGGTAACTGACCGCTAAAGTACACGGTAACCGCTTAGTAGGCGTATCGAACGTCACCGATAATGGCGCTTGCGTGACACCAAACTACTTTCGGCGAAATTTGACTTCCGGCCGTACGTGTCTGGCGTAATTTACTATTAGCGTAATAATAAATAGTGATTATCTAATATATTCCAATTGTGTTTAGGCGTATGAATTTGTCTTATAAGGGGGCTCCGCTGTGTGTTAAACGTGGCCTGTTCATGACTTGCGGGTTCTTCGGTTATTCTTTAATACTGTCACTACCTCAGTTGTCCCAGTTGAGAGAAGCCGAAGTCCAACAGGGTAACTGACCGCTGTGGAGGGCTCGCAAAGTATCGAACGCGACCGACCGGCAATAAAGAAACTATAGCGTGACCCCAACACTTGCTATGTTGAATATCAGCCCAGGGCATCGCTCCAACTCGGGAGGACCGATTTACGCGATTGAGGCCCGTAGCTTTAAGGCCGGTCTTATGTGCCAACTGGAGTTTTCAGCATTTTCTTTCCCTTACAAAATTTATTACTACACCAGTGGACTTACTGAAACTTCGCCCAAAGCGGAAGTCGTTTTTTGCTGTAATTTTATGAATTTGAGCGGTAAACCGATATAACCCTCTTTCCAGCTATCTATGCAAAGAAATTAGTTCCAATAATAATTATCCGCTCAGAAAATATCTGTTAGCGCTAGAATGTCTCGTCATTCATGCCCTTCTGTGGTGAGCCTGTTTCATCTGTTCATCTCCATATTCCTAAAACTTTTTGATATCGAACCGCTAAAACCGCTTTCCTCCTTAGAACATCCGCTTTCATTTCAACATGGAAGCATGGAATATGGGAATTATGTTGTTAATTCACCGTACTCTGAAGAGACCTGTACAACAATCTGAGGCAAAAATATAGCCACTTCGCATTATTAAAAAGATTATTTTGAGATTTCTTATCTTATCATCTGTGTCGAGAGGAATCCCGATATGGCTGTTTGTCTTCGTGAGTGAGAAAAGGAATGGAGTGTATTTTCAGAAAAATAGGTATATTTTTAAAAATACTCAAAAATATGCTAACGCAGGTCATTGTGTAACTCCCTATTAAACCTATGGTTTTCTAAATTTGGGAACTTAAATCGGTTTAAAAAACGAAGTTAAGCGAAAGAAGTAACTCAGGTGTTCTAAATTGTACTGTAGGAGAAGTATAAAAAAATGGTTTCTCATAATTACTCTGGGCACCGGCCAAAACCAATGAAATTACTCTTGGGAGGTAAACTGTCACTTTTCTGGAGCTAATTAAATCCCCGAAAGGAGAGGCCGGAATACAAAATAGAAATGGCTTTGTCAGCCTCCCTCGCTCCTAAAAATTGTAATGCCCAAATTAAACTTTCCGACATCAGCCAACCTCTGGGATCTGAACTATTCAATGAAACGCTGGTGTGATTGCAGTATACAGTTTTAGTTTCATTTCAGGAATAATGCCGCAATGAGCTATATGTTGCTTATTGTTTATCATAGGTATTATACAAATGGCTATGTTAGTCTATCCTGGTTAAGCGGGAATGCCAGCCCGCTCCACGATGAAGCCAGCAATCAGAATCTCTAGATAGTAGTAGGACAAGGGGTATACCCACCGTCGGTATACGACGAGATTCTGTGAATACTAATAATTACACATAACGAACTTAGAATCAATTATCTTTTCTTTGGACATCGTATTACTTCTTATTTAATTATTCTGAACAAGTATTAAACTGACCAAATCTGGTTGTTTCGCACGGCTAATCATTGAGTCGAGTTACTATTCTAGTGTTTTCTTTCTTCTTTAAATTATATTTCACTAATAGAATTGTTTCCGTTCTATAAGTGGGAGCCGTCCCTTTTGTCCTTCCTTTGTGTGTCTCCCAGGGGCGCATTTGGGGTTTTCTTTGACCGCAGTTTGTGATAATTGGCCGGTCTTGCGGGGGCTCCACGGGGAAACGACTGGTCCGGTAAAGGAGACAGTCATCTTTCGCCGGCAGCCCACCATTAGCGGAGAACGCCGGCTTAGAAAGTCGCGTCCCACGCCGCCATTGCCCAAATTGGGAAAGTGGGGTTTCGACAGTCACTATTCGTGCCTGTCCTATCCACTCGTTCAATTTTCTTACTATCCGCACTATTCGGACCGTGTCTTTATAATACAGTCCACACACTTCATTATCACTTGTCAGAGGATCATCCGCTTATTTGTACATTTCTCCCTATTTTGATTGGTGCGATGTGGTTTAATGTCGGCACAAATTGTCGGTTTTTGTGTACGATTTGATTATATTATTTGACGCTTGCCGCTACTTTTATCCGTTTCAGGAACACGTCCAACCGTTTTGCTCCGATGGGATAAATAAGGCCCTACTGTTGCTCAGTGTTGAGCTCTGGCGGTGGTCCCTATCCTCCCCTTTGATCCCTTGATCCCGTCGAAAATCGGTCACGGTACAGTCCTGTTAGAAATTGGCGCGGCCGGAGGGTATGCCTTAAACCGAGGCAAATATTTACCAACGGACGGCGTGTAATTGTTAATGTATGCCGGGACCAACAATTCCCCCTGGTGTTTATCCATGTGAAATGTTAACCAGGGGGCTGGGCGGCCGCTTGTGTATCGATTCCTGCTGGTGTCCTTTGTGCACATGTACTATCGTCCTGTCCCCCGGCTCAGCTCCTTGAATCACTCTCGGGTTTAAGAATTTACGAGCGAACCCTTTCTTTGTAATCCCATAAATTTATCCTGAGTTTGAGTTGAGTTGCACCACCAGTGACGCCAAACTACGTCTATATTTCAGGACCTTGGAATTCCTTGAACTTTAACGAATCCAGGTTAACTCACTACTATGTCATAAATAATGTATTTATTAATCCATTATCTTATATGGCGTTCCTTTTTCGACTTACGCTTCCAACAGAATATGAAAAATTCAAATATCCAGAAGAAATGTGGTCATGTAGGATCATATTTCCCGTTAGCCGCTTACATTTCATATCAAATACACAAGTACGCGTCATTTGACTCTTCGGATAAATGGCGTACGTAATTTATACAAACTATAAATAATTGTCGGTCCATTAAACAATGCGAAAAAGGCGTTGTGACCAATGTTTCATTATTCTACTTGAGAATACTTCCGCGTCTGTTGCGTTACAAGTGATCAAATCACGAAGTGAAGCCAGCAATATGGAATTTTACTCTAGAAAGCAGGAAATGAGTTTTGGCATTTTTACTAATGACTGAAAGCATTAACCATCTTGTGCCAAATGAGGAGAGCTGTCTGAATGCCAGGCCAGTTGTTCAACCGACGCTCTCGTGCATTAAGTTACGCTCTGCCCACACCGTGCGTTCTTTCAATAATTACTTCCCGGTACAGTGTCCCATTGCGATACAGTATATATTTGCATTACTTACAACCAGGCTGGAAAAGTAAACCACGATTCCTGCCTACGACATGTGAGAGTTAGTTGAACACTTCAGCTAGATACGTGGCTTCTCTATTGATCACAAATCAAATAGGGTGTACAAATAAAAATGTTAACTGTATAAAAAGGTTATTTGAATTGATAATTGTCCTTTTATTTGTTAGAATAACCAATTTAGATCTTCACCCATCTTAGATCCGGATGAAAATTTTAACACCCGGACAAAGCACAATTTTAAATCACCTATCTAATCCTGGAAAAATATAACAAAAATTAATGATCTTAATATTTACTTTACTGAGTAGTATCTAATGTACTCTTCCCGTATAAAAGTAATAATTGATAAAATAACCTGTTTTACAGACGCTTCAATACAAATAGGTGAATTAGGTATTATCACACGCAGTTTATTTTTGAAACAATGTTTCAAACAAGCTGGGAACCGTTGCCGCATTTTTGGACGTTGAAAAAGGCCGGTTATAACAATGTAACAGGGAGTCGGGCGGTTTTCCGGATCGGTGTTCTGTGACGGAGCGGAAGCGACATCCGGGTCTTGGCTAGCAGTACACCTGCCGTCAGTGCACCCCTCTCACCGATATTCAATATCGGGAGGACACTGGGGCCCTCCCAGTTCTATAACCGGGAGCACGCGTGTCCGCCCCCACCATCTGGAGAGGCCCCTGTATTTCCTTACACCCCGCTCTTAGTCCGACGGACAATCCTTTGTTATTGTGTCCGACCGATCCCTCCTTCTGAACACCTGGGAGTCTGCACGCGTTTCCGTCTGCTGTTGTTGAAAGGCTTCTGTTACTCTTATTTTCACTGGGGAATTTTTCGTCGTTCGAAGCATCTTTCCGAACTCTCGTTTGAAACCCAGTCTGTTGACAGATTTATTTCTTATTTTTAGTTCATTTTGTTGGTTGGATATATGAAAGTTTTGCTCTCAATACTCCCTGGCTATACTCTGTAATATAATACTCAATTCTTTCTACCTCAGCTGTCCTTCTCTTTGAACTAAGCTCTCAATCACTTTCGTTTGGAAAGGATCGAGGACTTAGAAATGGGACGGGCATTTCTATCCCACTTGCATCTAGGTGCCAGTAGTATGAAATACTTTCCCTGAGACGGATCACTAACACGCTGCGGTGATTATTCTCGACTGCGATAGTAGGCCAGTCTTAGACCCGTCGTTTCTAGATCTGGTTTTAAATGTTAATTTAAACCTTTTGTTCAACCTGTTTCCAATATAGTCCTGGTGAAATTGCGATGTTGGCTACATTTTTTTTAGCCTCGATAAAATGAAAGTGCCATTACTTGCCGTGTTTATTTTTTTCAGTATTTTTTATTTCTTTTAGCGGAAGGAGTCCCTCTCTCTCCTCGGTTCATGACGCTGTGCTTTCACATTCCGGTACTTTCATCGCTTGATGGATTTGTCCCTTGCCGGTTGGGAAAAACTGATAAAACTCACCGAGACAGATTTTTCAATTTCGCTTCACTTCAGTGTAACGTTCTTGTTACATGTGTACAACGTTGATTGTTAGTAATGAATTAATCAAACAAATTAATAATAAAGCTCATGTTTCGGCCCAACGATGGTGTAGCTTTTTTTGCAACCGTTTTCAAACTGCACGGGAAGGGTGCACGTTCCCTCATGTGTGCCGAGTGACGTCACCAGACACAGATGTTTTCCTAACCTATTTTTATATTTAATTTGTTTTCATGTCCCAGTTACTGTTAAAGTTTTATAATTATTACAGTTTATAATTGTTAACTAAAAATTAGAAAACAATATTTCCGGTAGGCCTAAGTTTTTATGTCTATTCGACCGTTTTTTCTTCCCTTAAGAAAAGGACAAATGGCCTGTAGTTTGATCGGGAAACTGATTCGGTATCACGAGTGTTTTAAGCCCTTGCCGTCAACTCGCAATAGCCTCAATGACTTTGTCGCGGACGCCCTTGGTAAGTTGAAATTTTGGCCGGCGATGATTTTAAGCTGATCGATTTTACCTATGACAAAATTTCAGGCCGAAAGATAACACTAATTGATACCTATACTATCTTAATGATTGCTAAAGAGAATCTTAGAGTATTATTTAAGTAAAAATCGTATTCTTAACAGGTTTCAACTGGAAAGTTTCAGAAATATCGCCCGTTGTTTCTTTCCCTGCCTTTGATTGAGGTTTCAGGTTCCCATCTGGGAAGTCCTTCTAATTATCCGCCGAGAGGAGTTATATAACGGCCTTGAAATCGATATTAGAATAGCAGCAAAAAAGAAAATGTTTGAAAGCAACCTCGGCCTTCCATAGTTTCTTGTTCTGAACTTATTGTGTGAAATATTGTAGGCCATATAATGCACCCGTTATTTTGTATTTCATGTCCCCCATCACCTATTAATAACTCTGTAGGCCATCACCCGGAAACCTCATCCGTATCTTCGCCTACGATTATCAACTGTTTGAAACACATTCCCTGTTGAATGGATAGCTTAGCCAAATTGTCTCACCATCTCGCGCACGTTGATTGGGATTCCAAGTGGGCTTGAAATATTTCTGACAAAACATATATTTTTATCTTCGTGAGGAAAAACCAGAGGACATTTTTGTGAAATTATCTACATAGACTGGTAATCGACACTGTTAACAGAGTTAACAGTTCTATTATCTTAGCTAATAGATTTCCAGGGTCGGCTGTGACGCGTCTATTGCAAGCGAGCCTTATCTATTTGTGACACTGTTTTCCTCGATTGGTTGTCAGATCATGTCGACCGTTCCACGGTCTGTATAGATAGTGAAACATTTCTATTTCATTTCATTTGAATGTTCTTGTTTATGGTTAATATTGAGTAGTGTAATTACGTTAATACTACCCATTGCATGTGTATACTCAACGATGGTTTTTAATTAAAACTGGACCGGACCGGAGTTTTAAGGTTTGTGTTCTCGTGTCAGAAACCTTTTTACATGACTGCAATAGTATATAATGTTATGTATGTTGTTTCCAGGCGGAAGGGATAATATAATGATGGCGCCTAGCGTGGAACAGAGATGCACGGCTAATGGTGGAGGGGGTGGTACGGACACCTCCAAGACCTCAACGGGCATCTACCTAACAGCCTCCACCGACGACGTCACCCTTAGCAGCAATGAATCAAACAACGATAAACTCAACAGGTAACAATGCCGATCAAAATTAAAGAAATGAGCTGTAGTATTTAATTGAATTTTTAGAATAATAGTGTACCGTCTGCTATTCATATACAATGTAGGAATACTTGGTTAGCGGTCAACTGATGAGATCCAGCAACAGATTTGCCAGGTCATCGTAAACGAATCTATTAAGCTTACGGCTAATTTAATTTACATATTACTTTATTTTCATTATTTATATTTGTTCAGGGTGCAAGTAGGTATGATCTGTTATGCGATCCGTTTATTACTTTCGGTATAGAATTTAGGTACCTTTATTACTTGTACTAGTTTTTTTCAATTTCTATGAACCGTCACAAATATTGGTGACCAAATGTTATGAAAACCGAAATGGGAACGGTTGAAATCTCAGTTTTTTTTACTCAGATATACGTCATTATTCATTATAAGGTTTCTTTCTACACAATCTATTTACGGTCTGTCGAGCATATTACGTCAGACTTATCTCAGGCATATTTTGTAAGCCGCACCGATTGTCTCATCTAGCCGATACTGCTTTTTACCACTTAGAGTGTTAACACCTCCTAGTGACAGATTTTATATATAAATGAAGCGCGGTGTATTTGGAACTTTGCAATTAGCGCCAGGTATCCTATTTTTAAAGGCTTACCAACACTTTCATCTGCTAATGCACCCAGAAGGCAGACCTATTTTTTCTTCTTTAGAAGTAAACCTCGATACGCGGAGTCGGACGAGTTTTTCCATTACACCCGTACATGCCACAACTCATGTAAGAATACTAAATAATGTAGCCAAGGACTGAAAACGTCCCCATGAAACCAAGATTTGTACTTATGAAACTAGTATCGACACCTACTAAAAACCGTTGGGATAATATATTAATCTATCTATCATTAAAAAAGACATTTACAAAAAGACTGAACCATTTGCACCATGATGTTTATAGAAGATGCGGTCATATGGTCTGGCGTATGTGAGTTTCATTCGATGTCCGAGAGATGGCGCGTGATTGTACCTGTGAGAATAGTGTAATTTTTATAGGTCTATCAAATGGTAGGAATATTAATATTTAAATTAACATCATTGTAAATATTTAACGGCGGATTCATTTGTAAAAATAAAAACCTTTTATTTCGTTTCTGATATGTCTTCCTTACTACTCACTTATGCAAAATTTGTTTATTTTGAACTATTGCTTTAATCTTTTTTCCGATAACTCATACATTCATGTGCGTTCGAGGCGCCCCGTACTAATGTGTTACAAGCCATTAAAAAATTCAATAAATCAATTGAATAACTGACGCGTAATTATACATACATCATACATTTTCAAATGAAACGAATTTAAAAATATAATTAATAAAGGAAAGCCCACATAAATCGAAATGGCGACCAGTCGTAATGTAGCACTGGGCAAATTGGGTTAAAGTATTATCATTGTTACAGGATCAAGGTCCTCTCGTGACCTAGTGGACGGTTAGCCGCCTCTGTCTGCTACTTAAAAGTATTCCGTCTCTTGCCGGTTTTCATCATGACGCAGTGATTGTTGTTCTGTTTATAGTACTAGTATTCGTTAGAATTCGAGGAGGAATCTACCATTCCTTTGTGACGATGATATAGCTGTAATATATTATTATTGTGATTGCAGTAGCTAGTACGATAAAATCAAATTGGATTATTTTATATGTTTAAAGACGTAATGCACTAAGATAGGAATGCAGTATTTGAAATTTCATTGGAATTAGCTCGCATTATTTAGTCTCCGTAGGTGTCTTATTTCATGGCCAGCATAAACCTTACCCTCCAAATGATTTCCGAGTGCATAATGCACAAGGAATGCTGTTAATAAATAGTAAAAAAAATATGCCGTGGGACTGGGACACAGGCTAAGGCATCGTCTTTCCTGATAACGGCATAGCTCATAAAATTGCGCACTGCTCGCTTTTGTTTTATGCTACGGTAAGCGGTTTAATTGTAGCCGGCCTAAACAGAGTGGATTCTCCGTAGTCGTGTGACTAACGCCCGGCTTATTGCTCACCAAGCCGATGATGTATTAGTCTTCCAGATACGCCTCCACCATTCTGCAATTTTGATCCGTGCTTCTGAATCACCGATCAAATCCGCTGAATAATTACGACAGCTATTGGGTTCAGGCTTCCATTCTTTATAATCGCAATCTTCAATAGTATATATTATTCAGTTTTTAAAATTAATACCATAAAATACCATATCGCGAAATTTGCAAACGACCAAATCTCAAAGCCGCTTAAGGAGAAAAGGTTCTTTAATGAACCTATCCATGAACATACGCAATAAATCAAGAAATTTGTACACAAACATAAATATATATATATATATATATATATATATATATATATATATATATGTTTTATTCATTGCAACATTCTATAAAATGTTTGGTTTATAAAGTGATTAAGAAAGAAGGTATTAATTTCATGGAGTACCACTCCAAGTGGGTTTAACTCGGAACCTACTAAAAACTCTCTCTAGGGAAATATAATGGAAAGTATGAAAAGGACTTTGATCTCGAGGAGAGGGCAAGCGTAAACGTTTCTCTGTAGGGAAAATGGAATGAAGGGCAACCGAGTACGAGGTTTTTGTTCTTTTAATTAATGTTTTGAAGGGCGGTAACCTGGAAAGGTTTCTACGGGAAATGTATTTTTTAAAACACTTTTCGTATTCTTTTTCGGTGAAATCCTACTGAGGAAAGGGAAGTTGTCTTTGGGAGTGACGACGGATATGACGCCCTTAAGTCAATTATTGTCATTAAATTATACGTTCGCCAGTGTGTCTACATTAAGACAAACGTCACGTATTTACTAGATACTTTGCCAAAAATGTCTTAATGCATTACTACATTTACTGTTGGTTTCAAAAACACTTAAAATTGCCTATTAGTGCACAAAATTTTACTCATCCTGGGAGAAACAGAAATTTGAGAAATTGATACACTCGCGAATACGAATATCACTCTCCGTTCTGTCTCATATTCAGTTATGAAAAAAATACATTTCTAATAAAAGCTAGTTCGTACATTTTAGGGCATTGAGTTTTGTATGAAAACTTTACAAACCCCTTAGTTACTTTGGCCATTCTTCCATTACTAACAGAAACATTATATTTAATATGATTGGTATCCCTATAAAATAATTTAAGGTTATTGCATAATTTCTACGCTATTCCTTTTGTTTCAAAGGCAGTCCAGCGGTGCCAATTAAGGCAGCCGGTCGGAAGACTCAGCAATTAAATAATAACGACACCCAGAGGACTGCCCATTTTTTAGCCGCATACAGTGTTCTATGTTACTGCACGGATAATGGTAGAATTCACTGAATTGCGACCGGATAGATTTCCAACTTTTATTGTATAGGAGAAGAATAAAATGTTGGGCCAATAAAGTTAATCCAAATCTGGAGTTGTCCAAGTTTGGCCGCGAATCGAGAACAATTTATCTGCGGTTAATCCACCCCTGGGTCTTTTAAGTGGAGGGAAAATAAATGCCCCTTTTCGCCAGATGGTGCGTCCTTTTAATCCGAGGTGTAATTAGGTCACAATTCGTCGTACTTTCTCCTTTTTAATCTTATTACGAATTGATTCGCGACACTTTTATTTCCCCGTCTATTTAAGAAATATTTAATTTTGAGTAGCATTTTTTTATACCTTTCGTATTATTTGTTCCAGCCGGTGTTCGAGTATGTCGGAAGGCGAGAGCTATGAGTGCTACGGTGAAGTAGAAATGGATACGTCTACGCCGAATCATGGAGGGTGAGTAATTAACCTGTCAGTCGGTTCTTGGATTTTAAAATATTTTAAAATTATATTTTATGCTATAAAATACTGTCACAACAACAAAGTGAGCTGGGCAGTTCTAAATGGTGTTCCAGTGGATGGATCTGTTTTTAACGCAATATTTCAATCATGATGAATTGTGTTGAAAGCGTACCAAGGTTTGTTTAATATCATATAAAAATGGTGTCTAGGGTTCGGGTATCTGAACAGTTACGTTTTGTTAGAAGGGATGGTCAATTATGCACTGGTATTAATGGGGGGAGGGGAACCGCTTTCAGGATAATTGGTTTCATTAATGCATGGTCAGAGGTGTACGGCGCCTTGTAAATGACGAACCCCCTCACCGAACAATGGTAGACCTCTCTTGGTCTATCATTAATTGGTTCGCTAAACAAGGGAGCTACAATAGGTTGTGTTCAACGAATTTCAGGGCAGTTACTTCTTCTGCGTGAAAGGTACTAGGACTTGAATATACAAGTTGACAATGTGCTATTGCTATCACTTGTTTGTCATTGAAGAAATAAACAAGAAAAGATTTAAACTGTTGTGGAAGGAAAACAGACCATTTTTTGCATATTCCACGCCATTGCGATAATTCATGTCATTTCCAATGCCATTTTACAGTAAAGAGTATGGTTAAGAAGATTTCATAAAAAAAAGGAACAAGCACTATTTCCGTCTCCAGCGTAAGTCCCGTTATGTGGAAAGTTAGTAAGTTAGGAAGTTTCTCTATTTATGTTCCTCGAATTATCAATAAATCTTAAAGTAAAGGGTTAAGTGGACTTTTACGAAAGTTTAAAGACAATGTTAGGAAGTTTTGCTTGTTTCATGGTGTCAATAAAGGCAGAACAGCTTTTAGATTTTGTTCGGGAGCTTGATCGACACTATTTTATCGACAGTTTCGACTTTTAAAATTAATTTGACCCACTTTAGACTGGTCAGGTACCGATGCTGAGGAGTTTATGAACATTATGAAGTTCATGAATTGTTTAAAACAAATGTTACGGTCTCTGTTGAAGGTAGTTAAATGAGATCCGAAATAACTCGAATCAAGAATGATTACTTACATTGCGATTTGATTAATCGATGTACGCAGGTCTGATAACCCACCATATTTCATCTTCTGGAACCATTTTGGGACCCGCAACGGGTCGGAATTCATTGCTCATCGTTGTCATATGTACCTATCAAACTATCTCGATTTTCTTGCAGGACCGCCATTAATTACCATTAAAACATTAATTTGTGATACTATTTCGATTATGAAAAAGCAATAAATAATCGAAACTGTTTCTTGAGTACCTATTACAGTCCAGTCAATACTTTATGTATGAGTGAATTCAATATCTTCTAATTACATATAATTTTAACATTAATTAACGGTTTATTTCAATTTAATTAACATTTATTTACACTTAGTATCCTTTGTCACTGAAAAACACTTATTATTAAGTCAATTGCTACACTGACTTATTATGTTAAAAAGAAGTGTTCCCTGGCATTAATCAAAATTGTGTACTTGTGCCCTGCCGTCTGAATTGTAGTATTTGGGTGCACATGTATTAACTACCGTACGCTCTAATCAAAGTTATTCATCTCGCTTCGATTTGTCTATAATACAGTACGTTTCCAATGATTTGTTTTGACACAAGAACGCATATAACAGTCAGTAGATATATCTTACTCAATTAGCAGTAGCAACGTTTTTCCCGACTTTCTATAACGGATGTCTGGCATTCATTGATTTCGAAATGTCCAGCAGGGGACGGGTTTAATGCTTGGACGGGTCTAGGGGAGCCTAGCGACTAACCAGTGCCAGCGCTTCCGCGCCAATTTCCCCCATTCAACGACTGCAGTCTCAGTGACGAATGGGGACATACTATAATTTACCCGTTCGATTCTAGGCGCGATATTTCACATCGTTATAGTGTTCAGGCTGTTATTTATGACACAGCATTCATCAGTAAAATTAATCATTATATTTAGTGCTGACTACAGTGCGTTAGAAATAATGAGAATAGAGATACATCCACTACAGTTCAAAGTAGTTTTGGATTGTCCGCTCCCATATTGTTGTTCTCACGAAAATAAAAAATAAAAAACATGGCACACATATATATATATATATATATGTGTGTATGTGTGTGTATATGTGTGTGTGTGTGTGTGTGTGTGTGTGTGTGTGTGTGTGTGTGTGTGTGTGTGTGTGTGTGTGATAACTTATATTTATTATATATATTAGTTGTAATTACTGATTGGAGTCGATCATAGCGCCATGTGTTGATGACTAATGTAATATGTTACTACGAAACTGCTTTTGGAACGGTTTTATAAATGAATTCCTTTTTGTACAACACAAATGAACTGCGATTCATAAGCAACAACTAATACTAATATAATTTGCAGAGGAGATGTACTGCAGAGAAGCCCTAACGGCAACAGCCTAAGGAGGAATACATGGCTGAGAACTAGCCTGAGGAGGACCACCAAGTATGTATATCATCTATTTTTGCATGGCTTCTAAAATGATTTTTAAATTATAATATAAATTAACAATTAACTATTAAAATGATGGAATTGCAAACATATCAGAGACCATGATTTGCACTAATGGTAGTGACTAATTGCTTAGAAACGAATTGTCCTTTCATAGTTCGTTCCTTTTAAACGAAACCGATAGTTATTACAACTTTAATTACACTAGGTTGAATATTCGTCGCTGATTGCTTTCACCGCTATTATAGTTAATAACAAACTATTTTGCCAACCTTGATTTTTTGGTAATTTATCGATTTTCAAACATTAATTATGCATTCCGAGAATGTTCGAATTTGAATCCACTTCCGGTAACTGTAAATCGGTCATCCGGAATTAAACCGGTCGAGCTCTCAGGAAACAGTTTTGAAGGATTTGCATACATAATTCATTTTCTCCTATTTCAAGCTGGGAAATTTAATCTGATTACAATTTCGCACAGGGTAATTTCAATGTAAGTTGGGCTTTGCTCGGGTGGGTATGGGTTAGCTTGGGTAGGAATCCCGAATCCGGATTGTATCTCAGTAATTTATGCGTGCCGGAATGTTTGTTACAGAAGTCCATATCTTTGAAATAAACCATACGACACGCAAATCTACAGGGGTTATTGTTAATATGTTGTTGTCGCGAAAACTGATGGCCATTATTAATTGATTCGTCTGACTTCGACTTGATATTGAAACATAAAGTATCTCAATTTTATATTTATAAAATAGCTGATCAACAAATTCCGCTGTCTGAATTACAAGATATGCAATAATGATAGGTAGGGACATTTTGTAAATTTAAGGATATCAATTCGAAACGATTCGAAAAATGTAGATCGAAACGTAGCTTTTATCCGGTCTTGTTTATTAAAAAACGCATAACGTATATTAAACAACGCATGACGACAGCCAGTAAATAGCAAGGGTGATGAGATCCCTTGCAATATTATTTTTTCTAACACATTTCATACTTGAAACTAATATTCCTATTAATTATTTCTTAATTTTTCAGCAATCACGAAACTCTTCCGAATAGAAGATGGGGATCGTTCCGCCACACGTGAGTCAATTTTTTAATCTTTATTTTTATCCTAATATACATGTAGAAAAGATTTGCGGGAAAAGTAGTAGTAATACTCTTCTACAGTACGTTTGTCATTATATAAGGAATACATTTCGAATCGGAATTTATAATATAGAGTATAATTCTTTCGGAGCAAGTTACCGGATACCTGAAGTTGAAAACGTCTTTACTACCAGTTAAAATTTACCCTGAGCAGTACTTTCCTCGGACATACTATTTCAAAGGAGATCGTTTCATATAAGAAGCTCCTCTTCCAAAATGCGTCTCTGCGAAAATGAAATAACGGTCGGATAAAGTAAGTTCAAAGGAATATCATTTCATTAAATAATAATTTTTCTCTTCCCTTGATAGCAGTGCGATCGGAACATTGTTAAACTAACCTTATAAAGTTAAAAGGGATTTATTTACGAGGAAATTTGTCTTGAGTAGAATCACAGTTTTTTCAAAAGGGATTCCATCGTACACTGAAGTCTGCTGGTTTAATGTTAAGCATTAACGATTTAATAACAAACAAACAAAGAAAATAATCCAGACAGAGGACATTGCTTGAAATTAACGAAGTTGTACCTCGTAATAATGCTGTTATGTGTAAACTCAAAAAATACTTTTTCCACATTTATCGGGATATGACATTGATTATTGTAACTTGTCTTATTGTAAGTTGAGAATGGAGAAACATTTCAGGAATGTGCAACGTTCATTGTTAGTTTGTACTGGGTTACACGTGTTGATCGAAAAGCGGTTAAAGCTACGGCATTTCACCGCATATGGATAGCCGGGAGTTAATTAAAACTGTACCCGCGGGATGCTAGCGGCCGGGTAGTCGGTTGTGGCGGGTAGCCGGGGTCTGACCCCTCGGACACAATAAAACCGCATTCCTTCGGTTCCCCCACGCACCCGCACACGGGCTTTAGTTAGTCACGTACTTAGCATGCTTCCCCGCCCACCCCGTCCCACCGACATGAAAGTGCCGGGAACGTGAAAATGCCGAGCCGGAGAGACTGGAATATTTCTGGCGGGAACGCGGTACTCCTGATATATTCTGCGACAGTTAGGCTCTCAAATTTTAGTACAGAACCGCCCGCCACTAATTAATTCCCCTCCGGTGATATACTCATGAACTCAAAGAAGTCTCTGAGCTTTGGAGCTCATGGAGTACATGTGTGATTTTCTTTTATTCCAAGATGTGAAATAAATCCAGAATATATTTTTTTTCATAAAAATGTCTATTTAAGCTCTGAGGTCGCCGTGATACTTTGTATTTCTCGGTCAGTCTGTGGAACTCGATATTTAGTGGAACCTTCAGTGGAATAGTTGTTTGCACCCTTCGAACGGTGAAGAGAGCACTGGTCTGTCTTTGATCAGCGGGGCGTAAAAGAGGTATGTTCCGCTGGAGGCAAAATACCGATAGGAGATTAAAGAGCCCGACGAAAATATCCCTTTTTCTGGGAAAGTGGTCCCACGGAAAATTACACCCGAGGGATTTTCCTTTTAGGGGGATGAACCGTATGTGTAAACTACTTTAGTGGACATACCCCTGCCCTGGCAACGTGGTTATCTTTACCTTGTGTCGAGCAGACGCCCTGAGATACAGATCTGGCGTCTGGCACCTCTGGCGAAACACGGAGTCTTTAAGGACCGGTCCAACCTTCATAATCTGCGTTATACCATCCTTGTCTACCAACCATAACTTGTGTCTTTCCAACCACACTCCTTTTCCTGTAAAGGATATGTATTGAGCGTGCCGAATAATGATTTCCATGAAATTAGTATGATAATAAAATTCAATCATATAGGTTATAATCAACTCGAAATATATTTAATTAACGGAGATATTAAATTCGGTAAAGGGTTTTCGATTAGGGTCCGCCACGATTTGTACCAGGAATGAAGGAGCATTCGTTAAATGTTATCACTCCTCTGATCTCCACACACTATTATGTTAAAAGTAAATAATCCTCTTGTTTCTATTACCTTAAATTAATTCTTGTATCAAATTGAGTTGTTACAACTCATTCTTATGGAAGGGCTGTCTGACACATTGGTCGGGGCTAATAGGCGTTTTTCCCAAGACGCCTAAAAGATTCCTTATTATCTCATCCCTGGTTCGGTTTTTTCTTCTCCCCAGTTCCCCGGCCTGCAATACGTCACAGGAATGATCTACTCGTTCCTAAAGTGTCCTATTAGGGCAGGCAATAAATCCGAGTTTTGAGGGGCCTCCCCCAGAGTGGGGCAGCCGTTTATTTTTTGCGGGTCCGAGGGCTGAGATCCCCGGGCCTCCTCGTCGAGCCCCCGGGCTTTGGCCGGCCTAAGCACTGTGCCCCAGGCCCTAATTACTGTGTCTGTAAACATTTGGTGGCAACCTATACGGTCGGGGAGAGTGTCCGAGCTTGGCTGACCGTACCGCCCTGGGTCGATTATACGAGTCTTTTTCTGTTCTTAAAACCGACAAACCATGCGAAATTACTTTTCAATTCGGTCTGGCAAACTAAGTTCCACGAAATAAGAACATTATTTTGGTCTCGCGTACTACAATAGTAGTCAAATATTCAGATCCGTTTACTGAAACTGGAATTGAATTACAATACTGGAGTAGCCAGTGAGCTCCAACGGTTAGATCAACTGATTAGTGAACTTTTGTAAATGAAGATAATTCAGTCGGCCACTGGAGACAAATTTGAATTCACATGATGATCCTTTTGGCCCTTTGTATTTTATTTGTTGTAGTTATTAATTATGATATACATCGTAATTATTTTCGGTGATTTTTGTAGGGCTTTGATTTGAAGAAAAAAGTGTTACATTTAGATTCATTAATCGATTGAATTTGACAATAGATATTGTTCTTATGGATATATATATATATATATATATATATATATATATATATATATATATAGATATATATATAACCTACCAACCTAAAAAGAGTAATTAAACTTTTTTATAATGTATGAAAAAATTAGAGTTAGAGAGTATAAATAACATCCTTGGACTTCTTGAAATGTATTCCTCACAACAACAAGTTTCCTGAGGTCCCCTAGTATTGTTGAACCTTATGTTAGCAATTTTGAGAAGCCCGTTACTGACCGGGCGGCTGGTCCAGCATGTGTCACCTTTCTGAACAAATGTTCAGAGGGTGGGGCCCTTCTAGCGTGCAGGGTGTTCATTTTCACAAGACCCCCGGTCAGATCGTCGCCACGTCGTATTATATTGCAGTAAAACAGTAAAATATTCGGGAAAATTGCGCGGAAAACAAAGTGGATCAAATATACGCAGAGAATGTACACATATAGAACGTTAGTTAATATCACAAGAACATAATTTTGTGCGCCGCTTTTAACTTTTGGAAATCAACTTTGATTGCTGTTGTTGTTTTGTGGTTAGCTTCCCCAGTATACGAAACCGTAATGGGTTTAGTTTAATCTTGTTAGTTAAAGTTAGCATTATAGTTTAAAAGCTGGGCGGGGAGGTGGGACCATTATCAATCGTGTGATGTTCTGCTTTACCCCTCATATTTAGTTCTCGCCATCGGCAGTAGTTTGTGGTTATCGTGGCAACCTTATAAATCTAGTTCAGTGCTTTATACTTTACAGTATAAACTCGGTTTTATCATGGCACTATAAAATGATCGTAATGGTGATATCATTGAGAGTGTAATTAAAAGTGTTTTGTTTCCGGAATTCAGTATAATATGTATATATTGCATTCCAAGTATTGAAAATATAATAATTAAAATAAAATTTCCGAGGATTATTTAATAATAATTTTTCAGTTCACTGTTTTCCGGTTATCGTTATAAGGTACCTGTCAGAAATGAGAAAATGTCGCAATTTGACGGCGACTACCACGTGAAATATTTCACGAAATAACGGTTACACAATCCCTGGGAGAGTGAATTTTAAATTGACTGTCAACCCCTTGCAGAATTATCTATTTAGGGCTGTTCGAGAGACCCAGCTGCGTGTTACCTAACGCAGTCCGTTACTTAATATCGCGCCCGCTATCTTTTACGGTCTCATCGCCCGGGTGCATTGTACGCCGATTCGCGAGCTTAGAGCTAAGAGTCGAAAGATTTGGCCAATTGTGAGGGGACGAACAGTAGCGCTAATTAAGGAGTAGGGACAGGGATGTGTACACTACGCGGCGATTGCTGTTACGATGCCTACCTCTAGGTAGGCCTCCTTTATTATGCGGCCTATAGGCTGACATAACCGAAGACCCTGGCTCGGCATATTGCTGACTGCAGGCCCCTTCACATAACTACTTTGGTATTAGCGGAATTTGTTATAAAATACCTCAATTGTTTAAAATTAATATCTCGCTACTTCCTTAAAGAATATTATTCTTCGTAATATTAATGACTTTAAAAAGTGATACTATTTTTTTACTCAGTTACAGACTAAGAGTTTGAAAGAAACTAAAGCGTACTGGGCTGTTTAAGAAATATTATCTCTATAATTAGTTGCAATACGGGGACTTATTATCTGCAGATTTACTTTAGGTGATTTACGTCAAATTACTGCTTACTCAGAGATATCGTCTGCGAAGCGACTGATCCTATACTTTATCAGAATAATAAAATACAGTTTGTTTTAATTTTCTCGAGCACATATATAAAGAAAAGCGCTTACCAGTAATGCTACATTTTTTTACTTTATATACTATGCGAGATTATGCGTTCTTAGTCCTACTTTCAATTTTTCAAATGTTCAACAGCAAACGTCGCCTACAGCCTATCCCGTAATTTTACCGTAACGCGAATAAAACTGCGCAATATTGCATATTCAACGCCCGTCGCAAACTCTTTTATTGCTCGAATTTTTCACGAGTGTTTGCATTAGGTCTTTCCGTGCATTTTATAACACGCGTGGGAATTGTACGGCCCGCGGACCGTAAAACGTTGTCATCCCACGGTACAGCTATTAGCTACGAGTCGCCTAGGCCCCGCGTATGACACGAATATAACTCATCGCCGGACCGAGCGCGTGTTGGGGCGGTAAAAAATCTTCTTTAACCGTCGTAGGCGTTGGTTGTATTTTTTTGTGCCCTTCGGGAGGGCCACCCTCCGGGTCTGAAACCTGTTCCCCGTGTGACTCAGGGGCCGGTGGGAGGAGCCCGGCCGGTAAACAGAGGCCGGCACTGGGCTTGCACCGTGGAAGGGGAAAACGGGGTTCCTGCTCTGGCTACCTGGGGCCTGCCCTCAGTTTCTCTCCAGTTCACTGGGCGGGAACTTGCCGCTCGCAGCGCTACTTTTGTAATTAACCGAATTTCGTGCCACCCTCACAAAGTGCGCCTGATCCTGAGGTTACAACAGTTGTGCCTGTGATAGATCTCTCGTGTCGTCCTTTTAGTGATTCATCTTCCTCGTTCTGCTCAATTCCAAAAGCCTGCATCTTTGCCTGTGAAGTCACCTCAGCGAAGTTCTGTTGTATCCTATCGACAGAATGCGACGAGACGGTCTGAGGTAAATATGTTCCGAATCTTATCCCTCCTGAAAAGACTACTAAAGATTGGCACTAAATGTGAATGCTTTACTTACCTTGTTTAATTTTGTTGAAAATGTAGAGTGGCAGTTTTATGTAAAATTCTTCAGCATTCTTCGAAATATTTTTCGATAGGCTCGTGACTCCTATTTACTCTGCGTATTTATAATAACATTTATTTTGTGACAATTATATTAAATAAATCGTCCTCTCTATATTTTCTGGCTGTTTTACCAGCATTTGTGGCATTTGAACTTGGTGAGGAGCAAAGGGAGTTATTTGGAACTCGCGCGGAATGCCGTATCACGTTTTTATACACGGGCCGCCAGTGTTTTATACCGGGGACGCTGGGTTATCCGATCTTCAATGCTGACATCCATGCAAAATTGTTTCAAGCGTCCCTTAAGGTCGTGGAGTATTACGCTCTTCCCGGTCTTTATTCAGACCCGTAATCTCGATAAACTTCCGCCGAATGTTAGGCTGGAAATTATTTGTTTATTAACCTGTTC
Source organism: Lethocerus indicus (assembly GCA_019843655.1). NCBI lineage: Eukaryota > Metazoa > Arthropoda > Insecta > Hemiptera > Belostomatidae > Lethocerus > Lethocerus indicus. The sequence continues at coordinate 16,885,656 of JACDQD010000005.1, read as the reverse complement.
CTCCTCGGAACACCCAGGGCTACAGCAATACATATATGTTCGCGAATGAGAGGTCATATTTCATTGATACACGAATTATTACCACATATTACCTCAGAGTAACAGCTGGCGAACCAGTAATCGAAGGAAGTTATTAACTATTCAATATAATAATTTATGAATTATCCAGTTTTTTCGACTGTCGTATTAAAAATACATTTCTTTGAAAGATACTCGAGTGAATATGAAATTGATCACTTTTTAAAGTTTCATTATGTTGAACCATTTGTTGAATATCGAATTTTTGGGTCGGTAAGCAAGGAAAATGATATTTGTATAAGTGTCGAATGAACCTATGATTTTTATAACTTAAAATAACAGTCCCCTCCTTTCTTTGAATAGTAGGCATGGGAATCTGGTCAGTGTTGCAATGTTGTCATGACCGCCGACGTAACAAGAGAACCTTAGAGTTTTAATAATCTGAAACGACGTTTTTAATTGGCTTATGCCTTTTAGATTTCCTATCATAATTAATTTGGGAGGAGCTTAAGTAATCGAGAAGATTGTTTTGTTTGTATCTATAAGAACGAGACTGCAGTATTTCTCATTGCCGTCACTCCGTGGGGACGATAAATCACGTACAGCAGTTGAAATTGCGCATTCGTCTGTTTCTGCTTTAAAAATAGTAGGAATACTGAATTTTATAGGAAAACGAATCCGATTATTCTTCGCTATTTGACGTATGTGGTTTTTATTTCAGTGCGAAAAAGCAGATTCTAAATATAACAACTATATGCCCATGGCACATGGATCGCATTTCCCTATAAATATGCTTTAGAAAGCTTCATTAATCTATTTGAGCTTAATCTATTTTGTAAGTGGGGCAACCTCCGTAATATTATTGAACACGATTTTTTTAAATGGTCGGACCTTGAGTCCACCTTATTTGGGAAGGTTTAGTTCCGGTTTTCGGGAATGGTAGGGCGCCAGGTTTATTCTGAGATTAAAATTGAGACCGTCCGAAATGTATTTGGGGAAAGCGGTGAAACAGTTTCCAGTTGAGAAGGTTCGGACCACACGATTTTCACTCAGTGGAAAGTGGCGATTTATTGGATTTTGAAAACTGTCGACCGAATCCACGGGTGGCCGAATATTCGTTCTCGCTTTACATCCATTGGGCCCTGCATCTATTTTCATCCGGTACAAATGAAACATGCGTTTCAGAGAGTGCGTTTTTCGATGTATGCGCGTAATTGTTCTAGAATGTTATATGACTTCGCGGGCATGCAAAACCGTAGATGGATGCAGTATTTCTTATGGGTGCTGACACAGTTACCGGATTCTTAGATTCCGCTTGTAAAATAGCTAATGCTTGAACTATTTCAGTCTCACACGGAGTATCTTATGGAAAACCACTATTTTCTAGTAATTTTATAATGATTTTATCAAGGCCTTTCTATAAATATTGTTGTCTATAAAATGGTAATCGTGAGACACAGTACCTCTTTTCCTTATTTTATATAGGACTCATTGACTGATGGAGAATACGACAGCACTCGTAATAATCATTTGAATGAATTACATGTTCCTTGCAAATAATAGCATTACATGTTATGAACAATCTTAGGAAATCTAATGAAAAGTAAGAAATAAACTTCGTTATCCACCTTGTATTATCATACAAAAGTTAATTGAAGCTCGTTCCACAATCTAATTAACTTTGAGTATTTATTTGATTTGAAATTATTCGAAAGTTTGACACCATTCGAGAAGAAGTAGATCGCGGTTGTATACGCTTAAAAGCAGAGATCTGGTAAAACATTGCTACTGGGCACGAGTGTAACTAGGGGAGTGAACGCACTCCTGTTCGTAACTAAATAGAGCGAAACAGAAGTATTTCTTCATTCGTAAATTCGGAGTTTCCACACCGAATTGACCAACCGGGACTGTAGGCCAAACTAGAAATGAAAAATTATCATCCGCAGGGGAGACTCTATATCTAATGACCCGTTAGGGGATTAGATCCAAGGGGAAGGATAATAAGGGGTCTGAATACGGGTCTTTCTCATATGGCAGATCAATATGAAGATGGAGAATGCGAACTAAATATATCAGTCTGGACAGACATCAATTAGATCCATCATCTGAAGCGTTGCTAATTCATAAATAAATTATAAATTGTATTCTGTAGATATTTTAGTATTCGTCTGCCTACTCAGTGTCGAGATAGATTTAAAAAATTACTATTATTAAATTAAGATCGTAAAACAGATATTACACCGAAAGTATCTCATTTATGTCCGTACGTATTTTAGGCATTACTGTCGAAAGTACTCTAATTTGGGTTACGAAATTCTTATGGCCGACTAAACTAGAAATAGCCCTCTGTGGGGAAATCCTGTGCACCTGAAGAACCGTATCGGTCGTAGGAGTAATAACCCCAGGTTATAAGCGGCGCGACGAAGGAGCCCCTTAGCGTCGGGTGACGGATGTATTTTTGGTGGCGGTGACGTCAGGTCGGCGGGACCCTCTGCCCACACGGCTCCTCCATTCTTCGTGGGGAGCTGTGGCCGATTGAATTACACTACCTGACTCCTCCCTATACCTGCCAGGTATATCCCTATACCTGCTTTTCATTAGCACCCTTCGGCATTCAGAATTCTCCCCCTGACTTTTACCGTCTACCCGAATGCGGGCCCGGTATCGCAACAGGTTGGGGATTTGTTGTTCCTCGAAGATTTACTCGCGGTGGTAATGTATTGCCGATTTATGCGGAACAGGTGTTTATCTAAACGTGTCAGTGAAATAACATTTCCCCGATGCGAACAAAAAAATATGATACAAATATCAAATTTTATTTATACCAATATTCAATTTTTAACTAATTTATTTTAAACCTTTTTTTATTTAATTCTGTGGCGCAATCTAAATGGCGGCAAATTATTTTTGGACGAAAATCTGTAGACTTTTAGTACGCCCGAAATGCTTTTTAGACGGCTTCCATGAATAATTTTATGCGCAGCCTGAAAATCATTGTTATTACCCGTGCTCCCTCCTCTCTGCCTCCCTTCAACATGGAGCGTCTCTGCCACTTTGATTACCACCTTGATCACCATTGTGTCTTTGCTCCATTGTACTTCATCCTTCAGTGTCTCCGTCTGCGTTGCGAATCTCGTCGAATGTTATTCAGACTGATGCGAAATATATATGCGACAAACAGAAAAAATGAGCCTACTTTGTCTATGTTGTTTTCAAAATAAAATGCTATTGCGATACTATATGGTCGACTTTAGTTTTAATGGTTGTGGCGTTTCACTGTTATTAATGTGCCTCCGCGTCGCCCGAGAAACCCATAATACCGTAATACTCCTACTCGGGACATTACATTCTATTTAGTGGTGGCAAGAGATGCGCAAAAGACTTACCACTAACCTTGGGTAAACGCAATAAATGAGTGATTACCCCTATCATTAGTGCCCTTTCAAACGCAGTACGGGCTTTACCTCCCTTTGTTCAGTGCAATCGTTTGACAGCAGGTTTTTTCCGAATCGCTCCTTTGAAGCTTAATTTGCTGATCAGATAAAATCTGGTGTGCTTGAAGCAACTCGATTAATCATTTGCCCTCCAGCCTCAGGTTTTTATTGTAGTGTTCGCACAAGTACAGGTCTTTTTTGCGAACACTTATGTCGCCTTTACTAGCGTCAGGGGACACAGTGTTAAATTATGAACTTAAATTATCATCCCGAATATTTCGGTGCTTTTCACGTTCTGGTTTGTCGACTGTCCATAAATTAAAGTCTTTTGGAACAAGGGAGGCTAGTGAACAGGTAGGAAGGGTGGGCCCGGGCCAGTTTACCTAACGGGCGCATTTTATTGTCAGCTGGCTTTCCTACTGTTGCTGGGGCCCCCGCTTCATATTCATGGTATGAATATGAAGTGGGAATAATAAAATGCGAGGGCCCGAGTATTATATTGGAGGGCGGCATGTAGCCGGTTTTATTGCCGGTGGGAGTCCAAATGCCCAGATAAATTGGGCCCCGTTGCCCAGCCAATCCTCCAACAAGCTTTGGTATCGTCTCATTTTAATTTCGTCTAATAACCCTAGGCTTAACCGATTGCGTCCTTTTTCGTATCAGGTAGCGATGGAGTAATTAAGACATCTATTTTAATGAAGTGGAGCTAAGGAAATGAAAAAACAAATTAAAATGTGATTACTAAATGGAATTTAGTAAACGAGTTGAGCAATTAAATCGATTAAGCATAATGGATTATTTCTTCTGGTCTTTCTAGGCACAAAGACGTTTTTGAAGTTTTTTATAAATTCGATACGGTTGATTATATGTTGGATTTCAAAAAACGTGCATATAAACTACGAAGCGACGCAACTTGGTGTAATGAATCGTTGAACCGTGAATGTCTTTCATGAATTGAAATAGGCTCCATATAGATAGGTCACTGGAAACAATTTATGAGATAAACCGAATGTTACTAGGTAGAACTGATTGAGACAAATTTTATTTTTAAACATTCAATTGTCTGCATTTGTTTGACAGTAATTCGCATTTGTTCTACGGGAAGGAGGCTGCGAGTAATTATAACGTTTCCTCGTGTTCCGTTGGAATCTGTATTTTCTGTTTGTGTTTCCAACAACTACAAACAATAACAAATTAACCGCACCATCCGGATGGTCGATGGACCATCGCATGGCCGGTTGGCGTCATTCAATTCCTCTAGTCCTTTAATCGGAGCTATTTGCCATGTTATAACTGCTCAACGCTTTGACAGGTCCTGAAATTATGGCGGGGAAAAACTGTCGGGCCGAGAAATGCAAGATCCGTGAAGTAAGATAGAGATGAGGTGGGCGACATCTGTCTTTAAACCGGATTCGGTGCTTTAATCATTTCGCCCAGGTTTGTTGTTAATCTACACCTAAAGTTAAAGGACATAACCTGTTATTGAGGTAAGCTGTAACTCCCGGAAGGAAAGTGTCGTAACGACACGCTTTCTTGAATCGCCGGCTTACCTAGATCTGCGCCCCCATGTTTGCTCTGCTCAAGTCATTATTTTTCAATAAGCTCCCCTAGTTTTGTGAAACTAAAACTGTTCAGTTTCTATGTATTTAACTAGGATTGGTGTAATTTGCATTAGAAAGGTGTTTTAACGGGTTACACAATGTCCTGTGTCTATTTAAATCTGTTTTAACACGTTATGTGTTAAGACCAGAACTTGCGAATCAGTGGCTCAATTCCATGAGTTAATCGGACTGAGAATTTGTGTAACAGTTTTTGTTGTTTCGTAAGCGTTACAGTGTATATTGAATATATATTTTCTCGTCTGATCGGTTCACACGTGATCTGAAAGACGGGAAAGTGGTGATTTACTAAAAACAAGTTATTCGAGGTTATTACTTTTCACCTTCTGTATTATGTAGTCAGGTCAAATTCCCACTCTGTGTTTCATGTTCGTCTATATGTACATACTCATACAGGTGGTGTGCATTTTTTTTGCACACTGTACATGTATGTTCAGCAATATTTATATCTGTTATTGACGAAGGCCAACGAATGATATGAACTCGGACTTCGGCAATGTGTAATTTTTACGTAACGACAGGTCTACGTCGCATGTCACACGTAACTAGGTGCGTGACTATGTAGCTACAGTCTGACAGGTATGTCCGGACGATTTCAAAAAAATTGATTGCGACACCTGTTCTATACGAAAGATTACCCTCACATTCACGGAGGGCGGATGCGCGGCAAACGTCTGGAGTTTTAACGATGTAAATCTGTTACATGCAATTAATAGATTGTAAGATGCAAATTAGTGATTTGATGATTCCTTTGGCTGTACGAATTTCTACTTTTATCGGAGTTCCTGTAGGTGCATGTGGTGAAAACTTCGTGAAAGTCGGCCGGCTCAGCCTGCATAAGATTAAAGATAGGGGAAGTTGCGCAAACTCATTCACAACGACGGCCCGGACTAATCGTGGACGGACAGTTTAGGAGCGTTGTGAAATTGCCGCAGGAATTCATTGATTTTTTCCGGACTGGTTTTGTGAAAGGAGGCCCAGGATCGGACCGCGGGGTCACGGACACTCCCTCGACTCCCGTTGCGTGTATTTATAAATCCGGTGTATTTATAAGTCTCGAACTGAGGATTGTACATGAACTGCGTTCAGATTCGAAAAGGTGTCGAACGTTTTTACATTTTTAAAAGCGTCTTGACACTGTGGTACTCGTACAAAAATAAGTAGTAGTTGGAACTACTAGTACGATTGTCGGTAATGAACATCATGTTCACTTAGGTTATTCAGTACCCCCTTTCCTTCTTTTAGTTCTATGTTTAGTTCTTCAGTCGGGCTAACTACTATACTTATAGCCTAACAGTATAGTGGCCTTAATAGGTCCTTCGTAGTATTTGGATGGGGGAAGCCCACCGAAATGGTAAATAACGGTAGTATGATGGGAAGTGTGGTTTTATTCCGCCTCGTGGTTAGACTCAGGTCTCCGCGAAACTCCCGATGAATTTATTTCACTGAAACTCCACTGATATTTCTTTGTTGTGCTCTTGGCGTTAATTCGGTTACATTAATTCGAGGGATAGCTGTCTTTTAAAATCAAAAAACCAAAAGTTGTCCTTTGTTCAGTTGAAGCCTATTGATTAAATGAGCTAATCCACCTGTTCAGTATACATCTCCGAACATGCCTTTAATAATCCCCTATCTATTAACGACATGCTATCGGGTTTCCGTTGTATGACCATTACTGCAGGTGCACGGTCGTTTACCCAGCGTGTGTTCCAGGTGGTGTTAATCTCGAAAGGTGATAATTGAAAGATTTCATCTGTGTCGTATTATGTTTTGTGTTGTGTTCTCGCGGGACCCAAATTGAATTCAAGGTCTAAAAACCTATCATTATTTCTTGGGCTGTGTAATTTGGCGTTTTTTTTGTGGCAGAAACCCGAGGTGGCTCACCCTTTGTCCCTTGTCTTCGAGATTTGAGGCAGGTGTAATGGGTCACGAGCCTCTGCCCCCTGGCTCTGTCCCTGATGCACCTGTACTGTCACGGGCCCTTTCCCTTTCAGGTTTGAACGGGAGGCCATCTACGCGGTGTATTATCTGTGTTCATAGGTAAATTTTTTTGTGATGGCCTATTACCAGTGGATTTTCCCGTATTTCGGATCGAACATCGCCCCCTCAAAGGGAGGACGAGGTGAGTTGCTATGTGAAACTCGTCGGTGTATGACTATAAGTTGGTCCTTACACCGCTTTAAATAGTAATTTTTTGAATCCACGCGGTTTGCATGTTTGTCACCGAATTTGTTGGTTTACATGCCGGGTAAAACGTTGGAAATAACATCACGTCGCTAATGGAATGTTCCAAATGAACGAGCAAATATTTATTTAACTTTGAACCGAGTGCGAGGCTTGTAACAAGGTCGCATCGCCATTTGACTTCGTGCTGCAAAAAACCCTTTACCCAACTTAAAATGTTAGGGTTAAAACTAAGTTTTAGCTTGTCTTCACTTAGTCAAGTACCATTTATACCATGGCTAGGTATAGTTGGAATTCTGTTTAACTCGGATTTAATTAAGACGCGCTTGACTGATATCTCATCAACAGTATTTTAATTTATATAAATGCGTTAGAATATATTAATATATCGTGGCGCATCGACCGCGGAAAAGCATGATTTCTCTTAATGGAAGCTTCCGTAATGTTTTTTAATAAATGCGTATTGTCAAGAATATGTATGAGAGTATTCGAGAATCTAATCGTCGTTGGGGGTTGAGCAAACGGCAGGATGGGGAAGCGGCTCTCGGCAGATAAAGACTTTCCATCTTGTTTAATTGCGCCGCCCAGGGAGACGCCAGTCCTTTCTTCTGTACGTCGGTAACTGCACCAGGAAAATTGGCGATTTTCGATTAGCACTTAGGCATAGGAGAAATGGTCCGCTTCAGAGCCATTCGGTGCGAGGAATTTGAATTCACCCCATTTCATAGCAATGCTACAACTAATTCTGGAAATAGTATTATCTATAACATTAGTCCGGCAGTGTGTAGGTTTTGTTGTCCTAATACAATTCTAATTACATTATTATTAAGCTTTGATGTTTTCGACAACCGGAGCATCAATATATTAAGCCGAATGTATGTTTGAAGGTTGTGATTCTTTGTTCTGTGTAATTGGCCGATGTTCTGTTCATTTGGTTTTGTTCTTGTCAGGGCTGAATAGTCGTCTTTTAATTTTTGTGGTAGAATTAACGCAATAATTAATAATTAATTAATCCGGCCAATTAATTATTTCACAGTGCACCAGGAAATGTTCGGAAAGCGGCGATGAAATTGTAAATCTTGCTAAATTAGAAAGTCTCTGGAACTTTTTCGAGCCTCGGGATTGGTTGATTCGATACTTGCGTAACGCCGATCGCCGTTTTCGCTAAGCGTGGCGCCTAGTTTTATTTTATACTGACGACCGGACCGGTATGAAAGCATCTCTGATGGCATTTTAAATAGCTTCCTGGACCAAGGGATAATGGTTCCTTGTGCTGCCGCTAATTAAGATAATTACGAATACGAAACAGAATTATAACAACAGTTTGTATATCTTTTAGCGGAGAAAGTTTGCAATATATATTTTTGGAATGTGGGATATCTGTTCCGGTTTTATTATAATTCTAAACAGTGATTAATTGATTTCGTTATTTCATCATCGATGTATTGTTTTCGAAAATAGATTTCACTTTGAGTAATAAGTGGAAAATAAAAATATTAATAATAAAATACTTATAAAATTATAATACGGAATTAATTAAATTCCTGAAGTACCAATTGATTCGAATTAAGAACTGAAAAACGTTATTTGAAATGTTTGCAAGGTGATAAGGTATATTGATAATTATTCCTGTTAATTGCAGTCGTTCTCTACTAATTGAGGAATGGAGAGGCCCACTGTACGTTAGGTAAGGTTTGATCGAATTAAAAGTGTTGAGTTATACCAGGAAACATTGTATTAAATTAAGAAATTAGAATTGTATAAATCAGTGAGATGGATAGTGGTATTCAAATTATAGTAATTGTAGACGTTTAATATAAATAGGAATTGAGGTAAAATATGTTATGCTCCAGTCACTTACTTGTTTTTAGTGTTGTGGTATCGGTGATGAATTACTTTTATACTCCGATTTGTCGTCCCGAAAAAATCCTATCGTTGCATAAGTTTCAATCCTGGAAAGTAATTCGCAAGAGTTTTATGAAGAAAAATTAACAAAAAAGTGTAACTTTCCCCTTTTGGGCTGTCTGCGTGGAGAAATTCGGTACCTGAAAAAAAAACCTTCTTTGTCCGCATAATTATTCGGTCGAAATTATTTAAAAATTAGAGTCGCCATAAAGAAATGTTCTAGAGGAAATGGGAAATGGGAGGAATCCTGTTCGAATTCTAAAAATAGGGCTCGAACCGTAGAATAATATCGGTCGAGTAGATAATTTGGATTGGAATCAAAATTGAAATCGATTCCGGTGACACGTGACATTCGCGTGACTGTATCTTCCGGCTAGGACCAGTGCGTTTTTCAGTGCTGGCCTTGATGCATTATCATATATTTTATACTTGAAAAATCCGCCGGATTTTACATAACGTGGAAAACAAAACATTCGGGACAGTTCACTGACAATAGAATACACACACAAGTTTTATAATTTCTTATAAATAACAGTTAAAGCGAAATTCTTTATCAATATATTTGAAATCCGTTACTTAGAGGAGGTGGCTAAACTTCATAATTGGTACATTATTAGTATCCATCTTGAGGGACTATTTTTAAACTAATCGCCGTTTCCTGATGGGCATCAGGGTCACACGTACTGTGACCATATCTTTATAGCCGTTTAATGCTTCATCAAAATCTATATCTTTTCCGATCCACTCTATATTATGCTCACGAGTGTGTGGCATGCGACTGACTGCTTCAATAAGCTCTGAGTTGGGGTTTTTGTCTTACTCATTTAATTGAAACACGGAGACATATTTCACTTTTCGATTCCCGATTGCGCGTTACTCATATTTCTCAGTTACTCATACATTAGGTATCACTTTTGGAGTGCGAATTACAATATTAAAATAGATTTTCTGAAAATGTCCAATACCAAAGTTCTTCAACCTTATCAATTTGAAGGTTATTACTATACAACTGGGTTCAAAACGGATTATAACCGCCGGTGATTGTTTATGTATCTGAATTAACAATTCTCAAAATGCACCCTTCCTTGAAACCAGAATTGATTTCCTCCTAGTACTTTTTCGGAAGTATTTTGTGAACTAAAATCTAGTCCGGGATATAGTGTTTATGTCGGAGAGAATGACGAACTCAGTTGAGTGATTACCGCTGTTGGTGCTCTCTCTTTAACAGATAGCATCCACGCGCATATATTGTTCAACGTTTGCGAAACCGCGAGCTGAGACAATAGCGTTGGCTTCTTTCCCTCGAAGAGGAGGTTTCGCTAATATTTACTTCGGTAATTGTTTCCAAGGTCTGTCCCTAATTTACCTATTATTACAATATTCGCACTGAGGTTTTAATAAAATGGAAGTTTCGGTGTTAACTATATTCTGAATTTCAGTGAGTCCGCATGCAACCTTGTTACCGTTATGAGAACTCCATCGTAAAATAATCACTCCAGTAAATTATTTTTATTTATTTACACGCTTCGTCAATATAAACTTGCTGACGGGGCAAGTATGTTCCATACGCAAACTTTTCTGTTTCATACCCAAGCATTTCTTGGGTGAATCACAGACTCTGGCCCGTTTATTTAAAAGTTGTGCCCAGTTGTGTTCAACAGTCGGGTTAAACCATCACACCGGTGTTCCTGACCGCTTCTATTATTAGTGCGTAAAGAATGTATTCCACCGGGTTTACCCACCTTCTGCACTGCGGCATCCTCAACCTTATATTTTATTTGAGCTAAGGATGTAAACAACTTACTCTCCGGTCTTTTAGTGGTGTACTTAGACACTTTTTCCTGATATTGTCGCTCGTGCAGTTATAATCTACAATAATATTTTGCATTTTCCAGTTAATTTAGGAACAAGAGTTTGACTATTATGGCCTCTATAAAATTGAAACATATCTTATGATCTTTAGTTTTGACCGAAAACGACAGGACATAATCGTTTGTCCTGCTCTACTCTTCCCAACTACAGTTTCAAGTACTGTCAAGAGTAGTTTAGTCTGCCTATCATATTTTCCACAAAATTTCACTACTTTCCCCTACTTATAAAAGTCTGTAAGAAATGTACATTCTGATCTAGTAAAGAGTATATAGCATTAAATATAAAAATGTCTTAGCTCTCTTGGTTTTATTGCCCAATTCTTTTTCAGAGCAAAAGAAATAAACCCTTGGCCTACAGCTGTCCTCCAAACAGCTGTTTCCGTCTCGGAATAACAATGACTCCTAACGGAACTACTGAGGAAGGGAGGGAGGGGTTTATGAATGCTTGTTTAGTTTCCGGAATCCGTCCAGTTCCCTTCGAGACTTTTGCAGTGGTATTAATTGCAGAATTAATAAGTAAAATATGATAATTAAATATTATTTTTATATAAAACTTTTGCACATAACGATTGTTTATGGCCCTTGACTCTCAATGGGATGAATATACTCTAAATCAATGAAATAATGAGAAAACCATTGACATACCTGTAAAATTTTGTTTAGCACATCCATTAAAAAAATTAATTATTTCCTCCGTTTAAAAAATATGTCCCCTAGTAAAATTGAAAACTGTCTTCTGTAATATCCGACTTGTATTTTTCTGATGCCATGATACAACAAAATACAACTTCTTCTGTCTGTTATTTCATATACAATATATGCTTTAACAGTATATATTGTTCTCTAGTTTCCATCTATCTATTAATATTTGTAATTATTAGACTTATGAAGGTCCAGCCGTGAATAAAACTTTTGTGCACACAGTTTATACAATCCTTTGCCCTTTCTTCTATTTTCTACGATAGTTGCGCTGTAACAATTCCACATACTCCTCTACTTCTGTCAACGGCTCTACGAATTTCAGAACTGAAGAATACTATCGTTATTAAACAAGGTCTTTATTAGTATTGTCGTTTCACTGCGATGTAGCGTTCAAACTGTTATTCATTAAGATTGAGAGAGATGGGATCTCACTCAGAGATGGTTTTATAATTAATGAGCAAACACTTTACTCCCCTACTACAGTCCTCCCCAATGCTCGGATCTTGCCTTTCACTTCGATACTTCATTTCCAGGTCTTAATATATACAATTCTCTCCGGGAAATATAAACATTTCTTTAACGATAAGGCTATAGGTACGGTTGCTCATATCATTATGTCAGAGTTAGAGAAACCATTACGATGATTATAGGCAAGATCCATTACAAATTTTTCCCTAGTTGCTTTCGATAGAAATACCTAAAAATAGAATGTATGATATGAAAATCTCAATGCTATGTGTTCCATTTCTGAGCCAAATCGATTTTCAAGGGAGCACACTCACACACAGATGTAGCCTGAACAATATCCGTGATAAAGAAAAGTTTGAAATACTGTACCGAGAGGGTGGTCCTCATTGTCTAAGATGTGAATTTACTGTTTCCGATTCCGGTTATTACACCCTCATACTCTGGATTCTGGCGCTCTTATTTCTTGGAAATTGGAAGTGGAATTGGATGTTCATCCCCTGCTGGTATCGGGTACAGGAGAGGTTCATAATGTTGACCGAGGCCTCCCAATAAGTCGGCACAATAAGCTCCTCGTAATTGTAATTTAATCGAGAATTTCAAAGACTTTCTAAGATCATTGATTTTATCGGTTTACTTATATTATTAAATATTTTATATTGGAAATAGATTAAAATATATATCCAATTCATGACAATGTAACTTCCTTTTAAAATCGTATGTACCAACTTTTATTTGAAACAACTTCCTGGAACTGTTAATTAATAATAATCCATAATTTTAACTTCAAAGAACTGAGTAATGGGATTGATGTTTGGGTTTGATTTCTTAACATCCTCGAGATTCATAACAATGGCAACGGTGCATCACTATCTTACTAGCCTATTCAATTCATTAATTAAATTCACAGACTGGTTTCGAAAAGTCCATAAATCGTCTCGGAAATCAGTCAACGAAAATACTACTAACAGGTAGGGGCATATTCCCATGCCTATGAAAGATAGTCCCTCTAAACCCGAAATTGTAGCAATGGGAAATGGAGACTGTATTCTTTGCATGTTTTAAAAGGGCACTCTGCCAGTTGTACGACGCTGGACCCACCTGTAATATTCCTAGGGAAGTAGATACTTAACTCATGGGAAATGGCAATAATTGTCTTTGTTTTTATGTTAACTGTTTCCACATTCCGGCACCCAGCTTTCCCACCGCGGATAGTTACGTAGATATGACGATTTGATAAATTACCGTTCCCGTCTTTTCAAGGCTATCGTAGTACTATGTGGGGCCTATGAAGTTTGGTTAATCTACTTAACATTATGTTTTATTTAAAAAAACTATTAAAAACACCTATTGGAAAATATTTATCAGTATTATTGCAGTCAGCTTTAATTACAACTTAATGTTAACGAAATGTTTGTTTATTGTGTTTAATCTTTAATTTTTGTATTGCAAATAATCGAATACTCAAGACTTTCTCTCGCATTTTTAAAATGATTAAAATGAATAAGAGCTGCATACAAAGAGACAACTGGGAGTTCTCAACAGAATGTATTTGGATGGAGTTAATTTAATAACTAATTTAACAAACGTTTTAAATATATTTAACACAAGCTTATCTAGGTGTAGGATGATTTTCATAAGTGATCTTCAGATTAACTGCGAACGTTAACTGGCCTCTTAATTAGGAGACTAAATACTGGGTCATGTCGGAAAAGATTTTTCGCTCTATCGGTCCGATTTCGACGGGAAAGCCTGTAATTTCGCACACTGCAGCTGCCACTGGAGCGTTCCTTGTTAGAGGAAATTGGATTTTCTTGTGTTCGGGAAAAATGCGCTTATTGGTGAGGACGACGGTAAAACCCGCCCTTATTTCGGAAAGGGGCGAAGGAAGGCATATCGAGCCACTGCCACGGGTATCGTTTTGACAATTTAAGTAATTGCCATTACTGAATGAATTTCGTAGGTTTGTTATAGTTAGTGTATTAAATGAACTCTATCCAAATATATTGTTTTGATAAATTCCAGTTGTCTCGTTACTAGATCATGAACAAGACCATTCCCCAACCAGATAAGAGAGTACTGGCGTACACAGAGTCTGTGGTCCCATGCCAGAATATGAGTGATGCCTTTGTCTGGTTTAAAAGTGTCTCATTTGAGAAAATATGGGGAAAGTAAAAAAAAGCTCCTTTGGAATATAAAGGACGAGCGTCGTTAGGAAAGGTGACGTTTATCGGGGCGGACACGGCGTAATGGTTCCTATATCGAGTGGCCTCCCTCTCACTGTCTCTCTCTCTCTCCCTCTCTCTCCTCCTATCCCCTCCCTCCCCATGCTGAAAGTGTGTTTTGGTTGCCGAGTGATAACAGGATGGGTCCTCTTCCAGGTCAGTGGATGACGCAATCATCACCATGACAATGTTGTGGCCAAACAGCCTGGAATTGATGCTGTTTGTCACGCAATAACAGCTTGCACAGGGCACTTCCCTACCTCTCCCCTTCAGTTTTCACACTATTTGTCTTACGCATTATTCTAAACGGCTAGCTGCTTATTTAATTTTACCGGCCTTAGGTTTCGGATATTGTTGGCACCGAATCCCACCGGTGGACTAGTTCCGAATCGCTTGAATAGTTCTCAACAGAAATTGATCCTTTAACACCCCCAGTGGTCGGAGAATCAGCGGGAAGCCCTACAGCGCGGGGCTGAATGTTGCTGAATACATAGCCAAAGGCGTGGTTCTTGCTCCAACTGTTTATTTTGAATGAACTATGAATTGAACATTTTATTTAGTAATTTGTTAATGGATTAGAACCCGGTCTTTCTGCTTGAATACAGTTTAAGCCATTTTTCCTAACAATTTAAAATATTAATTATACTTATAATTTAAAAAATTTTCAGTATTCACATATTACTTCCGACCGGTGTTGGGGTTTGGTGATATATAATTGCTATATTGCAATACTTCCATAAATTTCATACGCGAGAAATATTTCTTGTCAAATACATTCTATCGGTTTATTTAAACATCCAAAGATTAAATAGATACGGCGCATTCAGATGTGACGTATTGCAGAAGTCTATTGCGACGGAAGTGATTAATTATGAATAACTTAACGGAATATATAAATTTAAATCCTTTCGGTACCATATATTAGACAGAAAATTTCAAATGAAATGATGCCTGCAAAAAGTAGAGGGACTGTCTGTTGGACATAAATCGTGATTTACGCGAGGCCCAGGCTAATGAAGACGAGGCCGGAATATTTGTGCAGAGAATGTCCCGCCTAAACGGGTTACGCTCCTAATGTGTTCAAGCTTCCGCCTCCAGTGACCCAAATTGAGATTTACGCCAGGTCGGTGACAGTTCAGAAATTTTGGATGCACTGATCGTACCAAAGAAATCGTTCTTATCAACATGAAATAAATATAACTAATAGCTCAAGAAGTAAACTAATAAATAAATAAGCATAAAATGAGGAATACATTACCTAACAAACTTAACAATATAGCATTCTTGTAACATAATTTAATGTTTTAAATTATGCCATGTAAAGAAAAAAGTTTTTGTCAATTTGGAACAATACAACGGTTTTTCATAGGTAATTTTTCCTGTAAGATATTCCATGACGCCGTTTCTTAGAGTTAAGAAGACACTAAAATAGTAAGGTCACTACTCTATTGGTGAAGATACTTCCACGTCCACGTGATATGTTTACCAAACGGGTATCTGGTAAATTTAAAGAAAATGGTTTAAAACAAAACAAATACTGGAAGTTTGATGTCGGAGGCCAGACGGAACGATTCCGTGCGTGAACGAAAATATGGGAACCGGTGGTGGAGTGTGAATTGTGTTAATAACCCCGACTTGGAGGACGGGGTTTCTCCGAGCGCCCAGTAATTTATTCGAGCGTCGGTCCCCGTGGGAAATCCCGGCGAGCCCGGTCGCCCCTTAATAGCGGGCTGATACAGCCGCCCCCGCGCTTATTATGAATTATTCACTAGACGGATCCCGGCAGCCATTGGTTCAGTAGACGAAGGGAACCGATGCCGCTCGCCAAACGGCCCTTGTAAGGGCCACCTGTTTAATCCGAATGGCTATCGAATGGGGGTGTTTACACGCGAACGGGTAGTAGGTCTGTCGACAGCGAGTACCACTAGTGTTGAACGACCTAGCTAATATTTATTTAGACCCAAATTGTGAATACCTGATAACAGTGTAAAAGATAACCTTAGTCATGTCCACGGCGATTTCTAGAATAGTATTTTATATTTTTTATAATTACTCTTTTCGACCATCATTGTTACCTTAGACCATTGTTTCCTTGTTGGGCTAAATGAGTTCCCTCCCTGAACCCTCTGTAACCGTTACACCTTATTTTGTTACTTTTTTCGGCAGTGACTTCCATTATGTTTTATTTTCGTTGGCAGCTCAATGAACGGGCTAGTTATCGTTGTTTAGCAATAATGAACATTTCTGTATCGAAAGCATCAATCCGGAATGGCACCTGTGGGAGAAATTTAGGGGATAAAGTTCTGTGGTTGTAGGCCAGCATTGCTCAACGTCCCCACCATAATATTCGGCATATACCACTTTCGTGCTCCGACAACGAGGGCCGGGTAATGCCTCTGCGATTTGTCAGGACTTCCCCTTTTAGGGAAAGCGATAATATCGGACGCACCCCTTACTCCGGCCGAAGGGCAATCTCAATCCGGGCGGGAACTCTTGCTTCGGAAACGTTGCGGTCGGGTGGTCCCGGAGACGTTGGGGACAATGGGGGAGGTCTCGGGTGTCGGAAGGGTAGAAAGACGCCGGGGAGGAAGAGGAGGTTGAGGAAGATGAGGGTTGGGTAGTTGAGAGGATGGCTGTTGCGCAGTATCGACCTCCCCCGGAGGGGCATGCGCCACCCCCAGAAGGAGGGGGTAGTTCTTCTCAGACAGCTCCCAGTATCAGTCGACCTCCTCTGTTCCAACTCGCAGGGTTTCGATGAGTTAGATCATGTGTTCAGGTTCGTAAATTGTACTTAATACCTGTACTTTGTTACGATTTCACACACCGTCGCCTGTTTCTAATATTTCATTCATAAGTTAACGCCCGTTTCATGAATTAGAACTCGTGAAATCGCCAATGACAGTTTTTTTAAATACTATTTAAATTTAAAAGTCAGTTAAATAAAATATTGTGATCTATAAGAAATTATTAATTTATCTATATTATTGTACTTAATATCTAGCCCATACTTTATTGCGATTTTCATACAGGCAATTTTCTGTTCACCGTTTCTAATATTTGTTTCATATGTAAACCTTATGTAAAACTGCACTCATAAATACGATCACAATGACAATTGCGCTTGGTGAGTACAATAGTCCGTTTTAGCTCATTATCACAAAATCACTTATCTCGTTATTCTAGTGATTGGATGTCGCAATCTGTGTGATGCAACCTTTATTCTGATTTCGATAATCAGTTTTAAAGACTGACAAAAAATTGTATCATCCGTACTTTGTCATTTGTAGTCCTTAGTAGTAACGGTTTCCTATAAAATATTGCACAACAGTTCTAATAGCTCCAATATTTTTTCTCGTTTTGAATACTCTGTGTACGCAAAAATATGCAACGTTATGTCCAGGTTATTTCTAGTTATTTTATTGTATGATTTCCTTTTAAATAAACAAAATTTTATTTCAATAATCGCTTTAAAATTATTTGAGGTATAAAGTGCACGCAATTAAAGACTCTAACTAATGTAATTAATGCCCATATCTTTGTTCATTTTGGAAATAAATCTGGCTATTATAATTTCATTTACACTTTTTAATAAATGTCGCCTCTTAAGCATATGTAAAGGGTTAATGCTGAGACTGTTGGTTGAGAAGGAGGTGAAAGTTGGAGTAGATGAGTGGGCCCGAAAGGGGTTAGGGTCCCGATCTGTGGAATGCCTGACGCGGCGGCATACATGCCACAGGGAGTGACTCACCGGGCACTGGCCACCACGGAGGCGGAATCCGGGAAAGTCTAGGCCTCGAGTAGGAGTTGGCATTGTCCCTTTTTCTCAATTGACGCGCCTGGCTAATTTTCTATTGTCGACTGCATTTGTCGAGTTTAATTGATACAACACTGTTAAGAAAAGGAATGGTTCCAGTTTTATCAAAATAAGGCAAACGATAACGATTGTAATTTCGGATATTGCTTACAGCTGAAAAATGGTGCGTCGTCGATTAAACCGTTGTTTCAATGACACTCATTTCGTTGTGAACCGATTGTTAGGATTTTCGTTCCTTGTAGTCGTTATTGAACTGCCAGGAACACATATTCCGTCATTTGTGTTGGGACGAGACCAAACTGGGTATAATACATTAAACATTGTTTCAGCTACGGAGGCCATGTTCTACCGACAATTTTGTACTTTGCTGCGAAAATTAGTGAAAATAAATCTTTTTTTATGTCTTTTCTTACGATTATTAATAATAAAGTTACGCTCTCTTGTTCAGTTTCCATCCCACATTTCCTAGATGGTTTTACAGGCTGGGGAAGAAAAGAAGTTCTGCTGACAGGCCAGTATAGTTTTGCCGATCGTTTGTTATACCCCTATTTTCTATTCAGGGCAAGTCATGAAAATCAATTGGGGTGACTGTCCTCCGGCGACAAGGCGTTTTTTGGTTATTCGCTGGCCAAACGTTTTTTTCGACCCATCTATAAGAAAATAGAAAAAGTTTCTCTCTATTGTCTAGAAGATTACAAAGCAACGCGGTACACCGATTGCACCGAGTCATTTTAAAATTATCTCATAAGTTTCACTGTTAATGCAAAATTTTTTTGTTTAATGACTAAAATATATAATGATATTAAAGTAGACTTATGTAAAACTTGTGTAATCAGGAGCCCGTGCTAATTTCCCGCAGGAGTATCCAACTTGGAATATTTCACGGCCAGGTAAACGTAGACGGTGGCTGAAACGACAATTATTATCAGTTATTACACCCACTGACACAATTAACATTCAGCGTTGATCCCGGAGTCATAAAATTTCATTTCGCGTGCTCAATCGAGCATAAAATGAAAAACAACTCTCGTATATAAAAATGAAGGGAGAAAAATATGTAAATTAATTTTAGTAGTCGCATAGAGTGTTAAGGTAAGGTATACATAGAGACGTCCATTGGACGTACGTACGTAGGTTCCCTCCCTTTTGACCTTTCGTCTCTCATCCCGCGGCCTCTTCTTGTTGTCCCCTTCTCTTTTCCATTTTCAAAATCCTAGCGCACGGCCATCTAAAGTCATGCGGATCCCACGCTGGCGCCGAGACCTTCACCGCAGCATAAAGGGCAGCCCGTTAAAAGTTGCTCCGTCGAAAAAATAGAAGAAGAATTCTCATCAGGACGATTTCGCAACGGACCAACCCCCTCGTGACCGTTCGGAATCCACCACAAGTGCCTCCGTTATGCAACTGAGTACATATGTACCGCGCTCTTTAATTCAGTCACGCTACTTTTGTCACGAAAGCGCGCTGGGGGGTTGGGGCATGTGCTCTGCTCCGTGCTTAGAGCCTTTATGTATTTTGAGAGTAGTAGACGAAATTCGAGAAAAAAATTGAGAAAGAGGCGAGTCATAATATCTTGGTTGTTAAAAGGTACGGCATTGCCAAAAGTTCGTAATGACACCAGTAGAGGTTTAGTGTGTAGACTTCATTGAATATTGTGTAGGGCAGAACGAACTTGAACGCCGTTTCTGTTGCTGTGTTTAGAGCTGCTGTTTATCGATCGTGAAAATGTTCGACCTCGAACTTGGGGTTGTTGTTAAGTTACTAGGTTGCAGAGACAACACGCGAAGTACAATTTCTGGGCGCGCGCTATGTCGAGGAGGTTATTAACATGTTTGACGGATGAAGAAAAGCGCTTAGTACTGAAAATTCGATTTATATCATGCCATTCAATTCTGGTATTTGGTAGAATGTATTTTCTGATGTATCCTATTCTGACAAATAGGCTCCGAACCGCTTTTATCTCGGGCAAGTAAACCATCGTTGCTTTTTATTCAGGAAGTTGAAGACCTATTTCCATTTACATCCGCTGGTTAACATCCGTTGAACAAGGTCCATTGTCGGTGTACGCCACTTCCGTTTCCATTAGTTTGGTGTTTTTGTAAACAGAGTTTTATTTACCGTTTATTTAAAACAGAGTATGGTGGCCGAGTCTTGTGAACTGGAGTAACCACCTTTTTCCATACAATTTCTATGGAAATTAAATTTTTAATTCTCTAATTCAGCGCATAGTGAACTAAAATACGGTTGAGTACTGTTATACTTATTACGCCTTAAAACTAAATAGCGTGTATTAGTATCATCGAGTAATTTTTTATGCGTTGTTATTTATTAGCACTTGGTGATAATCATTTATATTCTTATGTTACAGATCTGGAAAGCGGTTGGCCCCCAACAACTTAACAAGGTGAGTTTAATTTGAAATATAAATAAAAATATAAATACCGGTCGAATTGTTAATCAATAGTATTGGTATCTCAGTTATCGATCTGAGGTACGGGGAAAGCTCGTCGATCGGGTTCTGACGAGGGTTTAGTGGACGTGATAAACATGGTAGTGGAGTTTTGGTGGGGGCTTGATGAACAGAAATATTGTTTTTGTTGGATGGCCGGTCGCCATCTGATAACTCACTGTTGAATCCGACAACAGGCTGGGACCAGAAACGGTTCCCCCAGTGCCGTTGAAAGGGGTCCAGGACTGGAGTCACCACTTCAGCGTTCACTTTTTTATTTAAAGATTAATTATTAAAAACGAGCTTCTTTATTCTTCCTTCCTTTTCCATTTTGATAAAAACTGCTTGGACGTCTAGTACGCGGGTCCCATAATTATTTGTGGGAAGAGTTCGGTCTTCAGTTTGTCTTCATCGCTGAGGAGGGGCATGCCGTGTGGCCGGAAGGGCGGGTTAATGAATCGAGATGGGCACACCCCCGACAGGTTTTTTTGCCCCCTATTGCGTGCGTTGCTCATTAGGGGCGGTATCCCTTCTGTTAAACGCCGTTATCGATTCTGGTGCAATATAATTGCATGGGGGAGATGCGCCGTGGCGGCGGCCTCCTCCCCCCTATTACCATTACCCCTTTGGACAGGTCCACACCCCGCGGCCCCTCCGCACCACTCCTCTTTAGGCGACTTAATTAAAACTTGATCGATTCTTGTAATAAACAAGAGCTGCTGTGGCGGTGGAACGATTTGCTTGCAACTAAAAATTTATCAATGGGCTCGTTAATGAGCGCTCCTCTAATACGCAGAACTACATCGGGTTCCCCGGAAAAACATGCGATATATTTTTTATTATTAATAGTTCAAGTGCATAGATTAATGATTAAAATAATGTTACGAATTTTAAGTAATATACACTCGTATGTGTAAAAATAAAAAAAATAGAATTACGGATGGAACAGAAAATGTTTTGGACGTAGCCAGTAAAGAGACAAGAGGCGGTCTCTCGTGGCGCCACTCGGAGGATTAGTCGCTCGGTTGATCCGGCGGTGTCTAGGCAACCCGCGCAACGTCCCCGTTCCACGTGCTCGGCATAATCGCTGGGGTTCCGGGCGTTCTGCAAACAACAGCCCATGGATTATTCATGCTCATATATTCATGGCCGTTACAATATTATTTTCCAACGTTTCTTTTGCGGTCCTTGACTTTTCTCTTTGAAAGCGAAGTTCCCTCAGTAATAACATTCACGCAATGTCGGGCATGCATATTTCAATATTTACTTATTCCCAATAAGTAATTGTTTTATCGAATATGGAATTCGATAATTGAAATAAAATCAAACATTCGTTTGTTTCATATATACACTTAGGAGTTTAAGTAAAGTAGGAACGATATTAGTATGTTATATGAATTCCATAACAAGTTCGTATTTTACTGGTTGTTTTAAATAACATTCATGTTCATTACAGTTTCCGCGTTATTGCAAGAAAACCGCGTTGCATTGCCAGTTTCGTTTTAAATATTATACGGTTTAATTCCCCCGGGGGTGGGGTGATATTTATGAATTTTATGAAGCCGTTTTATGAAGCCCGACTGTCTCGGCACCAGCAGAAATGGGTTCAAATAAATAATGACGAAACAGATGTTTTATTCAGGCGTATAATTGTGCTGAGGGAATCTCTCGCTTTATGCCCCCAGTGGCCCATTAACAGCACCGGTAGTCCCGTTATATTTTATTCTGGGTATTTTTTAACCAACTCTCGGTTGCGGAATCGAAAAGAGTTTTTACAGCCGTTACTGAGCCACGCACGGTTTTTACATGCTTTTTTGTAGCCAGATTGCGTTTCGGTGTAAAATTTCATAAGGAAAAATGTCAAAACGGGTTATATATCGTATTATTTAATTATTGTTTCCTGTTATGTGCCTAAAATTCATTTTATTTACTGGGTGCGAATGTGTTCATATTTATTATTATATATTTTTAATGATTAATACTCGTATATTTTTCAAATATACGTATAAATATAATTATGTACATTTTTTCAGCGTTGAACTGCTAGAATTAAACATCAACCATTATTCACAATTATGTCCCCAGAATTGGTTTAACGTACTATTCAAATCATACTGGACGGCGATGTTATTAAGTTAACTATTCTGACTCATTAAATATGTCTGTTTGCAGTACACAGTTGCACAGAAGTTCAAGTTTCAACTCCTCCGGGCGGAGTTCAACTTGCGACACAGCCGATGATGTCTACTCGGACGTTTCGCTCGAAGAGGACGTCCTTGACCTTAACCATAAGGTATGAAATTGCATATATCTTTTACGCATGCAATAAAATATGAAGTCAGTGTACTGTACATCATCGATGACGTGTGTAAATGATTCTGTGTTAGCAAGTCTTTGTGATACCTTTTTAACAAACTTACTCAATTATTTACGCCGTTTTGCATTCGCGTTATAGTGCGGATATTTGGATTCTATCGAAATGCAAAGACAAATCGGCCCAATGTACGGAACGGAAGTACGAATTCCTCTTCGTCTTTCTGTCTGAGCGACAATTGAAACCCCCTTTTCTGGCGGAGTATTACATTTTATTTTAAAATTGTTGGGGTGCGGTCCAAGTGTTGCTCTAGTTAGTAGGGCTTCTAAACACTCAGTAAAATGTCACGCTGAAATCATTATTTTGAGAAACGGGCCTGCAGGCGTATTTCACGCTATTCTAACGATTACACAAGATCCACTCAGCAATAATCAGTCGAAATTTGCAAGTGAAGTAAAATTCAGCCAGTTTTTAAATATTCAAGGTTTTTGAAGATTTTAGCTTTTCAAATCGATAAAGATAAACTGTTCCAATGAAACAAGGCCTTATTTCAAACACAAAAGGAGAATTAAAGAACCTGTTCCCCGACTGAAAATTATTTTAAGGACGGTAGGACTGGAATTTATGCAGTCGGTGCGCCCCTTCTTATATTGGACATTAGTGGCAGTTTCGCAAACAGGTGCAATATATTCTGGCTGTACAGTTTTCCATTGGAGTCGTTTCTGCGGACTCCAGACCGGCTGACTGTACCCCCTCCACGAAATCGGGTCGTTGCCCTGGGGGCAGTTTGTAATCTGATTATGTTAATGGGGTTGACTTCGGGGGTGGAGTTGACATTTCTGAAGGGGGGGTTGGCTTGCCCTACTTATCATTTATTGCTCTCCCCTCCCTCCAGTCATTTACTTGCCCTTTGGTTCCAACCAGGGCCCATTTCTAATAGAATGCTCCTTAACTTTGTATCTAAATTTATATTGCATATATTTTTACATTGACATATCGATACAATCCAACGTGACATACCATATTAATTGTTGAGTCTATTGATTTTCAATTAATTTAAGACGCCCGATGGAACGCGAGGGTTGAAAAATGCCATTATTCGTGCAATCTCCCGTGTCTACTCACCGCTTTGGTCCCCTCCTATCACTTACAATGATCGCACATTCTTCGAGCATTACTGCGCATAATATTCCTCGTATATTCCTCCTTGTATTGTTTAATTGTTTGTATTTTTTGATTTTATTATTGAGTATTTTGAATTTATTTTATAGTATTTTGGCCAGAGGAAACAAGATACTGGCTTTAATGTCAATTGTACGTTCCGCCGTATTGGCGAAAGTTATATTCACCCGCAATGCACCCGTGTATGGCGGGCTCTGCATCTAACGCCCCGGCATTGTTTCAGCGCTCAATGGCTCCCCCTTATTCCGTTCGCACATTGGTTATTACTTCTAGTAATTTTGCTGCTTTAGCTAACTAAAAAAGAATTTCATACATAAACTTTATATTGTTTAAATATATTCCGAATAATGTAAGCATTATTTGTAGCTCAGTCTTGGTTTATTATTCTCAGGTCATCACACTTTA
Organism: Lethocerus indicus; assembly: GCA_019843655.1. Lineage (NCBI taxonomy): Eukaryota > Metazoa > Arthropoda > Insecta > Hemiptera > Belostomatidae > Lethocerus > Lethocerus indicus. The sequence continues at coordinate 16,861,069 of JACDQD010000005.1, read as the reverse complement.
TTATTTAATAGCATTATTTAATATTGAAAAGAATGTCCTTAATTGTGTGGGTCGCTGCGGATAGTTATAGCGTTTCATTATAACTCGAGCTTGCCACTGCACCACAGTTTGTGCTGCCATCTGGTAGCCACTTTACCGACTGTATAGACGCGGCTCTGCGGATTAAAATGGAAGCTTCTTAACTTGGAATGAATTTTTAGATATTACGAGTTTAGTCAATTAGTAGTGAATAATTTTATAGGTTTAAATAAAACTGATAGAGTAATCTACGAAATCAATTGATACACATAATATTATTCAACCTTTATATTCCCATAATATGACGTATTATTAATAGTATTCTTTTGTTAAATACGTTGAAATGATCTTATCTACTGCTGTAGTATTTCACCTAGTATTTATAATTAGTATTATATTCTATAGTTCTTTTAAATCAATAATTTGATACAACATTCCGATAACGGTTCCCGCTTTCGGACGATAATATAATCCGGATCGCGGTAAGAGAAGAATGTATTTAATCACAGGTTTTGCAATCAAAATGGTGAGGATTGTCGTAACTTTCAATTATAAATTAATTGCGACCATGAATATTCATTATTTGAGTGTTAATTAATCGTGTGAAATTAACAGTATATTAAAACAGAAACCGCGCTAAAAAGGATTGGCCATGAGAACGAACGTTGTTACTTGTAAATAAAGGAAATAAGAGTACGACCAACATGATCAGGCTTATATTTCTTATCAGACATCATTTATAAGAAAATATTCAGGTTAGTCAGAGCACATATGTTCACAATTAGGAGTTCTTTTCATTTTGTCCTCTCATTTTATGCTGTAAATATTGAACGTGCACGTAACAAAGCATTACTGTAAAAACCGAACGTTTTCAATTATTTTTTACGCACTTGTTTAATTGTGTTGCGGTGTTATAATGGCCGGTGTGAGTCAGTTCATTATGTTGTTATCTGATCTGCAAGGTCTTTTGAAGGCGAGGCGTTGCAAAGGAAAAAGGGAAAGTGGGGCGGGGAGGGGGAGATTGGCTATTGCACAGCGCTGAAGCTAGATTTGTGTTCTAGCAGGCGGTATTAAAATTGTTCGTCTTCAGGTAAATAAGTAAATATTCGTTATATGTCTTCGACCCGTATTACGTGCAGCTTTTGTTTCTCGTATAATCGTGAATAAATACCAAATAACATCCGCCCGCTGTTGCTATTATTATGTTTACTATTATTTTTATATCTCTTACCTGGACGGCGTTGCGGGACGCCGTTGTCTCGACTTATTTAGACTTTAGATGTCTAAAGTCTAAACATGCTCCTTATGACAAGTGCGGGGCACGTCTTCTGTTACCGCTTCCTGTCCCCCGTTCCATCCTACCGAATCCCAATTCAATTCAAACGTCATCCGCGTGTTTAATATGCTATTCAATAAATAAACCTCTGCTATTCACGTATAACAGAATTAGAGCTACTTATAAACGAAGATGAAACAATGCTTTCTATGATAGAGCCCGCTTTGGAAATAGTCTGTGCATAAAATTAACGGACTGAAATTGAAGTGTACGATTACAAATCGGACTTATATAAATATTTTTATAGTTATAATTTATTTACCTAGATAGTATGTATTCCTGTTTGTTGGTATTAGCTAATAGTGGAAATTTATGAACAATTCTTCTGACATTCGCTTTCAATTAAGTAAAGTATGTACGATATTTTTATTTCTAATTAATCGGACCAACTTTGGATTCTCCAATCAGTTTGCAGTTGACTCTGTGTTCTCAGTTTCAACACTAATTAAGGAGTTGACTGCATCTGGGACTGTTTGGAAGTCTACTATTTTGTGAGTTTGCGTTTATGATGAAAGCTACCCCCTTCTCTGCAGGTCCAGGTGCCCTCCCCATCGCCTGTTTAATTTTGAAATGAATGACTTTCTGCAGGGAAAATCAAGGGACTTCTCCGAATTGGAGTTTGTGTGGGCGCATTTAACGAACATTGGCCCGACGATTTTTGTCCCGTTTGACTGAGTAAAGCTACGACCGAGGTAAATTCGTCTGTTTGTACAAATGAAAATCGTACGAACTTTCCCCTATACTGTAGTTGCCACGTATTTTAATTGTTCCCTTTAAAACGAGGTTGTCCGCCGAACATTTCGCCCAATGTCTCTGTGACGTTACAGCCGGTATAGACGATATGATAGGGTATACGACCAGTCAACACCTAATGCATTTACATCCACACGTACCTATACGTGCAGAGCCTACAGCAAGATTATTGGTGCGTACATTTTATTGAAAGTATTATGCTCATCTTCATGTATAAACTAAACACGGCCTGAATAAATTCTAGTATTGGGCTATCGATGCAAAGTCGTAGGAAATAAATACATATTACAAACCAGAATATATTCCGGCTGCGCATTTTCGAATTTCTTTTGTAATTACAATTCTGTGGTGTAGTATTACGTGATAGTTTCGTGCCTATCAAAATGTTAGAAGCACCGAGAGTTTCAAATACAACTTCAATCGTAAATGTTATTCCAGTTATATGTGGATGGCGTCCCGACTTTCTTTGTCCCTGGTCGGGTTCCTAAATGTTAAAACCGGTTCCGAGGGGGTCCTCTCCTCGGTTGTTAGGTGTATTCAACAATGGTTTCGGCCGCGTAGTTGGCAGCAGTGGGGGAGCGGCGAGGCCTGGAGATTGGCACCACTGTTTCCCCACTTCTCGGCCATCTAAATATAGCAGCCGGCTTTCCGCCAGTTGGTGGCCGCGCCTCCGGCTCTCAGCTCTCTTTGTGCTCCCAACTTGTGAGTTGAGTGACTTGAAGTGTTCCCAGTGCTTAGTGATTTGTATTTCTGGTTTTCTAAGTGAATGTGCTACCGTCGGTAGTTTAATATGTGACGGTCGATCGACCGATCGAGTCTGAACCTTTGTTTAAGGTAAATTCTCGACTCTGTGATTAAACCCAGTGCAAAGTCATTCTAAAAAACAAATGAAAATATTTTTATTAAGTTAAAGATTATTTTAATAATACTTATAGACCAAAATATAAATCTCTAAATGGCTATCAGAACTAACATTATACTATGTGTTACGCACTTACTTAAAAGAAATAAGTGTTCCACTCGAACTTATTAACATTACAAGGAAAAAAACAAATACGGGCCACATTAAAAGAAAACGAAGTAATGTTTTACGCGAACAGTAGTGAGCAGTATTTTCTACGTTACTAAGTCATAAACAATTCTGCGATGCATAGTTATCAGTTTAGTTGGCGTACTTGAACAAAACAAAATATATGGTCATTCAGTTTTATCTCCGTTTAGAAAGAGGCGTCAAGAGAGGCGTTTATTTCGCAAAGAGACCAATGTATTGGTGTTTGATTAGGTACCAGTCATGTCTCAAGATTTCGGTATGAGTCAGCTTCTGTCCGCATTTAATCGTGGAAGGCTTTAGATTATTTATAGAGATTTAATTTTAGGCTTTGCTCAATCAGCTTTGATTAGTATGCGCTGATGGTCACCATACTATGATCACCTTTTGTGACTGATATCGGCTGTGACTAAGCTAGCAAATTTCATAGCCCTCGTCAATTCGATGCCCCCAACGAATAGTGCAGGTTGCCGAACTTAAATTCAACTTAATTGAGTGCTCGCTATTTTTAAATTGCTGTTTTCCCTAAGACGTTCTTGGTCCTATGTTTACATACTTTTTCCTGAAAGTTTCTATTCTTGGACTTCTCCCGAGTTGAATTCGATCCGGGAAATTCAGTTCAGGGGAGCGGAAAATCGTCCGGAATGAAGTTATGATCGTTAACAACGTCACCGCAGAATTAAAAAAAACATCGTTCTTCATTCGAATGTGTTCTTCCTTCACGTTTAACAAACCTGTCTCTCTATAACCGAACCTGTTGTCGGGTATTTTCAACAAATCAATCAACAACAATCAATCTTGAAAAGATCGCTCCCAGAATCCTCCAATATCCAGTGCAGTTTATCTATACCTAATAAAACCCTCTTGATAAGATTGGGATTACGACAGTCAATTGTAGTGTCTAATGTTGATTAATATTAAGCAATAATTAGCTCGTTAATGTTACATGGACATCGGGGTCCTTTTTTTAAATTAAAACAAAACTCGACCTACAAATGTTTTGCGATGCTCAAAAACGTTTTTAACTGATGGTAGATAAGTTAAAGAAATTATTGAGAGGTCTGCGAGGTGCACTTTTTTGATTCTGTGGCAGATCGGCATCGGCTTCTCGCTATAGTCAGTACAGTTCTCTTAGTAACAGTTATAACATTTAACATTTACTCAACACTTAACTGTTACCAAATATATATTAAAGTTAATATTCATCATCATGAGATATTTCCTTAATAATTTCTAACTGATAATTTGTGATGCGATTGTTTGGAACCTAATTGTAGTAATGTCTAAACGAGAAACAGTACGAATTTTTCCATATTGCGGCTGTTTATCAACCGTGGACAAAATGTTCAATTCCCTCCCAGGCGATTGCCACATTGACCTTGCGGTGATAATTTTCATTCACGGGCGGTGGTAAACGGTAAGACTTTCCAAAGTCGCATACCGGGCCTTTCAATGCAGTCCTTGCAGTCCGCCGTCGCCCGATAGAAGGTGCCGTTGTTGGGGGGTATTAACTGGCGTATTAGCTGTGGCGTAGGTGCCGCGGGACTGGCCGATAACGAAGGTTCAGATACTGGGAACAATTAATACCCCCTGAGTGTGTTCGGTAACTTGGGGCCCGTGGGTTAAACTAGTTTAGGAAGTTGGTACCTGGTACCGTCTCAATTCAGTGCACGAAACCTCTGACCCTGCCCAAGCGAGGAGTAACGCGGCCGATATTAAAGTTAACGTTATAAATTGGATCGTAATTGCGCGTAAATAACTGACCTGTCGCGGAGCCGCGGCTGATCGTACTGGGGAAGATCACGCTATCTCCAAATTGGGCACAGTGTATCATCCAGATTATACGGGTGAACTGAAAAATATTATTTCATAATTTCACTCGTACGCAGTGATTTGAGTTATACAGCGTATTCACTATTTGGTGATGCAATTCGTGATGCAAATTGAACTTCGTGATTCGCGTCTTTCGTTTTATACTTGTATTCCAAATATAATTCTGCAAACAGGAACCGTACAAAAACAACCTCGTAATCGATTTCTTTTGCAATAATTTCCCGGAATGTTCATTAATATTAATAATTAAGACTAAAAATTTGTACACGGACATTAGATTATATTTTTTAATTAAAACAAAAATATTTGGTTCGGCCATTATTATGGTCAGTGGTATTTCCTTGAGTGGTAAAACTGTGAGTCAACTAACGGCGTGAGTTAAACGGTTCTAAGTATATAGGTTTTGTTCTGTGGGGTTTCGCGTCACTGCGGTGGGCATATCCTTCGGGAGCCGGTTACGCGTATCCTCCGGGGCAATTTCACAAACGCCGGTGAATTGCTGTGTAATGAACCTTGGGATTAAAATTGGCGGGGTCCAGTGGTTTCATCAGAAGGGGCCGTGGCCGCCCTTCTCCCAGTTGTGGCGCCCCACGACTCCTCATTAGCCGGCTATTTCTCTGAATAATTAAACGGCCCAACGACCGCCCGCCCTATCCACCGGCTTTTCACGCTTCGCTTCCACGATTGGATGAATAAACTGAAGAAGGGGAAAGTGTGTTGTTGTCGGGACTCGGAGGAGAAGGCGGATATGTCATTAAGAATGCGAAAACATTATAATATAACGAATGATTTGTGTTCCTTCCTTTTTAGTGACTATTATCCTAAATGATGTTTATGCCACGTTAGATCAATATTAACTGATTCGCATAGAAATCCTGCATTATTTACTCGTGATTTTATACATATTTTCCATGGAAAATTCTAAATTTATCGAAAGTGATTAGTTTAGTCCATTAAATAGACCTGTATCGCCATTTACTTTGACAATTATTCGGAATGTATTTTAATGAAACAGCTGACACCGGTCTCCGTTGAAAATAATAATAGATATCTAGTGTTACGATTATACCAAAATACAATGAGTATTTCGGGGCTCCACCTCTGGTTATTCTTGAAATATGCGACTCTCACAAGGACGTTTTGTACTGAAAGTTGCAACAACTGTAGAAGAACGTTACGACCCATGTAGAAAGTTACGAGTGTTTTAATGCAAGTAAAATTCAGATCGTACGGTGCTCCAATTTATTCTTTCTCCTATCTACATGGCAATATGCGAGCGCCTCGCCTATGTGCAGTAATTAATTGGCCGCACGTATCCCCGTCTCTTTAAATTTCTCTTTAAGGGGTCGCGTGAGGGGAAAATTAAGCTTTTATATAATTAAAAAAGCTAAATACATTAAGCCGTTCCCAGACGGGCGGTAATTGCAATCAAGTTAGGACTTTATAGCGTTTCCTATGAATAATTTTTCGGACTCATCTCGGAATTTTCCTGCAGATTTTCACCGAAAAACGACAGTTCTATATAGCATGTTATTACTGATTTATCAGCATTCTTCTACTTTCGCTCTGGAAAAGTAATAGCAGGATGATTTCTTTTGGTGTTCCTGAGATTTTTCAAAATGCTGCGTTTCTCTCTAGCCTTTATTTACACAGGAATTCATTATGTCCATTGTTTGTCTTTGAGATTAAAAATATAATTTAATTTTAACCCCGTTATTCATTCTCGTTCGAATCGGCCTAAAATGGCATCGAATGTCACCGGTCACGCTCCGCGGCTGGGGGCTCTCTTGCATGTAGTCCGACAGTATGTTGTAACTCGCCCAAGCGTTCTCTTTATTCTTTTTTAATTTATCCTTTCGATAAAATTATATATTGATGATAATACATTAAGTAATGCTGTTGAAACTGAATATTTTTCACTCCCATTTCTTAGCACAATGCAGATAGTTTTCCACGAACGGCAGGGACAGAATTGAATTGGTATAGCTTACGCGCCGTATATGTCTAGAAACCAGTTATTTTTTTAGCTTGGTATTGCTATCCATAGTAATGTCCTATCTTTGGAGGGCAATGTCTCGGACGAGTGGGATTCGGAGGTTAGTTCGCTGTTGTCACAGTTTTGATCTGTAAGATAATTTCTACATGTCGTCCAGTGAAACTAAAAACATGATCGGGACTCTTCGAAACGTGAAAATAAATAATCCAGCTTTGAAGCTTCCACCAAGGTTATTTCGAATGGAAAAGGTTCAGTAGAGGCCAATTCTCCTTCGGGTTTACGCAAGCGTTTGGATATTGCTGTAAAGAGAAATACATGCTCGCATTTACCGCCCGGCGCAGGAACTAATACCGTTGGGTAAGACTTTGGAAGAAGAATGAAAATTGCAGAGCGTAGCTGTATTACTGTTATGCGTTAACGTTTCTCTCACAGGCTTGGAATTTTTTGCTATGCAACGTTGGATGAAATAATGGGAGAGCGATAGATTGAATTTTGCGTAGTCTCGATTACAGAATTCAGCTTATCGCGTTAACTATGCGTCGACTTCTTCTGTACCGTTACCTCTTTCTTTTTAATTTTCATATGTAAGCTTAATGGGATGAGCCTAACATTACTAGAAGCATCTTCCTGGACAGTTTCCATTAGCTGAAACATGCGGAAGAATCCCCCAGAACAACATCCGCTTGTTGAACAGTGCTATTTTAGTACTTCTTAGGTGAACTGACGCATCATTTTCTAGAAATGGCGTTCAACATTTTATAAAACATCGTGAGTTAAGTGAGCCTCAAGGGATACCCTAGTATTTATTTATATGCACATATATCCATATTATGTATTTTTAATTCGTCACGAGTTTAAGTTATCACGAGGAGCCAATAGTCTATGAGAAATGAACCACCATTTAATTAACTAACTGGGGAGGTAACGTTCGATACTTTAATGACGACGGTTAATACCGTTCGTCGGTTTGTGTAACTTAATTATGTATAGATTAATTAAGTCTGCCTTTGTGTTTCGATCTCCAGCGCCCGAGCGAATATAAACTGTATTTATGAGGTACTTTATGCCCTATCACTCCCATTGGCAAACACTGCGTTTGTCGTCCTAGTTCGCAGCAGAGATGATTGTATACATTTTACCTCTCGTATACTTTATTTGAAATTGGAAGCATATAGCGTTGAAGATGAAATTAAATGAATTCTTCTCCTCGATTGTAGGTCCTAGTAGGTACCATGTGCACGGATTAAGTCGGTAGCGGAAGTTTTTGGGTGGTAGAAGGATTTTTTTTTAAATATATCATTTACTTATCAGAAGTATTAAATTTTCTGTGCCTTGGTTGTAGGGAAAAATGCGTTTCTAATTTTAAGATACCCGTTTATTGTATCCGCGATGGTTTTGAATATAACCGATTTATCCTATCCTATACCAGTCGGGTTTCGGCTTCCGGCCATCGTCAGTCGGACTGCCGCTTATAGGACGCCGTTTCCTGAATGTCACAGTAACCGACACTGGCCACTTTCCTGTCTATAGTTGTATAGTTATTTTAACTAATATCGTAGGGGAAAAGACGGCATAATGCACTTTGTAGACCGGAAACCGAGGCTGAAAGTGTCAAGCGGAGTCGGTCGTATTCGTTTTTCCGGTTGTGACAGCATGTGTTCCAGTCCCACGCGCTCTGTCGCCTGAAACAAATCCGAAGCCCCATTGGAGCCGGGTCCCGACCCGGGTTGCATAACTAACGCCGCCCGTCTCTTTCTTTGTCCGACCGATTATTTGCGGACGGCAGGCTCCCAGGCCCGTTATATAAAAGTCGGCCCCCTCCGCCTCCGTTTTTCTCACTTCGCCTCCTGAAATAAATTTCCTTTTTCGAGCAGAGCCGCGGAGGCCGTTGAGCGCCCACTCCTCTCAGCCCCTCTTCGACACTGTGGGCGCTCTTTACGGCCCCCTTAACCTATTCGGTTATGGTCTTTTTTCCGATGTCCATTTCCAGCGATGTAATTGACATATTTCCATTATTCCTGTGTGGGCTTACTCACGTGGTAACACAAACACGAACACATATTTGATGTACAAAATTTTATTTGTGCGTACGTACTGTGTTTAGCATACAATGGCCAATTTTAATTACTTAGTAATTCTGCATGGTTACGGTAATATCGGTATTTTATTTATGGTTCTAAAAATGTTCCATTATCGACAATTTTTCCATTAACCTTTATATTGATTTATCTGTGTAACGCCGAACAAACAACTCTGCGCAGCTTTGACGTTAGACAATCTCACGCTGAGTGTCGGTTATAGATTAACTTTGCTTTTTATGACTTCAGTGCTTTACTCTTCCATAAACGCTTTCCCGTTTACATATTTATGTATTTATGAAACGTGTTGCAGGCGTTATGAAACAACCGTTTGTTATAATCCTCCCAGTCGTTATATATACCGCGAACGAATATTGAAAACGTATTGTTCAGGATATTGTGTTCTGGATTGTGAAAGGTATTCGTATAATCTGCATTATAATCTAATACATCCCCTGCGTTGCGTAATTCAATTTTGCAGGTTTCTTCCGTGATTACGACGTTGTACTGAACTTATGTATTGCGTTAAATTAACGCATAAAAAAATGCGTTGTTCGAGTCATAATCGGGACGGTTTAATGATAAAAACGTTCGCAGTAACAGAGTGTTGTATGCTTTGATATTTGAGATTGAGAGTGAATGGAAGTGCTGTACAGAGGACACTATTCTGAACTCCCGTTGGTTTATGTCACAAAGAACGTACCATTTAGCATGTCCATTCTAATTATCATTTCTGAATAAATAATTGATTGGTCTCTGAATAATTCTAGTTTAATATCGAGGTAACGCCCTGTAAAAACCTCTTATATTCATAATTACAATTTCTGGCTACCTTTGAGAAAAAATTATATTGGCTCTAAACTATGTTCATCACTAATTCTAAGGAAATATGGAATTTTGGTAACTGTTGCGAATAATTGTTAGAATTAATAATTAAAATGTAGGCTTGTCTATAGACCTGTGCATTTTAAAGTAAAGTGCAACTCTAGAGGAAGTTGGCTTTCGCGAGGTGTGTTGTTCCTATTCAGCTTGGGGCATCCGGTGAATTGGCTCGGGGCTCAAGTGGGTTGGTGAACGGCCTTTGGCTTTCGAGACTCCGTGGCCTGAAATTGAAATTTCTTCCTTGAGAAGATTTTCGTCCGCAACAACGAAACGATTAAATATAATCGCCGCACGATGAGAAAACAAACAGTTTCTGCTATCAACTTTCCCCTATCATTGTCCTCTCTGGGATCGACGCGCTATGGACGTCGTAAATAAAGTTCGTAAACAACGAATTTTCCGTTCGAACCAGTTATTTAATTGTCATTTCAATATATTTCGTAATTTCATTTCTGGAAATCGTAAACTTGACTATGTAAAAGTTCATCCAAGTGTGCGGTCCGAGTCTCTCAACTCTCGAGATGAAGTTGGAATGTTGGTGTATACATGAGGAGGGCCCCCTTAAGGCTGCAATTCGAAACCGGAACAAATGTGCTCAAAACGTTGATAGTCCATGACTGTTGCTTCTCCAGGAACACTATTTCATAACCATAGCAGTGTCTGTTGGGACAACACAGTTTATAGCTTTATAGCAAGGAACGAACACCTTTTTCCCGAGGAAACTTCTTGAAAATATTTCCAGTTAATCTTCCCGTTAATTTTCTTTTGTTTCGTCGCGAATAAAACTCCACTTGCATGGATAGAATTCTCGGCGTGTCATGATACGTACACCAACGCAGGTATAAGAATATGCTGTAACTGAATTGCCACATTGGCGTTTTTATTATCGGTTGCCATGAGACGTCATTGCGCCGTTGGCAATGGTGAAAGAGATCGGGGAAGGGGCATTGAAAAGGAATTCCTTTCTTGAATTCGCTGTTGGAAATAATCAGACTGACCGTTCTCTCGAATTTGTTAAATTATACCTACATTCGTGCGTGCTGAGATTCAAAAAAGCGTTATTTCATAAATCTTCCGTGTCATAAACTAGGTTCATATAAACGTAATAGAGATACGCTTTTCAGAACAATATGAATCCCTATCCAGAGATACAGATGATTTGATTTTTGTTGAAGTATGTTAAAAATTGATTGAGCGCAATGTCTGTAAGGTATATAAGGATTCATAATATATTGTGGCTAATGTTTATGAAAAGAATCCTATGAACGGGTCACTGTCGTTCAGTCCGCAGATTAACCATTTCGTTGACACGTTATCCAACTTAACACCAATTACATTGGTTAAAATTTCCCCACTCCGTATTTTAGTTATGAGATTAGCTTGGTTTGCACAAAGCCAGATGGGATAAAATAGACTGCATTATAATATTCGACTATTTCTCCTGCTACCTAGTTTGTTCGAAAGGAGCGAGGAGAGAATATCAAGCCTTCGTTATTGATGGCTGCAGGATGAGTACGAAAATGACGAATGACAAACGAGACATCTGTTCCTAACCCCAATTTGAGGAAGGGACCCATCATAAAGTCTCCCTATCATCACCGCTCCGACTGATGAATGAGAGTCTCTCTCTGTGGCCCCGTTCCAATTCCGAAATTAGACTAGGCCGTATTCTTCCCGTTTTTTTTTTGCTTTTACTTATATATCTTTATAACAGCAATGCCCTTACTCAACAGAAATCGTTCGTCTTCAGAAATCCCCGTGCGCAGAGGCGGCGTTTTAAAAGGGGAACGCTCCGTCACTGGTTATTTCTGTTGCCGACGCCGATGTGCGGGAAGCCAAAAACCCAAAGAGGAAGGGAGCCCCGCCTATTTAAAGGCATAGCTTTTGGGTATCGTCCGAAGTCAACAGCTGAGTCTGAAGACGTCTCTTTAAAATAATAGTCCAGATTTACCGACCGGGACGGGAACTGGGTCAGCCGTTAGTTATCAGGAGCGTTCTCCGAACAGGGCTAACATGCCCTTTCTGAAGTTACTTAGAAACGTTTTCTGAATGAAAATAGTCTCGTATAAATGTCGAAAGGGTGAATAATCAGCGATGAAAAATGCAACCTTATTGTCGCAAAGGTGATACTTCCCGCAAGAGTCAGGAAGTAGAAAATAATTATAGTAATAGCGAGAATTACGTCAATGTGGCACTTATAATATTCCCGTGAATGTCACATTGGATTCTGATATTTTATTTTTATGGATATTATCTGCTTGCCAATATTATCGTTATCAAATCTGGATAATAATACCTTTATTTCTGTTATATTTTAAACATCGTAATTAAATAACATTTAACGTTACGTAAGAACATTTCTGTAGATGATTTAATGGATAACAAATTTATTTCGATTCTTTCTAATACTGTACAACGCCATGAGGTCCGTAGTATGACTTGAGCGGGCAGGAACATCACCTAGTTGAAGGGACCATATTCTTATTTCAGGAGGCCGTGAGAGATCCGTTAATTATACTCCAAAACCCTCGCTTGTATTTAAATCGAGACCTTCCTACCTGAATCTAAATTGTGTTTAGAGAGCGTCCGATCACCGCCAATGTCAATGAACCGCAATAACGGGGGGAAGTTTCACACAGTTCTCGAGAAATTATCCTGTTAGAGCTTATATGAATATTCACTGCGCATTTCGGGCTTTAAATGATCGACGATAAACTGAGAAACCTTCGTTTGTAATAATGAATCATTTTTCATTACAAAATTTGTAATATCGTTCCGAAATATCGAAGATTATGGCTTGAACGTGCATATAAAATCTTCCTTCTGAATATCTAACCTATTTTTTTTAGACTGGGAGAGATTTATATAGTTTCATGGACGTAATGATACATCTTCAAAGATTTAATGGGTGAATAGCTCTAACAATGTTTAATATGCTGAAACATAAAAATATAAGTTTAGGAAGATTATATACTCCAATAGTATTCCGTGCGAAATGGACTTTCTTTAGGGTTTTACTGTTGAAAGATTCATTCTAAACTTCTTTCGATCTTAAAAGGGGTATATTTACGACTGAAGGGCGTGGGAGCTCTCCGCTACTGCACTTTTGAAAATTCCAGTCTGTTCGTTCGAGGGGGCTTAACGGTAAATGATTGCGACGAAGTAAATGCCGCTCAGCCTCCGTTGTGAATTGATTTGGCATGAGATTGACTGCACGGGTCTCTGTCCTGAAAACCCTGCGCTCGGAGATAATTGTTTACCGTTTAGTCAAACTATTCCCTCATCAAATCCCCACTCCAATTTAACGCATATTGTCCGACCCCGGATTTAATATTCTTGGACCATCTTAGAACGGTTTTAAAATAAAAAATAATTCATTTTTGTGAACTTGAACTTAGATTTCTTATTTCCTTTTTTAAACAATATTAGGAATTATCAAATTCACGTCTCTTACAACACGATAAAACCATTATATGCTATGAACGCATTTACGATATCGCCACAGTTGCCAATATAGACGCTATCGGTGGCTTCGGAGAGCTTCATCGGATCGCCTGCACTCCAACTTGTATGAGTCCCATTTAGCGGGCGTTGCCTAGTTAACCGGCCAGGGAGGAAGCTCTAATGAATTTGTAAGATAGTCCCCTGACAATGGTCCATTATAACTGTTTTCCCTATAACAAATTTGTTTTGGCTGGCCCGATTATATCGTGCTTCCTTTTTTTTGTTCTGTTTTCGAAGCATTTGCAATTAGCTGTGTGAACTTGGGGGAGACCGAAAATGAATGTACCTTAGCGGGGGGAAGACCCAGCGCCAATAATACGTTCCCGTGAAAAATTCTCACTGAGAACGAGGCGCCCAATAAAAACGCTAATTGATCTTTTTTTAAATTTTGATTTATCGGTCTGTATAAATACTAGGGAAAGGATATATAATTCCGTCGTATAATAATTCTCTTGTTCAGTCCTATGTTCGTTGGAACTGTATCTGTATATAACCCTTGGGACTAGTATTCTGAAAGGGGTGTTTTAACCTACCTCGTTTAATAATTGTTCGGTCGCTGGTATGGGGCTCTCCCTGCGCAATTCTGCTCTATTATTTCATCACGAATATATTATCTTACCGCCAACAAGAATATTTCTTAGAAAACCTGTTTTGTGGTCTGCAAGGGGTTGATACCGTAAATTTCGTGTGTTCCAGTCTCCTCTCGCTGGTTTTGTCTTTTACACCCTCAGGGGGTGCTATTTTATCGGTGCAAGTGCATCGAACGAACTTAAGTACATTTCTTCACCACCCTCAGGGGGTGTTAGTTTATAGGTACAAGTGCACCCAACGAACTTTAGTTGAGTACATTTCCGCACCACTCTCAGGGGGGCGCTAGTTTCACAAAAATCGTTCGTTTATGTATTATCTGTTCATGTTCGAGCGAGAAGTGTGCCGCGCAGATATCCATGAGCTGGAAGTGTGCCATCCGATGGGAAACGTTACCGGCCTTTCACATAACTCTGCTGGACCCGTGCATCCGGCTTAATGTAAACCCTTATTGTGAAATTTGAACGGATATGCCTGAACTCTTATTAATGAATAACCTAAGTAGCGCACCGATAAATCCAATCCATGATAAGTGTAAGAATATTATTTATAAAACGGGAAGATTTAGCCGAAACTTCGGGGTTCTTACATTTTAGTTTAGTAAGGAGACGTATCTCTGGTTTTAGGTTTGGGGAAAATACTCAATACATTTTATTTAATTTGGTACAATAAATTTCCCGTCGGTTTCCCGTCGTCTTGAAACAGTCTTCCGTATTTATTATTGGATAAAGGAGGGAACTTCGGTCCGGCGGAGGATGTGCAAGCGTTGGGCTGGAACGGGTATTTCGGAGAATGAAATCACCACGGATCTGATTCAGAGGATCGTGCATTCTCGGGCAACCGCCCCAGTAGGTTTCTTGGCCACTTCCTTTCGTGACGTATATCCTGGAACTCTTCCCGTCTTGGTTTTGTTACTTGGCAGTGTTGGCGTTAGAATAAATTTATTGCAAATAACGATTCGGATGTGAATTTTAAATCGCATTATCAATGAATAACGATCTGCGGTCGAACGACCGATAGAGGTGGTATCAAACCTACTTGAACACATTGAATTTCTTTTAGGAAGGCTACATCATATTCTGACAAGGAAGCCTTCTGTGTCCATGGTAGTTACGATAACATCTTGTAGATGTGGCATTCTACAACCCATCGCCGATAGCGGTTTCTTTGAACATTTCTCAGGATCCCATCGACTGTCGTACGGCCATCCCATTATAGCGTGTAAAATGGGTCTGGGATCGGTGTGGGAATTTGCTTCTAGTCGCGGGATCGTTATCTGAAAACTGCTGAAGCTAATCGAAGGCGATTTAAGGATATAGGCTATTTAAAACACCCGATTAACGCCTCGAATGTTGAGTGAAAATCGCTACATTTTAAATGATATTGCAAATTCCAGAATTCAAAATTAAACACAAGGTTAATCCAGGGTACAGTATCATTTATTCGAAAATATTCTCGGAAATGTCTTCATATTGGATAAGCCTTCTTTCTGTCTTCGCCAATGGGGACTGGAGTCTGGAGTGGGGCTGTGTGTGTTTGTGTGTGGATTGTCGACTGGTCGGGAGACATTAGATCCAATTATTGGAAGGCGATAGGGACGGGTCGGTTGGTCTGTAGGGCGAGGAGGAGCTCGGGGCACGAGTTGGCAACGCCGCCCCGTAATGGTCCCGGTGCTGTGTGGCCGCCCCCGGGATACTGCCGGATCACGACCTGACCGGAATAAGGAACGCAACAGGGGAATAAACAACAGAGCCGGGTAAGCGCCAAATAAGCGCGACTCCGCTTTTGACAGCGGCCCGTCAACCGCTCGGATCATTATCGATGCCAATAGGTGAAGGTCTCATTTACTCCGAACCATGAAACCCAACAGCCGGTAGATATTTGTTCTCCGACGCCTTTCTCCTATATACATATTTTATCTTTCCACAGAAATTGGTGAGAAATATGTTAATTTTTCGTGTATATCACGCAAAAATATACGAGAAGCATGTTCGTTCCTTTTCCGTTACACTTCTCGAAAACCTCTTATTCCTATTTTCGTATTGTTTTTATAGTTACATCCCCGGGTATATTAAGAGCATGAATGTGCTTGTTGTTGGATTTAAATTTTTTATTTATTGCTTCGACGAAGAAACGGTTCCGTCCATTATATTTCGATGGACCCCCCTCGACTTTCCGGGGAAACCACTTAATTTTCTCTCGAATGAGATTTATGGACACGGTGTGACTTATTTGCTAGAATTACACTTTCGACGTTGAGAGGCGTCGTTTGCCTTTGTTGGTCCGGTCGTTCCAAATTCCCGGGAAATTGGAAGTTTTGCCCGCATTATGTAGCTGTTTCTTGCATCCGTTGCGTAAGCGATTTTCTCCCGGGCGATAGTAGGAGGCTCTGTTTTGACACTTTAGGAACGAGCGGAGTGTTACAACACCCGCGGAGTTTGCCTCTCGCAACTGGTCCTTGCGGGTCCTTTGCCGGCTGGTGTCGCCCCAGCATCAGTTCAGTTTATCGGAAGTGCTGAAGATCGATGAAGATCGGTCGAGGTTGCCCAACCGAGGGCACCCAGGTCAGTTGTGCCAGTTGATGAGATGAAACAATTTCGATGCATTGTCTTGTTCTTCGTGTTCCGCGCAAAAAAAGTGGCGCATGTGGGAACAAATGGACCTAAGCGCTTTTCTCCCACGTTCGCCTGTAGTTATTCCGTGAGGCGTAGCGTAGCGTGGGTTTTGATTAATCCAAAATCTTAACTTTTATACATGGCATCAGTGATCACTGACTTTTAACAGCTTACAGTCCATTTACACTTTTCAATCATTAACAACATTCATTGAACGACGTAACGATAGAACGATCCTGTACACGTCGGTTTATAGTGATTATGCATGTATGTGTCTTCCTTCCACTTCATATATCTCGTCCGTGATTAACGATATGAGAACAATTTTCACATTACGATTACATAAAGATAATCTAGATTTTAGCCTCTTTGTTTTTTTTAGTGAAGTTAGTTTTTTTCTTCTATTATTCTAATTCCGTAGGCTCACGAAGTAATGCTGTGAACAGACAAAATGGCTGATAAAATTGTTAGTTTAGTGTAAACATAAAGCTAAACCCCTGTGATTAGTTCCTACGACGAATTGATTTTTCCAAATGACAAAAAGTGGGGCAGAAGTGCAAGATATGAAGCTGAAAGGAACACCTGTTTAGTATGTCAGCTTCTTTAATAAGATCTCCTGTTAACCCAAATAGTGCTGGTGGGTGGGGGGCATGGCTCACTCTCCACCTTCCTTCCCTTTTACTTTCTACTGAATTTCACTCCAACACAACCTTCACCTTCGGACTGCGTCGTCCCAAATTCCAAATTTATTCTCCGCCGACAGTTCTTAATAACTCGGCCCCGGATTGACTTTCTTCTCGCTGAAATTTCGATTCGTAATCATTAATGCTTTATCATCCGCTGTATTGCTTGTTGAAAGTCATGAAGAAATTGTCTTCAAAAGCTATCGTGTTCCAATAGTTATGCAGTTTCTCGGATGTAAGTGTAAATGCGTTTGATTAATTAAAGTTCAGTATTTCGTACAGGAAAAAGTCCTAATCAGGGGAAGTTGGCATCACCTAATCCGGTTATTTATTGAATGCTTTAAAACCAATTAATTAAATTAACTTCGCATAAGTTATTGTTTGAGGGGAAGTCTGCAAGGTTGTAATTTCTGCCTCCTCTCGCTTGACCGAACATTGCCAATGAAGCGTCATATTACTTCAGGTGGTATCTGGTTCACCAGTTTATAGGCGCGTTTTTCACATTGCCGCTCCACGAGTGCAGCGTTAGAGCTGACAGGGTCTGTAGAAAATATTCGTAGGAAATGATCGAACAATTCTAGCACAGTACGCAGAGTTGCACTCCTGCCGAGAAACGCTCCGAGAGAGCATACCGGTCATTTCTACCGGTAATATAGTACAGGCGTTCAATATTAAACACACAGTGGTAAATTTTATCGTCGAAAAGGCCGATATTTGGATGTGAGATATCGAGAGACGAGCTTTCATATGTACCCTACCGGGCGACACTCTCTCCGGAGTTCAGCCGCTCCCAATTGGTGAGGGGGGCCTGATATGGACCGATGTTTTTCCCTCTTTTAATTGATCCGTTGAAAGCGTCGAAAGCCGTATAGAAAGCTGTCGGCCGCCCCTATCGCTGGGCCCGTAGAGATCGCTCTCGGTCTGACCTACACTTGAGGCCTCACCCGTACTGCACATACACACCCCCTTAACTCAACTTTCTCCTTTTATTATTTTCTTCGCCCGGAGTTTTGGCCGGGTATTTAAAATGTTTGCGACAAATGACCACCACCCCACCTCAGGGGGGTGTATCTATGTTTTCAAATTTGTTTCCCGATCTCTCCTGTCGAGCTGGATGAGAGGATGCGCGAGGCCCGGGCGTTTGTTTGGAGGGTTAGATCATTGAACATGTTTTGCCATTTGAAATGTCAACGTATTATTTATTGTGCAATAGAGAGGGAGCATTTCTT
This sequence comes from Lethocerus indicus, assembly GCA_019843655.1. Classification (NCBI taxonomy): domain Eukaryota; kingdom Metazoa; phylum Arthropoda; class Insecta; order Hemiptera; family Belostomatidae; genus Lethocerus; species Lethocerus indicus. The sequence continues at coordinate 16,842,506 of JACDQD010000005.1, read as the reverse complement.
CCATTGGCATATTTCTTCCTTTGGAGAGCTTAGTATTAATTTTTCCTGACAGTACCTACTTATTTCCGAGATTTACCATATTTCAATTGTTTTACGTTCCATGCTGTCCATTTGGGTAATGGGTTTATTACAGTAGCCAAAAGGCAGAGTCTCGGGAGGGTCTAGCGGGCATTGTTTTCGTAGTTTTTATTCTACGGACGTGGGCTGTATGTGGTAAAGGCGTGGCCGGAAGTGGGGCCCACAGGAAACGCAGTTGCTTCTATCGTTGAGTCAGTAGTTGTGAAGTAGTCCCCCTTCTCTATTGTACGGCTGGTTTTTTCGACCCCTATTAAATGAAACAGAAACTCTAGTTCGAGTCATTGTATCGGATCACTCCGAATATACGAGTCATTGACGTATAGACAAACGCTCTTATACTCGGAATCTTATTCCTATTTTAATGTTTATATAAACCAACTATAAACACCGAATTAACCTGAACCGATTTTATATATATATATATACCCATTGCGTACTCCCTTGATATTAGGGCGTCCAGAATATGTTTTACATTTATTAAAAGGGAAATTCTATAAAGCGCGCTGTTTATGAACGGGAAACGCTGGTAGATAGAGCGGCGGACGATATCATGCTGTTATCAGGTAGCTGCGGTACCATCTCTGGTGCCAGCCCCACCCGACCTTCCTTATACAGCTGGGGCCTAGCGCAGCCGATAGTTGACCGGGCAGTTGGTCCTTTGAAGCCAGCACGGTCGGTGTTTTTGTCGAATGTGAATAAAGAAGTGAACAATTCGTGGAATGTCTCACTAGTGCGTTCCTGGCGTTGGGCTCGACAACCGAGTATATGGGAGTTGAATTCACTTTCGTTGCTGGTTTACTCGGTCGCATAATTGCGGGTATTTCTTCTAAATACTAACATTCGCCGGCGTGAGTAATAGTGTCAGTTAAAGCACAAATTTTCAAAGTGATCGGGGAGACGAAAAGCTTTGTATATTTTAAAATTTAATTTCTTACGATTATTAATGGCTTTTTATTTGGTAATCTTAAGCTTCGGAAAGTATCAAGTAATCAATCCTACAAGATAAGAAATTGCGTTTTGCATTACACATTCGATTACTTAATGCTCTGTTCTTGGGTCTGTTATCCGTAGGAGCCGGTCGAGTACGAAATCTTATCTGGGTGGGAAATGACGGATTAACAGCGTAAAGTATCGTATTCCGTGGGCATCCCCAAATGAAATATTGGATCACTTTTCAGAACAGAAGGTTTTCGTAGATTCTTTATTCGTCAGCTATTGGAAATTGCTTATCTTTGGTAGTGTTTCTGTATTTTTAATTAATAGAGATAAATACTAATATAGAATAATTAATTGAAGTAATTCAATTAATTTGAATTTATTGTCACATGGACCTCTAAGACGTTGCATTGTTACATGCTGTTATCCATGTTGTTACAATAGATTTACAGTTATATATTCGTTTTGATAGTCAAACTCTTTTGATTAGGGTCGGCACCATAAATGGAATTATATTGTTTTAGTACATTATTAAATTGGTAAAAAACCCCATAGCAACAATAACATATATTGGAAAACTAATCTCAATAAGTCGTATTTATATCTGACCTTTGCAATCGGACCCTTGACATCGGCCAGAGATCAGCCGGTTGCTCAAGTATTGCGTAAGTAGTATTTCTCTTACGCCTCTCGATATAATTGAATCGTAAACCAACGGAAGGAAAATAACCCCACTGGAGTTCGATGCCCCATTGAGGAACTGGAACAAAAGTTCACTTACTGACAGATATAAAGGTGTATGCGGTAGTTCAATTCGTGAAATCTCGAATGTTGAAATTTCATAGATTTTGCGTTTTAATTATAGTTATTACACGCAGTAGAGATTATTGTGTTCGCAGCTAGTAGTCTTGACAGTGTATAAGATACACTTTTGGAATTTTTTAAATCACAAAGATAAAGCATCGTTTATTTTAATGTGGCCCTCCCCGCAAATATAAAATCATATTTTTTGACAGGAAAAAGTAAGATTGCCATAATATTTACGAAAATCCGTCTCAACGCGGTGATGGTTTCGGCTTAAGTAGGGTCCCGCCAATAAATTTGTGAGGTACTCGGTTGCATGTCGGTTGCCTACGAGGTATCCTTTCGGCATGCGCAAGTACTCCACGTTATTGACGCAATCCTATACGCGATATTATAAAGATATTGTGTTTTTTTAACAAACAGGAAGGGAAGGGAATAATATTTATATTATTCGTATCGCGAAGATACTTTGGGAAGTCGGAAAGCTGCGTTAGTGTGGAGTAGTGAGATGGGCTGTGGGCGCGGGGGTCGGATTCGGCGGGGCGAGGGGTCGGTGTCTTGCCGGTCTGTATTGGAATGAGGAGTCGGTGTTCGGCTGCCGGCTTTACTAGCCATGAGCAGCACAGTAGAAACACACAACGAGGACGAAGAGGCCACCTGCCGCGAACTGCTCGAGTTCGACATGTGGGAGGGCCAGTTCGAGTTCATCGGCCAGCAGTACGCCAACAATAACAACAACAACGAAGACCTCCTCGTCGCCAAGAAAAAGGAACTACTCGTCAACGGTAAAGACGAGGATCTGAACCTGGTTGTCGTCCCCGTTTTGAAGAACGGCGAAAACGGGAGGGTGAAACCCGCCCCGAGCCATACGCAGGCCTGGTGTCGCCATCTCAATCACCACGTGAGTCTCATTCTATCCCGATCCCCTAATTTATCCCTCGAACCATACCGACTATTAAATTTACAAGTAAATAAACAAACAAAACATTGGCAGTATTCGTAAATACATTTTTGCATTGAGAAAATTACGTCGCAGCAGAAATTCCTCATCGAATCATTTAGAAACCATTTACAAAGAAAAAATAAATAATAACGAAACAGTAACAAAGTATTAAGAAACAAATATTAAAGATCGACAGAAGATTACTTTTACGAATCCAGATTATGCTCTCTTGTTTGTGAGCGTGTGACTACCCCACTAGACTGGAATAGTGTTCCTATAAAAATAAATTACGCATTTATGATTTATTAGTAAGAGATACTACCATCAAATATAACCCCGAGTCTTTGGTATTTTAATAATTTAATATCGGCGTCTCTGAAACTTACAGTTAAAGCGGAAGAAATCATTTATTCCGCCTGGGGCTTTCTAATCGCAAATACGATTAATATCTCCTTTACATTTTCAATATTTAAGTTTTCAACCGACGTTGGGGGAGACCCCCTCCCCCTCTCCCTAATCTTATTGGAACCCAGCCCTTTTCTGCCGTGGGTCGCCACAATTTATCACAAAACTTTGTATCGGCCGACCTTTTAAGTGATCAGTTTTTTAAACATCTGATATTGATAATCGCTCGGCGATGAGGTCTGGCGGATTCTGACCCAATCTCGTTAGAACCTCGCATTTAACCTGTCGATATCTGTTCCGTGTCCGTTCGGTTAAATAATGCGATTCCCCTAAGCGTTGTTTTTTATATTATATGTATCGTGAAACACCACTTCTTCTATCCTTTCCACTTCTTTACTCGTGATGAAAGAGTGTTATTGTAGGTGCGGTTGTTAGGCTTATCGGGCATCGAGGGGGGCTCGTGGAATGGCAGGCCCCCCTCTGGCTGACAGATGTTGCCACGCTCAAGGCTATTTTTATTACTCAACTCTACATTTCCTTCTTTTCACCGACGATTAATTTAAGTGGGACCTATTCAGTTCCTCTTAATGCGTCATCCAGTTCTGATTTTAATATATAGTTTAAGAGTTATTCTTGGAATAAAACTTTTACAATTATTTCTTATCCGAATTGGGACCGCTTATCCGCCGATTTGGGATAGCTTATCGCTATCGTAAATAATATCGCCAGAAATGAATAAATAAAATTTTTAATTGTATCTGAATGAACGTTACTAAATCAATGAGGAAAAACTGAACCAATTTAAACTTTCAAATTATTTTATGTAAATGTTCATTATTTGGTTTACATCAAATTACCTTATAATACTATTTCTTTATATTTTATTCCGTCGTTATTTAGTTTGCCTACTTTATAATTTTTGGAAAGAGTACTCGTGAGGAGGATTCGTGACTGTATCCGTCTAGAAACTGCGCCGTATTTCTATAACCATGTATAGGATTCTGAGATATGCCGAAAAAAAATTCAACCGGATACATTAATGCCAGATAAATCAGCCCACGTGGTGATAAAAAACATAATTAATGCCAATTAAAACTAATGAAACGGAAACAGAAATAACGCTCATGCAACAATCCTGATAGTGTATCGCTACTAAATTATTGCAAGTCTAGATTTGGATATTGCGTGCGTTTTCGAAACGTTTTTGTTGAAATCTCTTTAAATCCTCTTATGTTTACATTGTTTATATCTTATAAGTTTTAAGGCTTTTTAATTAGGCGCTATCTTACTATAATATAGTGTGAAGGTTTATCTCCATATAATCGTATAATCTTTCATAAGCTCTTTATATAAGCCTTATATTTATATAAGCAAATCACCAATGTCGATTCTGGGTGAAACAGTTTGTCCTTTCCTAGAGGTCTGGAGAGGTAAACATAGAAAGATTGTATAATCGCGAAAATAATTATGTTTTCATTCAATTGCAAATCATTAATGACTATTGGAAAGTACCCTTGCTCGTCTTTTGGTAGAGGTGGCCCGGTGAAAGTCCCAATTTTGTTTGGCTATCGATTGGGGCAATCGGGCTCCAGTTTTACGGTTGAACCGCTCCCTGGGCGGTAAATAAGGGATAGGGGGAAATCTCCCTTCGGCCGGGGGGAAACAGAGCGGATTAGATATGCCTCCCAGATTGCACCAAACTCCGGGTTGATTCAGCTTTGATTGGGCCCTCCGTCTGTACGGGGATTACGCCCGCAACGCTTAAGCTAGTTAAGGGCGTCAGTATGTAGGCACCTCGTTAGTCACTAATCAGAAAACGGCACTGAAATATGGTAATCTCAATTTATTATAACATTATACATTACCGCATGAAAATATGAACGCTATTGCGCTTGTCATGCTTTCGGTTGCAGTCTGTTTATATATTATTCTGTAATTACAAATTCTATCCGCCAACCGGGTCCCGGCACGGCTCACCGTCGCTCCAACTGCTGAACTATGCCGGAACTAAATCTTCCCAATTTCCCTCGTATCGCTCCTTATCCTGAACCCGTTCTCATTGTATCGTTTTTATGTATTGGGAATTTTGCTGCTCGTATCGAGAGCGGCGGTTTTACACCTGCCTTTGATTGGGAGCCGTCATAAAATATACTTAAAATCAAATTATATGTAAATTAATTTAAGAATTCAATAGATCGTCGGCTGTTGGCGTGCAAGCAAAGTTCACTTATTAGCGTTTGTTTCTCCTTGAGGAAAGACTAAGGCAATTGTATTCGGCCTTCTATAATTACCGGGTATTAAAGGTAGCGATTATTAATTTATCTCAGCATTTTATCAATATCCACAGCCTTCTTCTTCGTTTATTAACACGGGTTAATTGGTTTAAGAGTTATTGAAATTACTCATTCGATATTAGAGTAAGTCCTGAGCAGATTTTTTCGACTAAAATTTAATACGCCGTCTTGGCACGACAATTCTATTTCTTGGCGCCCGTCGCAATGATACTCTCAAGGCCTGTACTCACCTCGACATAACAACCTCGTGAACACCACAATGTAATTAGTTTGAAATAGATATTTGGAGATGAATTGAAAAATAGAGTACATCTTTAAATTAATCGCGCTAGTAGTTGATTTTATTTCATTTCTGGTAACTGGAAATGGAGAAGACGTCAGAACAGGCCGGCCTTTACAATTCGATTGGCAGTTTGGCTAGTCAGGGTATTAGTTCTCGTAGGGTAATCAAGTACGAAAAGCCGGTTTTATTGGGCTTAATTAAAAGAGATCTTTGATTCTCCCCGCCCTGTCCGTTGGCTCACTGTGTCGATTGATTTCTGTTTACCGATTTAGCGCAGCGATTTACCGAATTACCAACTTGTAGTATCGAATTAAGTGTCGGGAGAGCCGACGGGGTCTGTCTGGGGTTATCCTCGACGGGTGGACTCCGGAGGAGGGTCCTCGGGGACGACCTCGGCGGTTCGATTTGGTTTGCTAATTGCACTCTGTTAATGGCGGAAATCGTCTGCGCCGGGAGGGAGAGCGAACGTGGCTCCCACGACGGGGCCTCCCTATTGTTCCTACTATTGTCCCGCCCTCTGTCCCTCCATTCGTGTGGGAGGGTATATTATTGTCAGTCTGCCTATGTGTGAGCCGGTTTCGTCACAGGAAGTCGTGTCAATAGTCGATGTCCCGGACAAGGAAGGTGGAGACTATCCTCCGGTATAAACAACTGACCTGGCTCTCGGACTAGTTTCTGTAAACAGAATCATTTCAATACGAATTTTCTGTAACATTTTAACAACACGATTCGCATAATGTGGTCCTAAAGCTTAGAATTAATTTTGCATTGATCTATATCTGTAGTTTTCACCTATCTTATGTCCTAGATATTGCATTATTGTGAGCGGAAGAAAGTACCACTAAACGCCTTTAACGGCAGTCTTGCTCATAGTTAAAACTAACCATTATCGGTTTACAACGATGACCATACTACATGTAGTACGAGTATGGATGCATTAATAAAGTGAATTCTTCTTTTGTAACAAACATATCCTAATCTTTAAATACAGTCTTTGCCTGCGAGACAGCATGATTTTTCTGATAAAAAAAATTAACTCTGGAAAAAACTGTCGCAGTATGTTTTCAAGTTATTCTAATATTTTTTAATACCCAACCCAGTCTGGGATTTATATTTTCACAGACATATTTTATTACCAGCACCTTTGTCACTCGTATATTACCGAGGTATCTATCTTAAGGAAGGTTCCTCAGTTTCAGTTTTTCACCATAAGTTACAATTATATTATTAACAGCTATTATCCTGCATTAACTGCACGAAAACATTCTGCATGTGCTGCAACGGTATTCGCGATGCGAATAATTCTCCGGCGTTATCCCACGATTAATTTTTGCTGCGGGTAAAATAATTTCTACGCAAAAAAATTGGCGCGCCCGTTGTGAAACGGAGCAGCGGACTTCCCTGGGAAACCTTTGTCAGGCTCGGGAAGCCTATATTCGTCCTCCAATCGCTCTACACTCGAGCCACCTTTCCGACCGGACCGTTATTAAATTGTGTATTTCAAGTATGGATAGCATAAATACGCTTGTAATAGAAGACCGTTGAATTTTGAGAAATTAATACAAATAAATCTGCTCTCCCTGCATTTTTATGTTACGAGCTAATTTAGAATGTTTTACCCTGTATTCTCGTTAGATATAAAGATTACATAACTCGGTAGGAGGGAATAAGGTCCGAGTTAATTGTGACCAGGCAGGAGGGGTCAAACGAGTCAATCACGATGACATCACTGCATTCGTTGTCGGCAAGAGCTAAAACTGGTTCCATTATCTTTGTAATAATATTCAATACGGGAGTGAAAAACAAGACTGATCTAAGATATGTTAGTGGAATGACTGTAGACTAGAGAAACTCGGAAGATACATTTTTTTAAAGAATTTGTTGTAGGGGTTACTAATATTTAAAAGAAATAAAACATATTGTTTTAGAATACCTGTTTTGTGGTTTTTCGAGGGGTTGGAATACCAGGTAGATTTCATGTCGGTGCAAGTGCACTGAACGAACTTTAGTTGAGTATATTTCCGCACCACCCTCAGGGGTCGCCAATTTATCGGTGCAATCAAAGAACGATTTTTGTAAAACTAGCGCCTCTTGAGGGTGGTGCGGAAATGTACTTAACTAAAGTTCGTTCGGTACACTTGCACCGATAAACTAGCGCCCCTTGAGGGTGGTGCGGGAATGTACTTAACTAAAGTTCGTTCGGTACACTTGCACCGATAAACTAGCGCCCCTTGAGGGTGGTGCGGGAATGTACTTAACTAAAGTTCGTTCGGTACACTTGCACCGATAAACTAGCGCCCCTTGAGGGTGGTGCGGGAATGTACTTAACTAAAGTTCGTTCGGTACACTTGCACCGATAAACTAGCGCCCCTTGAGGGTGGTGCGGGAATGTACTTAACTAAAGTTCGTTCGGTACACTTGCACCGATAAACTAGCGCCCCTTGAGGGTGGTGCGGGAATGTACTTAACTAAAGTTCGTTCGGTACACTTGCACCGATAAACTAGCGCCCCTTGAGGGTGGTGCGGGAATGTACTTAACTAAAGTTCGTTCGGTACACTTGCACCGATAAACTAGCGCCCCTTGAGGGTGGTGCGGGAATGTACTTAACTAAAGTTCGTTCGGTACACTTGCACCGATAAACTAGCGCCCCTTGAGGGTGGTGCGGGAATGTACTTAACTAAAGTTCGTTCGGTACACTTGCACCGATAAACTAGCGCCCCTTGAGGGTGGTGCGGGAATGTACTTAACTAAAGTTCGTTCGGTACACTTGCACCGATAAACTAGCGCCCCTTGAGGGTGGTGCGGGAATGTACTTAACTAAAGTTCGTTCGGTACACTTGCATCGTAAACTAGCGCCCCTTGAGGGTGGTGCGGGAATGTACTTAACTAAAGTTCGTTCGGTACACTTGCATCGTAAACTAGCGCCCCTTGAGGGTGGTGCGGGAATGTACTTAACTAAAGTTCGTTGGGTACACTTGCACCGATAAACTAGCGCCCCTTAAGGGTGGTGCGGGAATGTACTTAACTAAAGTTCGTTCGGTGCACTTGCACCTATAAACTAGCGCCCCCTGAGGGTGGTATTGCCTACGATTACATTGGGTATCGTTCCGGTTTGGGATTTTGGCGATCCGTCTGTCAGTTAATTAGTATAACTAACGTTGGGTGTTAATGTATTGATGTTAACTTTAATGAATTGTGAGAAAACTTAACAGTTCGATAAATTTTAGAAAGTTATTCTTAGTACTACCTCCTTAAAACTTTCAGACTAGTGAGTATTTGTGCTACTTGCTGTAAATCCATACTTGAATCTTGAATATGTCTGTTCCTTTTCCCCTAATAAACGATGGAGCACTGACCACTTTAAATTTACCGAGGCGTGATAGTGAAAGTACGTCGAAATGCGGATTCTGAAAGGATATTTCCGTTGAGAGTGATTCGATTGAAAACAAAATTTACTTTGTTTCAGGTACAGATGCTGCAGCAGCAGATGAACGTGCTGGCGGATAATCAGAATCATACCGACGAGAGGTACACGAGAGCGAAGCAGGAAAATGCCACCCTACAAGCCAGGTACTTTCTTTTATGGACTAATTTAAAAATAGATTTTACGGTGATACCTTTAGTTAACCTTCGTTATGTCCGTTAATTGGGCAGAAGAATGTTCCTGAACTTGGCCACTTGTTGTCAATTAAATAAGGGAATAATATTACGCTTTGGACCAGACGGCTAATTAACATTGCCACAATCCCGAGTCCTTGAATGGAAATTTTGGAATTGATCAAACAAAACAATATTTCTTCGCTTCTCTGATCATTGAAGTCAATGGTATCATATCGTTCTTGGTTGATCTTTACCCCATCCACTTAAACCAATAAGCCCTGCAGCTCTAATCTAAGGAATCACGTCAAGGACCATTGTTTTCTTTTCTATAACATTCTTTATTCACGTTTAAGTATGAAATTACTCCTGAGTCTCTATGTTAGATAAGCAGTAATACTGCAGATGAACTACAGTAGTTCGGTACAGAAGTCGGTCTACCCGAACATTACTGATTAGCGGAGTTACTTTCATAGACATGGGGACTTGGACTTCAAAGTAAGATCTTCCCTAGATGTACCTAGTAATAGGCATCATTTGAATCAACTATTACAGTACAAAGTTACCAATTTAGGTGGATTAAAACAAATTAAAGAGGCCACATTGTTCAAAATGATTTCACACATTACCTTTTCTTATTTGTCTAAAATGTACTATTAATAATTCATTTTGATTGGCGCTATGTTTCAGAGTTCACATGTTAGAGGAACAGCTCAGGGAGGTTGAGCTCAGGTCCGAAGAAAAGTTGGTTGAAGAAGAGAGAAGGCACAGAGAACTGGTAGCCAGGGTTGATAGGGAAAAGCAGTTGCAAGTTGAAAATTGTGCCATCAGGTAGCAATTCAAATCCTTATTCTATAGCTTGCTTCGTTACAGTCTCTAATTATCTTTAAAGAAGTATCTTTAAAAAACACAAATTCTCAAGTAATTCTGAAACGGTGTCATTGTTGTAGATATATTGTCTTCTTTCATAACTGCATCTCTCGTTTAAGGGGGATTTAGCCTATTTTTCATTAATTAATTATTGGGAATATTCTAAAAAACAAACAAATAAAAGCGTGACAACCGGGGTCCGATTCAACAATGTTTCTGTCAACAAACAATTCGACACAGCGAGGAAACAATGGCGGCAATATGGCGGATAGGATATATCGATATATGATCGAACAATATATCGATATATGACCGAAATCGATAGTGAGGTTACGCGATATCGTTAGTAGTGGGACCGTACATCGGGAAATATTTGTTTTCTTCAGTACGATACAGCGTTGTAATATACCCTGGGGAGGGGATGTATATGTTATTTTATAATATAAATTGAATGTTACCAGAAAGCCGAACAATAAAAGTTGACCAGTAGCCATTTGTGCGTGTCGGCTTGTTGGACTTGACTCCATTCATGTGATTGTGTTAATAACTTCAATATATTAATACTATTTGCAAAACTTAAATCACTCATAAATGTTTACTGGTATGTTAATATTTGTAGTCTAAATTTGTAGAAAGAATGAGTAAAAAACTTCAGTATGATGTAGGAATATATAGAGTACAAGCTTTTATTAATCTAAGTTAACCAAACTTAAAAAAAATTAATTTAGACTACAAATCTCAATATACCAGTAAACATTTAGTGATTTCATTTTTGTAAATAGTGTTAATGTATTAACACTATTACAAAATTTTTTTGTCATTTTAAATTATGTTTTTTTAAGGTTGGTTAACTTGGATTAATAAAAGCTTGTGCTCTATATATTCCCACATCATACTGAAGTTTTTTACTCATTATTTCTTGGGAACCACGAAGAAGACAATAATAGCATACATTAACCTTTGAATATTATCTGAGCTATATATTCTTTGATTTTCCAGGTTGCAGACACTTGAACTCGAAAATTCTAGTCTGAAAGATGAAGCAACAAGGTGTAGGACACAATCAGAAAAGTTAAGGACTGAAAAACAGAAGCTTGAGGAGCAGATGAGGGAAAATGATGGGACTATATACCTTCTGAAAGAGGAAATTCTTTCACTCAGGGAACAGGAACGCAAATACAAAGAAAATACCATTGCTAACCAACAGGTATGCTCTTGTTTATTAACATTACCATCTAGTGTAAATGATTACAGTTATTAATTCTATGTATCATGTATATATATATATATATATATATATATATATATATATATACACATTTTAATGTTTTATTAGTGTGATAACCTAGTGGTTAGTTTTTACCCTTTTTTTGTTTTTTTAAAGATTGTTTCTTCCTATCTACCCCGTTTAACTTCTGAAAATACTGAAATACTTCATTATATCAGAGTGATTATTACCTATCAACCACTTTTTATGTTCAGTTAATAGAAGAACTGAGTTTAGAGGTGGAGAGGTTACGCAATGAACAGCATCAAGCTTTGGCAGAACTTAGCAGCCGCAGTATTGGCATTTCTGAGACTGCTCATGAAGAACTTCAAGAACAGTTCACTTCCCTAAGAGATGAAAACAGAAGTAAGGAAAGAGAAATGAATGAGTGCACTCCTGTGGTATATTTAATGATGTGCATTACTTACATTTTTAACATCTTCAAGTATTCAATAAAAAAAATTACTGTGGTTAAAATAAGTGATTCTAATAAGATATTATAATAGTACTGCAATAAAAAAAAATTTATTTGTCTACTTTTCAATCTATTAAAATAAAAATGTTAATAGAACCATTTTATATAAAAGCTGCAATATATTTTAGAGTAAAATGTTAGTATAAAATTCAAGAATCTTACTACTTAGTTGTGAATATTACTAACCAAATTAAAACTTCTGACATTTAATATGATAATTTAAGTGGATATTAAAAACAATTTTTTGTTAATAGGACTGCAAGAAGCACATGATGAAATGCAAGCATTATTGCTGACAAGGAGTGTGGAGGAGGGTCGGAGTCTGTTGACTGGCAACAAGAGCTTGGCCGCAGAACTTGAAGCAATGTCCCAAGATGAGGTCTGTTAGTCCGAGATCACTGTTCAAACCTCAATTATAGTAGTAGTTAACCATTTAGCATTTATTGCCTATTAATTGCATTAATTGCTTATTTGTAGTAGAACTGATAGGCTGATTGCAGAAACATTTATGTTTCAAAAAACTGCATTTATTTAGTGCTTATGTTTTAGCAACAACAATTTTGATTTAATGATAATTCCTCAGGTAACAATTCTTAGTTTTGTTAAAAATTTATTCTTACATCAAATTTATTTATTTTGCACTTGTAAATCATTTAGAAATCGATGCACCCTTTTGTATTTTTATAAATATTACCTTAAAAAACTATGTGGGTTATTAGGAACAGATTTATTAAAATTCACTGTTTATTCAAAACTCTAATTAACTAAATAAGAGCACGGATGCATTAAACCATCAGTAGTTCACTGTTATAATAAATTCAACAGGTAAACAAGGATATTTTTATATTTACAATAAAGATGCTCATTAGTAATTTTTTAGTCTTTGTGATTAATAATTTTTTTTTCATAAATTTTTATTCAGAATATTTATCCCTTTTGGATTTATGAAAATTCATAAAAATAATCATTCATTTTATAAAAATTCAGAACTTAATAATTAGCTTTATTAAGATCATAGGATGAAATGAAAATTGTGAGGTGAATATTTAAGTATGGTTTCACCAGTCAAATGGCAAAATTGGCATCTAAGGTAGTTTCACATGGATTATTTGAACTATCTACTTGAATTTAATTTTCCCTACAATAACATTAGGAAGTTTTTGATTCTGCCACAAAACTAACTGTTATGATTAGGATATTAGTGATAGGATATGATTAGGATTTTTAATGTAGGCTTGTAACAATTTTTATGTTTGTTAAAGCAAGAAATCCAGTTTGAATTTATTTTATAATGTGTTCCAAAATAGTTTTTTTCTTATCAAAATACTACATGCTTAAGAGTTTTTTGTTAATTATTGTGTTCTTGCTTTAAATTACAATTCGTAATGTTCATTACGATATTTGTTTATGCTGCCAATTAAGTTCTGCTTAATTATCCTGTGAAAATTTATCTTAGTTATATTTGAAATGTAGAATGTAGCATGCTTAACAGTATCATTGGTCTTCAGTAGGTTTAGATATAATGTTCTCAAATATTCCTCTTCAAATTAGTGTCTTTATTTGATTTGTTATTAGTTCATTCTTAATAAGTCCGTTATTTATTTTTTGTTTTTTATATAAACAGATGAACTTCACTTTCATTCATGGGTCTGAAGGAATAACATAGCACAAGTTCTATTTTCATATAAAAAAATCACGTGTTCTGTAACAAACTAATATGTATATCAAAATTCAGCTGTGTTCATGCAAATGAATCTGAAATCTATGTATGTAGAGTTCAGGTATCATTATGTTTGCATTTGTTTTAGAGAATTTTTTTGTTTTCACAGCTGGGGGAAGTGACAAGGGAAGAATTAAAGGTATGCATCACCTGCATGGTTATTTAGGTTGCACTGGATTATGGCTAGCATGCTTTACTCCCTGCATTAATTGATTAGTTGCTGCTTTCATTTATTTAAATTTCATAGGACTATTTCAGTAAAATATTCTTAACCAATAGATAAAATTTAACATATTAACTTGATTAACTTTACTTGAAATAATATAGCATATAATGGAACTAATAACATAACCATTTGTGCAGTGTCCTTATCTTTTCTAAACATAGTAAGAGTAACTTCATGTGGCAGATCCTGTTAATATATGCTACAGAAAACCCATTAGATATTTTCAACAATTAAAAGTCATTCTGCATTAATAGATAACCTAATCGACTACATATATTATACATTGTTTGCATGTTACTTCATTTTATACTAATTGCAAGCAAGGAATGTATTGAATCACTCAAAAAATTGATATTGCAGAATTGTACCTATTCTTTTTTTAAATGATGGCAAATAATTTTCACTACACATTTCAATTTGTTCTAATTTTGTATAATATGAAGGAGAATAAATTATTATATTTATGAGTTTGATAAAAATTATGTTTTAGTTTATATTTTAAAAATATATTTTATGCAACAAAATGGTAATATAACATCAGTAATTAAAAAACAATGAAGTTGAAAATAAGACTGAAATTGTACTTTTTGAACCATGAAGATTTGCCATATTTTATAATTATAGCAGTGACTACAGTGAAAAAGAAGGGTTTATTTAAAATCCATTGGTATTTCTATTGGCAGAAAATTAAGTGTTTGTGCCAGATCCAGATCAGTTTTTTTTGTATTTCACCTGTTGTGGAAACACTTATTAGACACTTAGAAATAATTTTTGTTTATGACCATTTCACTTTGCCTTTTCATTTGTGGCACAATACATCCTGTGTAGAAGACTCAATGGGAATTGGATCATTTCAACAGTAGGATATACAAAGTGATTTGACCATGTTGATTTATTTGTTTGAATTATGAACCCATTTATGCCTCCTCAACATTTGTGGGAACTGAAATATTATTATTGTGACTTTCTGTATTTCAGTGACCACATTGAAGTGTTTATTTTATTTCTTTATGAAATTGTTTGCAATGTCATTTCACCCAGATCTTTTTATGGAACCCTGAATATTGTTCCTATGGTAACAAGGAACATCTTGACAGTTCAGTCAATTCATCCAGGATATACTCTACCCCAGAATTGATAATCTGCTTAATGACTTTGCTTGTATAGTGCAAATTCTCTATATAATTTAGAGAAGGCTGATGAAATTGTATTTGTTAAAAGAGTCCATATTGACTGGTATAAATGGGTTATCTTTTATTATTCAATGGTAAAACTTGCTGACAAACTTGGAGTGCACAACTGTCTGTGCTGTATTACCGCCCAGTCACACCACAATTGCACAACTGGAAAAAATACTGCATCTAGTATTAAGTCAGTTTACAGTTGACCAAATTACATATGGTACATGAGTAATTTTTAGTTTATGTGTGAATTAATTTATTTAATTGTTTTCTGTTTGATCAGGTGAGGACAGCTTTGAAGGAACAACAAGAAGTAAATGCTCAACTTAGGGCGTACATCGATGGGATACTATTAAACATTGTTGAAAACTACCCACAGTTACTGGAAGTCAAAGCGAACCCCTAGGACTCTGAGTAAAAGTTATAAGATATTCAAAAACTTTTGAGTGTTGTTGCAAAATTTGAGAAGTGACTCAGAAATGTTGACTAGTGGTGGTCAAGTGTTGAGATCAGTACTTTTTATTTTTTGTTTTGTGAGTGCTTCTGTCATTCTATCTCCTGTATATTTACAGTTGAATTTTGAAATGTGTTTCCAAGTCTGAAATGTTAACTTCATCCCTTATTGAAGATCAGACCTGTTTGTGCAGGTTGTTATTTGTCAACGTGCTGTTCATTACTTTAAATGAAAATGAATGTGAAACATAGGTGTTTTTCTGATAGTGCTTTTACATGCTTTTGGTGTTAGTGAGGATTGATATCCTATCCACCTGTTTCTAATAATTTTTGAAACTTATCAACCTGATCTGATGAAGATCCCTTAAAATTGCCTTTCAAGTTCTAAATGTAATGTTTACATTTGGTTTTTTCAATTTACGGTTGAAACCAGCGATGGATATTTAGGCTGCATTGTACATTTCCGTCCTCTTGCTTAAAAGTAATTTTATTGCAGTCGGCTGTGAGATGTTTTTATTTTTAATCTGCAATTTTTTTTATCCCAGCTATTTATTTTAAAATCCCTGTTATGATTTAACTAAGACGTGTATTATATGAAAATACAAGAGTGGGTAATTAATTGAAAATATGTAAAAAAGAAGGCCTTAAAAGTGAAATAAAGAAGTAAGCTTGTTCTCAACTAATTTAAATCAAACTTATAATGTTGTTAAATTTTGCCAGAGATTTTAAGAATTTTAAAAATTACTTGTTTCATTTTGTTGTATCTGATATGTTAACACAGCACAACACAACACAATAGTTGTGCTGTGTCAAGTATGAAGAGATGATAATGATTATGAATGGTTGGCCAAATTGTTGCTTAGTTTATAAGTGACGTGAAGTTCTCCTTGAGAAATTTGACTGTTTTTGTTACTCTTACCTTGAAATCAGACAAAACAAACATTATTCTGTAAGTAATTTGAAATATTTCAGCCTAATTTTCAAAATAACTTATTCACATTTTTCCCAATAAATGATTCTGAAAAATCGTATATTATACCAAATACTATTATTATTTTTACTATTGTTATTATTATTAATATTATGATTATGATTATAACTTGACAGTCTGTTCATAATTGCTGCTCGTATAGACTGTGAATATAAAAAAGCAATGGAGAGCACAAACTAATAGGTAACATAAAATCATGTAACATTTGTCCATTCAAGTGTCAGAATAGAATTTAATTTTTATTTCAAATCAATGTTTTACAATGTACTTACATGCTCAGATAATATAAAGTTTTTTATATTAACCTGATATTAAAATGATTTCAGTGTAGACTTTAGCATGGAAGAAGCATTTTAAGATTAATGATCTGCCATGTTGTTATCAGTATAATACATTAATTGTTAATAGTGTTATTAGTGGATTGCCTATATTGTTGTATATTATCTTATTTTATGTATTAATCAAGTTAGAGCTGTTCAGACTACAATACATAATTAGTGTGAATTTTAAAAGAATTATATGCTTCTTCTAACTTCATATTATCTTCTTTTTATATAATTTATGGAAATTATATAACTGTGTTTATATGCGCAGTATTTTGTTAAGGATTGTAAATATAACAAGATGTGTCATATAATTTAAAAAAATTTAATACCTATATAAATATTCTAAAAGGAAATGGGAAATGTGTACTACTTTGGATATTTTTTGATTAAACTACATTTACACATTTATGTTACCATCTTAACTGAATGTGCTGATTTGAATATATTTATTTGTGTGTTTATATTTAGCAAATGAATACTGCAGCAATCAAATAAAGCATATGTTTAATTGTTTTTGATTAGTTTTATAATTTTTATATTTTGGTCTTACGCACATACTAATACACAGCCTAGTAGTGGCAATCTAGGTATCTTCCAGCTCCATGGTAATTAAATAGACTATTGATAGTTAAATATAAAATTATTCTAACATGAGATTACGGGGATGTACTTAACTAAAGTTCGTTGGGTACACTTGCACCGATAAACTAGCGCCCCTAGAGGATGGTGCGGGAATGTACTTAACTAAAGTTCGTTCGGTACACTTGCACCGATAAACTAGCGCCCCTTGAGGGTGGTGCGGGAATGTACTTAACTAAAGTTCGTTCGGTACACTTGCACCGATAAACTAGCGCCCCTTGAGGGTGGTGCGGGAATGTACTTAACTAAAGTTCGTTCGGTACACTTGCACCGATAAACTAGCGCCCCTTGAGGGTGGTGCGGGAATGTACTTAACTAAAGTTCGTTCGGTACACTTGCACCGATAAACTAGCGCCCCTTGAGGGTGGTGCGGGAATGTACTTAACTAAAGTTCGTTCGGTACACTTGCACCGATAAACTAGCGCCCCTTGAGGGTGGTGCGGGAATGTACTTAACTAAAGTTCGTTCGGTACACTTGCACCGATAAACTAGCGCCCCTTGAGGGTGGTGCGGGAATGTACTTAACTAAAGTTCGTTCGGTACACTTGCACCGATAAACTAGCGCCCCTTGAGGGTGGTGCGGGAATGTACTTAACTAAAGTTCGTTCGGTACACTTGCACCGATAAACTAGCGCCCCTTGAGGGTGGTGCGGGAATGTACTTAACTAAAGTTCGTTCGGTACACTTGCACCGATAAACTAGCGCCCTTGAGGGTGGTGCGGGAATGTACTTAACTAAAGTTCGTTCGGTACACTTGCACCGATAAACTAGCGCCCCTTGAGGGTGGTGCGGGAATGTACTTAACTAAAGTTCGTTCGGTACACTTGCACCGATAAACTAGCGCCCCTTGAGGGTGGTGCGGGAAAGTACTTAACTAAAGTTCGTTCGGTACACTTGCACCGATAAACTAGCGCCCCCTGATAAATCTACGGTATTTCAACCCCTCGCAGAACCACAAAACAGGTTGTTTAAAATACATATTTTATATTATTTATATCAGTTCCTCCATGATGTACAATTTCTAATATTTTTGTACATAAAAGTTTACAAATTAAAATTAAATTGAAAATTGTAAAAATCTCTTTTTTTTCTGGTTTATCTCTTTGTTGATAACAATCAATATCATTTATACCATCATCATCATTTATCTTTTTGAAGAATTTGACAGAATTTAGTCCAATAATTATTTATCTTAATAATAAAATCATATAAACTAATTGTTAATTGTTAATTTAATAATTAACAGTTTTTATTGATCCACAGAACTTTATTTATTAATAATTCTAAGGAAATGTTTTATTAAAAACAACAGCATAAAAATTCACACAATTTATTTACAATGAATAGTGAAAAGAATTCCTTGGTGGTTGCAGGAGAACATTTTTCTCCTGAGTAATCTACTTTCATTCATCTTCCATAGGAAATATAAAACCTCATCCATAAAATAGGTTTTAAGCATGAAACTGTTCAAATATAAAAAGATAAATTGTTCTTAATGACTAGGCTCATTTAAAACACTCACTCTTGAGATATCACTTTTGATATTGAAATTATGTATTCCAGAGAAACATGCTCCAGCTATGCTAATTCCTACACCACTCATAAAAAGAACTAATTTCAGTTGTCATAGTTTTCATTTTGATGTTTATTAAATGTATTTCATATTAATTTGAATAATGCATAAAATACTTAAATATCTATATAATTTTGAAAAGTAAAATATTTTAACACGTGCAATACCACCCTTTATTGTTTATCCAATAAAATATGTTTTTATTTATAGGAATAACAGAGCTGATATATTTTAGTTCAATGAAATAATAATAAAAAGATGATATTAAACAGAGGGTAATTGTGTGCTACATTATGAAATCATTTGTTGTGTATTAAATAGAGAAATAAGTACCTTTCTATGTCATAAGGCCAATATTTGTTTTAACTGAATTATAAAATATTGAAACTAGTTCCAAAATAATTTCATTAATAAGTTCATTGCATATAATTTACTACTTCAACAAATACTGAAAGACTATGTGCTTGTTAGATTTGACAGATCAAATAATATTTCATGTTCACTAATCCAAACAGATCACATTCTATGCCCGGTATGAGCTCAGTTTATTTGTAAGCTTGAACATGTCTCCACTCAAACTCCCCAACCACTATATTTATATTACTTCATTCTGTATAAAAGTGTTGGTAAAAATAACAAACAATTATAATAAAATATTTAACATTATCACCCTTGTATAACAAGAAAAACACAGTAGTCTTCTATAATATATTACTTGTAACAAACTACATCTAAACGTGAGTACAAATAAAATTATGTGATATATTCCTACATCAAGTAGCAAAATGTAGAATTGTGCTCTTTATTAAATACTAAATAGCATTATTTAGCAATTATAGCTAAATAGTGTTATTTAGATATTTATTTGTTTATTAATTTATATAAGTTGATCTTTATCTGTATTTAGCTGCTAAAATGAGTTTTGTAATGAGTTGCAGAATTACATTGCTATTATTCTGTAACCTACAATACTAATTAAATCAATAATTAATTACAACATTGATATCAATGTTTTCAACTGTCTTTCTCTATTTTAAATACAGCACCTTATTAAATGTCTATTGATGCTTTGTAAAATGAGATATATTATTTTTTAAATGATCTACCATCTAAATTAAGTAATTATAAGTTTAATCACACAAAATTTCAAAGTTTTTATTGCTCTGAGAAATTTTATAGCATTTACTATAGTGCCAAAATTAAATTATACATTTTTAGTAGAATCAAGTTAGTGGTTAATGTATATATCAGTAGGAAAAAGAAACAATTGTATCTTAAGGGACATTTTAAGCTCATTAAAAGTTAACTTTAATACTACATTTTAATATTAAACTTAAACAAAAAAAAGGACTGCCTCCCAAGAAATTATAAAAGAAAAAAAATTCATAACATCCGCAGAACTATTTCTACATGAAATAGGCGGTTGTAAAATGGACTTGATTAACACCAGAGTGAACCACACATCGCCTTTAATATATATCACAAAGTATAATAAGTTTGAGGGGAAAATACTTGAACCACTCTATGGGAATTCTGGGTAGAATATAGAAAAATGGATAGTCCCATTTCTCCTGTAAAACATTCAAGCAGAATCATTTCCCTTTTATGGTTTGCAAGCAGTTTCAAGATCTCAGTCACAACCTCTCAAGTTTTTTTTATATTAATATCAGGATGACATGCAATATTGATATTAGGATTTTAAGTTTTTTTTTTAAATAACAAGAATAGTCCCATTTTCAGAAAAAATACTCTCGTCCACTTAAAAAAACTATTTAAATATGAGCTTGAATAGCAGCACAGCTACCATTGGACAATAACATATGGTACTTTGTTTAGGCTTTATCCATTATGCATAGTAGCATAGCATGTATATTACGCAAGTTTGCAGGTTTTAGCATAATCTCAATTCAGTCTCATGCCACAAATGTTAGTTCAAAAATGGATTCAAATTGGGGTATGAAATAATGGGGTGTTTTAGTTTTATTCCCCATGATTATTTAGATCTTCAACTGCGGGAAATAATTTTTTTGTTAAAAATATTTGACAATGTTTAATGGGAAGACTAAATATAATCAAAATGATTTTAATGAATATCAGCTTAATAGTGATCTCTATTACCTTCCTATGAGGTATTTTCACGGTAATCTTTGTTCATGTCATCCAGTATATTTTAATAACTCAATTAATTATTTCAGTTCATAACATTTCGGATTATATTGAACTTATTGTACAATATATGCCACCTGATAGGTAACTATGCATAACTAACAATTTACCTGTTCAATGAATAAATCAAACTGATTTTGGCCATAAAAAATGTTAGATTTTGTTTTGTTTCTTCGGATCGCTTTAATTGGAGATACCACAACCGATCTCAGCTAATACCGTATTCCAATGTTCGTCCAGACGACAAAAAGTTAAGTGTCCAATGTTAGCTCCTACAGTGAAAAGAATTTCAGAAAAGCGTGTGGAGGTATCGGGACGTGTAGTGATGATTTGTCGACGTCATCAAGTTTCTGACTGAAGCTGGGATCATCGGCAATGCATGGGTGGCCATAGCTTGCCCAAAACAGGCACCTGCAGTTTCTACACAGCTGGATCATTTCAGCATACTCCTCTCTTAGACCATATGTCCTAAAAAGTAAAGTACAATGAGTTCTGATTTTGTTTGAAACAAATCAATTATTAAATTAAGTAAGTGCATTTCTTCATTTTTCCACTAAATTAATGTTCCTTTTTCCTGGAATTAATGATAGAGATAAATCTGAAACATTTTTCTATCGATTGTTTGTAATTCCTTCAACTCACCAATATAATTCATACCCTATTAATTTTCCTAATAATAATTTTGTAATACATTTTCTTCAGTATTTATTTTAATCTACACGTTGATTTTTATCCAGGTGTTTGAAATTATGCATCAATTGTAAACATAAAGAGAAAGGGAAAAATGGAAAATAATATTGTATATAACAGCATGAATTCATGCGTGCGTCAATAAGCTATGAGCTGTTTGAAGAACGCCCGAAAAAGTGGGGATTATACAAAGCACGTGTAGCTGGAAAGTTGCGCAGGTTGGCTGTACACGCGCCGTCCGGGGTCTGTGAAAACCAGGTTAGAAAATAAGCACTAACTTTCTCAATTTGTGGTATTGAGCTCGCCAATCGACAAACTCTTGTCCAATGGCTTTGTGTATCTGCTGGGGCGTAAAATGGAAGTGGCAGAGCTCACGCCATATCCTCTGTTCATCGCAGAGCCTTTCCATGGCGTCCCATGCACCGCTGGCAGCCTCCAGGTCCTTATGGTCAGTCAGCCTCAACAGAACTTCTCTAACACATTCTTCTGGCAAATCCATCAATTTTGGGACTGCTTCAGGCTGGTGAAATAGTTTCAAGAAAATGTTAAAGTTAATTTTTAAAATCTACAATGATTGTATAATCAGGAAATGTGAGCAAGTTGCTGTAATGTAAGATAATTGTTTATTTTTAATTTTAAATTTAATAGGAAAGGGCATTCTCTCTGTCACTAAGAATCATTTTACATAAGGTACAAAACAAAAAGATGTAATCTTATAATATATGTAACATAAACATGAGGAGAAGGATGAATAATGTATTCAATATAATTATCTTAGTCTCAAGATAAAATAAAAATATTTTTCTTTTTTTTTTTTTTTTTTTTTTTTTTTTTTTTTTTTTTTTTTTTTTTTTTAAATTTAATGTAATGCTGCAAATATGGCTCTATTACATTTTCTCAGACTGGTTAAGTAAGTACATTATTAATTGTGAAATAAAATAAAATAATATGGAAATCAAGAAACAATTTAAAAATGGGCTCTCACCTGATGAATCTGTAAATGATTGGCAATAGTGATAATTCGGTTGATTGTGGCCAAATGGTTTTGCCAGAGCTGAGTGCTTCCAATTGGTTTGCCCCAGCATGTGCAGTCAACTAATGCTCGCAGCTGCAATAGAAATTTCCTCAACAACTGGGGATTCTGCTGACTTGTAGAAACTGCAAATTATCATTATTTGCTTTAAAAGAAAATATAAATAAAAACAATGTCAGGAGGATTTATAAAAAAAATAAAATTGAGAAATAAAATAAATGAAGATATGTTACTTGAATGAATATTATATAAATAACTATAATATAAATTAATATGTTGGCATTACACAGTAAAATGGGAATTTGACATTCTATAATACAAATAAACCATTTTTATTCTGTATCAGAACTATAGTTATTTTGTGAATCAATTGTTTTAAACCTTTTAATATTCAGAAAAAAAATCATGGTCACCTCATTAATAATATAAAAAACGCTAATGGAGTCTAATATTAAATAAATAAATCACCAGCTGACGGTGGTCAGCTCACCGTGGTATGCGACATCCTCGAGCATGTTGAACAAAACCTTTTGGGCGCAACCTGAGAGCGTCGTCAACTTGTCATTGACAAGCAGATCGAGCAATTTACAAATATACTTGAATTTACGAATGTCATGTACTGCACCTCTGAAATCCAACCTCTTGAGAGCATCACTCAGACCATTAAAACCTGCAATCTATAATTGAGAAAAATTATAACAGAATAACTCATACACATTTAAAAACAATTTTCTTCTTTTAATAAAATTGTATATATAACATCACTTAGTATTTATGTTACAGATTACTGTTTATCCTTCGACAAGGTGATTAAATTAAACTGCATAAACAATGTATTGGGTATGAAATGGTATTCAATTCGGAATACAGTGCAATGTGAAGTACGTAAAATTCAACAAAACATTAATCTCGAATTATACATATAAAATAGATAATAACTCACCTCTCGGGTACATTTAATAGTAATATGACAATGAGGCTGAAGTCCGAACGATCTACAACAAATTATGGTTAATTTTTATTTTATAAAACTATTGCTTCTCTAGAATACCTGTTTTGTGGTCTGCGAGGGGTTGGAATACCGAAGATTTTGTATGTTTCTATCTCCTCTCGCCGGTTTGGTCTTTTGTTCTACCTGTTTCTGCTGCTCGCCATCTTCAGTAGCGGTGTTAGTCACGTTGAACGTTGTTCCGGCATCCTCACTCCACTGTCACTGGTACTATAGTACTAGCGACTTAAACTAGCGCCCCCTGAGGGTGGTGCGGAAATGCACTTAACTAAAGTTCGTTCCATGCACATGCACCAATAATCTAGCGCCCACTGAGGGTGGTGCGGAAATGTACTTAACTAAAGTTCGTTGGGTACACTTGCACCGATTAAATAGATTACTAAAAAACAACTTTTATGATCGTAAATACACAATACCAGATAGGTTGCCTGTCATATATTTGTTAGTCATAACCAAATAGTTGTGACCAGTTGTGTGAACAAATGTATATTGGACTGATAATCGGACATAGACTTAAACCGATTAACAAAATCCCTCCCAACCCAAATAAGACAAACAACATCCCCCAAAAACACAATAACAAAACCCACACGACAAACAGACAACCACCACAGTACAAGTGATAATGCACAGTGCAGTGAGGATGCCCAAAAATCACACAAAGTGCCAAAGTGACTAACACTGCTACTGAAGTGGCGAGCAGCCGAAACAGGTCTACCAAAAGACCAAACCAGCGAGAGGGGACAGAAACACACGAAATCTACAGTATTTCTTCTCTTTTAAAACAATATTTTAAAATAGATTGTACAGTAATGAAATGATATTGTAACCTTTTTACATTTGAAGAGTTTATATTAAACAACGTTTATTACAAATAAATAATTATTCCTTCTTCTAAATTGTTTTAACTATCTTAGACTATCTTTAACTTAAAAGATAATATATCTTTTGTGAGTTTCTCAGTTTATATCTTAAAAAGATTAATATAATTTACCTGAAAATTTGTATTTAACTGCACTTTGTTCAGTCTCTTTATTATTCTCTCCAATCCTATGGAAATAAATAAATAAAAATTAGTCAATTTGGAATATCACTTATAGAGGTGTTAGGAAGAGATAAATAGATTAGAAAAAATGTTATAATTTCCTGTAATTTTTTGACGACCCATCTATTGAAACTTGATTTGCAGTGTTTTAAACTTCGGATGAGGTTTTTGTGGGAAATCAATCTTTATTTGGTATAAACGTCCAATGAACTCGGGAGCATTCAGAAACAAGGTTCTCTTAAATATTCCCCATTTACAAATAAGCAGATTTCTTGCAGTTATTACATAAATATCAACAATTTTAATTATGACCTTAAAAAAACTAATATAATTGTTTTTTTTTTAAACTGTACGTAATAATACATTGGCCAACCATCATTTGAATTTTATATCTTGCATTGTGTATATGCACACTGAAATTCACATATAACATATATACATGGACTCATATTGATGTACTTAACCACGGAATGAATTACAAATTTATTTTTAAACTTTTATTTCTATAGTGAAAATAGCTGCTGTGGCTGCTATGTACTCATTGTTATAAAATTCATCCAAATTCCTGTAATTTGTAGTTCACCTACAAATGATATGATGCCTCATGTCCATCTCTAAGTAATTTGATGTATCTCACTGGAAACAAATTTCCTGTTTAAATTAACAAGAGGGTAGGAGAACAAGCAATCCAATTATAAACAATATCGTTCTTTATTTCAACAATAAAGCATTAAATAAATTTGTGCATCACGAAAGAAATGCACACATATACAAACAAGAACGACTTGTTATTTTCTGTAACACACCATATATGTTAACAAAATTTGGTACAGGATAAATTCAATTAATTAGTACAGTTCACCTATGTAACATTTACATAATTTTATGAACAAAGACTTTAACAAATGTAATTTGTATTGCTACAAACCACTAAAATAGGTTTTATCTTACGGAAGAGCTATTAAAATGATTTTGAACTCTGATTTTGATCCTCTCAAAAGGCTCCCTTTTCTTTACAGGAACAATACTTATCACATTTATCCATTGTAAGTGCACAATTCTGCATATACACATTCTTTCTATTTACAATCCAAATTCCAAACTTTACAGGTGCAAACATTGACAGATAATTGTAATGACATCAAACACGAGGTAAGAAATTAATGAAATATCTCAAAAAATAAGCAGGTATATACTAATTTATCGATAGATCATTTTAATAACATGGAACACAAGGTGAATATCATAATTAAATATGTCAAAAAATTTTACAAATATATACTTAGATTGATAGATAATTATAAAAATATTGAACACAAAGGATGAAATTAATTAAATATGCAGAAAAATATTACAAGTGTCTAATATTTATATGAAAAGTCTTGTAATAAAACTCAAAAACAAAGGAAAGAAGTAAGGAAACTCTTTATTAAGAAAAATCAATAAGTGTGAAACTGTCAGTTAAAGCAAACAGTGCAAAGTATTACAATGGGGGAGCTTTAAATTGACCACACAACATCTAAGAAAGGACAGCCATTTAATGAGTTCTTGTTAGATCTTCAACAATTTTAACAATGTCATCAACAGTGGCCGGTCTCTTGTTTCCTGGTCCATCCGGAACGTGTAATCCATTTACAACTTCCTCCATATCCTTTCTGTTAAGATCGAGGAATGATTCGACAAGGTCACCATCGATGAACCCCTCGGCTGGGTCTGTTTTGGCTTCTGTTGTGAACGATCTCCAAAAGCTGTGTTCTATTTTTCCCACCGATTTGATCACTTGAGACAATCTCTCCTGAAGATCATTCAAGAGCTCATACATTTCAGCCGTTAACTGGCATATGACACCTACTGCTCCATTCACAGTACCAAATAAAACACTTCCACTAGTGGCTCCTGAAGTCTCACCCAGATTCCTCATCACCAATGATCCATGTCTGAATATGTTTACCAGGTCGCCCAGATGAAAGTGGGCTACTTCCTGCATCAGCTGACGCTCTTCATCCGTCGTTGCCGAACTGTCTTTTTGGCAAACGAACAGGTTCAATGAATTTTCCGAACCAAGGAATGTGTCATCATCCAGAATTTCTATAGAAGTCATCCAGTTTGGATTGTAGTCCCTAGCGATTTCTTCAAAACTACCTTCCACCGTTTTGTATTGAAGCAAAGTGACAGCACGCATCAAGTCTCCTACAAGCACAAAATCACCTTTCGTTTTCAAGAACAGAGCGATGATATTATTAAAATGACTGCATTCCAATCTGAGTTCTTTCTCTGAGGACCACTCGAAAAGCCTCACAGTGCTGTTGATACTTGCCAACAGTTTCCCATTGAATTCTGCCAAGCAGTAGCAAGCTCCTTTCACCTCTTTCTCGCATATCTGCTGAAATTTACCATCTTCGTACAAGAACACGATAATCCTGCCCTGCTTGGGCTCACTCTCTTCTGGGTTGACTATAGCTGTGCCGACAATGTAGTAGTAATGGGGGTCATTGCCCAGCCTGGCCGATACCAGGCTCAAGCAGTACTCTGTCAGAATTAGTTGATGCGAATGGAGGACTTCAAATGTAGTTTGATCGATGAGTAAGAAACTTGAAATTTCTATTTCGAGGCCACAATCGATGGCTGGTGATAGCCCTGCTTTCGATGGAATGAGAGAACTGTGTGCCGAGTTTGATGTGGACTGGGCCCTGGAGCTTGCACATTCCCTTGTGACTGAAATCCCAGACGTGTCCTGTACATCTACCCTGGAGGAAATTACACCAAATGTCTTCGTGGCTTCCTGGTAAGCAATCCTTCTGGGTGCCTCATTCAGCGGCACAGACCTTATATGAAGTTTCTGTATTTCATCGATAGTACCTATTGTGACTGAAGTGTCATTTGCCAAAGCTAAACTGTCCGGATAAGCTTCTGTGTTGATGGAACACATGTAATTGACTTCTTTCAAGTTGACATTTGAAAAAACCAACTTACGGTTTGAGGAATATATAACCGTGGGCCTATCAGAGCATGCAAAAATGTTATTAACTGACATCGTCCTAAAGGACTTTAATACAATGGGCTGAGTTCCAAGAGTGACCCTTCTCTTCTCAGAAAGGACTCCGGTGGTGACATCGAATGAAAAATATAACATGGCTCCATCTCCCAAAGCACACAGTACATAATGAATATCTTCCAATGAAGCGATCAATATAGAACGAGAAATTATTTCACCACCGAGATATTCTCTGTGGGACTCTTCCAACGATGGCAATCGGAGGATGCGGGCTGATATATCTGTCCACAGACCAACAGCCACAAACCTGGACACTGTCTCACCGGCCAATGCAGTTATATCCAAACATGAAACCTCGTGTTCTAAAGTAACATGCTTTTTCTCGATCAGCTCGTCAGAACATATTTCAAGATAGAAGAGCTCTTTGCCTGATGCTACCACGGTCTGAATATTGTTCGATGCAACCACATTGATGCTGTGTCCTGAGGCGGGAGGCTTCCATTCACTTAAAAGTTCGCCGGGTGAAATCATAATCAGCCGTACAGAGCTCTGTGTTATTTGCAATATCCTATTTCGATCTCTGCTTCCACAATACATTGTTTGTTGATCAGAAACAAAACCAAATATTTCTGTTTCTTCCACCTCTTCACCGCTCAATGTCAAAACTCTGGTGTGCCCTACAAATGATAAGACCATCGTATTATCATAATCCGTAACCGAATTGACATTCAGGGCCCAGATGCCTTTAATACCGGCCAGATCTATACTTGCCAGTTCTTGAATGCCTATACCATTGCGGATTATGCGCAAGGAACCTTCTTTATAACCACCGGAACAAGTTACCAGTTGGCCCTGTCCTTGTCTCTCTAGATCCACAACTACCATATCTACTATAGGTGCCAAATTAGGAAATGTTTCCATGACAGTTATATAAGAACCAGTTTCGGGGTTAGCACTTTTGTTTAGTTTTACTAATTGAGAATCCCCAATGCGCGATCCGATGTAGAGGACACCGTTGTCTAGGTAGGTGATACATTCGGGAATGCTCACTTCTCCCAGTAGTTCAACTTTAATATCCTTGACAATGGCTGTACCGTCTATTTTGTCTTCTTTTTCTAACATGAGCATGAAGAGGTGCCCACTCAAGTCACCCAAAATGTATCGGCAACCGTCCGGGTCCACTTTGGCAAAACAAGTCATAGAGCTCTGCTTAATTACAGGAGGTGCAACAGCAAGAAAAGAGGTTCCATCGTGATAGACAATGGACTCCTGTCCAACAATCACAGCTCCACACATCGGCTCTGGAACGGGAACTACCATGGAGGCCTCCATCTCAATATTGTCCTGCTTCCAAGGCATGTTCACAAATTCTTTCTCTTTCATCGAAATTTCATGTGTCTTGATGTGACGACCATTGAGATCTTGGTGTAAAAGAATAACTGTTGGGTTGGCGCAACCATGGAGAAATGCAAGATCCTGCAACTCGGATTCCTCAAGTCTTATACTGGTGGCTCTCAACTCACTGTTATCCTTTTCCAGAGGTATAAGTTTCAACAGACCGTCATAGAGCCTGAGGCCAATCACTCGACAGCCAGGATCTATAATCGCGATAATTCCGGACTCTGACACTTTACCTATGCGATCCGCGACGTTTCCGTGAGCTCTAGTTATAATTTCTAGGTTTTCCGCCTCTCCTTGGCATTCCAGTATCATTGCGTTATAACGAGCGGTCACTATGAACAGTAAATCCTTGGTTTCATAAGAAGGCCTGAACATCAACATAACAGCGATCTTACCGTAAATACCGACTTCTTTGATGGGCCGGAGACCCTCTGGACTTACTTGAAATATCTCGATTCGAGAATTTTTTGCGACGATCAAATTGAGATCTTTTGACGAAGTAAAATTGCCGGTGGCGCATGATGTTACTGCCGTCGGCTTATGGGCACTGACGACGTATTGATAAGTTGCCATATTCATGTAGAAAACCAGCGAAAAATAAAATAAAAAGAATGCTCACTTCGTATATCACTTTACAGATTATGTCGCAACATCAGTAAATTCGCAAAAGCGCCTAAACCTAGAGCCACTTGTAACCTCGTACGAAGGTTACTATCCTCTCGCTTGTAAACACAGCTGATCAATAAAACTACTAATATTTTATAACGAGCTTAAGAATAAATTGTGTGCGATAAAAAATCCATTATATCTAAGCAAATTAATAATATATCACTCATAAACCTAGAAAATACCTTCGATAAATTACTGCGCCACAAGTGGGGGGAATTCAGTTGGTGGACCTGAACGAGACAGCTGCTCCGTCAGCACTCGAATACCAGAAAGAAAAGAGTAAACAAGTATTCGGAGTTTAGCAATTGAATAATAACCTCCGTTGTTTCTTGGATTTAAGTAGTGCTAAGTTCAGTTTTTTTATGTAGCAGAAAAATAAAAGTGAATGCCGTTTCTAGTTGATTTCAAACGATTAATTCAAAATATAAATCCACAAACATCTCCTAACAAAGCCTACTTTTGTTACAGTTCTACGCTTTATGTGAAAGGTTTAAACAAAATTTATTAAATGGTACCGTACCAAGGCTAATTAAAGAAATAAATATAATTTAAGTTTGGTATCACACAATTCCATGATGTATAACTTGAAAATAATAGTTACCCAAACTTTACACCTGCATTTTTATGTTCTATTCAAACAGTATTGTTTAGTCAGGATTAATTCTTGTCAATTCAATTTCTGTGCATAAAAATATGTATATTGAATTAACGATTTTATAACTCATTTCCTAACATACAACGCAATTGATTGTGTTGTTCGTTACACAAACGTCTAGGAACAAAATTAGGCAAAATGAAGGACAGCAATAAAATACAAATATTATCATTAGTAATATGATACACAATAGAAAAGCATTAAAATTCTCTGCTGTGCCTTAAGCTCAACAGACAGAACTCAAACTGAATATATCAACATTTCATTTTGATAACATCAATTTTTATAAGACTATTTAAAAGAAATTTAAATTAATAGATTAATCAACTAATGATGGGCACATTATAGATTATTTTAAAAGTATTCCTGAATCAGAAAAGTAATTTCACGAAAGAAATAATTTCATTTGTTCGACACAATATTTTAACATTAGTATTTTATTAACATTAAAATTTATTTAAGATTAATATTTAGTATTCAGTATGTTAAAATACTGTGTCAACAATTCCCTGAACCTCTGCAACTGACACGTACATGAAGTGTAATGGGTTAGTTTAAAATACCTGTTTTGTAGTCTGCGGGGGTTGGAAAACCGTAGATTTCGTGTGTTTCTATCTCCTATCGCTGGTTGGTCTTTCTCTAGACCAATTTCGGCTGCTCGCCATCTTCAGTAGCGGTGTTAGACTCTTTGGAACTTTGGATGTTTTTTAGGTATCCTCACTGCACTGTCACTCTCATTACTGTCATTAGTACTGTGGTGGTTGTCTGTTTGTCGTGTGTATATATATGTCTTGTTATTGTGTTTTTGGGGGATGTTGTTTGCCTTATTTGGGTTGGGAGGGATTTTGTTAGTCGGCTGAAGTATATCGGCTGATTATCGGTGAAATATATATTTGATCACACAGCTGGTCACAACTATTAGGTTCTGGATTCCAAATATATGACAGGAAACCTATCTGGTATTGTGTATTAACGACCAAGTGCGACTAAAGTTTTCGGTGCAAGTGCGAACTTTAGTTAAGTACATTTCCGCACCACCGTCAAGGAGGCGTTAGTTCAAAGAACGATTTTTGTGAAATTAGCGCCCCCTGAGGGTGGTGCGGAAATGAACTTAACTAAAGTTCGTTCGGTGCACTTGCACCGAAAACTTTAGTCGCACTTGGTCGTAAATACATAATATCAGATAGGTTTCCTGTCATATATTTGGAAATCAGAACCTAATAGTTGTGGGATCAATTATATATTTGACTGATAATCCAAAAAAGACTTCAGCTGATTAACAAAATCCCTCTCAACCCAAATAAGAAAAACAACATCCCCCAAAAACACAATAACAAGACACATATGGACACACGACAAAACAGGCAACCACCACTATACAAGTGACAGTGACAGTGCAGTGAAGATTCCGCAAGAGCATCCAAAGTCCCAAAGTGACGAACACCACTACTGAAGATGGCGAGTAGCCGAAACCGGTCTAGCAAAAGACCAAACCAGCGAGAGGAGACAAAAACACACGAAATCTACTGTAATCGTTTTGTTTTATAATTCTGGATTATGTTAGCGGCAAAAGAATAACTCTTCAGACTTGAAAAGCCATTAAATTTATTATAAGTGCTATTATTTTCGTCGGTAAGAATAATAAAATTTCGGAACGCTGGTGAAAATCAGTTTAAATACGTTGTTGAAAAAAATGAACATGAAAGAAATATATTTTCCCCTAGTCAGGTTTCTCTCATTGAGGATTTTTTGTATAACGTATATAGTATGCATCATTTAATAAAATATCAATATCAATATATATATATATATATATATATATATATATATATATATATATATAAAACACGGAAATGTCCTTTTCAACCCGTAATATATACGGTTCAATTTCTAAATAATAGATAATTGTAACTACGATACTAATATTGTGTAAAATATATGTAAAATAATATTTCATTCTAAAAGTTTAAAATACAGAAATATAAAATTAATTTTTTTCATTTTAACGGAATTTAAATGGTTTATTACAATTTTATTAATTTATAATGAAAAGGAAATACATTTAGGCTGAATGGCCTGTAGCTTATAATGTTATAGACAAGAAGCTGTCTTATTGGTACGAAATACAGTTCTAGTTACATGGTTCAATCTTATATCACTATAATTCTCGGTATATAGAAATTTCCAATGGCATAACTTTAAAACGTATCCTTTAATACGTCATTTGACCGAAAATCGACGGCTTTCATTTGTAGATTGTGGTGGATGGCTTCTCTAATTCACATTCTTCCTGATTACATCTACTCCATTAGAGTCCAACTGCTCGTACAGGTACTTCTCTGAAGTCTTTAAGGGGAAATGAAACTCCTCCTTTCTTCGTTATAGAAGGAGTAACGATCGGTGAAAACAACTTTTGGGTAATAGTTCTAAAAAAATTAATGTTCAGCGGACATGGACATCATTCGATATTTTTCCCTACTTCTACTTTATATTGTGACTGAAGATCAACAACGATGGTATTCCAATTCTCGCGGACGACCAAACGGGTGTCTTAAATTAGAACAGCGTAGTTATTAAATCCCGGTTTATATTCTAACATTGCCGGTATATTTAAACTCGAAACAATCTGGCGCTTATAGACTCGGGGAAAATGAAATTTCATTGTTTTTTTTTATTATATCCATTGGCAGAATAAAAATTGTCAATTACCACGATCTGGAAACGGCCTGGTATTGTTCGGAATCCGACGGTTCGCTGCACCTGTAAAAGACAAAAAATATTTATTTTAGTTATTCAGAAGAGGGAACTTTTTTAATGCCAGTTATAAACAAGAGACAGTATGATTCCGTTATGTGTCGGAGACCCGGAAAAAGTCAAGGACTCTGGAGCAGAGAGGAAGAAAAAGGCACTCATAGATTGGACGCATCGTTAAGGGCGATCGGGACGGTGAATTTATACGGATTCTTCGAAAGTTATTTATATAACCTGTAAAAATGGACGACCTACTTTAAAAGTCCATCAGGAGTGAAATAAATGTTCGGACTTTCCGCCGGCTACTTGAGGTACTTCCGGGAAACTCTATACTATTGAGTACAGCGTATCCAATATCTGTACATTTATAGGAATGAAATTTGTATTTTTTCTCTCGTTAAATCCTCAAATCAATGCATCGTTCTATATATCAAAAATTACTTTAACAATTTTGAGTCGTATGAAGTTTGTCAATCCATTAGGCTCCCGATAAATTATCAAACATCGATTTAACATTTTTTTGAAATTTTAAATTATTTAAACACCAGACAAATGGGGCGGGAGGGCGGAAAATGGTACGATAAACATAAATGTTATTTCGCTTAAGGTCATTTCCTTCTGGTAAACTAAATGTCAGCACTGATACTAAAGGCACAAAAGGCACCGACGGGGAAACGTGGAGAAGAACTTTCTAACAGTTGCGGTCGTTAAAGGAACGAAGCGGAACATCTCGATAGGACTCCGGAAGTGAAAGTACAATCAAAGCTCGGATAATTTTATTCCGGTCCCGGTCATTGTAAAATTAACATTTTTTTGAACTCAGAAAAATTCCATTGAAGAAATAAATTCAGTTCCATTCATTTAACCGTATTATCCACGCCAGATATATTATTATTATGCCCCCGAATATTATATATTCATTACATAAATTAAAGATATCGAGTATCTTTTTTGTATATTTGTATTTGAAGTTAGAAGGACTATCGGTCCGATTTAAATAATTAAATTCGCGTACATATTATACCATAGTTAAAAACCAGTATCTTCAGTAAGTTAACCTCATAGTCAATTAACGTTTGCAAAACTAGATTTCCTTTAGGCACTAAATTTTCACCATGGTTAATGAAATAAGCGCGCATAAATATGTTGAATATTTTTATAATAACTCATTACCTAATTACCATTATAAGGCTGTTTGAAGAGCCTGATTCTTTCACATCCGCGCCACAACAGAAATGTCTACCCGATTTTGGGTAGTTTTAACGTTCAAGTACTCTTTAAATACGTTCACTTGCACATTTTGATATCTAACGCGAGAGAAACTGCGCGATCGAATGCTGCACCGAAATTTTCCGGTAATATACTTGATCGTTTAAAGCGTTGTAAGTGGAGTGATGCAACTGGAGACAGTGGAAGAAGTGACCCAAAGTTGTTGTCAACTAGCCGTCCCCATCCCACGCCGGCTTAAATTCAGTGTCACCTTCCCCTTCTGAAAGCTCGCTTCATTCATCAGACAGTCCCAATATAAATCCTCATTACCCTTGTAACCGACAATCGAGCATTTTATTTATCAAATGTCCACGATGCCGCGCATTACCGGCCGAATATTAAAGTTGGATTTATAAAAAGCTGTTGTGTTGTTTCTGAGGTATGGGTCAACGGAAGTGCGAAAGGCTTCTCTGAGAATGAGTATCCGAAAAGAGTTCGTATGGACCCTGTGACAATGAAAAGGGAAGAACAAAACCCGCCACTCCAAGCTCTGCACTTTCACTAGGGTTCAGTTTAAAAATTAAATGTCGTTCGCCGGAGAACGAATTAATTTTCAGGCACCCTAAGCGGGAAAACCGAACGTTATATTCCCCTAGGCCACCGTTTTTTTTGAGAGAGTTGTCAACAGTCAGGGAAACACGAAGGCGCCCCTCCAAAACGGTTCGATACGAATCCCCATAACAAGCTTCTTGCACGAAACGCAAAATCTCTCGTTACATTTGATCGGTCATCAGAGTATTGTTCAGTTTATTTTCGTGAATGAGTTGTCAACGAGTTTTCCAGTGTTTTAAAGTAAAAAGAGAGATGTCCGTTTAATACCCCGTCTGCACCCCTCGTAAAGCAAGCGATAAAACGCATCGCTGAACCATATCTTCCTCCTCACTTCCCTATGTCTTTATAACTTCACCTATTTCCTACTTTTTCTTTATTCAAGCCTAGATTGTTTTGACTCATTCCGGCGTCTGACGCTCCCATTCTCGCCTCTTTTGCAGGCTGGTAACGATCCCAGTGTACACTGTACTGGGACTCCTGTAGGCAGGTTGCTTCGATCCTGTGCCTACGGCGGGAGGGTTAGCGCCTGCGTCGATGGTTAAAGGCGATGACTAGTAGAACGGAAGGACGCGTCCGAGACCAATTACTTTCAATACAAACAAGAGACCGAAATTGGCGGATGTCGAGCGCTCTTACTCGTACTCTTTACTGGCTGTAAGAAAAATCGACCCGGTCCGGAGCGTCCGTTGGGAAAGCCTGTGCCGCTTCGAGGCTTTTAAACTAAAAAACCTCCCGCATGGACATCGAAAAGTCGAAATCGGTCTAGCCTAAGATCAAACAATGGAGAGGAGATTGACAGTTGTAAGAGAGATATTGCTCCAAACCGTTATGGACACAACTTTCACTTTTTCATAGACCTTTAAACTAAGCTCCATTAGTAACATTACCTCAATCATTCTTCAATTATTTTATGTTTCTGTTTAATCTATTAAACATTGGTTTAGTAAACCTTAACGCTGTATCTATGGGAGGAAATTTTTAAAATCGATTCTGTTTATTGAAATATCGAAAACGTTAGTAGGCTGATTCTTTTTTCAACTGCGTCGTTTAACGGGTAAAACATTTCGGTCCCCGCGGTCAGTTATAGAACGCATTCTGATCATTTGGCAATTTTTTCGAGTTTTTAAATTTCTTATATAATATAAGGTTAGACAAGGTCGGGCTGTCCCGACTGCACAGCTGACGAAGCAAAACAGCGATAACAACGACGAACATAAATATTGTTACACATAAGATAGATAACGGTTCTCTGAAACGGATTAAGCCAACACAGGTGCAACCACTTTCCTCCCGCCTTCGCTCTATTTACGCAACAACGGAGGAAGCTAGAGACACGGATGTTTATTTACTCTGTTGTACGGGTAATTTGAGAATATATATTTTCCTCTGGTACACGCTGGGTTAGAAGCATAACACAGAGCGTTAGTAATAAAGAGCATACGAGTGACTCGCGAGTGTCGGACGGTTTGGTCCGAAAACGGAAAATATACACTTATCCAATTATTTGACCTAACATGATCTTAACTAAGTGACCTAGAGGATAAAGATGATTTTAGAAAAAAATGACAAAGGGGGCCTCTAATACTGCTAAATCCGTATGTGCTAACAGTAACAGTAAACTGACAGAATCTACTTAAACCGATTACTGGCAATTCTATAGACAATACAATATGGGTAACTCAAATTTAAAAACAATTCTGAAGAGAAAATGAGCAGGCAGAAGAGCGAGATGGTGGCGCCTATCGGCAGAAGTCGAGTCGCGTTGAATATCATTTGCAAATGGATGGGGCTGCCACTTTTTTCCCAAACACGTTTCCTTATTCGAACTAACGTGCTAAGAATAGCGAAGAGCTGTTGCCGGTTGGTGAGCTACCGCGACGTCATATTTCAGGTAATCCAAGGATAATCTGCTTGTTATCTCGCAGCGGGCCGTCTGCCCCTCAACGGTGATTCGGTGAATGCTACTCCAGGAGATAGATAAAGTGTGTCATCGCGGTGAAATTAAAACGACGATCGTCTGATCTGTACGGGGAGTATGAAAAAGTGAACAACTCCCAGCGCTCATTTATGATACACGTCCTATCAGCTGCAGCGGGTTCGCCTTAAGATTTTTTCTTCTGCAGGGTGGTGTCACACGGGCTTATCTTATAACCGAACATAAGATTTGTGCAATAAAATTTTGTTAAAGGTGATATAGAATAATCAAAAGACAATAAAGGATTGTGCTGATGCAATTATCCACGCAATCGTAAAAATGAAAATATTTTATAAGTGGCATTGTGGCAAGTAGTGTAATTGTACACTGTACGTAAGTACTTGTCTAGTTGAAAGATAATGGTATTGCAACGGCCAATTACTAACAGAGAACAAAGTGGGTACGGTCTCCCTGTCATCCTAATCTATGACGCTACAGACTTGTGTTCCAATATATCTGTAATTTTCCTCGTTGTTTATAAAATGTTGTACGCTCGGGGCTCTAAACGGTGAAAGCCTTTCCGATGGGCCGTAGCTAAAACCGGTCTGGGGGAAAAAGGTAGAAAATTGCAGTTCATTCTGATTTCAGCATAATAGCGGCCGGTAAGCTCGAACACGTCGGATTTCCACAATGTGTTTCCCCTCCGACAAAATGTCCCGACAACAATGCACAAACCACAATGAAGCCGGTTATTTGACGGTATGAAAGCGTTCGCCGGCGGCAGGTTTGTAAAAAGGTACCGTTCAGAGTTACCTACCGCCAGGCCCTGAAACAGTTTATTTAAACGGCTCTTATCTACTTCTGAGGTCAGAAAAGACAAAAACGAGAAGATAACGATTAAGCCCGATAGAATTAAATAACATAACATAATCAAACAAAATGTTTTCGCGCTGAGAAATTAAAGAAACTTATTAAAACTTTATTGTAATCGAATGAGAAACAATCCCTCGAAAAAATACGACAAAAAATTGCGATAAAATGCAATGTAATTAATAATTTATTACCAGTATAGTACTATGTAGTAGATACACACCAATAGATACACATACACCACACATGGTACATACGCCAAAGTTTTGAGGTATAAATAATTCATATATATGTAATGTGAACCGTATCGCAATATATTGTTATTATACTATTTTCCTTTTATAACAAACAACAATTTATAAAGAGGAATTATTTCAAAAGAGGACAGAGGGGAAAGACCGGGATAGGAAAAGCACGAAAGAAACAAATAAAAACATTTTCTATCGAAGCCCGTTTCATTTCTTTTGCCATCTAAACGACAAAATATTAACGTCAGTTTTGATTGGTTATTGACTCAATGGCCCTTGGATTTTCTGGGCACCTTCATGGCGCATTTGAGGGACATCGACGTTCAGCCCCACAGTCGTTTACATCAGCGGGTTTTTACACTAAACCGGAACGAAATTGAAGCGGGAACCGCCGCTCAAACCTCTTCAAAGAGGCTAAAATTGCGCCCAGCCCGGGGTCATTGACAGCCGGCAGATCATCACCACCTCTCAGTTTGGTCCGTATTAAGAGCGCGTACAGAACACTACGCTTGTTCTATGTTACCCGAAGTTGTGATAATGGACAGCACTGTGCCTCTAAGAAATATTTAGAATTGACAATAAAGATTGTAATACTCGAAGAAAACAAGAAAAATATTCTCTCTGTACAGGATTATAAATGCGGTCATACAAAGGCTAAAAAATAACTCTGGCAGTATTCGTATTCTTTCAAGTCCGCATGTCAAAGTATGTGTCACCCACGAAAATGATCAGAACCTATTAAACGACATCAATTTCTTTTTATAATTTTTGCCCAGATTGCATTTTATAGGCAATTAGTGAAATCTTATAACGTTCCAATATGGACAGGGTTTAGTCTTTTACAGTAGTGTTAATAGCAAAGTTACATGTGATAGAATGTAAATATCGTACAGCAGTTACTTAAATCATTTTTCAAAACAGTGTATATTACGACTCAAGTTAGAAAACATATATCACTTAAGAAGTTAGAAAACATATGTAAGGTAAGAACACATAGGTAAGATACGAAGTAGGATGTGTGAACACTCCAGAAAATAGACAAAATCAATTACACGTATTGACTGACTGATTTATTCATGGTCACACATTTCAATGCAATTGCAATCAACTACGCGTTCCCTTGCCTGTCCCGAGACAACAAACTTAAATAGTTTAGAATACCTAATTTAGAATACCTGTTTTGTGGTCTGCGAGGGGTTGGAATGCCGTAGATTACATGTTTTTCTGTCTCCTCTCGCTATTTTAACCTCCTCGCGTTATTTTAACGAACGATTATTGTGAAACTAGCGCCCCCCTGAGTGTGGTGCGGAAATGTACTTAAATAAAGGTCGTTGGATATACTTGCACCGATAAACTAGCGCCCCCCTGAGTGAGGTGCGGAAATGTACTCAACTAAAGGTCGTTGGCTGCACTTGCACCGATAAAGTAGGGTCCCTTGAGGGTGGTGCGGGAATGTACTTAACTAAAGTTCGTTCGGCACACGTGCACCGATAAACTAGCGCCCCTTGAGGGTGGTGCGGGAATGTACTTAACTAAAGTTCGTTCGGTACACTTGCACCGATAAACTAGCGCCCCTTGAGGGTGGTGCGGGAATGTACTTAACTAAAGTTCGTTCGGTACACTTGCACCGATAAACTAGCGCCCCTTGAGGGTGGTGCGGGAATGTACTTAACTAAAGTTCGTTCGGTACACTTGCACCGATAAACTAGCGCCCCTTGAGGGTGGTGCGGGAATGTACTTAACTAAAGTTCGTTCGGTACACTTGCACCGATAAACTAGCGCCCCTTGAGGGTGGTGCGGGAATGTACTTAACTAAAGTTCGTTCGGTACACTTAGACCGATAAACTAGCGCCCCTTGAGGGTGGTGCGGGAATGTACTTAACTAAAGTTCGTTCGGTACACTTAGACCGATAAACTAGCGCCCCTTGAGGGTGGTGCGGGAATGTACTTAACTAAAGTTCGTTCGGAACACTTAGACCGATAAACTTGTTTACTAAAATTAAATCTTTTATCAATCAATCATGGCTCAACATGAAAACTTTTATGATCGTAAATACACAATACCAGATAGGGTTGCTGTCATATATTTGTTAGTCATAACCAAATAGTTGTGACCAGTTGTGTGAACAAATATATATTGGACTGATAATCGGACATAGACTTAAACCGATTAACAAAATCCCTCCCAACCCAAATAAGACAAACAACATCCCCCAAAAACACAATAACAAAACACACACGACAAACAGACAACCACCACAGTAATAGTGACAGTGACAGGGTAGTGACGATGCCCAAAAACATCCAAGGTGCCAAAGTGACTAATACCGCTATTGAAGATGGCCTGTAGTTGAAACCGGTCTAGCAATAAACCAAACAAGTGAGATGAGGCAGAAACACGAAATCTACGGTAAACCTAAATAGATTGCAATTGAAATGAGGAAGTAAGCTTTCCTAAAAACTCGGTAGTACTATCCCAAGACAAATTCTCCAGCAAACATTTTTAATTATGTGAAATGCAGTGTAGGCCAAGTATATTAAAAGTGAAATTATAAATTACTTTACTAACTATATTTATATACATTTCTCGGCCAATACCAATTACAATGAAGCTGCTAGGTGTTCTATATGGCGTCTATAGCTAATGGTTCTATAAAGAATAGTTAGCACTACTGAACATTTTAGCACAAACAGCTAAAATATAAATATAATAAAATATAATAAAGCCAGGGCGGTGCCCCGTTTTGAGGTTCGGCTGAAGTGAGGCCCATCTGCATATAAATTGTATCTTGCCCTATTCTTTAAACGGACCATTTCGAATTATTCTGTCCACACCCCTAACACTGACTCAATATTCTAATCCTGATAGTTAGTTATTCTGCTATTCTAATTTTTACACAGATAATTCTACCGGCAACCGGTTGGCATAGTATGTTGAAATTGTTTAAGGTTCCCCCGAATCATCGGACGGCTATGGCGGTAAAGGCTGATACTATGACAGCCTTCATAATCGGGGAAAGAACGATAGCGAGAACAACAATAAAAGACATGGTGGTATTTAAGCATGTCCAGCGATGAAAAATTGTACAGACACAGCAATATTAATAACAAAGAGTATTTTAATTCGCAGTTGCAAATAATCCTCTCAGGGTGATTATAAACATAACAGGCGTTTTGAAAAGGCCTCAACCGGACGGTACACTCTGGGACAACGCGGGCCGAAAATAGGACTGACCTTTGGAGAAACAGCAGCAGCGGTTTCATGGAGACATCTTCCTCCAGCAGTCCACTCTTCTACGCGTCTAGCTTGTCGACTTATTCCATTACAGTATATTAAAAGCATTGAGAAACAAATATAATATGATCCATATTTTCCAAGTGATCAAGAATAAAGGAGGTAAACGCCCTCCGCTTTTTTGGGAGGCCGCCCATTCTATCATTTATCCTGAGAACCATTATCTTTCATCTGGCCATACGACATCGCCTCCGATCTTGTAAAAATAAGCCAGATTTGGAGAAACCACATCTCGGAAGGTTGACTGGAGTTTTTATACCAGTCAAGTAAAAAGAAAATAAAGAGCCAACAGTGATTGGTTATTTTGTTTAAGAAAGTTTAAAGGAATTGTGGTCTTGTATAACACAATAGAGGTTGATAATGCGCTGAAACAAACTTCGCTCACAAGTTAACTATAGACGGGAAAGCGGCGCTCACATTCGCCATAGGTTCACTTGACGGGTTCTGTTGTTTTTTTTCCTTTTCATCTTGCAAAGACAAGACAGTCGTTAACCCTGAATCGAAAGATCCTCCGTGGCGGGGGCCGTGAGTCATTGGAAATGTTGATTGGTCGGGTCCAGGTTCAGCAGGCTCCCCCCCTTATCCTGCCTTACCAAGGTTAGTTGGCCACCAACCCAGCCAACAACAGTTATAAGTTATACAGCTCCTTCCTCGTGTCCGTCCAGCCAGTCGAAACCCTTTTTCGTAGCGTCCCCAAAACACGGGAACAATACAAAAACAAAGTTGTTACACGAACAACCTCGACTGAAGCTGCTGAAGTTGAGGATTCATTCTTGCTTTGGAAGTAAAAAAATTACTCCCCCGTGAGTATTTAGGCTAATTTATATTAAGCATAAGTTTAGATCGAGTGTCAGTGCCTCTTTAATACCTATAGCAAAAAAACAAAAATAGTTCTTTTTACAATGAGAACGAATATTTTCCTAAAACCTAATTGAGGTGAATAATCTGTAATATTGCACAGTGAACCATTCAACAATAATGGTAAAAACGACATAACAAGCATACTCAAAACCATATCAACTATTGATGTCCTTATAGTGCAAGTTAAACAACATTGTATCCTCACTAGTACGGCTCTAAGGTAAGCAGACAGTTACACCGCGGTATAGGGTTACACATTCGAGATAGGGACACAAGTCTATTTCCCATAATGGTAATAGTGTATTAATCGGAATCAGTTTGTAACATTAAATATACGTAAAAATTGAAAAGTAAATATAGTGTGAAAGATTGCAAAAATGATTGAGAAACTGTTCAAATGTTTGAGCATTAGTCACGGTCAATGGCGCAACTGTAGGTGGGAGGTGGGGGCGTTGCCCTCCTTCCAACTCCCGTGTCCTTAAATTATCATCGATTAATTGGCCAGCAACATTATATTATATATTGTTTCTTTGCCCTTGCAGAAGGTAAATTTTACACCTTATAATATTGTAGTTGTATGATTCAGGGCCATAAACTATTAATTTCCGGTATTTATATCAAAGAATAATATTTTTATTTGTTAAATAAAGACGCTCGATTATAAAATTTAATCTCTTTTGTCAGCACTAATCAACATCTCTCACGGTGTAAGGAAATATTTAAGGTGCGCCATTAGGTGCCAGAACCTAACCTCACCAGAAAACAACAAAATGTCCGGGGAGGAAATAACATACCATTATTGCGTCTTTTCATCTTATTTCAAAGAACTGAGCGGTTAAAACTTGAAAACTCGGACTGGGAACATTTAGCGCAAAATAATTTTGGAGCGACGGTACGGCGGTACCGAAACGGTTTGCCACGAGAGGATGAACAAAGCTAGCAGAACTTTGTGTATTCCAGATAATTGGAGAATATATTGAAAGAAAAGAAATACTGCGAACGTCTTGTATATAATATTTACTGATTTATACCTCGCTCATAATAAGACGTAACTATTTAATCGTTATTTAGGATCTGATTCCTGTAGGGACCTAACCTTTTCTATTTCATCGTTTCGGCGAGGGAAATTTTTCAACAGGAAGGGAATACACCAAAAATCTGCATCGAGTCGGGAAAAGCTTATTGCAGACAGAAGGTAACAGATAGAACAGAATGGGAGCCAAGTATTAAAAAAACGTTTCTAACGCCTCAACAAAGGGACGGGCCGCATTACATTAGTCCGATAGAAAGGCGGGCTCTGTTGGATTGTGCCAGTTTAAAGGCGGGTAATTAACGCGCCTGAGGAAAGCGTAAGGCGAGTACAATCGGCGGTGGCCCGGAGGAGGTTTCCCAGCGGCGGCCACTTTCCCCCTTGCGCAATACCCACTGCTTCCACCACCAGCTACTACCACATTTATCTACTATCCAGGATCATCTCCACATCCGACCGAAACGTCTAACTCCCTTTACTTTCCGGCTTGCCACCTTGTTTCGACTGAGTTGTGCTTGACTAAGATAGCCTGATAGACATCGACAATTATAATGCAATTAATTAGGCCAAAGGAGAAGGTATGGTGAGGAATTTAGATATAATCCATTTCCATATAAGCAGAAATGCGGTTTTGAGACGTAAAGTCGGCCCAAAAATTCAGATTTTTGGCCGAGAACAGGCCCAAAAATGCGGTTTTAAGGCCAAAAATACCTTTTTTAGACTCAAAATCGGCCCAAAAATGCGCTGTTTAGATTTGTAGACGCAAAATAGGGCCATAAATGGGGTTTTTAGACGGAAAATTGGCCCCACAGTGCGGTTTCTAGACGTAAATTCGGCCCAGAAATGAGGTTTTAAGGGGTGATTTTGCGCCTGAGAGCTCATATTTTGGCCGATTTTGCGTCGAACAACCCCTTGT
This sequence comes from Lethocerus indicus, assembly GCA_019843655.1. Lineage (NCBI taxonomy): Eukaryota > Metazoa > Arthropoda > Insecta > Hemiptera > Belostomatidae > Lethocerus > Lethocerus indicus. The sequence goes on along the minus strand of JACDQD010000005.1, from coordinate 16,798,074 downwards.
TCTGGCTGATTTTGGGATTAAAAACAGCATTTTTGGTTCGATGTTGCGCGTAAAAACCGCAATTTTTGGCCGATTTTGCGCCTAAAAACAGCATTTTTGGTCCGATTTTACGTCTAAAACACGACTGCTACATTATTTGTTATTTTCGTTTCTAAATCTAGCAAAGGACTTTAATCATAAAAATCGACGATATCGAATTGGTGAAAACGGTACGTCGAGTGGGATAAGTGAAGGGGAGAGGAATTCCGCCTCTTCCTGCAGTAGCAAGTATTCTATTGAAGTGTATAAAAACCCGGGAAAAGCGTGTCATAAAATAAATACGGCGAGGTCTCGCTTGGATAGCTTTCGTTATGCCATGATCTCCGCACGGATTAACGTCACTCAGAGCATTCAGCAGAGATAATAATAGTGTAAAAAATCGGACCATTGAATTGCGTTTCGATGCCGAAGTCATTCCGTCCTATGGAACGCACTTTGTTGATAACTCGTCTAATGACAATAAAAAGGATTATTCACCTGTTACACCACAATTGCAATCCACGAGCTGAATTAATACACAACTTATTTATCATCATTCTCGCTATCATCTGTCTCCAGTCACTGATAATAGCACTGGTATAATAGCACTGTTCTCTTAGTTTATTAATAAAGTACTTAAGATTCACCAGTGATAAATAACTCTCCGCCCCCGTGGAGGTATTGCTCTGCATTGGTACTCTAATGTGTCCACTGATAGTGGAAACGGAAGATGGCAAGAATTGTAACATTAAAAAACCCTAGCAGACCTCCAAATAACTATATTGAAATTATAGTTATTTGAGTAGATATATATATATATATATATATATATATATATATATATATATATATATATACAGAAAGGTGGGTCTCCTTGGTCAATTTAGATTTAATGAAAGTAAAATAAAGAGAAACCCAGATAATAGTGCGGGAAATAAAGTATGACTAATCTAACAATGTCTGTTTCTTGCAAAAACGATATTTTGTAACGCTTCAAAACCATAAATAAGCCTAGAACCAATGTAATACTGGACGACATAATACCATTACGCCAATGATGTCTCAATCAACAAACAGGTGTATTTGATGCGATTACTGTTCTCAGTGGAAGTAACGTCGTTCGACTATAATCGAATATTTTATATATATATATATATATATATATATATATATATATATATATATAAAACCATTATATAGATATATAATAAAATTATTACATATCAAAATAATAATTTCCACGCGTTTTAATTATTTACCGTATGGCCAAAAGTACCGCTTAAATTCCAATGAGGTGCCAGGGCTTTCATGTTGATTGGCTTCGTCCCATTTCTGGCCTGTAATGGGACGAATGATGCAACCGAATGTTGCGCCGATGGCCCAGTTTCCCTCTCACTTTTCCCACGGAACACTAGCCCCGTCATCGGCCCTAGTGATCAGCCGCTGGCCATATAACAATGTAATTCTACACGCTCACAGAGAGGAAGATGTTTTCGAGGACATTACTGGGGCGTTCAACTATCGGTGGAAATCAATTTTCCGAAGCAGCTAAACCTTTACAGCCACAATGCGGCCCCGATACATATTACACGACTGTCGATATACGGTGATAAAGAAATATATTTGTTTTTCTGTTGAAAAAATCTTTTTTTTTATTCAAACTATTGTGTTACAATTAATAAAAAATTGACAAGCTACTTGAGCGCCTTAAATGAAAAGACAGAGGGCGACACGAACCGAAAATGTTGGGAGAACTTTGAATTAAACTTGTGTAAGGTAAAATATCTCGATGCAGAAAGTAAGTCCTGGACAACGGTCGAGTATTGAAGGCTGGAGACGCGGAAGTATAATATATATGCTCCCGGCCGTTCTGGGCTCAGGGTCCACTTCTCTCGACCTGTCTCTTACATACCGTTGATTGAATCTCACTTTTATTTTACATCGAGTACCGATTGCAGGCATCGCCTATTACCCTGTTTTGAAGCCTGGAGGAAAGCCGCATCAAACAAAGTACGGCGAGTCCAATACCCGTATATTGGACTTATCAAAACTTTCCAAACGGCCTCTTATCAATGCCAGACATCTACAGTATTTAAAATTTTGCATTTGTATTTTTAATTCTTATTTCATTGTATTAATATTTATGAAATGTAAATTACGATCTTGTCTGGACTGCACACTCCAATTATAATAATGTAATTATAATTCGTACACATCATTTTACATGTTCAGTGGATAAAGAGTTTAATATTAGTGTTAGTAAATAAGGGGAATACGAATGCGCGGATATCAACGTCGTAGTATAGAAAAGTAAATATAGCACTTTCACGTAAATATGTACTGCTGCATTTCAGTATCGAACAGCACACAATTCCTAAATCGTGAGTTACACTCACGACGCCTTCTTCGGGCATAAAACCGTTTATTTAAAATTTATTTGCGAATATTCGGCGACCAGCCTAAACCGGCGAGCGGAGATGGAAGATTACAGTAACCATTATGACCGAATGGGTATTCTAAACTAATAGTCATAAGCAATGCATGAACTAAGTGTCCAGTAGAATATGATCGGTTTTACTGTTGACTACTCGGTTGATATTTACATTTGTTGGCAGGAACGGGTAGGGGGGGGGCTCGACCTTGCTCCGTGCGTGGCCTTCCCTCCTGCTTCGTTGTCTCTTTGATATTTCGACGTCAGCCAGTCAGCTGTCCATAACCGCGTCACGCGTTAATAAGAAAAGAATCCTTAGTAATTAAGTCACGGCGATTATGGGAAAATCTCGGATACTTCAGTTAAGGTTCTGCAAATGGTAAATATTAAACACGCGATTCACAGAGGTAAGAATGGTCCACTTGATACAGTACATCTGAGGAAGGGAACGATCCGAAATTGGTGCAAACAAACCATATGGAGCCAGAAAATATAAAAGAACCGTATATGGCAGTTTTATTTAACACGAGAAATGAATCTGTCAATAGAAAGGAAAATCATAGCGCCGTTACGTTTGTTTATGAATAACGTAATTCCTTATTTTAAAGAAACTGTTGACAAATTTCAACAGGAAACGTGAAAACCGGATGATTATTACTCCAGATGTACAAAAACTGTTCCACCCAATAACTGATTTTACACGGAATACCGCCGTAAGTGCCTTAGGTAATAAGAAGCCTAAACAAATAGTTTGAGCCAATATAATTACACTTTGTTTGGTCAAAACAGTATTATCTCTTCCTTAGACGGGATTTTCCGGTTCTTTCCCTTCGCCGTAATTTTATTTAAAATATTAAAAAGTAACAGGGCGTCTTAATTTTTCGTATTAACATTAGCCGAGGTGACGGCCGAACTGGAATCAAAGGGGACGAAACTGAAGACGGGATGATACACCGGGGGCAGGTGCGTATTGGGGCAACAGCTGGCATATGATACGATGCCGGTGAGAACTGCAGGCCGAATCTTGTGGTGCGTGCGTATTATTCGGTCGGGCTCTCGGGGTGTGATGAAAGCGAATGATTTAGATGAAAGCGTGAACCGGCGATTGAGCCCCAGGCCCGCAGATTAAGTGCGCCGATGAAAACAAAAAACAAACCGCGGTCGGCTTTCTCCAGCCGGCAGTACCGTCCACGGAGTGTGCAGCCATTTCCGACTCGACGAGCAGAATTATTACGCAGTCCATATTAGATCCCTTACTAGGTAGAGACAAAGGAAAACGCTGTACCTGCCAACTACCGCATAATCTCTCTTACGATTAGAGACGCAAAACGTTCAACGGCTTTGCCTGCAGTTAACTTGTACAAATGAGAGCTCTGTCATACTCTCACCCGGCTATCTTCTATCGCTTGAGAACGAAGGGACTTATCCTATCGTTCATATATCGCTCACAAATATCAGTTTACTATCTCCATGAATCATTTTTTATTATTAGTTAAAAATACCTGTTTTGTGGTCTGCGGGGGGTTGGAATACCGTAGATTTCGTGTGTTTCTGTCTCCTTTCGCTGGTTCCGTCTTTTGCTAGACCGGTATCGGTTTTTCAGTAGCGGTGTTAGTCACTTTGGCACTTTGGATGTTTTTTGGGCATCTTCAATGCACTGTCACCTGTACTGTTGTACAATACTTGTACGCTAGTTGCAAGTGCACTCAACGAACGATTTTTGTGAAACTAGCGCCCCCCTGAGGGTGGTGCGGAAATATACTTAACTAAAGTTCGTTGGGTGCACTTTAACCGATTAACTAGATTCTAAAAATAAACGTTTTTCAATAAATTTTCGATCAACAGGAAAACTATTATAATCGTAAATACACATTGCCAGTTGGTGTGCTGTCATATATTTGGAAGTCAGAACCTAATAGTTGTGACCAGTTGTGTGACATATTTGACCGATAATCCGACAAAAACAGGAACAACAAAATCACTCCCAACCCAAATAAGACTAACAACATCCCCCAAAAACACAATAATAAGACACACGTATATACACACGACAAACAGAAAACCACCACAGTACAAGTGACAGTGTAATGAGGATGGTAAAAAAACAACCAAAGTGCCAAAGTGACTATCATCGCTACTGAAGATGGCGAGCAGCCGAAACCGGTCTTGCAAAAGACCAAACCAGCGAGAGGAGACAGAAACACATGAAATTTACGTTTTTATTTTTTTTTTATTATTATTTCTTACATTCATTTGCCTTCTGAAAAAAACGAAACTGGCACAATCAGTTCGACTTCTAAATAGTTCAATTATTATCCGTTTCATGTGCCATGAGAACACGACGTGAGCGCCCTAACGTCATTTTAAAAAATAGCGCCAACGTTCGCAATTTTCAAACTTACAGAACTGACTGCTGTGGTCCAAAAAATGACAAAAGTTCACACGAACTGAGGGGGTCCCTAACATAAACGGAATGCTGTAAGAACGGATGTGGAAAACGAAGCAGGCACGTTTTAAAGCGCCCGCAAAATACAGGAAATGACTAGAACACCCGAGAGTCAGAGAAAGGACTGTAACACTGTGTTACGATTACGTTTCTTGTTGTCTTATATCATTACCTTTCCTATCTCCGGAAAAAGCTTTTTCAGATTCCATTTACGAAAAATGCTTTTATTTCAATGTTAACATTTTATATAGTATTATAATTATTTATCCATTTGTACGAAGCCTGTAAAAATCCTAATACGACACAAATCATACAATTCATAAATTTATTAATTTTTTATGTCGTTTCGAAGAACAGGGTAACGCGGACAAAAGGGGAAATTTGTTACAATCGTCCGAAGTATTATAAGATGTTCTCCGGTAAGGAAACGGATATTTGAACATTTCAAATTTTAATTTCTTTTACCTCTTCCTTCGTTCTTAGAACAAGACAGCACCGGATTTCTTTTTAACTTCCCGACGATAAAAAATGGTTTCTATACTTGACAAATACAGGCGTTTCGACTAGGCAGCAATAGAAATAAGTGGACGGCAAGTGAATAAAGAAACTGTCACCGCAGGGCCCAGCCGCGGTCGGTTTATTGATCGGCGATCAGCTGTGGTAACATAAACAAACTCTGACCTGTCGAAAGCGGAGGCGGCGGTCAGCCTGCACTCGAGTACCTTCCGTTTCTCCCAGCCCTCTTCGGTTTTGACCCACTCCTCGCCCGGTGATCTCCAGTCCTTCGATATGAACGGCATCTTGGCGGCTGCTCTTTCGACCCGGTGACCGTTGGCGACTGGCGGCTCCAGCGCTCTGGCTAGCCCGACCTTTCAAAACGTCATACGCAAAACTGATCCAGCTGATTTTCCCACTCGGTTCGGGAACGGAGAGTGGGCCCCCTCCACAAGACGACATCAGCTGGCCGCCGCCTACCGCGCCACCTACCCGCCCGGCCCCCAACTCTCTCCCGATTCGATTACAATATCGAAAATTCCCTAGCTTTATTTATGTTTTTCTACTTATCGGGGGAATTTCATGGCTCCGCTTTTTCGTAATTCTTATCTTTGCAAGTTGGCAGACAATAACTTGCTTGACCAACGAACATTGCTGAGATAAAAATGAAAGTAAACAAAATTAACGGTGATCCTTTATTTCGAGTAAGTAACCATTTTTTAAATTGCCTATTGTACAATTCTTATCTATTACCCGTATTTAATTAACTGTATTTATGGTATTGTTACCTTGAAGACTTTTAATCTAGTTATTTCTTCTCACAAAAATATTTTTAAACCTACAAACTGTCCCACAATTTTCAGAATAAAATTTAATTGTTTTACTTAAAAAAGTTTTACTTCTCTTTTACTTTTTAAATAAATAATTATTTTCTATCTCGTTTCGAGTATTTTTACTTGAGCAAATCTAAAGTTTTTAACACTATCTTTTAATTGGAAAAGAAAATAATTTGTAAATGTAAATAATGTTTAAATTTATAAATCTATATAATTTTATATGAGCTAAATCAAAGAATTAAGAAAATTAAGAATGTAAACCACTGTATTTTGTACTGTGCATTGTAATAATGATAACTATGAATTGTTCTACTATTATGCAATCAGAAATCAGTATGGGAGGGGGGATCTACATTACACGAATAAAACCAATTTTCTATGTACTTTTTGTGTTTAGGTCAATGAAGATAACCTTAATAAATTAGCAAATCAAATGACATATAATGGGTTTCTCTGAAAACAAGAGTTTAATTTTGTTGGTTTTTTTTAGTTATTTCTCAGTTTTAATTGGTGTTTTACACAGGGAGTTACTTCTATTACTTCTATTTACAATGTCGTTAATACTTATTCTGTAGCAATTTAAAGATTAAAATACTTGTTGTGTGAGGACGGTCCGGTGCGACCTGCCTAATTTTTAAAGCTCGAAGACTGCGGCGTAGTGGCGGTTAATTTTCCAACTGTTCTTCGGCAGGACTGAGGCGTAGCCCCGTATGGCTTTCAGCAGGGGGTAACTCGTACCGCCGCAAGCCCCATCATCAGAATCCGTTTCCGGGCTGAATGCCACCCCTTGTAAACCCCTTGACTCGACCAGCATCATCTATTCACCGGACATTATCATCATTCAGTTCAGAATTTAAAGTGAACCGTAACATGCTAGCGCACTCATTCTTTTGCCGCCCGATTGATCCTTCTGCATACATCGGCTGCAGAGTGTTACATTAGTGCAGAAGAATAGTAAATGATACGTCTGACAGAAATAATTCCGAGTAATTCAAGACGCTTAAGGAAAATTCTTATAATTCGTACATTTATTTTGTGACGAATGTATGCATTGATTATACTTAATTATATATACATTGTTGAGAGTAGTGCTTACCTTTTCATCAATGCTAAAATGGTTTTCGTAAGAAATTAGCAGTTTATCCCACGTAGCGAAAGGCATTTTAGCATTGTCATCCCAGAAACATTTCCAGGTTTTGTTCCAAGTACCTCCAACGCAGCACTAGAAAAATATCTTGCCAGTTATGTAGTATCAATTTAGCACTTTTAAATAATAAATATAAATATAAATAAATAAATAAATAAATAAATAAATAAATAAATAAATAAATAAATATATATATATATATATATATATATATATATATATATATATATATATATATAGTAAATAAGAATAATTAAATTCTTATAGTAAAATTATAGTACTTACGACTGACATATTTTCGGTATACCAGTCCTCTAGGTCTGTTTCGAAATAACTGTTGGGCGTTGGGGTGGTTTTCAGTTGGTAAATTAAGGCTATCCCATTTAAACTGAGGACTATTTTTTCCCGACTGATCCCATAACTCACCGCCTGGTCTACAAGATAGCTCTGAAATATTGTAAATATTCAAATGTCTTACATTTCAAATTAACGGTTTGAACGTTTTTAATTAAATATATGAAACTTCATACACTACACTATTTATATGGCGGAACCCCCTTTGAAAAATGTGTCGTTTAAAGTCATGCCCTTAAGCAATACCGCTAAGAAAAGCCTAAAAAATGTTTTAGAGAATCCTATTAAAAGGCCTCCTTCTTATCATCAATTCTTATGAAATAATTCCCCATCATTCCGATGGCGACATTCAATTGTTCAGCAGTGCTGTTATAATTTTCTGCATACTCACCAAAGAAGCCTCCTCTAATGGCGCGTAAAGTGGATTGATGATTTTCGGTTTTCCTTTGGGTTTCTTATGCTTCATAGTTAGAATGTAAAGGTCGACTTTTTCAGTGATTTCCCTTGAATCCTGCCAGATCCATGTGTCTGTGTCATCTGTTACAGTATATTCATAACCCAATAGGTAGTCTTCAGTGTACAACTCCATTTTCAGCAACTGGCATCGAATTAGTTTTTATTCCTTCTAAATATTATATGTTTGCTAGTAATCAGACGAATAAGCTGGTTTTTAAAAACGGTTCTTCGAGTACCAGTCGGCAGTCGGAGCTTCTCGAACGCCTCACATCAAAATGAATGCATTTACTTCTGATTTACTAGGATGTTTATCGTTTATAACGCGGCAAAAACATTGAATAAAAGGAGGAGTTAAAAAATAAATAACTCACATGTAAAAAGTTGGAAAGTTTGATGCGTTTCTTGTCCTTATCAAAACTCGGATTAATCACAACACCGTCCAAACTGTGGCTTCTGAGAACATACATCAAAATTAAGTTATATTAAGAAAAATTAAATTAAAATCGCTTATTCGTCGCATTTCCAATGGGGCCAGCTAATGTTGAGGCGCTATCAGCGTTCAATGCAGAAAAAAAGAATGAGGAAAATCGAATGGGTAGACTGTCTCCTTCATTGGATGACGGCAAATGTGAGCAAGGAACGAAGATATGCAGAAGTAGTCGATACAGTGAAGAATTATTTAGACCGAAAATAAGATATTTATTGTACATAGGTTTGAATCCCTTCAATTTTTCTATGAAACTATACTTTAACTATAATAAGCTATAAGAAGTATGCTTAAATCTGACTGTGGCCTACAAGTTTTCGTTACAAATTCCTATAACGAAGTAAACAACAAACCTGAGAAAGGTCAAACACTGCTTGATGAACTGCTTTTCACTGTCGATGGATTCGATTTCAAGGCTTATCAGGAATTTCAGATTTTTTTTGCTTTTTTTTAAGCGTTTAGCGGCATTAAGTAAATCTGAAAGAAAAGATATTCCAATGTCTCGCATTAATAGTAGGACAGACGCTTTTAATTTAGTGAATTTTTTGGGGGTCGGCGAGGGTTTCGAATACCCGTTACAGACACTTTCGCCACTCTCGCGATCGACTAGACGCTAGGCCGGGTGTGTGGAGATGATCTGATCGTAAGTGTTCTAATCAGAACTACCGGCTACTGTTCTTAATCAGAATACGGTTACATAACTTGGGCTTAAGCGGTTGGACTTGCCTTCGTCGTACACGGAGAACGTCTCCGGATCGACCGTGTCCCGAAGCGAGAAATGAGTGCAGAGATCACCCCACTCCTCGACCAAATCTTCAGAAATTGTACATAATAGCAATCTCTCGGGCTTCAACTCTGTTCCTGTTCGGGAGAAACGTTAGATTTCAGTGGTTCATTTCCACTCAAATGTACAAGGTTAATATTCATTCCATTGCTGATATCGGGTATTCTATTTTGGCAATAATGTGACTTTGGCTTAGAGAGTCAGTCAGTCATAGCTTGTCTTGTCCTAATCCCTTTCCTCCGTTACCCGTTCATTATTTCCCGTCGAAGGCTAAAATGCCACAAGCGGGTGATTTGTTCATAATTAGAACCATGTGAGGACAATCAATTGCACCTACATATAACATGTAAGATTGTTGATTATCAAATAAAAAAAGTTAAAAAAGACCTACTATTATTCCTATCAGGTAATAAATACTATTTTTTCAGAATTATACATAAGAACTAGTATTAAGTTATTATTATTATATGATATGATTTTATTCGCGTTTTTGGCTCATTTACCTTAAGGAGCTCATTTACGTTAGGGAGTGACAGAAAATAATATTTTTGATATCTCCAATAGAGCTCGCAGACAGCCATGTAACTATTTACAATTATAATTATTCAAATTTTAACTGTTATTATTTTTATTGCTGACATACGATTGGTGCAGGAGTAATGGACCTGCAGATATTTCGAGTATTCAGGACAAGGGTCGCCGAAAACAGATTTGTTCACATTGAATGAACATTTCCTTTTCCCATGACACCTGTCAACACAAAAGCAAATGATATATTTACGTTGTGGCATTTTTACTACGTAAATAATAATTATTGCTTACTTAGGCGACATATTATCGCTAGTAGGCGACAAATTGCCCTCACAACATGAGAAGTTGAAGTTGAGTCTTACATATTGCTAACTTGGTGAAATTGGCTCTGCTTGAAACAAAGGACGTTGTTGTAATAGGGTGAGGGGCTGGGTCGGGGTCCAGGACATGTATCCCATTCTGCTCGCCCGTAGAATGCCGACTTTATATCAACAAGACCGGTCTCGCACTCCATCTTCACTCTCTCCTCATCCCCTTCGCAAACCGTAAGCTGTTTAGGTACTGCAATACACAAACTACCGATCAAAATTTCTCTTATATATATTCTGAAAATTCTGACTGGCCAGATCCAGTACAAAATTTGGGCTAAGGGCAACCTAAAAAACGAAAAAAAACGGGAATATTTTAGTCAATATTAATAATGACTAAATAATATATATAATAATATATACATATATACTATAAGCAAGTACAAGTAAGTTATAACCTCTGTCTTATTATAACCTCCTATATATAATATGATGAAGAATATTGTGCCTCATATTTTACTGTCGATGCTAATTGGGGATCATGTATAAATTAACATTGTAAATTTATCTACTAACTGATTAAAATAGCTTGGCGTATTTGATGGAAATCCCCCCAGTACTACTTGTCGCCATTCATTTGAATACCCTCCTCAATGTCTTCTCAATAACATTTTCAGGAGTGGGGAAACCCTTTCCCCAGGAATTGATGATTATGCTATTATTCGTCTTATTCCTTCCCATACTCGTCTCTCTTCTCATGAATAGAGAGAGAATATGAACTGAAAGAGAAATCTGAACTTCTGAGAATAAGTAGTTCTTTTTATGTTCTAAAAAATTTTACTGTAAATATATAAAAATTTATATTTGTATATATATATATATATATATATATATATATATATATATGTACACACAAAACTAAATTGTAGGGCCTCATCCACATCCTGAACTCCATGGGAGTGTATGCCCAATGCATAGTTCGGAGCCAGTTAACTGCATCATTGAGTTATCTGCCGGATATGGTAAAGCAACACTATTAGTAACAATTTAATTTATAAAATAACTTAATATGACTGGCTTTCGCACCGCAATAGTATGTTATTTTCAGGTATTTGCCGGATGTTTTGCAGTTTGGTCCCGGTTCGTCACCATCCAGAACGATTTGGCATTGCTCCTTGTTTTGGCACCTATCAACAACGAATTAATTTTATCAATAATGAATATTATTCGTAGCATATGTTGTGAATTGTGATCACCGACTTTGAATACACATTTCGATCCATCACAATAAAGTCATTTTATCGTCTCATTTTGTCCAGCGTTCCATTAATATTTTACCGTACACCTAACAGTATATCCTAACTTAATATCGAGGTCTAATTTGCAATTATACATATGTAAAAATCTTGTTAGCGTACATTGCACATATTTCACTGATCTTCCACTCGGATTTCAAATTGCGAGTAGGTTCAAAGCTGGATATCTAAAATATTTCTTCATTACAGATAACTTATAGTGAATACTTACATAGTTTTGATACTAATTGTAATATCGCGTCCGTTCTGATACACCGCTTTCTTAATGAAAATGGCCAAATCCCGACAGCGGATTATAATTGTACTTTGTTCGCATACATTACTAGAGTACCAATCTCCTGCAATAACAATGTTTACAATCTCTCCAGATTACTTTTGTTATTCTTATATTAACATTGGTTCGAATGTTCTTTTCGTTTTTTTTATTTGATGGCGCAATTAGGATAAGCTGTTATGCGCCCTGGTTTGAATGTTATCCATCCCGAAACCACATAAAACTTTCTGATCATAATTGGACATTATATTCAATAGATATGGCCCAATTTTTATTGGCAGTTTGACCTAAATAAATTAACTATTTTAGTCCTTCGCATATAAAGCGATTAATGCAAATTAATCGTGTTACTTTAACGAAATATTTTCGAGTATTTAAATATATTTATTTATAATTAGTGTATATTAATTTATATTAACATTTTTATATATGTGTATTTATATTTATTTAATTTACAATACCTGTTTTGTGGTCTGCGAGGGGTTGGAATACTATGGATTTCATGTGTTTCTGTCTCATCTTGCGGGTTTGGTCTTTTGCTAGACCGATTTCGGCTGCTTTAGTTAAGTACATTTCCGCACCACCCTCAGGGGTGCGCTAGTTTCCCAAAAATCGTTCGTTAAGTGCACTTGCACCGATAAACTAGCGTACAAGTATTGTAAAACAGTACAAGTGACAGTGACAGTGCAGTGAGGATGCCCAAAAACATCCAAAGTGACTAACACCGCTACTGAAGATGACGAGCAGCCGAAACCGGTCTAGCAAAAGACCAAACCAGCGACAGGAGACAGAAACACACGAAATCCACGGTATTTTTAATCATCTGCGGTCAGAAACTTACTTGAGCAAGTGTAGGATAATACAAGGTGCTTATTTTGTTGTGGACATGGTTCAAGGTCTCCTACGAGGACCCCCCTGTTGAGAGACACCCGACAATCATCTTTGTAGTTGCACCTGTTTCAAAAACATAAAGATCCAGTTAAAAGAAAACATTCATAAAAACTGTAATAACACTAGCTCTTCCTATTGCCGCTACCCAGGTTGCACTCAAGCCAGTAAAGAACGTGGCTTCAGTATTGAATATATCCACTCTTATTGCAAGGTTATTGGAAGAAAACAGGAGACATGGAATTTCATCCATGCCATGTGGAAGATAATGTATTTTTTTGTATAATTAATATATTACTAATGTTGCGTTAAGTTAGACCTGGCTTGAAGGATGTTGGTGATGTCCATCGGAGGACAAGAGGGCTGATTTTCGGAGATCGGGACGTAAATTGCTGATCGTATTAATAGAATTTTGAACGGGCACGTCACTAGGCTGGACATCGCTTCCTTGGAAGTATCACCCGTCGTGGCTAAAAATAAATATAACTACACTATTATTTCCTACTGTGATTCGAGTTTTGCCCTCAATGATTACCACAATTCCGTGGTTTATGTCAAACTGCATCTGGTGACACTTTCAGTCAAGTCACCTCAAGGTAGTTGGAGCAACAAATTATCTGAACCGAAAATTTAATTAAGTTAATTTTTCATCGTTTAAAAAATGCCCATCGGAATTCGCCCATTTGGTTTTCCATTAGTTCCTTTGATCGAAAGAGAACATTTTCGGAAATCCAGAAAAATAATAAAAGGACAAAAAAAGCCTAATTAAAATGCCTAAAACCAAATAGGCGAGAGAGAAAATGGTAATGTAAATAATGCCGAAAAACCCCCCAAAACGCCTTACAATAAATAACGAAACAAATTTCTCACATAAGGAATTATTTTATATTTTAATGTTATTACATTTTTACCAATGGAAATTTATTCACAAGTATTAGGTCGCACGTGGGCACGCACACACTATAACATCTGCTTGATTAAAAAACTAAATGTATTCTGCCGCATCGGTGATATTACGCTGAAAACTGAGAATAAAAATATTTAGTACCTGATTCCACTGGGTTGATCCTTGGTAATGACTTACAAGCGGCTGGACAGTTAATATTTGGCAGGTTGGGGTAATACGGTGCGTCTGAAAGTTTAAGTTAAATTTTGTTATTTTCAAAAAAGCCAATTGGTTTGAGGCTAGGTATGGGAATAATTTAGCAACATGTAGTGTACTCGTGTATCGTATTCGATGGATATCAGCGTTCCATTCTATTCCCGGCAAACATGTTCCATATCGATTTATTTATTCATTTTGTTTTTGTGAAGAATGTTTTGAGATACTAATATACTGCTTCGTGCAAACAATGAAACAATCTCATTCATAACGCTAATGTCGATATCACGAAATCAATATTCGGAAGCCATTATATATATATATATATATATATATATATATATATATATATATATATACATAAATACATATATACACTCACACACCAAAGTGTGTCTTATCTAGCTTCCTGTTTCATACTCTGAATTTGATGTACTTGATCATAGTTAATTCTTGGCGAAGAAATTAATTGATAAAGTAAAAAACAATTCGATTTTCCTTGTACAACACTGAGGTCCAAAACAATTGAATTCAACTCCCGCGGTTATTAGTACAGCCTACCCAAATAGTATACCAAATTTATCATAATACATACACACTTAACAGCAACTACTTATACTAAACGTGGTGATATGCAATGTATGCAGATGTTATATCGATAAATCAATAATAATTTGTAATATTATTTTGCTTTAATATTTTTGGTAAGTTCATAAATCTCATGTTTAAAGAAGAACGCATTATAGACTTACTTGGGCCACAGGTGAACTCGAAAAATAAATATCTGTTCGGGTAAGCATTAAACAGGGAACAAAACAAATCTTCATTGCCTTGCAAGACGCAGCTAGTTTTCCCTTGACATCTGTAACATTTGTTCACATTACATCTACTTAAAAAATTACACGGTATCGCATTCTCATTTTATACCGTGTCGAACGGAGTGTGCCGCGAAAATCGAAAATAGGAGATGCGTCTTCTTTGAAAATATAATATGACAAGCTAGAAAACGAAGAGCTGACTGCGTGCCGATGAAGCAGTGTCACTGCATTGGCAGAAGAATATTTATGGGATACTTACAAGTTCCTGACATAGTCCAACCGGGTATAGTTGTTACAGGCTAGAGGCCTATCGACCGTAGGAACACAATGGAAATCTTTTAAGCCGAAACTTGCCATGCGTATGTCCATAACACCCTTACCGCAACGTAGCATTACACTCGAGCCCACTGGGACGTACGTTTTTGTAGGTCCTTGAAATTGAAAGAGTGTGTTATATATGATATAGCTATGCAACACGGCGGTACGTGGAACGAATGAATGTTTGTTGTGAATGATTCTAATAAACAACGATTGTAATTTCACTTTGTTTATTAATTCTTTCGAAAATCGTATTACACTATTTGTGGTGGAAGGGTCCGCGATGGTTCGCGTGATGAGATGGAGCTCATCAATAGAAAAACTTAGAACGGAGTGGCCACACCGGTTTCACATTCTAATCATAATCAATGGAAAGATAGATTTCAAGCATCTTTAACAGAGGAGGGGTGTCTATCGAGTTAATTAGGATGGGGATGAAACTTTAGGAACCGGGATTTTGTAACTTCGTCGACTGTCAGTATGTTGATGTTCTGGTGAATGGTGTGAATAGACGAGGAGCACTAAGCATTATTCGAAGGACTTTTGATTGGAATCTGTGGATGCGAGCGATGTTGGATGTCTTGATGGACCTCTCACACACATCTCTTAGGCCTACATGTCTTAATCATAGACAATCGATTCAGGTAGGAGTGATTAACCTATGACCCGAGAATATGGCCCCTCTAAAGGTTTTATTCGCAAACGGCTTTCATTTGCCATGATCGCAGTTGCTTTGCGTAATTCTAACTACGTTTAGGCACTTAATTCAGGCAGACTTACCACAATCATATTCGAGTTTTAAAAGAGCTCCAGAATTGTTGCAATATGTTCCCTCACCCGGTATTTTGAAACTGCATTCGTGTTTATTTCCGCAACTACCAAGAATAGAGTAATAACATTTATGTTAGTCATGGAACTTTTATTATAAGAAAACGCTGACAATTTTCATACGATAATACCAAATGCATAGATCAAATAACTATGAATTTTTATCCGAAATCAACGAATATTTGCAAGTGACCATCCTATGATGTTTCCCAACATGACGCGTTAAGAATTAGTTTTTGCTACATAGCTTAACAATAACAATAAACCTCTCCTTTCATGAATGGGATAATAGAACAAAAGTGTTCTTGTACACCAGTTGCACGAGTCATATATTACCTTTAAATATGTATAATATTAGAACACTGTATTATAGCATATCGTGACTGCGCAAGAAATTTTATTGTAAGATTTTTTGTATTTATATTATTACAATGTACTCACAGTAAATAGTACATAATTAGGAATTAGGATACAAATAAATATATAAAAAATTACTCTGAAATTACTATTATTGACAGATTATTAAAATTATTGAATGGAAGAAAGAATCAATAATGGTACTTGCTTTTGTATCATCCATGTCGTGACGTCGTATCCGCTGTGGTATTTGGCTGAAATTATTCTTATAAAATTGTACTCATCGCACATTAGCTTGTAGTTATGACCGATGCACAAATTTGATGTGTACAGTGTCACTGCAATATTAACATTTCTATAACATTTCTCCGCCGATGTCTAAGAATTGTGTTCCGAATACACAATTCACGAAATTTTGAAATATTTCATACGTATATTAATCTCAATAAATCAAACATCACGCCACTGAGAGGCCTGATCAGTAATAGACGGTACTCGGATATTAAATGTCAAGACCTCGGGAGGGTATTAGGGTAATATAAGACAACAATTTCTTTGGAGTATATCAAAACAAACAACCAAAGACTGCTGAATGAGTTGAATCAAATACACGAATTCATAGGGGAAAGGCACGTTTATTTTAGTTAAGTTATATTTACTTTCCTGTATTTCCACGAATACTAAATAAATACTAATAAATGTCAGTTATTCCTCGGGTTATTTAATTTCAACTAATTAAATGAGATAACTCAACAGAAAATGATGTGGGACTCATTTGAGTGATCAAATTCTCATTTTAGTTTTGGTTACCTGACGCCTGAACAGAAAACGCCACTACCACATATAAATTTATAATTTTCATAATTCACAGGCGAGATATAAAAATTACACATTTATTGAAACGACCGACGGTTAATTTGTGCGAATATCCAAACCACGCGAACAACACTCTGAGACTGACCCTATTCAGCCGTTAGGTTTTATCTAGTTGGTTCATCTTGCCCCATACATATACATATACAGACACACACGCACGGCATTAACATTATTGATATCACTATTGATTGCCCAGAATAATTTTTTGTTTCAATAATTTTACTTTTCTATGGTACTACCTATTTTTTTTATATTTTGTACCCAGTATTTAACCTTCTTTACTTTATATCCATTTCCATGTATCCAAATTATTTGTAAGCAATATTTTCGTTAAGACTGACATTTTACAATTATGTTATGGAATGTTATAAATAGGATAAGATGGAAAATAATTTTAACAAAATAATTAATTATCGATAAATAAATGATAGCTTATCGGAGCATGCCCCTAGCCATGAGGAGGCTAAGGCCGTTATAATTACCGAAACCTCGAGACGCGAACATCCTTATACGTACAATATCAGTCCGCGGCGCATTACTGGAAGGATTATTTATTTTAAATGTTTCTGTTAAAAAATCAGTACATATCAGCACACACTTTATTATTTTATAACTGATGGCTGTGGTATTTATACTGAGAGATTTCTTTTCTCGGGGGACGCCACGATTCAACACATCTACAATGGTGGCCTCAAATAGTTTCATATATATATATATATATATATATATATATATATATATATGTGTGTGTGTGTGTGTGTGTGTGTGTGTGTGTGTGTGTGTGTGTGTGTGTGTGTGTGTGTGTGTGTGTGTGCAAATATAATATAGCTCAAAATGATACAAAGTTACGTAGGTTTCTTGTGTATCTGTCTCCTCTCGCTGGTTTGGTCTTTTGCTAGACCGGTTCCGGCTGCTCGCCATCTTCAGTAGCGGTGTTAGTCACTTTTGGCACTTGTAGTGACCAGCGGGACCAGCGAGAGGAGACAGAAACATCCATCGCAGACCACACAACAGGTATTTTAAGGTATACAAAGTTAGATAATACCACGATAAGCCGGGAGGAGAGACTGCCCCTAGCCCTCCCTCAGTGGGCCTATCCCACTGCCCAACGTGGGAATGACGAGGTCTAAAGGTTAATAAACAAAAAGGTTCATAGGCAAAATCTTTACTATTTTCTATTGTATTGAACAATAGGTTAGAGCAAAGAAAATGGTTGTTAAAATACTTTAATATATCGTTTGTAATATAAGAACATAATTATTCATTTTTGTTTTTTCAATGTCCTCTATGTAGTATAGTTCACCTTTGAGGAGTCAAGTGTCAACTTGGTTACATGCAAGGTGAAAAATATGAATTTATGAATTTCCTCAAGAGAATTTAATAATCACATATATATTGTACATTAAATTTTACATAATATCTTTAAACATTATAATATGGGAAACAATTGTATAAAACACAAATAAAATATAATATTTTATAACTCCAACAAAAAACTTATTAAAAACAAAACAAAACAATTTTGTGTTGAAACAAGTGAGCAATTAACACAAAATTTTCAGCTACAAATATAATAATAGAATATATATATACAAATTAATTATTTGATTTTTATTCCTTATATAATGGAAATTTTTATAGCTCTAGTTATAAAAATAATTTTTTTTTGGAAGGCATTAGGGAAACATGATTGGTATGTACACATGCATAAGAAGAATGAAGAATATAGACAAATTGTGCCAGCACTTCACTTAAGTACTAATAGTCATTCAATTTCAAAAATATCTCACCTATAATAAATATAACACAATCGGCTTATGCAGCCACCAAAACTATAGCAGAGGCCTCATTTTGGTACATTCATCTTGCATTTCATATTGACTAGAGTAAAATTCCAAAATTGCATATAGTTCCCTGCAAATGTGTTACCCTTTCTGACAAACTACAATAAATTAACTGACCAATATGATATGATCAATTACATAAACTGCATGATATGTACTGTACACATTAATAACTCTATATATATATATATATATATATATATATATATATATATATATATAGTTATAGTTATTAATGTATAAGTATGTATATATAATAACATTGACAAAAGGATGTAAAGGAAATGGATGACAATTATCTATTGCATTCTAATATATAGACATAATGCAAGTTTGTCTACTTTGTCTACTTAAAAAATTGTAACTAATTCCCATCACTATGCATACTCTTGTTTCAGTGTTCCCTTTATATATCAGTGTTCACTGTAGTTGGATTAGAAATAAAATTCTAAAACGTTTTCTGATATGAAATTTTAGTTCTAAGTATACTCAAATGAAAAAACAAAACAAAAAACTGGATGAAATAAACACAATTCTATATGGTAACCTTATTGAACCATTGCCATAACTAGATCTTTCAGATATTGAATAGGAAGCAATTTAAATAAAATAAACTTACCTTTTGAAAAATTAAAATTGTATTATTTAACCAAATTTATTATTTTGTTTTTTTTTAACTATTTATAAAGTTTATACTACTCTAGAAATTCATATAGTAAAAAAAGTGCTTCATATTTCATGTATTGCAATGTACATTATACATAAATGTTATTTGAATGGAGTCGAGTTTAAAATTAAATATATATATGTATATATCGAAAATGCATCATCACCTAAATTTGGTATTACTTTTCAACAGGTAATTGTTATATATAATTTATATTCTGTGTCAAATGCCATTTTTTGGCTCATCTAACTCTTACTTCCTTTTTACCAATACTCAGAAGAAGGCACACCAGAAATTCTTTAAGGAATTTCTCTCACAAGTGTAATGAGACTGTCTTTCTTAAAATTTCAAGACAACTTATCATTACGTTGAAGACATGAGTTCAAGAATTGACAAGGAAGAAAAAATCAAGGGTTGGTTAAAATACGTCTGTTCCCATCAATCTTATAATACTTATTGTTTCAACTTGCTTAAAATGATAGTACACCATTTGTTTTGTCTTTTTATTTTTTTTACTATCCCTTCAAGAAGAAGAATTCTAAATTTAATTCTGCACTGTATCCTAATTTTTTGGGCTATTTGTTAACTGAATTTGAATTGGGACAAGTGAATTTGAATCGTGCGTCAATATGCAAGGCAAGATGCCTTATTTCAATAATTTTTGCTCTTTATAATAAGTTTCATTCATTTGGTTCACCACCAGAAACTAAAAGGAACATTAAAATCAATAATGTATTAATATTAGCACTGTTAAATTTTATTACTAGACGTGGAATTATAATTGACGGTAGCAACAAGCCAAAAAGGGGCTAACATGTAAGCAACCAAGGGTAAATAGCCGGTGGTGAAACTGCAATGCATCCCATGTAATCAGTGTCCACGTTATTTCAGTTAGAAAGTGGTATCACGAATAGATTAAACTCTGCGGCGACTAATCACTTTTCAAAACAACTAGCGAGCATAGTCTGTCTTCCTTATTTATATAAAAATAAATTCAAACAACACAAGATACATTGGAAGAATGTAAATCCACCCCTTTTTGTAAATCTCTTAGGTAGTCGGACAAAAGACACGAGAGAGTAGAGGGTAGGTTTTCGCGCTATCTGAAAATACGCTTTCAATTTCATAAATCTCGAACAATAAGGCAATGATTTTTTCTCTTTTGTCTTGTAAGGACGGTAACACGAAAGTCGGTAAGACAGGAATATAGAAGGGTAAGTGGATTGGGCGGGTTTCGGGTCCGATTGTTAGCTGGAGGGGGCGGGCGCTCTCCTGGCCAGCCACTTCTGGAGCGGCGGAACACCGAACAGCATAACCCCACTTATCGCCATCATTATCCCAGAGACGATGAACCCGGGGTTGTAGGAGTGCATCGCGTCGTACAGCCAACCTGCCCAACAACAAAATACTGTCAATAAACAAATAACAAAGTGATGTGTCCATATCGTCCGAACGGTATTTCGATTCTAATAATATAATAATACACTAAGGCGCTTGCTCGTACCCTTCGCTACTGAAACATTCTGCCGCATTGTCACTGCTCAATTCATGCGTTTATCGGTCAGGCTTTAACCGGATAGTAATGGTGTAGCAAACACGCGGTGGTCAAATCAGCGGATGGAGAGAGTAGGGGCCAAGACTGGTGAAACTAGTGTACATAGTTTCGCCAGATTCTTATGTTAAAAAAAAACTCAATCCGCGAAACTAAATTAATAACGACACATTGAAGGAGTGATTGACACGTTGATCGAAGGAGTCCGATCGTTTTGACCTTCTGTCTTCATTCATCAATTTCATCTGTTCGGCTTTCTCCCATAATATAGCGTGTCTGCACTTAGATTAAGGGTTCTGTTTTCATTGCCTCTGCAACTTACCTAGGTAAAGATATCACCATGCAAAAAATGATGAAAAGCAAAAACCGTTCTAGGTTAGTATTATATAGATCAATGGAGGCAGAGGTCGCATAGAAATACCTAGCCGACCATATACAAATACCTGTACACAAATACCTTCAATATTGTTTTAACATGAGTTCATTGTTGTTGTTGTTTATTGTTGTTAATCGAAGGGTATCCACTCAGTACTGCATGGCGTCATCTTACTATCCTTAACATCTTTGTGCCTTCTCTTGGCAAATTGCGCAACCCTCATTAACCAAACTCTTATAACTGAAGGGTTCAGGGGTAAAAATACTAGTTATGTACTAGTAAACTCTAATTCTTATACAGACTTGTGTATATATTGAGGCAGTTAATTTTTCTTCATAAATATATAGTCATGCACTAATTAATTCTTGCTTATGAGATTTTAGTTTGTTACGAGAATGAAAATTGTGATTAATAATTGTATTTTAATACCGGTAATAGGTGGCCCGATCAAGGAGGCGATTCCTTGGAAAAGCAAGAGCAAGCCGAAAGCGTTGGTGAGTTTGTCGAGGCCGAGGAGGTCGACAAGGATGACAGAAGTTAGACCCACGTACGCACCGGCCGTAAACCCGTAGACGATAGCGTACAGAACAAACGCGTAGAACGATGAACAGAAGGCACTTAGAGATGTACCTGCAACAGAAATATAGCCACAGGAGGGGAATTAATTAAAAAACTTTCGCTATAATAGTCAAAGGACGAGCACGGGTACTCACTCAAACCGCAAATGGAGAGAGAAATAATGTAGACGTTGAGACGGTTGACCCAGGGTTTGTCTGAAATGTAACCAAGGATGATACGTCCCGCCGTGTTGGCTATCCCGATGACGGCCAGGAGCTTACTTGCATCCGCCGTATCTATCCCCCTTTCGTCCGCCTGGGGCTAAAACAGAAACAACGTTCCGAAGTTATTCTTTCTAACTGCTAACCTTTTAATAACAATTAAACGGCCGATACACCTCTAAATAGATTTGTTGACCGAATAATTATTCATTTAAAAGGAAAACATCCGACGATACTATGATACTTACAACGATGTAAACGTAGGGAACGTTGAAACCTATGCTGGTACAGAAGTTGGATATTGTGAATATGATGAAGATTGGATCTTTGAGGAGGGAGAAGTCCAACATTCCTCTGAAACCGTCGACAGTCTCTCGGGAACACTGGACCAGGCCGCAGCAGACCCTCTCCGTCTCACTCTGGTCAGGGGCCGCAATACGATTCACCACAGATTTATCTTCCGAACCTCCTAACTCCATTGCCAGACCGGGAGTCGACCTGCAAACACCGATTCATCCACGTTCATTAAACGCGTTATGTATTTTTCCTCCGATTTTCCCTATTCTGGTAGGTTTTCTTCTCGCAAGTAAAATTTCAATGCGTTTCCGTGGGTTTGACTGAAAAGTACCGTCCTCAGCTTTAAACTGGGTTTTAATGATTTCGACTATTGTCACTTTAAACATCGCACGGAGGATGTACTTTCAATACTGCGTCTATTTCATGCAAAATGATTATAGTGAGTCTATTCTGTTGTAGATCAGTTTTAGGAACTCGACAGTAACCGATGCAAAATCGATAAATATTAAAACGAATATACTTGGATAGGTTGGCGAGGCTGCCGCTGTACATGATGTCCTTCCTGTACATAATTCCACTGCCCCTGGAGGGCCTTCTCTCTGCGTGATGAAGGAGGGGCTGGCTGACCGCTAGCCGGTTGATCTCAGAGTTGGGTTTGGAGGGCCGCGGCCTCCCGTTCATCGCCGTTTCTCCAACCGCCTCGTCACCGTGAACGCTATGCGGACGCTTCACCTGTCCACCAAAATAAATCCCGATATTTTTGACAACGTCTATGTTTGAAAATAACAGAGGGATCTGATTTCGGCGTGACTTTCGTTCCGGACGTTATTACTGGATTGAAGATATATATTTGTCTTCGGGAAACGGAGTTGGAACGTCATATAATATGAAAACGGGCCGTAAGAATTCCACTGGGGGTTTATGAGTTGAATATGGCTGACCTTGGCTGCCCCGTTGATCTGGTTACGGCCCCGGGTTGCGGCCTCGGGGTCCTTGGTTTGTTGTGGGTGCTCCAGTGGCCTGAACAGTATACCGAAGACGATGCAGTTGAACATGAGACCGCCGACGATGAGCATGGCGCCCCGCCAGGCGAAAGTCTCGACGAGGGCCTCCGTGAGCGGGGCCATGATGAATGTACCTAGCCCAGAGCCGCATACGGCTATGCCGGTCGCCAAAGACCTGTACTTCTCGAAGTAGCACGTCACCGAGACTATGGCCGGTAGATAGATCAACCCCAAACCGAGACCTTTACAAAACACGGATAATGGCCCGTTCATTATTAAGTGTGGTGTAAATTTAGAAATAACCCAATTTAAAATGTTGTCGCTCTTGCGACATTTTCTTTATTCAGGACCGGTTTAGCCTTCATCCAATTGTAATCCGTCAATAAATTACTTACTGTACTGGCGCCTGCGCGTGTAACTTGTCACTGCGCTCCAAGTAGCAGTGAATCAAATTCAAAGACCGCAATCAAAGTATTGCAAATAAATGATACTTGGCAGACCTGCTACAGCACGGCTACATTTTTTTTTGTGTTATTTAGTTCATTCCATCTTCTGGGTGGATGTTTTGCTCTCAATGCTGTCTTACGACTATCAAATCAATTCAACGATAATCAAATTAAGATTTAGGTCTGAAAGAGCTGAAAAAACATTAACTGATGTTTCGTACTGATGGTCATAAATCAGGTCATCCGAGGTTCCTCTTGTGGTACTACGCTCGCAGAATTGACTAGTTTTACTTACTCACGAACTTATTTATTCCGTCTATATGTCTTTCAGTTGTTACCCAACATCTTCAACGCAGATATGGCGTCCTAACATATGATAAATAGGTTTTTCATGAATTTAACCCCGTGTTTTTAATACCAGATATTTGTTTTTTAAGAAGACGGACAGCACTCAGTTCAAATATAAATATTGACCCATTTATTATCAACGACCGGCTGTTTCTATATTGAAACAATATCAGTTTAAATTGTGTTTATTTTTGTGTTTTTTATCAGCCCGTCAGCGCCAGAAACTAATTCAAAACGTAATTAATGCTATCGAAACAAAGTAAACATCAATCCAATAATTTATGGAAATGAGATATCTTATGGTAATCATATCGATTTATATTTACACAGCGATCGGAAACGCTATTCCAGAATTGAAATAAATTTGTTAATTTTCAAGATTCCTATCTGCCGGGAATGCAGAATTGGGACTGCTTCAACACCTCGTTCCAATTTTAAGGTTGGCAAAAATGTATTCACAAATGTCTGGCCCATTAGGCTGTGGATTTTTTTCGAATTACCTGCTCAAAATTCACAAAAATGTCTCCAGGTAATAACTTAGAAAAGCGCTAATAAACTCACCTGTGAATGAATAATAAATAGGTAAATATTATATTTAAATGTAAAGAACGTTAGAAACAGTTATCCTATTAAAACCACAGGTCTGGCAATCCATAATCTTCCGCTAAATATTCATCCGACAATAAGAAATAAAACTTTGTTATGATTTGTACCTGTCAGTAGACCAACTGAAATGTATAGAGTGAAAATGCTGTTTGCCAAAGAGCTGAGGCAGAGAGAAATGCCGGCGAGCAAACCTCCGGCCACCGTAACCTCCCGGCAACCGTACTTATTCACCAGCGCACTCGACAGCGGACCTATAAAATATAACGATTAGCAATCTTTTCATTTCCAGTATACTACGTTCATTTTTATATTGGCTGGTAAGTTACAGGAATTGTTCAAACAATTTTTTTAAACGTTTGACGAGGACGTGGCTGCAATTGAAGCGTCCCATAAGGGAAAATCCAAAACCGGTCTAGGTCAAAATCAAACAGGCGTGTGCGAGTAGAAAATCCCCATGAGTTATTTGTATTACAGACCATCGCCGACTCCCAAGAAATAGTTAAAATTAAATATGCGAACATTTCTGAAAGAATCCTTTAATTTAAAAAGGAAAAAAGCATTTCATTTCTTATGCTAGGTTGGAAACGTATTGGGAAATCCAATTATTTATATAAGCCAAAGAAAACTTGCTCTGCACTATTGACTTTCTAAAATCTCGGTCAGACCGAACTTTTTTATTTCTCCAACTTCAATTTTCCTTTGGCTTGGATGCAGAGAGTTTTGATTGGATGTCCCTTACTAGGATCGAACTGAGTCTTTTATTACATAGCTCGGGAAATATGCTATATTGATGGTCGTGAAACCTGCGTTGAGCATCCCCATTTTAATTGTCCGCATGCACCGATTACTACTTATAATTCACGGTAATTTTACCTAAACGAAACCGCCTTCTATTTCTAGATAGATAAAGATATCGCTGGAAAGGTTGAAAATTGTATGAATTGTGCAACGGTATGCTTTACTTAATATGAAATCGAGGATATTATTTAATTTTTAATTTAGTATTATGGAAATTTATGTCAGAATATTAGTAATCTTGTAATTATTAACTTTTTGTTCTATTACTCAAATACCCTGAAGGTGATTTTAAAAATTCAGATTTTATTAGCATTTTCTTCATTGAATATGTTAATATACTTTGAATATCTAAACAATATAATTGTCTTTATTTTTAGAACTTATGCAAACCGTAGGTCCAACAACGTCCATGTCATATAAAAGATGTCCTAACTTATAATAGTGTTAATTTATAAGAGGGTTACCTGAACAAAGTGTTACTCCGACTAATATTGAAGCAATCCATGATGTGGCGCCCTTGCCTTCGTTAAAATATTTGAGGAAATCGTTGTAAAAAACTCCAAAACTGTACGTCAGTCCATCGGCTGGAACAAACAGAATAATCAATTAGTTATAATTTAACATACATTTATTGGAAAAAAACGATAACATTCAATTTTAAAATAATTACTACGGAGTGTTACGTTGATATTGAATAATCCTGATATTAAATTTCGACATTCACTTCGCGAATTGGTTGCCTATGGAAAGTCCTGCCATAATCACCATATACTTTTACATTTTGATCAAATGCTGAGTAACAATTTTTCCCCACTGAGAACTGCAGAATTGTGTAAGCTACTGGCACTCCAATGTATCTCCTCATTATTACCTTAATCTTTGAAATTTGTAATTGATGTAAATAAGGCCCGCAGGAGAATTTAAATACATTTGTTCGTCAATGCGTTTTCGCCACATCACTCTATCCGGTGGGCATCTATCGCCGAGGACCTGAGAAATGTACTTCATTTACTCCTCGATCCGACCTTAGACTAGGAGTTTGATTCCCCGTTGGTGGACCGAATTTTCCCCAGTTAAAAATTGAACCGATTAAACGAGTGTAGCTCGCCAACTGTAATAAACTCATTAGATTTGATTATCTTCACATAACTGAGACGTTGTTTTGCCAAAACACGTCTCACAATTGTTACACAATTGTAACAGTTGTCGATGGATATTTCTCGGAGAAAGCTCACACCTCGAATTAATTGGTTTATTTCCATTGAAGAAAGTCTTATCGAAGAAAAACAGTGTTCTTTCCGTCACAAACGTTTACAGCGGATCGTTAGGTCTTTAATTGAGCGCACGCTCCATCTGTATTCTGACGGGGTTTCTCTGATGTTTCTCGGAACGCCCAAGGAGCCGTCGACAAACAAGACGATTAAAACAAAACAGTTAGACAGAAAGTTCTGTTAGCAGAAAGTCAAGTGAAATAGGCGTTATTCTTCCGTTCAAAAAAAATATAATTTAATAATTATTTTTTACTTAGTGTAACTGAATGAACTAACAAAAAATGGGTCTTTCACCACTAATCTATGTTCGACCGTGTGGTTGACTTCGGAATTCAGTCTCAATTATTCATAGAACCATACTGTAATTATGAGCATCTCGCTAACTTGTATGAAATACGTTTTCGTCCAATCCATAATGTACTAAGTATAAGACTATAATTGTTAATTTATCATACGCATCTTGTTCGGGATCATTATAATTTGTTAATCTGATCGAGATTTGAGTGAGGGGGGGACAAGAGTGCGGCTTGGAGCTGTGAAAGTGTGCCACGGCGGGGGGTGGAGGGGCTGAATTGCGGCATTGCGGTCTCTCCGCTGAGCCGTGCATGCAATATTTAGCCTCGCCAATAAATACTCAAACTTACCCAGCCCCACTGCCTTGGACTAGATTCACATTGGAAACGTCCAACTGGTACATTACGCGTCGAACGTTTGTACAATGGACTCGTATTTTCGACTATCACCACACGTTCTCATCTGAAATCGCGGAAATAACTAGTGGAAACACTGATTTTTTTGAAAATTAAAACACACCGCATATATTTTCCCAGGGACGGTTGCATTTACTCTCAGTTTTATCACTAAGATATTTGATATTTATGTAGTCTGAATTCTTCGAATAATCTTAATGTGTAAGTTTTTAAACCATGGCCCGAAGAAATGTAGGTGAGGCTTTGAGGTATCGACAATTTCATAACTCACTACCGGTAATTAAATAAAAATCCGGAAAACTTCAATCTGGTTTTTATATTTGTATCAGGATTAGTGTTAGACGGTGTGATTCTGAAAGGTGGGAAGAGTAATAAAAGAGGTTAGAGACAGTCTTATTATCGATCGGATGCTGTCAGTAGGATAGGGCAGTTCACTTCAACAACTGTGAAGGCACAGTTAGATAACGACCTAAATGTCCTGATCATATCATCGTTTTTGCGTAACAAGTATTGTACGCAGATTCACTGTTACGTGCGCGTAGCCTTGCCCTATAGATTTTCACGAATGGGAAAAATACAGCTCTATACGTTCCAAATACAATGAAATGCACATATGGGCAAGGGCCCAGAAAGACAGAGCATGGCGTGTACAGACAAAAAGTGCACCCAACGAACTTTAGTTAAGTACATTCCCGCACCACCCTCAAGGGGCGCTAGTTTATCGGTACAAGAGTACCCAACGAACTTTAGTTAAGTACATTCCCGCACCACCCTCAAGGGGCGCTAGTTTATCGGTACAAGAGTACCCAACGAACTTTAGTTAAGTACATTCCCGCACCACCCTCAAGGGGCGCTAGTTTATCGGTGCAAGTGCACCCAACGAACTTTAGTTAAGTACATTCCCGCACCACCCTCAAGGGGCGCTAGTTTATCGGTGCAAGTGCACCCAACGAACTTTAGTTAAGTACATTCCCGCACCACCCTCAAGGGGCGCTAGTTTATCGGTACAAGAGTACCCAACGAACTTTAGTTAAGTACATTCCCGCACCACCCTCAAGGGGCGCTAGTTTATCGGTGCAAGTGCACCCAACGAACTTTAGTTAAGTACATTCCCGCACCACCCTCAAGGGGCGCTAGTTTATCGGTGCAAGTGCACCCAACGAACTTTAGTTAAGTACATTCCCGCACCACCCTCAGGGTGGCGCAAGTTTCACAAAAATCGTTCGGTGAGTGCACTTGGACCGATAAACTAGCGCCCCCTGAGGGTGGTGCGGAAATGTACTTAACTAAAGTTCGTTCGGTCCACGCACCGATAAACTAGCGCCCCCTGAGGGTGGTGCGGAAATGTACATAACTAAAGTTCGTTGGGTGCACTTGCATGGATTAACTAGGTTACTAAAAATTTACTTTAAAATAAATTTTGGATCAGCAGGAAAACTTTTATTACAGCAAATACATAATACCACGTAGGTTTCCGGTCAACAATTTGGAAGTCAGAACCTAATAGTTGTGACCAGTTGTGTGATCAAATATATATTTGACTGATAATCCGACGAAGACTTAAGCCGATTAACAAAAACCCCTCCAAATTTTAAATATCAAATCTTAAAAGGCCTAATTGTTTTATTATGCAATGATATTATACGGTGTTGTTTTTTTAGAGATAATATTTCTCCAAAACGAACATCACTGTTGTAGGATAAGGAGGTTAAATTAAATAAGAGCAATAACTACGCTGCTTGACGCTTTTCAATATTGCACGGTTTAATGTATTTTATAATTGCAATAGTACAGCGTTTCACCAATTTAAGTCGTTTGTTTAGAATTACTCAATTACTTTGTTTAAAATAATAATACGGTGATAACAAACCACCTTATTTCCATATAAAACTTCTATAATGCGTGCGATTATGTACAAGGTAACGTGGAGAACAGCGCAACACATGTTTTGTTTCACCAGCCTATGAGAGTTCAGACTTTAATCCAGTTAACCATACTTGTGTAAACTTCCGCATGAGTCCCCTCCCCCGGAAGCATCCGCAACATCAAAGAGGTACCTGATCTCGTTATTCAAAGTGAATTTTTAAGTTCAATTAAATTTTTATATAAGGAAATAAAAATTTATCATGGGTTGAGTTTTGGTTCCATTATCTCATTACATCAACTATGAACCCAACAACTACTTTGTGAAATAGTGAAGGCCCCTTTCAAAGTTTTGTTTCACATTTTTTAAAATTGATATTCACCGTTATCGGATGAATTCCGTAATGCACTAGTACTTTAAGGTTTAAAGGTAGATTTATTAAGAAACTTAGGTTAACACTACTACAAACAAAAACATGAAAAATAGGTCGATGGTATGAGTTTTAATGCTTGTTCTAAAAAGGAGTCCCTCAGAAAATTGTGTTAGTACATTTCATTTCAGTTTGACAAGCCTGTCTGCAACACATTGTTCGTTATACAGATACTATATTGTATCTATAAAAATTCAATAGATGAACCGTTTACTAGCCTGAAGGAATGATTATCTTAAGTCTGGACTCACCTTCTTGAATACAGATACAATATAGTTTAATGTACGTTAGAGAACGTCTAATTTACTAGATTCTTCATCAACATAATACTTCTTATGTTGAAGAAGAAAACAAAAACTAATATAAATGGATGAAGCAGGTTAGTGGTACGTCTTTACTTTGTCGACATGCAGAAGGACCGCGGCCCGGTAGGCCAAATTGGCCTATATATTGTACACGATATGCATATTTAAGGAAAAATAAATAATTTGAAATTTGCTTTATCGAGGCTTAATACGGGTAGCTATATGAAACTAAAAAGAGACAAACTAATTCCAGTAGTAAGATAAAGCGGGACTGCCGACGGTGATCTAATCTCCAATAGTGGTCAAATATTTATTTTCGGAATGATCGATTATGACAGATACCCGGCTGTTTTCGTAGGGGGGCTATACATATTATGGACGTTTCAAATATCTCCCTTTATAACTCACCTGGGAGTTAGCCCCGTAGAGGGGCGTCGGCCTTTGAGAAAGAGACGGAAAATAGCCCCGAAGAGCGGCCTAAATAGACCGAGTTTACCTTCGAAGATAATAGCTCCAAGTAGTAAAAAAATTCGATCGCTGAAGCATGAACAAATTTCCTTAACACTCACGTTTTCACATTTGATATCACAATTTGTAACCACTTGGTTTACGAGGGTGTTTTATATTTTATATTTAGGTAAGTGCAGTGCAATATTTAAGGAAAGCAGAGTGGGGGGAGAGCAACAAATAAAAACATAATCCATTATGTTATGCCACATCAAATTGCCGAATGTGTATGCGGATGTGAATCCTCCTAAGAAACATTTAATCATACCTTCATACATTCTGTGAATGGACTAATGATCTTCTGAAAAAGTACAGTGGCGTAATAAGGAATATAAGAACAAACGAACAAAATAACAGCGCGTATCGCGGGCGGAGCAATGCCATTCCGTGGAAGAAAGCGTGTGTTCCTAATATTTTTGGAACGCCCGAAATCTGTACCACTAATTCAACATGACTGGATACGCCGAAAGCAGAAATTATCTAGTCCCCATTTTCTCTGAGCTGCCCGGCTGGGATGAGGAGCGGCAAAACGAAGATTGCAAAAGTCCATCTAAGAAGATTAATTTTCCAGGCAACTTTTCCTTGATAATGAAAAGCTGCGGCCGTTGTGTTCCAACGCAAGAAATTAATCCCGGGGCGGGGATTTTTCGAGCCGTGTTCTCTCTCCGTATCCACAACAAGGCCAAAGCCTCTTGTTTTTCGTTAGTACTATGCATACTTTAATTTGTTCGGCAGGGATTAATTTCTGTCATGTCGGCCAACCGGTTCGTTAGCGGATGCCTGGCCGAACGACACAAAACGGATGCCTAATTAATTCCGGCATTACTTGACGAGTGTCCTCTACAAAAAGTCAGTTCATGAATATTTTTTTACCATTGGACATACGGAAGTTAATTCCGATGAAGTCAAGACCAAATTTTTCCCGCCAAAATATCAGTTAATGTGTGAGGAAATTACTTATGGGCGGGCAAACTGTGTCCGACACTTGTATTAGGACAGGTGGACGCGGGTCTCACTCTCATGTTGGATCCAACGAGTAGGTTTTGGCTTCGGGCTTTGTGGGCTCGTCGTGTGAGCCCTTTGTTCCAGTAAAACCCCCGGGCAAAGGATGTATATATCAGCTTCCACAATGGACTACGATTCAAGTAATTAGCTCGGTAATGAATCGATCCAAACACCGGCGAAAATGCACACCTAGTGCCGATAGTGTCCGATTGCGAGTGCGCCTATCCCAGTGCGCGGATTGGCGCACCAGTGTACAAGGAATTCATTCAATGTGAAATAAATAATAAAAAAAACATGTTTTGTAGAATGTCCTGCAAGGTGTAAATATTACTATTACTCATATTTCCCAAATAACGAAATTATTATACAAATTAAATTGTAAATGTTAAGCCGTGGCGGTTTTAACGCATTAATCTCTGTCCGGATCCTTCCCCCGCATGAACGAGTAATGTCATTAGTTATAGAGATGTCCGCGAAAGATCGAATTATCATGCGTTTATTATTCTAAACACCTCTTCCGCTTGTAGACCATTTCGGTACAACACCATTAGGGATTATAGCTGTGGTTTTTACAATATAGGATTTCTATTACGCTCATAACGAATGAATAGCTCGTTCACGAGCTGTTAAACGAGTTCATTCTCGTTAATCCGGGCGGAGATTTATCTTGAATCGGTCATTAAATCGGTAATAAACACTGAAGGAAAACTGGGTCCCTGAAAGCCTGAGTATCAGTACGAGGCCGATAGGACAAGCTAGAAGACTTTTCCATATAAGCTCTCCAGCCTGACCGATTTTCTATCGGTGACTACAGTGGATTACTTCATTCTATATAAATCGTTCCCTCTTATTGATTACACAAGTGTGCATTCGCTACTTCCCAGGTGACTTGCTTGTTTCGAAACAGCACTTAGTCTTATTTATATTGCTCTCTGGGGCGTGGCTACCTTTTAAGCACAGCCCCAGGTTTGTGCACTTCTATTCTTTTTGTTCACAATGATATTTTCATTTAGGCATTCACACCTTGTTTAGAATTTGCAATACCTGTAAGTAGAGTACTACACATTCTATGTAAACATTAAGCCAGTGATTGACATTCGAAATAATTATATTCTAGCTTATAACCATATTGAAAAAGGACAGGATTATTTCAAAGGAATTAAATTTAATATTTATTTATGATCCGTATAATAGAAACTGTATCGGTCCCAAGTATTTCTTTCGGAGTATCAAATGATCTAATTATTTATTCATCATAAGAATGTACGGCGATTGTTATACTTTTAACGTATTACTCTTAGTTTTATTAGTATGAGCTCTTATTTGTTTCTGCTGTTACATAAATGTCTATGTTAATAGAAACAAGTTTGTACTGTTCTGTATGTTCAGTTGCATAGCCAGAAATAAAAGGATTTTCCACTCCCGTCCAACTTATCAGAAACGTTATAATCTCTTATTTACTGGCTGTAGATTGGGATAGGGCGGCCACCTGTGCTGTGGACAGAGCGCCGAGGTTAAGCAAGCGAAGATGCTCTCCGGATTCGAACCTTGAACGAGTGCCAAGCACGGTGGCACGCCGTCCTTGCGACATTTGCTCCTCGACAAACAGCTGGTTGTGTCCAGTCCGAGTTTCAGAGTGCCACGATGAAGAGGGATAAATTAACAGAATTTAAGGTTAAAGAACCAGTCGCCAGGTATTATTTAGTGAAAAACATTCGCGCGACACCAGAAGAGATTTTATATATAACAAATATATATGACTGTAAGTGCACTAACGTGTTATACGAAACCGAGGATGATATTGAAGTTTTTACTCTTCTACAATTAATTAGACCGTAAAGGTGTATTAATTTTAGCCCAAATTCGACCTTTATCTTAGTAAGAAGTTGATCCCAAAGGTTATTCAAGACCGGAGTTGTATACAACACCGTATTTCATAGATGATGCTACATTCTGAGACAATTTAATACAGGATAGTCAGTTATCTTCTCGCGTTACGAAATACAATTTATTACATCAATTATTTGTCTATTGTCGCTCCTGTATTTGATACCAACACCGTTTGTAAGCCGGCTCAGGTCACAGCCACCAGAAGACGTGGTAAAGAACCGCCTCAAGGCCTATTGTCGCGGATTTATCCGGGTTATTTATGACAACCGAGGGAAATTATTTCCTTTTTCATTTTTAGAGCGCGACCCTTTAGTTCATTCTAAAAATGTGTTAGAACTTGTTTAAATTTAAGGCAATTTCTAGCACACCGATTTAATTTGGATTTTTTTTTATATATCACTCTCTCGTCGTAGTGGCACGAGGAAATGGTAGATTACCCGCACATGAGTCGGGTTATAAACTTGATCTGCGCGATAGGGACTGAGGACTTGTTAACCGGGTTGGCCGAGTAGAACTGCTGTCATTAACTCTGATAGGCCGTTTAATCTGCATAATTACCTAGTCCTCCTATCAAAACTGGACATCGATTAAGCGAGCCACCGAAACGATCTCAAAGTCTAGAGCGTTACAAAACTGGCCATTTGGAAATGAGGAAGGAGAATTAACAAATTCGAACTTATTTATAATTAATGTGATGCCTATAAATTGTTCCGCATTTGCAATCTCCCCTTGGTTTGCCCTAAAATACCATTAATAAAATCATCCCGAGACTACGTGGAGGATCTGGTCTCGTACAGTAGTAGTAGAGTAGTCCAGTAATATTGTAAGCCTTTCATTCAGGATAGTTTCAAAGAGTAATTTTCTATGATTCGTAAGAACAGACAATACAATGAATGCCACAATAATCATTACCTAGAGTTACGGGTTAGGATGAATATAATCTATGTCGGAGACCGGTTCTTTATTTCATAAATGTCAAGCAAAGTACCATTGCAATAGATTCGTGGGTAATACGCCCCGAAAAGCAGCAGGAAATGGATAGGATAAATTTTAAATTTATCTTGGTCTGGGAGATAAAGAGCTCCAGGGAGAGGAGTACCGTTCGCGCAGTACTGCCAGTTGAAAAATCGTAATTCTCTAAACGATTCCTATTCGTTATTCGAATAAATGCGCCCCAATAGAGTTTAGGGGGGTTGAGAAAATTCGCTGTTTGGGGCATTAGTTTTGAGAGGCTTCACTGTCTACGGTCGGGCCACGTCTGAACTTTTAAGTTGCCTACGAAATTTATCCTCTTTACTATAAGCTGCGAAGGACGATTGAACCTGTTCTTTACACTGTTCAAATATAATTAAAATTAATGCCCGCAGAACAAAAGGGCATAATAGGTTTCAGAATGGCGGTGCAAACAGCTCAGCCGCTTCCACGAGTATAAAATATGCAAATCATTTTAGGAAATGGGAAAAGCAAATCGAGTCTGTGTCGAAATGGGTAAAATATTTGTGTTTCCGTTGTTAAAAAACGAAAAAGGTTTTCATTGCGATCCTCTGTTCATATTTATTTTCTAATATAGGTATACTTTACTTTATTTAATCGTTATTTCTATCAGTACTCGAGCCTAAGAGAAATTTTAAAGAGGAATTTAAAATATGTGAAACCGACGAAAGTATAATGAACTCCACTCCAGGGCAGGTTAAGTAGTAGGTATATATACAGAGCGTTCTGTAAACGCCAGGAGATACCGTCGGACATAGCCATACGTTGTTATACAAATATTCTGACGTGATATAGTAGCAGTGGGCTTTATTGCCTACCACTGTGAGTGCATGTGAATTGCAATTGGCGTATCACCGCATCTTTTCAACGCAAATTTCGCACCTAAAACTCCATAAATATCCTTGTACACAACGTTGTAAGTCCCGTAAGTTTTAAAATTTAAGATGGGCATTATTTCAAGTAGTACGTACGGGGGCTGTCGCTGAGCGGTCGGATATAAAATATATATTATATCCATTGTATACCGCTTTGTATACTCATCGAAAGACCCGACCCTGTTGTGTGCCCGGTCTGCAGGTTTCAATATCGGCGCGGGGCTATTTGTTGGGTTTGGGTAGCGTTTGTTTGGCCAATTGGTAACAGTTGACGTTTGATCGGAGCGCCGAACACAGACCAAATATTAGTCTGGCCCCTGTCGGCGGCCCGTTTGCAGTTTCGGTGTCCGTCAAAAGAACCTACGTTGTGATGCTTGGACCTTCCCCCGCGTATCGACAGGAGAGTTTTATGATTGCGGCGGTCTCCGCTCTCAATATTCATTCGTATCGACGGTGGTCATAAAACAGCCCTCCATAACTCCATGCTCCAACATTCGCTTTGAAATTAAAATAGGGCCGCCACCGACATATCGCCGATACGGTATTCAACTGTAAGGAATATTGGAAGCTATTGCTAATAATATTTTTGTAGTGCTAGTGAAGGTCTGACGTAATCATATTCCTTAATATATATCACAAATAATATCCGATAAGTTTTGTTTGTTTGTTTTGTTGATATGATTTCTTGGTTGCGCCAAATGAAAACTTAATTAAATTTATAATAACAATTTTAATAAAATTTATTAATAACAAAGATCAGATATTAATGTATAAATATCTGATACTTGACATTAATTATATCTATACTTATATTTTTTAAGCTCACCTATAAACGAAAGAACAAATCGACTAATGCCGGTGGCATTTAAATCAGCAATATAAGTTCATAATATCAAGAGTCACCGGCCAGGAAACCCCCGCGAGAAGGAACAAGACTCCCTGCTGTAGTACTTGCAATAAACAGTTTATGGCGTGGTAATAAAAAGGTTCTCTGGCGGGCGGTAATTCGAAAGCAGTCCTCCGGAAACGTGACCCAGTCAACAGTCCCCACTTTTCGCAGCAGTGAGTCTGAATTTACAACGAGAAGTGCAGTTTTAATCAATACTGATGCCTATGCAATTCGCGTTATTACTTAAGGCCAGTGGAGCAGATCGAAGCATAGATAGAATTTTATAATTTACAATATAATACCATTTATTAAATACGAAACAATTTATTTGGGCGCCGAGCGAAACCGTTAATGGCAAATGTTGTTATTTAGGTATGTTTTAGGGATGTTTAGGAAAATGTCAGGTAAATAAAATCGGTCGGAGAAATAACCCCTCTTGGCGGGAATGGGGATACAAAACAGTACCAACAACAATAGAATTGAATCTAAAACCGATATTGGATGGCGGCCGGTAGAGCTCCGACCGCACAATTCCCTTCAACATCAGTTAGCTGAGGGCCGCTCTACCGCAGACCCAAATGCAAACATCTCCACTAGCTAACTCGCCCTACGCTCCAGACGCCTCTCTCCTTCCGATTAATCTTGCTGTGTTTGAAATAATACCACATCTCTTTTATTTTACACGAGTGTACCGCATTTTCAGTACCGAACTTCGCAACGCATCTCCGTCTGAATAATTCTCACGAGAACTGCGGTGAACCAATAAAATGAGTGTTTGGATCGTGACGTTACTCACAGAGCATATATAAATTAATATAAACAAATTATGAGACCGAATATTATTCTGTGTTCAATCCAACCAATTGTGACAGGTGACACCGGAGTTGATATATTGTTGAAAGGGCCTAATATCACTGAGCCCTACATACGGAACAATTACGCGCGGAGATGACACTAAACTCTACTATTGTTATATCTACTAATTTTATTTCCACTCCTTCATTGACGATGGAAATAAGCGGATTTTTCCTCGTGGCCTGTCCGACCACGTGGAGCCCGAATTAGAACAGCGGCAACAAGCGAAATCCAAGGAGACGCCAGCAGAATGGAATTAATAAAAAAAACCCTTGTCGGTCTATCTTAGGACCGGCTGTTGACGAAGCATCCCGCATCAGCACTATCTACACTGTTAACATAGTGGTGTCAGGTTCACCACAGTACCTCACCTTAGTGATGGTGCATGGTGTTTTTGGCTTGATAAAATCCGTAGGAAGGCGGGTTATATAATATTATTATTATTTGTTATATAACGGGCCGGAATTCTTCTATCAAATATTGCAACGAGATACGGATATAGCCAAACCATACCGGCCAATTATTTGCTTTAATTTTCAAAGCTCAGATTTATTAGAATCGTACTCTGTTAAATTAACTATATATAGGATAACACGACGTCCTAATTAAATTCGACTTGTTTGAACATCAAGATTCGATTTGTTATGGGGACTATGAAAGCGAGCTAATTATGCGAGCTAATTTTTATTTCAATACTCATGAAAATATTGTCAACCGAGGACTTCATTAAAATTCTTACGACTTTAGACTTTTTTCTAACATTGCACCATTGAGTACAAAGATATTAGACGTTAAATAATCACTGCCATCATGTTTGGAAATTGTATTTTACTGGTAATAAAATAAAATTTAACTTCAATGGCAATTGTTTAACTGCCGAACATAATTTATTTGAGCCGTAGCGGCTCTGTGGAATTGACCCGCATTGATGGTAATATTTACCGAATATGAACCGCTTGTAATCCACTGAAGCTTCATTCTTAACCCCCTACGTCTATTCAGAATCCCCCCCCATCCTTCGACGTAGGAGGTAAATCTGCAATAAGGTATAAGGAAGATTAGCGGACTGCCTTGTGTTATATACCGCGAGATAATAGAGGCCGGTGGATTTTCCCTGCATTTCATTTATTCAGTGAATTATACTAGTTTATCTATACTAATCTGTACAATAATTTGTGTTGCTAATTTTAGGCTAATTTTTACCCATGACTCTCTTGGCATTTTACCCTAATTCCCCATGCAAGACGCAAACTGCAATATATTTCTCAGAATAAAGAATAAAATGCAACATTTCAGGAGTTACTGATACAACATATCCAAAATAACTTGTGAAACCAACGTAACATTAGCTAACAAACTACCAATAAATTTAGTGGAAGTGGAAAATAATAAAACATTTATTGCATTAGTAACGATTCTATTTTCAGAATATAACTTCAGTTCAGTAAATAAAGCAAATTTCTTGAATTCCACAATAAAAAAGAAAATTTAAAATCCAATCGAAAAATAAAAACGGATGGGTGGCTGAGGGGTGATCCTCGCCCAAGGGGTGGTTTATTCCGGCATTTCCTCACTTTAAAATGAAGTGGGCCCTCCAACTCCGAAAATAGCCTGGGAAATTAGAGGAAAATTGCCCCGGGCCTCAATGAAACCTCCACTACCGGGCCCGATCCAGAGTTTTAAAAAGCGCCGGAATCTCCCGCGAGCCCACCATTGGCCCCGGGTGGCTTATCAGGGCGGCGGCTTAATGGACTGTCCGATTTACAGAAGCTGGCCGTATTTATTATCAACTTTAAAAAAAACCTGCTTAAAAACAGAGCCTGAAGGCTCCAATGAGAAACACTCGATCGGTGGCGAAATTGGATGGAGAAAAAATTGTGCCTAATTAAATTAAGTTGGCCGGTTTAGATAGGATATTTTCTTATGTAATTCGATTATGTATTGTAATTATTTTCCTTTATTTAATTCAAATGTTAATATCATATATATATAGTATCACTTTGAACATTGTGTGTTATGAAGAGGATTAACGGAGGGTTAGAGGGTTTAGACGACACTTCTAACTATGAGATATGGCAGGAAACAGTTCTCGGTTTTCAAGTTCCAGTCCTGAAATAAGTGGTTAAATACTGAGAAGGCTTGTGTCTGGGAGTCGGCTGTCCCCTCTGAATATTGCAAGAGCCCCCGCCTAGTTGGCCGGCTTCTGTCGGGCACCACAAAATATCCCAGCGAGCGCCTACATTTTTGACGAGGAAAAGTTCCCTGAGCAAAACCCTACATTTCACAAACAGTTACAGAACTACAGTAGTAAAGTCAATACAAACTCAGACTGCCAAACCAGTAAAATTTAAAAAACGAAGGAAAAACACAAGAATGGCGCGTGAATGGGGGCATATAATAAATAAAATATTCTAGAACGCGCCGTGAAATATTCCTAACTGTATTCACAAATGAATTTGAGTAATTTACAAACATTTTCTTTTCTTTAAATGTACATATGATTTCGTTTACAATATAAAAATATTGGTTAATATATTCATACAAGCCCGCGGGTCTTATAGATATTAGGACTTAATTATACTTGTTTCATGTACAATATTAATGTAATAATAAGGAAAGATGCATTTCTGAAAACCCGCAGACTTGAAAAATGGCCAAAACATCGGTAAACGTAACTGTCGTTGTGGTTTTTTAAATATGATGAAAAGTTTTGTAATTATATATTTTAAAGATGTAATTATTCCGTAGTATTTATATAAGAGGTAAGCAACAGCAAAAATCAGACGAAATATGGAGAAACCGATATGGCTATCCGTGGTGGAAGGAG
This sequence comes from Lethocerus indicus, assembly GCA_019843655.1. Taxonomy (NCBI): domain Eukaryota; kingdom Metazoa; phylum Arthropoda; class Insecta; order Hemiptera; family Belostomatidae; genus Lethocerus; species Lethocerus indicus. Next base: position 16,757,866 of record JACDQD010000005.1, on the reverse strand, counting down.
GAGGTTGAGATGTGCTGGGGCTGGGTGCGATAAATTATAATAAATTCGGATATTTTGAAGTTGGGCAATCCGCCAACGAAACACGTCCCCGAAGCACCGCTCAGAGCGGCCGAATCTTCTGATTCGCGATGAAACATTTTATTTAGAAATAGAAACTGTTCAAACAGGAAACGGAAGGAAATCTCAAGGTTGAAATGTTATCCTATAAATATTGTAACATTATTGGTTTCTTTATATAAATAAGAGGCGTTATTTCAGATTTTGGTAAACACTTGGATGTCAGGTAATATACAAAAGAACAAATAGCCGAGGTGAGTTATGCCAAAATCGCAATTGATCTTCTTTATTGGCAATATTCGTAAGTGTAAATTGTACAATCTGTTAATTTAGATATTTATTTCTTATTTACATATGTATGCATATGGAATACAAAAAATAATGAGAAAGATTAGGCCTCTAAAATCTAATGTGCTTTTGATTTCTGTCTAAGTTAAAAATTCAGCCCAGTCTAGGTTCGGTCCTAGAAGGCACTTCCGAATTAACATTTACAACTCGCCTAACGGGCGGACAAAAGAAACAAGAAACAACAGAATAAAACGAGAAGGCCCCCTGGAAGTGTGTAGTCCTTTGAGAACAATAAATTCATCAGTGTCCGGCAACCGAGATGCAGGACAAAGGGCCTGCACATCAGAGCCGGGGGAAAAGAGACCACAATTCCTTACTCAGAGGCCAAAAAGGATCGCAAAAGATATTTTTTCTCATAAATTTCTATTTCGCCTCTAAATACCTAATGCTATTATTAATAGGGTTTCGCCTCTCCTGAGTCCTACACGAAAGTAGTAATCCCTCGTTCTGTAACTGTCATAGCTTATTAACCGAAGATGTTTGGTGACTTATTTTCTGTGTTCTGAGTTTTAATTTCTGCGCAAGACATACACTTTATACACTGTTGAGTAAACACCGAAATAACACACAATGAAGATGGGAAAACAAATGGATATTTTGTGCCCGCAAAGCGTATCACTGTGAGCGCATTGGTGTAAATAATTGTTTTTGTTGTCCAAGAAATAAATTTTGTTATCTTTGTTATCTCATCGAAACTAAATAATACAATACTCGAATAACTCGAATCTAAAAGTAATTTATTTATAAATATTATACATATTTTACTTTACTGTCAAGGCCGGTTTAATTAGTTTAATCAGTTTTCTTACTTTTGATAGTAATTGATAGGGCCGTAGTGGGAGTATTATGTAATATTACTGGACTCGACTTACTTGGGGTCGGGTGAAAACAGACAAAGCATTTGTCAAAGCAAGACTAAGTTGGCCTAATAGCCGGTTTGGAATGAGTCATTCTCGCGAAAACAAGAGCCGTTGGCCAAGTGCCTCAGTGTCTTATTAACGTTACTGCGTTTATTCCCCTCAGCACACAGCCCTCCCACCGTGCCTCAATGGCAAAGTGCCAATTGTAACAACGACCTGACCACTATTTTTAACTTTATAGGTAAATACGCTAATTCAGATTGCATTATATTATCTTGTATAATAACATTAACATTAAACAATTCCGAGTTAGAATATGTTCGTTTTCGAGGATTTAGTTTCAGTATTAATGTATAATTATATTCGCCTGACGATAATCAATTCAAACATCCAAACGTTCATTAAGTACATTGCCGCAACACACTCAGGGAGCGCTAGTTTATCGATGTAAGTGGACTCAACGAACGATTTTAGTGAAACTACCCCCTGAGGGTGGTGCGGAAATGTACTCAACTAAAGTTCGTTGCGTGCACTTGCACAGATAAACTAGCGCCCACTGAGGGTGGTGCGGAAATGTACCTAACCAAAGTTCGTTCGGTCCACGCACCGATAAACTAGCGCCCCCTGAGTGTGGTGCGGAAATATACTTAACTAAAGTTCGTTCGGTACACTTGCACCGATAAACTAGTGCCCCTTGAGGGTGGTGCGGGAATGTACTTAACTAAAGTTCGTTGGGTGCACTTGCACCGATAAACTAGCGCCCCTTGAGGGTGGTGCGGGAATGTACTTAACTAAAGTTCGTTGGGTACTCTTGTACCGATAAACTAGCGCCCCTTGAGGGTGGTGCGGGAATGTACTTAACTAAAGTTCGTTGGGTGCACTTGCATGGATTAACTAGATTACTAAAAATAAACTTTTTTAAAAAAATTTTGGTTATCCCAGTAATAACCTCACGATTTGTCAATTCCACTATTTGTTGTTGTTTCTTTTTATCTCACGCATAGCACCTGCGGCGCTTTTATTAATAGTGGACGACAATCCAGATAAACAAACCAGAAAATTCCGCGCTACGATTAAATGATGGGAAATGATTGCGCAAGCTTAATGTCAAAACTGCAAATCAGTTGTTTACTATTTATTCATGCTTAACACAAATTAAGACGCGGCGAACGATTTCCTTCAATTAATTGTTTTATTTGTTTTTCGATTACCTGTTGACGGCATCGCTCGATGACATACCTGAATAGTAATTACGTGGACAATTGGACGATCCGTACTCACCTGCAAAGAACGGAATAAATATTAATATTTAGAATTATGCGTCGCAAATAATTAGAGTAGGAATATGTATGTTATCAATCTAACTACCAATGACATTTTCATATTTTTATACAAAATTTATGTTTTCCCGATCGTGTGTACGATACAGAGTGAAGGGTGGAGGTTAGGCGTTGGTGTTGTCTGTCAGGCTGCCATAGCCACCGCCGTCAATAACACGACCACGTTTTCCTCTCGATATCAATCCACCTGCATTCCGGTGAAAGGAAAACCGATCACAAAAATTAAGTGGTCCGAATTCCTGTTGACGCATTGACACTAAATTATATATGTATGAAGATAAAGCTCCTAGAGACAAGACTGTATCGACTAAGATGGAGAGAGAATAATTCCAGACTCCTTCTAACTTTATCTCCGTCTAATTTCTAAGGTATTCATTTTCATATAATTTATAAGTCAAGTTGAACCACTTATGATACATTTTATATTAAATAACATTGTAATATATATACATAAATGAAAACTTACATTACTATATTTTTTAAAAAATATTTAGTCCATTAACGAATATATAAACTGAATGATATAAAAATTTTAAGTAAAAATAGATCAGTGAAAACTTTAGTTGATTTCATAAAATCCCAAATTATATTTTTCAAATGTACACTAGCTATGACATTAATGTATACACAGGGAATGAATTCCAAGGGGGTCAGAATTCAGAAATAGATTTCTCCTCGAACCTGTGTCTCTTGGCCTCTCAAAATTTCTAGTCGTGTCTCTGAGAGTGTAAATCTGTCCTTCGTCTTTATTTATTTCATGAATATTATTTCCGGCAGGAAGGCCAAATCCACGTGTTTACGTCTAAGCCTCACTCGACCGAGGCCACAATCCGCTCCGTGGGGAATCTGTTTTCCCTCTCGTAGCCGACGTAATCTTTAGATTATTTGAGAAGAGAATGTTGGACTCGTTAGAAATAATTTTATTTAATAGCTGAATTAAAACATCCGCAATATGAATGCAAAATTTAAAAAAAATATCGAATTAAATTAGCAATTAAAAATACGAAAATTATTTGGTAAGTCTTCGTAAGTAGGCCGCCCGCGTCCATCAGAGAGACGGCCTGAGCTGAATGATGAAATTTACGCCCTGAGATATATAAAGCGATCGTAAAACTCACTGAAGGACTATCAGTGAAATTAATGGGTATATAAATGCGCAGTAAAGTTCGGGCGATTAGGCAAGGAGGGCTTTATGACAGAGCTCTCACTTGGCCCAACTTAACGACTCCAACTTTACGACTTATTCTACAAAATATATAGAACAACGATGTTCCAAAATATAAAATTAATTTTTCATATGTAAATCGACTTATTTAAATATAAAAAAAAACAATAATTTAGACGCAGAAATATTTATGAGTAACAGTAATTATTCAGGTATGATTAACATTGGTAATATGTTTCTCTGCATCCTTTTCCTACGCAAAGGACTGCGTGGTCTCCCAATGAAGCTTATTCTGTTCACAGGATGAAGAATTTACTATGTATTCAGAAATCTTTGAGGCTTCCACAGAAATATCAATGTCAACTTCCGTTATTCATTCATTATTTTAACAGAACGATACATTAATTTAAATTTATTTTCATACAGAATCAGTTTTGTAAACTCGATGTGACTGCCTTTACAACATTTTGTACCAGTGCAATAAAATCCTGTTTCTATTTTAATATTCAAAATCATCCTTGGAATCGAAAGAAATATGCTAGCCCAGCAATTACGCTAATTGATAGAAAGCTACCGGTGACCCAGTTTCCATATTTACCAACGCCATTTTGTGATTCTGATTAATTCTGACTAATTCAAGCAAACCGAATGTTAAAAATAACTAATAATAATAGACATTAATAGAAAAGTTGGGGATGAAGGAACCCATCGTCCTGTGCGAGAGAAGCAAACACATTCGACACGGAACAAAATGTTATGTGTTTCTTCTGCTTTTTCTTATTCGAGGTACGTCGAGAAATACTACTTAAAGTATTTCTTCTCATTCAGTTACGATTAATTAATTTTAAAATGATTATTATTACTAATTTCAAATCGTAAATTTATAAACAAAATATTTTGGAAACGATATTTGAGTGTTCTTTATTTGTGGGCATAAAATAAGATGATGAATGTTAAACACGTGAACCCAAAAGGTTTCGGGCCTCCTCGATAGCGGATTTATAATTTGCCGAGAACTTATCATATTTTTGATAATGACGTAAATTAATACACTACGATTTCGGCGATTCTTTTGTGCCCATCCAAATGGACATTTGTAATTGAACCCTTTTTGACCCAGTTGGATTAAATTAGGACTAGTACGTAATAGCAGCTCCGTATAACAACCCGACAACAGCATTATTTCCTCATATCTTGTGGTTTATCTGCCAGTGCCGTCCATTACACAACTATTCGTCAACGATGATAACCGTCCCGCTTTAACCTATGAACTTCAAAGATCTGGAAAATTTCGCATCAGTGTTTCAACATTTATGATCCGATTCTAAAACAGACGGTCAAACTGTATTTAAAAAACTGAAAAGAACGTTTATTGCTGCAGTAGAAAACGCTTCCTACTATACAACACGGTCGCAATTAAAGACACGATAAGCACTATCGTAAATGAGGAAAGCGTTCAAATTACATTTATAGACGAATTCGTCTATAAATTTGGGTTATCTGAGTATACAGGTAAATGCAGAAGTAAATAGGTATAAAAATGTATGCTTCCCATAATGTGGCCTTTATATTCATGAAGTAGCAAGATTTTTGGATTTTGAAGCTTTGGGCTCTTGAGTGGAACCTGTCTTGCTTATGAGTAGAGGCAAATATAAGAGCGGCTGTAAGAATAATAAATATTAGTGGCGGTATATTGTCTGTTTGTACTAATGAGACTATGGAATAATCTTGGATAGGATTTTTTTTTACTTAGATTTGTGTACAGTCGAAGGATATAGAAAAACTAGAAGGAGCAAAAACTAGATAATATTATCAGCATTAGTGCTGATAAAGCGCCGGGATTACGCAAAGCGGAATTCCGTATATTGTGACTTGTGCCTTTTCAGACATGACAATACACTCATTTTAACAGGTTTATTATATATATATATATATATATATATATATATATATATATATATATATATATAAACGTCTAAGCTCAAGTCAACACCTGGATTAAATATTATTAGTTTGAAGGGCAATTCTCATTTAGTTCAATAGAACAGAAACAGTGTTAAACTAGATGGTATGCTTAAATATTACTGAGATCGAAGAATATTACCAAAGTAACAAAAGGAAGCCCTGATGTCTTACAACCGTGCTAAAATCCACAGTTAGCTGCAAACAGGTTAATATAATTTCCAGTTTTGCTCCATAAAAATTTTATAATGTTGTAACACATAAAATCACAATTCTGTTCTCATAGAGTTTTGGCTATGATCGGATAACGAATCTGTGCCAGGCTACGGCCTTTATTCATATTTGTTCACACCCGCAAGAACAATCGAGATAATTAAACTTTGCATAATGGCGCCGCTCAATGACGACGAAAAAGGCGTAATAAGGTTCAACGACACGTCCCTGACTCAGTTCCATTTCTCCAGGAATCTAATTGAGATTTTTATACGGTTTTGAATATGAACGAAAACATCTATAAATTAGCTTCTGAAACAGTTTACAGAACAATGCGATACTGGCAATATGCTTGTCGAACAATCGCAATACGAGTTTTTCTCTCTGACTTTCGATGGATCCGACTGTTGAAAGCTTTTCCCGCCTAATGCTTACTTATTCAGTGGAATTTCACAGGGACCCCTACGCCGGTCTTCTCCCAATATTCAGAAAAACGTGAAACAACAATGGTTGACGCTCATGGAATTTGTTTGTTCCTCGAATATAAATTCGCGATGAATGGAACTCGATTTGATAGTCCATCGAGCATGAGTGACAACGCGAATTAAACATGGGAGCGTTTTCCTTTGTGAAAATTATTAATCGTATAAAATAAGTTCTTTATATTTTAATTTTATTTAAGAATATAAAAAAAATGTCATTAATTTATTACAATAAAGTAAAGTGCATTACTTAGAAATCCTTTCCAATAAAACAGTAAAGATAATTTAGTACTATATCGTTATTATTATTTAAACCTTGTTTATTGGAGTATTTCGGAAAATCGCCACAATTCTACTATTAAGTTTGAAATACCACCTACTATGACGCGTGGTGACACTGATACCACTCGGAGAAGTCTGAGAATGTCTACAATACATCGATATTTAAATGGTCCTGAATTTATCCTCTTGGTTAAACTGAATTGTTTCTGAATTGTTCTTTTTTCTGGATTTCTCATAATTATCATCAATTTTAAGAAATTATACTTGACTATTAAAACAGATGGGTCAGTAAGAATCGTAATGTACTTATAATTAAATGTCTCACGCATAATCATTTCAATAAATAATTAAAATGAAATTAACTTAATGTTCAATAGAAAATAGTCGAAGTAGTAGTCAATACTTTTACAATTAGATTAAGAATTAAGAAAGGAAGAGAATTAGGGCTGAACACTATAAGGGAAAATTCAATTAAACTGCAATTCAGTTTTTACAATTTCATCTCCTTAGAGTAAGCCTCGCCCTTCAAACTAACTACTTTTAATATAGTACTACTTATTTCAAGTCAAAACCCCGAAATAACAATGAATATAATGAACTCATAACCCAGGAAAGACGTGCGATATTGAAACCCGCCATAACACTGCCGATAACAAATTATAAAATTGCAAAATTTGATACAATATGTCATTGTAATAATATTTTATTTTCATAAAACCCAAACAGGACCGAACGCAGTACTTTAGAACTAGTGGCCTCGAACGGGTTGCTTAACTTGCGTAAATCATTCTGTGCCGATTCCCATTGTGAACAATGGAGCCCATGAATATGCATAATTCCTTACGAACCCGGTTTCTTCTACGGGATATATAAGAAATATATTTCTTATATTTTTGTTTATTGCTTTAAGTTTTTCCTTGACGTTTCTCTGCGTTGACCTATTTTTGGAGGGAAGCAGAGGTCGAACGGAACTCCAATAAAAAACGGAATTTAGCTTCTTTCGTATCCGACCTGTTCCGGGCCTGTTGTTATTTATTGTGACGTACAGTGAAGGAAACGACGGGTATCTGACGTGATGGAATAATCATATTTCCAAAATGTGAATAAAGTGTTCAGTTAGTTGAACAAAAGTTTCGAAATTTAAGGATGACATTCCGTTAGGTAGGTTTTAAAATATTCCGGAAGTTATGACCGGTGAGGTTTTATAGCTTTAATAATTTACGTTCACTGTTTACAGCATTCATGGAAGGACCCTCAAGAAACTTCCTCTGGAATGACTCCACTTCGCTTGCACTTCTCCATTAGGGACTGGGTCCCTATTTACTTAGTTTATGTAGTTTTATTAATTCATTATTGTTGAGAGTATTTGCGTGATAAACCATAGGTGTTTTGTGTGTTTAGGTTGTTATATATAATGTGTAGGTGTACATTAATAAACCTAAGAAGAAGTCTGCTATATTAGGTGATGGAATTAATTGTGCTATTCAGTGTAATTATAATAGCGACCTTATTGAACTCGCGAGGCTGCGTTCGCGTTATTTGGTTATGTGGTGCAGTACTGCCAGAATACAGAATATGAAACCAAGAAAGAATAGTTAAGGCGGTTGGAAATTAGATTTTAAACCAGCTGTCCTAAATAACGCCACGGTTGTTTTATTGGCCGCGTTCCAAATTATGTCGAAACCTCGCAGGCACGACAGCCACCCTAACAGAAATCGAACGGCGCTTGGCTCTTAAAGAACGAACTCTGAAATTCCGGCCGGATCGAGGCGAATATTTAATGACAAACTTTAATTAGACGTTGTAATAAAAGAAAGGAACAATGGTTACAGAAAGTGTGCCAAAACGTGGGGGCTGGTCTAAGCGTGACCGGCATAATTACTGAGGCAAGGACGCCGGGTTCAAAACCCGGCAGTGAAATCTCTTGTTTACAAAGTTTACAAGTAAACAGCCGCGTTCTCTCGAATTACAGCTTGCCTCGCGCTTTTGATTATTTAACGTTGTTTGAAATAATCAAAAGCGTTTTACTTTTTTAAAATGATGACATCGGTCGTTTCCGACTTCTGTTTACAGTCTCAGGAATTTATTTCAGGTTCACAATATGGAGTCTACGCGGATTCAACGCGGACCTTTTCCTTTCATTTCGTATGTTAATTACCATTCGGAACCAGACAGAAACCGTCTTACCTGAAGAGCTAATCAGGTTCTGTTTCCTGACTTTCCTCTTGATCCAAAATGTACTTAAAGAATCTTATTTTTAGTAATCTAGTCAATCGGTGTAAGTGCACCCAACGAACTTCAGTACATTTCCGCAGCACACACGGGGGCAAAAGACAAACAGACAACCACCACAGTACAAGTTTCAGTGATAGTCCAGTGAGGATGCCCAAAAAACATCCAAAGTGTCAAAAGTGACTAACACCACTACTGAAGATGGCGAGCGGCCGAAATCGTTCTAGCAAACGACCAAACAAGCGAGAGGAGACAGAAACACACGAAATCTATGATATTCCAACCCCTCGCAGATCACAAAACAGGTATTCTAAATTAATTATAGTTTAATATTTATTACAACCGTTACCCCTTTTGATTATTAATTTTGTTCTTCTTTATTGTTATTTGTTGATTTTTCGAAATAATTCCTAATATATTTTATAAATACACAAGCGGTGTGTATTTCAATATTATAAGGGAATGAAGGCCAGAAGGAAACCTCGAATTCATCTGCCGGCTTGGAGGTTCATTAGTACGAATATTTTCCAGGTCAACGCTTTAAACTGAGGTCAGAAGATAGGACGTGACCAAGAGCGGATTTGTGAATTTCACTTACCCGGCTCCTTTGGACAGATGAATCAATGTTCTTATGTATATACTGTCAATAGACGTGGCAATATGTCAAATTGAAGGAGGTTAGTACGATAAAGGTTATTTACAATATGACTAATATAATCACATAACGTACTGCTCTTCTTCTGTGGCCAGACAAGCCGTAATCAAGAATAATCTTACATTCAATGACACAGTATGGCCGTAATTTTGAACTTATAGGTTTTAAACTTATAAAACTTGGAAGGAGGGGGAAAATAAGGCCACCTTTTAAATGTTAACAGGTCGATGTAAATGCGGCACCGGCAATAGGTCGATGCCCATCGTACGTTGGCAAATCGATTTTTGAACCTGGAACTTTCTGAATTCGTTAAGGCTTCTACGTTTGTTCCCTTCCAATAAACAGTATCACATCTGCATCGTATGGTGAATGTTTTACTTTAGATCTTACGTACTTCTAGAAATAAAAATTACATTGCCACGTTTCAAACACGATGTATAATAATTAAATAAATTAGATACAACGAAATTATTTACTAAATCACTATATCTGTCTTATTTTCTTGGGTATAAAATAATAAAATCAAAGTGGAAATCCTTGAAATTTGGTGGGCCATTTTGCGGGCGATATACCGTGTAATAGAACGCGAACCGCTCCGTGTTTTTTTGCGGTTTAGCAGCGAGGGGGAATATTGAGGACGAGACACTGGGCCCGGGGAATGAAGTGGGCCGTTGTTCGGGCTGAATTTGAATTGATGCCCGGCCAAGGGCCTACTCGATAGTCGGTAGGGACAAATAACAGGGGGCACGTCCCGCAGGAATTTTATTCCAGAAAAACTCCCGGATTTACCCCCTCGGGCATAGCTGTCGCCATGTCAGGAGGGAAAGAATCCTACCGGCGGTCAAATTCTTAACTGACACTGAAAGATTTGTGTGTCTGGTGTGCTGCGGTGAAATACAGTTCTCATATTCCGATATGTGTATTGTTTTTTTACTATCTACTCTCTTTTGACCAGTAACAGTTTTCGATTTATAGAAAATTCACTATGTTGACAGTGTACAATGGCGAGGACCCGATATAAGCTTCGAACTTTAATCGAACAATCTAGAAAATGAATTTGGAATACCGTAATTTTTGTAAACCGTGAGGATTTGGAACTGCGAGGATTAGTGAGGAATCTGGGAAATACAAACACTTAATTTCACGAAACAGCCATTCGAATTCAATGCTCAGAACGCTCTGAGGGAAGTGATTGTTTGGACGGCCATAATTGAGAAAGCCGCTGATCGATGCTGAAGGTGGGAGTCCACCTGTCAACACCAACCGAACCCGATTATCCGACCCGTTTAGAATAACTGGAAGATAAATTATAACGCTCACTTGATTTAAACTACCCAAGAACAAATTACTCAAACGGAATTAGTATAATAGATTATCACTCAGCTCATTTCTAATCGGTCCGAGGAAACCTCGTCTGTTTTGATGTGGACTCAGCACTTAAAATCATTAAAATTAGAACTCTAGCGGGAAGAACGTTTAACAATCACTGTTATAACAATTATAGACGAGTAAAAGGAAAATTGATTTAACCTAATTATTTGGTTCCCACTTCACAATATAATGGGTCGAATCAATAGTGGCATGCTTGGACGCGCCAAAGGGACCGATCGGTACGCAAATTCTGGCAGCGAACTGTCCCGCATAAATTCCCGATTTGGTCTATCGATTGGGTAAATTGAATGTGTTATATTATTACTGCGGATTTGCGGGGGAGGTCTCCAACAGTCCTCCTTAATAACTCAGCCGGCAGGGATAAGTTAATTCGGCTGCTGAATTCCAATCTGAATTTATATATGTTCTAATATGTCTTCATATGTATTCTTATATATCTGCTAATTTATTTACGCGAAATATTGAATATTGTCACCACTAAGACAGGGTTTGCGTCAATGGGTTTGACTTACTGGTAATCAATCAGTGCAGCGGATACAGTGATGGTCCAATCTGTCGACGGGGTTCCGGCAAACGGCATATCCGTGGCCGAAGGAGAGCGACCGCCCATTAGCCGCCCCCTCACCTCCTGCGCCTGTCCCTGTCCCTGACCGGCTCTAATGGCACACCCCCTCCCCCCAACCGCACCGGCCACCGGAGTTAATGTATCATCATCCCCTCGGGTGGGAAACCTCCGCGGCCACGCGCTCTTCATTACCCCGGGCAATATTGCCAATTGCTCGTAATTACCCTTCATACCGCGACAAGCCACTGTGAAATAATCGATAATTCGACTGAATTTAGAGTAGTCACCTATTTTTATACAGGTTATGTATAAACTGCTGAAATAATTAAATTACCTTCAAACAACAAAACCTAAACCTATTGTTTATTGAAACAAACTTTAGACAACAGTAATAGCTCACAGGTAATAGAACAACGGTTGTATATTCATATTCCCTTGCCGGACCATCACCAAACAAACAAATACCAATATGCAGTTTTCCTAGACCTGACATCAAGGTCGTGAGCGGCATGGAACATCGATTTTCAAATTAATAAAGGACACGATGAATCGTCATGACAGAGAAAATGAAAATGGGGGATAGTTTTTAGATAAATCAATGCAGATCATTCTGCCTCGTCTTTGGCCGCGAGTGATCAGATTAGCTCAAACGTTATATTCCACACATTTCAATGTTATATCGAAATTCTGCAATAAGTCATTGGGTTGCGAGAAAGTCGACAGAGTTGAGGCCGGGGTAAGTTCGAAAGTAAATCGACAATTAAGAGAGCAAATAGGACGCCAGAGCTGGAACGGGGGCTCGTTAAGTGGGCACTCGACTGGTGAGATAGGACGCGTTCGACGCGTGAGAATTCGACAAACAGTGACAAGGGCGCCCAGTCGCCTTACCAGTCATGACCCGCCCATCCCGCCTCCTGATAAATGATAAGTGCGCGGAAATTTCTCCCTACTTATATGAACGAACGGTCGATTTTTAATTTAAATAGAGCGATTTTTAATTAAATTGTTTATTTACTTTTCAATTTAATCGGGCGTTGCGTAATTCGTATTATGTAATTCAATCAAATCGCGAACCGTACGACGGTACAGATGTCACCAAAATGGTTTAATAGAACCAAAGGTATAAATATGTTGGGGAATTTTGGTAAGGGCGAGGGTGAAAGGGAGGGGTTTTTCATTATCAGTGGCTTAGATGCCCTAAAGTAAGATTTGTCGTCTTACCCTTTATAAAATATCAATCTTATGTTAACTTAAGGAATCCTATTCAGTTTTGTACTCTGGTTAATTAGCGCAAAAGAACCCATCAATTGAAAAATCTTAATAAAGAAAGCGTTACAAGTGCTTGTACGGGATCATTCATTAATTAAAATAATTTGTATACAGAGATTAAATGTAGATTATGTAAATTAAACGGTATTTGAAATCAACGCCAAATCCGCAGTATAGGGAATTTTTTGGTACGTATTTAAACACCGACATTGAAGCGTTTGAACTAAAATAGTTCTTAAATATAAAATTATCATTACTCATGTGATTTCCTGATCACTGTTTGTGTACACCTCACTAGATCTCAGGATTGAAAGGGTTTTTCCAAACCCTCTTGGATCTCAAAACATCCACCTTAAATAAGACATTTATTTTGCGCGAGACATACTTTTGCCCACAAAGATTGGTCGATCCAATTGTATCTCCAGGTTTTATTATTTCCTTTCATATCCGACAAACGACATATCGCAGCCACTCCCATTTAATGATTTATTTATCGTGTCTCCGTTTTGGCTACTCGAGCCGGCCCAAGAGAACTTGGTGGCGGAGACGCTCATTAAAATGCCGCCCTCGCCGAATCGAAAACCGTCATTATTTTTAACGTAGAACGAGATGTCGGTTCAATGCTGTAAATTTTGCACTGACGTCGGCAAATAAAATACTTAAAGAAAGAGTTTAAGATGTACAACTCACACTCGGTGTCACATTTAAAATTAACAACTGAATAAGACGAGATAAGTCGTAGATAAATAATAAATTTCATGTAGAGCTACTCTATATTTTTACCAATTCACTCATTTCACTCTCTTCAAGATTGACAAATCGTCTTTCAACAGATAATGGATCGTGTCAATATATTAAACATATTTGATTTTGTCCGATGTAGAATAATAGATTAGATTATAAGTTAAATTAGTTTTTATGTACATAATTTAATTAATAAACATTATAAAAAAATCAGCCATCAGTCATTCCATTTGTGTCCAAACTGTAAATTTGCGCGATAATAACGCACTTATAACGTTAACCGGTCTTTAATTACAACAAAGCTTAAAATAGGGATTTGAGCAAAATGAGCGGGCCACTCGCGATGAACCAATTATTATTGGGTTTATATTAGGCCGGTTCCGAAATTGCGTGCGCGTCGCACATTGGAAACTAAGTGGACCCTGCCGGCTCCGACAAAGAACCCGGTCGATGCTCTGCGGACATTTTAATATTCCGTTTGTGTTTTTCTCCACTTCTCCGTGCAGGGCCTAAGACCAACACAATGTTTCTTCCGTACGCCATTTATTTTCAGGAAGTAAAAAGTAAGTACAATATAAATGCGAGCAACGGCACTGGAATCGCAGTCAGGTACAAGGAATGGCTTCGGAATAGTCGGAACATATTTGTGTTCTGCTGAAAACTAACAATGGAAGTCGGCCAGCAGATCACGGACCTGAAGATTTGCCGCGTTGGAATTATCATTTGTAAGAGATAGCGCAATAATTTTGTCATCAAACAGTCATATCCAGCATTTCTATAAAATAGTTATTCTAGAGAAACATTTAACGTTTCTTGTACACGTAGCTGCGTTACTTCGAGTTACCAGAATATATAATACAGGCAAATGTAACCAAGCGTTCAGACAAATTATCCACAGTAATCAATCCGTGAGGTATGAATGTGCTGTTAACATTCATAACGACGACTTATACAAGGGTCGTTAAACCACAACCGGCGACAGAAGCGATAAATTCTATGTTTAACAGGGTTTTAACGGGGCTCAAAATTGATTGGGGCGATCTATCGCGGGCTCGCAATGCCTCATTTCCGTTGTTCTTGACATATTTTAGTCAAGAACTCACACATAGACCGACGAAATTGGTATATTTCTCTGCCTTTCTGTTCTTCATAATAGATGGAGGTAATATTGTTAATGAATAATTATATATATATATATATATATATATATATATATATATATATATATATATAATATGTACATACACAACGACCCTCTTAATTACTTTCACCACAATTCGTATATTTTCTGTGAAATTTAGTTTCGAAATTTTTTTTTTAATGGAAAATAGGTTTCTCTTTAATCCTATTATTGACTAAAGAATGTTCTCCTAGGCCCATTTGCAAACCAAGCCTGTTTCATCGTTACTAAGTATTATAAGTACAGGTGAAGTACTTAGGGATCGTTCAAAGGGGCTTTAAAGCTATTTCTGAGGCATCGACGGGTCTCAGAAGGTAGGAAAATGCAGAGTAATTTCGCTCGATTCCGCAGGTCCTTTCTGCGGGACCCTTTTTACTCACTAAAGGAAGCGAAATTCAAAATAATCTTTCGCCTTCACTGTAGCGACCTGGAAATGTTGAAAACGGCCTATTTCAAAATAGTGCGTGGGAGAAAAGGCAATAAAACTAATATATTATACAGGAAAATGCACCAGGTAAAATAAAAAAAAAATATGAAACAGGAAATATAATTAGGGAATCGAAAATAATATTATAGATTCAGCTGCCTCGTTATTATAAGGCTGGTAAGTCGAATTTTAGTTTATTAATATTTCACACTGGGACTCCTTTACAGAACGAGCTTTTTAGTTGCGCGCCGAAATTAGGTCCAGGAAATATAAATTGGGAGGAGACCATAAAAGGGAGATGTGTTTCCTGAAATTTCAGGCCCTTTAATTTTATCCCGGGGGCTGATATCTGGGAGCATTCCCCCATTAGCAGGGCCTCTCAGCGCTTTCGTTATAATGCTCAAGTCCGGAAGTCCATTTAATTTGGGAAAGCCCCGGAGGCGGCCTCTTTGTGGGGCTTGCGTTCATTTAGTTCAATTCCCCGTAACGAAGTCGACTAACTGTAAGGTGTAGGTAAAAGAAATATTGTTAGAGAGCACGCCCCTCTTCCAGAACTTCATGACGGCCTTCAGAAAACATAGGGTGGGTTTCGCGGCGAATACAGCTTAGAAAATGTAAGTTAATGCAATCACATTTTTGGTATCCGGTCAGAAATTTAATGACACGAAAGTCCAAAACGAGGTATAACATTCAAGACAGAGATTTCGTACTTACTGACTTTAAGGTGTATGAAGTTTGAAAATATTACGTTATTGTCTATTAGTAAGTTAAAGTAAGAATTACGATGAATGACCAAAATTTAAATGGAACAGCTATATATAAGCAGCTATACAAACATACATACAGAGTATGTAGTGTTAGTATGATGCAGGAAGACAACAAAGTAAGGAGTCCAAGAAATATAGTAGGCGAAAACTGATCATTATTGTCCAAAATCACATAGAATAGGAGATAGTAAACTATTATATGTTGTTCCGATACCTAAGCAGTAATAAACACATAATAGATAGTTAATACCGGTTAAACTAGTTGCTATTTTTTTAACTCGATAAAGGAAAAAACAAGTTTCAAAATTAAACATACTCAGCTGCTCCATATCTTGTCCTCGCTGTCGTGCGCCTCGACGCACCAGCGCCTTATCGCTCATTTCCGACATTCGTCATCAAATAAAATAGGTCAAATTATTTGAAATGTTGATTTAGGAATAAGGCCATTCTCAGGTACTCAAAGCATGGGGTACCGTTTATATAATCCTCGTGTCAATACAGGGAGATTACAACGGATGAACTGATCATTTACTGAAGTTATTGAAATGGGTACCTTTGAATCAGTTCCTTAGGAATAGAATTACTCAATTTGTGCAACTAAAATAAACAAAATTGGCTTACTTTCCTGCATTAGGATCGAAATCTGTTTATTAATTGCACATTATTAACGGTCATTTCTTTCAAAACGAGATATTGTGACAGATGAATCTCGAGGAACATGCGTAACCAAATGTTCATTTGAATTTACAGTGCGAGGATTTCAATTACTCGTACCCATTCAAATCGACTTTGATTCGGATTCATATATATATATATATATATATATATATATATATATATACACGCACACACATATTTAATATAAATTATTGTTGCATATTCTGCAACATTCCGGCCCGCAATTTCGATTCTGAATTTTCCAACAAAATGAATCAAGAGTAAATGTATGTGTGGGTGGCAGAGAGGTGTGGGGTAGACCGAAGCGAACGCTGTCTGTCATTATCGGGCTTCGTTTGGCATTCACAGAAGCCCTGTTATCGGTACGGCGATTCGAAATGTTTAACATACGGTTCAAGCAACGCTAATGAATCCGAGCGAGGCGAACACTCATCACGAGTCCTTCAAATGAGTATGGGACAATTATTATGCCCTATAATTATCAAGGTAAACACGTTCATAATTACAAGTTGACTAAAACTCTAAAAACTAAAAAGATATTGTTTTCTACCACAATTATTTGGCTTAAGTTTGTCCCTTCGGTGCCAGTAAATGCACCGTGAATTGGCTTTTCAGCCAATTAAAATTTTTTGGAAAAAATATTTCGAAAAATGTTAGCATCTTTAGACTAAGCTAAAAAGGATGCAAACGTCTTTAATTTATCTATGTTTAACTAAGATGTCGAAGCTCTCAACAGTCAGGATACAAGGCGCTTTATTCTTTAACGCTAACTAGTTATTGGAGAAATTACTAATTGGAGGAACACTTATATACATGAGAGGGAACTAAACAGGAACATGTGTATCCGGAGGTGTCAAAAACGCTCAATATATTTTCGTCAAACTATAATTTCGAGTTCCTCGTTCATTCGATACATGCCAGTCAGGATTTAATTTTCTAATCTAATCTCACGAAGAGGAATAGGGGTAGGGAAAGGGCAAATGGGGCATGGGAAATCCTAAAGCGAGATAGATGAGATATATCCGACTGTACTGTGCATTTTATCTCAGCGGTTGACAACAGATATGGGACGGTCGCATAATCATATTTCTGAATGTTGAATTTGAATGCATCAATCTGGTATTATGACACATGCAAGGCAGACAATTATCATGGGGGAAGGATGTATGAATCAGGCCCTGACGCTTCTCTAGACTCGAGCGGTGGATGGACAACAATTAACTTCCTTCTCGAACGGTTCAGGAATTTCACACTGTTGCGGGACTGCCAGCATTCGAACGGTCTTTCTTTAGTCTCACATACCCGATACTTTTCATTCTGTTTGCCCTTTTGTTTTTTCTAGTCGTCCAAAGTCCATTCAGTCACCAAAGTTTCCCCCGGACACTTCATTAAAATTGACGTTTCATATTTGTTAATATTATTATTTAGTAGTTGGAAGCATATTTTCGTTCCTTTGTATTTTGATATTTCCTAGTTTAAATTTATTATTACGTACTTTTTACGATAATGTATGTATTTTTGTAGTTTTCATGGTCTTCTGTCTCATTTTGCTAGACCGGTTTCGGTTGCTCGTCATCTTTAGTAGCAGTGTCGGTCATGTGGGTACAGTTGTGGGGCATCCCGCTTGCCCAGTCACATACTTCACTTACACTGTGGAATACTTCAATTTGCAAAATTCGCGGACTTTGTTCAGCACATCATGTTCATCAAATTGATACACGTGATGGTACGATGTTGGGGGAGTAAGCGAAGAGATGAGCAAGAGAAGGTTGGAAAAAAGGAACTGTACGAAACGATATTGAAAATATCGCAATATGGTATCGTGATATAGTCGAGGGGCAGAGGTGAAAATGAGATAAGCCGTATATCTGTCTGCTCAATATATATTTGCGAGATATATATTTTATCGGTAGGTTTATTTTTGTTATTGTTGAATTCTTGTGTTTTCTTGTGTTTTTGTGTGGTGCCGCTATTGTCCCGATAAGGGGATGGCTGTGGCGACACGTTTGGATCTAAAGTCCGCGGAATGGTCCCACCGGTCGACTGGTCTGGTGGTCTGCTGCCAGAATACGTTTGTCCAGCGATAACCCCGCCGGCCGGACCCGAGATAGGAGGACGCCATCTATTGTAACAGCTCCCCGAGGGTTAACCGATAATTGGTTGTGGAACGGGTTCTTCGGCTGAGATTCGGCATAAATACAAATGAGCCATAATTATAAATTTCCGGGCAATAAAATTTTATCGGACACTAAACTGGAGTAATTTTTAGCTAAAGCCTTTACGATCGAGTTCAGTGAAAAGAGAGCTGTTGCACAGAGTTAGTCCCCATATATCGGAGTACAGGCTTCGGCGTCATCGTGCGGCATTATACTGAAGATGGAGAGAGACCAAAACCATAAGACCAACCAGACTGGCGATTACAGAACTCTAAGAGTGATGAAATAAATAAATCAGCATAACTAGTAATATCACGTTTTGGACATGAATCTATTTATGCTTTACTTAGACAGTTCAGGGAGGAATGATCGACAAAAATAAGTCCTCCGGATAAACGGAGGTGAACATGTGAATTCTCGTACACAGTGATGTGACATATCGGGAGGGCGAAAGCATTTCTGTTATCGGTTGTGAATTATACAGAATTGTCTATCGACGTTCGCGACGTATAATCACCTTGGCGTGACTCACAGGGTTCCGGACGTTTACCGGGTCAGATTAGCCCGAATGAAAATTGATGGAAAATGTTACACTTTACACTTGCAATTCGTTCTGGCATTGGTTGGGGCTTTATTGGAATTTGATTTTGATGTTAACATTATAATATATAACTGTACTCATTGATCACTTATTGATCAGATATCAGATATTAATTTAATATTGGTTATCAACGAATAATTAAACATTGCAAGATAAACGCCCACATTTGGCATTTAGTTGCGTGTGTTAACCTCTAAACTGTGAGCCAATTTCCATTTTCATCAGAATGGTTGCGAACTGACAGAAACACGATTTAAGTTTTGCTCACTGAGTTATAATTGCATCCGCTTCTTATTGATTTTCAAATACTGTCAGCTCTGTTATTGATATTGTTTTTGTTTTTTACCATCTTCGATACTTATTTACAAACACTTAACCGCTCTTATGAACTTAAAAACTAGTTATCGCAATGTAAAATTGGATTCGAGTTGGAATGTTATAATGCTTGCGCTATTTTATCTCCACGCGGAGATTTGTCCCTATTCTAGCCCGGATTCCGTCTGTTAAGCCTTTATTACAGTAAGACTTGTAATTATAACAGTGTTTTGGATGAACGTAAAGTAGTTTCACTGATTAGATCCTGATTACTGTAGTGCCACATGAGAAAAAAATAACATTTTATCTTAAGAAAATGAATTAGAAACATTAGACGTATATTTTAAATACAAATAACAAAGTTTTGAATATGAATAAGTTAAGAGAGAGAATTCAGCGAAGGCTTAGGAATAGACAAAGGGGAACGGAAACACTTGTGCGAACATCTGGTCTAAGAAAGCGGCCGTGGACAGTTGGCTTCTTTTTTGTGCACGTCGACAAATCATCAAAGCGAGGACAACCAGACTCGGGCCAACGGGCTCTTATTCCACCTGGCGGCGACGATCGATCTCGGGCCGCGCTTTGGTGTTGGTAAATCAACCGGGGGGTGTGTGCGTTTTTGCTTCGTAACGGGCGACCCCGGTTGGATTACAGAGACTGGCGAAAAATGAGGGGCGAAAAGAAATATTCGGTCTACAGCCGGTGTCAACGACCACTATGGCCCAGAGTGAACCTGATATTGTCTTACGGATTCGAACTATAGGGTTCCGTAAAGTATAAATTTGTCATCCCCCTCGCGGTTTTCCAACTCAGAAAATCCTGCTTTCTGCCATCGTTAGCAGCTCAATAACATTCCCAGGCAGTAACGCGCGTATGCTGCCGGTGAACTGTCACTACTTTGTTGCTACGATAGCATTGCTGCCGCAACACCGTTATATTTCACTGACGGAGAAGGAACTGTTATTTACCTCTGTTATTTTCCTTAGAAACGTACCATTTTCCATTGAAAATTGAATACCTTTTGTCGAGCCAGGACACTAATACAAATTTAATTTTTGCTACTTCAACGTTCATAAGGAGTGATCATCTATCTGGCTCATTCGGAGGGGCGGATATCTCCTGATATTCGGTTCGCGGATACGGACGATTAAGACATAATCGTGTCTAATTTCGTTTTGGCGTAATACGAAGTAATAGTTCATGTCCGCATTGGACTCTTGCGTTCCTCTTAAACTTCGGGGTCATCAGTTACCGCGACGCTTTGTTGGAAGTCACCGATCGCCGCTATTGCAATTACTACTGTGTTGGAAAGGTCTCTCTATTTTAGTAATTCCGAATGGCTCACGTCGGTAAACAATCAGGACCGCGGTTAGGTTACTCACCCGTTTCTTCAGTGACAGTAAACAGAGATTTAACCATCCTCGTGAAATAATAGTAATTTTTATAATAATTACTGTACTTAGGGGGTAGTTGAATACTCGGAACAAGTCCTCCTGTTGAACTACAACTATATGAGAAGGGATCCCGTTTCCAAGGTAGGGCTCGTGCTTAAGCCACGCTCAGAAATAAATACAAATCGATCACATCACAGAATAGATAGTGTTTTTTTTTATTGAATTTCTCTTCAAGTAGAGTTCTTACTCCAGTATAGTTCCTCCCACACATTATTCTACCCACGCGTGTTAGTTTACTGCGCATCCAAATGACCAGGGTCATACCGCTGTTACGGGTAAACGATAATAAAGAAGCGTTTCTGGTTGAGACGAACGAGGGAAATAAGATTTAAGGAGTAAGATTTAAACTCAAGATTCAAATACTACTTCCAGATTCAGGTAAAAGCAACTCTCTCATAATTGAGAATAACAAGTGTAGGAACTCAAGACAAAAGCTAATATCTTCGCTATGAATACAAAATTGTTAAATCAATTGTAAAGCAGATACTTTTTCTTAATTTCTTAGGGTCTTACAGGTGACAGAATACTACCTGCATCATGCTCGATTTACATATTAACACATCAGGCATAACTTATATCTCAAGCTGTATGCGTCCTCAGCGATTATCAAACTGGTACCGACAGAGGCTCAATGCCTCTAGCCGGCATTTTAATACGCTCTTTCCGTATCATCATTCTTTAGCCTTATCAGTAATATAAAGAACATAAAGATTACAACAATTAAACCCGATAATCTTCCCCAGGCGAAAATTCATCAAATGACATTTTAATACGGCCAAAGATCATCACAGGTTGTAAACGGTTTACACACAGAAGAGAGATCACACATTTCACTCGTCATCGATTAATTTTTTCACTGCATAATTTTTTCCAAACAAACCCAGCTCATTCTGGTAAAACAAAGGTTACTTATGTTTCCAGTCCGTTTTACTGTATAACAGTTCCTTCAAGCCAAATCTTAGCCCATGTTTCGATCATATAATTGCGTTCGATTTACTCCTACTGTTGAAGCAATTGTGTAACGGGTGTCGTGCAATATTTGTCCCTGATCATACGCGAAACAAAATACATATTCAATTCAAAGAAAGTATTTCTTATGCAAAATTCATGACGAAAGTGTACGTTTGCATTGTTAATGCCAGAAGCTTTCGGCAATTTTAATGTTACGCGCGGTAGCGCTTCGGAGAATGCAAATATAGGTTATTCTATATTCTGGGTCGATAATGCCGATGGGTTCAGAACAAACTCGCCACTGGGTCACTTTTTAAATTAAATTATAAACCGGTGTAGAATCAGATTATAAAGTAGATGTGGGGTTAATAACATTCGGAATATATATTGAATTGAGTGCGTCAATGTAATACAGAAAGGGAAATGCGGTCTTCAGAACGTATTGATTCCTTTCACTAGGTTTGTATTCGCGCACTAAGTTTTTTTTAACATTTTATTATTTAAATACGCGCAATGCTATGGTTTTATCGTTGCTCCAAATTGTAATCATAACGGCTGAATTATTGAAACGCTACCCTGAATGAATAGTCAGTTTCAAATCACATTACTAAGTCCGATGGCATTAACTATCGAGTAAACCGTTGATATCGTTGTTCAGAAACCCATTCAATGACTGGCGATCCATAGCGTCCCAGCTTCCTGGTCCTACCGCGTGGCATACTGCCATGACAACCTAAATTTGGGACCAGAGGGAGAGGTCACGTGCACCAGCTCTAATTGTGGACACTCTTCGGCGAAAACAAGCTAATTCGCAGCCACACCGAGACACGTGTTCCCCCCTCGAATGTGTATTGCGTACAGGAAAACTTAGTTAGGCTTGAGAGATATTATGCATCAATAAATACAGAGAATTTAGAATAGTCTTAACTAGCTGACCTTTTTCCCACTTTCCTTTTCAGTTGTATTCTAATCCAGGTATTTCGGAAAGGAAAAACACGCCAGTTACTATTATCCACTTCGGAGAGTTTGTTTTCAGCAATTATTTTGTTGTCCGCACATTTTTATTTAATAACTCCTCTTTTATAGAGTACAAACTTCGTAAACCGACGACCCGACAATATTTCAAAATGGCAATTCGATTCATTGACTGCAGTTTGCTTGTCCAAAAGCACAGAATCGTGGGGCGTTCCTTTTAAAGAAACCTGAAATTGTGCAAGAATTTCACTCGGCTAAAACACGCGGGATCATTATCATTTCCGGCAATGAATTGACAATCGTCCTTTTGACAATCGTTTCCTTGTGAAATGTGCATCAACGTATGAGAAAGTCCCTGTATCAGGACAAATTATACGCGGGACTTCGTGTTGTCTTGTTCGAATGCAGAACACGCTAAATTATGATATAACACCTCACTAATAGGACAGCGAAGGTTGCATTTCATTTTCGCTGCAGTTACCGAAGATTAACTGAATAAACTGCACATTACTTTTGGATGCAAGAAGTTTTGTCCTTTCGCCATTACAGTTAGTGAACATTCAGATACAGATAAGGCCATTCAGGAACAGGAAGTGATAAAGAATCATACCCAATATTTAGTTGGGTCCCGTTGTTTATGGTTAATCCAGAAAGCTCCGGAAATAGTCGATGGATTCGAAGATTTTTTTCAAGACTGTCTAGGATACAGTCTCGAGAGGCCTAAACCGAAAAGGATATATATGTGTATCGGCATGTAACCGGTATGAATTATTGCACATTGCAATAGACAGAATTCTAGAAGGCTGAATGTAATAGACCGTATTAGCTACTGGCTATCGGTATGCGCTAAGGTATTGAGCTTGAACCAAAAATACAACGAATGAAATGTGCCATTCGATTGACTTTGTGCCGCATGGCCGTGCCAAAAGTGAGCTGACATATACTCTGTATAAACACTGAACATTTTGAATGATCAAAATTAATCTTTTCCTGTGAAGTTCGAAAGTCTGATGATGTCCAATTAAGGCCTAACTTTGCATTCTCAATGTGAATGACCTCGATGGAATCAACTTAATTACTGTTGATCGGATTATAATGAACTAACAGTATAGAATTCTATTTCATAATTAATTCTTAGTATCATAATGATAAGCAAGGTGGGAAATTATGAGTTGGCAACGGTATGCACGCTAATGGTATAACGAAATAATGATGCGTCTTATATTTTGCTATGTTTAAGATGTACTTTTGGACCGGAGGGACGTCAACTGATAAGGTTCGTATTAACATTAACGATTAATAGAACTTTGATTCACTGCCAACAACGACGGAGAGACGTGTAACACAATTTGCCAATACTATTGAAATATAGCCAAACGAGTCGAATTGGGTTACCCATATACTGGGACTACCCCAACAGTTTTCCTGGTGTCCCACGCATGACCTATCTCCCTCAGTTCCAAGTGTCCTACTTAAGTGAAGCAAAATTTCGAAATGTATACTTGGAAGTAATACAACTACACTTGCTCTCTGTGCTAATAAATATAATACTCTGACTATTTTGTTTCTGATAACGTGAACGTTCCTTATAATGCAGATTAAATTTTTTCCATATAGATACTATTATGGAAGTGGGGTCAGAATTTTTACATTACGGAGATATTTTGTGCTCAAAATGATTGTCTGAGTGGAAAATTCCATGGAAAATTCAATACGATTTCATAAACTATGAGAATTGACGACTATTTCGAGGCCAAAGTGTGTTATACGAGGGCTACGAACACTAAGTGCTGTAGTTGACCCTTTCTATAATTCACGTACCCCGAAGACGGAACGCATGCGCGCCTTAGGCGTGCACTAATTTAAAAATCTCGGTATCATATGTTATACATTCGTTCTTATCATTTCTATTAATCCTCCGTCCTTCACAATGACCCCGTTCGGTTCACTGGCTATTAATGTAATGTCTGTGCCGAGAAAATTGTCAGTTGGGCAGGACCGTTTAGTCCGTTTCGGCCGCCTATTAGTCAACCCGTTTATCAATTCGACGATTTATCTTTCCAGCCTTATGACAAAGCTCCGGGAAAATGGGAATTTTAAAATTGATACAAAATTATAATTTTTATCAACCGACACAAAAAGCATTTTATTTTTTAATTTCAGACGATAGACCGGAACACGACTTAAAGTTTTATAGTTTCGGGGGTAAGGATATTCCTTTACTTGATGAATTGTCGACGGTCGCTCGTGATTATTTATAAAACCATAAAATAATTTTTTCAGTTTTAAATGGTATTTTTAATTGTTTGTAACGATTTAATTTGAAATAAATTAGGGCTATTGATGCGTATATTTAAAAGATATATGGCACGATGTCCGAAATACGAATTTGTATTGTTGATTAGGATTGTGAAATTTAAATTAATGTTTACTCGGTACAAATCTAATACCCAATTTATAAAGCCTAAATTATTGTTTACATTTTAGCTTTAATTGAAAAGTTACTTACCGAAAATGTGTATCATGAATGATCCAAAAACGACGACCCATCCCCAACCGCCGTCGGGTGGAGGCGGTAGATCTAGGGACCTGGGGGCTCCGGCTCCTCCCATGTTAGGACCACCGGTTGCTGAGGGTTAGTCGGGTAGTAGTGGCAGAACTGGAGGACTACTGATGACCGGGAGAGGGATGTCACGGAGTCCACTCGCGGTGGGCTACTGGCCGCCACTCCTGCCGGCTCCTCCCGCCACATCGTACGGGGACGCGCGCGGACGCGCCACCGGCCCCGGGCGTGCGTCTCCACCCTTTATCACCGAGCGACGACACCTTATCAGGCTCGCACGGACGCGCTGCCACTGCGGTGCGTACCCTGTCCGGCCCCACAGCTGACTCAGTGTCCCGCCCCACTACTCTCGCGATACTCCACTCCACTATCGATATATCCCGGCTTGCTCGGAGCTCGGAGGAGGCGCCACCTGCCCGACGCTCAGCCGCACTTTACCACCCGAGAAACGCGCCAGTTTTTAAACGGACGTTTCTGACACGTATACCCCATTTACCTCTTACCTGTCCTTTATGAGAATATATCATCGATCTCACTTAATAAGGAGAATGCGATTAATTTTTAGTATACACTAAATTATTTAATGCCATCAGTGTGAAAATAAGGCCTCGAGACGGGTAATAAAATAAATCGGGTAGTTACAACATTTAGACATCAATCACAAAAAATTTAGAATTTCGGCAGTGCTGATTAAAATCGTGATTCCTTCTGAATTCCAGGGATTAAAAATGTGCATATTCCTTGCAGTGAAAGTAAATTGTAACACTGCTACTTCACCGGAAGGCAATACTATGCAATTATTGCTTTATATTACGCAATTCCCATTCGGAATCAATTTCTGAACAAAGGAAATGACGCGTATCGGTTGCCGATGGAACAACCTGCACCGGCACCGCGAGTGTTTACTGGACAGAAAGTAAACGTTTTGTGCATCTGTCATGTAAAGAGGCTAAATTGTATTACCTTCAAAAAATTAAATTACCTTCCTCATTAAAGAATGGGGATAATAATAAAAGTGAAACAGGTTCCTCAAATCATTAAATCGTCAATAATAAAATTAAGAACGAATCATTTAAATATACTTGTATTATAAACCTACCTCTTATGTTAGGGGAGAGAATATATATGTATTTGGGGTTCGGAGAATTTCTTAAAATAGTTCGATTCCTCAATATGCGATGTCACAAAATTAATTTTATCTTCCGATAACGTAAGCGGTGTTTACTGAAAGATCAGCGTATCTTTATGTTAATAGTAGTGAGCGACTATGTCCGAGTCATGAATTCTGTCATGGGACTATGAATATATTCTGCCAGGGAAACGAGGTCGACCTCCTCCTCCTCCTCATCCTCCCACGCATTAATAGACGTTGATGAATCAAGTTGGGCGCCAGGTCGGCGATGTTTTGTCAACGGATATTATTAAATTCATCGATGCACAGCCCAACATTATGAAAAAGCAAGGCAATGTCCCCTCCATATATTAATAAAACATGTTTCAATTCTTCATCGTGCTTATATCATATAGGCATCCAATTTTAAGTTATATTACAATATTTTTTCTTATAATTTCCGATAACTGCAACCCTTACGAATGGCCAATATTATGGCATACTTCTGAAATTAGCCTTGTGTGTTGCTCTCCGAAAAAATTCTTGGACCACTCACTAGAACGAGTCACGGGGAGATCGGTTTAAAATAGTTCGGAGCAACTTCCGTCAGGGAGCAGCATCTTCGACGTAAACGCACGAGCGTGCGGCCGATAAGGCTCACACGACTCTTACTGTTTACATCTCCGCTATAACTCATTAGAGCGCGGAACTTATCTAACGATCCTCGGCGAGCCTCCGTACAGTACATAATATATACAAAGTAAATTAAATGCAACCTTTCAAATTGTATAGTAAGCTATATTTAATGTATGAGAGGTAACATCGTGACAATTGGCAAATGAAAAACTCGTATTGTTAATATCGACTCAAGTTATGTGCCACAAATAACAAACAATGAACATCCTCTTTTCATTTTATAAACAGTTGGACAGTTAACAGAAAACACATTTCTTCTATGTTGTTATTGCCATAATAAGCAAGTAGTACGATATAAAGGTACGTCATTATTGAATTATTGTAATATTAATGAAGATATAATAAATTCATAAATGACATATTATTGTAATGTATATACACATTTCTCAACCTCAATAATAAATTTATGACGTAATATTTATATTACACATTGCTTATAAATTTATGTTATGTTATGTTGTAGTTGTTTTTCTCGTTAATGCCTTTCGCGCCAGCTAATGGGCACCGTGTTGATACTACTAAAATTATATTTTACACCATATTTTCCTCATATTTTTCGTAACCTTATTTTAATATGAAAATTAAACGCCGGCCTTCATTCGTGGGCCGAATCTCCCCCGGGTGGAATCCAATTTATTAATTTTTATTTACGTGCAAACAGTAGGAATTGAATTTGAAAGGGATCATCGGGGCGGAACGGGGGCCAGGGCGGGCTGTCGGCACTCCATTAAATGCAAATGGCCGTCCCCCTCCGCCGCTAACATTGCACAATTCATCGCTATCGATTCCCCTCCCACCAGTTCCAAACCGACCCTTTGTCTTCACCTTTCTTGTTCAGTGACAACCGCCCACCGACATTACGGAACGTGTAAATTTTTCACAGGCCAAGCTGAGAATCTATTGCATCTCGATAAAATTAACTGGTTTACATTTTTCATATCAATAGTACATCTTGATAAATGGGCCGTAAATCGTGCTAAATGAGACAATTATTTGCTTGCTGGCAAGTTATTTGACTGTTGGATATAATACCAAAACGAAAAACTCGAAATATATAATAAAAGGAAGTGTAATAATTATTCGGCGACTTTATAAAAATATCATACTCGTTCCGACTGGTAATCTCTGAACTAAGTACTTCAATTATTTGAAACGCCGATAGGCACCACTTAAATGGAAATTAACCGGATCAATCATCATTAACTTGATCAATAACTTCTGATGAATGCATTAATTTATTGACGAGTTCGAATGAACTGAGACAAGTATATTACATGCGGTCCCCGCAGAAGAGGACTGGAGGACACAGGATACCGAATTCTCCCGCGGGCTCTAAGCCCCGACACGATTACCGGTTGGGGGCATAAGGGCAGACGGGTGAAACTTAGTCTGGGACCCGAGCTTATTATGTAAGTTTGCCAGTTCGATACAAGAGCGCGACACCGGCTCCCCAACGCAATTACACAATTTCCCTTGGCCGAGGATCAACTCAGAGCCCCCGGACCCTCTCCTTCAACATCTGACAAGACCAAAATCAAGCCCAGGTGAACTTACCCTGAATTAATTTTCCCTTCTCCAACCCGGCAACGGTGCCTAACCTCGACGTAAGGACGAGTTCCGGTAGTGGGTAGAAACCTAACCAAAATTTGTATTGCAAATTAGAATTGAATAAAAGTAATATACTTCCTAATTTTAGAATGAACCTTTTATTTTGATGAATGAAGATATTTTGAATTCCTGCTTCACTCGCTTGTTTAATATAATAGGACCGGAGTCTGTCTAAAATTTTAACTTGGAATAATTTATAAACACTTTTCTATATAGAATGTATGATCCGTTTAAAACCACGCGCCAGAATAATTCGTTAATTAATCTACATTAATAAATGTAGATGGGCTAACTTCACCTACCTCCTCAATATAGGAGCAAAAGTTTAGAACTTTATATCCTCTTAGCCAAATGTTTAATGCAGGATTAAGTAAAGGGAGATGAATATGCATTACAGTCTCACATACAGTATACAAAACTCTCTATATAAAAATATTCCCTTTTAAAAACGTTAATTCTCTCAACCAGTACTTCACTAGAATTTCATAAGCGTATATATAACTTACATAATTAAAAAACAACGTATATTACGAATATGTAAGTATTCCGCTAAATTTATATTTACAATAATCCTTATTTTAATATTAATTGAATGAATTAATTATTAAATTGATATTATTTTAAATAATAGTCATATGTCATACGTATTATACGAGATAATTGTACATCGCACATCTTTTTATATTTGTATAATTCTGTTCATATAAATTTATATATTTTGTTTCCACTTCTATAGCGTAAAACGCAAATGAAACTAAAATCAGTTTGGAATAACGACCAGAGAGCACCGGTTCAAAAATAAAATTGCATCAGCAATAGCAATCCTATAATAATTACCCGTCCTAATTTATCGACAGATTTAACAAACGATGCGTGACCATTAATTTCATGAATTAATAGTCCTGCTGTTCCAGCAGGTTCTATAGGAAAGCTTTCATTTAAATTAATTTGTAACGAATATAATTAATTTAATACAATATCTTTAATTTGTTAATGAATATAACTGGGCAATACTGAAATGAAGTATTCCCAATCAGTAAAATTAGTTATTAGATTTCAATTAGAAGAAACAAATATAATATGGAAATGGATAATCAAATCGCTACTGTGAGTAGAAATATTGCGATTCATAAATTAATTTAATGAACAATATCGACAAGCTATTATGATTGAGTTAAATTTGCAATTGAAGAATATTACAAATAAGCATTAATTTGGAGGAACATACTCATTTTAATTTCACAGGGTTGAGTAACCTCCTAACAATGGAATCAACATATGATCGTGTTTGTGAAACCTTTATTAAACCCCTCCATAGATTTTTCAGGAACTAGAATTGACAGCCAGCAACAGGATATTAAATTTTCTCAGTCCAAAAATCTAATTCTCTTTGCGAATAAAGTAACGACGCTCGCTTTGTCGTGCATCACATTTTGCCTCGGTGTTTGTAGACTGCCGTCATCAATGGTTCTCCTAATTATAAAGAATCCCTACACAGGAACCGAGACAAACAGGCCCTTCACAAGGGTTTCCTTAACAAATCACCCGGAATAAATAACCTTCAAATTTGTTTCCCCATGTTTCTGGCAATTAATTATAAGGAAACATTTTTTTTGCTGAATTCCTGTTTTTAGGATTTGTGATTATAGAACATATGTAGAACAGTCAATGATTATTTGAGTGATTTTGTGTATATATTATTAATATATGTTTATCCGTGCATACGGTATTATTTCAAAAAGAGATTCAAATTAAGAGGTGAAAGAAAATACAAGATATATTTAGAAAATATATTTTAACTATTGGGCAATAACTAATTAAATTATGAACGAAGAAAAATCAAATTGTTAAGAAAAATTTAAATTCCTTTATTTTAAAGTGTTTAAAATACGTCATTATACATCTTATATTAATATTGTCTTAATTGATTTTCCCATGGACCAGTGGGATCACTGTTTGGTTCAATAAGTTGTGTAGTTCATATGATGATGTTATTCAAACTTCGTTTTTCAGGTTTTATGACGATACATTTCATTTCATTCGATTCTCCATTCTAATCGGCATTTGCGAGAGTTTTATGACGATACAAGGGAAATAAAACATATTTCTGATGTACCTACGAAAACATTCAACACTGTTGCTATTCACAAATACTCTATGCACGTTCAATGCACTGGATCATGGTACCGATAAGATTAGCCGATTTGTTATAATCCAGAAGAGATTCATAAAAAGCGGTAGCACACGCACAAAGAGACATGCGTCAGAGAGGAGAATGAGCATACATTTGTGCGCAAAAATTGCAATCCTCCTCCGGGGCCAGGCTTTTGAAAGTTGCCTCGAACATCGGTTCAGCACTCTGTAGCGATGTATTCCGGGTAGGCCGGGAGCCAATATTTTATGCTAAAATATACCCCCTCCGCCCAAACGGAGCTTTTCCGCCAAACAAAAGGGGGATGTAAATGCACAAAATATAAGCCTCGTACACTGGCGGAAGGGGGCCATAAAGGGAAGGAAAACAGATTTACAGGCCCGGACCGAACCCCGTGAACAAGGGTTAATATTGAATATAGGTAATTCCTGTTCATATGAAGTGTACGTAGCGTTAATAACTCATTTAGAATTGTTTCGAATGCATAAGCGATATAGTCACATTATAATTATACAAATTTAATAAGCTTGCGCCTATTTTCGTATCCTTCATTTAAGTATACCCTCCTAGCTTCAAGGTTTTACTAAAAAGTAAAACAATAATTTATGATGATAAAGACAATATGAAAAAATGGCAACACGATGAACATTTCAAAGTAATATATAAACTATTACACAGAAGCGGTAAACGGATAATGCTAACCTAATACTGCATAGGTGAAACTACTGATGATTAATTGGGCTGTAATTTTTATGCATGAGAAATCCTATCATGCAACAGAATAGTGTCGCTCTTTTGAATATGACACGCGTATGAAAAAGTGGAAAGGCATATCAGTAACTCTGTTTTCACTGCACTCGAATCTAATTCATTAAACTGACATTCCCACTATCTGCAAACAAACACATATCTGAAAAAATTAAGATCTCCTAAACATTTCGGATTGAACGATCGGGAATAAATGGTGTTTACTGACAGTTAATGAACGCAGTGAAATCAAGGGAATTGAATTGGAATGTGTGATAGTCAATTTAAGTGGCCATGAGGAAATAACGTAACATGTTCTGATTAAGGGATTTTTAATATACTTATATATTTTATACCTTTAATATGTTTCAGTTCTATGATTTCATTGATATATCAGTCCACGGAATAACTTAAGTAAGTAGAAAAAAAAGTTAAGTCTTTGTCGAATCATCGGTCAAATATATATTTGAGCACACAGCTGGTCACAACTATTAGGTTCTAACTTCCAAATATATGACAGGAAACCTATATGGTATAGTGTATTTATAAAAGTATGTAATAAAAGTTTTCTTGTTGATCCAAAAATTATTGAAAAAAGTTTAGTTAGGTACATTTCTGCACCATCCTCAGGGGGCGCTAGTTTATCTGTGCAAGTGTGCCCAACAAACTTCAGTTAAGGACATTTCTGCAACACCCTCAGGGGGCGCTAGTTTACCTGTGCAAGTGCACCCAACGAACTTTATTTAAGTACATTTCCACACCACACTCAGGAGGGCGCTAGTTTCACAAAAATCGTTTGTCGTGCCGCATTGAAGTTTTCATATTCGGAAATATTCAGTAGCCCATGACGCATATTCACCGCCTTTAATTATAACTGACAAGGGAAATAGTCATGGCACAATGTTCCATTACCATTATAACAAAATTGAATGTAATTCCAGGCCTAATTAAAAACGAAAGCCGAAAGGAGGACAAAAGTTCACTCAGGGCAAAAAGCAACAAATCTTTAGCTAAGCCGAGGACCCGAAACTGTTTCTTGAATAGGAAAGTAGTTGTTGCGACAACTAATGAAAACCTTATTAAGCCCCTCCCTTAAGGGGTAGGACGAGGGGCGGCGGCGTCCAGGGCGAGTCTAATTTTTAAATTTATTAAAGCCAAGTGGGGGAAGGGGGTTGGGGGTACGTTTCATCAAAACTTTCTTAAAACCTGAAGGTATTTATAAAGTTCCCTACTCCCTGTGAGGGTTAGGGGATGGGTGTTGGCCCAATTGTTTCTCGGGCTCGCCAAGCCGTGGCGCCACCTGCCCCGTTCTCATTCCACGGAGCCTTCCCACGCGAAAATATAAAGAATAAAGTAATACGAAAGCTGAATTTTAGATTCGGCGTGTTCTTCCCTTCATCGCGGAGTATAAAGTCGCATTAACCCCCTAGATACGAATAATAAATTTTAGGTATCGTTGATACGGGGCAGCAGAATTAAACATGCAGACTAGTAAACATGAAAACTACCGCTCTAGGCCATGTCATTCTATTAGAAATATGCATAAACAAAATTCACATACAACACCCTACATTGACCAACATTAACCGAATTCTGCGTCCGGAACATGAAGTGAAGTACCTCAAATGAGTAGGAGGACATTCGTACGATGAAACATGAAAGGTTGGTAGTGCCAAATTGGGCAAATTAAACAGTATAAACTGGCCCAGATATAAATGTGTTTTGAAAATAATGAATATTCTTGATTTATTTGGAATTCATTCATTTAAAATCAGCTCCTGATATTTGCTGCTAAATTGTATTGACCGTCCTGTACATGCTACAAACTCATAGCAAGAATAAATGCCTTATATGAAGAATGAATAATTTCTGCATTACACATTGTAATGTATAAGAAATTAATTATATTAATAAGCAATAAAATTTCAATATAAACTACTAATATTTGTCGTGTTTTAGACGCGAATTGTAATATCTATTTATTTTTCCAGGGTCTCGGGTATACTGTTGGAGTTGGAGGAGAACTTTTCTTGTCGAGCCAGTGGAGGATGTGAAATCCTCCGGTCAAGTGGGGAGGAGAGGAATCGATTATACGGTACATGGGCCAACCCCCATCCATGTCCTCCTTCCTTTTATATTACAAATTGCCCCTACCGTATTCCTCCTGTCCGAAAATTTCCTTTCCCGCGTTTCCCTTCATTTATGAGAGAGAAAAAATGCACGTCTCAGTGTGAGATAAGGTTCGGGATCATTAAAGAGATAATAATCGATATGTTTCAGGGTTTGGCTAGCCTGGTTATGTCGTGAATAGTGCGTAGTCATATTTAAAAGAATTGAAGCATATCTTCTCTAGTGCACTGTTACTGTTCAGTGGGCAACAGTAAGAAAGGAGAGTAACAGGGCAGACAGGATGGCTCACTGTCAGCTAACACGCCCAAGTACCTTTGTAACCTATTGACGGAACGCTTCTGAAGATTGTGATCAAATCAGTGAGTGGGCACAGAAGACTGCAGCATGATCGCAATATTCTCGAGTTCCGCTCAACCGGTATCGAATACCAGAGAAAGCCACAGTGACGATTTGCGGCACGATAGTAAATACGGTTGTCACACAATATGACCGGGCGTTTAATTTCCGGTCTCCTCTCTATCTAATAACTGTTATAACGCTTCCGAAAGAAAACCTCGTGAACTACTGGCGCAATTAAAACTGTGGCCATAAGAAGGGCCCTCCGGGTCGTAACAATAGTTTCTTTTAAACTAAAGGGATGAACCAAAAGCGGGTAGATAAAAATCCTGGCTAAGGGGGTTGGGTGGTGGCTCTCCAGTTAACTACTTTTCTGTGTAATTTATCGACCATTCCCAGTCCGATAATTGTCAACAGATCCCCCTTTCTATATAACGTCTTATATTATAACCTACATATATATCTTTGAAAACAATTCCGATCAAATCTTTCGCGTCGCCCGAAGAAATTAAATTATTTAAAGTTCTTTCTATATTTCATATTTCTGTCTTTCTATTCGACCTGTAACTGTATTACAACATTGTTGTTTTCAGATCAGGAGGCTCGTACACAACTCAAAACTGTGTGGTATCGCTGAAAATAGTAATAATATTATGTTATGTGTAAGAAAGAATATACTGTTTATCAGAGAAGCCGAACTGAAAAATTTCATATTTCGGTGGCAATTAACGTTGGAAGGAATTAATGGGGAAGTAATTAGATGAGTTAAGGTTTCCGGAAGCAGAACTTGAATTGTCACTGAAAGAAATATAATTCGGCAACACAAATGATATAAGATCAGAGCTTACCACAAGAACCCGGGTAAAGAGACTGCGTGGGAGCTCTCGCTTGGTGGTCCTATCCCCCTCCGCGATAAGGGATAGACGTTGTCTAATGAAGCCGCAATCATAAACGTTACTCTTTCAGCCTCTAAGGCTGTAAACATAAACATTGCCAGAGGGGTCTAATACAGCGGCAACCATAAACCTTACTCCCTCAGCCTGTACTAACCTATATGTTCATATGTCTAGTAACCCTTAGATTAAAATTACCATTTTATAGTGTATGTTGTTTTGCATGATGTTGGACATCTCTCCGTAGGGACTAATTGAGTGCCGGGGCAGTGACGTTAACGCTGAATTTTCTGATGTCTCCAAGTATTCTCCGGCTTCCATCGGCCAAAGCCCCGGGTAAATTACATTTAATATTCAAAAGGGCGAAACGTCGCTCCGGGAAAACGGATTTGATAAGCTCCGGTAAATCTTTTTCGAGTCGTCAACGCCGGGTTTCGTCAGAGGCTTTAAAATATACGGACTGAAAAAGCATCAGAAGCCGGCAGATGCAGAGTGAGAGAGGAAGAAGCGACGACCCCCACCCTGCCAACTGGGAATAAATTCTATAAGCCGGCTTATTTGAAAATCAAATTCGACTCGTTTCTAAATGGCGGGCCCGGGCGAGGGGGGCTGCAGATGGCGCCCCCTCCCCGGAATGGACCCATTTTAAAAGCACATTCGGAAGCCCTAAATTAATTATTGGATTTTTTATGTGCCCTTCTGCCCTTTCTGTATCCTTCATCATGCCCAGAACGTTAACCAACATTTAAAAACTTTTTTCGTATGAAAAAACAACTTGGACAGTACAACGAATATTGTCTTATATCGAAATTTTTAAATCGAGTTTTCTACAATCTTTAGATCAATTTTTCATCATTAATTAATCGTATGTGTGCAACAACAGTTTTTCTTCTCCCCTATTCAACAGCGTACAGTAACGGCAAATAACGTACACAACGGCAAATAATGAAACATTATTAGGCATCCAGCCGAATAAATACAAATATTCCGTTCTAAAAATGTACTCTATAACACTAGGAGTGTAATTTTCCAATATTTTTATTAAAAAAAAACCCCGCATTCGAGCGACCAGAAATTTGAATGATGTGAATCAACAAACAGTGCGGAGAAAGATGGCATCTTGCCAAAATAATGAGCAATGTCACCCTGCGCTATCGAATTCTCCGCCGTGCGCATGAGTAGAGTACGGTTAAGAAAAGCGAGAAACAGTGATAATATCAGGATGCAAGAGATACAAAACATGGATTTATTTTTGAACTTTATTCTGCTATGACTAAAGAGGAGCTGATTTAAAATGCATTGTAGTTAATGTAATAAGATGCAATACATAACTGATAGCAGGGAAGAGAGCGGAGGAAAATGGTTGGTAGATAATTTCGCGGTATTATGTGGAATTATATTTCTTTAATCGACCTTGGCATGTCCTCCGAGATAAATGGCACCCGTCGGTGATAAAATTCTTGATGCCTGTTTTGTTATTTATTTGTTGCGGGTAAAAAAATTATATTAAATTATCCAACAGTCCGACAGCCCTCGCCCGTCGGGAATAAAACTCCTCGGAGATTCACTGATACTTTCGCACGTGACCTTATCTATTTTGATGTGTACGTGGTTATATGATTGTTTGATGAATCGTACACTTCGGTAGGGGCTTTCTGGGTTGAACATTGGACTAAGAATTTCGAACTTGGTTTGGAGAACAGCAGACGCACATCTGTAACGAGTATGTAACAATGATATAGGGTATTTAAAATTGAATCATCCGCCGTTTATATTACGATGGCCGAGAAACGAGCCGAGAGAAACGGTTGGCAGATAATCGCCGCGTATCTGCGCTTGTAACTGGGAACAAAAACCAACAACATAGGGACCGGCAGCGGTCCGGACAGACCAGACTCGGAAAAGATTTATGCCTTGTTTATTCGAAACGAATTAATCACTGTCAGTCCCCGGTGAGCGGGTGAGAGGAGGGGGCGGGTAGGGGTGGCAAGAACGGAGGGAAAGAGATAGAGAATGAGATGTAGAGGGTTGGTGGGAGTAGGTCATAGGGAGACTGTTGTTGCCACGCATTAAGCCCCGGGACCAATCGATAGGCTAAGTAGACTAAGTACAAATCTAATTGACAGTCGAACACATCGACGCTAATTTAAGCTTAAATATTTATTCGGATGCGGATTTTAACCAGCACTAAACTGCTGAAATCAGCACAATTTCGCGGGTGAAATACACGCTTGATGGTGGTGAAAATGTGGTTCAGGGCTCGTGTACGAGATAAAATGTATGAAACATTATCCAAATTCCAAGGCTCATGACGCCCCATCATAAGTTGGTAATTTTTCCCGATATTATGTTTAATAATTTTTCACGATTAAAAATTTGGTCATGATACGATAGGTGAAATTTGGTTTAATCAAGATGAACTGGCTTATTATGCCAAATTGCAGCCATTACAACAGAGGAGGGAGGAACGCTAAGAGTTAACTGACCATTCAGTAATTAGTCTGTAAAAAAATTTGCAGATCGGCCGACCCGCGGTAGTTAAAACACAGGGCCTTCTTAGGCCTTACAAAAAATTACCTGACCCGGTCATACGCGAGCGGAGATAAGAAAACTTTCAGGGATAAAATCCCGGGACGAATACGGAACAGGAGGGGGAGGGGGAGGCGGTCGATAAGGAAAAGCCACGCTGAAGGAATTGGAGTGGAAGGGAGGACATTTCCACATCCAGCGTGCCGGTGGGAAACCCTTAGCCTGACAGGCAAATAGTGTCGTGGGTGGGGGAGGGGGGTTAGGGTCCGAGCCTGCAAATCACCCGGCGACCGTACCCCTCCAACCCGCCAAGGACCACCCCCATATACCCCATCCTCCAACGCCAGATACATTTTTCGTCCCCTTTCACAAGACGGGCAGAGCGCGCGGCACTTCCGGCGGAAAAAGAGGTCCGGCCGACACTCCCAGCCTTTCAATTTCCGTCACCGACCACTCCCTTGTCTCTGTCACAAGACCATAAATATTCTTCTCGCGGGTACGCTAAGCGGGGCCTGCAAGCCTTCTAAATCATCCGCATTAACGAGGACCCGTGAGGTCTTCAATTTCAGACCCATCGGCCGAAGAGAAAACCGGGGACAATCTATAGCCTTCTCAGGATCCTTAATGCGAAGTTGACATTGGTCTGAGCGGGTTTCTTACTGTATTGATACAATGTTATGAAACTAAATGAACATAAACAAAGTCCCTAACTTTACTTTGTATTGCCTAAAATGAATGCTGAAAATGTTGATATTTCAAAAGTTGTTAATTGAAACCACAATTGGAGTTTAATTCTATAGGACTAAGATCAAAATCTGTCTACACGATCTACATTATTTTCTGTATTTTCTTCGTGGAGTAATTTCCTGGCCATACATCATAAAACGTAATAAGGATCGTTAAGTTTTGAATAACTACAATCGATAAATTTATAGTTATAACATCGCAATTATACAAGAGTAAGGTATTGAAAGTAATCAGTGTAGCAGTATGTTGAATATAGAATAGTAGTAGATATGATGTTCAAAACTCAAATGCATTAAAAATATAATTCGATCTAATCCGATGATTGGCACGATTAATGAAAAGGGGAAAGAAGAAACCGAGACGTCTTACATGATGCAGTACCATGCACACGATCGAAGATATGTTGCTGTCAATTCTACAATTGAGGATGATGTTCAAGTAGTGAATGAGTGGGGGTGGGAGAGATGTGATAAACGAGAAGAAGCGTATCTATCCATAAATCACTTCGGTACTTGAGAAGAAGCAAGGGAAAGAAATATAGGATTAGTCTTTCTCACTATGAATTTCCACGGACGCAATTTTTCTCTCACTCTCCTTTCTATTTATCCGTCTGTCTGTATATCTCTCTCTCCCTCTCCTTGCTCCCCCCCTCCCTCTCTCCACAAATAAAAATACAGCTACCCACACCCCCCATAAATATGATATACACAATATATATATAGGAAATGTACACCTGGGCTGAAAGGTTCGTGTGAAGCACAATGGTGGTAGCCAGGCGGGCGGAAAGGTCCGAACCAAATCACCG
Organism: Lethocerus indicus; assembly: GCA_019843655.1. Lineage (NCBI taxonomy): Eukaryota > Metazoa > Arthropoda > Insecta > Hemiptera > Belostomatidae > Lethocerus > Lethocerus indicus. The sequence goes on along the minus strand of JACDQD010000005.1, from coordinate 16,718,479 downwards.
AAACGACCCGAATCTCCTCTCTCTCTCACTCTCTCTACCGCATTCTCAACCCCCCCTCACTCTCTCACTCTCTCTCTCTCTCTTTGTATCTCACTGCTGCCCCCAAACTGATGCCGACGGGTAAAATTATGACCCGTCCTCCGAATCTGGCCAAAGTTAATTACGCCTTCATTATTCATCATAGTTGCCGCCGCCGCATGAAATAAATCTGCGAGGAATCTGAGCTCCACTAACGACTTGACTCGCGAATTCTTGCGACATCGCTTCAGGCATAAATTGCATTCTTATGCCTAGTTCCGAGATCGACAGCCGACAATCAGTTTTTACGAAATTGCCCTCCCGTACGAAGTTGAAGGCTTTTTAAATTTCTGTCCCTTAAACAATACAGTAACCCCATTAATGAATTGTAAATAAAAGAGCCCAAAATACCTGGATAACGATGCAATAGGTAATGACAGAAGTCCGTGACAGAACTAGAATTGTCGCTGACTGGCTTCCGGTAAGAACGTGTGATGTTGTGGTAAGGATATCGGTTGGAAGGAATTCGCCCCAGCTGTTCCGGAGTTTGTCCTGTGTTTCGAAACCACCTAAGTTGACTCCATTGGAACGTTTTGTTTCTTGTTCGAATTAGAACCTCGAAATGTACACGAAGCCCGACAGAGTAACATAAGTTAAAATATAATTCTGGCTTACAGGATCATTCCAGTTTGGTCAGTTATACGTGACCTAGCGCTTCTGGGTCCTTTCTAGGATGTTGAGGAGGGGTCGGTGGAAGGAGGGTGGAAGCCGACCTTCACCCGTGAACCTGCCTCTTCCCCTCTCCTCCAACCGTGCTATCCCCTCCACACATCCCCTTCCTAAGTCCCCACTCCGTGCCGACCTACACTGTCCGACGCCTCTCCCAACAACTAAGTTCTTGAAAACCATTTGGAGTGTCCTTCGCCCTCTCTTGCCCATCCCCTCCGCCACCCCCATCAGGACCGACCCTTCGGTTCTCTCAGACAAGGTACTTTTCCGTCGAGGGTACTCTCTTAAGAGGTAGGATATATTTGACCAGACTTGATTTATTGGTACTTTTTGTCCACGGGATTTAATTTAAGCGGATTAAGATTGGCGAGGCATGTTATCGAGACAGTTAGCGTTCGAATATTTTGACTACCCCAATACGAAGGCGTAGGTTAATTTTTGAAATTTAATGAAAATATGGGCCACCGCGGGGAAGGAAAGTCGGGAGAATACCCGTGTTTAAATAACTCTTTAAGTAATTATTTGAAGTATAGTATCCCCTAAAGATGTTTACGCAATTCGTTACTGAAGTAGAAGAAATATGTTCTCACATGATGAGATATTGTTGATGGGAAAAAACTGGAGCATTGGGCTCATTTGACTGCTCTGTTTTTTTTCCTGGCAACTCCCTAACCGGGTTGTCCAGTTGTAGTGCCGGTCGGACAATGTGGTTCCTCGGGGCGTCAAGTGATGGGGCTGCTAGGGCGGCCTCCAGCCCGGGTCGATTTCTGGCCCCCCCTTTACCAACATAGCCCGCCAACACGGCCCCCGCCTCCCACTACTATCCACACCGCACAAACACAAAGAGGAACAGACACCTTCCGGCCGCCGGACATCCTCAACCAACAAATCAAACTGCTCAACCGCCAGTCCTCACTCATCAGTGTCCGGCCCCGCATTATACTATTTACCTGTTAAAGACTAGCAATATAGACACATAGTTATTAGTGTAAAATGTGAAAGGCATAATAAACTTACAGAATTAGAGTTACACTCATAGTATTGCGCATAAATAATGTTATTAATATAAACTATTAATATAGTGTTATTAACATGTTTGATGCAAAATAAGTTGTTACCAGCTTAGCACCATAGAGACGTTCCAAACCCTTTGGGACCTCCAAATAAGTATAAATTCCACAGTCGAACTCTGTTAGAAATTTACGTTTTATTATTATGAAAAAGTGTAAACAACGTCGCGCTATTGGACGGCCGAAAATGACCGAGCGCTTTGCTGGCGCTTGATTATAGTAAGACTTAATGACAGTTATTCATTGTGATGCGAACCGACCTACCTTCCTTGGGGCGAAGGGGTTTCATTTCCTTAGAGGACATAAAAAAAGGAAAAACCGTCTCACGAATTTCCCTCTGAACTGCTCTCAAACTTCCAGACTGGTGCGGTCATCAAGTCACTTGAAATTGTACGTTGAGTTAGGTGAAAATATTTTGCAGGAATGCTTAGCAGTACCTAGAATAAATGCACTATTCAAACCGACTAGTATTCTGTCTTTCGAGATTAGAATATTTAAGGAAATGATTTAATCAATTGATTCATAATATAATTTAATTTTTTGAACTTCAAACTCCATTTAAAAGCTGCAGAAGAGTCAACAGGGGCTAGATGAGTCGAAAATTGAAATAATCAACTGGTCACATTTTAAGAACCAAAATAAGAGATTAATGAAAAACCGATATCATTTTTCTATATAAATTGATGAAACATTTTATTCTAATGACAATATAAATAAAACAAATGTCACGACAAATGTCTCATTGTGGTCCATTAGAGCAGAAATATTAAAATATTAAATTGATAATCAAAAACGGAAAGGACTAAAATGAAAAACAGTTCATATACAAATAAGGTGGAAAGATAATTTAGATACCGAAATACATCCAGTGCGCAGTTTAGCGATTAACGCTCCAGGAAATTGAGCATTTAATCAGGTCAACAACGTGCGTTGCTTAGCAACAACAGTCGGCTACCTCTACCCCGGTGTTATTCAAGATACAGCAAGAGTTTTCATTGTTTCCATATTTATTTACAAATCATTTTACATTGAAACGCCTTCCGTTTTCTAGTTATACTACACACAATACACCGAACGCCTTTCATTTTTGAGTTATACTGACTCTCAATACACTCAAAGCCTTCCATTGTTTTGCGAATGGCGCTAGAATTTAATAATATTCTTATATCATATATACCCTTTTTTCATATACAGTATGCATTCCTTAGAATCTAAATCCTCGCGGGTAACAACAAGTAATATAAATTATCACTTTTGACCATATTAAATGTAATAATATATGTATGCGTATAAAAGAACGGCACTGTTAAGATACACATAAGGTCGAAGAAAACATGTAACTGATTTCAACAGCTCTCCAATATACACAGTAGATTGTAATTACGATTGTTTGCCCGCTGCTTATGGATATAATTCTCGTCGGCGGTCCGAGTTCTTCCCTTGTGCGTTTTCAATTATGTAGATAATTTGGAGACCCTTTTATTTTAAGGTGGTCCGGCCGTCTCTAATACCCGGACATTAAACCCCGTGAGAGAATAAGATCCCCGGGGGTAAAAACGTCCGCAGCACCGATTTCAATTACAGAAATTGACGCCGATTTAGATCCGGGAAGTGATTCCGTCGGGCGGGCCGATAACTGAAATCGTAGAAAGGACGAGATGAGCGGGGAAAAGGTGGATGGGGAGTGAAAGCACGGCGGGTTTGGGCTCTTGGAAAAGGTTTGAGACAAATGGTTGTGTAGAGAATGATGGAGTAAACGAGGGCGGGTAGGGGGCTGTTATAAAGGTCCCATTTAGCGGCTAGATGAGCCTATTTAGAACAATATAGTGGGCCCGGTAGATGGCGGCTAACTTGCCCACCCCCACCCACCATGCCTCCTATTTCCTCTCCTGTCCACGTTTTAACTCTTTGTCTCTCTCTCCCTCCCTCTCTCTCTCTCTCGAGCGCTATTTTTCCCCCCTGGGGCGTAAATTCGACCCCGGGCCTCGACTCCTGGTTAATTGAATCCCCTTTCGACCCATTCCCCCATTGTGCGGGGCACGACTGACGATCGTCGATATTCCGGCTCCATAGGACACCGAAGGAAAGTAACGATGGGATACTGTGTAATTGTACGAACACTTTTAAGGACTAACTTGTAAGGACGATGTGCTACTTGCTACAGTTAGTCCCGAACTGAATTGATTCGGCTCTAAACACTTTAAGTTTAACGACACTAAATTATACGTAGTTATAAAGATGTATAAGACCCGAATAGAGACAAATGTTAGACCAAATAAATTAAAATACGCATAAACATTTTCCAATTGACATGTTGTGCCCCAAAACTCCGAATAACATAAATTAATTATTTGAAACTCCCAGTAAGATCCTATCTGCATTCGATATTAACATATTGGGGCTATTCTAATTCCGAATAATATATCGAAATGCTAACAATCATTTCGTGCAATTAAATTATAATATTAAACGTGAAAAATAATATAAAAGAAGAAAGCAGTACTGATATGCTGAGGAATGTCGAGGGGCTATTGAATTCGACAAGCTCAACAAGTTGGCCAAAGGGATAATACAATACATGCTTTGTCAGGCTATACTAAACTGTAGTAGTTACTTAAGCTTCTTGTAGTTTCATGTCTACAGTAACATTTATTATCAAATATTACAAATATTGTTCCACTATTTACCATCGCTACTGTTCTATAATGCACTCTGTACTCAGATTAAAATGACCAAATATAAAATTTTCTAATTTCTAGACATAGTCATTACAATTTCTCTTCTTTACTTACTTACCACGTGGCTTACTTTCACTAGAACGATTTAATTAATTATATTATTGTATTTAAAAATTAAATCTGTTTTTTAAATTTTAAATTATTCTGTTTTGCTCATTACATTACTCTAATTTCAGAAATTTTGAGCGTGTTGATTATTGTATTACTAAATTAATGGAAATCAGACAAATTCAGGTTTTCAGATGATATTATATTCATATCTAAGAATACAACAGGCAAGGCTTTGAACCACGAAGAGTACTTTTATGCTACTGCTCCCGTTATGGCGATAAGCCATAAGATATACAGAAATGAAAAGAAGGCCCATAGGCACGATAAATAACTTAATCCTTAATAAATAAATACTGTATTTTCAAGCTCAATTGAGCAAGTTTAACTTTCAAAGTTTAAACTTCGCTGAATGCCTTTGTCCGATTTTCCATTAAATCAGATAAAATTATTCCAGGTTTTCCGAAAGCGGGTTTTAACCACAGTTTAATTAAATATAACCTAAAACGCGGTACCCGAGTCAGTTCCAAACAGGAAATTCAGTGGAATCTCAATTTGAATAGAAGTAAACTTTACGCTTTACATTTCCTCGATCAAAAAAAGAAAGTTTCATTTGTTACGTACACAACAGAAATTTCATTATTTCGTCCGTTTTTTGTTGACGCTCTTTTTGTAATGCTCCGTTCATTGTCATCGATTTGCAGGCTTTCATAATCAGTTAAAATAAAATTAATTTTCATGTTAGTTATCTAAAAATATACCGCACTCTCTAAAAATACCGTTGTACAAATTATACAGTAATAGTTCCTTATCTTATGTGAATAAAATGAAATTATTACAAAATAATTATTATTCCATTAGTCTGTTCTTACAGCTGTTTCTCTTGGAGTAATAAAATACAGTATATACATATTATTATATTATAGGAAGTTATATAGACATGTATGCATGCAGTGACCGTGCCTAACGGGTTGAGGCACCCAATTAATTACTGAAGAACTGAAAGGTTACTGGACCGTAAAATTTACCGTGGACATAGCACGGAGAAGCTATAAAGTTGACCATTAAACCCACGAGAGAAACCAGGTTAGGGCTAGAGAAGACAGTTATGTTTCATAGTCGTTTTAGAGACGACGCCTCAGATACTATACCGCAATACTCAGCCGTGTTCCATATTGCGTTTTCCCCCTGCCTAATTAAATTTTTGTTTAGTATTCCTGAAGTATTATTATTTTTAAACTGAGTGATCCAGATGGGGTTCCATAAATTTCCTATTGGTTTGGTTTCGATAAAGGCACGTTTTCATAATCTATATACAAATGGATTTAAACGGCAGAAGGATGTCCGAAACTGATAATTGCGTTAGGGATTCGCACGGAAAGGTCAGCTCTTGGAGCCGGGCTCTGCTCGATACTTTATGAGGTCGCGTGTTCACCGTTCGTCGGCGGAGGGCAATTGTATTAGTTTCGTCATTAATGTTTTAATTACTCGAATATTCGAGAAGTGCTCCAATTACTTAAATTGTTAATTTACGATTGTTGCGAGGGCAGAAGCAACAATTATTTCGGGCCCAAAACCCGAATTGGACATTTGTTTTGGGACAGTTATCTATGCGTGAAAAAGACATTTTGAATTAGGTAAATCATCAAAATGGATTGTTTTTCATACTCTACGCTACGAGGTTCAGCTCGTGAAACTCGGGGTTACAGGGTGTATTACCTACTCTTTCCTACTCGAGATCTATGCAAGACCGAATTTCTGCGCTACGGTATACGAATGAATGGCGTCAGGATGAATTAAGCCCAGTGCGGTTCGGGAATGAAAGCCCAATTCGGACTCTCCATTTGATCGAATAGCGACAATACCGAAGATTGTTACTACACCGCCTCACCGCCCCTTCCGATAATTGAGCTACCCCGAGGCCGCCTTCGACTCCCGGTTTAATTAATCAATATTTGAATTTCTTGCCGCGGTTACCTCGAAGCGAGTGGTTGGTGTTATTTAGTCTCTTTCTGCATATCCGGCTTGGTTGAAGAGAGCGAGCGGGTAAACAATTTCGGGACAACAGGGAGGTCGGCGACGTTATAAGACGGGACCCGGTTCATCAACACCCTTACCTTCAAAGTACCTCTAATTAGGTCACAACCTGTTCACCCATTAACGGTTCATATTCGTCGCATTAAACATTGCCTAATCGCGCATTGCATCAATTAGTCAGACGCAAGTTTCAAGCTCTTATTTATTGTGTTTAATATATAGCGATTATAATATTAAATCAAGAATTGTATTATTATATCCAGTTCAAGTATCCTTAGTAGATTGTGTTCGTAATTTAATTTCATTATTAAAACCATTCCTGCTTGAGGCGATATCAAATAACGCGCTTAGCTGACGGTTTAGAGGATATTACAAAATTCTACACTTTTTAATTAATTTCTGACCTCAACGTTAGTTGATCGGACGATGCGAACTATCGGATATTCCACATATACGCCCCTTGTTTTAAATACGGTATCATTTCCCCACAGTTTCAGGATGCAGTTGAAGGGTCCGCCGTTGGCTTCTGCATCCCGTTCTGCTCAATATGTGGATGCTAATAGCGAATAATACGCTGAATCTGCGACGAGGAAACAAAAGGCCCAATCGAAGCCCAAACTCCAAATCCCAACTTATACATGACGGCATCAATTTAGCATAATTGAAGGTGCCAATTAGGGCCCCCAACTTTGATGTCGCGCTGCGAAGCCACTCATCGTTACAAATTAGAACCGCGAACCGCCTAACTATCGGATTAACTTCCCCGAAGTAGGACGGATGCTTCAACTTGACAACTTGACAATACTTTACATAGCGTAATTTATAATTTAATATAAAATAAGTTGTCTCACAATTCATAGCGTTGTACAGGATCGAATGTAAACCCTCATTAGTTGTTCTGTGTATCACTAATTTGCCTGTTGAACGTCCGATCTTAGGAATACGGTTATTCACTAGGCCGGATAACCAGATCGAACAGTTTCAATTCCACAATATATCGCGAATCCCCAAGCCGGTGCTCGCATCGCGCACAGGCCGTGGATTTTTCTCCGGTAATGAAAAATCAATAATTTCGATCCCGGAAAATCGATAAACGTAGTAATGTTGGAAAGGGTTTGTTGCGGTGCGGAGTGGTCGGGATCTCGGGTTGGTGGGGGCGCATCCTGGCGGCGGCCGTCCGAAACGTGTAGGAGGGGGTTGGCGGCGTCCCTATTCGACTCTCTCAGTTCTCTGCCCCTTCAGTCTCTCCGCAGACATGACCCGCAACGCACCCGACACCCGCCCCCAGCCAACGCTCTTCGTAGCCCTGGCGTTACTGGCCACGGGACTACAGCTGCCATTGGCGTCGGCCAGGGCCGTAAGTAAAACATACACCTCTCTTTTGCAATATATCAGAAATTTCCTACTCTCTTGGAAATAAATAAATTTCGAGGAACCTTAAACAATTTGATCCTAAGCGTAATTCGCAAAGAACGCAATTTGTATTTATCTTTTCTTTGTAATTTACAGAATTATTTGCCTGTTGAAAAATGTCATGTACGAGTCCATTCGTGGCATATAATTCATCTGCCGCTAACAGAATAGATGAACTAATAATTCAATTACGAAAGACAATCTTGAAATATGTATGTACACAAACCTTTACTAGTTCGATATACCGTCTGTAGGAACCGACAGATACCTAGTACATAAGCTTGAGAATCACCGAATGGCCATCGAGAAGAATCACCAATTAATGATCAATAATTGCGTTAAGATACTACTATAAAATAAAAAATATATTATTCTGAAATTTTGTGTAGGAAAATATTTTCAGAAATACGTTTTAAATCTTCTACAAAATTGATAAAATATATAATCCAGCTTTTTATAAAATTACAGATGAGGTTACCCACTATTCATATGATCTACAATGTTCTTTTTACGATTTTAGTCATCAACTTAACGGTCGTAATTAATTAATATGAGAAGTATGGAATTTACGGTACGGTTAACCAAGTTTCATTAAAACCCACCCATCTAACAGCTATTCAGGATGGCCAGAATTTTCAGTTGCTTCGCGTAAAATAAACTTGAGGAATGAAATAATTACGTAGGAAATGAATAGTTTCGAAAATAATTTTTAAGAAAAAATTTGCACTTCAACTCGATTTCGCTTCGCATTGAGTACATCCAGAAAGCGGCGTCCTGAGTCTGGTTAATTACACGAAATCACATCTGGCGGCAGTGAAACTTGAGCTTGAGCTTCATCAAAGGTTCTGTTTCCTGTTCCGGACAAGGGAAGGAGGCATAGTTTTCTAGCCAACCTAACAAGTAATGCGGAATTGCAATGGGACGGCGCTGCTAATACTAACCCGGAATACACAGGAGTATCGCGTGTTTGCATCAGCCCCGTGTTTTGAAATTGAATACATTATTACGTAAATAATCATATCATTTATTTATTTAGTTTTAAATCTCACAATGTTGAATAATGTATTTATATATTAATCATTCTTATTAACAAAATAATAAAAATAAATTATTAATATTAATTTCTTTATTTTATTCTTTTTGTTGTAATATGATGTTTGTGAATTATTGTATTTTATGGATTTTACAAATGAACTAGAGTTTAGTCAAATATACAGGTTGATTTTAATTAATTCATTAATAAATTGCGTTCCGTCAAATATTAAGCATAAATAGAGCGGTATAAATAATTAATAATTAAAGTTCGTTGTATTGAAGAAATTACTCCTTCAAAAATAGGTTGTTTCGGAAACGAAATAAGAATATGAATCATTAGAATTACAATAATAATGACTGCATTAGATATTTCACATTACTGCGAACGAAATGAACCAAATCTAAACATATTAGAACTTTCTCCGAGTACCTCATCCTACTACTTTGATCGCGAATTCAAACTTCTCCAAACCTCTGTGCACATCAGATGTCAGAAATATCAACGTATCCATGACCGTTCAACTTCGTGGAATTAAGTTTATATTTTACTTTACTCTAATATGGAGTCCTCATTGAACATACATACGACAGCGCCCTTCAGGGATGATGCCTGAGTGTAAACACTGTTCTAAACGATTTTGGCTGCACCACGAGTAATTAACACGCATCAACATGCAACGTTAACGGCTGGGCCTCAAGATATTTATTGACGTTGTTGCTTGATTAAATACATACTCTATCTAAATTTCGAAAACTTAACTTGAACAAATTATTAACCAATGAATAAGTACCAAATGTTCTTTTTACAGAAATATTCCTAAAGACTATGAGAAATATGTTAGGAAGCTAATTTCCTATTATAATCCTATCATATTTTTTTAATTTGTCCCTCCTTCATAATAAGCTCCGTTTTAGCTTATAAAAATGCAATATCCTTAGCGCTGTATTCTGGACCGAATTTAGTAATAATACAATACCAGTATTAAATAAGTAATATAACCTTCAAAATTCAATAATATTATGCGAATTTTTCATCGTCAATATTAAATTACGATAAATTATGCATATGGAAGATCATTTTTACCGTTAAATTAATATATTTCCCTGAGCACATTGCCTCCAGTAACTTTATACTTAGTTAAAATATTAACTATTTACGAGCTTATTGTTCAATACTACAATTCAATAATACATACAGGAAACCGCCTAATAAATGTCGCGGAGTTATCTATCACTTTTGTAATATTGTTGAGGTGTACAAAGAACTCAGCTTAGGTGAATTCCCCAGCCGAGCGGTTTACATTTTTTGCGGCCTTCAAAATGTTTTCATAATCTTCGGGATAATGCCCTAAATTAAATTTCACCCGCTTCAAGCCGGTCTTCATTAAGAGAGACGATAGAGCTGAAATATTTTATTCGGCACATCAAAATAATTTGATGTTTCCAACAATGATACCGTTTCAGTTTCAAATTACGGTTTTTAATTTATCTAGCAATGGCGCCTCGAAGCGAATATTAACTGTTATTTTCTCGTGTCTGCTCGTGTTTTGGCCGCCCGAACGTCGTCCGTATTGGGCGAGTTTGCGAACTCTCAAGTCGACTCCTACTTTTCCTTTAAATGCTAAGCCTCGAACGTACTTGGCAACTTTAAAGAGCCATTGGGCTCTCCGATAGAGGTAGAGCAGTCTAACTTAGATCACTTCGCGAGAATTTAACCGGGTAGAATTTGCCAAAATTAATTCATTTTAAGACTCGTTCTAAACTTTCTAATAGTCGTGCGTTTTTATCTATGACATCATTACATCTGTCTTTTAATATAAAACCTTTAATTATATTAATAATTTCTGAAGGATTAAATATTAATTATATGAAATTAAAATACATTTTCATTAAAACTTCAGAACATAATCGGCTCAGGGACCGATTGGGAGCCACGGAATGGTCCCATGAGAAAAATTATTCCAAATTTAGCCTCGGGCTGATCACGGCACGATTCGGCCTTCCTCCCTCCCTCTTGATATATGGTCGACTCCCGACGCTACCCCATCCCCTCACCCAACTCGAGCACGTTATTTATTCCCTTTTCGGAAAATTGGCTATTTACTTGTTTTAGGGAGTTGAACCCCTCTCCCCGCGCAACACCAGTCCAGAGGGCAAATCAAATTCAGTCACTAAAGTGCAATTTAAAATTTGTCCACATGGTTGTTACCAAATATTACTGTGAACTATACTTAACTGTACCTTAAATAGCCTCCAACCTCAAATGGTTTTTTATTAAGATCGACAACAATGCATACAGAAAAAACTTTTAGAAGTAAAAAGAACTCAGAGAAAGCAAACAGGAGAATGTCGTCACTTGCGCAAATATTCATCCAACTATTTTATTCCTAACTAAACTGGTTTCAGATGTTTCGGCCCCCGTGGAATCCTCGGGAAGTACCTTCATCTAAATTCATGATCATGTAAACATTTGTCCAAGTTGCTTTCTTTTTCTCCATCTTAGTTTCTGCTTGGTGCAACTTCTATTTGCACTCAAAAATAAATAAATAATTATCAAAAGTTTAGAAATTAATGCGTTCGAACCACATCACCGAAGTAAAAGTGAAATGATAGTACCGAAAGGAAGCTTCATCCTTACCTATTATGGAGGATTGGTCACTAGATGAGAGGTTGTGGAATATAATTAGGATGAAATAATTTAAGGTTTTAACCGTTTGAAAACTTACTACGACAAAAAACCCAGCACAGGGGTTAATATAACCTTTTGCCAGGAACGTCCCGATCATGGGGGATCTGTGCAAATAGCTGCAGTCCCCTACTCTGTCCCTAATTAGAGGCCGATGTACATTATCCTAAACCGCACTACCCGCCGAATAGAAATATACCTTCGCCTTGTGGAAATATCCCGGAAAATTAAGCTATGAAAATGCGATGAAAAACCCTTTCGCTTTAAAACATTCTCCGCTCGCTTGAACTTGGCGGCTTTAACCCAGGGGCCTCTCCGAAAACTGAACAATGAACACTTTGTTTTATTATAACGAGACGGTTGCTCTCCCTAATTACGTGGTGTAGGGGTCAACTTTTTTCCCCTTCTTTATCAGAGCACGTATAATGTAGGATTGGTAACTGTATAATGTACGACGATAGTCGTATTACTACATTAAAACTAAATGTAGTTTTATGCCTATAAAACGAACATTTTATTCCTTAAATACCATAATAACCATAAATAGTTGGAATAGTTCTACCTTTCAAGAAGGGTATGGAACAGGGTAGGGGAGAGTTGAAATAATTATTTCACCAATTTGGGAAATTGGGCCGAACGATACAAAATGAAACTGCTTTATATCGTCCTAAAAAACAACATACAAGAAATCAAATTACGAACGTACATTTGGTACAGTTAATTGTCTGCGGTATTGCCTAACGATGGTATTAAAAAATGCTCGGAGTCGGAGCTAACAAAATTCTGCTCCTGTATCCAAACTGGGCCCTTGTTACCGTCTCGTTGGCTCGTCATCTATTGCCTTTCCGCCTATATAACGAGCACTCTTTCCCGCTCACTCTATCTCTCTCTCTCTCTCTCTCTCTCCCCCCCTCTGTCTCTCTCTCTCTCTCTCTCTCTCTCTCTCTCACTCTCCCTCTTGAAGCCGTGGTGAGCGAGTGAGATAGAAGTGGCCTCCGGTGATGGGTGGAGGGGGCGAGGCGGGGGGTAGGAGCCCTGGATAAAATCCAGGGTGTACTTTGCATAATGGAATTTTTAGGTGGTCTACTATCCCACCACCCCTTCGTCAAAATTATACGCGTGTAGCGCGCTAACTCCGAGCGGACAAATATTATTCCTCCTCTCTCAAGTAGCTAATCATGCGTGTCTGAATACTTACTCGCATATCGCAGTTCAATACGACGGTTTCAATGAATTTCTTGTCCTTTAAATCTTATTTTCATGTCTTTAAACATAAAAAAATGTATCCATTCCTAATGATTTGGAAACAGCTATAAATTCTGTCTCATTCAGATATATCTATTATTAAATTACTTAGTTTAAGTTATTTGATTGGAGGTCCATCGTTATCTTTAATATTTTCTACTCCGCTGATTTGATCCGACACTAGCCCGATTTCGGCTTTCCTCCACCGTCAGTACAATTCAATCAGTAGTCAAATAGGTAAATGCGGAATGGTGGTTCCTGGTGGGGGCATCCTGTCTGCACTTTCATTGCCCGCCCCCCTTATTCATCACTGATAATTTTTCAAAATTTTAAAATTTAATATCCCGGGCACACTTATTATAATATCGGGCAAATCACCGGATCCAACTCATCTCATAATACCGCAGTGCGATTGGTGCGGTATACTAAAAAAAACCTGAACACAAGCATCCCCCACGTTCCTCCCACCGTCCCAAATATTTCAATCCCTCCCCGGCTTATTACCATTTTATTTCTTCCTCCTATTTCAATCTATTCCAGAGCACCCCGCCCCCGGCCCCCAATTCTTGTGGATTTATCTGTCTCCCTCCCGAGAGGATTCGGTTTACTTTTTAAGCCTTGAGGGGGCGCCCCTTGAAGGACAAAACCGCTCTACTCCGAGCCCCTGTTCTAATTTCAATTTCCACCTATAGTCCGGACATTTCTTTTCCCTATTCCTTTCTTTCGCTTACCTCGGGGTTATTATCATTTCACCGAGTCCAACAATGGTTTTGAAATATCACAACTGGTTATATCATCCGTCACCGAGATCTCTCATCCGTTGCCTAGATATCGTTTGTGACGTGAATACTGAACCAAATATCTACATTCGTAATGAATTTCTTTTCTTATCGGTTTAAACTTATTCCTCCCTATGTTGCAATATCCTTTTTTTCACGAATCATAACACCCTAATAGATTATTTTACAGTGGCATTGTGAGGGAATATTAATAGTTGACGGAAGTCCAGTAGCCTTTCATTTGCAGTCCCCAGTAGAAAAAAATATATAAATGAAATAATTTCATTGTATTTCAAGTATTCTAATTAACAAATACTATTAATTTATATAGAGTAATGGTTTCCGGACATGCAGCATATGCTCTTAACATCTAAAACCCGAAAACGATTTCCGAAAGGATCCAATTTAATAACGTATAATATCGTGACACGAGCAAGTTTAGAGGTTTTTCACAGTATCCTGGGGAGTGGGGGAGGACGGAAATTCATTCTAGATTACAGGGATGCCGACCGATAGGGACGGCGGGAGGAGTGTGGACCCCGGCGTATAATTCCCCCCCTCTGCAAACACCGGGTGCGTCGGTTTCGGAGGTTGGCCGCATCGTCGGGCCGATACCGTTCTATCGGCCCTCGGGGCCTGGAATTAATTCCTGCAATTAGCGCCCGGGATCAGGACCACCACCCCCAGGACCTGGATAATTTTAGGGACAGCCACCCCGACACCGACCCGGGGCCGCCCCGATTTAAATTTAGTGGGGGCGAGGAAGGCCCCTCGAAAACAAACAACCCGCCACTCTGTTTGCTTTACTGGCCGCGGTTTCCTCCCAATTGAGTCGAATACTTAATTTCGCCCGACCGCCTAATAGCGAATACAGTATATAACAGCCTACCACTTTTTGCCTCCCTCAATAGCCATGGACTGTACACTAGAAGAAGACCATGAATACACCGAATTGGTTCATTGACCTGCGTGATAAACTGATCCAGAGTCAATTGAAATTCGGGGAAACCTTTATTCATTAATCGCCATCCATATCTTCATAACATATACTAGCGCGGTTAGCATGATTCACCCACACAACATACATTACCGAATACCGTTTATGAAGGAGAGGGATCCCCCCTTCCTACTCTAAGGAGGGTGAAAATCTTAACTTTGTATTTTATACATGTGAAAAATCATAAATGCCATCCTGCTATGCATGTTAGTGCATAGGATTGTGGTAATTTTTGTAAACCAATACTATTTCCGTATATCAATTTGTCCATGAATCATAAATTAATAATTAATTATTAATTTAATCATTAACAATAATTCAGCTGTGGTGGGACCTAATTTCTCTCTTAGTAACAGGCTTAGATTATACCCTCTCCCCTATATGGGCGAATCAAAAGTTTATGTCCTACGTCAGTTATACTCATATTGTAGAATTTGCTTTGGCCAATTGGGGCTGGCACGAATTTCTCAACTGGAGCAATCAGACATAAAGCGGCAGTTACATTTCAAGTTACACCGAGCACTTCGTTCAAATCCACAGAATCGGAACTTTACGGCCTGTACTAATGGCCGGCATTAAGGTACACAAGGCTTTCGTAATGAGGAACGCATTGCAGTCCCCAACTTCTACAAATGGACCTACGCTCCTGCGGTTAGCGGGCACAGGTTGTGAGAATAATGCCCCAACTGCAATCTCGGTACGCTAGGTATATGGAGACTGGTTGGAAGCCTCAGTGGCCGCTCCTCACTTGAATTCACTTCACAAACCCACCTGCGAATTGGCATATTCAACAGCCCAGTTTGTTCTCTCTTCAATCAAATGTAGTTTTATATCGGCCACCATCATTTATTATTTTGATTTCTAAACAAATTGTTATGACAACTTGCCCATTTTATCTATTTCTATTTTCTATTTACGAAGGCCCTATCGCACAACATTATATAAAGAATTTTCTTCGATGCACCTATTTTACAAAATCTCAACGACTAATATAAGTAACTCAAAAATATTATAACAACCAAAAAATATGTATTAATATCGGCATTATTATTGAAAAACATAAAATAGAACAATATGCGGTATTTTAATATTGCAGAGTAATATAAATTTGATTTTCTGTTTCACAAATTGTGGCCCTGTACAGAGGAGTATAATTTTTAGCTCTGCGTGTTGAAAGTTATTTTTCTATTCCCAGTTGAGAAAATGTCCTCGTATCAGAAGATTGGCCTCCTAATGGGTAGTGATAGAAGGAGTAGTGGATGCGTCGAGTGTGGAAAATACCAAGCCGTCTGGTAGAAACCGTCATGGAAGCCAAGTGCACTAAACCTGAAGCATAAGTACAGGCTAGAAAGAACCTCGGATGTAGCCTTATAGAAATAATATTTTTCTTTAAAACTCGCTGTAATATTCCAGAATCCACGGTACTTAATCGCAGGTTCCTAAGTAAAACTTACGATTAATGATAGACTAAGTAAGAAATATCCGAAAATAACCAAATAAACGTTGATCAGGGGCCTGGATGCCTTGTTTCGGAGAGGTGCTACTCGGGGCCCATAACGGAAAATGCGCCGCGGCGTCAGGTGGCATAATCCCACCCCGCTTCTATGTGTAAGTAACGATACCGGGCCTTAAGCGGCTTCGCGTTACTTAGCTCGCCTCAACGCCAGCGGTTGCCAGATTTTCAAAAGGGAGCTTGGAAATGGTGTGGCGAGGGTGGGGAGAAACGGAAGTGTAAATGGCTGTGGGTAACACCACCGCCATCTAAACAACAAGTATTTATACGTTGACGCTAAACGATCCCGCTCTACATTTAACCCCTCATAATTAAATCATTGCCCGCCACCCAACTCGACCTCTGTCGCTTGGGTCGCATCTATTACTCAAAGTTCTATCAAAGTGTGTCATATACAACTATCTTGGTACTGCACATAATGAAATAATAGTATTGTAGGCAGAACTAACAATGAGATAAAAGGTAGAATAAAAAGAAAGATACAGTTGTGATGCGATTTATGTTTTCAGAAAACTTGAAAAGTATATTTTCAAATAATTTTTAAAATTATATTACCAATGGAAAATATTGTAATATATCCTTGTTCATCTCATAATATAAACTGTCTGCCGCACACCTAATGAGAAAGTGTGAGTGCAAACCGAACTATAATAGATATGGAAAATTGATATGAGAGTGTTCCTAACCCATCCACGTTCCTCCACGAATCCTAGCCCTAGGGTCTACCGGAGTTCGGACAATCGTGCGAACAAACGCAGAAACAAACTTCCTGAATTATAGTTTAGATTTATCTGTCTGTGGGAGGAGGCGGGGGCTGGGTCCTAAATGAGCCTCTAAGGCCACTATACGTTTCTCCAGTTTCCCAGTTTAATTAAATCTTGGACCACCAGCCCTCACCCCTTTTCACATTAAAACCCTTCTTTCTCCCAAGGGCCTCGGCCGGGGGAGGTTTTAACATCTTCCGCTCGGCTTCAACAAAAATATTGTCGGCATTTGGCACCACCTTTTAAGGGGGACCTCCGCTCTTCTAATAGCCTACCACTTACGGGGAAGCTCCCTTTTTTCAGGAAATAGCTTGCCTTAAGTAACTTTTCTTTTCCTCCTCTGTGTACCCATTTGCTATTAATTGATGTTATAAGAAGAAGAACAACTCATTTTGAGAAAAATTACGAAACAATAATAAATGTATTAAGAAGGTGTGTACAAACGAGTGAAATTTGTGCCTAAAACAATTCTTCTTTACAAATACTATTGACCTATTATTACAATATATAATGACAGTACTAAGGCTAACAGTAAACAAGTGTAGACGATTAAGCGTTATTATCCGAATCAAAACAGGAACATTTATAACATTATTATTTATTTTATTATATTAAAATCACCTCGTTTGTTCTTATGCGCGTATATGAATATACGTATATTTTTTACTACATTAGTAAGAACTGTACTTCTTTAATTTGTACTTTTCTTTACTTCTTATTTAAATTTCATATTTCCTAACAAGTAAGTGTCATAAGAAACGAAATAATTCCATGAAAGAAAAGCTCAATCTACATTTCGCCTACTGACGTAGGAACCGAAACAACAATAATATATACTGGTATTTTTAGCTCTAATCCACCGCTTTAACATCGTATCTTTGAAATGCCGACAGCAGACGATAAAATGTACATGTTCTTTATTAATTAACCTAAAAGCGTTTTCTAGCAAGGTGTCTGTTTTAGTAAACCAAAATTCAGAACTGACACCGACTTCCAAAGTAACGGTACACCTGTCTAAAGAGATACCAACAAATATTCCCCGATTCTTTATTCCAATTTCAGAGTTTTACGCCCCACAGCAACGCATACATCATTTTTGACGTGATCTAAATGCGATCGGAGAGCCCTGAATAACGTCGAAAACACGAAATCAACATTTCGAAGTCCGTCAAAACTCCGATCGCCCGAATAATATAAAACAACGCTCTATTTTTTTCAGACAAAAATTCAGTATCATTAAGCGGATTAAATATTCTCTTTTTAAATTCTCTCGGTTGTCAATATCTTCTTTAAAACTGTATAGGCTACCCGAAAATGCCATTAAGCGCGTTGTAGTATTCGAAAACTATTTGTACATTTTTTACTTTATCCTGTTAAAACTTTTCAGGTTCAGGTCGCTAAAAACTTCCTTTTATTAGATTCGGGAGCAATCTCTGATTTCCCGCCATTCATACTTTTTCATGCAGAATTTAAAACAGATATATTTAGTTTGTTCTGGTAAGGAATAATAAGGATATATATATATATATATATATATATATATATATATATATATATAACAGAGACAATAATACTGACACAAAGCGATTCAAAATAGAACTAGCTCTATGATATTTTTTCGCTTTGAGTTTTCAAATTCTGAAAACTGGATGTTGATATTGTACTGAATGTGGGAATGTCGAGTTGTTCGTAGTGTGTAATAACACTCGGGCAAAATTGTTTCAGCTTCGTTTACCGCCTCTTTGAACGCATCCAAATGCCTTAAGGCTTGTTTCAAAGTTTCCCGACTCCGCAGTTGACTTTTCGCTAATTACGTTGTCGACCGCATCGAACTGGGCCGAAAATGTTCACTCTACCGATTATTGTGAAATAATTAACTGCGATATCAATGATATAAATAAATATACGTACATAGTTACGAATTTAGTGCCATTCGGATTATATTGTGTAACCATTAATAGGCGCTATATTATGGGTTTACAACTATGAATGTACTTCTATGCGTTCTTACCTGTGTAGTCTGAAATCACGTTCGTTTGGGTTATTAATCCGCAACCGTGAGCCTTAGAAATATCATGATTATATATTAGGCCACAGTGATACAATTATATATTAGTGTTTATCACACTAACACTGTTAATATTCCAATTGCAACAACTTAAATACCGTCATCATTAACGACGTAAAGTGAGAGGGACTACGGCACAATAATGACAGTGAAACGCTGAAACTGGTCTTGATATGAATGATCAAAGCAGGGATATTATGTTCCACAGGTCGCTCAATATTCGGAATATTCCCAGCGCCCCTTTACTGCACTCTAAATGGGAATGGAATTACCAAAACCTTATTAGTAACCCCTTGGTTTTGATTTACGTATACGCCACAGACAACAATAGTAATTTCTGAAAGCTAGTATTTCGGTATGACAAATCCTGTATTATTCCACGCACGCGTTATTGC
This sequence comes from Lethocerus indicus, assembly GCA_019843655.1. Lineage (NCBI taxonomy): Eukaryota > Metazoa > Arthropoda > Insecta > Hemiptera > Belostomatidae > Lethocerus > Lethocerus indicus. Next base: position 16,698,944 of record JACDQD010000005.1, on the reverse strand, counting down.
CAAACAAAATGGGTCCCTTGCCGTCTGCGGTACTCATCCCAGAGAAAATTGCCAGTTTTAGTTAACATTGGGCGTCGGGTATTCTAGTAGCTAAATTAATGAAACATACAAAAAATATTTAATAAATATGTAACAGAACATTATAAGATACAATATATATTTCAATTTGTTGGTCATATACTCATTTCTCCATGGTAATAAGATCAAAAAGTGATGATGGGAATATTAGAATTAATGCATGGCCAGATAGGCCACGCGAAAAACAAGAACATATTATTGTTGGCTGTAGATCGAGCCCTTTTGTATTACGGGTAAATATAAGGCGGCCGAGCTAGGGCACGGCCTCTCGATTTGCCCACCACCGAAGAGGTATCTCGGATATACGTTTCTCTTTTCTAAGAAATTGTTTCGTTTAATCTTTATTGTATGAAATAGAGTAAACGTAAAACTATCTCTATCTATTTTATTGTAATAATATAAGTAGTTTTAATTACGCTGTATCAATTTACGACAGCGTACATTGTATTTAACTAAGACGGTGTTCAGTATATTAGGAACCGGTGTCCGGGGACTGGGTATTTGAAGGGGGGATTATTGTCGGTTCCGACAATATCCGATTGCCGTATCCGGATCCCGTGGCCGGGGTCCTGTGCGGGATTTGAGCAGTTCAAGGGTCGACCGCCAATCGGGCCCTCGGACGGGCCCCGCCGGGCATTAATCTGTTCCCTTCAGCCGTACAAATCTCTCCGCTCACCCCGCACGTTTGTACAGTTGCCGATTGAATGAGTCGCTAACGGCGCCAGCATCTTTTGTCATAGCCATCCCTCTTGGGGCTTGGGACGCAATCGCTTGAGTATGACGAGCGAAGCGAACAGCGGCGGATAAATTAAGCCGAGATTCGGCCAATTTAATTTACATACACTTAATTAATTTTTAATTTTCAATAAGACCACCAGACGTAATTCACGATATATTATTATGCAACACATTGGGGGATTGAAATGAAAACAAAAACCCTTACGTTTTAAAAGGACCGATTTATGGTGCCAAAATGAGTGTTGCCAATATCTTCCGCTGTAAGCGTTATTTAATATCACCAGGCATGCTGATATAATCAAAGGTGTTATACTAGTAGCTTGTTCGTTATGGCTATAGTAGGACCGACCTTTACCAAAAGGGAGGATACGATAAACAGACGTCCTGAATGTAATTCACTACAAAATACACTGTCAATATCGGGCGGTTCACTCTCGTGCCCGTCCCCAATTACTATCCGTTCCCTGTCTCTTCCAAGTTGAGGGCGGAGAAAAAAACGACCGTAGAGCGACAATAGATGGTAAGGGGGCGGAGGGGGGATCCGAGGAAACGTGTCTTTTGTCGAAAGACAATTGGAAGAATCGCAAGAGCGGAGCGGAAAATGACAACTCGAGTTGGTAGAACAGGTAAAACAACATTGCCACCCCACTCTTCCCGCCCCCATTGCTAACAAGGGATGAATCGCGATTCTGCCAGGAAAATATATGCTATTTCCCAGAGTTACGTAAATTCAGTGACGTGCTCGCTCTCTCTCTCTCTCTCTCTCTCTCTCTCTCTCTCTCTCTCTCTCTCTCTCTGGGGCTTCCTAATTGTAGAGTTGGTATTATAAAGGCAAAATGCGAAGAGAGAATAATAAAAGTCTGTTCACAACTGCGATTTCTATAAAAGAGGTATACGAAATATCCCCATTCATACGAATTATAACGATAACTTTTAACCAAACAATAGTTACAAATACAATAATTGAAGGAAAATCCGGTCCACTATCGGGATACGAATCCGGGATCTTCGCCCTGATGTTTTAAACCTGCCGCATGGATGATTTCGGAGATCTTGAATTATTAACGAGAGTGAATTAAAAAATCAATTTGAAAGTATGATTAATATTATATTTTAAACTTTCGGACATTTTTATTTTTGAAATCGACATGTTTATTTATATAATCAATACAGTGAGTAGGTAGCTTTTATTCAGAAAAAACTCCAGACTATGGTGGCACATATAGTAGTAGAATAAGAACTTGTTGTTTGTCTCAGGATTTATCATTCCCTATTATTTGGTATTTTATTTTATATTATTTTCGTGTTCACCATAGACGAATGGGGGACAAAAATTAGTATTGGTGTCTGAATATAGGAGACAAGCATAGGATAAATCCGAAGTCGGTTGAATATGCCAGGAAAAAAACCAAATATCAGTTAAACGGTGGCTACGTGACCGGCCGACCTTCAAATGACCTCCACCGTTCTGTGGAAAATGACCCAGGCCCGGCCGTCCGCATTAGACCTGTACACGCCCATTCGCAGCCCATCATGTTTCCTATCAGTATTTATGTAATTTCTTTGTTTAAATGCGAAGGTTTAATTTTTGCTTTTATGAAGAAATGGTATCGGATATCAATATGAAATGGAATTTTGAAAAGACACGCAAGCTATTTTAATTCTAAATTTTAATTTCGTGAATTCAGCACTTGATTAATTTTCAGTTATTAAATAAATGTCCTGTGGCTATGAAATTAATAAAACTATATATATATACACACACACACCTGTATGTATCTTAATCTTAATCTCCATGATTTCCTAAATACAAACATTTTTTTCGAAATGAAGACAGGAAAGGCTTGCTAAGAGGATAAGATAAGACATGTGACAGAGATAAAGGAAACTGACGATTGGACTTTGTCTCATCCCCCGATTAATTTTGGCCCTATCTCATGATTTTGAGTTACGGGAGTTGGGAACGGCTAATATTCCCATGGTATTATCGATTATTATTATCCTTTAATTGTCCTTACGATATTCAAGAAACACTTTTGTATTCACGTGCAATATCCTACATCAGAAAACTGCTTCCTTTAATCAATCCACGTATGTCTATTTTTTTGTAAGGAAACTGATCTAGCAAGGAAACATGTTTTTTAATTAAACTACATTGAAAATAATAACTGTAATGGAGAAACTGCAGCACCCGAATTTGCATTACTTCTGAACATTATGAATATTGATGAAATTCTATACAATAATAAACGCTTTCAGAACGTTAGCACAATAACATCTCATTAAACGGAGCTCACATATAAGTGAAAAAATAAAATGAAATCTATACAAATAAATCCTCGATTAGAAACTCTAATGGATGTATTTTATTACCGATGTATTTGAAAGTTGTCGACGCGGTCCCCGGAGGGGAAATTGAATTTCCAAAATTATTGCCTCTCGGTTGTTGTCTGGCGCTTAAAAGTTGGGCCCTGTTCCCGGATACGCCGTGAAGGGCGATCCGCGGCCAACCAAACTCCGCGGGTTAATATTAGTCCACGATCTAATTACAGAGGCGCTCCCGTGCCCAAACCCGACGACTCCGGGTATACATCAAGTTGGCGGTGCCGGGGGGCAAATTTCATCATTAACCCCGCCAAGCCCGCCCGACGGGATATAATTCCCTAATTAAATTCGGGGCCGAGGAGGGGGAGGGGGCAAGGACTGTGCCCCTACGTGACTCCTATCAAATTACACCGGTGTTGTTCAGGAGCGAGGGGGGAGGATAATTTTTGCTACCATCAGTATTAAGCCGATGTAAGTCCTCAGCAATGCAATAATCAATACAGAACTTCTGTGACTTCGGTTATTATAGATAATCACCAAGTTAAATGACTGTGTGGTTCGTCATTTGACTAACGTGTGTCTTCGATTTATCGCAGAAACCTTATAATTGTTATAAATTTAATATGACTGAAAAAAAAGGAGGAGAATGTGGATGGATCTAACAGCTGGTCATAAAGCTTTCCACACTGAAAATAGTTTACTATGGGTTCGATCCGAATTTACTTTAAATTAACAATTCTAATCCACTCGGCAATTACCCCATTACTCATTCAACAACGACCCGCCAAAACAGCGGTAATAATCGAAGCATTTGTCCGAATAAGTTAATTCCTAAATTACGTGTATGGTATACAAATACATACGGATACATAATTTCTTCGTAAAATTAATCATTCTTGGGGTTGCGATATAAACCAGCGCTCGAAAAATATTTTTATTTTTATGCGCTATAACTAACATTGGTGAGGAGGGGACCAGAGTCACGCGTTGGCCACATCGGGCAGGCATTTCATCAAAATACAAACACAATTTGACTATCGCCTTCATTTATCTCCGGGTCATAACTCTGTCCCGCTAAACCCCCCCAGCCCCCCTGGCACTGTCTCTCTCGAGGCAGTCTATTAACTTTAATTAAATTCCTCTCGACCCCCCTCGCCTACGTACACCACCGACAGTCAAATGATAAGGTGCGTATACTTTGTAATAACCTGCCTACCCCGCCCACCCCCACAAACTCAGTGCTGGATCAGTGCTCACTCTCGGCGGACTGATACTTCTCAGAAGGACCGCTTAAATCGAGGAACATTCATCCCCCCCGCCCTTGCCCCGAGGCTCATCTTGCGGGGCCATTTTGCATAGTCAATTGGGGGCCTCTCCTCTACAGCGATCATTTTTGTTTTTCATTGTTAAACGCTACATTGAACTCGGAGTAGGTTTGCGTTTCCCCTCGGCGCTGGGTACGTCCGTCCCAGTTTCATAATGAAACCACCCGCACTTTATAAATTTTAATGAAATTAACAACGCGTACACAGTTATACCCACCACGAATAGCATTAATATTAAATAACGTTCACAATAAATACATTTCTGTTTTACAAAATATATTATATAAGCACCCAACATTTTGTATTAATTCCCAAAATTATATTCCCCTCATGAAAACGCTGGTTAAGAAGTTAAGTGGATTTGATTGCAGCCATGCTCAATAGATAGTTGATTCGTTTGATTTTAAAGTGACCTAGTGGGAAAATTCATTTTGTGCCCAATTAAAATGCCAGGAGCATATAAACACCCGATTAGTGAATTTGCTGGCACTGAAAATATCATGAAGATAAACTACAGGGTTGAAAGAGTTTCTGGCGGTAATACGGCAGTATCAACGGATATAAAGCCCCCCCGAATATACAATCCGTCCGACAGGGTTATAACGAATCTGTAATGCTGTCAGCTCCCGGGAAGGTAGTGACAACCGGCTATCAAGTGGAGCATGATAAATCAATAAATGAATGCACACGCTCATCCTTGAAATGCGAATGGAAATATCGGACAATGATTTTCTATTCGGGAAAATATCAAGTAATCGTTAACAATTGGTATATCCAACAATATCGGTCAGTATGCAATGATAAATTCACACAACGATAATCCACGGACACAACGTATTTTACATATGAAATACCCGTAGAACTGTCAATCTCGATTCATAATCACTTGTGCGATTTCCAAACAGTCAAAGGCCCGCGCGCGAAAATCTGGCAAATCACGCTAAGTCTAAACAACGCCACTGGGTTTCGCAAGCTAGCTGTTTCATTCAGTAATAGGACCGATGCTGTTTGCGAGAGTGGGTTGAAACTAAGTCGGGGGTGGCACCTATTAAAAAGGCCGCCCGTTCAGGATAATTTATAGGCGAACAGCCAGTGTTTACCCGGGGCCACAGGTTAACCGGATCCAATTACAGTAATGCTTCGAAGGGGGCGGGGCGGGGCGGGGTTGGTCATGATGATGAACACTCCCTCACACCCGTACGCGTTATTATTGGGCTCATTAATTTGTGTTGACTTGGCCCGCTGGCGTTGTAACAGTCATGAGGGGTCGCGAACCATTCTTATTTGAACGCAAACATTTCAAGATGTCACTACCACGGAAATCAAATAGGAAAAATCACATATCTTATAAGGACTCCAATGTTCTGCGTCTCCGATCAGAGTGCAATAAATCTGACGACGCAATAAGGTATTTTAAAATTTCGCTTTAAAATATTTACTTAAGATAGCGACACATATTTAATTTTTTAAATTTTCTTCGTTATTCATATTTATTCAGGGCGCAACAATCACACATTACTTACAGATATTATAATGCCTACCTTTGATTCTATACTTTGGTATATCCTAAATAGAGGTTGAAAATATTAGATATTTATTTCACCAGTAATATCGGATCTCTCAATAAGAACGCCCAGAAATAAGAATACACTCCAAGGGTGGCAGATAGAACACTAACAAAATGAGTGGCCTAAAGGGCGCTTAAGGAGATGGGGGATAGAGGAAGCGCCGGTACACGGTGAGTTGACACCGGTGTGGGCTCCATCCATCAGAGGCCCGGCACAAAGGAGAAGAAATACGCGGGGAAGAATAAAGGAGCGTTCATAAAGAAAAGTATAAAAAGGGGCGGAGGAGATATATATAAAGGAGCGCAGGTAGGGAGGGCGTGCCCGGAAGGGCGGTGCCCTACCATCTCCTCCTAATTATATAGAAAGGGTCACACGTCCGGGCCGCTCTTCGGGGCCCACGATTGAGTGCCCTATCGGGTAACGCCGTTCGGTCACGACTCCTTCAAATTGCCTAGCCTCACGTGGTGTTGCCATAGTAGCACTCAGATAGCATACCTCAACCTACCTACTGCCCGTCCAATCGTATAGCAACACCAACAAAGGTATTGTTTTAATTATCAATCCAGCCACTAAGGAGCCCCTCAGGAGGTTATTAAACATTATTTTCATTCATTGAACTCAGTATATGCTTACACTAAATGGGAAAGTCAAAAAACTGCTTCAAATAGCAGTTCACCGACTTGAATAAACGTCCGTTTTTCGATAGCTTTATTTTAGCTACACCACTCTCAAGTGTCCCGTATTCCAGTTGTGTTCGTTCTCCGCTACTATATACTCCATTCATGTCGAAAATTGTTGAGTTGCCAAATAACAATGAAATGAGAATTTGATAAATGTTAGCCGGTGACGTGAGCCTGCGTACACAGACAAATGGTGCGAGGAACAAATATGGCTGTCCGTGTTATTTTTGTTTGCTACGGGCAGACTCATGCAATTCACATATGACCGAGTGAAAATACACAGTCGGATAATAGACCAAGTGCGCATCGAAACTTATCACTATTATGTACGGAAAAAGAACGTATTTTCCACTATTGACATTCCAGGTAACTAAATCTTTAAATTACTTAAAGGAATGTTTGAAATTTCATCCTTTCAGACTAGGAATACTAATAATTATCATTTGATGTAATCAAACATACAGAACAATTAATATTCTGTTATACATAATAGTTTTTTCAATTGCAAAGAATGTGTTAAATTACTTTATCTTCAGTATGTGGAGTATCATCATGAGGTAAAGCAAAAGTAAGGACAATTGACAATGCTCCAGCACTAGAATACTTATAATACCAATGACGTTCCCAAAACGTACGGCGATGTCAATTAGTATCCCTGCACGAATTCTTCCGACTTCATTAATGTGATTTTGAATATTCCACCGAGGACCATCAGGTACATCAGTACCAATGCGTTTACAGTAACGGTTACAGAAATAGTCTGTAAGGGTCTGTAACTAGTGTTCATTTTATAAACAAACTTTCCAGTTTCATTCGGTGACAAGCACAGTACGAGGCGAAGTTGGGCCGGTAATTCGCGCGCTTTCAGCACAAATTAGGAGGGCGAATTTCTTAACAAACGAGTTCCACCGAAGTTTCTTCTCACCGAGCGGGGCTAATTTTGTTTCTCGCACAATCCCTCTGAAATTCGGTCCATCTCCGCCGGGGAATATCTCCGGCCCCCTTTTACATCTTGTTCGACTCCCAGTAATTTCGTCCACCCCCAATCCCACCCCGTGGACATGAACCGGGACGGTCGGAAAAAAGAGATTCCCCGTGGGCATTGGTCCTCTTGTTCCGGCCGAGCAAATTAAACAAGGAACATTGGAACAACAACAAAAAAAAAGGTGGCGGTATTTCCAGACATCTCATATTCATCCCGGTCCTGAATTTTCCCCGTAATTGCGCTGCCGGAGTTTTAATCCACCGTTCCGAGTACAGAACCGGTTTTTACAGTACAATTATTCTTTATTGGAGACCGAATGCGTAGAGCGAGAAGAATATTTGTTTTCCATTTTTTAGGAGGTGATATTCCTAGTCCGTATTTGAAACGGATTTCAGAATGTAAAATTCAAAATCTTTCGAAAATATTCTTTCTGTGCATAGACCTGAACAACGACAACGGAAAAATTTATGGGTAAATTATCGGTATGGAATGCATTATACAATTTTCCAATTTGAAAGCTAATTCGCTATGAAAAAATGTATTCCCTGGTCGCCTTGTGAATGAATCAGTACGTGGTGATTAATTGAAATCGATTCATCGATATATAACATATATTGCGTGTGCCGCTTTTTAACACGATTGCGTTCCCGCCAAGTAGGCTCCGTAGGCTGTGAACGACAGAAATATAGTAGGTGGAGGTAGGGAGAGACTCGTTATCCGTTTCGACTGGGTGGCAGTTTATCGATAGCGGGGCGACGCTTGTTCCGATACGGGAGTCCACCACCAGGTGGTGTAAGGAGGGGGCGGGCGCTGTTTCTGCGGCGCCTCCACGTTGTGTCTGCTAACCGATTAAAAGGGCCCCGGGGGGGGGGAGGAGTGGCTGCGAGAAATTCATTAAAGTGTCTCCGACCAGGCCACATATCATCCGGCGGCCAATTGTGCCCGACAACCGCGTTTCGAATCGGTTCTGTCGCGGCGGGTAAATTTGTTGGCCGCAACCCGATATCCCTCGGCTCCATCGATCCATCAGATAAATTCTCTCACCGGCTCTGTTAGCTTTTTGTTTGTCATCATTTTTGTACATCTAATAACATTTTAGGATACCTGCCAGTGGACCCACAATGGTTGAGAATATCACCACTGGTTGTTTTGGTACCATGACCTTCTACCTCGTTATCGCCGTTAGTAATCCCTTAGTAAATCAGTGTGGCTACTAAATTTATTGTATTACCGGATAGTTACTATCTGACTAGCATTTGCGCTAATAATCATTTCATCTGTTGGATGTTATTTACCTAAGAGCGAAAAATAGAAACATAATTCAGCTTTACCTTAGGATTTAGGCTATTAATTCCTTACTCCGGTTCTATGTTCTTTGGATAAGGATGAATTGGATAAGGTAGCAATTAAACACCGTCTGTAGTATTATTATTAGTAGCGTTTGTACACATACACCTTCTAAATATTCTATCTTACATGATAATGGTATTATTAGAATAATAATTATTAAAACGTTCCTCTGTATATTTAAACCCATTCGTTTAATTTATATTGTTTTCAAATATAGTGGAAAAAGTCATTAAGGCGTTATATTATAATAAGGTTTAAAAGACTCTTGGACAGTATTATTAATAAGAAACAAGAAATTAATTTTTCACTGTTGATAGCCTGAGGAAAAAACTTAAGAGAGTAAAGCAGTTTTTAATTTTTAAGCCTTCAAGTTCTTAAACAACCTCCCTCCTCACAACAAACACAGCCTGAGCTCCGACAAGCCCCTGGATTAATTTTATTATTCAATTTGCAAACGACACGAAAAAAAAGAAAGAAAAGATTTCGCCCTTCGAAAATAGTCCCTATGCAACTGAAATTTTTCCACTACTTTCCTTTATTCTCGTGGAAGTGTAAATATAGCCTTCCTGTAATTAAATAATTTCTAAAAGCATTTTTAAAGTCTCTTAGATCTATAGTTCCATCTGTTAGTTACAGTTAACTATATAAAATCATAAGATGCGAAAATACGATAAAAATTTAATAAGTAAACAAATTTCCTACAGAGTGTGATATACATTGTTATTGTCGCAAATAATTGAATATTAATTCCCTAAACTTTTATTCAATGTTAAACTCCAATGTAATTTATAATCATCACGAGTGTAATGGTAGGTCATTCGTTGAAATTCTAACTTTTGCGGCACATAAATTCTATTTTTGTATAACCTGAGGCATGGCAGGTGCTCGTCTCCGAGACGAATAGAGTGCTGGAAGTAAGAAAATCCTGAATGGAGAATGATCTTCCACAAATTGTTTGATTTATGAAATCGGTGGTTGGCAAAGTAATTTAATTGAGGGAATGAATTATATTGCCGGTAGTTTGGGACAGACAGTACACCCGCCTGTTTTGCGAAAGGATTAATTGCAGTCCCCGTTTAATAACGAATTCTAAAGGAGAGCCACTGGCGGCTCTCAAATATAGCGTTTCAGCTGTAAACTATATTAAACACGGACGATATTAGCCAGTAAAGCTCGATAGGACAATTCACAGCGGACTTAACGGCAGATTTCGTCGGATTTAGTTCTCTGGCCAACGGATCAACTTTAATTCGCATTCAGCCGAGGAGTTCGAGCACTGAAGTGATTAGTGCGGGCTTGTATTCGATGCCCAAATATCGAATTTTTACCTTACACTCATATTTAATATTTTTGTTGGCTAAACGTTTATCACAGAAAATTAGGTAATGAACGACCCTTTCATCCCTTTAACATGTGTTAACTGAACAGTGGTTCAGTTTTTATTGAAGCGATGCTTGAACACTGGACACGAAACGTTAAAAACATCTTTCTATTTTAAATAGTTCCATACTTAAGCATTAAATTTATCGGCCAACGTAAAAGTAAATTCTCACCATTGTCCGATAGGATGCTCACCCCATACGGGAGAGAAGTCCGTCGTAAAACTTTCTACTTTTCCTTTTGGCATTACCGCTATTCAAAAAAATCAAAAGACACGCCAATCCCTTCCCCTCCTTTTCTTTTGCCCCCCGGTGCTAATTAATTTCTTTCTAGCGCTGTATAGAAATTGCATAACACAAAAAGGAGGCGGTAGAAGAAGGGAAGGAGGGGTAAAAATAAAACAGTGAAAAATAATTTCTTAATGCCAAAACGTCACTGAAAGAGATGAAAGACTTCTTTCACTTTTCCCCGCTGGAAGGGATTTCAAGAAGCAAGAAGTAAAAAACAGAAAAGGGGGAAAATAAATGCGAGAGAAGCGTTTTCCTTTCTTGACTACTTGCGAATTAAATAAAGACCTGCCCGTCGGTGTAAAGCAAGAGTTGAAGCGCGGCTTCAGTTTGACAACGTTGTTCATCCTGGACTGAAACCCGATGATACTAACTTACCTCATCAAAAAACGTTCTCCACTCCCTATCTCATTCCCTGTAGGACCGGGCCCGAGATATAAGTAAGTTTCTCCTTCACATTTCGTTCGAGTAGCTTTTTGACCAAATCTATAATACCTGTAATCATGCTGTTCAATTTACCTCGTTTTGTGGTAAGCAGATAACAATATTTTAAGATATTAGAAGGAAGGAAATACATATTATATATGTGTTACTTACATTTTGTCAATTTATAAGTTATGTAAGATACCAACTAGCGGGTCCACGATCGTTTGGAATTAAGGAAATAATTTTTATTTTCACCCTGCTTCTTTTATTATTTTTTACCTATTGTAATTTTACACTTTGCTGTTTCTGATGAACACGAAGAGTAGACCTGGGTCTAGGTAATTACTAAATAGGCGTAGAGGGCAAAAGTTAATCTACTCCATGCACTCCCATACAGAACATTCCATAAAAATTAGATTCATTTAACAGATAATTCATAAATTCCAAGAAATTACTTAATCAACTTACATATATTGTGTATATCTGAAATCGAGCCCGTTTCAATGTCCACTGGTTTCAAATTGAAGTTTATAAAAATGAAGAGTTGAGATCGAATTCACTAGCAATGGTTCTATATTATTATCGACCTTATGTGCGATAAATTTATAGTGTTCGATGCAAAACTGAGTAACTGTACAATATACGTTATATATTCAATTCCTTCAAATTTTTGTATTATATGAAAGATGATATCGATAAAACCGGGGGCAGATGCAAAACACGCGAAAACGTTGAGTGTCACGGGTAAGTATTAGTAGCGCCGTCCAGTTGCAATTCCGCACTACTTGTTGGCCAGAGAATTATGCCGGACGAGAATCGCACATATTGGTTAATTTAAATGCTCATGAAAACATTAAACATTTTATATTAGAAAATAAATAAAACAAAGATTCTGTTTTCCAGAACCTTTTACGAACAAATTTCATACATACAACCGGGCCACTATTTTCCTTGACTACCCTTAACTCAAAAGTAATTTAAAATTACATATGGGGCGTTTTCTACACTTACTTCCATTTCCTCCTACCCAGAAGAAATATATGGCCAAGTTTTACGGCGTCGCCCGACTTCTTCCCTTCAACTTTCTTCCTTTCTTTCAATAACAAGCTGCGGCGACGTGCCCGAATTTATATGTACTCGGTGAAAGGGGATTGGCTGATGCGACAGCATTAGAGTGGGAGAATGTAAAAAAGAAGGAAGTCCATTGCCCTGTCCCGATAGACAGTAGAGACGACCAATCGCTTCACTTACTCTGAACCCTTTTCTTTCGTCCGTCCCTCACTCTCCCTCTCTACTTCGCATTCTCAACAAAGCATTCTGCACTTACTTCTGGAGTTAGGAATTTTAATTTCATCAAATAAATTTGTGCGATCTCTAACATAATGTTATTTTATGCTGTCGACTAAATGTTACATATTGCCGGTTAGTTTAACACTATACGAAAGAAACCAGTGGATATTTTAATTTCCGTAGGAGGTTTGCTCATGACCTCACGCTTTCCTCTCGCATCGCGTATAATTCAACCTATTTTTTATTGTTATTATGAATAAACCTACGAATACATATATGTATATATAAGACGAGAAGTAGAGATAAATTTTGTATTTGATTTAATAGCGTCAGATGCAATTAAACAAATTTGCCAATAAGGGATGTACGACATTTCGGTCTCCTCGAATTGAAATAGGAGTTTCCCGCTATATTCATGTATGTCCACGCTGTAAAATAAACACAAAGTGAGCAGAGTTAAATATTGACGCGAGGGCACCCGCGCACGGGCGTGTAATATGGTTGTCGGGAGATGAGAGGAACCGAAGGGCTGGTCCGTTTTTTAGGTCCTGCTGGGGCATTAATCAGGGCCTCGCATGGTCTCGTACTCGGCTCCTCAGATAACAGCCGAAACGTGTTCCACAGGGGCCGCAGTTCAGCCGGCATAAGTCTTCCACTATAATTGAATATTTAACCTGTGAATGCATTCCCCCTGCTAAACACGTTCCCCAAATTCGGAACAGGGCGGGTCTTAGTTAATAAAAACTTTTATTTTCCTCCTCCAGATTTCCTTTTTCCAGATATAGATCGCAAATACTTAAAAAGTAAAAATTGTATAGTACAAATATGTATTGTAACTCTTTCACTTTATTAAACCGGCGATGAATACGAATACGATAAATTGAATTTCAACTAATAAAGTTGTGATAAATGTATGTATTATAAAATGCGAACATTTCCTACAAAGTAAATATTTCCAAGTTTAGTGCGGTCGGTTTAAACCGAACGGACCGAAACGGGTAACAAGGGAAGTCTATAAAAAATACAGTTTCTACTTGCCGCATCGGCGGCTGCAGTATTACCTCTAAATTTTCAGGGGCTGCAGTCCACAAAAGAAATGTGCCTGTTTTTGTGTGAATGTGTGTGCCGCTCGTAAAGAGCCATCGACCCCAGTAAAGGAAATATATCGATGGTAGATAACAGTAAACAGGACACAAATCGAATTGGCAATTGGAGCCATCGTAACCGAGATTGCGGGCGGAGCTCAATAAAAAAAAGGAAATGTCCATTTCGGTTCTTCTGGAATCGGCTCAGGATGATTTTTAGATTTGTCTATTAGAAGAAACCAGAGAAAGAAATATGCACAGGATTATAAAACACATTTTTTTAAATTATTCCATTACGTCACCTTTTAACAAACTAGTACTAGTTGAGATCTGCAATCTATATTCAATTCTATAATACGATCGCCGGAATCCAAACTCAAGAAGATCCCATGTTTCTTGCAACATTTCATATATTCGTTTGCGAGGCCGGGTAGAATCATTAAGATTTTAAATAAGGCTTCGGTACCGCCATAGAATCATTGCCAGGGCCTCAACCATTTATATATATATATATATATATATATATATATATATATATATATATATATATATGGGGGTCCAATAAATAAATCACACCGGTAAATTATTCGGTATCGGCGTAGCGGTATTGTGCGGAGATTTAGCAGTGGTCCAGGTGGAGGACAATGCCGGCAGATTGATGGAGGACCCCGCGGCCGACCCTTCATCTTGCGTGTCGGCTACGAGTCTGTGGGCCCGTGTGTGTTAGCTTGCGTGCGTGCCTGTGTGAGTGTGTGCGAGGCTACCGTGTGTGTGCGTGTGCGTGTGTGGGCGTGTGTGCGACTCCGCGGTCCCAAATTAGTATTCAGGCCGGTGCCGGGGGGCCCTCGTCCCGCCTCGTTGTCACGCCCCCAGCCATATCTAGAATATTAAAGCGCCGTAGACAAATAAATGTATTCGTGACGTTTATTCTAATTTGCTTCTCTTTTTTTGTAATTTCTCTTTTTTGATAAATTGGCGCTGCGATAAATTAGACCTGAAATCGGGCAGTAATATATTTTATGCATAGTACTCTACTCGAGGATTTATCCCGATTAACAGGATTCTGAAGTATTTGAGTTTGAAGTTCTAAGAATTTATACTAATATTTAACTAATCAATTTCTGTCTTATACTTTCCACTGAATAATTGCTTATTAATGTTAAATGTTAAATCTTCATTAATATTTTCGGTAAATGTTCACATGTATTGAATCTAACTTCAACGCTCAAAGCCAATATATGAAGATGTTGATGAAATTTAACATTTCTGATTTATATCTCCTAATCACTTAAATTTCCTATTTTTCCAAGGAGTCGATTGTACTGGTCCATCGCATTTACCAATGCATAAATGAATAAATTATATGCTTAGACGAATCGGTAGTTTAAATGACCCGGAAGCGAGTGCTCGCTCCTCCATCCAGATTATATCGCTTTTCCCTCCTTCCTTTTTATTGCGACCATAAATAACGATAAATAAAAGATAAAACGCAGTTTGCAGAATCGAATTCTTTTCTCTTTTTTTATATGCCCTACATCTATTTGCGGAGAGATATATACCGCAGGGGTGGGTCGCGGTGTTCTCATCAATTGTGAGTGGACGGGTACGCCGAGTGGGGAACCCTGAATAAACCATAAGTATAAAACATTCAGGACTTGTACTTTCTTGTCGACCTCAAATTTTAAATATTCAATACCTCTTCGTCTGGAATTCGACCTCTATTCGAATTCGGTCATCCGTGTTCATGCTAAAAGGAACTTTTCGAATGGTCTACGCATTTTTTCAAAACCGACAATGAATAATAAGTGCTTTTACATTTTCTTCTTTTCATATGACCTAATTTGTCATTTTATTCGCTGGAAAAAATGTCATTATATTGCAGTATAAACGTGTTTCTACTGCTTTCAAATGTATGAGTAAGATTATTGTTTGTAATATAATATTAGTCAGTAATATTCATTAAATGTTCCTCAGTAAAGGTTACAGAAATTTTGTTTCCTACCTAATTAGGGCTTTAATTCTGTTGGCATTTACTTCTTTAAATGAAGCTTATTTTCTGATTCCGTGGATTTCGTGTGTTTCTGTCTCCTCTCGCTGGTTTGGTCTTTTGCTAGACCGGTTTCGGCTGATCGCCATCTTCAGTAGCGGTGTCGTTCTGTTTGTCGTGTGTATATATATGTCTCTTGTTATTGTGTTTTGGGGGGATTTTGTTTGTCTTATTTGGGTTGGGAGGGATATTGTTAATCGGCTTAAGTCTTTGTCTGATTATCGGTAAAATATATATTTGATCACACAACTGGTCACAACGATTAGGTTCTGTCTTCCAAATATATGACAGGGAACTTATCTGGTATTGTGTATTTACCAACATAAAAGTGGATCCAAAATTTATTGAAAAAAGTTTTTTTTTAGTAATCTAGTTAATCGGTGCAAGTACACCCATCGAACTTTAGTTAAGGACATATCCGCACCACCCTCATGGGGGCGCTAGTTTATCGATGCAAGTGCACTCGACGAACGATTTTTCTGAAACTAGCGCCCCCCTGAGTGTGGTGCTGAAATGTACTTAACTAAAGGTCATCGAGTGCACTTGCATCGATAAACTAGCGCCCCCTGAGGGTGGTGCGGAAATGTACTCAACTAATGTTCGTTGGGTGCACTTGCACCTATAAACTAGCGCCCCCATGAGGGTGGTGCGGAAATGTACTCAACTAATGTTCGTTGGGTGCATACGTATGGAAATTCTTTACGTGTGTCAGAAAATTGTAAACTTCCTTCCATTCGTACGTCCAATTGCAAATATTTTCTTTGTTGTACTGTGACTATTGCCAATAGTTATTTTGCGCGCCGTAAAAATATATTATATATTGACATATTAACGAACTCAATGAGTCAAGAGGATTATTAAACATTTAGTAGTTATTTCAATTTATCCATTAGGGCGTGGGAAGGTGACCAGAGCCACTTGCTACTACATTATTGCAGTTCTATATGTACGTTCCCGAACCTTACCGAAATTAAAACGGACAAATACTACCCGAGAAATTTAAACTGTCATCATTTTAGAATTAACCGAAACATATTGTCGATCCGTGCAATAATTAGTGGAATTGTAGAGTGAAGAACAATTTCGGAGTCCCATTTACTGAAACTCTTAACGGATTAGTGCAGCCAAGGCGGCGGATGAATACGAAAGGGCGTCTAGTGGGTACTATTATTCGGCGTTTGGAGGCGAAATTGTAATTGTAGAGGGATGTTACAAATAGGCATTACCCGTAGCATTGCAGGCATTGGACGATGTGCGCGCAAAAGCGTTGTCCTCCGTGCGCCCCCACCATTCCACTTACAGTTGGGGGATGGGAGGGCGGCCGGTTCGGTTCCCCCCTGAAATAATAATTACTTTAATTACCGCCGGCTATTTCCCTGCGGGCTTTTGGCCTTGTTTTTCAAGGGCCATTCTATCACCTCCCGCCCGGACACATTCGGCGACCAGAATGACCGTTCATTTGCGTTGACCAAAAAACACTCCATTCGGACAGGGTAAACGTTTGCAGGACAGTGGCCATCGATTAGCGCTTGTAAGTTCAGTCAACCTCCAGTGAAATTGTCTATAGATTGAATTACGACGGCGAATAAATTAGGGTCTACGATGCACAACAACAAATAATTTTTGGTTTATACTGATATAATTAAATAAACAATTGGCGAAAAACCTTTATTACTAAAACAGTTCAATATCCGATGGTTAGGATACAACGATATTACCGTATTACGGTATTACCGTGAAAATGTTCCTTAACACAACAATATCACTTTTCATGAGAAATTGAGAATACAGATTCATATTATAGTGTCATATAATAATATGTCGTAAGTAATCGCTTCAAGAGTATTCTCTAACAAGTTAGATCACAACCGAAATGTATAGCGGCAAAATTGTAGGGAAATTATTTGGTATATTGAACAAATTCCTAATCTCTATCTCCTCAATATGCAAAATATTTTACACAACAAATTTTTTCAAATGTACGCGATTTAAACGGACATTATCCGGCCCCCGGGTCAAAAGCATTGGGCATTTAAATAAGTGTAATTTATACACTGGTCTCAGTGCTCCACGTAATCGATTAGAATTTCGAACTTGTCAGTGGGGTTCGAGGAACGGGCAAATGAAAGTTTAGCCTACGAGAAGGTCGGAGGAGGCGTGTGTGACCTATCGGGCGAGTATCAGCAGGTCTAGCTCCTCCAGGCTCCGGGTCCTCCCCCATTGTGTTCGGGCCCGCTCTAACAACCCTCTCCAGCCGGTCTTCCACGTTCTCTTTTTGTCTACTCTCTTTGGAGAGAGAGTAGCGGGCTTGGGCCCGCTAAAAAAAGAAAGGAACAAAAAAACCAACAAAGAAATTTCATCTCGGCCTAATTACCCGACCCCCAAGAGCCGCCTCCCTTCGCCGGAACCCCGATTGCTTTCCCGGCATCGAAGCCGCTCAATCATTTTACAGTTAAGTGTTCTTGTTGCCGATAAATGGCATTCCGATTGGAAAGCGTCACGTTATCTATTCAAGTCAATTAAAACATTGATCATACAATGTAATTATAAATAAATCTAACATTGATATATTTCCACATATAGAATTATAAAATAATAACGCCTATAATTATTAGTACACTGTGTTATCCAAATTTTCGAATTTATATCACCAATATTAATTGTTCCCCAAATGTCCTTAGCTACTTTTAACGTAAATTTTGTCCAGCACTTAGATAATTAAGAAGAGTCCAATATCTAAGTTACAGTTTCCCGCTTTTTTGTAGTTTTAGTCCGACTCCGTGTTGACAATAAAATATCGGCCACCAAAAATGAAAATATATGTAGATTAGAGTCCGTGAGTAGGTTAATTTGCCGATTAAAAAATCTGGACTGTGTGTTTGTGACTTTATCGACCGGGGTCGGCCGAAAATGAAATTTCGAGGCATAAATCTGCGCGGTATTTTTCAACCGCCGGTTTCATTCGCCGGTGACGTATCGCACTTCTCTTTTCGAGCTGACTTTAAGTCACCCGCGGGTCCCTAACGACCACGTGTAATAAATAGTCGGTCATTTAAAATTTAAACGCTCGCGACCCAGGCCAAATTCCGAACTGGCGCGAAAAGCCCAAGTTAATACAAGTTACAGCCCCCCGACCCAACCCCCGCCACTCTCTTCTTCCTCTCGCCAGTCGATAAATAATAGTCGTTTTTCTTCCCCCGTCGACCAACTACTCCCAAGGAACGTTTCTCTCGCTCCGGGGCGAAGGCGGTCTGCCCGACCGGAGACGGAAAGGGAGGGCGGGGGGTTGTTTTCTTTAAATTATTGCCGAGTCTAAAGAGAAAATATTTTATTAGTTTTTCACCGGCTCCGCCCCCGAAGTCGCGATCCGCGTTCCCGACTCAGACGGCAAATTCAACTTCCCTTGAGAAAATATTGTGCGTCCGCAAATACTTCCATTCCTCTGAAAGCCGCTGATCGATAACCTCGAAATTGTCCTCTTTCCGTAAGTAAGCAGGTCATAAAATTGGCATTATTAGGTTCTCAAATATTTTTATTAGAAAGTTGTAAATTCAAAGTAACGTAACTAATTCAAATTTGTAATTAACGCATTGAAAACGAGCGAATTTAAATACAAATTATGAAAACCTTAGTATTTGAAATATTATTTTCTACAAATATAAATGATTCTCCTTACCGTATATTGCTTTTCTGTAGCATTATTACATTATTATAGAGAATTAGTTATGGTATTCACAAGGTGTAATACTTTATAGTGCCTGCTCACAATTCGCGGCTTGCTAATGATGAATGGTGAGAAGGAATAACGATCAGCTATGATGGCGGTCTGCGGGCCTAAAAAGAGGATCGCACGAACAATGAACTGACGAAATTATAATTTCTGACTCGATGATTGAAAATACAGATAGAAAATACCAGCCGCACAATGCGTTACACCAGATTACCATTACCTTTCTACCCCTCTGCTACTTTCCCGGGCCCAATTTAATCTAATTTTATTTATTTGTAATTTCTCATTCAATCGTAAATTGAGAATTGATTCAAAACACTCATATAAATAATGACATGTTTCGTAGATTTTTTCTGAGTAAGATGGGTTCATCGATTTCAATAAATGAAATCACGGCAACCCCATAGAACCCAACAAATCGAATCTACCAAATATGAATAGTGAATGTAGGATTGTTTTAAGGCGGACAGATACTGTGCACGGGGGAGGTACTTATATTGCCTTAATAGTCGCAACCCGAATTGCATTAAACAAGTATTCCGCCGGAGCTACAAGACCCCGGCGAGGCCGATATTTAAACTGGAAAGCCTTCGAAAGTTGTCCGGATTTACTTTTACAAAGAGGTCCTGTAGAGGAACAAGAGTCCATTGTTTCCATGGCGGTAGGTCCGAGTACAATGCCGCCATTACAGGGCGGGCCACAGGCATTTAGCTGGGGGAGGTGGTGCCGGCGGTGAAACACCCCGGCTTACCTGGGCCCTGAGCGGGCTTCAGATACTCTCCCCTACATATAGCACGCACAAACGCCTGCCAAACTGATTTGGAGTTAAACCGACGAAATACCGAGAGATGTGCCCATCGTTCATCCAATTAGCCCCGTGAAATACATACTGTTTCGCTCAAAGAGACTATTACGTTGTTACCTTTAGTTGCGATTGGGATTATTCTGATATTGAAACTTTCTAATGTACAATAATTGATCAATTGACATTGAACAATTGATCATTTTTAATTGATTAAAAATTTATTATAAATGTTACCCTGCCTATAATTAATTTTGCAAGAAGTATGATTGTTTCTACGTCATCGCAATTATTCATAGTTCCATAATTCATAAAGTTATAGTTAAAGTAGTGTCCCTCAGACTCGAATGACAGAAATCGGAAAAGCCGAGAGCCTTATTCTAATAACACGGCGTTTTTAATAATCGAAATGAAGGTTTCCCGGATAGTAAACTCTTATCGTTACTAATTTGACTTTTCATCGAGTTGACAAAAAAAAGGTGGAATTTAATTTCGGGAAACGCAAAGCGCAATGAACGCGCGTTAAAATATACGAGGGACGCGTTCCCCAGAGGAAGGAGCTTATAAATATTTCATACTCACCACCCAAATTTAGCCTGTCGTAACAAGAAGGGGGGGGGAGACACGTTAGTATGCGCCACATTGTCCCACTGCCCCGGTCTCCAACATAAAGGACAGTCGAGGCCTCGACAATGGAACCCTTCACTCCACCACCAGTTTAAGTCCGAATATTATAAACCTGACTGTACATTGCGCCTTGGCAATTATAAAAATTACTAGGTTAACCTGTTGTCAACAGGTACAAATAGTATTACGTAGTATACTATGAATACAAACCACTTAAT
Source organism: Lethocerus indicus (assembly GCA_019843655.1). Classification (NCBI taxonomy): domain Eukaryota; kingdom Metazoa; phylum Arthropoda; class Insecta; order Hemiptera; family Belostomatidae; genus Lethocerus; species Lethocerus indicus. The sequence continues at coordinate 16,678,003 of JACDQD010000005.1, read as the reverse complement.
TAACCTATAATTTAATAAAGATCGTGTTTTTCTAAAATACGTGACCTAAGATCGTAACTCCAACTTTTAACTAATCATGGAACAATTATGAGAAATTAGTAATAAATCAGTGTTTCAGAAAGGGGATATTGAAATACCCAATGTGAAATTTCTTTGTGTTTTTAAAGAAAACTCTTAACGTATAATTCTCATGGATCTTAAATACCAATATCTTTGAAGAGTAGTCGCTGAGACCACGCCCAAGCTGGAATTCACGATACTGATAGAAAACCAATCAACGTAAAATCAAATTTTTAACGGAGAATCACCTTCAACACGAATACAAACATTTATCGGTATAATATAATGTCATATTAACGAAGATAGCGACTGCCGATTACCAGAAAACTGGGAGCGGCTAACACTGGTTGGGGTGTGGCCTGTATATATGCCGTTGGGCTGGAGGGTGGACGAGGGAACATAACCCCAGGTCCAAGTTCCTACATTTGTAGTCACACTTGTCACACCTACTTCACAGAAGGGGGTTGAATTAGTCCAGGGTAATTAACATTGAATACATGAATACATCTATACAATGAGGTATTGCCTGTACGTAGCGCCGCATTATCATGTTAAAATAACTAATGGCATTGTCAACTCAATAGAGAGATATATCAATAGAATTAAATAAGTAATACCGATTCCACTAATATTTATTTTTTAAGCAGCATATACGAATATAGGACATTATTTCATACGTTGTCTACAAATTATGCAATATTATTATTATTATTACGTCGTAACTAACGCCTCCTATAACTGCACGTTAATAACGGAAAAGTAATTATTTTGAACAAAAAGCAAGGTTTATTTGCCAATTAAATTTTCCATCAATGTAACTTTCGGACGGGTAACATGGGAAACAAATTTGGGAACAATACCGCCATTATTCTGGTACATTACAACTACATAATGTCCCTCATGGCTCTCCTCATCGCCAGCCCACAACAATAGCCCCAGCTACCCCCTCGCCACCCCCTCCCAGTCTAATTGTTCGGAAAGTTGGCCTCACCAGGTTGGCCAACCGCCACGCTTCGTCCGGAAAAAAGTCCCGCCAAAGCCGCCCTGCCTCTAAAAAGTCCAGCGTGGGCGGCGGGATCGCAATGAAGTTAGCCTTGGAAAGGGGAAGAAAAAAATTTCCCCGTCCCGCAACGAGCCCGGTCGAAGTGAATTAGATTGTAAAACCGGTCCCTATAATTATGTCTCCCCCGGGGGGTCCCTCCTTCCGCCTAATTTATCTCCAACACTTTCAACTTCATCATCGGACTTCCATCTATTGAATCGTCCCCTCGGAGGTGATTTAAAGGGAAGTATATTTATTCAATGAATTAAGGCCAGGCATATCTAATTGTCTTGTGCCACTTATGTTAATTCTAATGCAGAATTATTTGGCCTATAATACAAACTGTTACATGTATATAATCCTACCTAGGGTTATATATTATAGTAAATTAATTTATTTATTTACTAATTTAGGATTATATGGGAGATGAAATAGTGACACCAACTAATTTTTATTTTCATCAAACTCGTTATGTCTCCTATAAGAGCGCCCTGAGTTCAGAAACATATGCGATATCACGGCCCCAGAACAATGGGGATATTAAAAACAATCGATTTCGGGTGACAGCTGAGAAATTCTTAGAGAATACTTCATGAATATTCAGAATGGAAGGTATGAAATTGTTGGCAGGTGGCCAACCAATACGGCTTTATTAGAAACGAGAAAATCCTTTGTTCCAACCTTTCTCTTCCATTCTCTCTTTCTCTCACTCTTACTTTTATCGATACCATATTGACACAGTCTCCCCCCAACTACCCACCCTCCTCGAACCCCCGCTCTATATTATACGATTCCTAATATTGGAAATGATTGGGGGAATCGCAGGGGCGGTTTCCCGGGGCGGGGGATTTAATATTAAAGTGATACGGGGAAAGAAACTGAGAGGAAGGGATGGAAGGAGGGTTGGAGACTGATAGCTGCCATCTCCAGCTGTATGGGCAAGAAATCGAAACGGTTCAAACTTTTATTGGGATTCCTCCCTTCTATTTTGAAGTCCGATAAACATTTATACTTTCAATAAACCGTAATTCCTGAAAGAAATTACCATTCGTAAACTTTTCGTCGTGCAAAAATAGTATAATAATGTGTCCCCGGTATTAACTTATCTAATCAATGAATATAATTAAATATGTTTCAACATTATATAATTCAAGTTATGTATTATATATATGTATAATAGATAATCCCGTATCCTTGCGTTAATCCTCCTTTATATTTGCCTTTTATTCTATTTGTCATATGATACCCAATCTATGATAATGAACAAGTGCAATTACAGGGGCCACATTTCCATGGTTGGAACTGTTTCGGATGTCGATTTATCCGGCGACAGATCGCGCTGTCGGACGTTCGGGAGTGAATAGTGTTCGTTAACTCTATGGACGCGGCCTTATAAATCGGTGCTATACGAGTGGTTTAGATTCGAATAATCTAATTTTCCGATATTTACCCGGATCGGACACTCCTCCCCCTCCTCGTTCCTTTCCAACGACACTACGAACCGAGACCGCGATGTGGACGCGCACGCACTTTCGCACGTACGCAACCCGGCGCTCGGGTGTAATCGATACGTCCCGGCCTCTGCCCTCCGGGAGAGGATCCCTCGGGGACGGGACAATGGGGGAATGGGTGGCACGAGTGAACGTCGCCTTCGGAAGATGAGCGATGGAGCTCAGGTGGAGCAAGCGGCCCAATGGCCGGGCCACCAGCCATCCATCTGGCAACCGATTTGGCAAGATTAGAAATGGACATTTCATTCGTATTAAGCCTACTCGGTATTATTAGTGTGGCGAGAAACCAACGGCAAGAATAAGCCAACGATGAATAGAAAATAAATTTGTTCAGACTTATAATTTTAAACACCCACCGTTAGTGAAATGGATAGTGCTGAGGTCATCGCAACTGGGATCTGTGTAGGCGGTCCTGCCAAAAATGTTTGCAAGTGTATACCTTCCGTAGAAGGAAGGGCAAGCGAAGGACATACAGGGAACGGGATGGGAAAGATAGATTGTCACTGCGGAACGTCGAAATACCGGCGGAGGGAACCCTGATGATCGATGGAGTTTGGAAAGCCCGATTTACTCCGTGGGGTAGAAACCCCTTTTAAGCGGGAGATAATGTTTTGTTGATCTGTAACGGTCCAACACCAGTAAACAGATCAAGACAGTTAGTTGTATTGGTGGTTTACTGGTACCGCAATTTTTTAAAATTAAATATATATTATTAATAAAAACAAGAAATTCAAAATCAGGCTTGATATACCTTTATTATATATAGTGTTTACAAATTGCAATCGAAAACTAGTTTGTTATACGCACGCTATTTTTTATTGGTATTTTTTGCTGTCTTCTGATTCCTGTGTTTGTATTGTTTCTAATTTTGTTTAGAATAGTTTTGACTATGTTTGCCTGATTATCCTATTTTTTTAACTCTGATGAGAACTTGTGTATGAATGTGGGTTGCTGTGTAGTTGAGCTGTGAGTAGTCCATGATTTATATCCAGGGACCCGTGGGATCGCAAGCCTCCAATCTGACACACCTGTGGGCGCCCGCTTATCTAAAATTGAATTAACCGAGAGTATCTCTTAATCATTAGACCCCCAAATGGAAACGGTTTGGCATATTTTAACCCGACTGCATACGATAGGCAATTATATGTATGTTGTGCAATGTAACAATTCCCCGAAACGATAGTGGCAATACAGCGGGGTTTAAAAAGAGCTTATGAAATAACGAAACTTAACGGCCTTACAACCTACATACGGGCTGGAGAGCCAGTTTTATCTCGTTAGTCGTTAACGCTGGATAGAACTGATAAAAACAAAACGCCGAGTGCACAAACACAGAGAGAATCAGTTTTAAAAATGAAACGTGATCACGCGACTCGGCTGTAGTAGATAAACAGTCGTCAGTCGGCCGGAACTTGTTATCTGTGTTGGCTAGGACAATAGAGGGCCCTCTGGGGGTGGATAGGTAGAAGGGGGTGTAGTTCCTCCTCTGTAATATCGCTTCGAGGGCAAAAACTCTACCGTGTAGGGGTTCCCTCCTCGGTGGGTTTTTTGTACCCAACCGGCCCACCTGCCCCTAATTATTCCCCCGAAGTCCATCGATCAAAATTATAACGTGCTCAGCCAACTTCGATTGTTCCCCGGTTAGGGCTACTGGACCATTTGAAATCGTACAAAAGGTAGTCGATATTTAAAACCTCATGCCATGACTTAACACTGTGTGTAAATTCATTAACACCAGTTAAGACGCGGGATGAAACCAATACTCGCAATTTATTTATAATCAACTATATTTTATATATTTTTATTTATTATCTTCTATATTACTTATTTATTATCTTCTATTATACTTTTATTTATTATCTCGCCTGAATCTGTATTAAAACCTGTAGTTCTTCTAGATCATGAGGATGTGTAATCTTAAGATAGTTTTCACTTTTTCCTTAGTTTCCTTTTCTACCTGGAAGCATCCTAAAAAAGGAAATTAAATTGCTTACTCTCTGGGCATGTTTTGTAGTTTGGTGTATTGTAGGTTTTTACGATCCAATCTATAAAAACAATCTAAATATTCGTCCATAACTTCACTCATAAAATTAAAATTTACCAAAAATATTTCAAAACTTTTGAAGATGAGAACAAAAAAAACTATGAGATAATGTCCAGTGTTCAGATTGAATGGGCGATCTGGGAAGACACCTACATTATTGATTTTCAGCGCAATCGGGTCACATTCAGTACTAGTTTAAGTGAGTGGGACATTGTGTTTTTCTCTCCGGAAGTTAGACAGGAAACGTCATTAATGGATAATTCAGAATTAATTAACGAAATAATGCCCATAATTTCAAATAAACGCTGAAATATACTATTTTATAATAATTTAATCCAGATGGTTTAATCTCCTGCGCACTAACAATGCGAAGAACAACTTTTTGACAATTCAAATTAATTAACCAAACTAATTCAGAACGTCCTACGTTTAAGAGCCAAAGACTCTCCCTCACCCCTTGACTCAGCTTTTTGATCCCTCAACGTCATTAATAAGAAACGAGGAAAGAAAGATGAATTCTTATTTCTGAAATTCAATACATAATTACAGAAACGAAGCGGGGAGGAGGAAGGAATGAATAATTCAACAAAGCGAGAAGTTGTGTAAGAATAAGCGATCAAAGGTAATTTAAAAGTTTCTCTGTGAAGAAAGGACGCCCTTGTTCCAAGGAATTGCTTTACTAGGAATCGTAGCGAGTGTTGCTGCGTTTTGTGGCTTACTAAGCTATGTGAAATACTCGGAATAAATTAAACTAATTAAAATTAATGTATAGCATATCTGGCAGTTAAGGTATTTGTCACCTTCATCTTTGGTGTCTCCTGAGTAACTCAAAAAGGTGTGTTACTCGGCGCCACTGGTGTGAGTTATGTCCACTGAATCTATTGAACTATGTCCGTATAAAAATGGATATCGACTGTCAAACAAGACTTGAAATTTATATTCGGAAACTCGACACAATAATGGACACAAAGCGGTGAGAATCTGCCACCGACCCTCGCAGTTAGCAGCTGCATTTTCAAAGCAACTTCTATTGAAGCCTCTCTTACTGTACAGTACAAAACTCATAGAGAAACTTATATTTAACAAATATTTATGACACACTTTTTTTGATAGAAGACCACATTATCTGTATGATATATATATAAACTCTATGTGACATATATGTTTCGAAACATATTGGTACTTTATCTTTTGGATACTTTATTTCCTTCTAAGGTTCTTATCGTGTTATTTGGACGGAGTTACAGACGGAGTTGGTTGGACGGAGTTTCTTGTACTAGGGTGGCGGCCGAAGACAGGAGAGAGAGCGAGATTAGGTTTTAGGCGGCGCCTAATGGCTCCCCACGGACAGTGTATTGCCCCACGGCCCTACATCTCGGGGGCCCGGCAAAATTGCCTCAGGAAAATTGTAGTAGCCCGTGCTCCTACCGGGTGAAGCGCACGCCCTCTCGGTTATTAAAAAGTCGGGACAGGGACGGGGTAATAGCTCTGATTTATTCCTGAGTAACCAAATGCGGTAATAGTCGTATACCGCGGTAATAGTATTTACCAGTCAGATTGAGAAATTCAACACAGTTTTTAAGTGGGCTAAATAATGTATTTTACAGCATCCATCTGGTGATATGGAGCAAACAAGAACTTCTGTCTTTGTATTTAAGTCTGTAACTCTCTCCTTAACTTAACATCGGGATTTTATTCCTGCCAAACGTAAATTGTACCCCTTTCACGATTGTTACGTTGTGTGTTTACTGTCAATGTCGCTGGTGTTACGAACAGGCAAAACAGGGAGGAAGACCGGGGCGTTAAGTGTTAGAGTGAAGCTAAATGTTAAATTGGGTCGGTAGGGTTAGTGGGAGGGGGGAGGGGCGGTAGGTGGTTTTGTATCTGTCCGTTCGCATTCCGCGGGTCGACACAAATGTCCCCGTCGGCTCTAATGAAACACGGGAGTCGGTCGCAGGAGGTTGGCGGGACGGGGACCGAATCCACCGGTAAATTAAATTGAAGGTCGCCAATTGGGGTCGGAAAATGTCTCCACCCGGTCAAATAGCCCTATGGAGGGGGGTGGCCCGCCGAGGTGGGTCATCGGTATGCGTTGCCGAATTGTTTACATTTTATCGCCCGCTGGGGGCCACCACTGTCCGTTCTCAAATGCACCCCCATCATCCTAGCTATCGGTTTCCAGTATCATGTGTTTCAAACTGGGGTCAATTTTAAACGGCAAAACTAGCCACGTTTGTTCAGTCCGAACAAAAACATTTGTTGGCAATATTGTAAATACTCCCCGAATATATATTTCCCTACATAATTTCATGACTAAATTATTTTTAATACTGTAACGTGGAAAACTTTATACATCCTTCTCTGGAATCTATTTATAATCGTTTTTCGACACTGTGTTGTCAATTCTTTATTTATTTCAACGTATACGACGAAATTAATATTTCAGTTATTTCGATTATTTTTCACGCCATGTTCTTGTTTGACGGCGGATTCATTGAATCTACTAATCATATTACGCCACTGTTCTTCAAGTAGCCGATGAAGCGTAGACGGGCGTTGGTAACGGAATGCAAGGAAGCCAATTAGCCCCTCGCCCCTTGAATCGATATTCATCTTGACTAAGAGGAGGTTGTATAAGGCCACCTTGAAAACCAGATTTATATATAGGTTGACTGTAAGCCCGCCTTGAATAATGGCAAATTATACAGCGCGTTCCCGGCTAGCATAGCAGCCTCCATTTTTGCCTCGGGGTATATAGTGTGGGCCGAAGCCATTAGGCGACTGGTGTATTTGTTGGAGAATTTTTTATTTCGCGCGCACGAGGGTTTGAAGCGGCAGAGAGGGAATTTAATTGTTCAACACCTACGTCTTGATGAGGCAGAAGTTTTTGATCGTCATCTACCACCGTAGTGGAAACTCGAGAAATTCCATCCCTCAACCTACTGCCAAACTTGAAACTCGGAAAGTTTCGAGTTTGGCAAGGATCCATCCTTTCTACGTCCCATTCCACTCCTCACCGGTGAACCTTGGAGGTTCCCTTTAAATCGATTCTTATTTCTCTATTATGTATACTATCATTCCTGCGATATTCTGTCTCCACACACTGATTTTATCTTTTACTACCGGTTTCGGCTTCATGCCATGTCCGGTAGCATACTACCAGAGCACTGTTGGTGGGTAACCAATATGCGTTCCGCACTAATGTCGTGGGCTGCATACCAATCGTTTTTTAAATTAATTCTTTTATTGTTTAGGAACTCTTGGCTTTATAAACTCCAAGCTAGAAGCTTTAGTAAATCAAAAATTGAAGGGTTTACTCGTCAACTGTTGAAATCGACAGCCATAGCGTTGCCATGGAACCCGCAAGATGAACACGGCAACGGCTGTACCAGCTACAAAGCATTGGTTAACCGCTGTTTAATCAATTCATGGCCATAATCTAATTGGGGTATCCGTGATCGATCGCCTAATACAGTTGGCACAGTCCATAAATCGATTTCAACAGTCCCCGCGGAACATAATTCACACATTACGAAGAGACTTTTGATAAGCTAAAATGTCAGTAGAGATTATGTTTTATACGACTTTTTAATGTTGATTATAAAACATCATTGTTTTAGGTAGGGCTCAAAATTCGCAATAAAAATGTACTATAATATAATGATAATGCGGATATATTTCACCACCTCATTGTATTTCTAAGGGAAAGGAGCAGCAGCAGTAATACGTCTAAAACATACACACACAAGCTTATAGGAATACTTGTTTATTGAATTATTATTGTTATTATTAGAAGTGTTGTCGTTATGTCTGAGACAACTGCGAAAGAATAATCAGGGAAGGAAAAATGAAAACGTAGAATGGAAAAGCCGTAGACAGCATGAATCGGTGGCAAGGTTAGAAATAGTGTCCCTTTTTTAATATAACATGAAAAATAGTCCGGGACAGGAGGCTTTAAACCCCATAAAGATCGCCCCGTATTATACCTAAACCCGGGTCCGTTCCTCGCCTCACAGGCTGAGTCTCTCTCCTCCCTGTCCTGGCTTATACCTGAGCGGAAAATTTAAGACCCATAAATGTTCTATTTCTATTTGTTAGCTTACAGATGACTTCCCTGTGCCGTCGAGCAATATATGCTTGAAATTATAGTTACATAATAATACCCGTCTTCGTGTGTTTCTGGATTCTTTAAAACAGATGAAAAAGTTTATGAATTTAGTAGTGGCGTTATTGAATATTGATAGCTATTGTGTTTAAGATAATATAAATCAGTAGGGGCCGGATTGGGTAGTAACATTATTCTTATTTAAAAATAATTATTAGAAAAGGGATGTTCTACTGAATGATTTTTTTCCTGACAAGTAACCAACAATACAACCAACATACAAAATCAAAAATGTGTGGAACAATTCCGAGTTCCACATAACCGCTGTAAGGATATAATTTACATTTACTAAGGCTCCTTATATTTTCTAGTTGGTGTACATGTTTTTAACTATGAACACTCGTTCCAATGTACCAGAAGTTACCAAGAGACCTACGGAATTGGGTTCCGCTCCGAAAAACTGGGGTCTGAGATGTTTCTAGCCTGGGAACGATAACCGCTCGTAATACGCTCGATTTACGAGTGGTGACGAGCACTTCCCCTCAGTCAAGGGGCCCGTGAAAATTCAATTTCCCATATATCCCTTCCTGCGAGACGGCTCTTCCGATGCTAAACCGAGCATACAGAACAGTATTGCGTAATTGCCTATAAGGAACGCCGTCCTGAATTATCCGCTAATTTATACAATACACCACCTTCAATCCATTTATTGACGGTAGGTGTTTCTTCCAGCCTATTATTCAGATAAACACTTTACTGTTCAAATTTATTCAAATTAATATCTTTATTTGAGTCAGGATTGTAGTATATTTTGAAAAGAGGATTTGGAAATTGTGTTGTTTTCCATTGCTCTATAGTATGAAGTTGTAGGAAGCAATATAGGATAAATATTACACACTAAAAGAAACACTAGAAGTTGATTCCAACTTATAATTTAGTAGAAAAATATATAAATGAATTTTTTTCCCAGTACTTCTAAAGCATAACTTATCTTTTGGCAGTGCTTTATTGGCGGAAGGATGAAATAAGACTCCATCATTATTAAAGCACACTTATGCACATATATGTATATGTATATATATATATATATATATATATATATATATATATATATATACATATATATATATATATGGCGTCATAAAAGGCTGTATAAAAGCCTGAGCATCGGATGTGATTTTCAGTGTTCGGTCCATCAGCCGGAATTGGAATAGCGGTAAAATAATAAAATACCCTCCGCACCAAGTAAAAAGCAGGCTTACGGCCCACGGATGAGTATTAAAGGTATAGGGTATGGGTATTGAAGCATTTTTTTAGGAATACAACAAGAAAATATGTTTTCCTCCCGATTATTCAGGACATAAGCTGATTAGTTAACCTTTTATAAAATAAAAACAAAAGAGAACTGAAAATCCGAAAATTTAAAATAAATATCTAAATAAAAGGCGAGCCTTATTTTCACGTTAACTAGCGCAAAACCAAGGGGAAATAATAAATTCGAATGTTGGTAGTCATTATCTTGGGTGAAAGTCTGCTTGTTTTATGACCGCAATAAGAAACTATAAGAGCTTTTTTACTTTTTAGCCGCCTTACTCCTGAATTTTTGTTACCGCCATTCTCTTTTGTCTGACACAAACAGGGAATGTAGTGCATTCTTTAATACAAAATGTACAATATAATACTTTAGTAGTAATACATTAATGTTTATTTAAATATATAACACATGTATGGAATTTTAGTCTGTACACTTTACTTTTTCTATATTGTTCATAAATTGAAAAATAATGAAAAGTAATGAGAGAAAACTGACGACTGTTTCTCCATCTCTGCGTTAATAAGAAATGAATTCCGCTCAAATATTTACTCAGTTGTACAGGAGACACTGTTTTATTTTCTCATGAATAAAAAGAAAGTTTAACTCGTGGGCATTGTCCGAAAACTCTGGCATCTACTTGTGCACGAGTTAAAACAACTGTCCGTTGGTTCCAGTCTCGCTAATTATCATTGATGAAAAGAAACGCAACGAATGAATCATGAATCACGGTGGCTGATAATGGAAAAGTTGGTCTCAGATTGAATTATTTAATGCGTTGAGCTGGCGCTTTCACGAGGTAAACGTCTCCCGTGATACATTTATAAAAAAGGGGACAGCCATGTTGCAGGAATTTTAACACAGGGTACATCATTGTAACCAATATAGGAAAACATTGTACAACATAAGAAAAAATGCTATGACAATCAGGCGACATAATTCAATTTCATTAAATTGAAAATTTTAATTCATTTCTTAAACAAAATTAATTTATTGCAGTGTTCACAATATCGTAATTATTTTTTTAGGTCATTTTAGATATTATAGGAATTTAGGCTAAGTTTTATACTAATTTGTGTGTATTTAGATCAAATACTTTACGATAGAAGTACACAAACGTTCTGTTGTACTTAAAACAATTCGGATATATAAAACTTTATTTATGCATTTTTATGTAGGCGTTGCCGTGAATACAGTTGTCAACTAACCAAAAATAAATGATAATGTATTCGAGGGTATAATGTATGCAGGGGATGAGGATTAGATTAAAGGAATTGGGTTTTGTATATTGAATATAGTATTTTCAATATTGTAATTTCGATTTGTTTTCTGCGATTTTCAGTGCTTTCAAAGTGATTTCACTTGAATAGTCTAAATGACTGTACTGTTTACTATTCCTAGAAATAGTAGTTGCCCCGCTTCGTTATTTAATCAATTGTGACACTACTTGGAACGTATATAGTCCACAATCATTCCTGGGATTAATTGATTTATAACGCTGAACAATTGGCACAAGCACTGTTTCGAATCGGGAAGATATATGGCTTTAGTCGCTCTCATAGATTCAATTAATAACCAACCTCCATTAAACGCCGGCGGGTTCATCTCTATGAAATGTAACGATAATACGACTGATTGATATTCCATGAACTGTACTAATTTACCAGCCCCTGTTAATGTTTATCGTCGTTCAGGTCTTTGATGTTAGACTCAACAAATATCTTTAATTGTAATTACGATTATAGGATTTATTTAATGGATTATACAAACTTAGTTAACCTCATGAAATGCCTATTACAAAATAAACATCCAAGCATTATTGTGGCATTCCTTTTAATAGGTTTTTATATTAACTAAACAAAAAATGTTTGCTATATTTTTAGAATTCTTTTATTTCATGCGCATCATTTATAAACGTATACAGTAATAATTTTATATTATATGGACCACCTAATAAGTGCATTGATTTTGGATCTTCAAATTTGTTTACTTCTATATATTTTGTAATATCTGTGATTCTATGGCGAATTATTAGTCAATAAAAAATGTCAGATTCAAATTTCAGTTTATTATTATTACCAGCACCCATAAAAAATAATAAAGGCCCCGTGTTCTGAAACATATCGGCTATCAGCGTATCGTATTGCACAAGACAGAAGACACCCGCCAAATTATATCACCTATTATTAAAATTTAATGATACTCAATTACTCTGAACGAGGTTATTTGAACCGATGTATTATAATTATTCTTGCCAAGTCCAGAAAAAGCCTCGGAACTTTCGAATTGTTTTCCGTACGGCGTTCAGAAGTTGGAGCAATGAAATGCCATCGACCCGGTGAACGTCTGGGGGCTTGTACCGTTTGACTATCACACGTAACACGAGGCGATTATTCCTTTTTCGATGGGAGACCCCTAAAACAATTACAGCTGGATTTCATTCGATCAACAACAATGGCGGACTGTCCGCCCAACTCGGCAACCTGAAAAACGGATACAAAACGAAAGCTTAATTATTTCACCCTATCCCAGTTGTGTTTCCCCTCTCTCCTTCTCTCTCTCTCTCTCTCTCTCTATCTCTCTTCTGCTCTGTATCTCTATCTCTTTTTCCCGGTGAATAAAGTTTAATTGGGGACCGGGCAGTCGGTGTCTCCAGGCGGTGATGACGCCTAAGCCCCCGGTTTATTAGAGTAGTTGCGCCTGAATACATTTTAAATTCCCCTTGTCAACTTTCCGCGGAATTAGAATTCAATTTCTAGTTTCGGATAGAACTTCGGGCAAACATTGATGTATAAAATTCAGCGATTTCGACTCTTCACCTTGAGGACTTAATAATAACACGAAACCAAATCTCTTTTACTATGAATTATGCTACATAACTGATTTCAACACCTTTATTTCAAATTTTGCGAAACCTCACTTAATACATTACTTATGTACTTACAGATGTACTTTAGTTCTGTTAACTGTAGTTCTTCACTGATAATAATATAAAATTCAATTTTTTTTGCTTTTCACGAAACACCATCCTCACATTCACTTGCTTACATAATTTGTTTATCTGATTCCCGAACACGCTAAAATGAATTGAATCGTTACTTTAACATTCATTGCGGGATAAATGAACTTACTTCCTCACACAATACCATCAAATATTTTTCGGTCCTGCTCCTGTCCCAAGTGAAAAATGTTGACTGGCGATTGGCGGGAACAACGCTCTTCGGGCCTTCGTCCACTCAGTACCTAAACCAAAAACGACTAGAACAGCAGTATATTAAGTCGAAGATTGAGCACAAAAACTTATTCCTAAAATGACTTCTTAGTAATATGGTTTTGTGTAGCTAACGGGAAGCCACATGCTTCGGCCTATATTAGCCGCTGAACGTGTTTTATGTGGCAAAAGCTTGAGTCGTAGTCGACCTGTTCAATGTCAAAAGTGGGCCACCTCTGAATCTGTGTTGCATGGACTATGTGCCGACTCTAATATAAGCAGATGTAAAACCGGGGCATCAATACTTCTTTATTTATACCTGGAACTCTCGGGGAACTGTTAATGGGAGTTAGCTGAGGCGGTACCCAACAAAACATCCAACAAGTAGCCCATTAAAAAACCCTATACTTCGTCCCAATTTTCTTTTTTCGTGCCCTTCTAATTACTACGTCGCCTATACACAGAATTTTAATGAACGAAAGAAAATCCATAATGATTTGCCAAGAAAATCGTAAGTCCGAACCCCCATGCTCTCAATTCTGGTGGTTGGGAAAAGAAATAAGCGTTTAATTAAACCGATTCTGAGCCTGGAAATTTTCTCAATCTCACCGTGCAGAAACAGGAAGGATGGGGGGGGGACGGGAGTGTTTATTAGTTGGCACGACTGTTCCAAGCTCTCTGCCGTGACAATGAACAACTGATTGCGAGGGTTCATTCAACGATTAAATTATTTCATGAATAATCAAGTCCTTATATTTCTGCATGTAATTAACCTGCACTAATTAATTGAGTAATGATGAAATAAGAAGTATATCTGAATACTGTACATTACTAGCGTAGATTTTGTTTGTTTCCGTTTCCTCTCGCTGGTTTGGTCTTTTACTAGACCGGTTTCCGCTGCTCGCCATCGTCAGTAGCGGTGTTACTAAAAACAGACGAGTGGACACTGCTAAAAAACAACTATATTGCCGAACAGACATTTTAATGTAATAATTTAAATATATATTTTATTTAGTTTATTCGTTAATTGCTTAGTTATAATTGCGAGGACGGCAGAAATTCAGAGAAATATTCTGTAGTGGTAGCTTAAAGCGTAATTTTGTATCAAACATTCCATAAATAATCAGAATCATTACACTACAAAATTAGGTTTTTCTTTTAGGAGAAATCCGATGCCCACTAGTACTAGTACTCTATATTAAGAAGCGCTGGGGCTGGACCATAATTTCTAGTTAACGTTTTTCTCAACCTCCCCCAACCCCAAAAAGAAATCCACTAAAACAAAACAAAAAAGAATTCCGAGGTGGCGCTCTCGGCCCAACAGTCTAAGCGCGCATTTAATCACAATTATACTCAGGGGTAATCACAAGGGTGAGACCAGCCTTGCTGGCGGGAATTTTTTGTTAATTACTTCGCAGAGCGTCTCGTCGTTAAAAACTCGAAACGAGAGAAGAAGAACCGGGTGGGAATAAAAAGAAAAACAGGGAAAAAGAATAGGTTTAGGGAGAGAATCGTAAAGCGGAATCAAAATGAGGAGGCACAAATGGCATAGGCTTCGTCTGAAATTATAATTACCTCGGCGAAGAAAATTTAAATAACCACGTGTTAATTCGCAATCATAACGTTCACAAACGTTTAAGATTCCGAGATGGAATACTCTATGTGTGGCAGCGATTTAAGAACGAATTCTATTAAGATATTTTGGTACCGTACTGGAGGAAATTAATACTGCTAATAAAATATCCAGGAAATGAAAAAGATTAATTATCACATTATTATAACAAATTCGAAGAATATAAAATAATTCTGAAAGTTTTATTCACGATCTGAATTCCAGAGAAAAATAAAGAATCCGGTTACAGTTAAAGAATATTTGGTTTTCTACTTGATTACTGTTTTATTACATGACCTCCACTGGCGTTCAATTCTGATTTACAATTATTAACAAGAGAATAGCCTGTAATCAGGATTCAGTTCAGTAGTTAGTTCTACAACAACAACTTTCCGATAAAGCGCAGATTTAAGTGGAACATTTGCAGTCGGACCCAGCATAGCTCAGCTAAGTGCAGCCCAGCGTGGACGGGTGAGTTCGATTCTCGGCGGTAGACCATAAATCTGAATTAATTGCGAGTAGACCTCAATTAAACATCAGAAAACTCATTATAAAATAAAAATCTACTTCGCGAACCTTCCAGATTAATATATGGAGTATCTGTATCGGTACTGATTTACGCGGCAGTAGAACCGTGACTTTGGTAGGGGGGGGTTGATAATTTGGATTTTGGCGCGGGGGTTGTGAGAAGAGGTAGGGGGAGAGCGGTGGAGTTCTTCGGAGCGTTAAATTGGCCCCCGACAATAATGGAACATCGGTTGCCCACTCAGCTAGTTAGTCAGGTCGGCTCTCCATCCCAAATAGAGCCCCCATCGGTTGTTAAATATTGAATTGAAGCTTTTCGATTCACCGTCGTTTGCCGAATCCGGTGCGGTATACCGGTGGATTTGGGCGTAGTTAATGGATGTACAAGCGACCCAGAGAATTAATAACCGATCAGCTTTCAATTATCTATCACAACCCTAGGTATAGGTTGACTCGAATTTAATTTATTTCTAGCTAGCTCCTTGTGCTTTTCTTTTTCACACACATAGCTGATACATTAGACTTTATTATACTAAGTTCGTTCCCGCATTCGCTCCTCGCTGAATATTTATATCAATCGATCAAATGTATCAATCAAGAACCCCAAATTAAGTTATTAATATTATCGGTAATAATATTACCGACTATCGGTAATAAATAGAAGTATTTCAGTAAACCCCGTTGGGAAAAAGGGGTTTAGGAAATTTTAGTAGGCCAGTATCGAATTTAAACCAATATTTAAAACACGTTTTCATTTAATTTTTATAAAATAAGAGGCAATATATGAATTATACAAATCAGTAATGCCACGGTTTAAGTGGGGCTAATCATAGGGATCATTGAATAAATTTGTCCTAATAGGACGCGCAAAGAAGTCACTTCATACTAGTTACATATGGAGTCAAGGCTTTTTCATATTGGTCGTATGGAAGCGACTGACGCAGCAGAACACGTACGGCGACCAGCCGGTTCTGGGCACCGCTCTATGGCCAGGAGGGTAACCCAGGCTGGGTGAGTGCGTGAAATTTGGCTCCGAATTCGAACCCATTGTAGGACAATTTCTATGCAGCCGGGGATTGGGCCGGGTGTGGATGTGTGTGAGTGGGCGCGCGTGCCGGGATTCCTGAGTCCAATTTGGCTGGATCAGGCCTTGGTCTGAATTGTTGGCGGGGGAAGGGGTGAAGGGGGTCGGTGGGGGTTTAATCGGGGCTGAGCTCTTCCCCGTACAATTGTCGCGATCTACCCTAATTGAATACCGCCTAATTGAATCCACAATGCGGAGGTTGTCTGGCAGGGACCCGGCGGCCCGGCCGACACCCTCCCGACAGATACTAGTCCACTGACGGTGTTCCAGAGCGGTGTTCCCGTCTCAAATTCATTTCATGATAACACGTGTAAACTTATCCAATCAATATTAGAGTTAAAATCAAATTCCTTCATTGATTTGTGGGGGACATGATTCAACATTCTCAGATAACGAGTATCTTCTCCTTTCCAAAATCAATCTCTTTATCAATTAATGTAAACGCTACACATGTATAGATATTGAGAATAAGGATGGACTAGAAGAGACCAATGATATTATCTCATTATCATCTCGAAAGATCAATCTTCTCCTTTGCTCAACATACATGTACATTTCTTGCAATTTCTAATATTTGAGGAATTCGATTACAGATATAAAATAAAATCGTGACATTTTAAAAAAGTGGGCCCGTAGAGTTAACAACTTAAAGAATATGATGAACATAAAACTACATTGATCCGGCTACTCCCTGAGACTGGCAAGTATTTGTATTTACTTCCACCTTTGGATGGAAGCCAGTTACGGAAAACCGACTAAACCGACGCGAAACCACCGTTTTGAATTTAAACGCGGAACAGAAACATATTTTGTTTAATTTGAACTCCTACTCGCAAATAACAAGTCAAATACGAAAATCGGAGGTTCAAAGGCGCTTTACCAATATTGAAAAATCAGCTTCTCTCGTTTACTCAGAACAGGCGGGAAGAACTGGAAGAGGAGTTTACTGCGCAAAACAAATAGGGGAAACCAGCAATCTGGAGGATATTAACGGGGATGGGGGATATATCATTTTAGAAATTTCCGCTCTATTGGCCTTCTCAGAGTGGTTTCCTCACGAATGAGCTAGTGCGTAGTTTCAAATTCCAAAGGCTCTCTGATTCAATTTCGCCTCCGTTCGCTAGAATGCATACATCGGCTCAATGGCGGAATTGATGTATAGGTAAAACTGCGGAATGGGATGGATTTTCCGAACAAATCCAGTGGTGAATTATTATTTGCTTTTATCCCCTTTTGGGATACCTGTTTGGGGCAGGATCTTAACCGAATTTACTTGGAAATTAACCGTCTCGTTATTGTTATTGTTCATATTTCAAAATGGAATCCAATCGTCGCAAATTAAATCTCAGACAGAGAGGGAGATGGATATAATTTTAGTACTGTTATTTACCGTTCTGTTTGGCACGGAGGGGGGGGGCCGATTGAATTGTGGGCCTGTGGTATTTGCGGTATTTTGGAGCCAAAGGCAACTGGAGGAGCGGAACGCCCAGCTCTCCGGCCACAGTCTGCAGGCCGCTCTAATTGGGCACCGACCGGCCATTTACGAAACCCGCACAATCACTCTTGGAACGGTGTCTTCATAAGTTCGAACTCTAAATAAACTATTTTAACAATAGTCAACAGTAATTGAATCAGCGATCTTCAGAAGCGGACAAAATTTAAGTGTACATGTCATTAGGTGTCCAACTGCTTGAGGATGTTTAAGAAAAATATAATCTACATATATTATAACAGTCATTCATAGTGTTTTGGCGTTTCATGAGAACAAAGAATGTCGTGGAGAGTGAAGCATCCCAAATAATATGGTTGGGTGTAGCCTATAACCCCGGCGACGGAACAAAATTATTTCCGTAAATTGCGAATTTGAACTCTACATGTGTTTATATATGCGTGTACTAGTAGTATTAGAACAGGATATAAATCAGTATCATTGAGTTTCAAACTGCCAGAAAAATGTGATTAACTTACTCTAGGCCTGTAAAGGGCTATACAGCGGTAAACGCTATATTTTATAGCGGCTAGCAAAAGACTATTCAAACAGATTAGAAAGTTTTATCAGAAGTGACGCGACTGAAATGTGTGCTTTTAACATCACCGCCGAACACAATTATCCGGGAATATCTCCCCATCCATTGTCCGATAATAGATTTCTGGGGATGGGGAAAATTATGCACGACGGTTGGACAGTGAGATTGAAATCGACGGGTTCATACGTCGACCTGTTACAAGGCAGACTACAAACAGAGCGTGACAGGCCACATCTAAAGGGCTTCAAATATGGGGCCGACGACAAAAGCAGGTGCGTGGAGCCCTGCCCGGAGGCGGTAACTTCCTCTCTCTCACTCTCTCTCTCTCTCTCTCTCTCTCTCTCTCTCTCTCTCTCTCTCTCTCTCTTTCTCTCTCTCTCTCTCTCTCTCTGTACAATATACCCTGTTTACCCTCAGACCTCTCAAACTACCGTTATTAATCCCACTCCCCTACTCTGCCCATTCGTATTTTCTAGACAACGAAATGAAAAACTTCATTATTATAACTTGTAAAAATTATATAACGGGAAAGTAATAATAAAAAATTACTACCCGCGGAATGCTTGTAGGTTAAGATCTTGAAGATGTAAGATTTTTTGGCAATGATGACACAGGTACTGCTGTTAAGGATATATAATTTTTATGGATGCAAAAGCTCATGATGCTCATGATGAGTGAATTAAGGACTTAGTGGAAAGCCACAAAGATAAAATTTGATTATTGTGATAAGATTCATATAAAAAATTTGGTGTATAATAAATGACATTATGTTG
This sequence comes from Lethocerus indicus, assembly GCA_019843655.1. NCBI lineage: Eukaryota > Metazoa > Arthropoda > Insecta > Hemiptera > Belostomatidae > Lethocerus > Lethocerus indicus. The sequence goes on along the minus strand of JACDQD010000005.1, from coordinate 16,658,697 downwards.
GATTGTTATTAACCGAACAGTTACCAACATCCAAATTGGGTAACATCATCCGGGTCCATCATCTAAATTTCACCTCGGTCAAAAGAAAATCAACTATCAAATATAAGACGTTTTGCCGGGATGGATTATTACACAGTAAAAAGAAACAATACTATCTCGCCCAACTGCGACTCCGTGGTAGGTTAAGCGGAAATCATGGGCAAACCGATGTTGCGGAATCGATGTACCGTGTTGAGGCTGTGATCGAATGCGGTTGGGCTTGAGAACGGCGGTCAGGTTCATCGATGGCGGGTCGGTACGCCTATGAAAGCCGGTCTTAATTAACGCTAACCCAGCCCGGGCTCCGCTTTCCCGATCCCGAAAGCCGACACGCCGCCGCCGCCATTCGCATATCATCGGAACTATCCGGCCCGTCAATTGCTGTCTCGACGGGCCCTTACGAGTGCGTGACGCCAAATTGGTCTCTTAATTGAGTTCCGTTAATAGACCCCCGAGAGCGTATGACGCATTAGCTAGTTCCTAATTGCAATTATAACGGTCATTTACAACGGCTACACCCAGCCACAACTTACAATATAAGAAGGAGTAACTTAAATTAGTAACAGCGATAACTAATAAGGAATGTGACGGATTTATGACTCAAGGACAGCCACAATTCAGATTAAGATTACTATAACATTACGTTTCATTATGTTTTCGTTGTATTCGTAAAATAAATTTATCGATAACAATTAGTTTCTTTTTCACGCACTAAGTCTACGAAAAAACCAAATAAAAGTAATGTATAGAAATAGTGATGATTAATTCAAGTTAATTGCTTTTCCCGCTGTTCAAACTGTCTTTAGTTGAGTTGTGATACAGTCAGAAAGTAATAGGGTATTAATTTAAACTTTATCTGGATACCCCTCCCCTCCATCATGTTCTGTCGACTGGTGCGAAGTCATGCGATAACAAGTAGATGCTATCAGTCGTGGCATGAACGGAGAGGGAGCCGAGGGCACTTTCCCATTTCCGGAGACTGCTCCCCTACCCAGCCGACAATACGGCTCCCGCTCAATCGGGGCCCACCACCCTCCGTCTCGCCATCAATTCAGATCAACCGGCCGCCGGTAAAAGGATCTGGTGAGTGAAGGAGTTAGGCAGTTTCGATTAAAAATTAATCCGATTGGCTCCCCCGGCATCGAGTCCTGGCCTCGGATTGGCTCCGGGATTATTTTTAATTAAGCCGCCGTGTAAGTCGGCGCCCGATTGCCTCCGTCGGCTTTGATTGGCATCCCCGGGCTCTAGAAATTCCCCGTACCCTGTCAACCCCACGGCCGCATTACCTCAATGCCATCGATGAATTATAACCCCGTGTCCAATGTTTTCAGCGATAATATTTATCGTCCTTACAGGTAAATTTTATCTACTGGAATTAAAGAAAACATTCGTTTCATTATAAATGAACTGAATAACTGTACGGTTATAACTTGCGTCAAGTACTTCTAGACTACAAATTTTTTTACAAATTAATCTGGTTCGATAAGGGAAAGTAAAACTCGTCCATGATATGTTGTTATAACGGGTAATAATAAACATGAACACGTCCTGCGGTTTTAAATTCGACCTAACCGGAAAATACGTTATATCTTGATTTCGATAAATTATAAATTAAAATTGATTACGAGTGGAACCGACTCCAGAACTCTGTCCTTGTAATAATTCATTTGGCTTGTGATCGGATATCGTAAACAGGTTGCGCGCTAAGGTGGCAACTGCGGTTAAACCCTTGTGTTTGAAGAACCGTAAGAGATAGGCCGGTGGGGGATGGCACTAGTGTTTGCTGGGGCGGTGTTTGCCACACGGGGGCGGGGGCGGGGGCGGCGGGGCACCGGTCTGTTTGTGTCCGCGGCCCAGTGTCCCCTCTGAGTTTTATGAGACTGTGGGGTCAACACAAACAAACTGCTCCGAGAGGCGAGAGAGACAGAGAAAGATCAATTGACATTGCTTGTGTGTGTGTGTGTGTGTGTGTGTGTGTGTGTGTTTTGTATCAGTGTGAGTTAGTATTGATCTTGTGTGCGGAAGGAAGAAAAGAGAGCTGAGAGCTAAAGAGAAAGAGACAGATATGGAGGAGTGGCACGAATGTCAGAGAAATAAGGTCAGGGGAGAATTGATTGATTGAATTGGTCAGGGATGAGCGATTGATTTATTTCATGCGATTAACTGATTAAAAATGAATCTATGCCATGATGTCTAAACAGCTAATAATTTTTTGGTTAGTTGGTTCTTAAAAAATAGCCTAGCATAAATGAAAAATTTAAACAATAAGAAATCGATAAAGATCCTTATTATTAGTGTTCAAAATATATTATTATTATTATTATAGCAGAATAGTAGTGTAGTTTGAAGGCATAAATATCCATTGGTTTTACGAAAATACGTGTCATGTTCCCGATACTCTCGTTCTTGGCTTCTAGCCATTGCGTAACAACATAAAATTGGAAACAGCAAATTATTATTGGGAATTTATCCGCATTTAACCGAACTGAATATTCAAACTGTCCGACAGTTCAACAATACCACCACTTACTTACCGGAGAAGACTAAAGGACTGCGGGTATTACAAATGCCGGCGCGGTTAATACTAAAATCCGGCAGTGTAATTTCAACTCCGATAGAAGCTTTTGATGCGATAAATACGGTTCGTTGATAATTAAACTTATCGAACATTCAACGGAGTCGTAAGCGCCGTCAGTTTGGGTCTAATAAAACATTGATGGGCGAACCCGAAACTCTTGAAAGCTATAACGTTAAGCTAGTCGATACATGGCTCCATTAAAAATGCAGTTAATTGTCGGACTGCACCCACGCCCAGAGGGCCTTCCGTATTCGTGCCATTTACGGAGAAAATACACGGAATTATGCACGGGTGTAATAACCGAGGCTTGCCTAACGCTATCCCCAGTTGTGAATTGGCCATTTGGCTAAATTGGTTAGGCCATTTTTAATGGATGACCATAGCCAAAAACAGTTCTGACCGTGTTCGGAAGCCGAAAAATCTGCCGCTGAGTTTGCTTTAACGGAACCGCCCACTGCTCTTCCACGTTGAAATTCGTATCCGAACCGTTTGAAAATTTCCGAGTTTTAAAATGTCGTCACTTTCGTTTCAGTCGATAAGTCCTGAACCCCGTAGGAGACGTGGGAACATTTCACCGGCTATTGTGTCGAATTCCATGACAGTTTGCGGATTAATAATTCAGTGGCTAAGTTGGCTGGAGCACCCGGAATTAACTGCATTTTTAATGCTATAGGGCGTCTGACTTGGACCGTGAGCCAACCATAGCACCCGCACTTCATCGGCATCAATGTTTAAAAGCGATAAACGCGCCTCGAGCCAAACATAAATTTCAGGTTGGCTTCTTACGAATTTTTGAAATTTTACGTTCTGTTGAAAAATATCAAATACAGTCAGTTTATCAAATTCAATATTAGTTGAATTAATCGTCGAAATCAAGATAATTTGTGACTTTAGGGGATAGCCTAGTACACGCCAAACCGAACCAAATTAATTAAAAAGAATTTTATGTGTCAAAATACCTAGTGTCATAACATTACTATTTAGGGAAAAGGCGAAAAGATTTAAATTGTGTAAACCAATTTTTCCAATAGCAGAGTACCAAGGATAATATATGTATCACACCGTAGATCCTAATCGCGTGAAAACATTCCTGAAAAATACGACAGTCCGCCGAGTATGACAAATACCAAATCCTCCGCGATAACTCATCCCCGATCTAATGTCGGGGTTATTTTTTAGCCCCCTTTTGAGGGGCCACCGCCGCCGTCCCCGAAGTGTCATTTGCATGGCGAGCGGCACAGTCGGGGGCACAATGCTCGACGGGACCCGGTGGGAAAATGAGATTCATGACGACACAATGTTCGAGCTCGGCGGCGGGGCACAGTGGCAATCTTCACCTACCTGAAAACAATGAGATGGGGCCGGGAGCGGCAAGCATTAATACATATTAATTAGTGCACGTGTTGGAATGCGGGGGTGGGGAGGGGGCTATAACCGGGCCCAGCCTGCATAAAACATTACCAGCCGCGGTGGATGGCCCATATAATCCTCGCGATATGGCACCTGTACGCCGCACTGTGACCCCTCGCCTCGCCCTCCCTTACACTTCATCCCTTATTTATGAGGGGGAAACGGTCCCTCCTCCGGCCCTCGACACCCGACACTCAATCGGCCTCATTCTGTGAAAACCCACCCCCGCCCCTTCAACTACAACATTAAGCCACCCTCCAATCACACTAACTAGACAATTTGCATTAATGTTGAATTGACTTGGTCCCCGATCCCAACTTCTACTGCTAAATTCATTGATGATTCCAATTTCGAATTCCAACTCCTCACTCAACCTCTTTACATATATATATATATATATATATATATATATATATATATATATATATATATATATATTCATCCATTTTCATTTGCTATAATATTTAAATTATCCGGGTGAACAAAATCAATGTTTTCCAAATATAAATATTTGGTTTTTCTCTAGAACTCGGATGCTTTCTTTTTTGCCGGTTAGACGCTCGTGTTAAAGATTGGTGAGGCGGCCCACGTCCCTCCCACTACCGTTGAGCCGACCTCTGGTTCTGTTTTGTTTCTGTCCGGAATTAAAGGGAGGGCCCCGCCGACTGCGAATTTCCCCCAGCCGAGAACATTTTATTCCGGGAGGCCGCCCCCGGGCCATGAGCCGCGTCCAATTGCAGCGCGGCGCCCGCTAGTTTCTGGAGGCGATGAGGCGAAGCCGGATCCGAAAATTAAGTTAAAGTTCACCGGCGCATTACCCTCGGCCGACTGGACAAGTCCTATTGGATCCTAATTGGGAGTTCTTGGTGAAGCCCAGTTTACTCGCTCTAGTTTATATACCAGGCGCATATCCGTGCATAGGCACGTCCGCTGGTTTTTCGATAAAATAAATATCATTGCTACAATTTTTCCACTCGCCTATATCGCCTTTTTCATCGAGCTTTTTTTCGGCTTATACATAACCTTCTCCTATACTGAATTATATAAAACATATTAGGAATGACAACCGAATATTAGCCCCGAATAACAATAAATGTGTTCGAAATAGAGTATTAAAACGGTCTCATATTGTTCCCCAATAATAAACTTGCTGGGTGGTTTATATATTCCCATCCAATCTTCTGTACAATCAACTTATACGCTCCAAGATTATAGCCGTAAAATTACTTATATAAGTTTCTATATAAATCTATCCAGGCTTTATTGGGAACATTAGGTGTGAGCTATTATCTTGTATATTCTTTGTTATTCAAGATACTTCTGTTGTGTATTCATTTTTCCCATCTTGTTACAGTTCGTAATTCCAGTTGATTAGCCGCAAAACGGACGAATTATGTCTCGCACTAATTTTTCCTCACGTTGTGATACTATTTCATTTATATATTGGACCGATTCCCATACGGTCAAACACATGAAAGACAGCTTAACGCCGTTTCATCGTAAAGGAATATGCGACCCATCTTTCCTTCCCCGTAGAGCAAACAGGGCAGACAGGGAGAGAGAGTAAGAGAGAGAGAGAGAGAGAGAGAGAGAGAGAGAGAGAGAGAGAGAGAGAGAGAGAGGGGGGGCTTTCACATTATTCCCGGCCTTGTTAAAATGCCCGCCACCGGGGTGAGAGTTAGTTTCACCCATAAAATATTCCTTTTAATTTTAATAATAATTAGAGGAATAACCTCAGAGTGGTTGGTGAGATGAGGGGAGCAGCGAGTCAGTGGGACGCCAAGGGTTAAATTAAACCCCGGTTTTAATCGTTTGACCGCTTTCATTTCGGCGGGCGTTCACAGAGGCTCCTGTGGGGGAAAAAATAAAAAAAAGCAATTTGTCCGCCAGTAAGTTAACCGGCTACGCTCTTATTGTAGGCCGACACCAGAGCAAGCACCAACTCCGGATAAAGGTTTCTGTGGGCGGTCTCCGTTTTTCCCATAATGTTAATGAACACGTTCATTAGTTGAAATAGCGGAGGGTATTTTTTAAAGTTGTAAATTACAAATTTGAACGTGAAATCATATATCCGTAATCGTAGTTTTGCGGCCGTATTAAGCCTGGCATTTGTCAGGAGCCAAACCACTGATAATATTTTTTTTTAGAAATTACTCTGCACAGCTTCCTAATCTTAACTAAGGTAAGATGTATAGATTGCGCGGTAAATAAAAAAGCAACACTACACTTAGAAGAAACATTTATTTCTTTGAAGTGATATTAAATATTTATTGAGTCCCGTCCTCCATTACGAATCGGTAGGCATTGGATCTGTCCGTCCTTTCATTCAACCGCATTATATTTCCTGGGAGTCGGCCAACAGAAACAATTTATTAAAGCGCCACATTCATTTTCCAAGTAGCAATTCCCAATCGAGTGGAGTAGAATAATTTATGAGTATAAATTGCTGTAGGAAACTGATTTCAATATCTGCAGCCTTACCATTGCAATCAATACTAAGGAATATTCAAATATCACGGACTTAATCGTCTTCGTAAGAGATGGGTTGTAAGACAAATAATACGAGTTGTCATGTTCTCCAACATATAAACACGATGTTTGAACATAAAAAATTTGTATAAAGAAAATATCCTAATTAACAAAACTAATAACCGTGAATGGCAGTGTTCTTAAATAGCGAGCAGAAAATATAATATTCCTCCCATATTAATACTGTTGTGTTTTTGATACAGACAGTGCTAATAGTACCTGAGCAGAATGTTAGTCACATTCTTTCGTCAATGACTTTGAAGTTTTTCTCCTTCAAAAGACCCACAAAGGCCTTGTAATTAATTACTCGAATAGAGAGAGCAGTCTCTAGTTATGATTGGACGGGAAATAAAAACATCTCAGCGGGCCGAACACGCGAGGCATTAATGAAAACGCGAACTGATAAAAAACGGAATGTGAATCCATTGCCACTGTTTATTCCACGCGTTTAGTCATTCAATTACTGGGCGGCCGATCTAAACCGGTTTGTACAATGAAATTTAACTTGACAAGTGGTATAACACCATGCATGAATTCGGACCTTTGAAGCCGTACTTTGTTGCCACCCTTTTTAGCATTCCGTCGGCTGCCTATTAGATAGCCTATCGCTCTTACTGTCCAAATTTTCATCCAACTTTCAATGCAAACTCAATTTTTAAATTGTTAATCTTTATTTTAATAGAAGTAATTATTATTTACGGAATTCATCATAGTTCTAAATTCTCTATTTCTCGAATACAGTGTTCCTTTTTAATCGGTCCCGAATCCCCGTTATAGGTGGGCGTCTTCCTCTTTCGATTTGGCGTCAGTGTGCCTCCCGCCAGCGGCCCCTGCAATATTTACCCGGAGGTAATGGCGTTTTAATATTGCAGTAGATCTCTCCTAGCGGGGAGGAGGTAGGAGGTCTCTGGAAACTGGCCTGGCCCCAAGACTCGAGGGAGGCCCCCGCGGAATCTCCCCGGACACGCTCCCGGATTCAAATTTAATTTCGCCTCCAGTCCCCTCCCGCCGGATCTCCCTCAGAGGGACACACCCGGGTCTCCTTCTTTCGGGCCCCTACTGTCCCCGCCCCGATCTACTCTTCGTAACGGGGTCAAATCAAAACTTACCGCCACATTCCGTACTGCTATTTTATTTGCGGATTAAATAAACGCTTATGTTTATCGGGCGTTCAATACAGTGTGGTGGAATAATATTATATTTGTTGTTCTTACGCACTGCGCGTTCATCCGTTTAATTATAACGGATTTAGTGGAACAATCAATTTGGCGTAGAATTAACCAATAGGGATAGGACAAATCCAACATGTAGGCGTGTCCCGTCCGCATATTCGGGTGTTGCTATGCGACGCACATTTTCATCGAATCATTCCCCGCTCCGGTTTTATTGGTCAGTGGCTACTGTCCGCACTACAAACGGTTCGACCGACCGATAAAAACTCTCACCGAAATAATACTCGAAACAATTGTTTGATAATACGAAAACACCAACTTCAGATAAGCGTTGTTGTACACACGAGACTTCAACATCGAATGAAACAAAATTGTTTTATTATATTTAAAATTGAAATATTCAGTGTTTCACATTGATTAAAATGCAGTCGTTCAGTACAAATTACGTACGTTCCGAGTTATAATATTTTAGAAACATTAATATAGGAAGTAGAAAAATAATAAGGCTTTCCGATATTATACCAATCGAACCAAATAACTAGGATTAGAGAGGGTCCTTGATTTTTACCTTCCATAAAAATTAATATGTCGGTGGATTGTATACGATTAACGAGTTCGTGTTTTACTTTTCAACAATCGCTTCGTTTCTCGAGAAGATAATATTTCTGATTTACCAGTTTCAGTATAATTTTCATCAACTTATATATTTATTTATTTGGTGAAAAGAATAAACGAAAATCTAATTTAAATATAATATATTTAATTAATAATGTATTCCCCCTATGTGAAAAAAGAAACTGTTTAGTACGACATGGAATCACAAAGACGTCTTTTGGTAAATTGTTACTGAAGAAATAATCATCGCAAATGACTCGTAGATTCGAAACTGATACAGATCACGAAAATTCAAAAACAATTCGACAAGGACGGCGTAAGACACGGCGAATATCCATCGTATTCGGAAATTTTTTAACCCGGCGCAAGCATTCGAAACTTATGCGGTAAGCGGCGGGCGGATGTTCGGTCTGCCGGCATTCCAACGCGGGCCAAGTTGGTGGCGCCAACCACCGCCTCAAATTCCCGGCATCGCTCCCGGCCAAGTATTCCTGAACTCTGGAATACATCGATGCTGCCGAACGCCGGCAGACCGGAGTTAGGTAAATAGCGCGGTAAAAAATGAGAAAACGGGAAACGGGGAGAGAGAGAAAGGCGGAGGGGCCCGCCCCATAGAAAACATTAATGAACTACTTTATATTACGGTCCCGACCGACCCCACCCTACCTGGGGCGGATCTGAATGGGCGCCGATAATGCTGGAAGGTCGCCTGAGAATGGTGGAAGCCGACCGAGATCCTGCGGAAGAATGGCCGATGGTATTGAGAGGGAGGCCGTTTTATGCTCGAGCCCCAGTAATCGGGGAAATAAAATATGAAAGAGGTTAAAATAGAGGCAGGAATATATGAAGAGTCATATATCGGGTCGTTTAACCACTTTACGTCTCATATATGTTTAATTACAAATTACATATTTATATATTGATGAGTTTAATCTAACTGGGTTTTGGTAACTTCGGCCTCACACAATACCGGTGTGGGCGTAGTCTAACGATCTATTTTTTCTCAAATCAAGTTCATCTTGCAGAAGTAACTGAGTAAAAGCACTATTGCCAATATATTATTTCCACCGAGAGGGCGTTACTGATATTACACCATGCAAGCAGAGTTGTGTTGCGTGATTGCCTAAACGGCTCTCCGTTTTAAATTCATAGGTATAGGTTTTCAATTTTCAATCATCTATGAAATAGCTGAATAAGTGAATAACTGAAAATAATTGTACTTTTTCTTCCTTGAAATAATTTCCTTCACCTCTTATTTATTTATTAGACGAAATTAGGACATATTTAAATACATATTTAGGTTTCTACATGATTGGTATATCACCTATCTTCAGCTATTGCCTTTAGTTTGACAAATTGTAGTTGAACAACCAGGGCTTATTGCTTCAGCCATTTGCCGAAATTTCAAAGACAATTAATGGATTTATTCCCGAACACAATTCAGAAAGAAATATAGTCTGTAGTTAGAATCAGTTGTGGTGATATACTCCCATAGACTCTGGACAGCCAGAACTCTCCCCCACGTAATTTAACGATGCAGAATCCGGGATCATGGCCAAGGGCCGTAAACGGTTCAACTTTAAAAAGCTTTAAACTTAAAAATCGGGGCCAAAGTGTAAAAGAAATTGACGGCCATATAAATTATCGCCCTGAAACAATAAATGGTATAATAGCGGATATCGAGCTGTCTACTCAGCGCTTCCATCAAGATATCCTATTCCTTTTTTCTTCCTTCCATTCCTAGTTTTTTTTATACTCGAATCCTCTTATCCCGACAATAAGGCGAATGGTGCGAGAGAGAATAAAGAAAAGGCGACCATTGGATAAAAGAAAGGAAATTGGTCGGTGAGGTTTTTTCCTCAGGAACGGGGACACTGATTGAAGAGGGCGCTGGTAGGGAAAGTCGGAATTCGGCTACCGAATTCAAAAATTGCTACCGTTCTTCTCTATTCTTTTTATAACACTGGGAAATGCTATCTGTAAGCATTACGAGAGAAGCAATATTGTATAAAAATAATATTATTATATGAATATTCTAATTGAAGTGAATAGTATGGAACCTCTTCTGAAGTGCATTGAATATTCCCGCCCACAAGAGAAAGTTTAATGTACAATCAGGTACATTTTTAAGGATGTATGAATTACTGTGCTAAATATTTTTCCCTGCATAAGAATATTGTCGTATCTTGTAGCGACAAGGACAAACAGGAAAAGTGATGGGAACTTGGAACGTAGGAAATAAGCGAATTCTGGATTTAGTCGGAAAATAAGTTCTGCCGGTATATACCGGTAGACATAAATTTCAATTTCGTACTGCGCCCGTCGCACCGGTCCCGGCGTAAATCGGATCAGCCTTTGAAATTTGAACCGCGCACGAACCTGCCCCGACCAAACCCAATGGAAAGGCCAATAGGGCGGACATTCACGGCGAAATGCACTTCCACTCGCCAATTGACTTTTCCCAGTTTATATGATACCGTCAGCCTACATATAGAATTATGTTTGGGGGCGAATCTCTCTCCGAAAATCTTTAAAAAATATTCGGACCGCCCTTGCGGCGGCGAAGTAGGCTTTCCAGTGAAACAACATTTTATTGGTATTGTTAACAGTATCTTAACTGAGTAGGACAGACTAGTTAGTATGCTTCATCTGTTATATCTGACATGCATGGGTACCTCCGTGATACACTAACGAAATTACTGCACTGAAAATAACGAAACAAGGATTTTTCCTATGAAACCGTCGATGGTTCTAAATATTTACACTGATATTAATCTGACTGATAAATGAAGGATAGACGTTGCAATTTACAATCGATACGCGATAAATTTGGTTTTAGGCAGGTGAAAACGGTGTTTTCGAGAGAGAGTCTTTCTGGCCGGCTTTCGCGCTGATAATTTTTCTGTCGTGCACCGGCGGGAATCATTAGGCGGGTCCCGCACGGGGGCGTTGTGTAAATTAATGGAATCCACTAATCAAATAAGGGGCCGGGCAAATGCCGAATGATGCATGGCCCGACCTGTTACAATCATTCTCACCCCACTGCTTTTCCTCCCTGTTTGCCCCGTTCATATACACCGAGAAGAGTAAATATCGTATAAAAGTCTGCCTTTAATTCTTTCGCCCTCAAGTTTTCAAACCGGCTGGTTCTTCCGAGTCTTGAGTATATTTCTCAACCCTAAACCGAATCGGGCATTATACAGTCTATGGAATACATAAAAAAATAATACATTTATAACATATCCCAGGATACCTTATATTTCGCGTTCTTCTATTCCTGAGATCTAGTTATATTCTCAGAGCAATTCCCTATTTGTCTACAAATATGACATCGATCAACAGATCGAATCTCCTTAACTCTAAACCTTCAAACTGTTTCTAATGCTGCTGTGCTACATAATACAGAATTGTGCTGTGTATTTTAAATACCGCTGTAATAAATGGCCTGTCCAAAATAATCAGTCTACACATATCGTTAACCCATAGGAAAGATCTGAAGGTAAGCACATTCATTCCGCTTTACCCTACAAATTTGTTTGCCCAGCGAGTAGGTAACTGGAAGGAAGCTAATTTATCATTATCGAAAAGCGCAGGAATTGAATTTCAAACGGCTATTATTCACCGAAGAGAGGACCTTCTTGAAAACGAAGCCTTCCCTCCAATTAAAGTCATCGGGCTTTTTCGGGCTACTGTAATTGGTTTAATTCACGCCGCTTCAACTCAACGCAATTAACAGTCGTTGATTACTGCTCTACTGTTGTCATAGGACCGTTAGATTCCTAAACGTTTATCTACACAAAGGCGAGAATTACACCATTTCACACTATAACCCTATACAACGTTAGCTTCTGATGAAATAATAATTTTTAAATGCAATTTCCTTATTTTTATTTACTAGAAATGTAAAGAAATTGATATACGAGAGAATATGCTCATATCCAAGAACAATCAGAATATTATCATCGAAAAATTCACTTTCAAGCTAACCGCTTTTTACCCTCTGATTTAAATTAGCATTAGGATCGGGTTTCCTGCGAGATACCGGTTAATAAAAACAAGATATATAAACCCCTTACTCAAATGACGACATATCAGCACATAAAGCAAATATTCAGAAACCTAAATAACAATAATTTATTAGTAATGGAATGCTGCTACCAATGATCCGGTAGGTGACCGGAGGTAAAATATTACAAGAGTGATCCACTTTATCTGATGATCAAAATGACGTCCAACGATTCTTGGGAAAGTCTACGTTGAGAGAAATATCATGTAAGTACTCATATATTAACCATCGGGTCAGATACGTGATACTATCGATAGTCTTCTCGTGAATATTTTCTCTTTTCCGATATGTGTCACAAACTGATGGTGGACGTGCATAGCCCTCTATACGTGTATTTTGGCTTCCGCCACTGCCTAAGGAATTATTCAAGTATATATAAAAAAATGAATTCTGACGGCCATTCCTCATGGGCTTCCGAAATGATGTATTAGAACAATATCATTGACGTTCATTAACTAATTTATATAATATTTTACCTAATACAAACAATGCCCGAAACAAATAATTATGAATTAGACGATAAAAGAAGAGAGAGAAAAGCCATTTGTCTATTGCTCTTAGAATCTCACATTTAAAATAAAGGGCCGGCGGTTTATGAAACAAAATGAATTTAGAAATCATAATTCTATATTATTATTATTATTATCTATAACTAGAATCGTCCATTCCACATCCGCCAACTCAGCCAATAGAATTTAATCAATAATATATTGAGCCATTCTTGGAACATTACTAATTTTTCCGAATGGAAAATGAAATGCACGCTTCCCCGTAAGCACGTGATCGACTTGAAGTTCCCTGAATTACGTACATTGAAATACCTGTTACCGAACATTCAATGATTGGATTTCTAATCATTTTCGTTTCAATTTATATAGATTTTGTGAATTGGGAGTGACATTTTTCACAATGGGCAAGAGGATATTACAGCAGCAAATCAATACTGTGTCTGTTTCAATCTGTTCACTTGTTTATTTTGTGTTATATGCCCCGTTAAATGACATGTAAGTAATAAAGCCGAAGAAGTAAATATACATAAAATATAAGCATAATTAGACAGCAAGTATGTGGACTTACGACTTCCTCAAGTGAGCCGTGTAGTAATAAATACTAAAATGATAGTCAATTTGATCAAGTTTAAGTCATGATCCATTTTCCTTAATTAAAGTCAAAGTTAATGTCGCAGAAGTAGGAAAAAAGTAACGGAAAAATAACCTATGTAATAATTCCTCGGAGACGGCGCTACTGATACTATACCGTGCAAGCAGAAGTGTGTTGCGCAATTGCCTACAGAAACCGCCGTTTGGAATTCAAATCGTTCACATAATATACCTGTTTACAGTTTGGTTCTATTTTCTGTCTGTAATTCTGTAATTATCTACAAGGAAAGAATAAAACTAATTATTCGAATAAATTTAATATAATTCGGTTAGATTTTGGTAGTGTTTAATAATGTATTCAGTGCCTAACGAAAGTTCCGTAACAAAAATGTGATGTATTGAAACTAAAAATTATTAGTTTGAATTTTACTGATTATAAAAATAGTTCCAAAAATTCATGTTATATAGAATTTCAATTCGAAAATTCTAAATTCAGGTTGCCTAGAAGCCGAGTCGGCCTCTAAGCTTTTTCTTTCTCGGGCAAACCCAGAGCCTCATCTGGAATTCGACATTTATCAACGTGTAGGCTGCAGATCGCATTCCTCTTCCTGCCCAAACCAATTTCTCTTAGGAGGAGGCCTGTCGGCCCTCCGACAAATAAAAACATATATCAAATTCTGAATCGGAACCTATAAAACATCGAATAAAACGTATCGCCGCTGAACCCAGCTTTGAAAAATTAATAATGAACGTAATATTTTACTCCTATTCAAAAGCGCTTAATCGCCGACTGATACTCGTTATATTGTACATTGATTAAGTGAATCACTTAATACGGCGATTTTATTAAATAATCCAAAATTATCGTTATCGCGCATTTCATATTTTTAATTGAATACTAACAAACCTTCTATAGGAAATGGAAGTTCATCGTAAATCATTTATGTTGGACTACAAAGACACGAAAGGATGCATCATTAACGGACGATGTACTATTACTGTGCTATCATCACTGTATTACTAAGGGAATATTAGAGACAAAGGGGAGGGACCGAAACTAGTCTAGCTTAGGGCCAATTAGTGGCAAAGCAGAATCTCTCGCAGGTAACAGTATAGACACAGAGAATCACTAACGTAAACAAAAGGTAAATATACGCATGAATAATTTATATAAATCGATGTAAAAACATTTCTTTCGGCAAATTAATTATTCCTGTTTTCCTTATTTTGTTAAAGAAAACATTTTTCTAATGGAATTACGAATAGGAATGAATCCCTTGTGTGTTTACCGGCTAAATTTTTGAGTCATACTTCCCCCTATACCAAGTTGGCAATATGTAATTGAAATAAAGATGAAATAAAAATATAAAATTATTTATTTCATATAACGTTATTTGACATTATGCCCGTCAAAATAGTATGATTCATATGAATCATTTGAATGAGTTTTAGAAATTGTCTTCCCAAGTGGTAATTTGAAATACGTTTACTTGAAATACTTCAGTAAACTAATGAATACAAATGAAAATGAATAAAGTGCACAGCTCAATAATTTTTTTTCTAATATTCCGTTATCCTCAATTCATGATTCTGCGTACGGCGTAAAATATGAAAGGGAATTCAGGTGGCCAGAGCGAAGAGGTAAAACAAACTTCTCGATTATTCCCATTTGAAATTTCTTTCCGAAGATTACTTATTCGGGAGCGTCTTCCCAGTAGGGAGTTTTCGACATTTATCACATACCCACCGGGTGAACCCGATAGTAGGCCGGACTTTGAGGGTAGGAAACAAAATAGGAACCCAATTCCGGAAGGGAAAGAAACGGCCAACGAAAGGGACAGGTATAAATCTAACTTTAGGAGGACCATAAAATTAACATAATAGGTTTTTTCCTCGTCCTCTCAGGTTGTATCCGTCTTGGGTTTTTTGCGTCTGTTCATGGAGAAAGGCGTCGCCCTGCCGCTCCCTCCCCCTCGTCACGCCCCCAGGTATCACCCACGGGAGCCCGCCCTGTCCCGGACAGCTTTCCGATACTTAGGGGACTCCTTGGCCCACGCACCCCTTAAGGGGCCGCCCTCGCCTTCTTTTTTATCTTTCGGATATTTTACGAGCTCAAACACAGCCGGGGCATCGTATTTTGAACTTCCAGCTGCCGAATAAACCACCGCCTAATACAGGCCCGGGGACTCGTAAACACGGGGCTCGAACCATATAAATTTCTTTTGCGGCCGATTTTAGGGAATCGTTTTTTTTATTGGAAGGTGAAAAGGAATACTGTTCATTTAATAATCCGCCGTCATTTCGGGTTAGTAGGTCTGACTGATTGTAGCCTGAAGTTCAAGTTGTGGCCGTGTTCAAAGGTCTGATCCACACGGGACCCTATTGTTCCCGGACTTACTCACATTCTACCTCGGAATTGTCATTGGCAATGTCTGAACATTAAGTCATTCTTTTGTTTCCACGTTCCATGATCTTCAGTTGCATATTATCAGCAGTATCATTTAGTGCACCACACCGTCACTGCACGGTTACAGGAAAATAATTACTCTTGCTGCATTCAGTTAGTATTTTAACTTCTCAATTGAGAAGTATGTAATCGCCATAACGTGGAAAAAGATACAGTTTTGTCAATAGTAAAACCGTTTTAAGTATTCATTTCTATGTTTATATTCCAATGAAACTATTTCCGAACCAGGCCCCAAACAAATCAAGAGCTACACGATACTAAATCGACCGAGTTTCGTTGTATTGCGGTATCCCTTTTATAAACTTCCAATTTCTTTTTTTGGCCCTATGTATTCGTTTGGACTCGCAATTTCGAGGGTCTCTAGAAATGGCGGCGCCCCAACGATATTGTTATTACTGTATAATTTTTCGTTTCCACCGGGCCTCGCCGCGAGTTTTAGGCCAGAATTGTTTTCATTCCCGTTTTTATTTCCTCCCTTAGAATTGCAACGGTTAAATTCGTTTCTGGACTGTAATGAACTCTTCTTATTCGGAGGTATTAATAAAAGATAAGACTGTCGAAACTGTTCGGCATTGTTACAAACCGAATTATAATTGCTCGCGATTGATGAGCAGAGAAAAACTCAGGACATACCAATTCTTTGCTTGAAAAGTCCTAAATGAAACCAGAGTTATCTTCTCCCCATCATCATTAGTATTCAATTATTTATAATACTCTGTTTATAAGATATTAATTATTGATTATATATTTTACTCTCGATTAGACAGAGTAATAAAATTACAGTAAACCAGAATAATAAGGGTATTCCAAACCATTTCGGAGCTCTCTCCTTCCCTCCTTTAATGTAAGTACCTTTTGTAACAAAATATGTGGCGATGAAGAGAATGAGAGGAATACATTTTTCGGAAATATTGTCCCTGGAAGTAAGTAAATTTCCATCGAAATAAATTTAACTCCCAAGTAACCAACGATGTAAAATTGATTCACGAGTAAAACCGAACTCAGTATAAAACCGCTGTATGTACATAAATAGTATACATGTGTGTTGGGGCGGTTCGTTATGAGGTTCGGGCGAGTTAAACGGGCCGTGAGTTATGAATGGGTTTTCCGCAAGTCGGCGGATACAATACGGAACGGAAAATTGGTGGGGGCTGTCGGCAAGGATAATTTCTATTGCCTGAAAATTGTATTCGTCCATACTGGACTTTAAATTATTCATTGTGTAATTTGCGTGTGTAAATTGGCGTTTTAAAATAAATATACCTAGCGCATAATAGTGACATATAAGTAAAAGAGTATAATAGACATAGAGTAAAAGAAAAATAACGGATGTAATAATTCCTCGGACACGGCGCTACTAATACTACACCGTGCAAGCACTGTTGTGCTGCGTAATTGCCTAAACGGACCGCCGTTTGAAATTCAAATCGTAATATAACGTAATGTTTACAGTTTCGTTCTATTTTTCTGTCTGTAACAAGGATAGAATATAATGAATTATTCCATTAAATTTAATCTCATTCGGTTAGATTTTCTTAGTGTTTAATAATATACTGCGTATTTTATATCACTCAAATATGGCTCAAACCAAAAGGTCATCCTAACGCTCGAGTGATATTTATAACGGACAACGGTAATAAAATGGTATGAACAATAAATTTTGTATTCATATTCTCCATATGAATATATACTATATCTCCACCCGGGATTACCTAGCCCAAAAATTTAATTCCGATATTTGCACGGACTCTATCCGCGTTACACCGTTTAAATGTTTTTTTTTTCTTTCTCCCCTACTGCCCTAGTACTTTTATCCGCCACAACCCCCGCCCACAGCCGGACCCGGAGTTAGCACGAGAGTTGAAATAGGGCCGGACATTAAGAGTGGCATAGTGGAAGGGGGGGAGTAGGGAAAGCGAGAGATAAGTGCAGACGTGCGTAAGTGTGGCCGTGTTGGGCCGAGCACACTCATGCGCGCAAACGCCACCGGGCCGGCGGACGCACTTAGCATGACACAGCGCCCCCCCCCAGACACACACACACACACACGGGCACATACAACCAGCGAGAACACAAAGTGCCCCACTAACAGAGAGGCCCAGTTTATAGAACTGGACTGGAGAGGACCGACTGGACTTTGAAGGGCTGTGTGGGTTTTTGGAACCAACGGCCGATTTATACAGAGGGGCCGGGCTGTTTTTTGCCCTACGCCAGCAGAGCACAGTTTTTGTACAGTGTTAGAGAGTTTCGGGGCCAACTTTCGACGCAAGCCCGCTTATCGCCGAACGACTTCATCCGGCCGAACTGTTCTGATGAAAGGGCCGGAATAATGGGTCTTCCGATTCAAATTTCCATTCCAAGGAAAGTTCGGTCCCCACGAGGATTCGAACATCTAAGTTCTAACCACTAAGCTCTATTTAAGAATCGAAATATGAAAAAATATAATTCATTCGAATTGGTGCGTTGCTTATGTATCTATAATAAACTCACTAAATATTGCAATGGGTCTTACATTTTGTTCGGAACAAAGAACCTTGGTTAAAAGCCACCCATTTACCGCACTCGTGTATTTGTCAATGACTAGGTAGGTATATCAAACTGACTACTAACCAAACTAGAGTGTATAACATCTCATTATTATAGTCTTCTTAACAGCTTGTATTTGTTCTCATAATCTTATTATGATTTATTATTTGTGATTATTTTTAAAAAAATTATCGAATTAATTAGAAATTATTAGGAAAATATATTTTAAAAATATATGTAATTTCCTAAATATACAAATAATACAAAATTGGGACTAGATTTTCTAGGTTTATAGGCATTTCTATATATCATATATGCAGTGTAACCGAAAATATCTATGAATTCAGTTTAAATTCGTTGAAGTTGATGAGTTCTTAAATTAAATTTTAAATTGTCCCCTTAAATATTTGCTATGGGCGCTTTTGTCCCCGAAATAATGCCGGGAGCCCTTGGGTCGGGGACCGCGTTTAATTTGCCATTGTGCCAAGCATCTTGTCGGGAATTATTCATGGAAATTGGTAGCTCCTCCCGGGCGCACTCAATGTATACGTGTCGTACAAGACCGTGGCCTAGCCGAGCATATACAGCCTCCTCCCGCGGGGCTCAACTCAATATGCATGAAAGGTTGCCAGGGTTACGATTGGCGCGGACAGACACGGAGTCTTTTGTACACCAGACCGCCTGCATTATCTCCCAACCCGCTTTCGCCCAATACACCCCCAGTTCACCAAATAATATGTAAGATTCAACGACTGCCGATCCTACCGGCTCCCCGACTTATGCCTTACAACCAATTAGAATTATCCCATGTCCGTCTCAATTCGCGGGTCGGTCAATACATTATAAAAGTAAATGCGACGGATGGAATTGTCTCTACCTCCTCTTCAACAGCGAAAAGAACAGGGAATATCAAATCGAATTGTATCCAGCAATTTTGTTTGGTTAAAAAATCTATTCTAGAATCTATGATATTTTTTTAACATATAACTGTAGACATTCAACATGTAAGCCTCATTTTAATAAGCTGTAGAAATATCTGGAATATTAGCACCACAGTGTAGATAAAACCAGATAGTAGATAATCTCTTTTGGAATCTTGAGGATTCTGGTGGTCAGTCTAACTTACACTGTGTTCAGAATGTAAACGTAAACATAAAAATAGTTCTCTAATTTGCGTAACACAAACGTATTGTATATAAACACCTTAGTAGAAGTTAATTCTCCTATAATACAAAACCTGAACTCACGTTCAAAACTCATTTTCCCTTGAAAATCGGTTTGGCTACGAAATTATGAAAACGTCATCATATTCCGCCGGCACATTAAAATTGCCAACTCACGATTTTGAAGGCCCGGTTGAAACATTTTCAGCGGTTGAAAAGTTCAACATGGGGCGGGTACCAATTAAAATTATAGGCTTGGACTCAGCGTTGCGGGATGGATTGGGTCGCCGGGCCGGTCATTAGGGCGGTGACCCGTGACCACGGCACTCTGTTATAATTTTATTTGCCCATCTCCGATGAAGTGAACCCAACTGATCACAAACCTACCAAACAACCCCCACACAACCCCCGTCCCCCACCCCCTATACTAACACAAACGTTTCTAGTGGAAACCGCAATGGGGAACTCAGCGGGATAATAATGGCCGGGGACTTCTCCTTGGACCTTTTTTCATGCTCCAAGTAATCCGATTAATGAATATATCATTACATATTCGACCTCGGTCGAACCTCGGTGCTTTAGGTACAGGAGTAAGAGTGCATTTATTGTAACGTAAATAAGTATTACATTATTGATATATACATAGTATTTACACTAGGATAATATTTAAGCATTATTAGTCTGAAAATTGAATATGAGTTTTGCATTGTAATTAACAAAATCACCTTCACTACAGATAGCGGGCGAATAAAGATTAAACAAGGAGTAAGGAAAGATATACTGAATTGAATATATGTAAATCGAGTGAGTTAGACAGGCATGATAGTTCTCCACGAGACCGCCGAACGGTCAATATTTCATACTTGTTTATACCCAGTCGGATAAACAGACGGTTATTGAATCTCTGCGCGTGACGGCCGGATGAAATGGCACTATAAGAGAAGAAATCTTGTTGACCCCCAACAACATGTTCATATAAAATGTCTCTCAGTCGGAAGGAATAAATAAATGTGTCTCCATCATGGTACAAGTACTTGTATCGGGTCTGTTGTGGCATATCTCCAATAGGCTGGGTTCATACTGCAATTCATTTTCGTTATCCAATTATATTATTAAATTCAGTCATAACGAGAACGCCCAGGTCATAACTTCGCAAACATTAATTTTGCAATAATTCAGATAGGAATTAATTATAAAAATAATTATAATAGCGAATCAAACATTCAGTAGCTGTAGCAAACTATAGCAATGAATAAGAACAATAAATGCATATTAATCTCATTATCTGTGTTCATTAATGTCGGTACGTAATGTTTTCAAAATTTTATGTTACAAATGCCCCATTTCAACGTTGTATTATTTAACGTAGTTGATTGTACTAAGTTAACTGGCGTCTGTAGAGGGACAACAAAAATAATTAGTCCAATCGAACGGTCGTTCTCCACTTGTGAGTTGTCTACAAGCTACCGGAGAGAGACAAGTTGAAAACAAAGGGGAATAGACTGGGTGGCGCGGGTTGGGCTGATGCGATTGAGCAACTGGTTGGGGCGGGGTGGGAAGAGTGGGCGTGTTCCGGGGGCCTGTTGTTGGAGCCGGGCACACACACAGACAGCCCTCGGCAGACACAATGATGCCCCGGCCGATGCAACCGGCCCAAAAACGCGTCAATTCAAACTCAATTAAGGCCCCAATAAAGGCCACCGGCTGGACAAAAACCAGTCCAAACAGAAAACCCTATGCTTCCCCCCCCTCGGCCAACACCCCCCCCAACACACATCTTCTTTCAAATGAACAATAATGCGTCAATTTCATGCCCACTAATAAACATAGGGGTTCGGTACTTCAGTTTGAAAATAAAATTCTAGGTCAGGAGTTATAAAAATCAATCCTGATATTTTTAACATCTGTCGATTTTTACTAACTAGAATTATTTATAACCGAACAGTTGATAACCTTCTTCCTGAAAAGGAATTATCGATCACAATTGATTGCAGTGTTTATAAAACAAAACTTCAGTAATCATATTCAGTACTAAATGATCTAATTAGGTGGTATCTAATTAATATGCTGAAATGACGGAAGAGAACGGATTTTAAGAAAACCCGTCTTGCCCTATAGTGAGAAATAAAATTAAATACATTTGGTCACAGCGTATTTTCAACACGTGTCGTCATAAAAAGAAAACACTTTTCGGGAAAATGCGTAAAATATTTGTCTTACATATACAATAAATATAATTCCCGTTCTATTCGTTATTTAATTATAAAACTAATCTGAGAATATGTATGACGGAGAATTAGACCGGAAAAGCAAGTTAATCCTCTCGAAGATATTCCCCTCGTGGAAGCTCCGCAATGCAGTTATTCCCTCTCCCGGAACTAGCCAGAACTTCTAAATCCGAAGCTCACGTTTCGCACACCGAACGTTTTCATGCAAAGGCACGACATTCACTGTGCGTCAAACTGCCAATTATTAATCAAGCGGCGGGAATTCATGCTGCAGTAACTGCTCTTTCACTCTAACGAATTGCCTGACTAAGCGTCGGGAATGAATTTACATTACATTTACAGGTTTAACGCATGATACAACGGGCCGGTCTTCCTACCATGTCACTCATTGCCCGTTTCGGTTTGAGTCATGAATCAATCTCCATCGTCCGATATATTACGGGCAAGAAACACTTTGATGACGGCGGGGGAATTTCTTATTAATATTTCGGACAAGCTCTCGTTTGTTTGCACGTCTATAACGTTGGCTTTCAAAGCCAGTATTTACACTTCCCAGTTTGTGTCTCTCGGTGTATAAACGGTAGCATTTCCACGCCTTGAAAACGAGGGATTTCGACATATCCGCCGCCGGTTCGGGAAAGTGGGTTCCGGCTTCCGGGAACCTGGGTCGCGACCATATCACGGTCCCCTAGCGGCAGAGCCATTAATATTCGATTGCAAAACGCGCGCCCGCCCGCACGCAAACCGCCGTTGCGTTAAACGGCGAATTATTAATTAGTAAGGGGGACTGGCACGTCCCAGTTTAACGTTTCGTTAACGGAAACAGATAGGCGGCCTCCGAGCGCTGAATATATTTGCCCCTCCACAAATCCTAAATCGTTGTAAATTGGGAAGCTCATATTCGCTCTGTATGCACACTCGAATTCAGTTTAGACCACAGTGACCATAGTTTATTGCATTACCTCTAATGTCACACCTATGGAACATCTCTAATGTCATTCCTATTCACACTGCCTATGCATTATAAAAGTGCAATATTGAACAAATACAGGAGAAGAAAAAAATATATAGACACCCATGCAGCGTTAGGTTTGTTTTAAATTCATTAAATTAAAAATTGTTATCAATTTGTCTCATGACGCTGATTTAGAAAACGAGAGGAGTATTGTGGCGGTGCAGCGCTCAGGTTTCTTCGTCCCATCCATAATGAATTGAAACGTTGCCAGGGAGAGACTCGATGAATAAATTTGAATAAATAAAGGAAGAGAGCCGTCAGCGGTGAGAAACTCGGTGACGAAAGAACCTCCAGAAAATTATGTATAAGCCAACTATACTATATTATAATAGCCCGAAGTGCGTCTGCTTGTGCTGGTCTGTGGCGTCACACACTTCAATTTTTAATTGATTAAATGATTATTATTTTTGTAATAATAAAGAGGTTATTTAATATAATTAAGGATTGGATGATTTTTAATTGTAATTACCAACTTGATTTATAATATTTTATTTCACTTCAGTTAACGAGGAGTACTTAAAATGTTAAAACATTTTGTAATATGGAGTATTTTGAGTTCTTTATTGAGAGATAATTGTTTCGGCTAACCTTAAAAATTCATCATTGCAACTTTCCATAATTACAATTACTATTGAGATCTTATGTCTGGACACGACGATCCAATTTAAATCGGTCAACGTCTCCAATTAGAGCTGTCCCGGCCGACATTATCAATAAGAACAAATCGCAGCCTGAAAAAGTCCGCGCCTGAATGATTCAGAATTTAGTTCCTCCTGGGTTCAAATTGGAGGCGGATTGCGGTACACCGCTTTTGTACATAATTCCGTAGTGGTTCCTCGTCCGGGTCTCTCAGATATTTATAGCTTTCCATAAATTTCAGTGTTTCCTCCGCCTCCGATTGCGAATTAAGGCCTGGTGCTTCGAATTGGAAACGAGCTCCGACCGAACTGTTCCATTTATACTTGTAAACTAATATAACGTGGGCTATGACGTTTTGTGCGAATGGAAGATTTTTCTTAAACTGAGAATCTATTCACAGAATGCTATAACGTATATAACCCCAATGTAGTGTACCTCTAAAACATAACTATATATCTTTACATTTATTATTATGGCAAAATAAAAAATAATTCAACTGGCATAAAATAATAAAACAAAATAATAAAATCATTAGTTAAGTCCCTTAAAATATTATACCGAACCGGGTCGATTACATGGAGAGCGTTCAAAAATATTTAAACTTCTGGCCAGCTAGGGGGGGTATCCCCCTACTTACTTAATCCCCCGGGCTCTTATTACATTACAGTACAAATATGTACTTTTCATTTCCATCCCGCAGTTTAAACACAATAATCCTTTATGGGTTTTAATTAAAACAATCTTGCTCATTTGAAATCCAAATGAAATTTGCGGTGAGAGGATCTAGTCAAGGCTGATAATACAGTACCGGGTTTTAAACGCCTTTTTTCAACTATTCTTTATTTCATTTAGTCTCGAAGGCAAATATGGTTGTTGACTCTTCGCAATGATTCCGCCAACGGCCAAAACAAATATTGTATTTCTTATCACCCACATCCATTCTATTAATTAGTGAGACGGACGATCAACAACGAGAGGACATATTTGTTTATCATTTTCGTCTTTTGTTTAAATCTATTGCCAACCGGAAGTTGCCATAGAAAAATATATAATTAACTATATTCTTAGTATATAGTCAAAATTGTTCACGATATATTTAATTAAACATTTTGTATATTCCTGCCATTACAGGGTTTCAGATATCAACGATATATTAAATAAATATATAGATTTAATAATTCCAACCGTGCCCAAAAACGTCAATGTTACCAATGCAACGTTACTGATAGTGGCTTGAATCCTCGATGAGTCTTGAATAAATGGAAAGAGGAGAAGAAAAAGAAATTAAAAAACAGATATTTCAATTGTTTCTTTTAGTTGGCAATAAATTCACAAATGTTATAAAACAAGAAATGGTGAAACTACGAATTTAGGTGAATTTTCCCCATATGAGAAATGTACGGCCCAAATAATG
This sequence comes from Lethocerus indicus, assembly GCA_019843655.1. Lineage (NCBI taxonomy): Eukaryota > Metazoa > Arthropoda > Insecta > Hemiptera > Belostomatidae > Lethocerus > Lethocerus indicus. The sequence goes on along the minus strand of JACDQD010000005.1, from coordinate 16,633,736 downwards.
AAATCAGTGGGGAAACTGGATTGGAGCCGAACATAAACCATCTCACTGATTAGATTACAATTTAATATCATTTGCAACAATCTCTGCTCGAGTGTGCCACCAACTCATTCTATTACTGGTGTACTCGGCGGTAGGATATGGTCGCCGCGAGTCCTGGGGTTTACGCCTCATTTGGCCACTATTTGAACTTTGTGAATCATTGTGCCAAGAAGCCTAACCCGGTTCATTTCTGCTAAAAGCCAATCCGCAAATGACGGGGAACTTTCGCTGCCCAATTTCCTCAACATGCTGGTATCGAGCCGGTTCATTAATTCTGCCGGCGGTATTTCTCATCCATAATCCCCGCCACAATGTACGAGTTCAAAACTCTTATTGCCAGTTTTATAACGTGCCCACTAACTCGCACAAAAGAATTTTTTATTTCATAGCGTTGTTAACGCAATTAGAACGTTCGAATACTTGTACGAAACGGTGTGTATAACATACGTTATATGGTACACGAAACTCCATTGGCAAACCGATTAATCTGGACGGGAACGCATTGCAATCCGGGGCGTTCTAAAACGTTATTCTAAAGATATTTGCATATCAATGCGGTATTGCAGGATGCAATTTCACTCCAATTTTTCGTTTAGTTCGTGGTTATTATATATGTTAAACCACTCTGGTGGGCAGACTTGATGAACACGTTGATATGCAACCCAAAGCGTTAATAAAGTTCAAAAGGGAAAACGGATCGATTTTCGGTACTCCGCTAATGATAAGGAAATAACATATTTGTTACTACATATTGTTACTAAGGATTATATTAATTTAAGCTTGATTAACACGTTTCTCTATACGGAGTTGGTAAGGTCAACATTTTCCCCGACGATACCGAAATGTCAAAGGGGACACCGAATCCGCAATCTTGCACATTCCTGATAAAAACAAATAAATGAGTTAGATAAATACGATACAGATAGAATACATCCAAGTTCCAGTACTCTCCCTTTTCATTTCCTGCCGATAAAAGACGGATTCGGCCCCAGAGAAAAATACAATACGAATTTTCCTATTGACAACTGGATATTTGGAGAAGGTCGTTTGTCGTCCATGGAAAATAAACAAGTTCGGGTTTCTGGAATATCCTTTTCTGGGGGAAGCCCCCTTGAAAATAATTTTTCTTCCTACAGAGTCGCCGGTGGCATTCTCCTGCCCCGCCGGATCAGAAGGGGTCCCCGTTTATTCTACAAACTCTCTGATAAAGACTCAGTCCGGTCCACTTCTGAAATAGTTCGGTCCTTTTATCGGGAATCGCGTTTCATGTCATAGAATAGCGAAAATAAATTAATCGTTTTCCTGTTGGGTCCTTCACAGTCGTTCGTCGAAAAGACTAAATGGTTTTCATATCCCCTTCAATGCAAATAACTTGCAGTCCGACCCAAGATAACAAGGTCGTTCCAATCAAATTCAAATTTTCTATCTGGCTGCTAATTTAAATGACATATTTTAATACCGCATCGAAGTTCATAAATTTCCTCCAGATTTCATCAAGTTAATTTACTTCCACTATTATTATAACGTTGTGGTTAAAATTTCCTGTAATTCTGTCGCAGAACCACTATGCTTTTACCAAACGAACACTGCTCAGAAATAACTTGCACACCACCCTATAAGCCATTAGGCGGAGAAAAGGTAGTTATCGATTCAAATCATAAAAAAAGAGTAGATAGGGTATAGCACCTGCCCTTTGTTATCTTTGTTTGCAACATTTCATCCCTAAATCAGTGTTAAAGACGGTCTCCCTTCTCTCTAGGAGAGTCCCCCATTCAGCCCTGCAGAGACGACGACGCCCTTAAAACCCTTTTATTGGAAAAACATTTCCCTCCCCCATCACCGTCCTTTCTCCTCCTTAGAAGAAGTGGGGTAACACTAGAGACTCTTTTGTGCGGGGTCGGCGGCCCCTCTCCGGTTCAGGTATCGAGCTTTACGCTTCAACGCAAGTCCTCCCTACACAAAGACAAGTCAGTTTTCGTAATCGATAGACAGATAACGGTGTATTTAAAAATGATCACTGATAACAAACCATTAAAAGTAAATCCTTTATCAATATCTCCTTAGACAACATTTTACAATAATATCTACCTAACTTTACGACCATAACTCCCTTTCCTTTAATTTTTTAATTATTTATCATTAATATGTTTAGGTAATATATTCTTACTACTGATCTTCTTGAATTGAAACAAATAGAATGAGATTTAAAAGTATAAATGTTCTTCTGAATTCTCTTGAATCCTCGACTAAGAACAACTTTTTCGGACAATAGAAAGTTACCCTTCAACATGTCATTTCACGTTGAAACAATTTATTTGTAAAGACAGATTCGACTTTATCGATCCAGAAGTAATTTTGTAGATTGTAAGGTCCACAAACTAAAGGAAGAAATTCCTGCCCGTCCTCAAAGTGAAGATAGCGGTTCCCTCAAACAGTTCTCTCTTGTGTCTCCTTTGTTAATTCGACCGAAGACTCGGCCAAGTACTTATCATTTGTGCGGCTTAATTCCCTTTGAAGTTGAGTTGGTTGGGGACCTGCCGCGCTCGCCCTCACTGCCACCCCGGATCTTTCCGACCCTTACAATTGGCTTCTGACTTCCAGTTGTGTCCGTCCTCCTACCGCCGAAGAAATTCGCAAATACGATTCCATAGCTTTGATTTCTCCACTCCGTTTCAACAATTCGACTGTACAATGTTCTACCTCTAATACACATTTTATCTGTACATTGGTTCTTGTCAACTTCTGTCTACGCTCGCTGGTTTAGTCTTTTTTTGTACCTCTTTCGGCTACTCGCCATCTTCAGTAGTTTTTTAGTAAGTTCTAAACGACTACTAGACTAAGACATATAGATTTCATTACTACCTCCCATAATAGATTAACAAATACACAATACTGTTACGTAATTTCTTTTAACAAGAATATCATGTCAACCTGCCATAATAAAATAGATTAGTCTGTATTTTTATTCGCAAAAGTATTATTCAGATGTACTGAAAATTATTTATTAATTTTGTACATACAAATGTGTGATATTTGTTACATGTAAGTGACGTGGGGGCAGCGTCAGTTTAACTTGTATATATGCTAACACTCTTGTGTACCAAGACTCAAGTGTAGTAAGGTCTTCGACTATCATCTTCACTTCAACGAAGAGCACTCATTGCCTTTAGAAGGGGAAGAAATGAAGTCAGAAACAAAGGATAAGTGGGCCGGGAACATAGCCCGCCGAGTGTGGGTAAAGCTAAATTGGGGGAACCAGAGAGCGAGAGAGACAGAGAGAGAGAGAGAGGGCGAGAGAGAGAGAGAGTGATGATGGGGGAGGGGGAGAGACTAAATTCCGAGAGTCGGATAAGTAGAGAAAGATATATGTAGCCGGGGGGTGAAGTAGCGTCTGAAAGGGAGCCAGCCAGCCCTCCAGAGGGGCCACCACTTCAACAGCCGGCCGTCCTTATTATTAATCCACCCAAATTGTTCGCCCCTCGCTTCTTGTTTCAAAACACACACACACACACAGACAGATAGACAGAGGGTGTATACACCAATTCGGTTGGGGCGGTCGGCCGGTCATTTAAATGAACCGAACAGTAAGCCTGACCCCTGTTTGCCTCACCTAAAGGTACTCTTGTTGTCTGCGGCCTCATGCTAATTTCAACGCTAGGTTAAGCCACCACCAAATTTGGAATAAAAGCCGGCCGTCATATAAAATGTATTTAACTTTCGCTACTCGTCATTTTAAATTAGAGTAATTAACTGTCGCATGATAAACAATAAAAGAAACTATTGTAAATTAGAGAACAAGTACTTCGTACTTCGGTCCTTAAGCCCTTAGGCCCCGATAGACGGATGTGAGGATTCAAATCACAGAAAATAATTTTTAAATCTATTAACGAGTCACTACTTGACATTTGTTATGTACGTATTATGATTGTTATGTAAGTGAAACTCCATTCTGTTTACAGAACTGAATTTATGGAATGAAATTCCTTGACCCTAGCCAGCATTCCCAAGTTGCACAAGATGAAATATTGATTAGACAAATTACATAAACTAAGCAAACGGAAGTATAAACTTCAGTTCAATTTACAAGCCCGCAGTAGTTTCAGATTTACTGCGAAACAATATTCCCTGCAAAGGGCGCTAGGTTAAAGCAAATAAAGTTATTGGTTTTATTCTGTTTCCAAGGGACATAAATGTGTCCCCGTAACGAAGTATTTTTATATACTTTTCATATCGACCATAAAAAGCTATTGCATTTCTTACAATTTCATTAGACATAACTTGCCGTGACGGTTTTATTAGTCCATTGAACGGTGGTCACTGAAGTGTTTATTCTCTCCTCCTATGTACCTTTATTAATATTTTAGCTTAAATCGATTCGAAATGTTGTGAAAATATACTGTAATTTCGAATTATATCAAATCGTACTGTCATACATAAACTTGAGTTACATAACATTTAGTTCATTTGTCTGATTATATAGATACTAAAACCCATCGATTTTTTTGGTGTACCTTAAATACGCAAGTATTTATATTGGTTTATTATTGATTTTCCTCATACTTTCGTCGTATATCACTTCTTCGATAGATATAGTTTCTGTAAGTTAGTGCAATCGCTCATTATGCGGGTAATTTGTAAAACGAAATACGTGAACGCTCTGTTCAAACAACAGTCTCAAAAGCAACGCTTTTGTGACAAGCGTGAAGGGGCGTAGGGGAAAAAAGAGAGGTTGTACCCTATTCTGCCCCGTGTTATTATTTTTATTTTCTCAAAAGGGACAAAAACCAAACGAGGGGCGGTTTAATTGTGTGCGGCTCGGGTCTTTGGACCTGAAATTAGAAATACAGGAAAAGATAACGACGCGGCTTTGTGTAAACACGAAAAGGATATTGGCCCAACTAAAATACACGGAAAGGACTTCGCTTTGTTTCTCTTTTTCATTTTGCTCTTTTTTGACAGAGTAAGGCAGAACAGGGGAATAATAATTATTTTAATCCGACCGGTAAATGGAGCTGGAGAAAAATGATCCGGCAGCCGCATTTCTTGTATTTTGATGATCTGAGGTTTTGACAGTCTGACTGAATTTGAATCTCTGTAATAAAAAATCTGGCAGCGGCTGAATGACAACTGCGAGGGCGTTGTCTATTTGCATGTTATTTTCACATAGCTATTACGTATGCGCAACAGGTCAAATACAGATCAGATTGCCTTTTATACCTTTCTTTTACGACTCTATACAATAGTCAATGTAAGGTAAATTTACTAACAGTACTATATAATAAAGGGTTGTTTGAACGTAAGAATAAACAAGATCGCTCAATACCCAACCTCCGTTTGATCTGATTCCGACTTAGGAATCAGATCAAAACGAATGAACCTCGTCCTTAGGAATGACGTTATAGAACTTAAAGCAGTATAAAGATAATATTCAATGTCTAATCATGCCGCAGTAGTGTCGACACTTTTTATAGGATGAGGAGGCAGAAAATATAGACGAAAGGTACCATTACAATAACATGATATCTGGTGAGCCCCCAAGCTGAAATTCGGAGCCCCAGTGAAGCCTGGCGGGGCCCCCATTGTGTACCGGGCTAAACAAAAACCCGGCCTCGAACATGAGAGCCTCGGGCAGCTTCTAGCTCCTGTTATTTTTGTAAGCGGACGAATTTCCCCCTTTTTATTTGTACTTTTTGTTGCCGGCTATCGCTAAAGCGTAATTGACTTGGCCCCATGGACTTTAACGAAGTCGGAACTCTGAAACAACGTTTACCTTCGAAATAAAAAAAAGAAAGAAACACATATAACATACATGAAATTATGCAGAAAGAAAATTTAACTGGTATTTTAGAGACATGGCTGCTTAAAAAATAACATCCAATATTTGACCAATTGTCGTTTAAGCATTTCAGATATTTCTCGACCTGTTCAAAAGTCTAGTTACCTGACTCAAGTTTCGGCACCTGTTAGCATTCAACTAAATTTACTTAAACATAATTACAGAAATAGTTATCGAATTTGCAAATTATTTAATTCCGAAGAGATTTTTATCCTGCTTGTCTATTTTTGTTTTTCAATAGAAAACGGAGAAATCGTTCAATGTTGATGTTCGGTAGTGTCATCAGTGACCGGTTGTTGGAATAGGGCCCCGTGGTTAATATTCCGGTTCGTGGAAATCTGTGCCCTTATATACCCACCGGTCCTGAAAAATGAAGGGACGATTGGCGGGTTCGGGATGGCAGTGGGCCGACTACCTATTGAATATCGTATAAAGTTTCTTCTCAGTTTACCGAACGGGGTCTGATTAGATTGGCGAAAGAATCGGTTTACGGCCCTCGCCTTACAAAGGCCCCGGGCGTTCGCTACCGTTTTCCCAGAGGACGTCTCAACTCAACCCCCTTTACCTGCCTTCTCGGGGCGTAACACAGTTTCTTAGTGTTTTACCGTTTAGTTTTCGACAATTATTACAAAACCGCCGAATTCCTTATACCCGCTATTCGTTAAGTGTGCGCAACACAATCACATATCAGAGCGGTTTATTTGGAAAAAGGAAGAAACTTGCAGTTGTTTCAGCACGTTATATTCAAAATTGTCTATTGGAGGAGCTTCCGTTATTGGGTTAAGGTAAAAAAGTCTAAACCTTCACAGATAATCATCCTTGCATTCTTTTAGAGAGAAGCCCCAAAAACCTCCAAAAGACATTAATTGAACAATCAAAAGATTTGATTTTTATTATGATATTACTTATTATTTCTTACAGAAGACTATTCATGTACTTTAGCGGAACACAATGATTGTGGTCTTAATATGGTGAAATATATTTTATAATATTCCAGCCCAGGGTAAGAAGAGGATAAGGAAACTAAATTACTTCTTCTGAGTAGTCTAGGTCGCCTAGTCATTAGACAACTGACAGTGTGAATTACACTCGGAACTCCAAGTTAAAAACGAAATTCCTTCCTCCTGGAAACCCAATTTCGGAACTCAACTCCCACGGAGGTAGTATTAGCTGAATTTTCTAAAAGGCGAGAAGAAGATTCTGAAGCGTCCTAAATCATGTCCTACTCCTTCTTCCTGTTTCAGTAGTCTTACACACAGCATTCGCCGTCGCTCGGAAAGGCGTTCGGACTTTCAATTTGCCCAAGGAGGGAATGAATGGAAAGGTTTAAATTACACGTCGTCCATTTGCATCTCAAATATCTCCGGCGTTCAAATGATGTTTACTCAGACTTACTTTTGTTTTAAAGGTGAAACGGGAGCTCATTTTACAAATTGTTCTTGGAATTTGCCTTAACTTCTTTCAGTATATATTCCTAACGATAATTATCCGGTCTTCATTTCCTAACGTAAATTTTTGGGATGTCGGGAGATAGTAGGGTTTGGACAAATGGACTAGTAATTGGGGAGTGAAATTTGTTTTATTTTTGTATGGCAAGGGGTTCCCTAAGTAATTTTATTTTTCTCTTTCAGGTCAACCTGAGCTCAGTATGGGTTCTACCCGAAGAGGGTTACCCAGTTTTCTACAGGTACTTTAGAGACAGGATTACTTGGTATGAAGCAGAGGCCGTATGCCAATTCCACCACGCGCAGCTCCTAACAGGTAAACATCATAACTTTTAAGTTCTAAAAATTAATTTTCACTAATACAGGACTCAAGTTAAGTTAAAAGAAAAATGACAAAAGCTCGCAGAATAGATATCTATTCTATTGTTAAATTAAAGGACATATGTTCCAACATTTGTAATATTAAAGAATATAAGTGGTATGCATCCAAGGATTAGGAAATTTAAATGCACTAATTTTTACACTTTATGTTAATGAGAACAGAATTATGTTACCTCACAACTACACGAGATTGGGAGAAGTGCTGGTGGGAGGAAAAATTATTCCGGTGAACTTAATTATTATCCTGTGATTGATATCCTGTGCTGTCCAACGAAAAAAAACAGAAGATGATGCAGAATGAAGAGTAATGTAGTTCTTGAGAAAATTAAGAATTTGACGACTGTTGAAGGAAATTAAAATGTCACGAAAAAATATGCGTTCTTTCCGATTTACGATATGGGAAAAGCGTCTTTCACGTCGCTCAAATTTCAAGTGAAAAAACGGCGGAACGCTCAAGTTTTCTATATATTATTGAATTGTATGACATAAATCGGTACTGAGCGAATTCCTATCACGTATTATGAAAAGGTTTTGAGTCAGTTAGTCGAGAAAGGGCGATGTTAAAGCGCTATTAGACCGACCGAAAAGGGAGCGGCCCAAACGGGCGAGCCCTGATAATCAAGCCGGCGATATTTTTCTAAATGTGTTCTCCGGCCTTACTGTAAATATCTCGTCCGAAAACTGCGTCGAAATTAGAGAGCGTGGCAGCGACTTCGAGCGGAGGTTCGGGTGATGGTAGGAGGTGGAGGAGCAGGAGTGGGAGGAGAGGGACCGAAACAAAAAGGAGGACAATCAGAAAAATGGCGGGCAATAACGGGATTGTCAGCGGGCCGAAGAGGGCGGCCGCCCGGTCGGGGGGAAGTCGTCCACCAGAAACATTTCCGAGGGGCGAAAAGAGATTGGACTTTCGGCAAAATTAAAGTGTCCCCTTCCCTCCGCCCTCTAATCGGTTAAAGCAGCGGACCGACCGCGGCCGGGACACGACCGAAATTCCGGAAATAAAATGTCCCGTTCTTAATTTCGGAAAAAAGCCGGCGTTAACTCGTGAGACAAAGGGCACGGGAGAGCTCTCAATTTGATGAGGACACGATGTTTGCGCTTGCCCGACCCTTCGCCCCGGAAACGAACCTCCCTGTTACATTAGGTCTCCTCTGCTGGGGGAGTAAAATTAATTGGTCCACTGTTAGTAATTGATTCCGAACACTATCACGGTTCACCTTCTGCGTATCATAAATAAAATAATAAATAACTTCTCGACCCGAGGACATTATTATGGAGAGCGGTGTCTGTTACTGCCGACGCAAAAAAATGAAATGCAATACTTTTTGTATTTTGATTTAAGTATTGAATTTCCCGGCCTTGCCTTGGAAGAAAAATTCAGGCAGATTCTGTGACTAGAAACAAGTGAAACACAATAACAAGAATAAAACCCTTCAAAGTGTAACTCGCAACAAGAAGGATATTTTCTATCGAGGAAGCGTATATTTCATCAGTGTAATATTATAGCCTTTTCTTTTGCCTGGCCCATCTTGTGGCCCTTTTCTTTACTGTTGTTACAAGTAAAATAGAAGACAAGATACAAGACAGAGGGCAAGATAAAACAGACATTTTAATATGTATTATTAATTCTAAGGTAAACATTCCTAAATATGAGACTATCTAATACCTATAAACTATACAATATTCAAAGTTAAAAGTGGAACTACTCCCTCATTTTACTGATAATTAGAATCTCAAAGAAGTGCACGATTAAATAAAATATATATATATATATATATATATATATATATATATATATATATATATATACACCAAATTATATTTTCCGCCTTCATGTGTTAGTATGTATGAATCCATGTTTAATGAATTGTGAATTCTATACTTATACTTAAAATTTAAATACAAAGTAAATTTTACCGAATATAGAAGTAATGACCTCCAAGCCAAAAAAGGAGAATTAGAATGAAATAGAAAAAGAGTACGCGGGAGTTTGGCGTTCAAAACCCGAATAACTTCCAGTAGCACAAATTGGGGACGTGCGGGTCGGCGGGAGGGAGGAGGCGAAAAATTTCAAATTGGTTTATGATAAAGTGGGTACGGGGGCATGCTAAAGTCCGCGAAGCCCCATAGCTATTGTAGGGCATTAAGGGGAAGCCGGGTGGCGGGGGCGGGGACGGGGGTCGCCCCTCGTTAAGGCTGGTGTCGGGGGCTCGAGAGGGAGAAATTGTGAAAGAGGAAGGGAAGGGGGACAATTAGATTTGGCCCACAGTGTTCTACAGTTCCCTCCCACTCCCTCCACCCCACCAACACTACCACAGGCACAGGCTCTTCAGTTCTGCCACAACCCGGCTGTCCCCAGGGAGGCGAAAATTCCCTTCGATCCACCACCCTACCCCCAACAACCCCCCTCCTCCTCAAACGATTTATTTCTTCATTCGGTCCAATTTGTGACAGTTTTGGCCCTAACCCCCCCCCTCCCCACGCTTCCCATTGCCGGGAGATATTTTTTCTTTTTATACTTTATTGCCTCCCAGGAGGAGAAGGAGAGTTTGGCAGAGAGGACTTGGATGGACTTGATGGAGGAGCATAGAAGTTCAATCAGGAGTCTCTACGCTTTGGGTAATAAAATTATGTTACGCTCCAGTGCGCAGCACCTACAAATACACATAAAATCACCTTGCTAGTATAGTATTTTTTTATGCCAGGTATCGCCATTTCTTATTGTTGGATGCAGAATTTCCACACTCCCCTCCCTTCTTAATTTGAATATAAAATGTCCTGGGCGTATGATTTCGTACTGATTCACGTACACGATATACACACGAACGCGCTATCAGCGTGTGCACTAGAACGTACACATACCTTTTGTTGGCCATTCCTGAAATTGCCGACAATCCTAATTGCTAAGCAAGAGCACTTTAATGCCTAATGAGAAAAAACTCATTTATTCTTGGGTAAAACGTTCTTCGATGTACGACTACGGTAGTGGGGTTGGTGCCTTTGTACCTTAAATAAATAGCGCTGACAGCAGTCTCTGGGTAGGACCTATGTTGACACGCAGGGTTTCGTTAAGTTTTTCTCTGTATTCATTTTATCATTCTTCTTATTTTTACTATTATGTCTCATTGAAATTAAAATTCGTACTGTATAGAAATCGGGTACTAGAAAGGGCGGAATGACAGCTCAAATGTGCTAATATTACTAGTTTCACGGCTGAAGTGATAACGAAAATGCCCAACTATAGAAGCGTTCGTTTTCTACGACCATTATTTCCAGAATTTTGGCGTGGAAAGGGGTCAGCTGTTAGAGTTGACGTTTGACGCGAGAGACCGGTACAGTAATGACCGGGTTGGCGCCCTCTGGGAGGAGGGGGGCCTGTGCGTAGGGCCGAGGAGATACACCTGGGGGGGGGCCACTTGCAGTGGCCACTACAATAGCGCGACAACAATGGTCGCCGCACCGCCCTCTGGGATCGCTTCTACCATTATCGGGCTCACATTCCCCATTACTGACGCTTATCGGCACGTCAACGTCGTCGCCAATATAGAAATTCAATATCAGACCTTTCACGATAGAAAAACTGGGAACATATGTAATCACAAATGTAGATATATCCAAGAGGGCGATATGAATGTTTTGTTAGTATTGTGGAACACCCCGATTGTGGAATGTTTACGTCATAATCCAAATTGGGTGGGCGACATTAAATGTAGGGTCCCTGAGTGTCCTAAAACTTCCTACATTTTCTAATTCTAATATTGGATAGAGTAGGAAGAAAACAGATAGGAAGGTTACGTTGATCCACGTTCGGACGGTTGCTGAATTGAATACTAGTGACAAGTGCAATTCTCCTTAGAAAGGTTCGTTTTTGCGTCATCTATATTTTAATTCCCGTTAACCCTTTTATGTAAAGTTCCGTTTAATAAATTCTGGCTCGGATTAAAAGACAAAAGCCTCGCACATTTACTAATAGCTTTAAAGTTTAGTTTGGAAGGCAGAGAAGGGCCCTTTTGAGAGGATTAGAACGCGGGTGTGCGTGTATGTGTGCGAGTATGTGGGGGATCAAAGCGCGGTTTGATAATTTTCCTTGAAGTGAAAATTACGTGTGGGCCTCAGCCTAGGGATGGGGGGGATGAAAAATATAAAATTAATTTATGATAAAGCCTTAGCTCGGTATAAATCGCCCTTCTAGAAGGCACACACGTTGGCATTGACAACACCGATACTCTGTTTTTCATTTAACTTATAGATTATAGGAATATAGTTTATTCACTCTTCAAATATACTTCATGGTAAATTCACTTCTCTTGAGATTGTAAATTAATTTTACCATATTTTGATATTGGAAACCTTAAGTAGATTCGCCTGTAGTAGGCACTCGAGCTGTCGCCCATTTCCGCACAGCTAAGCCTGGATTCTCAATGGTCGGGAGGGATTTTTTTACAAATTTTGTGGGCCACTCTAGATTCATTTATATTCATTCCAATCTCTTTGGCGTTTCCTGAACTTCCGCTTCCGCCTTTTAACGCACTTCACATCCAGTTTTCTCTGTATGACATAACCACAGACACATTCTGCACGCCTTCCACTGCATATATACATAAATATAGTTTATGGAATAATTTATGGACAAACAGCTACATTAATTTATCGAGAAAGATGATCTAATTCAAAACCAGGGATTATAGCTTTTACAGCTTGCTGATTCATTATCACACTCAAAGAAGGACCACCACTCATTCACAACCTTGTACATTTAAGTAAACTTTAATTTATTTCTGTTTCACTCGATACTTCTACATGTATCTGTACCTTCTACGGTGTTACTTTCTCTATAAAACTAATGAAAACTCTAAAAATTACCTGTTAATACAAAGAATAATAAGGGTGAGTAAAGAGACCAATTTATTTCAGTTAATACTCCTCCGACTTAAATTTTAGGTCTGTACTTGGACCTAGTCAAGCACTTTACATCAATCTAATTGAGAGTTGTAGGTCATATAACCGGAGGGTGCCATCGTGATATTTCATTAAAATATACTGTGACAATTAAACGAAATCCGCCCACCCTCTCCTGTCTAATTAGTCTAATGAATATTTACCAATTTCTTTATCTCGGTAGGCCATTTTCCTAGAACGTGTTCTCGGTTCAATTTTTCTATCTTCCACGTGAGTTCTAACTTAATTAATATCTTTAAAAACCAGGTCCCAAAAATTCTCACTTTTTAGAAGACTGACTAGGTTCAAATTCAGAAAACTGCAATTCACAGCCATGACTAAGGAAAAGAACAAAATAAATTAAGTTTAAACAACAGGCTACTATGATAAGCACTTATTCGTGTCCATCACTCGAAGATTATATATATACACGCCATATTTGGGAAAATTTATTTGCAAACATTGCCATTTTATCACTCAAAGAAGTATCTACCGTAATAATAAGAAAACAGAGATAACTAGATAGAATATTGTCCTCCGTTATTTTTGGATGATATTTCTTAATTACAATAATGTAGGATCGCAGAAGCTTTATGCATTCGTATTTTTCAATCTTCATTGTCGTTTAATTAGGCAATTATAATTTAATTAAATGACGTTTAATTAACGAAGGAGACAAAGTCGGTTTTATTATTCACTAGATAAATTTACTCGAATTAAATACATCACTGCGAGAACTCTGAGAGGGAATCAGTTAGATTAAAGTACAGTTTAAAAATGAAGGTGAACCATATATTTCAAAAATATACATTTTTGTATTTATTACTGGAAAACTTGTTTTATCAGAGGAGCCAGTAACCACGTTCTACGGGTTTTGATTAATAAAAGAAATAGCGACACAATATTTTATTTAATTATAATATAGTAAAATAAAAATGGGACCTTTTCAAATTGCCGGAATTACCTCAATTACGTAACTTCTGTGGTACCTTCGGGTTCCAACAATGGTCCTTCATCCAAGCGAGGACTGTAATACACTTTGACCGCATTTCAGATTGCGTTTCCAGCAGGTAGGACACTACCGAACGGGATTAACAAGAGGTGGAAGAGGGAAGTACGAAATGGGAGGATAAACGACAGAAAAAGGGCCTGGCATGAGGAAGGTCCGGAGAATGGGAAGCGCAGAACGATACTTTCACAGAGAGATATCCGATCCAATTCTCCGGTTCGACAAAAGGACGTTTCTGTCGCTGCCTCCCATTGTCGCCAGTCTCTCACTTTCGGTGTAACACGCCCCCGCACCACCACCTCTCCTTCCACTTCACGTTTACTTCGTGAGGGTTGATTTCAATAAGAGAGCACACGCAGGAGAAAGGGAAGCAAAAGGGGCCTGGTAAAGGGTGGACGGAAGGGCTGGAGGAAGCCCGATATCTATCCCTCGCACCCTCGGGGGCATAAAACCTTCGTATCGGCCTCCGGCGGAGTACCGCGGTTTTCGTTGTATTCAACGATAAAAAAGTAATAATGGCATTAAAATGTTGCCGGAAATAAAAAATGGAATTTCATTTCTTAGGAAAAAATGGGGACCTCCGCCCGGTAGCATCCATTCCACCGTGAGGTTATATAAGGTCCTATGAGAGTTCAGGAAGCATTAGGGAAAAAATGAGAATTCCTGAATTGTTTCTCGTTTATTCTTAAAAAATTAAAAAATCTGTTTTATTAAATAAATAAAAATGTAAGCGACCCATTTTAATTAACTTAAGCATCCGAAAAATTAACCTTAGTTGTGCCAACAAAGCTGTTGCCCTAACCGAATTTAACCGACGGGTAAACTTTCTTTCTTTCTTCGGCCCACAGCCAACAAAATTATTCCATTATTCCCGCTATCCATCATTTGCATAATTCGCGGCGATAATTCTGTTTAAAATTCCTCGTCTGTTTACTGCGAGAAAGAAACACTGGGGAGCGGGGGCGGGGACTCAATCATAAACGCATCGCGCGGCTGTCCATTCATCAACGTCACCTGCTCCGGCCCCCCAAATAAAGTGATCATTGTCGGTCTAAAGGAGACGCCCCCACAGGAGGGCCTCACCCGACGCCGGCCAATAGAGGCCCGATCGATTACCAGGGTAATTAATCATATCGTCAAAACACAATTGCCCTTAATTGTAATAATGAGCATATTGGTTGCTGAGAGTGTCAAACTAATGTATTATTACTGTAATGATTTCTACTCGAACACCAGCTTTAATCTACACTGTAATCGGTATTTCGGACATAATTAATTATAACGTGGGTCAATTCACCGGTTTGGAAAAAAAAACGAAAGTTGTTTATTTGGAGGACAAAGTGACAAAATGAGGGGTGAACTGAATAAATGAACCAAATAATTTCTTCGTGGGCTCATTCAAGCCGTAGGATCCACTGCGCGAACTTTCGCTAGGGATGGTTTCCCTCGTTTCCGACGAAGCCACCCATCCCAGGTCCCATCCAGGTCGCGCTGTCAACTGACGGTGGGCGGAACCTCTCAGACATTAATTCACTCGTCCGGAGATAGTGGATCGCTGTGGAAAACCCCTTCCTGGGAATTGTCTGAGCGCATAACTTTCCACCTGCCGCAGGAGCGTCGGCCTGTCGACTGCTCAAACTAGATCTCTGCTTACCTCATCATAGAACCAGCAGAACGTGGTCCAATTCTTCCTCCTGCCACTTAAGACGGCGAGAAGCCGAAAATGTCCTAGAATTAGACCAAATAAGCGAGTCAAGAAACAAGACCGAAAGACTAATATAATATATATGTCAGCCGTCAATTTAAATATACGAACGTGTCGCGGGATGTGACTTAGATGTAACTCCGAATACAGAAATCCTCCTTTTACAGAGGTCTCGGTACATTTCTTTTCGCCAAAGTAAAGTCACGAATGGCCAGCGTAAAGCAGACTGTAAAGAGACATTGCCACCTGTCCACTGTTAAAAATATGGCCGGAGCTCGTGCCAGGCAGTTTAACGAAGCGTTTATAAGCCGTTTACGCTCCGGGCGTGCTGCGAGCAGAGAATCTACGAATTCAGCCTTCCTTCTTCCCTCAGATTTTTCTTTGTAACATTGTGACTTATGGCCTCACAGCCCAGCAGTGTTAATACATGTACTTAAACAACTTTTTCTTGATAGGCATTCTTTGTAATTCGTTTAGAATAATTGCTGAGAAACAAAATATAACATTTAAAGAACAATTTAATACTCCACAACATCAGATTAGACCAGACAGCTTATAACCCAATAAACATTTCCTTTAGAAAAAAATATAATTTCTATAGCTACTAAAATGTCAACAATTAGAGCTTTAAATGTTTACTCGTTTGATGCAGTACACAAATTTATTGATAAACTTCCCCCCGTTATTTATGAAATTAATATTGTGCCCTATACATTTTAGGATATAAAAATGAATATAAAAAACAATGAATATGTAAAACATAGTCATAATTTAAACGGTTACCTCCTAAACCCAGTGCTCAGATTAAGTATTCTTTCATAAATTAGTTTATTGCAAATAATACATACTGTGTCGTTTCGATGAGCAACCTAATAGACCCTTAATACATTAAAAATGCCATCTGTCGAGCGAACTTCAGATGATGTAAAGAAGTTTGAGTACGCTTCCATCTCAGTCAATATAAAGTTCGACTTTCTTCGAAAACTCAACTCCTTTCCGAAGCCATCTCAACAGTAACTTCTGACATGTTAATCAAGAAGCTGTAACGGGGATGACGCCGAAAAATAGAAGTAATATTCTTTTCGAATCGGACTAAGTGGGTCGTTTGTTACCAACTTTGTTTTCTACAACCAATCAGTAGAAGATCGACAACAATGAATCAGGGAATTATACGGGAATCGCACTTTTTTAAATTAACTTTTTTACCAAGGATGGGAAAAGAGGCCAAAAGTTACTGCCTAAAGATGTACTAATTCAAATATAATGAAACACTTTATGATCTGTATACGGAAAATTGTTTACATGTTAACATTCCCTACTACGCACTGCGTGAGATTTATGTTAAATTAAGCTTAATAGACAACACTATTGTGTAAAATTATTTAATAATTATGTATTTTTGTAAATAATTTGTACAGGAATGATTGAATATCTTTTTTACAGTTGATTCGAGCGCGGAGTACGACGCCGCCAGGGCCTATCTGAAAGAGTTGGATGTCGTCAACCTGGTTTGGACTGGACTTAAGAGAGCTTCACCCACTGCACAGTTTATGTGGCCGTTAGTATATTTATTGGCATTATTTTTTAATATATCTTTAAAGACCAAATGCTGTAGTACACAACCTGTAAGCCACATTAAATGTTAGACGTATTTGCAATATTAACCCTTCCTGTTCAGTGTCAGAGTTCCACTCTATAACGCATGAAGAAAAAACACACTATTACACAATGCGAAATCCTTGTGTCAAGTACAACTACAATTACAAAAATTAGTTCTACAACTTCATATATTCAGAGGGTGGTGTAATACCTGGAAGTCTATAAATTATGTATATTCACAATTCAATTCCTGAAATTAATGGATTACCGCCGCGACTATTAATTGCCGGGGTAACAACTTTCGCACTAAGTTTTGCGCAAACTTGAATATCCGGGTTTTTTCCCTGGGGATCGGTCGATTCTGGGGAAGCCGCTAAATCCAGAAACAGGGGCCTTCAGCTAAGTCCCCAGGGCTTGGAAAAAAATTTGTGATTAATACCAATACCTCCCTCCATTCCTCCCTCCCTCTCTTTTTTCAGACTAATTGCTCTAAAAAACTCCGACTTTTTGTTATTTGAAAAATTCCAATATGCACTTTTTTTATTTTCGGCAGCATAATACAATATTGGTATACCATTTCGTTTTTTAAATTACAGGATAATATTGGTATTATTAAAATACAATTTATTAATGTTATAATCGTAATAATTGTATATATTCGGAACGTTGTGTGTCTTATTTCGGCTTTACATTAGCCCCAGGATTGGAATCTGTGAGTTCAGGGGAAATGGACATCTATTTTCTTTTTGGGGCCCCTATAATTGGAAAGGATCTTCAAAGCCGAACCAGACCCGGTTTTGGGTGCATTATGGATTAACGTGCACGGAATCTGGACGTCCTGATTTTTTCACGATTTCAAACCTATAGGACACGGTACATTTCCATGACTCGTCCCCGCACGTGTCGACGAACAAGCGGGGGCGACTTCGCCAAGCTCGTTACGAAGTTCCAAAGTTCTAATGATCCTGAATGTGTATGTGCGCCCGTGCGTGTTTACGTGTATATGTGTGAGTGGATCGCGGGCACAGACCACCTAAGGGCGAGTCGCTAGAGAAAGCTTTTAACGGTGTAAGCGGCCGCCATCTTCCATTTCTCATGGGCTTACCAGCACGGGGACTTTGCTTATCTCGACACACAGGCCCAGGCCCCGGCCTCAGTATAACGTTGATTTCTCTCCTCAAAACGCTGAGTTCGGAGCGCTTAATTTTTACACTTTTCAATTGAACGCGAATAGAAAGAATCCGGCAAGGACCATGCATCTACAACCAGTAGAAAGCATGGAATATTTTATGAATGATATATGATCTATTTTATAGGCAAGTCACGAATTGCGCGAGTTTTTTTATTTATTTTCACCGTTACCCTAATTTAAAAAAGCGTTTAAGGGTGGCCAATTTTACAAGGTACATAAACGTTATTTTGGGCGGCAACAATAGACGTGTGTCGAGTGGAAAATAAAACAATAAGAAAAATTAGAGTGTCCGACGAGCTACAGACGAGCTGGACACGGTCTGTTGTCCGACCGATATTGTGGTGATTCTCATCGGCCGTCTTCCCATACGTCACTTTTGTTTACTAGGAAGCCGCCTCTACCCCTCATTCTTCGCCGGTGGGGGAATTTGGAGAGGAGGGCGGCCATGAGAATGGGCCACCATCTTTCATACGGGCCGTTATCTCTCATGGTGTAGACTGCGAACATTCATATATAAAATATTCATCCTCTAATCATATACAGGGAGCGCATACGAGGATCGTCACTCTATTATTAGGCCGCAATTTTTTTCGTTAGCTATATATATTATGACAATTACGTGAGAGCATCAAATAAAAATTATATATAAAATAAAACCGCTACGCTTTATTTAGTGCAAGACAGTGCAGTACCCGTATCGGAAACATAAACTTTCATAAGTTCGCTGAGGCAATAAAAATATTAATGATGCAGGACCAAAATGACATAAATATAATGTTAGAGCAATGAAACAACTCTCAGCTGGAGAAGATTTAGGTCACTGTTGGTAAATGGCACCGTAATGAGTATGTACCCATTGTTGAGCACACAACGTAAGCTAAACAGCAACCTGAATGGCCGCTATTGATAGCGATATATATATATATATATATATATATATATATATATATATATATATATATATATATATAGGACCATCGCTCAGTTGCAATCGTGCTTTTTCCTGCTTAATCGAGACTGGTGGAAGTATAGCAGCAGATGAATTATCCCACCTCCTCTTGACGATCACTCTCAACAAGATACAAGATTCCATTTAAAACGCTCCCTTTACAACTACGGCTTTCGCCGACTTCTATCCCGTGCAATCATCCCCATTCACATTTAAGACATTGGGGTCGGTAAAATCTGGGTGGAAGAGGGGGGGGGCCGAGTGGACGGAAAGGATGAGAGAATGAATAAAGGGAGGAGGGAGGCCCGGCGACGACGAAAATGGGATAGAGAAAAGGGAGGCCGTAGAGAAAAGGATCGGGGTTGTGTGTGGCTCCCCATTATACCGGAGAAAATGATCGTTCAATCTCCCCCGTCCATTGAGCCCTTGCAGATTTCCACCCCTCGCTGTTATACCTCGCGCTGTGCTCACGAGTAGTAACCCCTGCCCCTACATCCCGCCCCCTGTGATTTACTGAAGGATTTGCCGCTCTTGATTTAGCACACACCTTCCCTATCGGTCACACCGTTTACCTTCGTGTCTACCAATTGTCTTCGTCCTCCCGCCTTTTGTTTTTCGGTTTTCTCCTGCTAAACAAAACTAATTCTCACCTCCTTTATCACTGATATCTATAAGGTATGAACCTCTGATGGTGCCAATGCATTCTTGGGATTTGCTTTCCTAGTACTACTCTACTCTCTTTACTTTCCTAGTGCTTTTAATGCTAAATACAAAGTCCAATGTGTTGTTAAAAAACTGATGTGTTAAAAGAATGATAACTGAATAATGTTAGATCGAACTTGTTAAGTGTTATATTTCCAATTCAATCTACAATCAAATATTTAGGCCATCATGTCGAAAAACAGTGTGGGGACATAAATTAAAACTTACAATTAATACAACTTATATAATAAATACTTTCATTAAATAAAGTAAATAAATGTAAAATTGTGTCTACAATAACAACGATTTATCGAAATTATGATGCATGATAAGATAAGGCAGTGGGATAAGAAACAGAGTCATTATTCTCCATTCCTGCCGCACAAACAGTGAATTGCTTGTGTTTTTCAAAATTTTATAATTTTAATTAACCATAATGATCCTATCTTAAACCGTGCAGTTCTAACCATGCAAGGATGATTGTACCGGCTGTAAATGAATAGCTCACTAACAGAAACTAAATGTATGTCGCCTAGTTAGAACGGTTCCCCGGTTCGAGCAGTGAATAGAGGTTTCCGCCGGAGTATAAATGAGCCCGTGGGTGCCAGGTGATCACGAGAGAGGGAGAGAGAGAGGGCGCGATCTGTGATGGCGCCGGCCGGGTTTAATAATACAACAGTGTGCAGATTAGTCCCGGACAGGTTCTGAATTATCCCCGGGCGGTCTCATTGAATGCGAAGGCCGCCCCCGCCCGCCCACCTCCGATCGGGTATAAATCAGAGCCTCCCCGTTACATCGGCCAGTCGCGAAATTTACACAATCGTCTGCCCTACACACGGCCGTTTACACACTAAAATCTGCGGCACACCATACCCCCACCCCCGCCCCCGCCAAGCCCAATCACGTTTATCAGCAAATGACCTATTTGTAGTGCGACAGAGTAGACGACGATGCAGGGGGTGGGAAGGGGAACCGGCCGCCGCCTGATTTATTTCTGAACTTGTAGCGCGAATTTTAATCGCCCATAAATTAGTAATTGACAAGAACCATTTGCGGGACACGCTACGACTCAAATGTTAATGTTAGAGCCAGATTTATTAGGCACAACCGTATATTTTTACTAAATAGATTTTATTTACGAAATTTATACTCCCTCTCTCTCTCTCTCTCTCTCTCTCTCTCTATATATATATATATATATATATATATATATATATATATATATATATAGTATCAAAACATATGACATGAAACCGTATCACAACAAAACATGAAATATTTCAACTTATGATTTTCAATTAAATAATGAACCAGAAACAGTTTGCATTGCATCCTTAAATCTTCACTTATACTGTGGCATTAATATTGAAAGAGCCTACATTACGACGGCGTTTTAAAAACCCTACTGGGGCAATACCCGTCGATACAAAATTTTATACTTTATACGCCCTCCTAAACCGAACGAACGGGAGAGCTCTTCGAGAATTCCCTTGGTCAATACGTCCTTATTAGGTCACTCGCTGCAGCGCATCGGGTGGTCCGTGGTGCGGTGGGTAGGGGGGGCGGCGAGATGGAGGATACGCTTTATTGCGGGTGAGAGCACCCGCCCCCTCCCGGACCCTCCATTTTATAAATGTTCGCCGACTTTATGACCGCTCGTAAAGCCCCCCTCCGCCCCCGCAAACAACGCTCACAACAAGAAATTGGAACTGGAACTCTTAAATATTTTCGATCTAAATAACCCCCACGAGGTTTGAGGGAGGTGGGGCCACCGGGTCGAGTGAATTGGACTGCGCCGGGGGGAGGCGGAAGGGTGGGGGGGATCCAAATTTGAACAAACGACTCGGATGCTACCCTATTAAAGATTCAATTTAAAAGCGCCGCTCCCATTATTTATACTCGACGTCCATTTCCCGGGTCGAGAATGAATTCTGAAAGATGCCTTTTTCGGAGATTATATTCAGGGAAGTGTTTCTCAGAAAGGATTTACGTTTTCTTTTGTATCGGTCGAGCTGTTAGAAATCTATGAAGCTAAAGAAACACAGTGACGGTTAATAAACGAAGGACCGGCACTGTGTTTTTCCAATGACACAGGAACGATCCTGTTGCTTGAACTGAATTGGTATATTGCGTAGAAAAGTTTATGGACGCCAACACTTGAAAGTGTAAATAAAGTAAAGCTTAATTGAAGAGTAATAATTTAGTATTACTTTCTGATCGGATTATTAATTTTAATTGATAATAGGTAATGAAAGTTATTAATTATTATTTCATTTATGTTCCCATGGACCTATAATATGGTGAATACTTTTTTACTGTATAACATTGAAACAGTGGCAAACAGGTTAGTACATAATATAGGGAAGTAAATAAACAATGAGGAAACCTTAGTAATAAACTTTAGATATTATCCGAGTTTCGCTCACCCCACAATAACCTGGCTTAAACCGGATCCCGGAAGAATGACATCGTATTATTTTTTTGGATACGCCCTTCTCTTAACATATCCTTGCGACCCGCGGCGAGGAAACATATTTCCACAACTTTCATCACATCGGGGCAAGACTGCAGTCATATCACGACCGAGAAAGAAACGCGACATCCGAGAAAAAATGGACCAGGGTATGAAGATTTTTCCCAGGAGTCGGAGGTCAGGCCCTGGAATAAATGCGGCGGGGAACGATATTGGCCGTGTAAATAACTCAGAAGAAGAATATAATACGGTAGAAAAGAAATACCTGCGTTATATAAGGTTTCCTTCCTTCAAAAAAAGGAAGCGTGTAATAGCTGCAGTCATAAAAAAACTACATAGCTTTTGTTATATTTCTGTAATATTCGGCTTGCAGTATAGTCAGATACTAGCACCGCAATACCTCCCGGTGTTGCGTGTTTAGTATCACAGGGGCTGCTCAATTTCAAAACACCTCGACTCTTCTAAACCTATTTAATAATCATCATTACTTTATGTGACTGAATAATATATTTTTGTCACGGCCTTCATATCCTTAATTTAATCCGAGTATTGTAACTCGCAAAGGCCATATAGCAAATGGTTCAACTGACCGGGCGAAATCATCTCAAATGAGTCGTTAAAAATCCGACTCGAAAATTATCCGGGTGACTTGCGGGCCCGGGCAATAAATAACGTTTAATATCATCCAGCTCCGAGGTGAAAATCTCATTTTTCGTGTTTTTTTCCTTTCCCTCATTTCCCCTCTTCTTTACACCCTATATTTTTCAAACGAGCCCAGTGACTAAAAACTGCCCGCCCCCGCCACCGCCTCTTCCGTAATTAAGTTCCATTATCTTGCAAAATTAATCTGGAACCTCATTCATTAGATGTTCTCTGAACATAATTTAAAGGAGTCGGCAACGGTGGGGCGGCGAGGAGGCGGAGTGGGGCCGAGGTGGCTGGCGGCGAGACTCCCTGGGATTAAGGCCGAGTAATCCCTGACACCCTGGATTAACATCTGACGTTTACAAAATCGTTCGCCTAATTCCCCCTTGGTACAATGTCTCTTATAGACTTACAAGCTTTCAAGGAAGCCATCCGTAGATGTTACCCTTTCTTTAGTATAAATTATAGAACAATATATAAAAGTAACAATAACGTTGAAGTAAGTAGCGATAAGAGTTGAAGTAAGACTCATAAAATAACTACATAGCTTTTGTTATATTTCTGTAATATTCGGCTTGCAGTATAGGCAGATACTAGCACCGCAATACCGCCCGGTGTTGCGTGTTTAGTATCACAGGGGTTGCTCAATTACAAAACACATCGTATCTTCTAAACCAATTTAATAATCATCATCGAATAATCGAGTTAACAATTAACGCAGAATAGGTAAATACCTACATGTATTGATGAAACTGATAAGAAATCACAATCGAACTAGATAACTTTCGATGTATTAAGAAAACCTTGAACCTTCAATTTACACCCTATTAGAAACATAAAAATTTATAATTGCATATGGTTATTTCACACTTTAGTCGAATTGAAAATAATTTTCAGGGAATCTAAAGTGATGGAGACAGAAGGCTATTGGCTGCAAGAGTTACCCAAGAGCGAAGAGCCGCTGTGCGCTGCGATAGACCCCTCGGCCGACTATAGGTGGATACCTCTGCCCTGCTCTGGACCCCAGGCCGCCGCATTTCTCTGCCAAATGAAAGGTAATCTCAACTTTAAATTCTGAATATCTTGTTAACCCTAGGTAGAGCTGATACGAATTCGTTCATACGAACAGATCCTATTTCGTTATGGACTCATATTGTATCACAAGCTATCCATTTCTTTTAATTCATGATCATTATGTTTACCAATGAGCATACAAAAATAGGTTTTTTAAAAAAAAGATAATTATTGTTGAAACAATTTCCTGCTATACTGGAACCTCAACAACGGGATAGATTCATTCGAAGAACTTCCCAGAAAAATTTGACGTTATTTCGAAGAATAACGTCGAAGAATTTCGTTATTTATCTGCCGCGAAAATTATTTGATTCTTCTATTTTGATAGATGTACATAACATTACAGATTATTAACGAAATGAAAGGAATTAAAATGGAAGAGTGATTTAAAATTAATTATCTTTAATTCCATTTTCACTAGCTCCAGACATGGATTATGTTTTCCGTCGTTTGGGAGAATGCGAACCAGTAAAAAATGAATTATTCGGCATATTTAATCGATTCCCCCAATGATCGCTTAATGTTTGGGCACATTTCAGACAACATGTCACTCTTAATGTGAGTCTGATTGAAATCGACTGATGGAAACGGCGAGCGGGGAGGGTTGAATCGTGAGGAGTGAACTGGAGACTGGCGACTGGGACCAAAGTAACTTTCAGGGAATAAAGAAGTGGCGGCCCGAGTTCTCTACAAGTTTGGTACCAGTTCGGGACCCAAACTCCTTCGGGTGGTTTAAATGGCCATTCGGAGGTAGAGGAAAATGTAAAAAGAACGGGATCGATCCCCAGTAGATTTCAATAACCCAGTTGAAAGAAATCTGTGTGCAACACGTCTAAGAGTTAGAAAGTGTTCCTCTTTGGGAATGATATGGAGACCGCTCGGATCAAACGTGTTTCTCTTCCTGACGCTCTTTATACCACAAATTACTAGCTGTTACGAAGAGCGTTTTCTGAACCCGCAACTCACCGGTGTGTCAGAAAATGACAGGATAATATTTCAAACTCCCTCAACGCTCCACAAAAATATCGGAGACAGCCTAGTTTATAATATCTTACAAACCCCTTTTAAATTTTAGCTAAAATAAGAGTTAGTTAATAAGGCCTGAGAATACGAATAGATAATGGAAACGAACAAATAATAATACAATTTCTTTTTATTATTACATGTATATAAGTATATACACACTATATATATATATATATATATATATATATATATATATATATATATATATATATAAAATAATGAATTTGGAATAAATAATTCCACCTTATTTTCGCCATTCCAAGTATAATTAAATATGCATGAAAGGGTCTGTTTTATGGTTAAATCCATTTCGCCTTTAGCTGTTTCATTTCGGCTCTGGAAACGTAAAGCAAATTTGCACTAAAAGAGTAAAGACTCGACATTTGTAATATCAACCCAGCATTTCTGTGACCTCAATAATCCCGTTGTTGATTATTGTAAAAGCCGGGATGCCTACAATAATTTATTTATATTTATTACAAATTATTTTCTACAGCGCTAATTTTTTTCTACAAATCTCAGTATAACATATTTATATCCATTAAACAGTATGTTGCCGACCACATATCATAAGACAAGACAACGCAACTCTCTCACGGGTGTGAGAGAGCCTGTTCCTGATTCTATATTCCAGTAATAATATTTGTAGTTTCCATGACATATTAGTAATATATTAGGTTATAATGCTGGTCTTTGGCAAACAGCAAGTATAATACGCATTACTACTTCACTATAATTCCACGATTAATACCGACGGTAAGAAGAAGCCGAAAGTGCTGAGAAGAAATAATATATTTAATTGACTAATACCAGGAAATTGCTTATTCTTTCCAGCACAATTAAAATGTGACACTTTTTTCAATGCTGCGTCCTGGAAGCGCCTCTAGTGCAGTTTCAAGGAATAAAATGCTGTAAATTATAGGGAAACATTTTGGTCCATTTTCCTCCCAGCAATTTACTTCCTGAATGGAACCTACTAATCATTAAACAGTATAGCTATTAAACAATATAATTACCCTTTTTATGGCAAGAGGACCTGGTGTTGAAGCTTTTCGAATCCTCATCTACAGAACCTCCTACACATCCTTAAGCTTTTCGCAACTGCATCGTCTACAAATGCTATTACACAAGTGACATGTTACTGGATCAATAGCCACAAGGTTATATTTGCACTTTATTATAGTTAGTTTTATTCAAAATAAAAATACAAGAGTACCGCCCGGTTAACCTCTTACGAATCAACACCTCGACGTTCGGAAATAAATACGGGTGTCATTATAACAGTTGGGAGAATATTGGAACACTATACAAACGAAGTTATATAACCGTCCGACACGATCGATAAGAATCTGTTCCCTTTACCTTCGACAAGACGCTCGAAACCGACCTCGTACAAAACGGAGGTGATAAAATTTAGTAGAGCGTTAGAGAAACAGAGAAGGGCAGATAATTCAGGGCTTAGTAGCAGTAGGACTTGAATAGCGTTATACAAGAGGGCAGGAGAGAATTATAAAGGGATTAGCCCGAGGTAGTGGTTGCACAATTGGCGACTTGCAAACTCCACAAGGTCCGGGCGATACACAATTTAGAGAACTTAAATGGCGGGCGCTATTACTGCCGGGCACAGCTTTTGATGTCGGCCGTGGACCTCGCCGACGGCACTACCAACTCGACGGGCTACCTTTTATTATTCAATAGTCCTCGTTCGGGGCTCCCTCTTCCACCGAATTTATCGCCCATTAAGCCTAAGTAGAGTTGAATTTAAACAATTGAACGCCCCCCCCGGGGGAACCCCGCTTTAAAACGGCCCCACCCCTCCCCCCAATTTACGACCGACGGAAATTCGTTTTAGATAAGCCCCGCTCCCCGGATTCGTTTCTCATGTGGGAATCTATAATTTGAAGTAGGGAAACCAGTTATAGCCCTGTAGGGCCCCGAGGGCTAATGTCTCGCAATTTAATTCAATTCATATTTAGAATATGTATTAGGTATTTGATATAATAATATATGCGCTATAATTATAATATTGCATTAAAATTAAGTTTAATCTACTTGAGTATCATTAAGCAATTTTTTCGGAAAGAGCATTTAATAAGAGCAATTTTCGGATATATTTCTTGAGGTTTCTTATTGACAAGAGAATACATTTTTAGATGTCTTCGGCATGATATAAATAACTGTTGTTCGTTCAAATTAACCGAATATGTGTCAATTAAATTAATGGATTGTTTCAATATTAAGAGAATCTTGGCGTCTTATTCCAAAATATTGGCTTATCTTTATTTGCCAGTAAACATTAAATCGCGATTAAAGAAATATGATTTGTTGACATGAAGATTATTTTAGATAGTGTAGCTTTACAAATGTCACAGCGAATGTTAGCGGCCCTCGCGATCGTTCTATTAATGACACCAAGGTTGGTATAGTCGCAAAGAGAATATATTGTATGATTTTCACAATTAAGTTTGTTAGGCTATAAGATTTTTTTATAAGAATACAAATCTCATAACTGTATATTGTAACTGAAATATTCAAACTGTTAATTGTTGTATTGTATAAAAACAATGATTCGAACTGATATTAGCTATCGTACTTTGTTATTTGACTTTAAGAAATTATGTGAAAAAACGCAAAAAATAATTTTTTGGTATAAATCCAATTTCGGCAATAAAAACTGCAATAAATTATGCTCAATATGAACGGAATGGCCCCATCGGGCCCCAGCAGGTCCAGTGGCACTGCCCTCCTAATGGGAAACAGATAGCGCAACAACGAATTTATGCGTTTATATCTATTTATCGTAACGATCCATTTACGTAACGGCGTAAAACATTTCCTTCCACCTCTAAACCTCAAATGGACTACACTATCGTTTGTGTAAGGGCTCAAAATTTCGAATGCTTTTACACTGTAGATTGATTTTTCCATAAAACAATAATTTCAACACGTGGGTTTGGAACGTAACTCGTGCGGTTTACTTCTCTTTATCTTTACAGTGTACTGACAGTATGCTTCAGTATCTTACTATAATACCAACAAATAAATTCTTTCCTGAGAATTGGGAGAATTAAAATTCCTGAGAATTAAAATCTACCTTTTGTAACATTCAGCATTTTATCTGACGAAGTGACTACGTATTGACATTGTAATTAATTATCAACCCTCTCAATATTATTTGCAATAAATCTCTTGCCTATGATAAATATCAGTATTGAAAAAGCAGTAGGAGCTGAGAAACAATTGGTTGGGAGCTCGTATTATTTCTCACCATGCGTTAACAGTTTACAATTTATTCCCATATGACAGTTTTTCGTTTACCTTTCAATGTTTCGACAAATTTTGTTTGTTTTTGTTTAACTCATTGCCTTTTTTTAACTCATCCACCATTAATGAACTAACATTGAATAAATAAGAAGAGGAAAGGCTAGGCGTTATTGTGTGCAGGTAGGGGTGGGCGTGTTAGAGCGTTCTTTTGAGAACTGGGACGGCTCGCATGTTTTCCCAGGAGCGCCCGTCTGCGACGTCACTTGAAATATAAAACAAAGCCAGAAGCGAAAACGGGGCCGAGAAATAAAAGTCCGACGAAAAGGTAGCTCCGTAAATAAGTGAGTAACGCTTGATAAATAATTTAGGGATGAGAGAGCCCTGGCTTTCTCATCCCGAGGACCACTCCGGCTCGCCTACCTCGCCTTCAGAACTCATGTTAAAATGTATATTTTTACCTTTATTGCTTTTCCAGTATAGTTATTAACCAATTAGGGCGAGCGATGTAGATATTGTGACTTCATAAAATGTATAACAGTCTGAATACTCTGAATACTGATTTTCATTTCTAAATATAATGAAAAAACAGTACTCTTTCGTGAAAATGTTGCTTACTCACATTTTATGTCGAATAACCCATTGGCTAAATTCTCTTCCATAAAATAGGGTATGAAAAAGAGCGCCGAATCTAAGCTAATAATGGGAACATTATACAAACCGCCTATGCCAAGTCGTTTATTACAGTTTTGAAGCATTAAGTAAATCGTAAAAAAGAGTGGAAAAGGGATTGGAATAGGACTCCTAAATTGGCTTAAGAGAGGATGAAGGGGGTGTCCGACGCCTACTTAATAAAATATCGTCCTCGCTAATTCAATAAAACGGCGTTGTTCTTCCCCGAAAACTGAAAGTTGAATTGTTCTCCGAGGCACCAACTGAACTCTCTCCGGCTTGTTTTCGAATGGCCGACCCCACACCCCCCAACCGAGAAAAACTTTCTCCGGGAAGAAAGTTGCCGGCCCCGAATTAAAATTTCGTTTAAAAAACCAGAAGCCAAGAGGAAGAAATAGGACTCAAAGAAGTGAAAGGCAGTCCAAAGTAGAAAAACATTGGCGAATTCTTAATACAGGAAAATAAGATATCGATAGATATCAAGGAATATAATGAGTAGAAATTAATAATTTAAGATTGAATTTTTGCTCGTTATTGACAACTATAAATTAATATTTAATAAGATGTTCGTCATAAAAGTCGTTTTCGTCCCCTAGGGATGAAACTCGTTGCCCACCAACGGAAGGGCGGTAATAACAAGAAGTATTTCCGATGGGAGCTATCCGGGAAAGAGTTTATAGTTCAAGTTATGCAATATCCTCCTCCGTGCAGTTCTTGAAAATATTCTTTGTTGGGAAAGAACTCGCGGAGTAAATTCCGGTCCCCTCGCGGCACCAGTTCCGATTATAATTATTCGCCCTTCGTGAAGACGGGTTCTCAAAAATCTTTTGAAAACTGAAACTTGCCCTATCCTCCCGGTTGTTGAAAAAGTTTGTTGTTTACGGGAACCCCCGAAGTTGAAGTTCCTCTACGACTTTAAGGGGGGAGGGCACAAAGCGAAAGCGCGGGGCCGGACAGCTTTGCCCTCTACAGTTGCTAAAAATCGGCATTCCCTTTGATCGGGGCCCGGGCATTGTTTCGGGAAATCTGGAAAAGCTGTCTCCCTCCCGCCAACGCTCCACGTCGAAATTTCTGTTATTGGATTTAGCCAAAACTCTGGTTTTGGTTATATTTTCGGCAGGACCATAAATTTTCTGGTTCTCTCTAAATATAAAAGAAAACGATTAAACCGACGTAGCAGAAAATTTGTATATTCTATTTTGAGAGAGAAAATATTTGATAGATGTTTAGCAAGACATGTAATAAGATATATAATTTGAACATTCTTTACGTTAAACCATTTACTGTATGAGCTCCACTAGGCAGATTTTCGGTAGTAAATCTTATTATAACTAGGTATAGTATGAAAGGCTTATTCACCTCAAACCTTAAAATGTATCGGTTCGACCGCCGCTCAAGTTGGGTAAAGTATGAATGGAAAGGAAAAAAGTATATTTACAGTCAGCCATATGGGAAGGATAAATTTCACTAACCTAGTAGGAAATATAATATTGGAGGAGCTCAACATTCCATTAATCTTTTTCCCACTTCGATATTCACTTTTCTTCGGACGTTTATCCCCTCCTCCCCACCATCCGTTTATCAAGTCTGTCGAGTGGCAATATATGTACCTTCCCGAACGTTATTACACCGGCAACACGAAGCATTCTCGATATATATACGCGGTAATTCTGAACTACCACCTTATTCCAAGGTTTTATATTTATTCGAAAGCATTTTCAGCTGAATATTTTCAGTTTATCGCGAAGAAATATTGATGCTTCTGAACAAGGGTCCAAATTTTATAAAGCAGTATAGCAGTTGGGAACTTCAAACTGGAAATACTCCTTGTATATTAAAACTAGCTAGACTAGCAAGACTCGCTAGAAATCTAGCGATTAATCATATTAATTATAATACATATAGCTAATTTGGTTGGCAAGTATTGCAAGTTATTGATGCATCAAATTTTGTCATAGTGACTCCGGATGCTCCCGGTTGCTTCTACTTTATCCGGACTACCGCGTTAACTTCCCGGGGTCACCGATGTCCCAGCTTTCTCCCTAGAGTACGCCGACTCTCCCTGTTCTGAAGTAGCGGCGTTCCGGCCGAACACCCCGGTAGCGGTGTGTGGGGCAAGTCTAGGGAAAGCGCTAAGACGGCCAATGCCAGCGGAATATTTTAATAGAAATTATAATCCTTCTCCCTCTCTCTCTCTCGCTCTCTATCTCCCGCTCCCTCTACCTCTCCCGAGCTCGTTATCTTTTGAAGGGAACCACCGTCCAAGAGTAATTACGGCGAGAGACACTAAAGCGGTATAAAGGTTTGTTGGGGTTCTCTGGATATTAGATGACTGCTCGAGATAGAAGAGAAATATGAATCGAACCTAATGGAAACTCTGGAGGTATAAATTAGAGGTCGATTGTTTCCACTTGAAAAGGGTGCGGGAGAGAGACAGTTGTGCTCCCCGTGTAATGAATATTCGGCGTGAATGGATACCCTTTCCTCCAGCTTTACCTCCTGCAGAATCGAAGCGAAGGATGATTGTCTACAATTGTGTAGATATTAATGGAATATACTGTATAGGCATACTGGAACCACTCGAGGTATTGTTTGATGAATTATTGAACCGAAAATCCCCCGTGACTAATTTATCCAGTTTGTTATTAAATCTCAAATACCGTAGATTTCTTGTGTTTCTGTCTCCTCTCGCTGGTTTGGTGTTTTGCTAGACCGGTTTCGGCTGCTCGCCATCTTCAGTAGCGGTGTTAGTCACTTTGGCACT
Source organism: Lethocerus indicus (assembly GCA_019843655.1). Taxonomy (NCBI): domain Eukaryota; kingdom Metazoa; phylum Arthropoda; class Insecta; order Hemiptera; family Belostomatidae; genus Lethocerus; species Lethocerus indicus. The sequence goes on along the minus strand of JACDQD010000005.1, from coordinate 16,602,026 downwards.
TTGGATGTTTTTTGCACATCCTCACTGCACTGTCAATGTCACTTGTACTGTGGTGGTTGTCTGTCTTGTGTATATATATATATATATATATATATATATATATATATATATATATATATGTCTTGTTATTGTGTTTTTGGCGGATGTTGTTTGTTTTATTTGGGTTGGGAGGGATTTTGTTAATCGGTTAAGTCTTTGTCGGATTATCGGTCAAATATAAATTTGATCACAGGAGTGGTCACAATTATTAGTTTCTGTCTTCCAAATTTATAACAGGAAACCTATCTGGTATTGTGTATTTACAATCATAAATGTTTTCCTGTTGATCCAAAATTTATTGATAAAAGTTTATTTTTAGTAATCTAATTAATCTGTGCAAGTGCACTCAACGAACGATTTTTGTAAAACAAGCGCCACAATAACACTTGCGCCTAACTGCAAAGACTTTTGGCAAGGGGTGGTAGGGTCCTCTCGACTAGCTAGAGTAAGGTCCACAAATTCAAATGTCCTCTATATTTATTATCAGATGCAAAAGTGTATAATATATGATTTGCAGAAAGTTTAGGGAAAGCGTACATATGAAATACTTTGGTCTGAGAGGGGGGAGGTAAATTGGTTAGAGGGAAAGGAATTTCAGAACAAATAAAGCCAGAAATAAAGGAGCTGAATACCACTAAATAACCAAGAGGATATTGGGATCCGCAGCAAACAATATCATTCGATGGGGTTTTTCCCCTCCGAAGTAATATGAATTCTGTCCACTTGTATTGGACAAACCTCGGATAACAGTTGTATGAAATTCCTCTTCGGCAATGCAAAAATTCCGCTGGAACCGGAAAGAGAAAAGCAGCTCAAGGAAAATTATTATACTTGATAGGTATCTCAATGAAATCATTCGTAATATAATTTTACTTTTATATGAAGATAAAGTAGGCGACATTTATTACAATTAAAGACGCTCTATAGTAAACGCAGGTAATATCTAATACACCTTCCTTTGCTTTGTTTCAGTTTGTTTGAAATTGCAAAGTATAAAACTGCGTATTAATGAGATTTCCGTCGATCCGTAAATTTTTAGTGAACAAAAGCCTGAGCGATCATTTATAATTACCATTATGACGTCGGAGACGGCCAAGCTACCAATTTAATGAATATTCCATCGGTAGAATGTCATTCAATGTTTTTTCAAGAGGAAAAAACGTTCAAACGCATTGTGTATTTCGGCGTTCGATATTAAGGGACTAAAGTATATTAGGCTTTAATCATTTAAAGGTATGTCCAACAACTCAATGAGTTAATGCATAACCTAACGATTTCCTCTTATCCTATTGTGTTATGCAATATACTTGATTGAATTCCCATGTCTGATCGAGCTATATTCGATATTCGAGTGTTATGCTTCAAATTCCTAAATGGAGTTTCGGCCACATTTAGGCCAATTTTCGGTGTACTAGTGTGTTCGTCCACTTTTTCAGTTGAAACCAGCCCGATTGATTTCAAGAATACAGGGAATCTAGGAATTAGCTACAGATGGTCTATCCGGATTACACGTTATCTGTAATGGACTCTTTTCCAAAGATCTAGAGCCACCGGCATATTGTCCACTGCCAGGGGCCGGGGGGAAGAGATAGAGCCGGGAAATTGGAGAGAGTCGGTGGAGCGGAACATAAATTGAACCGAAGGGTGGGTAAATATTGAAATTTATTATCGGCCATTACAGCGGCCATTACTTAAATTTAGTGTTGACCCCAGGAAACCAATTAGAGGACCAGTCAACTGACTTACTCTATTGACCTCCCTTCCATTCCCTTCATTATATCAGCCCCAACTTCACCAATTTAGTATTCCGAACATTCGGCGTCGTTAGTTTCTTTTCCGAAGTACTCAGGCTCGGATTTAATGCCGGTGTACTCTTCCTCTTGGCCGAACTTCAATTTCATTTTTCGGTTAAATACGAGTGGAAAAATATCTAATTGATATCGTCACAGCGAGTTTCAGGCATTTGTTCTGTTATCTACAGTATTTTAAATTTCCGATAACCAAACTACGCCGGACTTTAATCATTTATTAAGAAATGTTAATAAATAGAAAAACCAACCAACATTTTATTTACCTCAACAATAATTTATTTTCAAAATATATTCCCTCTAAATGCAACCCACTTCAACATCATCGGTTTCCCGTAATAAAGAACCAACCCGAATTGAATAATGGCTGGGCGAAATCGCATTGTGGACTGCTCAATAAATTAGTTTGGAGACATTGTGGCCGGCTAGGTTGCTAACCAACTTGTCGGCGGCCGGGACCCTTTGTGGCCGGGACCGAGCCCCTCGAGGAAGGGGCCTTCGCCCCTTCAGAACCGCCCCCTACCCCTCGCCCGACCGCCCTTTCGGCTGTTCCGGCGATATTTACTTCGTTTTTAAGGCAGAGTCCCTGCGCTCCACTATAGGGGAAGAATTTAATTACCCTCTTAAGCACCCACCGAAGAATGTCACTACATTAATATATTCAGTCATTTATGCTAAATGGACAGATTTAGAGCGTAGACGAGAATTTGGTCATTCCATTACGATGCTGACATTTAGTGGATATTATAGATATTAAGTATTCAAACACAAATTAAAGTCTCCGTAAAAATACTGTCTTGGAGTGAATTAACAAAAGAAATTTCATATTTAATCATCAAATTCTGTCAATAAAACATACGTTAATAATTACAATTTCATGTTATTAACTGCACAGAACTAAATCTGAAGACGCGACAATTTCTTTGTCCTTTTGGGCATATTAGGGGGTTCAATTGTTGATGTTACATGCAACATTATTACATTATCATTACTAAATGAACGAATGCCGTGTATATTTCAGTTCCTAATTTATATAAATCGCGAATAATATACTAGTATGCACGTGGTATGTAGTAATAAATACCATACACAACAAATATTTACAGTAAATATATAGATTCATTTTAAATACTCCCGGAAGAATAATTCGCAATTTACAGACACTAAATAACAGTAAGTTTAGTCGACCGTAAATTCAACTTTAGAATGGCTGATTAAACAAGGAGAAGTGCGGTAATTAGAATGGTACTACTTATTTATGAACTGGCGGGTTAAGTGGCAATTCATCTTGTAATAAGGCGGAGAGTAGAGGTGCAACCGGTCTGCAGCACCTGGCCCCGCTTCCTTATTCCCTTTTACAATTAAATACGGCCCTCCTTTCCTATTGGATTTACGTCTGTCGCCCTCTGCAGCTATGGGGGGGGGGTATTTCCCCTGGTTGTGTTTCAAACTGACAATGAGATTTGGCAAATAGTATATTTTATCGCTTCCCATTGACCCTTTACAACTTTTATGTCAATAAAACGAAAATAAACCTTTTTTTAGTTATTGTAATACGATTACAAACTCTTCTGAGGCTTATAGTAGGGGATAATAGAAAGTAAAGACCTTGTTTATTGAAGCCATGCAGTGCTGGATTGCAGTTAACAGCAATTTTAACAGGAATAAGGAAGCTTACTTCGATCTTATATTATTAAAGTGGGACTCCTTTTAAAGTTAGTCTAAAATGTTGGCCTTGCTTCGACCACGGTTGGATATATATATATATCGAGAAGAGAACTTCGAAAAACTTCAGCATCTCGAACTTAGGAATTATTAAGTTAAAATTTAGATAATGAGGATGCGAGAGGAGGGATCACTGCTCGTAACATGTGTTACTCGATTGATGCGACGATTGTAACGTTCCTTAGAAAAATGCATTCGGAAGGAAAAAATTCAATATTCAAGAACAATGAAGCTGGGCAGGGTCGGACACGGAACAATGAAATCTCCTTTAGGCAAAGCTTCTCCGGCAGGTATACAGGAAAAAAATGAAGAATGTTCAAGAATATTCGAAAGGGTGAGTGCCTGACACCTGGGACTACATAGAAATGGAGTAATTGTGGTTTTGTTTATAAATTCTGGTAGGGTAAATTGGTTTCAAATCCGATTCGAAACTGTTTCTTAGCTTAGCCCTCCTTCTCAGAGAGGGTGTTGAAATAAAAGAATCCCGGCCCCCGCTCCCGCCCCCATTGCCCATTTTGGTCGGCCGGGGGCATTCAATCTGTGTAATTGGAGCGCCAACACTATTAAGGGAGGCCACTCTTACCCCGTCCCCCAAGTTTTCCGATACCCTCATTCCAAAGCAACGGATTCCGGATCGTTTGGCCTGCCGGAGCGCAATCGTTTTAAAAATACGAGTGCCGTCTCCCTTAGAAATAGCGCCCTCCCTCCCTACTTAGATCGATCCCCGCAAACGTGCAAGTCAATCTAATTTATTTCCCTACTTACCTGGGGATAGCAAATGGTCCGACCTCCGGTATTAACGAGGAAAAGAGCGGGACTGCAAGAATGCAGTGCAGTTTCCGTAAGGTTTGAGGGGTTGAGAAGTATTACGTCCCGGAAGAGGTTAAGCTAAAAATCAATGACTTCCCCGAGTTCGGTTTGGACCGGTACGATGCGGCATCGAATTAGAGGACTCAACTCAAGTTCCTCAACCCCCCATCATCCCGAAGTTAGAGCGGATCTTTGATGGGGGCATCGAACATTTCGACCCCCCACTGGGAATGACCCGCACTCTAAGTAAAGTCAACTCTCCCCCTTCAGCCGTACTAGAGACCTCTATGAAGTTTCAGCCAAAATCCGACTTTGTCCCAGTGGCTCCTCCTTTTCCCTGTAGAAAAAGATATTTATTATATATATATATATATATATATATATATATATATATATATATATATATATACATTTATTGCGTATGTGTATTGTTTATAATCAAGCTTCTGCCTAAGAATGAAACAAATACCAAGTATATAAATAATTCCTTTGTTGGAATAAATTGCTGTAAATCAATAAATCGATTATTTTTAACGTCGATAATTTAATATTAGGGTGGGGATTAATTAAATGAACGAATAAAAATGGGAGTTTGGAAAAAATCTAAATTTTCCAGGGAACATCAGAGGTCATTTAAAGGTCGCCCAGGCACGTAGGTCACCAGTTAACATTGAAATCTGATTAATTTTTCATCTTCCACATAAAGATCCACAGAAATTCTAAATTGCATTAAGTATTTGGTGACCGATAAGTATGATTAATGATACAAACAAATATAATTCATGAATTGTGGGTTGCTTTCAATCATTAATTCGTCTTGCAAACACTGTTTCAGCCAGTACCTTGTGTTAATTTCGTGTTCATATATTAGCTAATTACTGGTGCTTTTAAATGCTTTCACACGGGTGAACATCGATCACGCCTGACAGAACCGTATATACGGTATTCCAACCCCTCGCAGACTATAAAGCGGCATTCTAAATTAGTAAAATAATATATTAATATGTAAAACACACTCGTTTGTATTTTCTCACGATAATAGAACATCTGAGAGCAGGTTGGAGTGATATCTAGTTTATACCCAAAGGAATTGATCTTATTACGAGATAACTAACAGCTGCTGGTAACAGATAGGTTAAACTTCGAGTCGGGCAGGAAATACAAACCGGTTGTAAAGTGTCGGTTTCGGGCGATGTTTTGGTCGTGGGCGAAATATGGGTTGGGCCGAGTAATGGGGCTGAACCTCGGGCCCAATTGGGAGCGGAGGTGAGCTCAATTTGACTCGAAAACCGCGCCTCACAATGGGGCGGCTACCGGCAATGGCCTCGAGATCAACAACAAAAGAGTCGTCGCTCCCTCTTCCCTTGAATAATTCTCCGGCTCTTGACACTACGCCCGGCCCTCCCCCCAAAAAAATACCTACGCTTTTGTTAAAAACAGAGAGAACGAAAAAAAAACTGTATCGCTGTTAGATTGTGCTCGCCGAGCGCTCCGCAGTAGTAATTCAAGTGTAAAAAAGGGGTTTAAATGACGGCTACCGGATAGCATCTAATCCATTTACCTTTTTTTTACTCTATTCACTACACTCCGAGCGGAATAATTGACCGCCTCTCTCGACTCCAAATTAACTGAATTGCCAAAAAACAACTTTAAAACCCTTTAAACAATCTTAAAATTATTAATTTATATGGATTTCGACAGGTTTCAAGCTGTCAAAACTAAAACAAGCAACATAAGTAATGCAATAATATAAGTGCGATAGTCAAAACCTACTGGAACAAGAACATCTGGGGCAACTTTTGCAAAGAGAGCGGTGTTACAAAAAAATCTATTAAATGAATACTATTAAAACTATAAAATTGACTGCTATCGCCCCTAATATCCAACTTACATATATATATATATATATATATATATATATATATATATATATATATATATATACCCAAGCAATAAAAAAACAATGACAGAGTCGCTTTGTTGTGGCGAGTTTCGTGTGTGTTTAAACCAATGCAAGGCTCTAAGCACAGGATCACCTCTCTTTTCGGGAACACCCTTCACTTGAAGTAAAAGGGACCTTCCCTTAGGTAAACTTTCTTTTGTGCAAAGGGATTCCCACAGGAAAACCTAACCCTATTTGGGTGAGGACAAGAGCCATCCACAGACCTCCCACCAAGTAAAACAAAACCGGTAAGCAAAATAAAATAGACAGTTCTGTAATATATGTAAATGTTCCAATGATTTCACTTATTGTATTGACCAAGGTAATAGGACGAAAACGTGTAGACGGGAAAGATTACCACGAACCATTGTATTTTAAGATACCTCTTAAAGAAACCCGCTCGAATATTTCTCAAATATAAGGCATACTATTATACCGCTATTATATTTATAAATGTGATGTATACTTTAGTGGAGGCATTTTTTTGTGTATTTTTTATTCTTTCGTTGTAATTTTTTCGGGGCGTTGAAGATTCCAAGCAAAACGATTCTCTACACAACATCCCCGCCGCTGAAACGGAAAGAGAAGTGCGGAAATGACGCGTTTAAAAACCGACCGAATAAAGATATTTAACAAGTCATTAATCAAGCCAACCTCCCTCGAATGAAAAATGGGACTGTTCCGCGTTCTAGAAAAGTTTGGTCAGAAAAAAAACACGATTAATTACTTTCAAAGGCATTACAGGAGTTTCGCTACTGCTTTTCGCACGGATACGACCATTGTCCGGAGGAAAATCGGCAACGCCGCCATATCTACCGCGTCCACTGCAGGCGTCCTATCCAGGGTGGTCTTGGATTTTGAAATGTGATACAATTTAATGACCCTGCTCGCCTCTGCTAAGCGGATTAATATTTAACGACCTCACTGGCCTGGAAACAGTGCCTCTCATATAACATATATAAACAGTGGTTCATATACAACTTTCAAGATGAAAAGGTGACTTGTTCTTAAATGAGGAAACGTAGCCCTAGTGAAGATTGGCGGGGAGAACTCGATGAAGAACAGACATTAAGAAACCAGATACCAAGAGGTATGAGCATTTTATTGTGTTTGTCCCTTATTTTCGAGTTTAATATTGCTTTGTTATACTTTGCCAGAGGTACCTTTTTTAAATAGTTGGCACGCTACATGTCATTAGTCCTATAAGACCTAGACAGGTGGTTTATTAGTGCCTATAAGATATAGTTTATGTCTAGTACATACGAATAATAAAACAAGAAATAAAATGCCTTCCTCCTGGAACATATATTGATAAGATATATTAAACTACTGAGACGGTATACTAAACAGTGATTAATGTGTCTCTGTGACGGAGTTCCGTTCACAGAAGCGGGGCCAACAAGCCTTTTGAGGGTATGAAATATAAATGGATTTTGATATTTCGAAGAACACAAGATGGCATCTGAGCAGAACGAATATATTACTGCGCCACTTCACAACTATACTCGTTCCCTGTGACGTTCTTTATTTCTTAATAAAACAGAATGGTACATGGCTATTTCATTTTTGGAATATTATTTGCAGCAATTATTCGGTCAGTTTTATATTAATATACTCTTAATATTAATGTAAATAAATATAAAATTTAGCTGCTAGGGTTAGAGAACCCACCACGTGGTCGACTGTGCGAAAGAGACCATCCCGAAAGTCTTTCCACCACTCCTGTTTACCAAAGCAGTTTACTATTACGTGTTAATTTAACTATTAGTTTACCTATTACCTGTTGTTAATAGTTAAGATTTCGATTCTATTTGCTATTTTTGTGAGAGGTCTGGACAAATCTAGAGGGGTGGGGGAGTAAAGCGGCTGCAGGCTGGCTCCAATAACGGCTCATAAAATGCCACATGTGAAAGATTACAGTTAGGATCCCCTTTTTAGACTTTCCCAGGCCATGGGGTAGAGAGGTTTTATGAGGGGTGTGAGACTACCCCGCTCTTCGGTAGCCGGCTCTCTCAGTAACCGTACAGTCGTTGTGAAGTGAAGTGTGAATATAACATCTTACAACACATTCCGTTGATTATTTTCCTCACCCTTATTTAAATTATATACCAATGAGCATATTTATAAGTACCTCACTTGATTAGTCTGCTGACTCCAGAATTTATGTTCTAAACAATATATTTCAAAGGTTAGTTTGCATTTCAGAGTTAATTTGCGCATTAATAATTACTTGGTAAAATCACAGTTAACGCTCCTAGGGGATCCCCACTTCTACGTCTAGTTTTCATATCCTATGTTCCTAACCAATCTCCAAGATCATAAGGGATGTTGGAAGACAGGTGATGAGCTGTAACATTAGTTATATTTTATATAGCCTAACCTAATCTAAGTAGGATTGGGTGCGTAAACTGGGAATCGGGCAATTACTTTAATAGTGCTTAACAAATAGGTAAAAAATATAATCTTAAAAACTACTTTTTATGTCATTTACCGGAATTAAATTGGGCATTGTAAAGAGAACCAAATTTCAAGGCGCCGTGGCTTAGTTGGTTAAAGCGCCTGTCTAGTAAACAGGAGATCGTGAGTTCGAATCTCGCCGGTGCCTTTCTTTTTTGCCAATATATACTTTTTCGCTCTTTCGTTTATAAATAACTACATATTTGGTTAATAACGTAAAACTGTTTGAGGAAATTATAGTTAATAACATATTATGAATAAAATAACATTAAAATTTAAAGAAAAGACATTTTAAGTAATCATTAACAACTATAAACTGAACTCACCTCTCAAGTCAAATTGGACATTTTGGAGATCTGTGGGAACAAATATATTTTTGACAAGCAACCATAAGTTCCCCTCTACGTATTTTCCGCCCTCAATGTTGCACTGTATTTAACGAACAGATAAATGAAATTTGTGAAGAATAACTAATACTCGTGTAATGAAATATAATGGAAAAAGTAAGCGCATAATAATTTATTAGTTTTCTTCTTATGGCAACCTCAAGGTCACCACTCATATCAGGTCACTCATATAAGTGAATGCTGTAGTCCGACTATATTTCATTGAGGCACAAAGATAAATAATTTACACATTATTTAAGATTAATTTAGTGACATAACAATAAAACATGTATGTACTCATATATAATTTTGTATACCTCTCGAGATAGACCAGTGATAGAGAAGTTGGATTAGAGGATAGTTTATAGTGAGGAATCCCCACCCCTCAATGATCTCCCCTGACTAACTAATTATGAAGGGACCGAGCAGCTGGAGTATTTCAGAGATGGCGTCAGGTAGCGGAGTGAGCCTTGAAGAGAGGTGCCGCCAACGATGAGGCCCAACTAGCTCGCCGGAGAGTGCGGGCTATTAGAGTTGGAGCCCGGAGGACTGGTGGTGATGGGAGAATTGCCCCCGGGAGAGTGAGAGAGAGAGAGAGAGAGAGAGAGAGAGAGAGAGAGAGAGAGAGAGAGAGAGAGAGAGGAAGGAGGGATTGGAATGGAAGTGTTGTGCGGGGGGGGGGCAGAAGTTATAATGCGGTTTGGGACGACGCCCCCTTATCGGAGCAGCGGTTGCAGAAAGTTCGGAGGGGGCATATTTATATTGTCGGACTCTTGTTGGTAAAAGTGGAGAAATACGGTCGGATAATGTCCCGGCTGGCATAAAGGATTGGCCGCAAAACGCCAATGAACTCCTCCTCCTCCTCCTTCAGATGTTACCCTGAAGCAGTTTGTCTTTGAGGCAGGCCACGATTTCGGCCTGTGCGTCGGGTTCCCTGCAATTTGGTCTAAGAAAAAGTATTTTTCAGTTTAAAACTTCTTTTTACTTTTCATCTTTCATTAGGAGTTCAGATATTAGTTGAAAACTATACCTTGTATACTTGTATACCTGATACTTGTATTAATTATATAATTACTCATTGGCCAAACACACTATGCATACATATGCCAATTTTTATTGAAACAATATCCAATTTTAATGCTGAACATTCCATCATAATAAATTACTACTTCAGTAATGTATTGGTAGAGTTTAAACATCAAGTCGCTTAAATCGGCCATAGTTTATTTTTCCAAAGAAAAGGAGAACAGCACCAACGAAATGTGTTTGTTTCTTGATTGGCTGGTGGAAGTGATATGATGAATACATTTTTTTATTACTGATATAACTTATACCTGGTACTCATTTATGTTTAAAAAAAACTAAAACTAACGCAATGTCCAAAACTAGAAAAAATACTGGAGGTATACTTTCCGGTATTAGGTTATAACATGTTGAGATAATTGCAAAATGTACCGAAGTATTTGTATGCAAATGTATGAAAGGAAATTATGCAAATTAGTCGCTTATTGTGCAGCCCTCACTTTTTGTACACCAACAACACACTTAACGTTTTATGAAACCTACTTTAATTTCTATGGCGCTCTGGCGATACGAAATAATGTTTTTATGTACATATTGTTCTGTATGTCGGTAAAGAAAGTGAAGATGGAGACGGACAAACACAGAAAGGAAGCGGGCTGGGGTCTAAAAGGGGTGGAGTTGGTAAGGGGGAGGAGGAGTAGTAGAGGTGGAAAGCTAAAGGCCCTAAAGGCAGAAGTTGTAATGAGGTTTAGGGCCGTCTCTTCTCGTCGAGGCCCCCGGCGGATTCGCTTAATAGGGCCGCTAGGGCCGGCCGACTCTCTGCAAAACATCTCGCCATATTTCAGTAGCCCAATCTCGGCATCCGGACAATAACTCCGCTCTTGATATTTCTACCTTTAGGCCCGTTTCTTTTTTATTAGATCAAAAAAAATAAAGGGTAATATACAGAGTACATTCCGGCGGTTAGTTACGGAAAATGTATTCATAAATTACACCTCGTCAATGAACCTTATTTAAATTCTGTACAATTTTATGATATTTACGAATGGGGAGAGAGCAGGGAGTAGGCACGGTAATCTTATCTATTGCTTTGAGGAGCACTCGCAGTTTAAAATGCTGCTTACCGAAGAAAAACTTATCCCACAGTGAAGTGGGGACTGTGTTGCAAGGGTTAGAAGTCGAGGTAGAGAGAATAGAGGGCTCCCTTGCTTTTCCAGACCCTTTTTTTATTCAGGCTTTGACCTTAATCCTCAAAGGGAAAATAGTAAAACATTGGGCCACTCTGAAAATCCCCTAAATTAGCTAAGAATGAAAATTAGTTTCATGGTCATAGATGAAATATATTTAAAATGAATGATGAATGAAAAATATATTTAATCATATTATAAAACGTATTGGATTATTGAAACAGACGAATGCCTATAGAAACTGAACGATATTTAAATACATGTAATAATTTGACCAAAATAATGTAATGCTAACGAGTTATGCCGTAGGACTCACAGCAGATAAGAAAAAGTTAGAAATCGTAGAAAATAACGGGAAGAGAGTTCAAACTTTATTTATGAAAAAGTTTAATTAAGAATGTCAACTACCATTTTTGAAATTCAATTTCAAATTTTAAATGAGATAAAGTTTCGCTGTAAACATTCCCCCATTTCTTGTGCACAAAATGAAATTGCATAAAAGAACGATGCTAATGCAAGCTATGAATATTAAGAATTCTAATATGTTGTAAGAAGAAACATCAGTAAATGATCATTAAAACTAATTTATAAATTTTTACTGATACTTAAGTGGGATAATCCACACTACACCTAAATTAATTATAGTAGAATAAAGTTAATTGAAGTATGAAAACTGAAGATTAATCATATTGAGATAAAGGAAAGATAATCGCTTTTGGACAAAATTTAATTCTTGTTACTCTTTTACTCTGATTATCATTCATACTCGCCGTTTTAATCACCCAACTGCTCACAATTATTAGGTTCTGACTTCCAAATATATGACAGGAAACCTACCTGGTATTGTGTATTTACGATCATAAAAGTTGTACTGTTGATCCAAAATTTATTGAAAAAAGTATATTTTTAGTAATCTAGTTAATTAGTGCACCGAACGAACTTTAGTTGAGTAGGCAACCACCACACTCAAGTGACAGTGACAGTGCAGTGAGGATGCGCAAAAAACATGCGAAGTGCCAAAGTGACTTAACACCGCTACTGAAGATGGCAAGCAGCCGAAACCGGTCTAGCAAAAAACCAAACCAGCGAGAAGAGACAGAAACACACAAGATCTACGATACCTATATTATATATTGGCCGTTAACATGTTTCATAAATGAAAGCTTAGTTTGTGACCAAGGGGGTTGCTCCTTGAACCTTCTTGAACAAAGTGTCCTAAGAAGAGCAGAGCGTGCTCTTGGTAGATAGTCGGGAGCTTACAAATGCAAGCCACTCCAACAGTGTCTGACTACGAAGGATTAATGTGAGCCACGCCTACCTTCGGCTCTTCGACCAGGCTGAAGTGTGAAGTTTTATAACTTAAATCCTGGCGCATACGAAGTTTAGTGAAGAGCTGGCAGCTACTTGCCGAAGTTGTCGAGAGTTGAGTTTAATTAAGATCAACAAATTAAAAGGGGAGGGTCCGAGGATTTTGGGTTAATCTTATGTGGAAGGGCCCGCGCCCACTTCCTTGTTCTTCGCCAAACTGCGTGTAAAATGCATCGCCGCTTTAGTGCCAAAGTTTCTATTTCGAAACCGTCACTCATAATTACAGGACAATTTTAAATTGATGAAAATGTAAGCCTCTTCTTTTCTTTGTATCATATTAGGCACAATTCCTGAAGGAAAATAGGGCGATCTATACCGTTGAAAATAGAATTCCAAAAGAATGCAGAATATTTAATCATATTATTGAAAACAACACCTTGGTGACTGCAACTTTTTTTTGTTAGTTAAACATTCTTTATTTTTACATGCTAAGGTGGATTGAGGTGGATTAAAGTTGTTTAATGTCGAATTAAGTGGATTAAGGCGGATTAGGTTAGAATTAGGTGGATTAAAGCTGAGTAAGATTGATTACTAAAAGACAGGTTATATTTTTGAGGGGTATATTGACATTTTATGTAACTACAAATTATTACATATTATTTTGTAAATTATAATATATAATTTTCAGTATAGCATCAATTTGAAATTTGTTACAATCTCATACAATTAAAAAGTGCAATTATTCCAACGTAATAGTATGACTACAGAGTTATTCTTCTCATCTGCTTTTGTCTCATGCATACAAATCACTTAATATTTATATTTAGACACCTTATCGCCTCATTAAAGCGGCCATTAAGCGATTATATAACCCGATTAATGACGACTTTCCGTATTATTATTTTTTCCATCAAAGGAAAAGGAAAATTTCAATTTGTAACGAGCATCCATAGTCTATTTAACGCAGTTTTTGAGTGAACTACAAGCGGGTGGTTATTTCATTATTCAGCGTAGGTACGCAGTATCGGGCAAAATCGTGGGAACCTAACGGGTCCAATATAATTAGTACAATTACCAGCCGGGCCTCGCGTCCCGATAAAGAATTAAATAAACAAACACGTCTGATTGGAAACCGGCGGCTAATTGATATCGATCACTTGATTATTCTGTTAATAATGGACGGAGAGGCTTGTTCATTATACAAGTTTTTTCCTCTCATCTTTCCCGGTGGTATGAAATATTCAGGACGCCGATTTGATTGCCACGATCATGCCTTGACCTAGTCACGAGTAAATTATTTATTACGTAAGCCGTTTTAAAAACGGTCAAATAATTTTAGATTAACACGGGACCGCGTGCTAAGACGAGTCAGTACTCAAATACTCTCTGGTATGGAGATGCTCTCTGATACATACTCACTTATACTGATACTGATATATACACTCTGAAACAGTATATAGTATATAGTAACAGTGTAGTGTTGGTATCGAAAATCGAACGAGCGACCGCATAATTTCTTTTAAAAACAGATTCAATCCTTGTCTTACACTCAGGGACAACGAAGTGCCAGCATAAACGTCTATAAATTCTTCAATTATGGTAATACCAATAAGGCCGTTTATACGCTACCTGGGGCAACATTTTTCGCTAGGTTTACAGTGCACGTGGAATCCCCATACCCGACTCAAAATAATCGACTTAAACCGAAAATTTGGACTTCAAAGACCATTACTAAAACGGATATCAAAATTGACCTTAAGTAACAAACTAAGCCCAGTTCATGTTGTTCGCTAAGTTTATATACAAAGCGATACTAAAACCGACATGGACATACGGTATAGAACTATGGGATTCCATCAAGACATCCAACATCGCTCGCATGCAGAGATTCCAGTCAAAAGTCCTTCGTACCATCCTGAATGCTCCCTGGTATGTTTCTAACCACACAATTCACCATCCTCATGGTCGGGGGAGGACCCCGCTGGGCCCTCGGGTACCTTTGCTCCGACCCCCGCTAGCCGGTCTTCACCCAACCACTTCCCCGACTTCGATGAAGTCGCAAAATCCCGGTTCCTGAAGTTCCACTCCCGCCTTTCTTCTCATCCTAATCCACTCGTTCATTCTCTTTCCTCTCTTACCCATCCATTATCCCCCCAGCGTCGGCTTAAACACCGCTGGCCTAGAGGACTTCTTAGCCCTTAGATCAGAATTGTTCTTGTGTCAAAAGTGCCATAATTGGGTGGTCTTTTATCTCGAGGCTCATGTGAAGAAATACATACAGCATTTGTACTTATAACATTCAGTTGATTGTACGAAAATAAAAGGCTAAAAAAAAAGGTTTACAGGTGCGCAGTCGTTTCAGTGGTCTCCGTTTAAATGTATGAGTCTCGGCAAAAAATGTCATGTTGCAAAAGAAGGCAGCATTATACCCCACCGGCAACAAAGATAGTTTCAATACTACTGGAATGATGGCACCTTAGTAACTCCGCTAATTATAAGATCTTTTCCCTCTTAATAAGGTGTCGTGTTATCTTAATATCTACGGCAGAAGTACTAATTGTGGTTTCTTATATATGTTGTATCTGTATTGTTTCAGTACCTAGCTGGGCCGAACGCGAGGATGGGTGCATGTTGACGTCGCTGCCCTCTCTCACAGTGACTTTCCTCCCGGAACAAGGCGCCATAGAGTTGGTGTCCGACTGTGGACTGGAAGGGACAAGGAGAATTGCCTGCAAGGGACAAGCTGTAAGTAAATTCGGCATTCGCATTTTTTAACTGAACATTTTAAGACTAACCGAATTGTTATAGTTACAGCGCATGGAAAATTCAATCCATGATTCTGATACATTTTTTAAAATGTAAACTTCTACATCGGTTCAACACGAAACTATGTACTCATTTTTGAATCTCAACGATGCAATATTACTGCTCACAATTTTGGTACTTCGGTTGATACACTAAATCACACGTAGCCCCAGTTGAGAGATTAGCAATATTAAAACAACAAAACAATATTTACGTTCCAACAAAACACATTCCAACACCGTTCTAGTTACGAAATATGAAGAATGGAACCGGCGCAATGATTTTATACTTTATAGAACCACGATGAGATGATAAAGCAACTGTCTTGCGAGAGTTCGACCGAGGCGGCGAGCAGCGACAGCTGGGAAGATCAACCGACGAGGCACAGGCGGGAGTCTGAAGTCACCCAAGATATGATGATGCAAGCCGCAAACACACAGCCTATCAACACTACACAAGGTATGGATAAACAATAGATACAAGTATGCGATTCTGAAACGTAAACGCACGCTGTAAAAATAATGCATTCAGAAAAATACTGATGTTAAGAATTGTTACTACTAGTAGTTGCAGTCGTGAACCAGTTCAATGGTGAATTTATGTGGGATAACGTATTTTATTTATATCTTGGGAATCTTTTAAAATATTTAAGATATAAAAATATCTACATACTTAAAGGAATGAATATTACCACACGGAGCCTAGGGTCGGAATATTGAGTTCCATACGGATCCAACCGAAGAAAGGATTTGGAGTACTATTCTCGTTTAAAGGGTTAATAATGGGTTAATATAAAGGGTTGGTAATACATTAGATTGGATAGAAGCGAAATATCAACGAAGGGCTATAACATGAAACCAAATAACGCGTTCCGATTCAAATAAGCGAAGGATTAACGATTATTTTATAAAATAGGTATGACAGTGGTGGAGGAAACCGCGACAACGACCGACAGCAACGTAAGTTTCAAATCGAATACGCAGACGACCACTTCTACGACCACAACACAAACACCCAGTACAACCGAACCGGCCACCACCACAACCACAACTAGTACAACTACCACGACCACAACCACGGCCAGCCCGGCTACAACTACAACAGAGAGTACAACACCGGGGGCCGGTACTACGACCACCACCGCACCGAGGACAACAACCACCACCACCACCACGGTAGCCGCCACCGAGCAGGCCAAGGAGGAGGAAGCGCCCAAGAAGGAGGAAGTAGAGGAAATGGCGATCATCGAGGACATGGCCAGACTGATGGGAGATGAGGGAAGGGACGCGGAAGGTTCGAGGAGGGGCGGGCTGGTGCTGGTGACGAAAGTAGCCAATAATACGAGCGAGGAGATCCTGGCGGTCGAAGAGGAAACGGCCCAGGAGAAGGAGTCGCACGAGCAGCTGCAGGAGAGCGGGTTGGGGGCGGAGGCGGGGGCGGTAGCGGGGGCGGCACCCACGGCTGGCTCGCTGGCCCTATACACTAAGAACGCGCTCGACTCGGGCGAAGACCAGCCCCAGGGCGGGGGCCCCTCCTCCCCCGAGGACCTACCGGACAGGCCCAACAGGGGCCGTCTCCTGGTTCGCCCCCAGCATCACTCATTCTATCCTTATTTCCTGAACAGGGTCCTCGGCTAACCGCCCTAGGCCAGCCCCTATAGATAGGTGTTATCTTGTTGTTGAACCCCAGAACCCATACTACCCTACCTACAGGGCTTCCTTCCTTCTTCCTTCTTCCTTTCTCCCCACACCTCTCTCTCTTACTCTCTCTCTCTTTCTCTCTCTCTCTCTCTCCTTCTTGTTGTTTTGCCTTTCAGTCGCTCCCCGGCGCAAAGATTGAAGGGTTTATACAATATGAGGAAAAATAATCTATAGGAATTCGAATTATATAACCACCAGCTCGCTGAAAACAAAAATATATTTAATATATTTTATGATCCGATTATAAATGGATATGAATTACTTCGTTACTAATAATGTTAGTGTCTACTCCACTGACTATATCGCGGGATTTAAAAATTCTTCTTCGTGACCAGTGAAATGTGCAATTGTGCAGTAACTATCTGAAATAAAGTTCTATGAAAAAAATCAGGCCGTGGTCGCATTAATATGACGTTAACCTAATACACTATTCATAATTATTTAATTGGATAATGTATGAATTGTCATATAAAGAGGAAGATAAACTTTAAGTTGCTGTTGATAATACTCATGTCGGAAGCTGAAATATACTTTCGGACACCCGCATACGCGTAGTTTTCATGATATAATAAATTTTTCATGGTATAGTAATGGAAAATGTGAAGGACGTATGTTTATAGATCGGGCAGCTTGGTCCATAGAGCACAAATGACGAAGTCAGGAATGTGACGGGTGTGTGTCATGTCTGTTCACTGTGTATTTGATTGAAATTGAAAGAGAATTATTAACGATGCCGAAAGACCTATAGAAGTATTTTCTTAAATTATTCGGCATTAGGTTTGTGTAGTATCGAAATAATATTAAAGATTAGACCGTAAATTATTAAACCAGTTGTACAATAGACTACTGTTGTACAATAGATCTGCTGAAGAGATCCATATAAATTTTAATTTAAATGTAATAAAATTGATACGACGAAAATATAACGACAAGTTAGAAATCTTATTGGGAATAGTAGAAGTTTAATGAAGGTAGGCATTATTTATCTGAATAAAATCTAGAAATTTGTATCCAGAATAATTGTATTTATTCTATTTGTACAGCGAAGGTAGGAACAACGAGGTCGCTTTAATATAGTCGATAATATTAAGAAAATATTTTATATTCGGTCCACATCGAACTTACCTAATGTCCCCGGTGCATTAGAAAATCAGGAAAGATCAGAAAGAACTTACGCACTAACAGACTTGTCAGTTATATGAAAATTCGATTTTTGTCTGAAATAAATTCAAGAAATAATGGAACTTAGATTGGAAATTTTCTATGGAATTTAGTTCACACTTGAAGTCGAGAGTTTGTTTAAAATTTTATGTTCGAATATTGCATCAGGAAAATGAAGTTTCTTTTGTCGCGGGGAAAAAGAAAAGTTGATACATATAATCCAGAAAGAACCAACTCCATTCCTTCTTTCCTTCTTGAATATGCATTTTATAAGCTCTTGTTAGTATTTTTTCTATCCGGTTAGGTAAATTGTATTTCCGAAGAGCAAAAACATTCGTTTAAATTAACGGTAAATGCGGGTATAAGAAACATAAAATGTCGCCGTAAGTTTAGACGGGGAAAACAATGATCACATTAACATAAACAACTAATTAACAATTAGTAAATAGTTGAGGCCGAAAAGGCGCGGGGATTTAGGGAGAAAAAACGATTCTATGCAGGGAATCTGAATTATCCTGTCCATCGGGACGCCATGCCTTTTTATTGACTACATCGTATAGGCCATAGATACTACAAGACTGATTCAGTGATAGTTTCACTAAAAGTTAAATTATATACGCTCATCAAAATACAGAAGTCCTAATATATAAAGTACAGGTAAGCACTCATTCTTGGCAAAAATGTTTAATATCATTTTAAGAACGGTGGCAACCATATAATGATAAGAAAAGGATTAAAAAACTCAATTTCTTCGAAATGTTCTGAAAACTGAAAAAAGAACAAAAGAAGACACAAGATTTACAAAGAAGCTATACAATATTATATATAGCTATAGTAACCCAGGGAAAAACCAAAGCCCGAGAGTTAGTTTATATATGCGATTGAGTATAATTCCAAATATAGTTCAATTGGCGAGTGGTGTATTCAAACAATCCTACAATCAGATATGACAGAACCCCGAACGCCACCTCTAATTAATGGGTCATTATCAATCGCGTTCAGGTTAGGGCAATTCAGAGTAATAAATGGAGGGGTTAATGGAGAGGCGTTAATAGGTGGGCTTGAGACGAATGTGTAGGGCGAATTTCGAAACCATACCGCCGTAAATTAAACTTGAAATTGAACCGGGCATAAATCATAAAGCGTGATTTTTCGATTTTAAATTCGACAAATTACTGACTTTAAGATGCTCCCAAAAAACTCGCAGGACTGTGATGTTCAGATGATTGCACATTTCTTATTATAATCGACCATCTTTTGCAGTGGTCACAATGAAAATGAGTAAAATTGTAAAGTTCTTATACTTCATAAAACGTCGACATATATTTCTATAAAAATATTGACAAAACATAAGAATTAAAACAACGTGAAATTAATAATTTTGTACCGATTGAAGTGAATAATTCCACATACGCTATGAGAGAAGTAACCAGTATATGCCTGAAAATGTGACATATTTGAATTTATAATATTCCGTGTTATATTCGGTAATATATGGCTCATTGGACAAATTAGTAAAACGGTAATATACCTTTCGTCGTAAATATACGTTAATTATACTCTAATCGTTACCAAAGTTTCAAGAAAATCTAAACCTGTGATTTGATATAATGACCTTCCCTCTAGAGGAGGTGAAAGTTAAGAAGGCCTAAATCTATTGTTGCGTGCGGTTTTATCCGGCGGAAATGTGCCAAAAAACAATTTCCGGTTACCGCTGCCGGCTGATTGATTCGTCCCGAAGAGGGATTAAAGGGAATTAATTTCACCCTTAAGCCCGCCGGGAGCGCCAAGAGAGAGAGAGAGAGAGACAGAGAAAGAGGGAGAGAGAGAGAGAGAAACCTGTTGTGTAATGTTGAATTCGACAAAACTGTTGCACTAACCTATTTGTAATGATGATTTTGGAAATAAGAGTTTAGTGTTGTACGAAAACAAGTTAATTAAAATTAGGTTTTCGCTTCGGTAAGTAAGCAAAATTTTGAAGAATGAAAAATTAATAAGAAATACGTAAAACCACCGGGAAAACATTTTTAACTACTATACTATTACTACTACTACTACTATTACTACTTAGCACCGTCCTTTTTCTCCCGTCCGAGCCTTTACTGTCATTTCTCACCGCCAGCTGAAACACGCCTATGTCTATCCTAGCATTAACAAACACAAAATTAATGGAAAATAAGTAAGTATCTAAAAAGTAAAGTATCTAAAATTGGAAAATGTTTTTGTAAAAATTTACAGTCGATATTTGAAAATACATAATGGTCTCTTAAATATGAATTTCGATTATTATATTTATCTTATATAGAGGTGTAAAATCAAGTGACACTGTAGTCGTTTAATCTTAGGCTTATAGAGCTATTATGTAATTTAGAATTTTCCGTTTTCTCAGAACGTTTCTTTTATCTGGATGTATATTCTTTTTCGTAGTTGTAGAGCGGCAGTAGTAGAACAATCATCGGCGATTCAATTAGACCGCTTTTGGCAAGGAATCATAAACAATAAAAAAAAGATGTATCTAATAATCTAGGTTGAGTAGATACATAACCATTCCGGCACCAAATTGAAAGATGAATGCCGTTAACAGAAGGTGATATGCTAAATAATTCGAAAAGTTGCGTTCCTTATTCTATCTTATATTATCTAATAAATTTAGATGTAACTACATCTATAATGTTTAAGATCTCATTTCCACCGCGAGCAGTCCGTTCAATGAATATGGTGGCACTCATTGAGCAATGTATCGAAGTTTTCGATTGTTATTCCCTATCACGTACTCGACTATACTATATCCCTATATTTGACTTCTTACCTATCAAAGTCTGTTTTAGGATACAACATACTTTTAGAACCTCATTAATTCCGTGACGGATAATAAATTTTATGTCTAACAAATTTGAAATAGTTACATCCATAATGAGCCCCCCACCTCTACAACTCACTGAATTGATGAAAGAAAGGCTTAGAATGTTGTCAGACTACGCATACTGTAAAATCTGAGATTGCGCAGTACATGATTTTCAGTTTTTCAAAAACGGAAAATTAAAAAAAAGGCGAAAGAGAAGGCCGAAAATAATAAATAAAGTTTTTTTCCCCTTTCCTTGATGTCGTTCAGTCGAGCCGAAAAACTGCCAATAGCCTTCACCGTGGACAAATTACAGGGCTGAATATCTGCCGCCCCCGAGCAACGCCGTTTATCCCCCATTCCGCCCCCTTTATCTCCTCTCTTCTTTAACCGACTGCACAACGATGCGTGAAAAGGAAGGGGTTAAAATGAATTAGGAGCCCAGTGCCTATTAGGCGGGTCGTGCGACTGTTAGAATTGACAAATTGCAACAAATCAACACGGCCTATATAAATGACGAAATAGGGTCGAGAATTAGAAATGGATAAAGTTGGAAGAAAGAGAATACGATGATCCAGTACACATCCTTACACCTATCATATATTTTGTGCAAACAACTAAATGTAAATTAAATTAATAAGCGAACACATATTGCATTAACTATTAATTAATTAAAAAGTAAATAATAAATTTAAATAAAAGTATTTATTAAAAGTAACAAATATAATATTAAGTATTTATTACCCTCATTCGTCATATGAATAACACTCATTATTAATATATTATTGAGTAATAATATGAAACCTAATGGGGATTAAATAGTTTTTTATATATCGTTTTCAATTAGTTACTCCGTAGTGCCAAAGGTATGTAGCAATGGAATCGCGTTGAATGAATTACATAGTTAGATTTCAATTACTTAAAAATACTTAGGTATTGATTGGATGAGGTGTCTGAAATACTCTAGTACATGCCTCCTTCTCCTTCTGTGTTTACGGTCATCGTTAGCATTTTTTTTAATTTTCCGCGCTCGCCCCGATAATTCTATAATGCTACGTTCAATTTTCGATCCGTACCAAAAAAAAGGAATAACGGAATTTCCGAGCCACGTGGGGCCGTACATTAAATCGGGAAACCGATCGAGTTTTCCAATCGGGCGTGACAATCGAGTCTGGCGGCCAATATTGGTTTCCACCCACTAAATTCTGCCCATGGGCAGGGTACAGGGGGCAGGGTATAAAATAACTTATTTACTCACGCCTTATTGTGACTTGGAGTGTTTTTCGTCTAATATTTTTTAAGCGTTCAAATTCCTTCGAAAGGGAAAATGAAATGCATCGGAATTGCTGTTAGATTGGGGAGGGGCCGTTTCCAGCCCTAAACAGAAGCGTGAGCTGAACATTTCTCAATCCAGAAAAGTGCCTAGAGATAGATAGTATGACCCAAGGTTATAATCGATATATTCGAAATTACTCCTAATACCATACGTAAAGCAATTACGTTCTAGGTACGGCTTTCGAGTAGGCAAATCTACGAATGGTTGTTAGTATTAAAAAAATATAGATCACTAAATCTATGTAGATTTAACTCGCCGATGATAACATACTGCTCGCGAACTTTGCAAAACTGAGACCTGACAATGCCAATCTAGGGTCAAGAAAGTCGTATTAACTTGTATTAATTAGTTGAAGTTTGAAACCAATTATAATCGATGTCTATCAATTAGTATTATAGCTTGATACTTTAGTTATTGTTAAAAATAAAATAAAAGTAATAATATGTTCTTCGAGTTTTGAATTATTAGTAGAATTTAAAGAATAGTCAAATTTCTCACAGAAAGCTCAGCAAATTTTTAATGTGATAGACGTGGCTTCGTAAAATTGTATAAAATTTAAAAAATATATAAGCGAAAACTTGATAATGAACACATAGATAATGAACATTCACACAAACTATAGAGGCGATCGTGCGCGTGCTGGCTCCAATAATCTGTGGGGTTTGTACGCGCGCATTCACAAGTCTTGATTGTACTTTTGTATGCTAAATAAAAATGTTCCGCTTTACTACTGATTTCTTTCATTGCCCAAATCCTCACTATTCCTTTCCCCAAGTTGTCCTATTTAAGAACGTTGTCATTGACAATTAATTGATTCTGAAAACTAATAAGATATATAAATATAATCTAGAATGTTTAGCGTTTACACAGTTATCACAACTAATGTCCACACATAAATTCCGCTGTTACTCGCTTAAACCAATTTCAAATAAAAGTTCAAACAAATAATAAGTTTATCGATCTCACGTTTCCCCATTATTTCATTTTTATTCTCCATCGAAAGTGAATTCGAGTTCTCAGATCGCAATGTCACTGATGAAGAGGATAAAAAATGTGTAGCCCTGATAATTACTTATAATAAAAAGTAAAACCGACGCGTGGAGACCAAGCCATTAGTCTCGGCTACCTCTCCAAGTAAGTTCCACTGAGGTTGGCAGGACTGGGTGCTGGTTTCAGCGGCATCTAGCGGTGACGGGCGGGACCGGCGAAATGGACGGCGCCAGTCAGGTGGCGCCATCTCCTCCAGTTACCGCCGCCCTAGAGACACCCTATGGCCATAATGACGTCTATCGATCAACATCGGAAAACGATTTGGCGACCGACGCTCAATTATAAACAAACCCGGCGCCTTATTCCCAGCCTCCACCACAAGCCCCCCTCTTCTACTCAGTTAAACACTGATTGGACGTTCAATTTTATAAGTAATTCTTCTGATTTGTAATATTAATCTGCGATAATTTAATTTACAGATTAATTGACCTTTTTAAAATAACCTTATAAAAACTTCGGTTTACGAAATATTGAGGCCCATACAAAAAAATAACAAACACGAATATATTACAAAAGGATGGAACCGCTAAATATGATTATGTGATGTTTGTAATAAAAATGAAAGTTTTCTACTCAGTTATTTAAAATGATAGATCTTAAGTGTTCGACGATGCTTTAGTAATTTTCAAAGGCCCTTTCAGAATTGAACAAAACATTTTGCGCGCGTAATAATTAGGTGACCGGTATTACATCAATCTCCGTATGAATCGGTGACGAATCACACCACTAAAGAGGCAAAATTGTTAATGAACTTATAATCTAATTCTAAATACTTGTATGCCATCGTCACTTAATTTACTTACAATAAGGTAACTGCCGCGTTGGAAAATTTAACTATATCACTGACGCAGTCGACGTGTAGAATAAAAAAAATAAATATTCAACATATAATAAAGTAACCAAAAACCAATGATTCAATTTGTACAATGAAACATAATCTAAAACAAATAAGATATGTAGTTTTCATAAAGTTGGCCTACTTCACAGATGACTACATGAATTATGAATATAACTTACTAATAAGAAAAATAGATACAGAAAATAATTTTACGAAATGACTAAATCGCATGTTTTGTATTATATCATTATAACTTGCATCACACAATCGGTCTGATTCGAAGAAAAGATGATACTTGAAGCCCAAAGATCATTTAATTTCGCGAGAGTAAAATGCTTCGTATTACTGCCGATGGAAATTTTAAACTCGGGATTAATGAGTGAAAAATGTTCAGAATTCGGTCGAATCGATATTCACGGGATGCCGAATGAGGTTCGGTCATGAAACGAGCGGGAGGGATATGCACGGCAATTGGCTTTCGGACAATGAGGCTTTTGCATGGCAACGTGAGTCCATTTTCAGCAGTAATATATACACAACTTTCTTATATTTGTAAATTAAATTTTGTATACTATTTCCAATAATACGAAGCAAGTATATACAATAAGGATGTGTAGTCAACTAAAACATGACTGTGTGTAACTATAGAATTTTATACATATATGGGAGGTTTCCTATTTTGTCCGAACAAATGTCGGACTCTGGCATTTCAGACGTGTATTTCCTTCGACCCGCTTATGGTTTCCTACTGAGAGTTATAAACTGATTGCGAGGTAACATGAGGGAGGCGGAGTCGCGTGCAGCGGGCTAACTTAAAATGTTTTTTTTAGCATCTCAGCTGAGGTCCTTCAACTTGTACACCACCATCGGCCAAAGTTCGTTCTCCTCGAGCCCACTCCACACGCCGATTATTAATCCCTCATCTTTCCTTACGGGTAGTTCCATCTTTATTTCAAGGGGGCATTTTCTCCCGGGCTTTCTCCTGCGGATAATTTCCTTTGTCAATAGCTAAAAAGGATAAAAACACTTATTGAACTTCAAATTCTTGATTCAAGATCTCAGTGTCTTTTCTAATCAATTGATTAGGATCATTAAAATTAGCGACTATAGGCTGACTTGACTGTACACGAAGAAAGGCTGTTCGGTCAAATAGACTCTTTGGAAATAGATCATTCGGATCTTGGGGTTTTTGTTCCTAATGCTTGTATTTCTATATTAAGATCCATTATTTTTAAGTATGTTAATATTAGCAATCTTAATAATCTGTTAATAATTAATACGGCAAGATGTGGTACATCATACTGATGTCATACCTCTCGTTATAGTATTTTATTTATGACTCATGTTCCAGACTTAAATGAGCATTGTAACATGCATTCTATCCACATCGGACATGGTGCCGCATAATGCTATGACCATTTAAATAGATAACAGAAACACAATTTAGAATACCTGTTTTGTGGTCTGCGAGGGTTTGGAATACCGTAGATTTCGTATGTTTCAATCTCCTCTCGCTGGTTTGATCGGTTTCGGCTGCTCGCCATCTTTAGTACCGGTGTTAGTCACTTTGGCACTTTGGATGTTTTTTGGGCATCCTCACTTCACTGTCACTGTCACTTATACTACGATGGTTGTCTGTTTGTCGTATGTATATATATGTATGTTGTCATCGGGTTTTGGGGGGATGTTGTTTGTCTTGGGAGGGATTTTGTTAATCGTCTTAAGTCTTTGTCGGATTATCGGTCAAAAATATATTTGATCACACACTAGTTGGTCACAACTATTAGGTTCTGACTTCCAAATATATGACAAGAAACCTATCTGGTATTGTGTATTTACGATCATGACAGTTTTCCTGTTGATCCAAAATTTATTTTAAAAAGTTTATTTTTAGTAATCTAGTTTATCGGTGCAAGTGCAACCGAACGAACTTTAATTAAGTGCATTTCCTGTTACGGATACTGTTGCACAAATCATTTTTTTATGTGGAAGTTATCATTGTCGCCACAGAAAATTAGAAAAGAAGAAAAATTGGGTATTAAATGGCAAATAAATAAAGGGATAATTGGTTAGAGGAAAATAGGAGACGCATTCTCTATTACTATTGGTTTTTGTAGCCGTTTCCTTCCGCTGGCGGTCCCCCACCTCACCTTCGGTAGGCTATAACTTAACTACAGTGACTGCTCAAATCCTCAAGACGAAAGCCGACCTCGACTGTAGCTTTCATCGCTGAAAGTGCCCTGGAAAACAGGCTGCCTAAAGGAGGAAAGTATGGTTGTGTCGTAAACCGCTTTTGGAAACAGTTCTATTCATTGCCAACCGGTCCTACCCCTTCTCCTGGAAAGGTGGACATAAACCTTTTTTTTACCTTATTTGTCACCGGAGATGGTGCAGCCGAGATAACAATCGGTGGGAATTATCTTTTTCTAGTTTCCGCTTAGAACAGGCGAGTAGATATGATTTTTAGACCTTCACGTAAAATTATAAAGCACCGATAGCGGCCAAAATAATATTCACCAAAAAGTTAAGAACCTAACATTTTGTTGGCATAATTATTACCCGTTATGGATCTAATTTCATGAACTATATTTATTAGATATATCGTTTATTAAAATGTTCCTAGAAGACTTCAATCTCCGCGTTTACGCCGAGTAGTTTAGTAGTTGTGATGCAATGCCGGTATACTGAATTATATGACTAATATTCGCGAATCTGCAATCTGTCTTCATGTCCCTAATGGGCGGTGTTGTGGGGAACCCTGGCCGTGAAGAGGTGGAGCACTTCCCACGTCTGGGTTGCGTCATTACTCTGAATGGTTCGCCCCAGTACACTGTTCACTTCTTTAACGTTATCAGTTGGAATTTACAATCGGTTATTGAATTACTAGGAATTGTTGTTGTCTGAGCGAGTATTTCTCGCGTTTATTTTGTTAACATGTGGCCCCGCCTGTGGGCGGGGGCTGACCCGCTGACAGACAAGGCCCAAACTGTTTGCCTATTCATATAGCAACGAATTCGAACGAAACTCTTGGCCGAGTTATGCACGCGAACGGATTGCGTCACTCTGGAAAAGCGTTACCCCAGTGTCCCATTACTCTGTTCGCCTTACGTAATTATCTTCCAGATTCGTTTTCCCAAGATATTTTCCAGGTTTCCAACAGCATTTGAAAATAAAATATAAGATTGGTATCTTTTGTTTATCTTCAATTTCTGTTTTTTAACATTAATTTAAACAAAAATCTGCGTTTTATGCGCTATAATTTCCTTTGTATGTATATATTTTTAAAAACTATAAATTACGTTATTTTTATTATCCGGAATTAATTACATTATAATTAATAAACATTCGGAATAAACAAGGCTCTAATAATAAATAATCGCCATACATATTCGTACAAAATAGATTCTCAATCTGGCACAGTTACATCAATAGATAGTCCCCGCAATATGAAAGTGATACTTGTGTTTAGGTAACGTGAACTCATGTTGCCTTTGTTTGATCAGGCGTGAAATAAATATTTGGGAAACCAATTTCCGAATAAATAGGGGCCGCCGGGCCTAATTAAAGCCCGTTTAATTAGGCCAGTGTGAAAAGGCCTCTGATTTTTCTTTAACGTCACTTTATTTTGGAACTAAATTAGCTTATATTTGGCTGAAAAATGGCGCAATGTCAATCATCTCCGACATAATATCAGGAAAATAAAAATATTAGTGAATCGCGTGGAGGTTCAAGAACGTGGGTCTAATTTTATGCTATAGGAAATTGGGCGACAGGGAGTCGCGAACAAATTGAGAAGTAGGCTTCCGAATCTACTTCGTACATCCTGCGTCGGTAAAAAATGATGGTGAATAGATTATGATATAAACACACAAAACAGGATATCTAATAGAATAAAATAGAATGCTCCGAAGCTAGGGGCTTTATCGGTAGTTATGAGTTCGAAAAATACAAATTAAAAAGGAATTGCCGTTCTTAATTATGAGCGCCGATGGTGATAAGGCGTGACCTGGCGCCGGGTCCGTCGATCGATCCTTCGAGGATCGATTGCGGCGTTCAACTGGTTATTACTTGTTAAAGGCTTCTGACTCCCCGCATTTGCGATACAACGCCGATTATTTATACCGGCAATACTTGTTGACGACCCCCGATCACTCTCGATAGAGCCGACGGCCGCTTCCGTAATGATTCCTAAGACAGGCTATAACTAACGTCCATTTGAACCTTATCCGATTCAGCGAGAAGATATTATTATGAAGAGGCCGGTAGGCTTTTAAATCGCTTTACAGACTTCATAATTACCCAATATAATATAATCTGGAGGATTTCTTACCTTTAATATCACGTAATGGTTACATATGTTTATAAATACCTAAAACTATTACAATAAAACCACATACCATTGACTTTTTTTTTCTTTGACATTGAAATATTAATTCTTGACCATGCAAGGAACTGCATGCTAACAGTAGGATTTATGTTGAAAAAGGAATATTGGTTTATCGTAATAGTTTCATCTAAAAAGATACTGCTTTACAGTCTATTTAGTATAATAGGAGTCATGTAATACCGACAGAGCTTTTTCCCTTTCGGGTTATGTTATCGTTTAATCTTTCAAACCGAAAGAATTTAGGATTGACCGATTAACGAATTATAAAATAAAATATACTCTAAAAATATTATACTCCGAATGCATTGCAACTCGCTTGTAAGTAGTATAGTGACCACTTGAACATCGCACGAATACCAGAGAAAAGGTTCTATAAGCAAGAAACATCGTAATTTTTTGTAGCGTTATTATCTACACGAACATAAAAAAGTCTCAATATTTGTACTGTACAATAAATTTCAACTAGATCTATTAAATATTTAGTTATATGGAGGTGCACCTGAGCGATAATATATTATTTAATAGTTCACGATTTTAAATCTATAAAAAGACCGTACCTTCTTTCTCCTTTTTCTATTATCTTTTCAAGTATTGAAGACTTTATTGAGAAACAAATTAGGCCAATATTTGAGCCTCCATTTTACTATCAAAAATGTTATTTTGTGTATTGCGTATATATTATAAGGTAAAAAATAATATAGGAAATGACTGGAAAAATGTACATTATAACCCTCACTAATGTACATTATCATGGATTATGATGTATCTCAATTTGATTTTTCCACAATGTATTTTCAGAGATGGATTACTCCACTCCCCTTATAGTTTTTATTGATAATTTATTATAATAAACGTTACCAGGTATAAAATACTTTAATGTTTTCTATTTAATTTAAAAATTTTAACTTCTATTTAAGGAAATAACATTTTCGAACGTTTACATAGGGACTGAAGATCACAACAAATTTCTTATGTTACTTGTAGCTTTGTTATTTTGTTCCATTGTTCTTTTGTTAATTAATATCCAATAGTAGCGTTTTACACAACACACACGCGCGAAGTTATATATATTTGAAAGCGATGTGAGGCCTAGAAATAATGGAAAGATTTGCGGAGGCCATGAAATAATTCTTGCAATGACTCATGGAACTATTTCTTTTACATTTTAATGAGCAATTATGAAATAAAATATACAATACATGGTAATTCGTGAATAACCTTCGCTGTATACTGAAACACAAATTAGACCGTTTCTACAGAAAAAAAGAGTATCAACAACTTTAATAAAGTAAATAAAATACTAGAGAAATACATAACTATAGTAATTCAATAATATAAACTATTTTCAAATTCTCGTTTGGGACACTTGCATACTCCTTGCTCCGTACACG
Source organism: Lethocerus indicus (assembly GCA_019843655.1). Classification (NCBI taxonomy): domain Eukaryota; kingdom Metazoa; phylum Arthropoda; class Insecta; order Hemiptera; family Belostomatidae; genus Lethocerus; species Lethocerus indicus. The sequence continues at coordinate 16,571,831 of JACDQD010000005.1, read as the reverse complement.
AGTCAAGAGGTAATTCATCAATATTGACAACTCTGAGGGATCGATGAACCAAACACACGAAGAAGCACAATAATCTATGGTTAAACACAGGAGAGTCGGTTCATTTCGACCCTTCTGTTGGTGGAGTCCTAAACCAGCCAATAAAGTCGTGCATGATTTCAATTATCCCGGGATCGAATTTGAATTTGGAGATACATCAGAAAGGTAAGGTACCGACCTCCAGACGATTAGGTGGCCGAAATACACCGCACGTTAAAACGTTATACGAATCAAATTTATACCGTTGGGGGACCACTCTCACCGGCGGTTCGCGTTCTAAAAGAGACACGACAAATCGAAAATAGTTGTAAAAAGTTGGAAACAAATCTCGGGGTTTTTCATTCGCCCATTTTATTTTTTTGCTTTTTCTTCCTCCAGACGAAATAGTAGATCGATATAGGTAGGGAGGCGGAGGTGTCGGACTCTGGCGGAGCGCGGTATGCACTAGGCCCCTCACAACCAGTTTAGTAAACAAGGGGAGTGGTCGCTCAGCTCCGACAGTCTGTGTCGACCCGCCGAAAAGCGGAAAAAATAAACTTCCTAAAGAAATACCTGTCTATTATGAGGTGAAAACGCGTACGTCCTAACGGCCAAAGAAGAAACAATGGCATCGAACTTCTTGGGCCCGGTCAAGTCCGAAAGGGATATCCTGGAGAACTCGATGCTCGAGGACGACCCCAACGCAAATTCGTCGGTGCTCAAAGAAGAGGAGGCCTTCACTCCGAGGTGGGGACCCAGTCACAAAGGAGCTCAAGAATTGGCCAACTTATACAGCCGCGGTAACTGTCCTTTTTTAAATGCTTAATCATATTGCGCTTGAAATATTTCTTTTAACTCTCGGTCGTCATGGCAGCCTTCTGAAGTACCGCAGACGGGCCGGTGCCTGCCCAATTGGGTGCCCCACTTTTCTTAATGAATTTATCCTATTTAAAAACTTGTATTTAATGGAATATTTAGCGTGTGCTAACTTTCGCGAACTGAGACCAAAACCAGTTTTAATAGGTATTGAATTAAGTTGCTACAGCACTGTTTGGTATCGCATTCAACATGAAGTAAGTCCCATAAAATTCAAATACTGAGGTATGCATCCATTTCTTTATCATCCATTAAGATTCATATCTGTTTCGTGTTCTCATTCTTCAGTCTTATATAAACAAATACCTCAAAACCTTAAGCCCAGATCATAAAATAAGATCACACATTAGCAATATTTTTGATTCATAGAATTCAGGACACAATATCACACTCAGCTGTTTTAACTTTTTGAACGAAATAATGACATCATTTTTAATGATCCACTCCAACTGCAAATGAGTTTTGCAACTATTTGTATTCCTGCCTTATTACATGCTTGTAATAAAACATTATAACTTTTGTAAATGTTAGATGTTTCATTTATTGAAATTGTTTGGAAACAAATTTACCTTCCTCCTAGAAACTAGTATAGTTTTGCCTTATAAAAGCCTATATCGTGTTCAGTCCATGGAACTGAAAGGAATATATGTGTAAGAAGTTATCTACCATTACTCAACCTTACAAAATGATCAAACAATTAAAGATCCATTTATTCTTATTCATGAGATTCAATTGTCTGTATTATCTTGTTCATCAATCTTGATTTTAACCTACAGTTCCAAAATTAAAATTAAAACTGACAGGTTTTTATAGTTACTTTTATGTTATTAGGTTTAAATCTTGTATTTTACTATCTTTCACAATTTAACAGATTATATAGTTTGATAATAAATAGTGTTGTAAGGCCCACAAAAATTAACTTAAAATTGTAAGAACATTAAAATTTAAATAAAACCTGAAAACCTTTAATCATGTCAATTATTTTCAGACTTAAATATTTAAATATAAAACTGTGAGCTAAATTCAACATGCCTTTTTTAAACCATCAAATTATTCTTATTATTATTTATTTGAAGTATACTGTGTTTATTTTAATATACTCATAGAGATTTTGATTTGGTTAAATATATTCTAGGAAATTAACAATATATTTCCTTTATCAAATCTTTTTCTTTTTAAACTGCATAGTTGCTTACTAATAATATCTTAACATAATAATAATTGGGATAGTAACAATTTTCAAAAAGGTTGTTACCTTAATTATTTCTTGGTATAGTGCTTTACAAATAATTTTTATTGAACTTATAATAATTAAATTATTATTTAATCTTTATTAGTTAATCAAATAAGTATGTTAAATTGTGTTTCAAAATATATTATGTTAATATTCATGATGTTTTTGACATTATAATTAATATTTCTTGATTTATATTAATTCCTTAAGGAATTAAACCTTAAGGTTTAAAATCATATTTCTTCAGTCATCACTTTGTATTTATTGATCTGATTTCAGTCTTTCAAGACACACATGTGTACATCAATGCCTAGTTACTATTATGTAGTTAATGAATTGATGATGTCAAAGTGATTTCAACTTTTTGATAAAGTATTTTAAATGAAAGCAAAATATAATAATCTTCAGCAACAGAGTCTCGCCATTTGTTTTTTACTTCTTCTGACCACACAGACTGTTGCATGGCAAATCCACCAATAAAAGTATTGACATTTTCTGCTAAATAGGTCATTTGCTTAGGTCAATAAACTTAAAGAATAATTATTTAATTTATAAGTTTTCAGAAAGGAGAATTCCCTTTTTAAAATTCCATTAGAGCCAAGTGCTCAAGCTAAACTGTTAGTCACTTTGTTGGGGGCAATACACATATTATCCTTTAAAAAGACAAATATTTATGCCATGTTTTCCAAGCAGGATAACTAAATTCCAGTTAAGACATTCACAAAAGATAGTAATTTTCACATATTTAACACTATCACCTTAGAAGAAACCACATACTGCCTTGCAGATGACCTTAAATGGAACAGAATATATTTAATAAGAGTGGAGGAAAGTGATAATAAACACACATAAAATATATAATTGTATGTATTTATTATTGAAGATTAAAATTATTTTTGATTTACAACTACTTGAGATTGTGGCATTATTATCTAGAAAATTGGGAATAATTTATTTTGTTAGATGGATTTCTCTAATCATTGCTGTTTCTAAAACCTTGTCTTGCTGCATAGTTTATACCAAGCTGAATATTTTAGTTATATTGACATGATTGTTATCACTAAACAATCAATTGTCTTAAACTTGGCTCAGTACAAATTACATGTCCTCATTTCATGCTGCTATGTTTACAAGTCTATGACTCATAAACCCCCTATAGACACTTCATGAACAGTATTTAACTGCCTGAGCCATCTTTTTGTCGGCCGATAAAAGAAGAGTTATATCCTCCAATAGAGATAAATTTCATTGTTTGCTTACTTAGGTACACAGAATTGGCCATAACTCAATTGAGTAATTTCTAGTTTAATTTTACCTGCATTATAACAGACATATTTCTTATCTTCCTAATAAATTTCATAAATGAATCTAATTTATAATCTAACTATTTTATCTTTTGATAAGTTAAATGATTAACAAGCTATAGCTAATCTACTTCTCCATGATATTATTTGTAAAAAACTTTTTTAATTCAACTATATAGTTGACAATGTAATACAACCCAAGTATGAATATTTTATTAATTGTCAGGTTATTATTCTTTAGCAACATAAACCATTTACTATTTTCTCATAACAATCTAGTACCTAATTATACTATAAAAGCAAGGAGCAAAAACGGATCATTATATACACAAACCTAAAATTGACTTATATACAAAAAATAAACAGTCAAAAATATGTCTGTAACTAATATAAAAATTGTTAACAATTGAAAATATTTTCCCATAATTTTAGATACTATTAATACGGTATTGTTATTAATTGAATCACTTCATAAAAATAATTTGTGTAACTAAATATTATAGAGGTAAAGCTTAATAGCAATTGATGTTTCCTATATTATGTTGGTTATATAACAAGAAACCTGACTACTTCCTTTAATTAGACAAACATTATAAGCCTGATCAATGGTTGTAAACCTTTTAAGAAAGAGAGTCAAGAATGAATGTTTAAGGTTTGAATATTCCATGTAAGTTAATGTTTCCCTGTAATACATTGTTATGTAAAGTGTAGCTTTAGAGGAAAATCAGCAAGCATTTTCCGTATTAAAATTGTATGATATACCTATTGTGCATTGTGAATTATTTAAATAGCAATCAATATTAATTATTAATTGCATGGCTGATTGAAATAATCAACTCATTTTTAAACTAGTTAATTGTTATAAGAGAGTATTATAAGAAAACATATTCCTTTTAGTTCTATGAAAAAAGAATTCCGTTAACAATTAAAATAATAATCATAATTAAAAATTCGATCTGAAAAATATTTAATTATTTACCTCATTTGTAGTATGTCCCATTTATACTCCTATATGATACATCTACATTGGAAGTACGTCTATATATTTAAGATTCAAAGTCATATATTTGTGTGTCTGTCTTGTCCATATAACGTAACATGTAGCGTAACCTTATCTTGACCTGGTACTCACGGTCCCTGACATTGTTAGCGTCCCAGGACGGAATTCCTCCCAAGTCATGTAACTCTCCTATAGGTAGAACCCCAAACTGGTATCTATTGAAGGGAGTATGTGAGAAAGGGAATTCATGTAAGAAAATGTGAAAAAAGGTCGCTGATAAATTATTCGATACATACATACACGAACGCTCGCTCGTGTATAGTATAGTCTTCTATAGGGCGTTCTTATCCTCCATATATTTTAAACATTTTTATAGCACATAATCATAATTTTATAACCAGCAATTACTCACGCAGTTGAGGGTAAATTATGTGAATTGAAATAACTTATAATCGTGTCTGCATATTTCCAGTTTTAAAAATGTATTTTTTATGATGAATTTTGAAATTGGCTGAATTGGGCGTCACTTATTTTTCAGGTAAAAGAGTTCAAGAATGCATCAGCGTTGGCGTGAGTATAGTACTGTTCACAGCCAATCTGATGTGTATAATGTACTATATACGTTGGGAGAACTTGACAACATTCCTACTAGCCGCGTTATGTGGAATTGTGTCGGCTGATTTCACCTCAGGATTGGCACACTGGGTGGCAGACACTTGGGGCTCTGTCGATCTCCCCGTCATAGGAAAGGTAGCGATTGCACATCCACAGATAATCAATTGTCACTGACCCCTGTACAAATCATTGACATCAGTTTATGTCAGTGTTCCCTTTATGAATACTTCTAGTATACAACTAGGTAAGCAGGAATTAGTTCTTCACACAGCCAGGATTTATGGTTCAATGTAAGGAATTCATCAAATTTAAAACTAAAAAGGTTTTATATTTTTCCATCTTACAGAATTTTAGAAATCTTATTAGCATATTTAGAAAAACAATTACCAACATGTTCACACTACCATTTCCTGACGAAGTAATAATTTCTGAAGCTCTTCTTTTACACAGAATAGTACTTTATATGAAACAGTATGACATGTTTATGTATTTAGTAAATGTGATTATGTAATATTTAATCCTGTAGACTTATAGATTCATGCGCATATTCTTGTTTGTCTCAGCATTTTTTAAGGCCATTCAGGGAACACCATATAGACCCGACATCAATAACGCGGCATGACTTCATTGAGACAAATGGCGACAATTTCATGATCACCATTCCTGTATTGGCCCACCTCCTTTGGGGATTCATCTCGATACCGCAGCCCCAGCTCAACAAGTCTTTCCCATATCGCTGCTACCTATTTCTCTTTGCAATATTTATTGCCCTCACCAACCAGGTAAAGTTACAAATATATGTCTATATTTTTTACATAATATCGTGCACATTTCCCAAGCAAGCAATAGTATATTAACCTCGTAGTAAAGTTATCTAAACCCTAGAGCATAGTTTGTAGTGCTACCTAGGAGAATTAAAAATATATATGAATGTGTTGCAACAAAAAAGTTGACCTTTACCCTTAAGTTGGGTGTTATTATCTTTTTTATCGCCCGTAACACTCGTGTAATGAAATATTAGTAGTATTTGAAGATTGCACATAAATCAAAGACTAGGCGCGCCTAGCCAACTTAACTTTTCCGCTCCAGCTTTTGTTCCAAAGCTCCAAGTTAAAGTGTCCTCGTTTTATCACTAACTTCCGGTGGACGCCGTGATATTTTGGAAAGAACCAGTGGCTGGCCCCCTGCTAGTCCGGGATGTTTCTTCTGTTTGGAAACCATCCGAGCGAGCTCCAATAAAAGGGTTTTTACCCTATTACTCCCGGGGCCCTCACGGGTGTTGTCCGCTTCCGATGTTTTGGAAGTCTTTCCGGTTACTGAAGAGTATATCAGCTTGAGGTCCACTATATACCTGAAGGTAGGATGTTGTTAATCCTCATAGGATTATAACTCGTTTGTTCCCGTTTTACTGGGAGCCGTCCTCTACTGCTGTTTTATCCAATATCCCTATTGAAGTTGTTTTTTTTATGTCTACTGTCTCCCTAATAATCCTGTTGTATTAGTTTTCACTCGAAAGAATTTTGCTTTATCGAATTGTACGCTGTATCGTGATCGTGTTCAGCAAATGTGAATTTAGTAGCTAGTTGAGTTTTATGTTTTGTTTTGTGTTCCGTTAATCCGGTTCGTATTGGTTTTGGATACAGATTCACAAATGGTCGCACACGTACTTCGGGCTGCCGAGATGGGTTGTGCGACTGCAGGAGTGGCACCTGATATTGCCGCGGCGGCACCACCGCTACCACCACGTGGCTCCGCACGACACCTACTACTGCATAACAACGGGCTGGCTCAACTACCCTCTGGAGCTTGTCGGGTTCTGGCCGGCTCTGGAGGCCTGCGTCACCCGGTGCACCGGCTCAAAGCCCCGCCAGGACGACGCCAACTGGGCCCGCAAGTGCTCCTAGTACCCACCCACTACCTCCACCCGCCGCACAATTGTTGTCGCTTTTCGTTTTAAACTCCAATTACTCTTTCCCTTTCTTTCCATTCCTTCTTTTATTTTTCATCACGCAGAGTCAATTAATTATTCTTCAGGATATTATATAATTGTTTAAGATTGTATTACCTACATTAAACAAAAACTGCACCTATCTTTAGTAACTGTAAACAAAAATCTGCAGTCAGGATTACTCTATTATTGCTGGGTATTTGTGTAAAGGTTATTTTTTAAAGGAGTGCTGTTCAAAATTTATATATGCCTATTTATTCCTGACATTTGATGTGGGAAGCTATATTTGTAAATAAAGTAAAGTAACTTAATACATGTATTTAAAATAATTGACTATTAGAATCTTTTTATAATTATTAAGTATTTTATTTTTTTGAGGTGAGAAATAATTGTGGTTGTGAGGATGAAATCGAAAGGCTATAATTATTTTTATTGAAATATTGATATTTATTTTGAATTCAAATAGCTGTTGAAATATTATGTAGAGGCAGACATAGAGGCATTTGTCACTTTATATTTGACAGTGCTATTTAAAAAACAAATTTTTTAAATACCAGTATCAATGTACTTCACTCATTTTGAACATTTTTTGTCTTTCAGCCATGATTCTTCTCAATTCTTACAAAAAACATAAAACATAGCCTGGGTTCTCAAAATATCCCTGTTGCAATTAATACTATATCTCTAATGATATTCCAAACTCTTTAAAACAAAATCATCTTGATTAATAATACTTCTGATGATTTCAATATATTTTCAGCTTGAAAAATGCCTTTAAACAATGCTACAAATAATTGTACCTGTGTCCTGCAATATTTAAACATAAAATAATTATCTTGTTTACGTTATTTTTTAATTAAACCGATGAAAACAATCAATTAGATATCTTTAGGTTTGAAATAAACCAGCATTTACTGTATAATTGCCCTTAAAAATGAATTAAAAATGTAGGAATGTGTTACTTTATTATCTTTATTATGATTAAAATTGATTTAAACTTATACTTTTTGTATTTAAAATAACATTTAATGGAAAAAGCAAAATGACTATTAAACTAGAGCCTTCTCAAGTCTGCTAGTCAGAATATCCTCCTTGTATACATCACAGGAAAAACTCATCTTCATTTTCAATTTGACTTGACCATAAGAGTTAAAAAAAAAAGTGCATTATGCGTGGGCTTGCAGTGTTAAAAACATCAGTTAAGCCTAGTTGCAGATTTTAAATTAAGTGTGGGTGTTTTATTGGAGGTTTACAAGATGAGTCATGACATTTGTAACAGAGAGATGAAGCAGGTTTTGTATTCTTTTCAGCTCTACCATTATTTTGTTGCATTGAACTCATAATTCACTTGTAGAGTCAACAGAGACCTGACTGTGGATTTTTGAGTATTGTCACATGTATTGTACATTTCATTCGATTGAATCATAGCTAATGCCAAAGATTAAACAACCAAAGACTATTTTTTGTTTAAAATATGTCAAAAAATATTGTTTACCACATACATTTATTTGACTCATATGTATTTATTCATAGTATGTTAAAACTTATGTAAAGATATAAGTAATATGTAATTTTTTTATTATTTAAACAGGGTTTATTTGTTAAGTTTTAAGCACAAAATATCTGGAAATTATACTTGTGTATTATAAGGCAAAGTACTTGTATAGTAAATAGGTTTTAATTTGATTATATTTGTTCAGGAATTTCTTGAACTAAATTCAAACAGTTATAGATTGACTATTAATTTTGTGATAAGATTTTGTGATTGAATTGTTTTAATTGTTGTGAAGGCTGCTAAAATGATTGCATTGAATTTAGAATACTGGCAAATTTTCTCTGTTATAGTATTTTGTTTTTAATTAATATTAGTTAGACTTGTATATTGAAAAAAAATTAATTTTTTGGATTGAGAAATACATACTGTGAAGAATTTCCATAACTGTATAGTGAGCAAGAAAAGTATATTTTTGAACTCAGTTTTCATAAACAGAGGTCATCACAATATGAAATAGACTATAGGACATATTTAATTGGTTATAGCTAAAACAATAATTACAAAAGTGCACTGTATCAATGAACTGTCATTATACACTGTCATTTATAGCCTTCATAGGTCAAGTTAAAAAATTTCACAGTTGTCACATTGAAATTGTTAAAGTTGATCTCTTTCCAATACTTAAATGTTTTAAATACCATAAAATAATTTTTAAAAAGTTATATCAAAGTTATTAGTGTTTTTGAGATTTTATATTGTCGCGCAGGGTCATTGCAATTGTTCATTGTATTTGGAATCATATCAATTGTTATATAGGTTAAAATATTAGTTTTTTTAATATTTCACACAATAGGGAAATAAATTTAACTTTTTAATTTTTTTTTTATTTGAAAATAGAAATAATGTGAGAAGTGTACCAAAATAGAAAGAATAGAAAAATTCTCCTGTTTCACAAGGATAAAGTTTGGTACAACATTTTAAAGGATTTTTCAGGCATAATTTGTAAATGTTCATTTTTGTCTGTTCTAAAAATATCAAAAGAAACATAATCCTGTTTTTGAAGTAGATTCATACTATAATACGTAATTCATTGAATTTTTAAAATAATAGTATAACTTCGTGATAATAGATCCAGCGTTTTTTATTCAATTTGAATAAAATCTGTTTTGCTTTACTAATAAAAATAATTAAAATGAAGAGAGCTCTAGTGAAAGTTACAGTGTTAAAAAAATCTTTGCTTTCTTAAATGAACAAATAGGCTAAAATAACCAGTGCTGCATTGTATCAAAGAAAGATTCAATTTAATATTGGAATCAAGAAAGAATAAGAGCTTTAGGATAAATATTAATGACTTGTTTTTGTGATAAAAGATAAAAATCGAATTTTATTCTAAATACGAGGCTGCCTTAGTTGCTAAGACTGCAGTTAAGGATTGTAAAAGGGTTTTCAATTACACTTTTGTGCAAAATTCATCATTCATCAAGTTGATTACAAAAATGTATCTAATTGGGTTATTAGTAATACTTTTACATTTTTTTGTAATTATTTCATCTATTTGTATTACTGAAATTTTAATTAATTATTCTTTATCTAAAATTAATTATGAATTGTTTCTTATACATTATTTTATGTACTATTACTTTTAACAGGCAGGATAATAGATGTTAAATTTCTATGTATCTAATTCACTGATTCTCATATCTCAGTGAACATGCTTAACAGAATTTACCGAAAACCTGTTTATAATTTGTTATTTTGGACTGTATGTATAGATGATAACAAGCCCTACCAGAGATTAACTTTATAAAAAAACCACTGAAATATTTACTTCTTACGATTTATACTTAATGGTGATATTTTTAACAATAGTTATATATATTACTCATCATACAGTACTGTTGAAAATACATAAATGTATGTCCTATTTGGGTCCATGTTTACATTTGTAATACAGCCTCTGGCAGGGCAAAGAAATGTTATTTGTATACTCATTGAATATGTTTTGCTTCAGTATATTACTATTTTAAACATTGCATTATATAAATAAAATTGCTCACCCCCTCGGGTTTCATGAAGCTCAATAATGTTGTTTCCTTTTAAGCAGTGCATGTTTATACATATGTATAATCATGTTTACAAGAGACAATTTATATTTTGTAATAATACTATTAAGATTATTATAGGTGAATGAATGCTGTTTTAAATAAGGACAAGTCAATTTCTTTAGTCGCATTTGAGGCTTGTATATTTTTTTAACAATGAATAAGGAACTATAATAGACTAACAAATTGAAAGGCTCAGTTGTTAATAGAACAACTCAAGTTGTAATTAAAATAATAACTTGTACAAATAATATATTAACCTATTTATGATCTTGGATCGCAAGTCACAACATACAGTTTCATCTGTATCAATATTTTTTATAATTGTAAATGCTCGATATTTTGTTTGAGTGAACATATTACACATCTGTTGTTTCCTAGTCTTTTTTCAGGCTCATCATGATATGAAATTAAATGAGTTGTACAATTTTTGTTTCTAAATGAACAGCTTGCTAACCTCAGAGCCAAATCTCACTTGAAAAAAGAAGAAACACTTTAATGTCTTGCTTTTCTTTCCACGGTGATGATAAGTTCAAACTGATGGATAATATGCTTTTAGTAGTGTGAAAATAAAAAGCAGCAGCACATTTATTTGCAATAATTGTAATACCAATTTTTTAATACTTATATACAATACAATAAATATTAAACACATATCAGTCCTATTTGTATTTTCCTGATGTACACCTTCTATATCATAATTTGTAGTAATAGAAAGTAGTAATAAAAAGCATTTTTTTGGCATGTTTCAAGTTTAATCAAGATTGAACTGTAATCTTATTTCAGAGCAATGCACAATGCTTTCTGTACATTTACCACAAAATTAATTACATGTAGATCACATAAATATTTGGCACATATGAAATATTAGGTACAGGTCTTTGTTATGTTCAATCTTTCAGTGGTAGTAATCATAAGAAATAATTAAGAAGGGGTTCATTATTTCCTTAAGCTTTTCCACTATAAATTCCTTTTGAATATTAAGGAATAATAATTCCTTATTCAGTATCAAACTGTAGGAGTCTTGGTATATATAAGTCCTTTTTTTAACAAATACTGTAACACCTATATACTTTGAAAATCAGTGGTCTCCATTATTAAGGACAGAGGAAGTTAGTGTTGTGCACTAACAAATACTCAAATAATATTTCATTTAATAAGTCTTGTTTAATTAATTGCTAATGCATCTTTGGTCATTTAGGACCTGATGCTACAGGAACATGTTTGTTTTACATTCACTTCCTTGTACAGATTCATCATTCAACTAAACCACTACATACAGAACTATTTAACAAATAACTCATCACAATATAAAGCGCTTTGACATGTAATAACCAAAGAGGGATCAGCCACAAGGGTCATTAACATGACATCACAAATCAAACTGAAAATAAACAAAATAAAGAATTAACTGTTACTATCCAACTGATTTGATTAAACTGAATAACCTCATTCACAGGCCACATTCATAAAACGCTTCAGTAATTGTATTTTGTTATGGGCAGTCACAGAAAGATACTTTTGTTTATAAGCGTACTTGCTCAGTCATTTTAGACAGGAAAATCATTGTGCTTCTTTACAGTTTTCGAAGTACAGATATACTGTGAGAGTAATTTCAAGTAAAAATTGTATATTATTGCTTCTAGTAAAAAACATGGAAGACTACCTTTCTTTTGCAAAAACAGGGAGTGGATAACATTTCTTAGGATGTATAAAATACACAGCAATGAGTTGTTTAAGGAATGCTCTTACAAAAGGATCAACAGCAAGTTCAAATTGCAGTTATGTGCATTGTTGATCACAAATTTCATTCTCGTAAACACAGAGATAACTAAGTATAAATATACAGTTACACACAAACTCTAACCTTTTTTCTTTATAATTCCTTATATAATAATAATTACATATATATATATATATAAATATATATATAGACACACACATTCAAACAGGGTTATTTTTCCCATTTTCAGATGACACTTTACAAAATGCACACATTTACAACTGTAATTACAATTCCAAAGTTATAAACTCAGTACCACTGGATATTATAGCATGGTTGTAATTCCAAAATTTGGCTGAGAGACCAAAGAAATCAATAAAACTTTATTCAACATTTAATCAGGTAGAATGGTGGGCCTAACTACATAAAACAATTTTACCTAATGAAATCCATGAAAAAGTACATCAAAATGACCAGTGATAATTTATTTTAGAATTTTCTAAAACCTATATTTCTCTATTTATTTAGTTTGGCACCAATTTTGAATACTCTGGTTTTTTAAGGCCGAATTTATTTTCTTTATATCTAATACGTTCAGAATATTATAAAAAAGGGAAATACTGAAATTTCTGTAAGTTCTCTGAAAGAAAGAAGACTGATGCAACCTTGCCATATTTTTTAATTAAGTCTATTTAAAATACTTTTCTTAAAAATAATTAAGAGAACTCAAAAAACAGCCAAATTTTAGAATTATCTACTCTTAACCATTAACAAATTAGAGTGCATTAGAATTCCAGTTTATACATAGAAAACAAAATATCACTGATAAATACAATATTTATACACATACAATTAAGAAATACAAAGAAAAAATAAACTAAAGTAGAATGTATATACAAAGCTCAGGGAGTCAATTGTTAGGAGGTGTTAGATGGGACTAGAATCGAGCGGTACTTTAACAGTTAATTAACATATGGCCCAAACAAATATATAAACTGCTTGAAAATTGACCCTACATTCGAATGCATTCATCTACTCATGGTACATGATTAAAATTTGAATTATTAATCTGCAAATGTCTTAATTTTTTCAAAATGGGTTACCAAACCATTACAATTTTGGATATTAATGATCATTTTACCAAATAATTTAAATAACATAATAAAGAGATATATCCTATATGCTTTTTGAAATAAGCATACTATTTTTAAATAGCAGATCTATATTTTGATCATTTTTAAAAAGTTCAAAAATTCACTCACAGAGGGGGTGAAGACATCTTTAGAACAAACAGCTTCATATTAACTAAATAAAACATAACTTGATTAAAGACATGATTTGACATGCACTGAAGCAGTAAACATTTTTTCTAACAAAATATACCCAGTCCCCAACAGCAATACCTTTCCAACATCATACACACATTAATCAGTTAATAGTACAGTTAACTTATGTATTGTAGTTTAAAATAAATTGAAAATACTTTCAAATTTGTATTTCCATCAGGAGTTAAAATGATCATCAAAAATCAGTGTCCATATAATTGTCTGGGTCATTTATTACTAATGCATTCATAAAGAGAATTCAGTGAGGCTTGTTATGTTTTGTTTTTCCTTTTTCAGTTTGATTTGCTGACATCAGGCATGGGCTGGTCATTGGGGAGTGAAGACAATGGTTCACAACCAGTCTCTGTTTCTATGCTGTTCCTTGCAACTCCAACTTCTAACCTGCACACAAACCTATAGTATCAATGAATAAAGAATGTTAACAAGAGATTTATTTAAAATCCTAACTTCACCTTGCAATCCTCTTTAAAACCCACTGTGTCAGAAAACAGATAAATCCAACTTACAAAACTTTGTTCTATTGTAACTGTAAAAATATAAATATAACCTTACCTCCAAATTTAATACAATGCCATAAGCACAGAGCTATTAACTTCTGGGCTGTAAGTCTTAGTGTAAAAATAAACTTGCTTTGAGACAAAAAAAATATGTAATTGTTTAGATAAATAAGACAAGAACAGTTCCAAGAAAAATAATAAGAACCATCTATTGTGATGTTATAAGGTTCTCAATGATTCTAAGATTCCTCAAACCTTATGAAATATTATAATTACTAGTTAGAAAACTTAAGTTCAATACAACCTAAATATTTCAATATAGACGCATAATTATTTAATACTTACTTTGATTGAGCTAACAGCAGTCCTCCCCTCTTCGCTGAAGGTTCAGGTTCATCAAGCTCAAACTTTCTTTTTACTGGTCCCAATGAAGAAGGCCTCATCGCTATAGGACTCTGACTTCTTCTGAAAATATGTTTTTTTAATTTATATGAATTTATTTATTATGTATTATTAATTAATTATATTAATGATATATATTCATGAATGTATTTTTACATACATGGTAGTTTAAACTAATTATCATTAATTAAATGATAAGAACTCAAATTATCATAGAAGTATCATTTTTATGATAGAAATTTGTTATTTTTAAAAATTATAGCTCAGCTTTTATTGTCATGGATTCACATTTTTAAAAAAGAATATAAGGAATACTCAGAACTCTAGTTAGAATGCAATTTTCAATACAGACAGAACGACTCAATTCAAAATGTATTATTGCACTTAAGCATTATACATAACCATATTTTGAATTAAATGTTGTAAAACTAGCTCACAATAAATCAAACAAGGTCCTTATTTCAACAATATTTCATGTTGTATTGTAGAAATACAATTTCATCTATCACCTACTTATTGCATGTGGAAACATAACAGTAAATAGTTGGACACTGTAATAGAAATGTATCCAAACAATAAATTGTTATCAATGAAATATTGTAAATCACAACATTATCACCTCTAATACTGAAAACTGTACACTAAATTTGCTAAATTCCTAAAAGTAATAGTCATACTTATTTTGTAGATAGCTACAATCATAACTTAATAACTACTTATAATTAGCTGATGGATTTGGGCCCCCAGCCTTAGATGCCTGATTATTAAATGTATATAACTTATCCCCTGTTAATAAAGGAAACACTACTAATATCAGGCAATTAGAGGATATAGCCTCCATCTTGGGTATCCAATGATTATAATGACAGATCTTCCTTGGGCAAAAGGGAGCATTTTTACTACCACTAACAAAACAGTTCAAATATTTGTGGTACCTAAGAATGTAACACTTTACAAATATACTCGCATATAAGGTGTTAACAGACAAGCCAGTACCTGGTAGAAAACTTCCTGGTTGGACTTGGTGAAAGGGTAGATTTGAAT
Organism: Lethocerus indicus; assembly: GCA_019843655.1. NCBI lineage: Eukaryota > Metazoa > Arthropoda > Insecta > Hemiptera > Belostomatidae > Lethocerus > Lethocerus indicus. The sequence goes on along the minus strand of JACDQD010000005.1, from coordinate 16,556,227 downwards.
ACAGATGGAGAGAAGCACTGTTTAAAATTGATGGCACTTCTTGTAGGTGAAGGAGCAGGAGATGAACACTGACTTCCTCCACCTCCACACGTCACTCCGCTCTCACAACTTCGCACTTTACCTTCTCCGCTTGCACAATTATCACCCGACTGAAACAAAAAAAAGATATATAACACACAATCAATACATCTATGAAAAGTGTACTATTGCCAGTCATGATATACATTAAAAAAACTGTAACAACAATTTTCAGTAATTTCTACCTTGTTATTTTCGGTGAAGAGAGTGAGATCTTCCCATGACTGGGACATGACCATTGCAGAATTTAGCTCTCTCTCATGTGCAGCTTCCCTGCCTAAGACATCAACACTCTCTTCCCGCCTCAACTGATTGACCCTAGGAGTAAGTTTTGGAGAAGAGGGACCTAGTGTCAGAGGGCTAAAGCTAGTACTGAACCTCCTTGGCCTCGGGGGGGCCCCAGATGGAATAACCGACATGTTCTCTCTGAAATTTAAAAATACATTTTAATTTTCTTAAAAAAATGTAATTTAATTTGTTGTAACCAAATTCTTACTAATAAAATAAAACAATTCAATGAAAGAAGGAACACAGGCTCAATCACATGTAATCAGTGCAATATTATTACAAATGTACTTTATGAACACGTATTTGTGAAATTATACAAAAGGTACAAATGTACATTTCATCAAATGTACAAATATAACTTAAAAATAGGGGCCACATTCAGAAACCAAACATAGCATGTTAGCTTCATAAAATTAGATTCAGCATATAATCTCAATGCTCTACTGAAATATTTTGGAAATTTCTATGAGCCCTAAACAAACCTAGTCCACTGTCACCAGTTAAAAAGGATTGAGAGTTATAAAATGTCTTCAAAATACTAATAATGTGACTCTGACTAAAATATCACGGTGTAAACCTTCCAGTTTGGCACATCCAAAGGAATTTGAGTTCGATCGCAGTTTTAGGGATGCATTAAGAACGTAATATATATATATATATATTTGGGCATGTTACTGTTATTCAGAATCAGCTACATCCTAACTGTGATACCGCAAAGCATCAACTAATCGAATTACATAACTAAACCACCGCGACGCTTTATATCATAACATTTATTAAGTGCAGAACGAGGTCTAAGACAGGTTTCCGACGGGGCAGTGAGTACTGGGATACCGACCTGGGAGTGGGGACAGACGTGGGGGCGGTATTGATGTTGATGTCGTTGATCATGGGGGCGCTACTGGACCTCTTGAGCACCAGCGGGTTGTCCACGTCCATCTTCGTGTTGGAAGACATCCTCGGCCCTCAAAGACCAGACGGTCGGCATCACAGCCACACCACCCTCACCACACGGCCATTAGAGCCGGCGACCCAGTCCCCGCCGTACATAACTCACCGCACCGACGGAATACTACCGGACGGTTATTTCTAAGGTCGGGAGGGATGTCACGACACAATTCGATGGGCCGCCAAGCAAAACTCGGTAACTGGGGGAAGCGTTTAAAACGTGGGCAAGCTGTCCGCACAGAGTCGCACGTCAAACGGGTCGCCCAGTCAGCTGATCACACCCGACCTTTGTTTATTACGACACGGAAGGCCTCTTCTTTTGCCGCTTAATTCCCCTTTCTGCTTAAGTAATCGCAGTTTAGAAAGTTTCTTGAGCGATTAATCGCAAAATATTTGTCTACGTTTCTACAAAAATGATTACGAAAGCAAAAAGTAGCCGGTCACCCAGTTTGCATCCTAGTGGACTTGAAATTCGTAAAATCTAAAACTCGCGATAACTTAATATCCCGGTGAATTATTTAGTTAGTATAAATTGTTTGTAGCTTTGTGATGGTAATAATAAGTGTATTCGTATTGGTAGTAACATAGGAGCGGCTTTTAACGAATAGTAAACATACCCCAAATTCTCAAAAGGAACGCCGAACAGCTGATCGCATCTCAAGATTGTTTATTGGAAAACATCTTCCGTGGAAATTTATCACCACTAAAATTATGTTATTGTAAAAATGTTTCCAGGAAAGTTTAAACACTAATAAGTCAGCGAACTTACTGAATATCGCAGGTCAGTTCCCAAAAACAACAGTCCGAATCAATGGGCAATCAACTGAGAAAACAACAAAGTAATTACCGATAATTGTTAATATAGAAAATAACGAAGGAGAAACTTTGGGAAATTGTTTTCGATATTTTCATTTATTTAGCAATTAATGTATGAGTTCACTCAATCCCTCTTGCTGGTCGTTCAAATCAAAGTGAACGCCAGTAGGGGGAATCAGCTGAACCGAGCGGTAAGAACTCACTTGTGGTGCGTTTTCAACATCAATAAACAAGCATCGATATTATTAGCCCCCAATTTATGATATTTGATGGGGGAAATTTTAACTTACTCCAAAGGCCGAACTTTATTATCGGCCGATACTTGTGTCGATGCCGTATTGCTGCTGGGATGGAAATAACATTCGGGTTGTGATTCTTGACAGTAGGTTGAAACAAATTAAGAAATTGATCGACCAACCATTAAGGTCAGTTTGGTCATATTTGCTTGGAAATAGCGGGAGTAACGAATCTAGACTGCTTTCTTTAAAAAAATATAACCGAAATACTCGGTATCGGACTGTCTGACAGTACGGAAAACATACAGTAAATTAATAATAGGTGGCTGTTTAATAATTAAACTAAAAAAAAGCGGAACTTTAGTCCAACGAACTTTCACATATGGAAATTCCAATCCAGTAACTTTTAGGAATAGTAGATTCGATATTTAGCAGGATAAAAACATTAATTTTTTAAATGACATCTTAACTTTATTTGTGTTTTTTACAGATCGCAATTTCAATTTTTTTCAGACGAAGTTTCTGAGTAACGGAGGTAAGATTTTTTAAAATTGCATGGAAGAAAGTAGTGGCCGATCCGTAGGGGGAGGGGATAGTGCCCAAAGTACGTCAAGGAGTCAGCTGATCGACCTTGGTTAGTTACGACAGCCCGCAATACAAGACCGCCGGACCCGACACTTAAGCTTCGCATCGCTTCTCGGGCTTCTTCGCTTTCATTCCCTCTGGTACACCGTCCAACGGCTTCGCCGCCTCAGTTCACAACTTCGCCATTGGTTTCGGTCCGTTCCATTTTCTTCGCCCGGCCCCGAGTCCCGACCGCAAATTCGGAAACGATGACAATGGGAGACGAGACACCAGTTACTTCGCTTATTATGCCAGTGCTAATTCGCCCGATACTCTCACAAGTGAGTGTGTGTGTGCCTACTGCAACGGTGTTCTGGGCCGATAACGTCCGTTTTGTGTGTCCCGTCCTTGCGGGGCGTGTCGACCCCGACTAGAAAGTATACTCCGTTACTTTCATGGGTTTTGCTCCGTTCTTCGGTCGACGAGTCCATTTTTTAATATTATGAGTGTTTACGTTGGTTTCCTTTGGTCTTCAGTAGGTAGTGTGTTTCGCCTTTTCACTCATTATTTGAATGGTTTTATTTTCAAATAGGGTGTACATAATCAACCCACTATTTGTTTCTGCTTGCTTCTAAATTGAGGAAGGTAACTTATAAGTTAATGCAGACAATCTGGGCCCTGAAAATATTTTACTTTCTCCATCTACACTGAAGGCATAGCCCTTTTTTAAACCATGTTTGTATTTCTGGTGTTTTATAATACACTTTTGTTCTTCTGTATAAAATAAACAAAAACATATGGGAAAAGAAAAGAGGTATAGAATTGTTTGGTATTAAGTAATCAATAATAATTATCTCTTCACTCTAATCTGGAATGTATAATGTAATTAAAGCCTATATTAACAAATGTTACATGTTGAAGTTGAGCTGACATGTGAAGTTATGCTTAAATAAAACATTTCAGTTTTATTTGTTGATTGACAGTACTATTTAACTGAAAAATGTTTGGTTTTATGGGACATTGTGAGTTATTGCTGTCTATGGACTATAGCCTGATCAAGTTTTAAGTATTAACTGGGTTGTACATAAAATGATAACAGTTTGATGGCTGTTGAAAAGAATGATAGATAATAAAAGATGTGCAAACAATTAATGAATCATAAGAAAAAATATACTACATACCATCAAGATAATAATGCAATTAATCCATTTTTTCTTGAACAGTATGGGCAAAGTGTTACATTCTTGAAATAACTGCCTTCCTTACTATTAACAAAGTCTTTTGGTTTTCTTAGAAAATATTAGGAATAATTTTTAATTGATTAAATTATAGTTTTAATTCATTTTGGCAAGTTTTTTCAGTATTGTGCATAATCATTGTCTCAAGAAATATCATTCAGTGCTTAAATAAAACATTGAAAATTAATATATTGTAATAGATCATTTTTTGAGGTCTTATATGACTTATTATTCAACTCCTAAATTATTATTGTATAATCATAATTAATTCTCAGCAATTGGTTCTGTTTTGAGTTAAAGCATATTTAATCGTGCATTGAATGTCACTTGCCGTAATTACATCATTTATATTATTCATACTGTACTTCATACTGCTTTGGTTAGTTTTTAATGTACAGAATTAATGATTGGTATTGAATGATTCTATAATATTTTGTCATGGATAAGACATCTTATGAACAGTAATGATATAATTGGAAGTAATATTACTTGCATACTTGAATCTTGAGGGACTAGATGATTTTATGTGTGCAATAACAAATATAAACAAATAATTCAAAATAAGTTAGTTATTATGTCAGCGAGTTAAATTGTCATGAAAATATTAATTTAGTTAAAATATAATATTAAATGAAATAATAAATAGATGACATTTTAATAAAAATGATGTTAAGGGAAAATCAAAAACTCTCATTGGTGTGTATGAACTATAAAGATACAAAAGAGAAAACAATAAGTCATTAAATTCTCAGATATTCCCACACTAATTCATGGTCAAGAGAACATGGAAGATACAAACTAGTACTCCCTTTCTTGATTAATTACTATCAGATTTTTAAAAAAATGATGTTATTTCACATTTTATCCACAAAATGTAAGATTGCTAGTAATCTTCCATTCTTCATGAAAGTGGTTTTGATATATGAGTGAGTGACTTAAACGTCCATAATTAATAAAGTATTCAGTATCATGTACACATTTTTATTTTCCATGCCTGTTTTTTATTTGTCAACAATTTAAATGTTTATAGTTGGAGAGGCGGGATGTGGTAGCTTCTCAGACGCTGAGGGCAGCTCTATCAAAAGTTGAGACTGCTCATCCAGGCTTCACTTATGACTTTGTTGTAGGCATCATGCGCCAGGGTGAGCTCAGTGTTAATATGAATGAGAGCATGCTTCGCCTGCAAGGTGCCGCTACAGATGCTGACGGTAAATATGCTGCCTCAGTTTAGTTTAAAGTAGTAACAGAGTATCAGATATTCAAGTATCAGGGGCTTCCCGCAAATAAAATGTTTGATGGTTTGAGTATGTTTATATAGAGATTCATATTTTCCTTGGCCATGTTCTCCTATACATATTGCAATTTGTTTGTTACATTTTGTTAATTAATATTTGTGTTTTTAATTGAAGAATTCTTCTCTTATTCATATGACTATGGGAAAGGGAGAAAGGAATAAGGAGAAAGTTCACTGTCGTGGGAAAAAGTATGTCTATAGCAATATGTGTATATTCCCTTTCATAAAGCTCCTCTTGAAAAAAATCCTCACTAAAAACAAATTATAAAATTCTTCAATTTGTATAAATTAACCAATTATAATAGGATCTATAATGAGATTATTGTAAAAAGTTTATCATTGATAAAAAGTAATTGATTTACCCTCATAAAACTTATGATATTAATATTTTGGATTAAATCTTCCAGAGAATTCTTATTAGTGACATATAATAAATATGCTTTCAGGTTTGTGAAATTTATTTCTCATATTTGTAACCTACAAAATGTACTTAGAAGTAATTTTGAAATTCTCAGTCCTTACCGATTGAATCTAACCCTGGGGTATTGAAGTGCTATCCACTTGTAGAAATTGATACATTCCATTGTTTACAGATTACATCACAGGGAATATGACGCTTAAAACAACCAGCAATCTACCAAAAAAAATATGAAACTGAAAACATTGAAATTTAATTGCATTTGTCTATACAATTCAGTAGAATGATTATTATATTTTGTAAAATAATGTTTCAGCAGTTGAGTACCGTTTAAACAGATCAGAAGATGCATTTCAAGAGTTAAACAGGAAGTCTGCTGCCTTAAAAAAAATTCTTAGCCGAATACCTGATGAAATTACTGATCGTAAAACATTTTTAGAGACAATCAAGTATGCTTCTTATGCTTTTTTATTAGTTTTATTTTTTATTTATAGTTTTATTAGTTTTATTAAAATAATGTTATGTATTTTAATATGAAAGAAATACAAAACTGAATTAGTTCAGAGTGATATGAGACTTTTTTTAGAACTTTTAAAATTAAAACTTTTAAAATTTTAGTTTTTTACATAAATTGATTTTTTTAAAACTATTGTTGAAACAAGTACAATTGAATGATGTACTACTTAATTCATTAATTTTACTATTCAGAATGAATGATATGACATGAATATTATATGACAATTTTAATTATATTGTTTATCTATCCATATTCAATGAATTTTTCAGTGCATGAATTATTTTCCATTTGTTATAAATATATTAGGTTAGTTATATCAGACATTGTATAAAATATAAATTAGTACAGCATTTATTATTTACTATTATATTACTATTATTTCAGAGAAATTGCCAGTGCGATAAAAAAACTGTTGGATGCAGTAAATGAAGTCGCTGGTTTCATCCCAGGCCCTACAGGCAAACAAGCCTTGGAATCAAGGAAGAGAGAATTTGTGAAGTTTTCGAAACGTTTCAGTAACACACTCAAGGATTACTTCAAGGAAGGACAGTAAGTTGTAGAGATGTAGCCTTCATAAATATTGAATATTTTCTATTGAATGGCAAGAATCGCCAAGGAAATGGTTCACTGGCCTTGAGAATACTTTCTCATTTCATTGAATGCAATTTTTATTAATATTGTTTGGACAAATAATCCTAAATTGCCATATGCACATACACACTTGTGTGTATGAATGATTTTTGGAGGTACCTGTTGGTTGCTATATATACATATATTAATTTGTATAAACTATTATTTATTACAAATTTGAAATTGAATGAATATAATGAATATCTCTTATACTCTCCACACCTCCCCCCTTTTTAATGTAATATGTGTAACTCCAAAATGTAGTTGTTTTTTCCTCTGGAATATCTCAAACATCATAAATTATTAATTCAAAAATTCCAGTTATATGGTTTATATATTACATGGTAATAATAGTTCCTTGTCATTACTTTTCAACTGGTCACATTTTATTCTACTGACAATTTATGTTTGTTATAATTACAACATCATAGCAGGTTAATATTACCAATAATACCTGTTTCAAATAATATTATTTATTATAACCCACCATTTAATACTGTGAATTTTAATTTGAATGTTTCATTCGACTTTCATTTTCATTCTCCAGGAAACACTGTGCTTTCAATGAAAAAACCTCAGGAAAAAATAATACTGTGTGAATTTAATTTCAATTGTAAATTACTGTATAATTGCTGGAGGGAATAACATTAGTTTCCTTACATATATTTTTAGATTCTTTAGAGCTGCAATTATATTCATTCACTTTGTTGTAGGATCTGAACCATATGATTTTTTCCATTCTTTTATTAAATAATGAAAAGTTCCATTTTGTTATGTTGCAGAGCCAATGCCGTATTTGTGAGTGCGCTGTACTTAATACATCAAACGAACATGATCATTATGACAGTCAAAAGCAAGTGCGAATAGTCTATTAGTATATACATATGTCACCATTAAGATTTATTTTTTAATTATGAATAATAATATAATGTATATGTAAATAATATAGATGTATTTAAATGAAAGTATTAAGAGTTGTTATAGTAAATTCCAAAAGAAAAATATAAATTTAGGCACTGAAGAACTTGTTTGACAGTAAGAGTATTTTATCCATTGTAAATAATGTTAAAGTAAAGGGTAATTATTGTATATTATAAATGTTTATTATATATAATGAAATAATATTAAATTATAAATTTTATAAAATAAATAATTGTTACTTACCAGGAACACTTACCTCTCTTTAACTTAAGGTGTTTGTATTGACACAAGCTTTGTAATAACAAGAAATAACTATATAACAGCTGTCAAACATCATAACTTCCATATATTATTTTTTATTAAATTTTTGGCTAAGTATCACATATAAAGATATAACACATACTTTGCTCAAATACATTTTTGGTTCTTTTTTTAATGTGGGCCTTACCTGCAATACTTACCTACAATAAAGACATATTTTTAACAAGTTTTGCTTTCTTTATTTTGCTTCTAAAGCTAAAAAACATTAACACATGTTTCTTTATGTAGAACAGCATTTATCCCCCAAAGGTGCTCCACAAAATATTTTTCTTTTCATATCCAAAGTTAGTATCTACTTTTCATAAGCTTCAATTTATTTTACAATTTTAATTACAGTAAATCATATTTTTATTTTATTCAAACTGCCCTGCTATCTTCCTGCAGTACTTCCACCACGTCTATAATCATAAATTGCGTTTATGTACTGTCCATTTCTGGCAATTGCTGTGACTGAAGAATGAGGTGATTGATACTTCATCTTGTGTCCCATTTGCTCAAGGCCATCTATAACAGGCTATAAACACGCTCAGTCACTAAGATATGATTCATATCAAACATTTATAAAATGATAACTTATAGGCATCCTTGAAATTTATGTTTGAAATCTATAGATAAACAATTAATAATTGTTAAATTATAGACTGTGTGTTAATTAGACATCCATGTTCCTAATCTTTCCATCACTTATTAATTTTAAGGAAGTTGTAAAATGTCTTCTTCATTGTTACTCACTACTGCAAGTACAGATTATTATTAATGCATCCATTAGTGGTTAAGTAATTATTACCGCAGTACAACATTTAAACATTGACATTATGATGTAGGGGATCATAAACTACACCTTGTCAGTTGAAAAAGATTTTATTCATAGCTGTCCCTGATAATAAAATTTGTTTCTTATAGTAAACATATTTTTTAAATGTTTTTGGGTTAAATGTTGCCTATATTGTTGAATTATGCATCTAATCATATCATTGCTTTATTGCTTGATGTTGCAATAACAGCTGCATGTTGATTAACTTTAAGCAGATAATCTAACATTTATGATTTTCGTTTGTAGTAAAAATAATAGTTTAATTTTTTCACTTAATAAATATGCATAATGGTTATTAATTTGGTTTGAAAATACATTTTTATATTTCAGTTCTAGTGAGTTAAAAATAAGATTGGCTTAACAAATTAAATTGCAGCTACACAGCTTACATAAACACTCACAAACAAAAAGTGCATGTCTATGCTTATTTTACACTGTAATAGCTTACTTTGGGGAAGCCGTACTCATACTTAAGCAGCATTGGAAGCAGTTGATGATGTATTCGTGGCATGTCAACAGCCTGTTTAATATTTAGACCATACCACAAGTTGTTCATTATAACCTGTAAATAATAAGGTTAATTTGCAATTGATCATTTAACCATAATTTGCCTGTTTTAAGTAAATATTTTATTAAATATTTAATTCAAATATATTTATTTGAATTAATCACTGTTATACAGATTCTAACCCAATAAGTTAAGCAATGCATGGAAGATAAGTAGCACAATCCTATTAAATATTTATAAGTCATTTACTTCTCAATTTACTGAAATTTATCAGAAGGTATTCATCTTGTTTTTTTCATTCTATTGACAGGAGCATCCAAAGAAAGGGAAAGAGCTGACCGCCTAAAGAATTGATGAAACTTTAGAACATAAACTCCCAGGACACTTAAAAAAATTGCTTCAAGAGTTCCCGTTACTCTGCATATAATTCTCACGTGTTTGCCTGAAATCGGTGGAAAGCAGTGAAAGGTTGTGTGGAAGATAAAGAACAATAATAATTATCCCCAAGCAGGAGAGGGAGAGTCAGAAAACCAGTGAGAAAGAATTAGACTGGGTCCACAGGTTCAGTGCAAAATAACCTTGATTTTGTGTTATGTTTCCCACCGTATGGTGATGTAACGCTATATCAAGATTTATAGCATTGGCTCATAAAGTTTTTAATCGTCTTTCAATTTATTTCTTGATTCCAGTTTGTTAACAGAACTTACAAATTAAATAAAGATTAACACTTAATACCTAATTAATGACAAATGTATGTTTATAATAAATGTATGAAAAATACCTGAATCACTCAACTATTACATATTATGTATTGAATGCAATTTATATATATATATATATATATATATATATATATATATATATATATATACATTTTAGTATAGTAAATTAAAGTTTTATATAGTTGATAAATAATATTTATTATTATTTAATTGTTACATTTAAAGTAATGCTTAATTCTTGCATTCCAAGTAACTACCTAGTTAAATAGATGTATGCCAAATGCAGAAGACAAAGAATCACCTGAATAGTATGTTACCTATAGATACCAATATTTTATTTTCTCGATGGTCTTTGAAATAAGACTACATAATAAATAATTTACTTCAGATTAATTCACTAAATATAATGTGAAAAGAATAAATAAATGGGAATATTCTGTACTTAATAATAAATAAAATTTATAACGATAAATTATAAAAATTATTGCATGGAAAATTTAATAAAAATAAGCAATAGGTTAAAAAGGGATATGTAATAATCTCAATGCATATTGGAAGAGATAACTGTGTTAGTAAACTGTTTATGTATTATACTGTTGATGTTTTATATGAACGTTATGTAAACTTGAACAACTACATTTGGGAGGTTCCTTACATAAAATTACAGGTGAAAATATAGTATATTTTAAAATTCTAAAACTAGTATTAATTTAAAAAATCATTCCCGAATGAGAACACTCCTGATAGTGTAAAATAATTATAAAACTGTTAATTTTAAAATAATTATAAAAACCTTACTTGCGCCGTTGCCGTGGTGATGTGAGTTCCGCCGGCTGCCCCAACGACGAGGTCAACGTTTCCGGCGGGATCGACGACAATGGTTGGGCAAGAAGAGGAGAGCGGTCGCTTCCCGGGCTCTATGTAGTTAGCCGGAGACGGTGCCACCCCGAAAGAGTTAACTATACCCGGTGAACAGAAATCGTCCATCTCGTTGTTCAGTATTATCCCAGTGTTCACCGAAGCCAAAAGGGAGCCAAAACTGCAACCGGGAATTGCGCATTAATGGATCGCCCAGAGTACAAAACCTTCCTTTGCCAACCCACCCACCCACCTCCAGCATTTATTTACCAATCAATAATTATTTATCGATAAGTTTTAAGATCCAATCATTGAGCATCCAACAGGAAAAATAATCTTCTATAAGTAAAAATTAAAAAAAGAACAATATCACCGATGTGTACAATTTAGTACAAAATTAAATAACCAGAATTTATATGTGAGGTATTCTTTATTTAAAAATAATTAAAAATTGAATTATATATTTCAACAATCATATTTTCTACAATGATGATACAACAAGGCTAAGTGTGAGTGTTCTCCAGGCTTCAAAAACTGACAGTTTGCAAAAACTCATAGTGTTTTGCGACGGCAGGTCCTGATGGACTGGCCCATCAGATGGTATCGACAAATATACACCAGAGAGCAAATGCAGTTTATTGTACACAAACACATTGTATTGAGTGACTCCATGTAATTATTGTTAATTGCTAGTAACAAATTCGCGAAAGGTATTTCTGAAGGTGGGTTCTCTGTCCAGCCAGACACTGCTTCGCGGGGGCGATTAGAAGAACTCTGTTTTAATGAAATTTTTGACAATTAAAATGTAATATAAGCGTTAACGAGTTACAGTGTGTTAATGGTACTTGTTGCACAGACTGCGTCTCCGTTGGGCGCCAACGCGACAGTGTTGATGGTGCCGTAGTCGGAGGCGGCGCTGTACCTCACCCCGTAGTGTCCCACTTCTCTGGAAGTTCTATTGGTCATCAAGATTTTCCTCTTCGTTTCCGTCACGTAACGCTTAGATTCCATCCTGTTGATAACCTACAAAATTATTAGACCTACATTACTGGCATTCTCTCGTACGTAAATTCCGTCATCGCTGGAACACGATTTTACTTTTTTCTTGTCTTGGCAATACTTTCACTCATACTCACAGAATGCTCATGCATTCTCACCTATGCTTATTGGTGCAAGTGCACCCAACGAACTTTAGCTAAGTACATTTCCGCACCACACTCAGTGGGCGCTAGTTAAAAAAAAAATCGTTCAATTAAATCTGCGGTATTCCAACCCCTCGCAGACCACAAACAGGTATTCTAAAATAAAATATACACTCAACGCGCATAAATGCATAAACTGCGCTAATAAATAAAGAAAACCAAATTAATGTTCGCAGCGACAAACTATATTACCGGTTCGATGTGGACGTAGTTTGGGTCACCTATCTCAGCCTTCAGGGCGTAGGCGAACTTGAAACTTTCGGCCATCCTGTGAAGATTGTGGACGTTCGGTCTGGGATTTTCGTTGAGAATCCCTTCTAGGGCGGATAGTATAAACACAAGGATGTTACCGGCTGCAGGCGGGGGTGCTGAATACAACACACTCCCATTTTCTAGTGGGTAGATCACAGGTTCCATCCACTCTGCCCTGTCAGCAATGGAGACAAATTTTATTGTTTTTTAAATATTTTTAAAAACCCGAGGAGAACCCGAAACCAGTCCCGAATTATATTATATCATATTATATGGTATTCGAAACCCAACCGGACCCCTAATAGATTTATTATATCATAAAATCGAGATTATATTCAACAAGACAACAGAAGAATTTAACACGTCATGATGAAAATGTCAAAACTGTCCAATATTGACCTATACGAAGCCATGTCCCCTGCGGTGATTATCCCGCCGACGTTTTGGATATCTTCTATGAATTTGTCAGTGAGTTCACCATCGTAGAGTTCCCAGGCGCCCCTCGCCGAGTTGGCGACTTTGTAAAGCGTGGCTGCCAGCTCTGGCATCTTGATGAATTCGCCCTCGATGGGGACCCGACCGTGCCTCGCTACCAGGTGTCTGGACACAGAACAGACAAAAACTTTAAATTAGTTCAGTGTGATAGTGTACAGGCAGCGGCAAATGCTACAGCACTAGCGACAGTATCACGTCGCAGTGTACGCGTGTATCCGTATAGCCCCAAGCCATGTTATCAATCAAATACGGATAAGTGCAATGTTGTTGGTGAGTGCGCAACTGAGTGTGTAATTATGTTGTTCTAAACTTACTTCTCGGGTTCACTATAAATTTAATTTCGATCCCATTATTCGTTTTGATATTGTAGATATAAGGTTTATTCGCGATTGTAAAAAATATGGCTTACAAAAGTTAATAAAACAAAACTTTATAAGCGAGCAATTATCCGAGTCCAATTTTTCCAACCGGAAATATCCCAACAGCGGACATTGCGATAAAATATTTCGTACGAATTTAATGAAATAAACACTGCTCGAATCTTGCACAAATGTCTGATTTCTAGGTGATACCTCAACGTGGGGCTCATAAGGATCTCTCGGCCCATCCCCGAGGAGTTCAACGTCCGGCTAAGCCTGTAGTTGACCGGTATCCCTTGCAGGCACATCCGTATCGCCGGGTCGAACAGCTCCTTCCAGGGGAGCTTCCCAAACCGCTTGTGGGCTTCCCAGTAGCCCATCAACTCGCCCGGCACCCCGATAGAAAGCCCACCTGAAAAGATAGTTTTCATCGTTAAATTGTTGCAGGATTTTTGATAATTTTATGACATTTGAAAATATATAAATGCCAGCGAGTGAGTACGACACAGTCTTTACAGCAGTCGTTCGAAACACCGCCAATCTCATATTTTGCATTAAAGACAAAAAGTCATACGTTATACGCCATATAATTAAATTCCTTAAACGGTTATTAGGCATGTGTTAACGAATCAGGTACGTAGGCCGTCATACCTGATGCGGCCAGAGTTGCGTTTCCATTAAACATATCCCTATGGGCGTGGGAAGGGGCTGTCTCCCTTGCGTTTAGGACGTAAGACTTGCCGGTCCTCTTCTCGTAAATGGTCATGATGAAACCACCGCCGACGCCCATATTCTGCATACCGCAGAGTCCTTCGCAAAGCATCGTGCTGATGATTGCGTCCACTGCTGATCCTCCCCGCTCCAAAATATTCCTGCACTGGTAAGTTTTTAACTCCTGGCGCTCATTCGCGCCGGTGGAATAAATCTCTTACACCTATTTATTATTAGCATTGGGTTCTCTGGCTGGATAATTTTCAGTAGTGAATTCAACCAAAGACCGAATAGTTGAGAAGAAACTACTAAATTGTTTATACAAACATTACTTTTTAATATTTTAAAGAAGGCTGAATTAAAAATGAAATTTTATAGCTGTTTAAACAGAAAGAAAAAAGATGAAAGTAAATAGATTAGAAATTTAATTCTCAACTATCTTTACAAAATTAAATTATTTTTCACGAATTAAAAATATATGGTTTTTTAAGTTAACCATGAATAATGTTTATCAATTCTTAGAAAATTTTAGTTGATTTTTTTTAATACAGTGATTATGTATGAACATTTATTGTACTTTTTACATATTTTTAAATTAGGACATTATAATGTTATTTCTTTGAAGGAAAAACAATAAAATCATTCACAAATTAGGATTAGTACCCAGTAGTGTTATGATCAGCATTATTGTACGATTAATGTATATCATTGAAATATTCCGCCATATAAAATAAAAATTAAAAATATAATAACTGAATTACCATCCAATATGAGAGCTGGGTTCCGAATTGGAAACGACCGCTCCTTCCCTGTAGACACCAAGTTTTGCATTGGAAACTGGAAGAGGCTCATTGCTGTCAGGAAAATCTAAGACCCCTCGCCCTACAACCGTATCACTAATGTTCCAAATTATCAACCATAATAGAGTCATCAAAACTAGAACAAAGTGGGAAGTTCAATTTTCAGATCGGTCTTAATAAGATTAGATAATTGGATATCTCGAACTTGTTTTGGGGAAGTGTAATGTAATAAGAAAGAAGGCACTATGAAATTTCTCGAAACCCCAAGGACATGCTTATTAGATTTTTTAAGATGTAATAATTTCCGAAATAATTCCAGTTTTTATGTATCAATCCACTTGATGGACAGAAGTTTCTGCCAACCAAAAATTTCAGTGAAAGATTTGAAACAAAACGTCGTAAACAAAACATAATAAACCGATAGCTGAACAACGGAGCGCAAAAGATGGCTGGTGTTGGCAAAGGACGTAATTGTAAACGGTGTTGGGTCACATTCAACTTACTAAGACTTCTCTGGACCATGTTGTTTCGAGAGGCGGCGTCAAAATTGCGATACGATCCATGGAAATCCTCGACCCGGAGCTTTATTTTAGTGACCGTCCCTGGGCCATTTTCCCAAGTTGATTAATATGACGAAAAATCCGACCGCTAGAAATTCAAACGCCGCTATAAATCCTGCGCCGCACCAAACAATCGGTGGAAATCAGACGCCAGTCATACGGTGCGTTTTATATCGGGACGGATAATTATACGAAAGGAATTTTTATCGGTAAAAATTTAGACATATCTCTACGCTTTAAGACTGTATAGCGAGACTATTTTGGACCAATCGCGCGATCAAGAAGGCACAATGTAAACGTGGGGTAGGTGAAACACGAGTACAGCTGGAAGTTGACACACTGAGCTACGTGGATCACGGGCAGCTCTCTCTATTTTGGTTTTGTGTGCCATTCTTCTGGTGACGTTTGACTGGAAACTATGGTAAGCTCTCTTCCGACTATTCTACGCTTGTTCTACATCCTTTCATATATCGTTTTTCTGAACAATTACCTACTGGAGGCTCTTTCTAACCGTTATTTGATTTTTTCCGCAGGCCGTACCACCGAGTTCTTCTACCAGCGTCGGCTCTGGGAGTCGTTCTCCGAGCAAAGTCGTGGCTCCCAGGTCCTCTGTCGGAAGTACCGTGAGGCAAAGGTAAGTGTCTCGAAGAATCTACTTTTCGAATTGACAATTTTTTACTGAGAATCAACAAAAGCTAGACAAAAGTTTGTATAACCCATATGGAGTTCAAAATAAACTATATTGCCCTGATATTTTTTCAGTGCATTGTATAATTAAATGAAATGTATGCGTTCTTATAATGTCCTGTTGTACTGTTACAGCTAAGGTAAATATCACATTTTTAATGTTTTGAGTGAATAAAATCTTCCCCAGATTAATTAACAATGAAACCTATATATGTGAACTATTACTAAATGATAAAAAATAAGAAATCATATTTCTGGGTCAGGAAATCCACTACTACAACTTTATCGAGGAGTAGGAATACTGCTGCCAACAGTGGAGGGATGTGGAGGTTCTACACTGATGACTCCCCCGGAATCAAGGTGTAAGTATTTCATTATATAATATAGAGTTTGTCCTGCGCTCTATGTGCTCTGCCAAAGGCTCTGTAACAATGAGATTTGTAACAACTCTTAGAAAGGAAAATAAGTTATTTTGAAATATTATATTCGTCAAAATTGTCTTCAACTCTGATGATTACTACAACATAACGTTCTGACAAATCATATTCTCTGGTAAGGGATAAAGAATATCATATACATTATCAATATACTTGTAATTCAGCGTGTATCTTTTGGAAATTTTTTTATTTGATAAGTAGCAGGTTCATAGTTTTAAAGTATATTCTTAACAAAAACTGACATAAATACCAGTAAGAAGTTCTCAATAGGCACTACGAAATTAATGATTGATAATCATTTTGTTATTCTATCTGACTCTGTCCAAGATAAGGTATTTACTATCAGAAAAGAATGTTATGGTCTCTACAGAAATAAGGTCTCTAATAATATATCTGTGAATTTTATTTTAAGGTTCAAACTATACATTAAAACCTGTATCAGTCCTTGTTTTAATACATTTGTAGAAAGCACATTATTTTGTCAATGACTTGCAGTTTATGGCATCCAAATCTTATATCATTCTACATTAAGATCTCTTGTTTGGACTATTTATAGCTGAGAACATATTGAAAGGTTTTTACTAATAATATTTATTATTTAACACTGCCTAGTGCCTAAGTCATCAATAATTTGATCCCTTTCACATTGGTCTTACTCATAATTAGAAAATTTTCTCTGAGATGACTGGGGTGAGATCTCAAACAAACATCTGCAACTTGATCAAAGATTCACTGGTATAAATAATTCAGCCCAGTTAGTCAATAGAACACTCTTGTAAGATAGTTTCACAAAATTCTTGTTTGAGAAAAATTTTGTACATATAAATAAATTCAAAAGTGATTATGATAAAGGATTTATTCTTCACAGTGAGCCAACTGATGATATTAACATTGTATTGTATAATTACCAAGAGGCCTGATGCATGTATGCACATCTTATTGGTTCATAAAGGAATCAATTGAATTGACAGTTGACACAAACAAAAACAATATAAAATCACCTTCGGATTTTAGAGGTCCAGTTCCAGTGCTGGTGATGTCACTGCTTTTCATTGCATCTGTATTTATGCTTCACATCTGGGGCAAGTACACCCGCTCCTGAGCTATAGTCACACAACAGATAACAGCATTTATCACACAGACAGACCATTCCTTCAAAGACACTTCGATCTGTTGTACCTCAACTGCAGTTCAACTCTCACCAGTTGTCAGCAGTAGTTATCGTCAATAATATAAATGACAACAATGTTGTTCTCAAGTGTTTGGTTTGTTATTTTCTTTTGTTAACTTATTCCCCCTCCAGCCTGCCTGGAGGTGTTGGTGTCGCATTAAATAAATGTGTTCATAGTACTATTTCAAACATTTTTATTTTAAATTATTAAATTGTAAACATATGTACACAATGTTATAATAAAATAATACTTTTTATCATAAATTTTTTATATGAACAGATGTAACATCTATGTAAAAAAAATGATAATTATATATTAAGCTAAGAGTATGTAAGCCATTTACTTTGCTTCTCCTAATTTCCCTTATTATATATATATATATATATATATATATATATATATATATATATATATATATATCACATAATTTTAAAATTAATCTATCTTAGCATGTTGATCTATCATGGTATTAGAAAACTCTCCAGTAATAATTTATGTCTCTAGTATAAGTTATGAAGTTATTACAAAATCAGTTAATAATAAACTCTTCATTGATTAAATAGACCCATGAATATCATACATTAACTTATAATTTCTGTTTATTGAAGGATTAAAAGGTTTGTGTGAAATAATCTATATGTCCCTAATGCCTGATTCTGACTTATTAAAAATAGAATATAATTATTTCGCATTATGCTAAAAAAATAAATATTAGTAATTACAAACATTTTCATTGAAATTTTCAGTAATTATTCCATAATTATAGGACACTAAACTGAAATAGTAAGCTTTAATTTGGCACCAAGAGAATTTTCCAACAACCTATTCTACCAACATTAAGATCAAAAGAGACAGAAATGCTTAGGCACAACACGATCTTAACACAGACAATTTAAGTTTTTTTATTGTATTTTTGATTTGTGCTGACACAGAGGTCACGGTATTTTATTTATTTACAATGGATGAAGAAAGAATGGACAACACTGAAAAGAAATTAAAATTATAAACATGAATTCTAAACTTAACAATTCTTTTAAAATACAGCAATACACTTTTTCTGTACATTATTTTAATACTGTGCTGCAAGCCACAAAATCAAGTTTAATATAGTTTTTAACCAAAACATAAAAAGAAAATAATTCATTCATGACCAGCAACACAGATATTTACTTGTATAAGTTTACAAGTCAGTTTTACACAGAATAATTTACAGTTGTATTTTAATTTGTCTATTAACAATAGCCTGTTTGTTTTAAAATTATTTTAACAAATATCTGCTAATTCACAATTGGCCCTATAATTTAAGATATACAGGAAGACATCAATTAAAATTAAAATAACATCAGTAAACATCAATCAATAAGCACCTTTGTTTAAAAGCTTGATATTTTATTCTAATCTAACATGAATATTTAGAAGAACCCTGTCAATACGTTTTCTTAAACTGATTTACTCAATTTCAATTTTTTGGTTTGGTAGTTTTAAGGGTAAAAATAAAAGCAGGAATCAAAATTACAATATTTTAGACTGCATGAGTATCATTTATCACCAAATTCAAAAAATTGTAATTACAACTCAATCCTAGGCCTGCGCAACAAAATCAACAAGTTAACAATTATTAGATCTTTTACAAAACTTCCCACCTCATACAGTTGAAACGATATACATTTTTGAGTTCCAACATGATATGTACTTAACAATTATTTCAACAGAGATCTCAAAAATTAACAAAATAAATTGTTACAAGTTGTTCTGGTAATATCCACAAATCTATTTTCAAGAAATTTTCATTTTTAAAAAAGTTTTCCTCAATAATGTTGTGTTAACATTTATAAATACAAAAATAAAGACATTTGTGAAATAAAAAACTCTGAAATACCAAATATGGATTCTTTCAGAGGGATACCAAAAGTTTTATTTGCTATATTTTTTATGCCATACAAATTCTTGTTTGATAATAATTAAACTGAAGATATAATGAATTTTGAATAGAATTCGTACAGCACATGAATAACAGTGCCACTGTATGACACTATTATACAATAACAATTTATTTGTTTACAAGTTATAAAAGCTTATTTATAATATTTATTTCTTAAAAAGGTAATTACAAGTAAAAAACAAACAAATTTGTTTTCATTGAAAATAAAACAGGGGAAATTAAAACACTATACACAAGACTTTTCCCTCTCCCACCTAAATTTTTGTACAAGTCCTTAGGCATTATTGTCTTCAAAGCTTTACACGATACACAGACCACTTTCAAGTGGCTTTTAAATTTTGGAAAATACATATAAACATATGTACATAACAATGTGTTTAATACTTGGTATAATATTTTTTATATGTCAAACACATGACAATTACACCATAAATAATAAAATGAAGTTAATTACATATTTCAGAGGTCACAAAAAAGGCCAACTGAAAAGGACCATATTTCAGTAACAATTCTGGGCACTCAGCCAAGGAAAAATATTGGAAAAACAGTAACTTGTAACTAACAAATTTATTCCACAAATATATCACATTTTTGAAAACGTTATGTTATTTGACTACATAAAAATAAACAATTTTCCGAGAATCAATTCTTTAATAACTGGGATGAAGTTTTGTTATTATATTCTATTCATGGAAATTCTCTCACTGAACATTATAAATTAATAAGTTCTAATTTTAAAACCATAATAAGAATGTAGAAAAAAATATTTAAAAAATAAAGAATAAAACAACTAACCTTCAATAGCATATAGCAATTAAAAGTAATTACCTAAATTTTTATTATATAATTGAATTATAACTGAAAAGTGTCTGAATTATAAACTCTGACCTTGGCCCAGAATTCTTCATTTCAGGTAGACAAACTTATTTTAAAAAATTGTATTGTGCTTTCCATATTCATACAGTGTATTTTAGAAATTCAAAATGTTTACTTTTCCACTTCAATAGCAAAAGTAAACTATGAAACCTACTAAGCAGCATCCTGCATACTTAGATAATACCTGTACAATTTATATTAATCACAGACCTTACCAAGCCATCATAAAGATTCATTTGGTTCCAAATCACGCACCCTTGCACATTTCCACTTATCCATTCAAAAACTACATAAGAGTGAGGCCTGGTGAACCCACAGATGGATTTAAAATGTCCACAGGCAAGGGCTGAAGGTTATTTTGGTCCAGAATAAATGATGAAATCTGTTGGTTCCAATCTCAGATGGGGTCTATTGTCTCAACAATAGATAATTCTGACTGGTCGGTCTCAGCTTGCAGAGTTATCAACATTTTATCTTCTTCTGATGAACTTTCATCCTGTGATCCTCCTGAATGTGTTGATGTCGTCACTTCCTGCTATTTGAAAATTAATGTGTCAGTCATGTTAAAAATATTCACCATTAGTGGCATATCATGAGAATGAGTTTTTATAGACATCTCAGGAAATAAAATAATTTTCTACATGAAACAAAATCATATCTGAGAATATCCTTATACTTGTAGAAAATAAACATTTTGAATTAAATATTTCCTTAAATGTAAATTTGAATAAAATATTTCCAATTAAAACTGCATAAATACTGATATAAACATTGTTATAATCAAACATTGCTTCTCTGAAGAATGTTAAATTCACTGAAACAAAGTTCTATGTTAAAATAGGATGATGCATACTTTATAAAGCATGAATACAACAACCAAATATCATGCTTGAATGAAGTTTAAACATTTTTAACATTATTTCATGCCATTACATTTTAATTGTTTTCTTAAAGAACAAGAAATAAAGCAACAGGCATTATTAACACAGATAATATAAATTTAAAATATTTATTTCATTACTAATATATAAAATATTTATATTAAATGACAGAATTAACTGGAATTATACAAATACATGCAAGTACACGATTAGTATCAATTATTGACCATACACAATGCAGTTTATGACTGTTATTCTGTCAAAAAGCTTTGTGACAGATTATTAAATTGATCTAAATTAACTTCTTTGACCTTGCCAGTCACATAAAACAAATATATCAAAATTTCAATAGTAAACTTAACTGTCTAAGCTAAGAAAGCTGACTCAGTTTATTATTGGAATATTGTTACATTTTTGTGACTTAAGGTCAAAGACGGTGGGGTATGAATTGTTTATTATAACTGTCTCTACATCATTTACAAAAATATCATGAAGAATATTATTTAACATTATCATCATGAAGAATATTATCTAACATTATCATCTGTTAATCTAATCAAATATTTATTATTCAGGACCGAACAATGAATGATACCTTAATAACATGTGTAATGCTTTCCATCCTTCAATTACAGTAACATCTTGGTTCAACTAAAGCACAAAAGTTTGTCGCAAAAAGTTAAACAAATAAAGAATTATTAAAAATAATTTAGAATGAAAATTTAGAATATGAAAATTTAGAATCATTTCAGTTAAAGACTGTGGTTCATTTTTATCCCTTCAAAATATTACATGATTATTAAGTATATATTTAGCCCAGTTTTATCCTAGCTTTTAACTAAATGAATCGTTAAGAAAAGACGTTTATTACAAAATCGCAATTCTTGGGTGTTGATGACTGTATGATTTACTATAAATACAAACATCAAAAGGAAGAGGGAACCTTTGTGAAAGATTATGAAGAAAGTGCAGAAAAATCAAAACAAATATTTTAAGACCACTTAAAGCTATTAATCCAAAGTTTATTAATCCCTGAAATAAATACTTGAAAGTGTTTTCATCATTCAATATCCAAATTTTAGATTAAGCAAACATTATTAAATTAAATTTATATTATCAAATTCCTTTCAATATCTTTCACATAAAATGGAAGTAAACCAAAAGAGCCACATGCAAAAATCATATTAAATACAGAATTGAATAAATTTGATTTTTTTTAGAAATAAATGAAAAATGTACCTTAATAAGGTGGACGTGTTTCAAAAACACCACGGACTGATCAGACTGTGGGAGGGCCCAGGAGGAATCTTTTTCATTTTCAACGAGATGCGATATATTGTCCTTGAAAAACAGAAAATGACTACTTCGCAAAACAAAAATAAAACAAATCAAGGTGGAAGGCACAACACATATAAAAAGGCACATCTAGTTTTCTCAAAACCTGTCTGAGTTGCCAAATTAAAAATTAAGAAAAAGTGAAACAGAAAAATTGATTAGTGTTGTTACAAGACAAAACTGGAAATTTCAGGTAAGTGTTCAGGTTTCATGGTTTATGAGCAGTCTGATTAATATCAATTTAGAAAAAAGTAAAATATATTTCTTCATGCTACAGAAGGTAGTTGAAGAGACTAAGGAAATTTACCCAGGCATCATACTAAATTGTAACTGAAAACCAATTTATGAAAACCACTGAACTAACAGGGCAGCCAATACCATATTTCTAATAATTACTAAGTCAACTCAAATTTTCTTTCCTCCCAAAAATGAGAAAATTGTATGATCCATTTAAAATATCCATTATGGACATTGAAAGTGAAACATAGAAAGCTTTGTGACTTAGACTATACCTTAAATTTAATTTTTATTTTCAGCACCAAATTAAAATTGTAAAAAAATCCTGACTCTCTGAATTATTAAAAAAAACTACTACAAAAACCCAAATTCCTAAGACCTTAAGTTTACAAATAATCCTTCTTAAAAAAATAAATAGTGACTGATACTATAAAGTGATAATAAAATAAAAACAAATTGTAATCAATGAAATATAACATTAATTTTATTTATTTATATTATCTCGATAACTCAAAATGGTAATGCAGTGGTCTAAGAGGGTTTGGAATAACATCATCATTGTACGTTTCCAACTTCCTTTGATAGCTTGATCTAAATCTAAAGTAGTTTCAGCATCATGCCAACATCAGGTATAGTCATACTATAGACCACAGAGTTAGTAATTGTTAGGTATAGTGAAATCACAATATATTTTTCTAATTGCTGATGGAAAATATTAGTACTCTTGTATTAGAACTGTTACTATGTTATTGGGGTCCACAATACACATTCTTCTAATGATGGTGAGATGCCAAAATTAGTAGTATCCTATACCATTCAATGAATTGCAAATGGAATAGGTGAATTATTATGAACATTCATATATTGCTTATTTAAAAAAATTAAGAGAATTAAACATAAATTAAAATATATGATATTACTTGTTTATTACTCTGTAATAAACATATAACGCTGAAATATTTAAATAATTACAATATTATGTCCCACCTCATTATCAAAATTGAAATTTCACTCGAAATAATTCACCTTGAATGCCAAAATTACTAATAAAAAATCTTGCATTAACTGTTTATACACAAATTTTAAAATTGCCATCCTTACCGTATTCCTGCTCTTTTGATGAGTCCTCAAGTGTTTTGAGAGGTGATCACTGCGCATGAATTTTTTGTTGCATTCATTGCACTGAAACCTCTTTTCCCCCGTGTGCGTCCTTCTGTGCCGCTGTAAAAAATTAAATTGAACAGTGGACTGAGGAAGAATAGTTCATATTCTCTAAAATAAATTTAATGAATTTAAAATCTTGTGGTGAGTTCATTGACACACAAAACGAACTAATTTATTCAAAAAAGACAAGGAACTTCCTATTATGAAATCAATAAAAAGAACTAGTTTCATTTCTAGTTACCTGGAGTTCATCTGATCTTGTGAACCTTTTGCCACAATAGTCCCAATTACAGATAAATGGCCGTTCACCGGTATGCCATCTTAAATGGGCTCTCAGGTGGGAAGTTTTACCATATACTTTATTACATCCAGGAACATGACAGATATGCTGCTTTTTACGGTTCCCTGACCTATAATGATAAAACACACTGTTATTTTAAATAAGTAGTCAATAATTGATATTGCTTTTGATCATATTCTTTTGTCATATAATAATAGAACAAATGAAAAATATGAGTCTTTCTTTTTTATTCTTTCAATTTTGTTGATTGACATACTCCATATAAAAAACAGTAAACAGTAAGTATTTCCATGGATTTGTATAAGATTAAGTTTTAATTCTCATAACTATTTTTCTGTAATAATATTTTTAATATATTAAACCAATGTATTATTATATATTTAAAATTTAAAGTAGGTTGTAATATATTATATTCATACATATGGTCATCAAATACTCAAAACATATCTTAGAAAGAACCTAATTATAAAATAACTAAAGCAATTTTTTAGAAAATAATTATACCTGTCACCACCATCAATGCAATTGGGACAAGCACAAGCAACTCTCCTTGTTCTTGGTTTTTCATCTCCAGACTCCTCTTCTGCCGAAACAGGAGCAGGAGGTGTCATAGAAGGTGCTGAACTCCCAGATCCACCCGAACCCTGGGACACTACGTGCCATTTTGTGGGTTCACAAGAGCTAGACTCATTTAGCTGAACATTCCCTGCTGTTGCTAGAAAAAAATCATATGAAAATAGTAACATTTATTTAAATTCAATGCAATACACTTCTAAATGATTTCATAGATCAGTTTACTTATTTCAATGTAGAATAAAGAAATACATATTTGCATTATATATATATATATATATATATATATATATATTTCAAGATAATAATTGATGTATATTTGTCCTTATTTATGCAATTTATACTTAATTTACATTAATGCTATTTTTCAATAAATAATAATGATGTTATATGAAATACCTAAAAAGTAATGAAATAAAAATATTAATTACTTTGTTTATTGTTATAGGATTCCAGTGACATTTCTGATATTAAATTTCACAATTTTATAAAATAAATTATATATTTATTTCTATCACAGAACATCAGAAGTCAAAGTTGAAAGTAACTTTCAACTGAAGTTAAAACAAATGTGTTCTGTATATCAAAATATTAGAACCCAACTGAAATATATCAACGCCTATGTGTAAAAGTTAATAATGGCATAATCACTTACAAACTATTTGTATTGGGGAGAGTGTTTGAATGAGAGGAGGTATCTGAACAGGTGTCTGCTGAGAATGTCCAAGAGCAGTTGCAGGTATCAGCTGAACATTGCCTAAACCTGGAACGTTGACTGTCTGAACACTTGCTCCTGTAGGCAGTTGTACACTACCTCCATTGGGCATCTGTCAACAATTAACACTATAATGAAAATATACAGTAGTAAAACAAATTAGAAAAATATGAAATGTCATTGAAGTGACAAAAAACACATTAAAACATTTAAAATTGTATTGTAAATGATATTAGAGATAGAAAAATAGGAAAATTCTTGTTGTTTTGGCATAGATTATAGCAGACCAATCTAATCACAAATTAAGTGGACATAAAAATTATGCAGTAAGGTCTTTTGGATATACATACAGTGCCAAGCTAAACTAAGGCTATATATATATATGTGTGTGTGTGTGTGTGTGTGTGTGTGTGTGTGTGTGTGTGTGTGCAAATATTAATAAAATCAAGTAAATTGTGGAAATAATGTTTGAAAGAGAACAGCCAGGGAATTCCTTTCAGGCCAAGCAGTAGTTCCTATTATCACATTTCATAACGTTACCTGAATGATGTTCCCATTTCTAACAAGTCCATTGCCAGTCTGCACTAAACTAGCTAAACTTGAAGCTGGTATAACTGTCACTTGCTGTTGATTGCCCCCTGTAACATAACCAATAATTAAAATAATGATAACTGAGAAATGTTATGTCAATTAATGTAAATGGAAGGGAATTCATTCTTGTCAAACTCTAAATCAAACATTTGAAAAAAAAAATGATGAAAATAAATCTCAACTGTAACTTCATGGATGCTGAGATATTAATATGAAATATATTGAAGTTACTCACCTATAGATATTTGATGAGGGATACTAGTTCCCTGAGGTAATAAGATACTTTGTGTTTGCTGTGCACCCTGATTCTCATTATTGCTTACAACAGTTGGTGAAGAAACTGACTGGAAAATAAAAATAAAAATTATATTTCATTCAAATTACAAAAAATATTGAATTTAACAAGTGGAAGTTAATGCTCAAGTTTACTTTAAGGTTTAGGGCGGGGCCTCCTTGAGGGGAAGAGTTGGTAGGGGTAGTAACGTCTACCCCATGATAGGGTACTCTCTCTGTCCTATTGCATGTATATATTTCATCACTTCATTCATTTTTATTATAATAATTATATTATCATTTTATTTGCAACGCCAGTTTTATTCTGTTTCTTCTTCGCTTTCGTCGGAGGAAG
Source organism: Lethocerus indicus (assembly GCA_019843655.1). Lineage (NCBI taxonomy): Eukaryota > Metazoa > Arthropoda > Insecta > Hemiptera > Belostomatidae > Lethocerus > Lethocerus indicus. The sequence goes on along the minus strand of JACDQD010000005.1, from coordinate 16,529,138 downwards.
TCGGAAGACTCGATCTTCCTTCTCGAACGATTCTTTCAACTATTGAATTCGCGACGCCCGTCGCTGCCGCTGTCGCTTCGACTGTGTCAAACTCCAAAGTGAATTTTTTCTGTTCACCAAGGAATTTGTGAACATTGTAAACAATTTCTCTTACTTGTTTACTTAAACCCCGAGTTTTTTCGGTACGCTTCGAAGTTGACGGAATGGACTGACCCGTTGACGTCATAATACATTAAAAATGCGAAACCGAAAATAATAAACTAAACGAAAATAAATGACGTTATACTACGGAATCAGCGGCGGAAACGCAAGGTGAAAACAGTTAAAGGCAAATGGGAACTAGATGTACAAGGAGCATACTCACGCTCCTCCCACATACTCAGACATGCGCGTTTAGAACCTCACTCTCATTTGGCTGTATTATACAGGTATAGCCACGATATTGAAAGTGCTATCAATATGAATCGTTACTTTGATTTGGGAAGTGTGGCTGTATTCTATAACAAATACAACTAATCCAGTCATTTTGCATAATACGCTAACAACAGCTGTATTACCCGCTGTGAGCTTTTAATACACAAAACCATATTAATGCTGAATATATCTGGTAAGAGACAGAATATATTTAATATATAACGAAAATAACGAATCAATAACAGGTGTGTATTCTCCCCACATCACTGGAGTATTCTAAATGTATACAATTACTACAATTTAGATTTGAAGGAAATTAAACTTCTGAATTATTTTCATTTGATTTAGAAATGGTGGAAATAGATTTGGGTTATTTATACATTGACCACAATATTGAGAGTTCATCTTATTACTTTATTTAAACTTTATCTCCAATATTAAAAATTATATTTTGAAGAATTAAATTGCCAATTTTATTTGAAAATGAGATCAAGTAGTTGCAAAGATACTGCCTTTATTGTTACTTTCATAGCAATAAATAAAATATCACCTGTACAGTCACTGTAGGAGATGATGCCGTAGTAGTGGTAGAGGTATTACTTGTATTAGGTTGAACAACAATGGTGTTCTGTGTGTTGGGTTGACTTGTGTTTGGTTGCTGAACAACCAATGTACTCTGACCACCTCCCACAACTTGTACCTGCTGCACCTGTCCAGATGGTGTCAATATCTGAGCCATTTGTGGTGTGCCCATCTGAAAAAATTATTTAACTGTATTAGAAAACAACTTTTCTTTTAATTTTAATTAGTCAAGAGGATAAAAGTGAGAGTAATGCTGTACTGTACTTAAATACTAATTTAAATTATATAAATATATATATATATATATATATATATATATATATATATATATATATATATATATATAAAGCAGGAAGATGCAAAACATTTAATTCAACATACCTGAGGTATCATCTGCACTTGGTTGGTGTGCAATAGGTTCGGTATTGAAGCAAATGCTTGAAGAGGAAAATGGACAGTCTGATAAACAGTTTGTCCATTACCAGTGGATATAGGCACCTGCACAGGAATACTCTGTTGTACCTGGACAACTTGAGCTGCAGTAGCCATATTGCCTGGTCGCACCGAAACATTTTGACCTATAATTAAAAATTATTTATACCATTAAAATAAAATTACATTGGTTCCTACTGTTCAAAATATAGCTCAATAATAATGAATAGTTGCAACATGTATTAATTTTTACAAAGGATTCTATCTTAAATTAACAGAAACATTGTTATAATATATGTAATTCTTATTTACATATATTCCCAATTTGAGATTAACAAGATAATGGTTACCTGATGGGAACTGCAAGGTCTGTCCATGTATAAGGTTGACAGGACTCCTCAGTATCTGTGGTGCAATGATGGTCTGACCTCCTGCCGCAGTTGCCAGCTGGGTCTGAGTCCCAGCTGGAATAAACAATGCTTCCTGACCATCAACGGTCACTGTCTGCATTGGCTGAACTACATTGTAGGTCACATTGCCACCCCCGACACTTCCCTGCTGTTATGAAAGCATGGAATTTAAAAACAATAGTCAAATATTTCTATCCAAGCTAAATATTTATCATTTTTAGGGCTTGAAGGATTCAATCACTTCCCAATTCAATTTCCAAAAATAACCAATTAACTGAGACCAACAAAGAAAAAGAAGACAGAAACTCACACAAAAATGAATGGATTTGTCAATAAAATCAAATAAAATTATTATGAAAATGACACCCAGAAAATGTTTATATATATATATATATATATATATATATATATATATATATATATATATATATGACTAGATTTTAATTATTTACTGAAACATTAATATCTAAAAGTTAAATAAAACATTTCTTAGAAATATACCTGTATAAACTGTCCTGGTACCCCTTGTACTGATACAACAGTAGGGGTGGTACTACATTTAACCGACTGAGGAAGAGATGTATTAACTTCAGTACCTCCATTTGATGGTAGTAAGTTTTGTAACTGCTGTATGGTGATGACCTAACAACGTAAAAATGTTTTATAAATAATAAGTACTAGATATATTTCGATTCCCTAGGGGCTAATGAATGAGTGCTCACAAGCTGAGTTGGTTAAGCTCAATCTAAACTAAGTCTACACTATACCTAACTTAGTTTAACACCTTACACTTTAACCTTACATTTTCTTACAATTTTCAATTGTAATTGGCTGAGTGAACTTTAAATGATTCTAAAAAATCTGAATTGTATTTGATAGTTTGTTCCATGATTACTGGACCAGTTCACAGAATGTATATAGACAACGTATATGAAGGCAGCCTACACAATAAGAGCTGATCTGGGAGAAGAGGCAATATTATCTACCTTATTATCACATACAATATATTAGTATACCTTTATATACTATAAATACTAGGAAAAAGAATTGGCCATTCTTAAAATGCTAAACATATATTACATGGTCCATATAAATGTTTTTTTAAAACAAAACTTCAATCAATAAATATTAATGGGAAGTATTAAATCAAGATCTCAAAGATGGATTGTAAAAGATCCTAACAGATGCCTAACACCAGCACATATGAATATTAAGGTCCGAAATATTTTTTGTGCGGCATGATGAGCAGTTAAAAAATTGCACAAACTGCATTATCCATAGGACCAAGCAATTATGGTTACCTTCTACATTTTGCATACATCAATACTGATGACGAATTCAAATACCATGATAATAATCAACTACATTTTAATACATTATTAGACAAGACTCATATTGAAGCTCTGGATGTGGTTATTTATTAACCACAAGAATAAATGTAATTTCATATTATAATTACTCCCTTTCACCTGTATTAGAAAAAGGGAAAAACTTAAACTGTACATAAGATAATTTCAATAACTGTTAGTGGTATACTCTTAGAAAGCTGTCAACTAAATACTCTCCAAACTTACTTCTTAATGAAAATAGCCATTACAAAGCATACATTGATAAATCTGACAACAATGCAAGTAACAAAATTTCTCCAAGGAATATGGAATGTGGACAAACTGTTACAAAGTTATAAGGTTATAATGCCATCAGGGATATTCATACAATATACAAACATTAATAAAATGTAGTAAGATATATCTGAAAAAGGGAATAATGTGTAGAATTAAAATGAACCCTTTTGCTGACAGGCCTAATTATCCAAAAATAACTAGTATTATCAGAATTTCTTAAAATGTAACCTATCCTAAAGAGTAAATCAGTAGTGGACTGGACAGACCTCACTATATTGTCCACGGTCACGGCAATTAAATTTGCAATACAAATAAGGGACCTGTATTGAGTAAATAAGGACTGCCTTCACCTCAACGTATTTTATGCTAAAATGCGAATAAAGGGGCAAGGACAAACTCCACCTAGGAACTCCACATATAGGGAAACATCGTACATAAAGAACGAATTCCGTAGTATGATTATTATTAGCGTAAATTAATGAAATAAAGTAAATGCAATACAAATTACTTGGCTAATAAAAGGCCCAAAGGCTCGAAGGGCCAAGCCATAGACGAAGTAGCAGCGATATCGTTAAGGTTAAGGCGACGGCAGGTCGTCATGACGCGGGACCGGCGACGAAAGTTAAGAACTACTAAAATAGCGAATCAAGATCGATGGAAAAAATATAACTCGAGGGGTGTATATAAGGCCGGGGGCGGGTCAGCGGGGCGGGGGTGTGGGCGGGGCGGGGCGGGGCGGGCTAGTACCCGGGGCCCCTCGAGGCGGGGCTCACCCCACTCCGGGCCCACCCAGTTATCGACTCACCTGTTCCGTTCCGGGCTCAGATGCCTCCTCGTACTCTTCCTTGGGCTCGATCTTCTTGGTGGACATTATCTCATTGCGGTAAGCCGTCTCGAGACGAGGGCTGGCCCGCCCGAATAAAGCAAAGGCGCGAGAAGTCGGGACACGTGAACTCGCCCTCAGAGCTGGCTACTAGTGGCACGCCTCGTCTACTGTACCACTCCGCTGATCGATACCTCCCTAAACTTCGGACCCGGTTGCTTGTGAGGGGCAGTTGCCCCGGGTCTTTGCTAGAATGGTGCTGGGGATCGTTCCTTGTCCATCTCGGGTAATGACAATGTACGTTAGGAGAATCACGGGAGGGACTACTTTGTTTGGGGCGGGCGAGCGGGCGCCACCTCACGCCCGACCTGATTGGCAGCCTTGGACGATGCCCTACCCTAACTTAATATAAATTTGTTTCCGGGTCCGGCTACCACGCCTCCTACTCCGCCCGACACCTATGCCGTTACCGATAGCTATTATGGCCCTCCTCTCTAGATTAGAGGTTACTCGGAACGACGTCCAACTATATTGCACTGGCAGATGCTATCTTAAAGTGTCCATGTTAGAAAAACTACGCTCCGTTTTCTCCAACGCGATAGATCCCGCGACTTATTTTTAAAAAACTTTCATGTACTTAAATACTCTCCTCATACAATGTGTGAGAGTACTTTACTAACGAATGCCGGAGGCGGGCTTGATGCTCGGTTGTGATCGGCCGGACTCGTGCGCGCTCGTTTTCCCGCTTCTTCGTTCGGCCCACTGCTCTACTTAATGAGCAGTTAGTTCTCTTTCACCGACTTCGTTGAGTTACCTAATATTAAGTTTAACCCTGCGGGCTTTACTATATTCGCAAATACCGCTGTGTAAATATTATAATACCTTATCAATTATAAATATATTGATTTATTTCGTGAAGTTAAAAAAAAGCAAAAATGACGTTAATGTGTATAATTGATGCTATATGAAACGCATATTATCTAATGGCATCAACGATGTCGTCATCGAGAATATATAATGGTTTAATGGAAATTCTCACTTCTTCTCAGATAGATAGATAACTTTTACTTTCTCGAAAAAATAATTAGTGGCGAGCTAATTTTAATCTAACCTTGTTTACCTTAATTTCTTCTAATGAGTGAATAAAGTGCAAAAGTCCCCTGAAAATTCAAAAAAATTTATATATGTAAGAAATTGAGCAGTATATAACTTTGAATGTTTTACTTTGTTATCTATTCACTTCGTAATCACTTTGTTCCTATATATTGTTTCCGAAAATTAATCCTGTGTACCTCAGCCGTTCGACTGATATTATTCCATATTGAACGGTCATAAACGCGTTCGTAATATCCCATATTAACGGCACAAAAGATGTAGAAAAAAGTCAGAAGCGTTGTTTTTCAAATGCAATATCCGTATATGTAAATAATTATTTGTTGGTAAACTATGTACACGTATTTCAGATATTCTTTAAACAAAGTATGGGGTCTATAAAACTTCTTATAATGATTAATGTTGTAAGTTCGCAGAGAACGTCGCGGGGATCGTTGATTCCGTGCAATAATTCACAAGACACTAAGGCAAAATTCGTCTTTTAATTTGTCGTATAACAACGCAACTGAAGATTACTTTATACTCCATTTATGTTCCTTGGAAGCTGAAACAGTAACTTATTCAAATTAACTGAGTAAATTTATGACTTAAAATCTAAATAACACTAATTTGTCGTATCAACACTAGATATTTTACTATATATATCCCTTAATATTTGGTACAATTAAAACGAATTAATGTTTCTTACCATAGAACCAGTAGTGCAGAATGATTGAGCAGAGTGGGAACATCTCTTATTCGAGCTGGATGCATAAAATTATTGGGTAATAATGGGCGGGGGAGTGGGCGAAAGAAAATATGATAATTGCAGGGCAGGGAGGGCTCGAACCCCCCTTTAAGGCCACTCCCCTTTAATACGCCCCTGTGACCCGCCTGCAACCGAACCTTTACAGCTGGCATTCCTTCCTTCTCCTCCTCCCACATCAAATTGACGCCTACTAAAGCTCTCCTACCGCCTTTTACCAACCCGATTTGTTAGACTATCTTAAGCAGGTATGCCCTCCGATAATGTAATTTCGTACTAGTTTAACCTCAAGATAACAAAACGATTATTGTCATTGGGTATAATTCAAAAAGATGTTATTCAAAAACCACTACTTTAAAATACAATTATATACCGGGAGTGCAGGTAATGAACAAATTTGCAACGACAAGTAACATCAATCATAACGCCGCAGTGAAAGTATTCTTAAATTGAAAAAAATAATATTGCATATCAACCTGAAACAGTTTGGTATATGAAAATACGAATATAAAGTATAATAATACATAACATTTCAACTAAACATTTTTTTAGGTAACACTAGTTAAGTAACAATATTATAATATATTAAAAATTACATTGGAATAAATTAAATTTTTACTCAAGTATGTTGTATCTATAGATTAGGGATGTAGCTTTTGGAATTTATTCTTTGGAATAATTATCCCTCTCGAGATTATGAATGCTTCATCATAAGAATCCAAATCTTGTCCAACCAACGATTTGTCCATTTGTAATTGAAAGTACTCGTTTCATTGATGGGAACATTTTTTTTTATTTTACTACAAACGAAAAGTTATATTAAAGTTTATTAAAAATGGTTAAAAAAAGTTATTATTACGAAAAGTATTCTGTAGATTTAGTTACGTAAATTAACAAAATATACTCTACTACATAATACTATACATAGTATGCAAACAACATTCACATATAAAACAACCATCTCGCTGTAATCAAGATTAACAGATGTATATCGGTCATATGAGTGTAAACAAATAGTTAATAGGGAATGTAGTGAAAAACTTATAATTCTGTTAACTGGACTTGATGGTGTTACATTTATTTAATATGTACGAGCTCATGAGTTGGATGCGGCGAGCGATATTGTCTTGATAAATTTATTAATAAAATCGGGAAACAGTCGAAGGAACATCTGATATAAAATAAATTAAACTGGGCAAGACATTGTTTAGGCTTGGAAAAATGGAGTCCATGAGTGTTTAGTAGCTCTTATTATGGTAATACGATGGTTAGTCGGATTGTCAAGATATAAATAATACATATAGAATAAAAAAAAGTAGTACTGTTATTTATTCTTATTATGTCTTTATCTTATTAACTAATTTTTCGTATTAATTTTTCTTTTCGATAGGAAAGTGTAACACTGGTGTCCCTGCAATTCTTAATGTGGCGATGTGGGTAACTATTAAGATATAATAGAAACTATCATTGAATTATAGGGAATTTTTTAATGACTGTTTTTAGGGACTGTTTGTAAGGGACGTTCAAAATACACGCACTTACACGACACGACGTGAGAGACATGGACGCTTCAGTTTTGATGACAAAGCGGGACTGAGAAGGGTTAAAATCTGCAATCGAAATTAAAGTAAATATTTATTATTTATCAGAAAACAAAATAAAATTTATTGAAATGTTAATATGATAAATTGACTGTGCAGCTCTCATTGCAAACTCTTCTGGTGTGGCCGCGTCAATCGACCGTTCCCTTATGGTTCGAAATGCCGTTTGAATTCTTCTGCGGAGATCTTGACTGGGGGTGGTGGGGTTATTGTACCTGCTGGGAAGGTTTTACAGACAGCACAGCATAAGAAATAAGCGAGGGAAATGGAACGAGGCCCTGGCTATCCATACCGGTAAAATGCGGTCTGTGACGCTTTTCTCTACAGGCATTGTGGGCAGGGCTCCGTCTTGTTGGAAGTACATTGTTCCGACCAGTTTCTAGGTGAGGGCCTTACAGTAGGCCCGGTAGTTCGTCGAAGAGGAAGTTCAGGAAACGTTGACCATTTAGGTTCCCTTTAAATATCGGTGGCAATTAAAGCGTCTATGGTGTGTAAACACTTACGCTTCTGAGACGCCAGTTTTGTGTAAATAAGATATAAACTAAGGACTGTATCAAACGGTCAACACCGGTATCAGAAACTGTAAAAAATATTCATATTTGCAAGAGTTTTAGGCCGAAAGCCTTGTATCACGTTAAGCCGGATATCCTGTGAGTGTGTGTATGAATGCATATATATATATATATATATATATATATATATATATATATAAACCGTAATACATACTTTTCCTTTACAATGCTTTTAAATTCAGCCTACGCAACAGCCTGGCAGACAACACGATTTCTCGTCGATCGTGTACAGGATGAACGTGACAGGTAGTTTGGGAGAGTTGAGGTATATAATTTGACTTTGCCGGCTATCATTATATTAGACGGGCGGGCGGGAGGCGGTCGGACTACTGGTCCTGCCCCCGGGCTGGAGGGTGGCACTGTAAGACGCGGGCCGGTGATGCCGGCGGGTGCGGGGCCTGGGGCCGGGGCCGGGGCCGGGGGCGGGGAGTGGGTGGCCGGTGGGCGTGGCAGGCCCCCGCCCCTCTTCATCAAACCCCCAGCCAGCAACACCCTCTCTCCCAAAAGGACCCCTGACATCGGCGATCCTCCGCCTTCGATGGCCCGCTATACCAGTTGGATCATTTCCGCGCAAAACTTTCCGGTTAAAATCTGAGATGGATTTCGAATCGGGTCAGTATTTCATCGAGAATGTCCGAAGAATCCAAAAATATATGCTGTCCGCTTAAGATAGCATTATTAATGCTATTTTTTTTTAAAAAACGCGATAAAAAACGAATTTATAGATTTGAATTATAGATTTTTTATATAGATCGCATGTCTTCGTATGACTGGATGGAGCATGCTGTCAGATCCATCAGACCACTGCAAATATAAATGAACGAGTATGTACACATAGCGAAAAACTCGGCCTTTACAAAAACAAACTTTATTATGTTATCACTTTATATGTATTTCCTTTTTCCAGTAAGATGAATATAAAATCTGAATTTTCTTCTGTAAATATAAAATGATATGACAGTTTAAAAAAGATTAGTGTTTTTTTATCTGCGTCTTATCGTGTCTTTATGTTGTATTTATTTTTCCTATCGGCGGACCACCGGGGAATGCTTCCATTGCGGATCTGTCGATTCCTGAACAGGAAAACATATACGACTGGATATTTTGATTCGTTCGATTCTTTTGCGCCTTCGCCTACGTCCGCTCATCAAATCCCGTCACCTCAGTGTCATACGATCACACATTTATACATGAAGAATAATGTATCGGTAGCCCCGGGGGGCGCTGTTAATGATTTAGTACTTTTGAGTGGATTTTTTAGTGTTAGATATTGGTCTGTAATTACAGTGCAGTTGATCTCGAATACCTCGGTACACCTCGAGTAACTCCCTACGGGCCTATAGACGAATGGAGACCGTACGAACCGTACGAATGATGGCTTTAAACTCTTGAAAACACACATCCTTAAAAATATAATGTTCTAAAATCACTGAAATTATCAATTATAAAATAATGTTATATATATATATATATATATATATATATATATATATATATATACATATTAATATTTTGTCCAGACTATTTAATTCAACCTAGTTGATTAGTAATTATTCTGTAGACCTTTTTTCTGGGTAAATACTGTATTACTAGAAGGGGCGTTTCTAGAATCCCGTCATTGGAGGAGATCCCATTCCACCCCAATGGGGCGGTGGCCTAAACCGACACCCCTTCCTAGCCCAAATAAACGACGAGTGCTCACATTTCGGTGTTTATTAAAATATTTTTTCATACCAGTAGTTGTATTTGTTCGTACTACAATATTGCATGAACATTCAATTACAGAAGCATTTCATGGGTTTATCAGTTACTTAGACGTATTATGCAATGATCCACCAGCGTGCAGTGTACAGTTTTTTCAGCCACATATACCACTACAAGTGATACAATATATCACTATGGGAAATACGTAAACAAGTAATATTAATTTATTACCAGTTATAATTTATATTATAACTATGCGATATTTTTTACCTATTTACAAAATGTTGTCCGTATAGCTCACTAGTAAAATTATTATTGCAAATATTTGAACAAGTACAGTACTGTGTTTAAACCGTTTTTGGGCACCTTGCAACCACTTGAGAAATTGCAAAACCAATAGAAACACGCGCGCGCTCGCGTTTTTTTTTATAATGATAGAGAAGAATATACAAAACTGTACGCTCTATTGAACTTTTCAGAGTATTCTAGCAATGTTATTTTAATCAAATTTTTCAATAAAGTTACGGGCATTTGAATGGAAGACAGTTATAGACTAAGTAAACCACAGTTTACGTAAGATATTACTGATTATGATGATCAATAAAAGTAATAATAATAACTTTTGCGGTCGTTTCACTTGATTCTTCTTCCGCTGATTTGATTCTATACTAGTTCAGGTTCGACTCCCCGCTTTCATCTGTAGCATTGCGTCAGTAAATTAGTAATTAGGCAACTAGGGATATATATTGCCGATGAAGCATTCTGTTTGCACTGTTAATGTCTGACAGACTGAATGTTTTTTCCAAAATTGTGTGTGATTTTAACCGGGCGAATAAGCTCTTACTGATAACAGTAAAAGAAGCAGAATTATACGTAACATCAACTTCTAGAAAATCACAACATTGTCTACAGGATACTTTAATCATCGTGGACCCTCAAACAGGTAAATCTGACATTAATCAAAGTTAAATAAAAACCCTTCAAAAGAAATCCCTTTCTCCATTCTGTATATATATATATATATATATATATATATATATATATATATATATATACTGGATTTTCTTCAGCATTCAAACCAGGACCTGCAAAATACGATCCCTCCTTCTGAGGATATTTGTTTATCACCTCCCGATCTATATTGACTTAAGAATTACATAAACTTGTTTTCATAATCCCATTCATTAATGCCCGGAATTGTCTTTATTCCGGAATTTCATTCATATATTTACAAATATTATTATTTAATTAAGGGATTGATAGTGCCTGCTGTCATAAACGTGAACACTGTTCTCAATATATTTTAGAAATTTAAATCAAAATGTAAAAATTTCGAGTGAGAATCCTTCATTGTCACCTCTTTTGTTATTAAAGATCTTCCTTCTGCAACTTATTCATGCATTCAGACAGATAGAAAGTAATATATTTTTATGGTAATGCACCGAACGGATTCAAATTTTTTTATTAATCGGAGATTAGTTTGAAATGAGCCAGCGTAAACGAGAAAAAAGAACCACAAAAGGACAGAGTAAACAAATCTAAATCACCCTGATAAGTAATTTGTTAAAAATGTAATTAATAGTAATGATTCACTCCATCAAAACGTTGATTTCATGATTTTATTATTGTAGCATGCGTGAAAAGCACAAATAACATTTTTATGGACGGATATCACAGAAATTTGAACCCCTCACGATGTGACGGAGAGAAAAGAAGCCGTTTAAAATCTAAATTGAATAATGTGCTTAATAAGTTTTTGAATTGGCTCTTCTGATTTCTACGTTAAAAGACGAGTCCACGGCTGTGAAAAAAATGACTTAACTGACAATAAATGTAACTAGTAGTTTCAGAATTTTTGAATAGTACCATGCTTAAATGTCCACAATGCGTGCCCAATATGATTCGATAATATAAATATACTTAATACTTTATGATATATTAGGCGTGATCAAACTTGGATTAAATTAATTATTTAATATTTGATCAAAAATATGGATCAACTTTGATTAGTTTGATGACACTTTTTATCCTTTTACAATTGTGATGTCAGATTGCGAGACCGAGAAGAACACATATATATATATATATATATATATATATATATATATATATATATATATATATATATATGTGGTATTCCAAACCACTGACAGACCACAAAACAGATGTTCCGAATAAATATTCAATATTAATTGCACACAATAAATACGGATAAATTTGTTCTACAATATACGAGAGCAAAGAATTAAACGAATAGAGAAAATATATTCTACAATTTTCATGTAATGGAGTAGGAAAAGTAACAAATATAACAGATGTCAGCGTGTAGACATTTAAGCAACTTGATATATCCCTACAATGAAATCATGTCCAGGAGTTCTGTAGACTTAAAAGGAAATACGAGTATATTTGTCTTTCCTTTCAACATTCTAAATTAGAATAACTAATCTCCTGATATATATTTTATACGATGTACATAATAATTTATACAATTAATCGACATTTTTAATAGAGTTCGTTTGCAATAATATAATATAGTTACAATATGAGAGTAATATGAAATAATTTAGTTGCTATGAAAAATGTTTTGACTCACGGTCCATATTTTACCTATATTGTGTACACTATATATTTGTGTTGGTAGCATTGTAATTATATGTTTCAATGGCGGTATGACAACTGACACAAAAACAAACGGAATGTTTATTGATTGTCGGTAACATTACTTTCATTACATGCGACATCTAAAATGATACATAGTTTTGAAGACCACGATAGAAATGTGGACTCCGAAGTATCTTGTAAGTGTTGTTCGAAATATTTTAGTTGTTTTCTAATATTTATTTTCCGTAATAATTAATTTATCGAGATTTTGATTGCAGCTGACACTGTAGAAGATCTTTCCGGCCGAACTGAAATTGTGAGCATTGTGGAAAATAGTTTAGGGCCAATTTCATATTTTGACAGTATTATAGGACACATTGAAGATATTGTTGTTGGTAAGCATTAATTAAAAGGCTTAATCTTCAGGGCACATGGGTAATAATAAACATCTTATTTTTAAGTTTATTCATGCATTAGATTAACTAAGTGACAAATCACTTGTAATAACAATGTGCAAGTGCATACACTTCATTTAATTAATTACTGTTTATTACAGTAGTATTACAGTGTAGTATTAAGTTAAATACATCTTCTGAATTGCATATTCTTTGTCAGATTTAGATTTCCAAAAGCTACAGAATAGTTTTTTGGACAAATACTTTCAAGAGTTTGATGATGGAGAAGAAAATAAGCTAAGTTATACACCCATATTTCATGAATATGTATGTGTATGATTTATATGCTTAGTTATACAGTATTTTTATTATTTACTATTATCTAATATTATTTATGATTTCAGATAGAGTTGCTTGAAAACTATATTGAATCAAAATTAAAGGCTTCAATGCCAAATTTCAATATGGAAGAATTTTATGAAGAACTAAAGTAAGAAAAGAATTATTGTATTTGTCATCAATTTTCTTAATATCCCTTAAATTTTATAATGTACCATACTAAATTTCTCATTTGAATTCATGAAATTTATTAACAGGAAAAGAAAAAGAGAACTGGATGGTGAAGTATTTGAAATGCTTTTCACACTTTCTGATTTTTTAGCCTTCAAGGAACTACTTTTGGACTATAAAGCTGTAAATATTGAGACTGTAAAACAATCAAATTTATGTTTATTAATAAGTAACACAATTCATTTATTTATATGTGAAATAATATATTTTGTATTCTCTTTTAATAATATAATCATTCAGATATTTGTCAACAGGAGAAAGAGGGAAAAGTTGCACATCTTCATCAAGATTTGAGAGTGACTGCATTCAAATGTAATTGATTTAAATATCTCTAATAATTGAAAGTTAAGGAAACATCTCCAAACCAGTTGTAACATAATTTTATTTCTTTTAAAATTGTCAAAAGTGAGCACTATGTTTCGTTTTGTGGTAACTGATAATCTTGTTATATTAGAAACACTTTATTAACAAATATCCAATTTGTATTTATTATAATTAATAAACACAGAACAATAATTATGTTCTAAATTTAATCATCCTAACTACACCTATTAATGTTTTAAAAATAATTGCTAATTATAATAATTGATGTTTTTCTTTATTAGTTATGCAGTTTTGTGACATGGAAAGGGTGGTATATGTTGCCTATTTCTTGAGATAAATGGGTTGTTGTTTAACTCCTAGTCTGCTGTCAGCTGTTTTGTAATTTACTGCTTGTGCACAGCAGGGATACACTACATGATTCACACTAAGAAAAATAAGATTAATTCACAGGAAAATTTTATTGGAAATATAATTACAGAATTAGGATATAATGATATTATGAGACTCCTGCTGAACATCATAAGTATAAAAAACAATTTTTTTAGATAATCCACAAAATTGATTTTAATTAGTTCATCATAATTTCAAGTTGCACTAGTCTGCTGTTTGTATCACCAGGCATTCTATAAGGTATTGTTCCAGCAAAGCTTATTATCACCCGAGCTCTCTCTCTTAAGAAATGAAGTTTCTGAAAAAAACATTACATACTAAGTACTAATATATCTAGCTAATTTATTTATTAATTAAAATGAGTTCAAAAGTGTATTGTGACAACTTACTTTAAGATTATTCAAATCAATATTTCATTTAACTTAAAATACATATAGAAGCAATAATACCTTAGATTTTACAGGATCTTCAAGCTTATTCGCAGAAGCTATTTCTCCCCTTAAAAAATGTATACTCCATTAATAATTTATTTCAATGTTCAATTACATACTTAGTAACTATTAATATTTTTACAATGTCATCCACAGACAGAAAAAAACAGAAATTTCTATATGAATGATTGGGTTAGATACAGTAAAAAACATATTTAACACAAAGGATTATTACATAACAAATGAAACTATAATTTTAAAACTTAAACTGGATTGTATTAATAAAAATAAACAAAACTTTAATTGTTAAAGATTTAAATAAGAAATAAAACATACTGAGCCTGTAGATACTGGTTGTGGTATATATGCATTGTAGCCAGAAGTACATCAGGTATGTTTCTGCAAACTGTATCATCAAGAACTCTGAAGTTTACTACTCTCTCATCCATTTCTTCCATACTCATAGGAATCAATTTAGACTTTTGAATAATCTGAAACATTTAATGATTATAAATAGTGGGGATTGATGATAAAGTATCAGTCTTTCAACCACATATAAATATTTAACAAGAAGTAGTATTTAATAGTATTTTGTATCTAGTATTTAAAAATTGAACTTATAATCTATTACACTTGGACTATAATCTAATGTACATTTAATTCCTTACTTCCAGTGCTCTGTTGTACTGCTTTGTATGATACATATCAAAAAACACAATGAGATCTCTAAGAGTATGGAACGTGGAGAGTGTTGCCAGTGAACAATCAAGTTTCATGCCCTCATAACGACAAGCGACACTTGTTGCTGTTTGATTTAATCTGTTTCTCAAAGCATTGTTTTCGGACGATTTTCTGGCTACTACTTGACTCAAAAGCATACTCAACAGACTCAATACCTTCTCATGACACTGCAATGATCGTAGACAATACATGAACAGTTATTTATTTAAACTACACTGAAATTACAAATATAGTCATAAAAATATTTATCATTATTGTACCTAAATTATGTACTGAAGTTCAAACAAAAAGAAACACTTAATGTGTACTTAAATTAATTCATATGTCAAATATTTATGTGAAAGTAACTTACTCCACAAAGATCATACAACTTGATGGCATCTTCATGTTGCCCTTTTTTCTCTGCGGTCTGAGCAATGTCCTCAATTATAGACTTAACATTTATCTAGAAGAAATGAAGCCGACAACTAATGAAATTTTCAATAAAAATGGAACCTGGTCAGTACACATGACAGTACTGATATAAATATCTCTAAATTGATATTATAAATTATACCTGATGGCTATTGAAGGTATCTAATAAACCGGGAGACCTGCAACCATCAGAAAGTAAATGTCCCAATATGATATCGAACTGCTTTGTTTCAACAACGAGATTACAAACACAGGAGGCAAAAGCATTCTTCCCATCTTTTGTCTGCAAATTCCTATGAACAAATTTTAATCATTTTTTTATAACTATGTTTCCCTATAATATATTAAGTACATATGAACTAATCAATCACAATAACATGAACATGATGAGAAAATATAAGATATTATTTTTATTCAATTTTAAACATACATTTTTAAAGTTAACATTTTTTATTTATTTTTCCAATTTCAGGAATCATCTCAACATCAATTTGATGATTTATTTATGAATTTATTTAGAATACAAAGCTAAAGAATGATTTTAAACTAACAAACTAAAGCTTCAAGTAAGTAAATGTGACTAAAATCATTAATGACATATAATTAGTTTGACACCTGAGGGCATAATAGTAGTGTAAAGTTTCTTTAGGATCACTGCTTTCAAACTTCCGTGTGTAGAGAAGAAGTAATCGCAGAATATTTAATCTTCGCATTGGCACTCTGTCAGCTTCATCAATAACGACTATAAAATTAACAAGAAGAATTAACCATAATAACATATGCTGCAATTATAATGTATACATTATTTCAAATTAGTGTTAATATTATATTTAATATTTCTTAACTGCACAAACTAAAGGAGTTTTATAGTTATAAGTCCCAAAAATTACAGAAAATACAATAACATGTCAAATTTGCTTTGACAATTCAAAAACCTTTGATTTCTTCTCATTACCAAATATACCAATGACATTTCTGAGATTTTATTGTACACACATGTAGTGCCTTATGGAAAATTATTCAATCTCATTGCATTATAGTTTCTTAACACGAAAAAACACTATTCAAAATGATGACTTACGCAAAGGTGAATTAACACTAGCTGGAAGGGCAAGGAGATCGAGTTCATTTAGGGCAATTGCCATATGAACTGTGTGAGACCGGAATTTGTCAACCCGAACCAGAAAGTCAAAAGCAGATTCCCATTGACCTGTCAGCACTAACATTTGAAAATAGATATGGGGTTGCTCTGATGCTCTGTAATGTGTTTCACCTGAAATGTTGACAAAAATTAATAATACAATATACACAAGAATTAAAGCTGAACATACACGGAATACAAAATGAAAATCTCAACAGGCCTGTTTATTATATACATTATTCACAGAGAAACATTTTGTAAAAAATTCTTAACAAAAGTTGCATGAGCATTTCAAATTCATTAGGAAGAATATTTCATTTTGAAGAATATTTCCTACAAGTAAATTACTTATGACTTTTAAATGATTTATTTTTCTATGTGCAATTTCCTTATACTAATATAATACACCCAATAACTAAAGTGAACACTTGTTAACATTATTGACTCCTAATGACGAAAGTACTGCTCTCACCATATTCTTCAAGAACAAGCGATTGAAGAAGAGAATAATGTATCCTGTCTGGAACTGGATCAGCTTCTTCTTCTCTGACTTGCCACAATTTAATCCATAGATAATCATCAGCAGTCACTGCTATATCCCTGTGATCATCATGTATATCACAGGCTCCCAGCACACAGTAAACTGCCCTGAGAAAGTTCTTAAAAATTAATGTCAATTTTAATCATCTCCTAAAAGTTTAGTGACACATGGAATAGTGGATGGAAATTAAAATTGATAATTAATGGTTAAAACCTATAAAATTATATAACATAAAAAAACAGAAATAAATATGTACTGATCAAATAGTTACCTTATATATCTAGCCATAAATTCTAACTTGGGATTGAATAAATATTTACAAATGAAAATCACAAAAGTAAAATGTTAAAATTGGCATTTTTTTAAAGTATGATAAGGGATAATTCTTACCTCTTATATGGGTCACTGCTTGTCCTGACAGTTCTCCTGTAAGCACTTCTTGCTTGCATCTCCATTCTAATACTTAATCTCCTGTTTGGACTATCCCTCAAGTCTTCAAGCATCGCACACATATCCTCCAGACCACAGCTATCAATACAGAATGGCTATATAATATTGAACTTTATAACTATTTAATTCAGTTCTGAAAATAGAAACTTACCCAGCTAACTTGACACACTGTAGTGCTGATGGTACATCTCCACATCTGAGGCAGTAGTAAACCAGAGGCCACAACGGGAGGCCATCAATGTTTGTTTCTTCAAGTCCTACATTCTGAGCAACTCTTACTCCAACAAACCTGAAAAAAATTAAAAACAGATTTATACCAATATTAACATAACATGCAGTGCATTCCTGTTGCAATGCAAATTTTAAAATATAATAATTAGTCAATTCCATATTATTATAAAGATGATTACCCTCTGACTAGTGAGTAAGTGCCGGGAATTCCACCTCGGCGAGCAGTGCTCAAGTTACCAGTCACAACACTGTTTATGTATGTCCTGTACCTGCAGATATTTAACAAAAATCTTTAACTTTCCTTTTTTTGGGACAGTTACTATAAAATAAATACACGAATTGCAATTACAATTTCAATTTGTTTGAGGAAACTGTTATTAGTGTATGTTTTCTGTCATTCAACAATACAAACCTATCTTCCAAATATGCCAACGCTTGTTGGATCATTCTCTCCTGGCAAGAAGGAGTGGCACGGGCTTGAAGAGTGTCACCTTTACCCTGGGGTGGCACCTGAGTCATATACTTTAACATCTTCCACATTTCGTTCAGTTTCTATAACGAAATCGCATTATTTGTATTCACTATTTAAAATGAACTATATAAAATATATGAATATTTTTTATTGCTAAATACATTCATTTATGGAAGAAATCACAAAATGAAACTAATATCCCAAATCTACTGGCATACTTATAACATTAAAAAGTGTTTTAAAACTGTTATTAAATTAATTTTTATCAAGTAAAGAACAATAATAATAATTGTTACTTAAAATGTAAATATGCACAACACCAAATAAAGTTAGTTATTGGAATGATATATTAGATTTATTCCAATTATATACTGGACATAAAATAGTTTAATTGATCCTGTTTTTAGCTGCAGTTAATTTTTTCCTCTGTTGCTTATACAGTACGGTGTGTTTGCTGTGTCTGTTATGCATTTATGGATTAGTGGGTTAAGTAATTGGTACAAAGGGAGTGTGCAATCAACTTCTGTAACTTAATCTAACTTACTCTAATATCTATGGGTAAGACTGCATTTTACCCGGCACCACTAAAAAATATTTTATTTTACATAGTATAATTGTTATCATGGTTGGAAGTTAAAAGCTAGAATAATGAATCACCTGGTTATTAAAAGGTTCTGCCGCTTGAGAAAATGTCTCTAAAAGATTAGGTTTTGAAAAACCTTGAAGAATAGCCATGTTATAATCAATAAGGCATTTGGCATATGCCATTTCTTCTTGATTTAATGCACTTTGAGTTCCAAACAAACTATCGTTCAGTACAGTTTTCTGAAAAAAAATAAAATAAAAATAGTTAAATAAAATATAAAAATATATTCAAAAAATTCAATTAGAGCATAAATATATTAAAACCTCGGTTCTCTGTGGAACATCAATAATTTGTTTGGAATAACCCAAAAGAGAGTTCATGAGGTTTGTTTTCTGTTCATTCCACTCTTCATGTAGTTTAGCTTTATGCAAATCTTCAATACTCTTGAATGTCTGAAAGAAGTAATCTTACATAATTATTTTTACTTAATGATAAGAAGAACATAATATCTTTTATATTTAAAAGTTGGTTAAAATCAATTAATTTTGAAAGAAAAAAACCATTAAAATTATTTATTTACAAAAAATTAGTGAAACTATTATTCTTACAATTACTTAAAAAATAAAGAAGCTGATAGCATATAATGAATTTGCTCTTGGTATTTAAGTATTGTATACCTATAAGAAAAGGACAAATGATAATATTTTTTGTATAAATATTAGGTAAAAATTGATCATACTTTTTACCTTTAAACCAATACAATTTTATTTATTTCTGGAATGTATACCAGTATATACTTGATACAAATCAAATAATCAATTTAATTTACTGGTGAAGCCATACTTTATCTTGTGTGCTCACATAAAATCTACCTTTATACATTTATTGCATCATATTTAAACAAAAAAGAAAATGATTATCAATATATTTGAATTAAAAAAACTAGGAAAATATTATTCTTACTGAAAGTCAATGACAGATAGTGTAAACAATGTGTTCTGTTCTACACGTGTAGTAAATAAGAGCCTGTTGTTCTAAATCAAATGTTTTCATCTTATTTTTTATAAATATTAACTCACAAGAAATAATAAAACAGAATAACTACAAATAAACTTATTTCTAGATTTAAACCTAAAGAAACCAACTATGTTTATTTTTGTCATATCATATCATAATTATTTTAATAATTTAGTAAATATATAAATGGGATTATATAGGGAAAGACCCTTTTAAAACTGATTTCAAATAACATATCCATAACATCTTTCTCCACCAAATAACTCACAGTATAATGTGTGGATTCAATAAGCTGTAAGATTGCATTCTCTCTTTCATTTTTCAAGAAACTCTGTATATCAGTCACAGGGATGGGATCAAGAGGTTCAAATGTTTTTCGAGCACTCAGTGATTGTAACTTCTGTGTGATTTGAGGAAGGTCCAACCCTTTTGTGCCTAGTAGTAGATTCCTGAAAGAAGAGCAAAATTAATAAACCATTTTTTTACATAAATGCATACCAACTCTACAAGGGCAAAGGATTCTCAGAGGCGATAAGAGGTTCCAAACTGAGATCAATCATAAAGACAGCCTGTCACAGTCACTTGACTGCTAACAGTAATTTAAACTTCACTACTGGTTACAATATTATAATAACTACTGGTTACTACGACAATATTTCTTCCATTATTAGAATAATTATGATAAATATGTCTGTATTGAATGATATTTTTGTATTAATTAATGAAAATGTTAACACTCAATGTTTGTGAATCTCACAGACACATCAGCGTGGAAAGTTGAAGGCCACCAAACTAATTTCAGATTGGGATATTTTTTTAATATATTTCAATTTGTGTCCACAATCGAGGAACACTTACGCTTGTATATCCTGTGCTCCACTAACCGTCACACGTGACCAGAGGGCCTGTGAAGCTTCCAGAATCTGTCTTAGGGACCTTTCGATTTTCGGCAATTCACCGGTCCCCTCGATTTCCGTAGCCAATTGTTCCGCCTCGTGCACCAAGTCGCTGAAATCGGCATCTTCCATTTTCACTAATAACAACTCCGGTATTCAAAAAACACAACAATCCTACAGATTAAGCGGCATGGGACAACCTAGGTCTAGCGATGGCAGATCTTTCTAATTAAAGATCAAGTTCAGATTTCTTATTACATTATATTAATTCAAAATTATTCTTCATTTGTACTACAACTTAATTAAAAAAGAAAACTCTATTTTATTATAATAATTAGAAAATAATTCTAACCACCTCTTTCCCTCCCGATATAACAAAATGCCACCTGAATATGGTGTTGCCATATGCACAGAGAAAAATTCCCAATAGAAAAACGTTAAATTAGTAAAAATGTCAACCTTCCATTAGGACCTGTGAAAGTAAATGCATTTCCACCCATTATATATATATATATATATGAAATAAAATATGTAACATATCTCCTTTATTTTTTATTCCCCATTTCCCTAATTAAACATGCGTTCTCTAAAAGTGTAACCTTCTTTGGGTTATTATTTGTTTAGTTTCATTATTTAAACGAGCGTCCTAATTTAAAATGGATGTCAGAGGATTTTGCGACTTAAATGTATCTGTACCTCCTTCAGAAGAAAATATCATTGCTGCTCTGCAGAAATTAGTTCATTGTATGTCAACAAAAGTTTAAATCATAGTGGCTTGAAATTAATTTAGGGGGCTTGGTTAACTTTATTAATAATGAGATAACTTAGAGAAGAATCTATTTATTGAAAAAATAGTAAGAGGTCAAAATGTTAATTTTTGTAGTGGGATACAGAGTAGTGGCAATAAACTACATTATAAATTTTGACGATGCTGAAGAAAATAAAGGGAAAAAGAAAAAGAAAGGAAAACGAACTGAAGTTGTGCCGCATCCAGCAGAAGTTGACATACCCACTGTATGTATAAAATATTATGCAATAAATAAAAATTTATATTTATATCTTTTAGTTAATCACTATATCAATTTATATTTATATCTTTTAGTTAATCACTATATCAGTTTATATTTCTTTATATTTGTTGCTAATGTTGTTTTGCAGGATTTGAGGAGGAAAATTATGGTATTTAATCGATTAACAGTTACCTTTAATGAGCCATCCCAAATGCAACAAGTTGTGAGTAATCAAATTTTATGGAAATTCCTTAATTTTGTTTGTTATTTTATGTACAGCTGAAGTGCAGGTGTTATTCGTGGTGAATCAGTTTATTAGTAAATTTAATTAATTTTTCTATCTGAAAGTCAGATAACTATTTGATTTACTGCCAAAGTTATCTCTGTATTTGTAATTTACATTGCCAGAACCGTGAGACTCTCATTACAGGGTCACTCATTCTGTATCACTCAGGTACAGTGTTCTGTTTCTCTCATTGTGCGGTGATTAGCACAATTGCATAAAAAACAAATACTGATTGAAAAAACATCAAATTTTAGGAATATTTAGTGATATTTTTAGTTTACTCTATATTTCATGTTCTAATTCCGGTTTCCTTGTAATTTTATCTAGTATAGGTCGCCTGTTTTAAAAAAATTTCATTTGCTGGCTGTGGAACCTGAGAACCTGGCTTGTTTTCAGGTAGTAATATGAATGTCATTAAATTAATGTGATATTTGTTTTGTAATATTTTTCAACCAGTTTGAGTTAAAGAGGTTTTATTTTCAGTATGCTTGTTCTGCAAAAGAGATTGATATTATATCTTACAATCCGGAAAGCAGTGTTCAGTATAAAATTTCAAGGAAGGCATACAACATGGCTGTACAGAAATCCATTTATTTTGAAATAAAATATGGTCCGGCTGTATTAGATTCTACTGCTAGGAAGAATACAATAAATATTGCTCATAATTATCATGCAGTTGGAAGGTCTCAGGTACGCTACCTAGCATTTTTGGTTGGGATATTTTAAGATGAAATACTATCTTCATATAATATAATTCATATATTATAATTCAGAATATAATATACATTAAAAATGTATATTTCAGAATATAATAATCAGCAGTGGAGCTATACTTCCTGTGCAATTCCGTGGACCTTATGACATTGTAAATTTGTATCCTTTACTCTGCTTTCATTAGCTATTATCTGGTTTTTTAAATTTTGAACATTCTTTTTTGGTTTGGTTATTGTTCATCAGCTTGTATGGTATACAGGCTAGATTCTGTGAGTAATTCTATATCATTTTGTTAGTTTTTACAATTATATTTATTGTATAACCTAAAATGAATAACTAAAATGCAATTCCATTACTTCTGATCTTAACAATGTACGTATGTTTAACTTTGATGTAACTGATTAATTTTAGTTTTTTTTTACTTCTTCATTGAAGGGATTTCAAACAGTATGTGGATGACCTATTTATAAGTTTTATTTGCTACTTATCCTACAATACAGATGTTTAGCATGGTTCATTTTTTAAACTCTAGATCAAGATGTATGTGTGTATTTTGTATGTACATTCATTTGTCATCCTTGACTCAAAATTAGAGGCCTTATTTTTGGTCTCAATGAAATCCAATCTAAGTCTGCCATTTTATCAAACTGTAAGAAAGTTCTAGCCAATATTGGTGAGTGACATTACATTTGCATAAATTTAGAAATTAATTAATTTATGTCTTATATATTTGTATATATATTTTTACAAGTTACTCATTAGTTCGGATAAGTGATCAAAGAAATATATCATTACCATGCATATCGACCACTGGCATTCCAAGGAAAAAAATTTCTTTTGCTGCAGGAAAGAGACAAGGAAAAACAGCTATATCAATTTTTAGATCACCACTGGATAATGAAGCAGAAGAAAGAATTGTGAAAAAAGCTAAATTTGACAAGGAAGAGATGGCCGATCCTACAAATGGTGATAAAAACTGAAAAGAAATTACAAAGTACTATTTTTGAATATCAAATAGTATATAAATAAAAACTGTACCATATTTTATATGCAAATAAACATCTTGTTTTTTATTTTAATGAAGGAATAAAATATTCATTTTTGTTAAATTATAACTAAACCTAAGTTGAAGTGGGGTTCATGTTTTGTATTAGAACAATAATTCTTTGTATCCAGTGTTATAACCCTATTTGATTTGTTATGTAATACATTATTAAATGCATAAACATGTTTACACTAGGCAATGGTATTTATTTCTATTGGGACACTAACAAAGCAATAACAATATTTCATGTTTCTAGAGATATATAATTTGTTAGATTGTAAAATTAATATTGATTATTGTACTAATGCCATTTTGAATTTTAGAGTCTATTTCCTGTAGGGAATGATGAGGTTAAGTAATGGTTTTCACTTCAGTAATTGACAATTATAAATTTCATGTTATCTACGATAGCAGTTTTGTTTCATTCCTTTTATAATTGGTTTATCCCATTTATGGAAGAGAGTAAATTTTTACATAAAGACGCAGATTTCATCACTGCTGAAATAGATTTTCCTTTAGAAACATGTCAGTGGGCCTAATTTCCTCGAGGACGTTTTCCGGTTTTACCTCCTTTTCAGCTAATGAAAATCAAACGATCAACGGGTGTAGGTTTATATTACTTTTTATGTGACATCGTAAGGGTAATAATTTATGACGGGAAATTGAACGGGCGTGGCCGGTGCTGCGCTCTGGTATGGGGCCATATTGTAAACAACTGATCCTCCCTTCTGGGTTTCAGTCAAGTTCAATAATCGTCGGTGGATCTTTCGTCGTAATCTCGGTGCCAGTTTTCTTTCAGTATTTCGACGGATATGTTTGTAGTATTTTTTGAGATCCTTTCGACTAAGAGAAATTCGTTCGTGAAAATGATAAGCAATTTAAAGTAATGTAACTTTAAATTTACGACCGGTTCAGTGTCTGTCCTGGAGTTTTTTTTCCCGATCCGGATCTTTTGCAATTTGCTGGGGGTTCGATTTGTGTAGCGGGCGCCCCGATAGGGAAAGTGCGTGACGTATCGATTTTTGACGACGGCGAAATGCCGTCCGACCTCGAGGATCTGACGTAGTCCCGGGGAACGATCGAAGGATGCTCTCTGTTCTTGAAGAAGAAGGGAACGGATACGAGGTGTTCCCACCCTATGTGGACACCTCGGGGATCTCTCTCATCCCGGAGAGCCCTGCCGGTGGGAAGAAGCTACCCCTCAAGACTTTCGAGGAAGTGGAAGCCCTCCTTCAGGCCGGCAAAAAGCGTGAGGTCAAACTGGTACTCAGAGAAAACTGCTGGCCAACCAACAGTTCCGTCAGGTCCAAACTCTGGCCTCTCCTGTGTCTTCAGCACGCCTCAGACAAATCTATGCAAGATGGTTTCTATTGGGATCTGGTCAACCAGCTATTTGGCACTACAGGTATGTGTATAACTTATTGACTGGAATCTTCTGATATTACCCATTGAGAACTCACTTAACTCCCTTTTTAAAAGTATTATTATAATATGGAGGTTAACTAGTTAACTCTCCATTTCAACCATGATACAGAGAATTTTCCTTGAGGTAAGTGTTAGGGTCATAGTGGGATAAAAAGTTGGAAGTACAATATTGAAACAGTTCAAAATAATATAGTATTAGGCAGTGTAAAAATGTACTGGGACTGTAGATTAGAGGATAGGATTTGCTAGAGGAAAAAGGATAGATGAAACATTGATTGACACTTAAAAGCACACATGACATATTTGCCATGACAAATTTCATGGCTCCCTTGAAATATGCTGTTACTTGATTCTGTTTGGTTTGAACATCATGTATCTATACCGAAAACTTCATTCCGGACCTGGACACTGATAATACTGAATAATAATAGAAGAATAATGGTTCCAGGCGTGGTCCCATACCTGTTTCAGGACTTCTCATTAATAAGAGTTTAGGGGGTTTAATAATTTTTTTTACTGTATTTATTTACCATGCAAATGTGCCTGATGCCGCTATGCACGGGGTTTAATAAATTAATAGTTCTTTCTCACATTTTGTGAGCTAAGGAATG
The DNA here is from genome assembly GCA_019843655.1 of Lethocerus indicus. Lineage (NCBI taxonomy): Eukaryota > Metazoa > Arthropoda > Insecta > Hemiptera > Belostomatidae > Lethocerus > Lethocerus indicus. The sequence continues at coordinate 16,502,823 of JACDQD010000005.1, read as the reverse complement.
CTTTGTCAGGCAATGCATGGATCCGTGATTTTCTAAATTTTGATAAATGGTTACCTGTTGTCTAATTTATTCCTCGTAAACTTTTAAAATTCAAAGTGGTGATAATATTATCAACCTTCACTTCATTTTTAAATATTGAGTTTATTTCATCACTGTTTTTATAATTGTTATTAAAATCTCAATAATTTATCTCTGACTGCTCATGGTCACACATATATATGAAACTATAAACATTGGTTTCTTTTTATAATTCTTTCCATCATAAATTCCAGGCTGTAATTATTTTGGACCTTATTGTCTAATATCCTCTTTGAATTTATAATAGCCAATGTATGATAATTAAACTATTTTTCAGTTTTCCACTGTCTTTGAGGCACTATAGCACAACAATAACATTATGACATTGCCTTGCCTCAGACTTTGTTTCCCTTTTCAAAACAAGTTTGAGGCAATGTTTTACATAACAAGTGAAATTAATGAATTGTAAATGTGAGAATTATATTTGTCAGACATATTTAATTGTTTGTTCACTTCTGGCTCCTGTATATTTATTATTTTACTGATGATAATTCAAGTATCATCTCTTATCAAATTAGGGCGTATATCTGTCTTCTTTACTTGCCTAGCACACATGTCCAGTTTGAATTCTCTCTGTTGTCCTTCTCTATAGCAACATTTATTAATTATTAAGCAGATTGAAGATTAATAATCATCTGACGCAAGAATATAATGACCAATACCTAGATTGATAAATATTTAATATAGGCTGATGATATGCTATCAAACAGTTATATTTGAAATATGATTAACTGTATTTTTTGTGTTTCATTTTGATATGTATATATATATATATATATATATATATATATATATATATATATATATATAACTAATTCTTTTGTTAAGTTAATGTTATGTAATTTGAACTTATTATTTAGTTAGAATACCTAAAAATTTATTCTAGCTTTGTTTTGCTAGTTAGTTATAGCACTTTTGGATTTTGTCCAGGCTTTCAAGACAGAAATAAAATTCAAGTTGAGCAATATAATTAATCGTGTGCTTAGCCAAAATTAATAATTTTCATAGGTCTGTAATTGAAATTCATCTATCAAGACAGTATTATATCATTAGCATTTGATAAAAAAATTTGTTTTCCAACTTTTAAAACTGATTATAATGATAAAATTTATTATGATTGGTTAGGAGATTTTACTTCTGACATGTTTTTATTATTGCGAACATCGTAGAAAGTTCAGATGTGCCAATTCTATTATAGCTTTCACTTTTTATTATTACATTAATTTATTATAGGGCTTATTACAGTGCAAAATTAGGTGTAAAAATCTTGATTTAATAATTAATAATTTACATTCACATATATTTGCTTTAAAAGTGACATTAGGGTTTTATTTGATAAATGTAGGATGTACTTTTACATTTTCCTTTTATAAATACTGATATTTTAGGAGATAAATTGTACTAAATTTAATGAAAATAATTAACATTTTAATAGGGAATTGACTTAATTTGTTTAGTTTCAATAAAGTGTCAGTGTGTTTACTGTCTGATATTTAATATAATATTTAATATACCAACAAATATTTGGTAATAGTTTAGAAAAATTAATTTGTGTCACTCATAGATAAATAAATTAATTGATGTAATACAATGCAAATACATTGATTAATTCAATACTTAAAATGCATCCATTCCTTTCTTTTAAATATTAAATCAAATATATTATGACAAAAATATAATAATAGTTGATTAGAGATAGATATGTCATTAATATGTTATAACTTAATAACTGGTATTTCCAGTATTATTTGGGTATTGATTTTTTAAATGAAAGAACATCACTTGAACACTTTGAAATAAGAGGGGTATTTATAATTGAAGAATAATTCACAAAAGTAGACACTGATTACTTATAAAATATGAACTCACTAAGACTTTTTTAAAATTAGAACTGAGCTTTATTACCTTCCTTATTAGACTGTTATAATAACAATTATATGTTTCACACAAATACTACCAAATGTGAGTCCATGTTACTGTTCGTAGAGGCAAGCACTGAACAAAAGAATTTATCATTTCCACATTTGCAATACAGGCCATGGTGTCACTGTGAATTACTTGCACATTTCTTTATTTAGTGATGACAGCTGGGCAAACTTTGTTCAAATTACTTTGACAATTTTCTCACTTGCATTTAGGAACATGTTCTTATGCAAAAATAAAATAATTTTTTAAAAATTGATTGAACCATCATAACAGAATTTTTCTTCAGAAATGTATTCATTTTCAGCATTTCCCGCCTGAATGTTACAATAGCTTTGATAATTGAGTTAAAATGTACGCATATGTGTTGTTAACTTATTTGTTATCATTAGAATTTACTATTAATAATTTGTTGGGTGATTTTGGATTGATATCTGAAATATATATTGGAGATTTTATTGTTTATATTACGTATACAAGTATAATAATTTTAGATTGGTTTCAATTCTTTTATGGAAAAATGGTATGATATTTGTCATACCTCATATGCTGTGGTTAAATATGTTCTCATACATTTGGTTATTATGCAATAGTTACAGCACTTAATCAATAAATAGAAAGTAGTGTTATGGCCTTCATTAATTGTTATGAATTTTTATTTTTAAGTATATTTTGTCAAATGTTTCTATTACCTCCAGGATGAGTAAATTGTATTGTTAAAATAAGTAATATATTAATATTCAGTATACAAAATAATTTTGATATAAATACAAATTGCACCAATGTTCTATTGGGAAAGGAAAATAAAGAATGTGCCTGTGCTGTAATAATAGGAGTGGTGATGGCCTGAATGAGGATGTATGCTCTTTACTATGCCGCAATTGAACCATTTTTGAGTTATCATATTAATAAGTAAACAACCTCCTTCTTCCCTTCCCATTTATGTTGCGACATCAGTCCAGTACTTGCTAATCTTGACTTTGATAAAACCTGATTGTTTCCTCTTTCCATGATTTTAAGAGTCGTAATAGCTTCTTAAAAATAGCAAATATATCCATACATAATTACAGATATTAGTTAAAGAGTTATAGGCATTTTTACCTTGAATCAAAATATAGAATTTAGCTGAGACTTAAATAATACTTAATACTTAAATGTTTTGATGATTTGAGTTCACAAAATTGGGAGCTTTAATTATTAATTTCTCCAGACACCTGTACTAGTACCAAATCTTAATTCTTAATCTTAATCTTAATTGCCAAAACATGATTAGTGCAGGAAGTTGGCAGCCTATAACAAATTATCATGAGCAGTTACCATCACTTAGGCAATTGTGTGCCTCCTTTTATTGTTTTCAGATAATACAGACTTGTAATATGAGAAAAGACAAAGAATTACATAAGTAATGATGTTTTGATCTCTCAACCCTTCCAGTATGCGCGTGTGTGTGTGTGTGTGTGTATATATATATATATATATATATATATATATATATATATATATATATGTTTATTACCTATTATTTTAAATGGTTTTGTAAATGAATGAAATTAATTAATTCATCATACTGGATTTAATTTATTTGGACAGGTAGATTTAATTGGTTTGTGCACTCTGAGACATGATTTAAATTAAGAAAAACTTTGAAAGACGAATAACAAACAAAATCAATAACTCAGATGTCTTGCAATATGTTTAACTTTGTTTAAACGTTTTAATTGATTAAAACCTTGTATACCTGTATTAATTTGGCTGCAAAATAGTATTTGCTGGTATCATTAGTTGTGTGGTTCAACAGCTGTTTAAGAACAGGAACAAATTTCACAACAAAGAGTATATACATACTACATGTCTACACATATTGGGAATTTTTGTTTTTTGAAAATATGGATGTATAAGGTTCTAATCAGCTAAAACATTGAATCAATCTAACATTTAGAAATATTAAACATTTTCAGATCTATTGTTTGTTGGTTGTGTAAATAAATGAATTTATTTGTTGCTCTTTCATGTTTTTCATTATTGAAATAATATCTGTGAAACTACTATTTAACTGTGTTTTAGTTAAAATAGCTCAATTCCTTTTGGTTCATAGAATGAAATATAAAATATGGAATTCATGTTATTAGTAATATATTTAATACCTTCATAGTAACCATATATTTAATATGAAGTTTTTTATATTAATAGAGAAATTTAAAAAAAATCATTTTTTTTGGTTTTTACATTTCATGCCACTGTGTGCCACTTATGTTCACAGTGTTATGAACGTACAGTCAAATCATGCAATGAACATTTATATTGCAATCCCAACTTAGGTGCTTTTTGTCAATAATAAAACACATTACTTGTAATATTGCGAAGTTGATAACTGTTGCAGAGATTAATTACTGTGCAGAGCTACCTGACAAGGGGATACTGCTTCCACCTTTTGTCGAAAATCAACACAAATTGAATTATCATCTGGAAAAAAAGGGAATCAAACTAGTTGAGCGTGTCATCTGTGTTTTGGGTTATGCTAGTCCAGACATCACTTTCAGTCCTACAGTTTATCCAATTACAGCACTGTTACTGCACTTCATGACAGGTTAGTTGAATAATGTATCACAGTTTTCTGTTTTGTTTTTTATAATAAATTAACAATATTAATTATTCATTAATACAGTATTCTCATATATATAGTTCTAGTTTTTCATTGTTATATTTAACTGTCTGACATTTATTTTATTATTTTAAAGACAATAGGTGAATAAACACAAAGTGTTAATATATACTAATTGTAAAAACGGGTCTTGAAATAAATTTATGAGTATTATTGTTTTTTTAAGGCATTCTCGAGACATTTATTAATGGACACAATATTTTTATACACTTGAAATTGAGATATTACAATGAGTATTGTAGGATGAAGTATTTCTACTTGGTTTTCCCTTGAATCTTTTGATAATGTAAACTGAGATCAACAATTTAGTAATTATTCAAAACAAATTTGTTTTTACAAGGCTATTATTGCTTAAAAACGTAGATTTTAGTGGAATGAAATCCTGTTTGATTTCTATTTTTTATTATCCAGAGGCAGAAATGATCTTGTAAAGACAGAAGCGCTATCATGGTTAAGACCTAATCCTGCAATTGTTAACTGGGATTGGAAGTGATTATGCACGATGACATCCTCATTGTCAATCACATGCCCACACCTTTCCTTATTGTACCACTCTACAACCCAATTGACTTTTTAGACACTGAGTGTAACAATTACTACTTTTATTTAAAAAATACACTTAAGAAATGGAACAGGGCAAAATGGCTTGTTAAGGAGTGAATATACATATTAATCGATGATTTTATATATATCGAAATAGTAATTTTAATATTTTCATTAGTTAAAAAAATTAGTATTAATTTAACAACTAATTTACAATGATTATACAGACATAATAGTGCTTTTGTTATACACTCAGTTATTATTGTGCCCATTTAGTAGAATACTTCTCATTGACAGAATGCTGCAGAGTGGAAAGTGAGGTTTTTTAACATGCCCTATTAAGTGCTTTAATTGAACTGCAAGAAGTTATGGTTTTTAAACCTGAAAAAAATGTGTGCTATTTTTTATGAGATTACATCACATTACTACGAATTGGATTGTTGTCATATGAAAAACTTTCTTCACACTTTTTTAAGGTGGTACTGTTATTTACAAGCTTTTAATTGACATGTTGACTAGGACTAAAAATATATAGTTTGCATTTCAGTGCTAAACATCCTAATGTTGTTACCTAAAGATTAACAGACATCTGCCATTGTGCTAAATAAAGGAAAAGTTCAATTGTATTTTTGTAACTACTTGTTAATGTTTTTAATTTTTTTAAATAAGTGTTACAACTATTTAACTATTTCTTCTTTATATTGTGTGGGGAATTAACTAAAAAGAGGAGTGAATGGCTTCAGTAAAAACAAAATAAGATAATTGTTTGTGCCCATCTGTATTTAAAAAAATAAATATGAAACAAAAATAGGTATATTAAAATAATTTAATTAATTTGTATGGGGGTCTTTGTATTTTTGAAGGGATCATATTTGATGTTGGTGTATATAAATTAGGCATATGTGAAAATATTGTTTGAAGATCATTGCTCCAATGGCAGGTTAATCAGTTTATGAAGGGTAACATCTACAAACATTTCTAACTTTAATAAATATACAGAATATCACTATTCACTGATATGTTAGCAAGCTACATGGTCTACTCAGTCAGGTTGTTTTTGTCAGAAAAAAGATTTATTTTATCCCCGCTATTAGTGAAGGTATTTTTTACAATTTTGGGCCAGATGTGAGGTAGGAATGAGATGATTTTTAAAAATAGAAACTCTTCTCTCAAAATAAATCTAGTACATTTATAATCATATGGTTTTCAATCAACTGATAATTAATATAGTTGCCCATGGAATATACAATTTCTAATAAGATGTATTGTATTTTAAAAAAGCAAAAATGTAGGAAAAAGACAAAAAATGGATCTTGCAAAATTGTAGGATCTTTATTTTAATATTGAATTAAACCATTTATGTATCCAGTTCATGAAATCATCCAAGTTTTTTGTCAGTTGACAGTTGATAAACAGTTTTTAAAAACTACAAATGTTGTTTTGTCTAAAATAGTCTAACCAGATAATGATGTTTATCAAATTTTTTGTTGGGACTATAACTAATTCTTAGTGAAATATTTCAGTGTGTTATTACAAACTATGCCCCATATTTCCTCCTAGTGACACTCTTCTGCATCAGTTCTTTACATCATTAAATTCCTGTACTTATTCTTGCATTCTCTAATTACTATTCAGTAAAGCACCTATTGTGCTCACCGTATAGGAACAAGTTTGTTTACTACCAATCTTGAATTCTGAATGAATTTAGCATTAGGCATACCATTTTTTATTGATATAAATAAAATAACAGTTAGTATGTATAAACTGTCGTGAATCCAAATGCCTTGGATATGCGGACATCAAGTGGAGGGTGTACTAATAGTCCCTTTGCTACTCAACTCTTTCTAGATATCATAACTCTTTAGTTCTATAAAAAGATATGTATTTTGTGGTGGGAAATATATTTCTTATTATCTTAAATATGATTTTACATTGTTTGTTTTAACTGTTCAATGGAAATATGAATGGCAAGATTTGACAGTTGAAGAGGAGGATGTTTACATTGGAATCCTTGTTCACTGTACCTTCCTGGGTTCAACTATTTATATGTGTAGATCCATGAGTTAAATTAGAGTAGGCCAGAGAATGACAGTGTAAGGAAAGGTAAAATGAATGGAACCCAGTTGGTGTGTTGCCAGTTGGCAGTGGTTTTTAATGGGAACACCAATTTCGAATTAGCTTGTCAAATACATTTTATCTAAGAACAATCGTAAGCTCTTTGATTTTTGGATATCTCAATTATTATAGTGGTAGGCCTGATACAAAAAAAATCTTTAAGTTTTTCCATTGTAATTCCTTAATTTTTGAATGAAGGTATATTTATTTATAACTAATTGTGTTATATCTTGTTCTTTATGTAGAAAATGAAATACATTTTTTGTGATACAGAGAAATATTATGAGAATCAGAAATATTTCATCTCAGTGATTTTAATTTGTAATTCAGTATCAGATAAGTTTATATAAATGAACTTGATTTCATGTCTTATATTTATAAATCATGAAAATGCTGTGATATGAGAACTAACCAAAGCGCATTTGTAGGCTATGAGTAATTATTAGATCTAACCGTATTACTTCCTTTGGTCATAATTGTACTACATAAGTAAAAAACCCTTGAGGTGAGATGGAATACTACTAATTTATAACAGTTTGTGTAGTTCTAAAGCTCTATTTCAAGAATTTTTGAACTTTGTGATTTTCATTTAACATAGGTCCCCATGCCAGTAACTTAATCCAGCCATCATGGTGATGAGGTAGTAGAATGTTATCTGCCTGCTACTTTTTATATGAAATATATCTGGCATGCTAAAATTAAATTTCATTTTCTTTTTTCTAACCCTTCAGACGTTCGTTAAGACATGTGGCGGAGGGGAAAAAGAAGTGAGAAAAAAAGGGGCGTGTTGATGAGAATGCTGAATGGTTTGTGTTGCAGAAGAGGACTGTTACAACTGCCTGGCGAGTTTGGTCGCTTCCAAGCACAAAGTATTCATACCGCAGACCAAATTGTTACATGAAGTCACTTGGAGAACAGTAATGCACATCACAAGGAAACATGCAGTAAGTGCCTACTATTTTCGTGAACTCAATTTGCTGGTTTCATTCATTTACCTGGGCTCCGTTCTGAGAAGAGTTTGTCATTTGTTATCTCTTTCAGAAATCTGCTGCTGTTCATCTAAGTAGGCACTGTCCCAGTTCAAGAGCTGAACGCATATACATGGATTGGATATGGTGGATTCTACAAGGGTTACCATTCAACCATTTGGTAAATATAAGTTTTATTTTTTTACCAAACTTGAATTAGACATTTTTAAATTTAAATTAAGGTATAATTCTGAATATTGTATTAGAATTGAGACACAGAATATCAATTCATTAATATATTAATTTTATTGTGATCTTTACAATTTTCTGTCTATACTCCCCTACTTGATCTTAAGCTAAAACAGTTTCTTCATTAATGAGTAGTATTCTATACGTTATAAGTTATTACTGAGGTACTCATGTCAACTGCTGATGAAGCAATCTCAGCTCTGTCCATGAGTATGTGTAAACATGAAATCAGTTTAGCTTAATGACAAATATGTTAAATGGGCAAAAAAAATCCCATCATTGATTCAATTCTGAACCTTCCTGGACTGCCAAATTAATACCTGAAATTATTTAAGTGTAAATCACAAAAATAATAGTTTTTTATATTTTCCAAAAAAAGTTCATTAAAATAATTCTTAATTTTTTACCATATTCTTTTGAATTTATTCTGATCTTGAATGTTTGTATGTTACTGCATTATAAATTTGTCTTTTATATTTAGTGTGTTATTAATCCTGATATTGAATCAGGTAAGAGTAATGGACTGCTACCTTCATGAGGGTGTCAAAGTACTGTATAGAGTCGCCATGTCTATCTTAGTGTTATTCCAAAAACATTCAACGAACACTAATTCAAATTGGTATAAAGAACTCCAAGAGAGTGGCATCGATGTTGCTCTAAACAAATTTTGCTCGCAGATTCCTGTAAGTTTCTTTTCATTCATACTGTTGCTATTAGTTAAATATGTCATTTTATTTAATATTATTTAAAAAATGAAAACAATTTCATTTTTTATTATATAATCTCTTAATCACAGCATGAATTAATTATACTGATTCTTCATGTATTTATTTCACATAATGAAATTCAAGAAGAAAATTGCTACAAAATACTTGATACTTTTAACAAAAATGTATTTAAGATTTATTGTTTAGGTGAGCCCAAGAAAAGTCCTCAGAACAGCTTTCGGAATACGGGGCTTAAGCACAGGCTACATCAGGCGAGTTTTCCTTAAAACTGAAATGACTTTGAAAAGCAAAAATAATGTACTCAGTTCAAAACAACTTGTCAGATCACGGTCTACAGAAAACATGCCTACATCTCAGTCGCAGGTCAACATCCAGATGATGTCCCATACTCTCACCATCAGAGAGGTAGAAAATATATTCAGTTTTTAAAAAATGAGGAGTTCCTGAAAGTGTGATGACTCATAGTATATATACGCTCTTTTTCTGGTCTACACACACACACATACATACACACACACACACACACACACACACTTATTCTAAAGCAATAAGTTTGTCAAGTGCTAATTTTGTGGTAATTTCCAACGGTGTACTATCAGTTCATTATGCAGTTGTCAAAATTAATCACAATTAAAATTGATCCTAGTTAAAATTAATACAAATTTAATACTCTGAGATGGATATAATATGATTATCCCATTATTATTTTTAAATGGTCAGTTGAAGTGGTGATAAGCTATTATGAATGCTGTATGTGAAAGTATTTCTTTCATTTCCCCCCCAATTGTTTGTTTAAAACTAAAAAATATTTATCTTTTAAAATAGTTTCTCCTTATACCTGCAAAGTGGGAAAATATGAGAGAGTTTCTCCTGAGTATTTGTAAGTGAAATCAGTATCGATGTGAGAGGAGTAGTTATGTGTAATGTTGAAATCATGGGTGTGGTATAGTTGAAGTTTTGTGAATGTGATATTAGTTGGTGCTTATGGGAAAAAGGTTAAATGGTTATGGTGGTGGGTATGGGTGATGGATGTGAATATTGTGGTTTCACAGGAAGCCGAGCAAGCTGCCAAGATAAGAAACGTGCCAGGTGCCCTTGGCCACATGGTATGTCTTGTACAAACCCCTCTGTCTATCTTTTTCTCTCTCTGTCTGTCTATCTCTAAGACCACACATAATGTAAATTGTGTTTCTATGAAACATATATTTGCTATATATATATTGTCTTTATGCGTTCATGTTTTAATCATCTCGTGGTTCTTGTGCTTTTTCACACTTGTAATAACAAAACCTTTAATCTGTTTATTCTTAAAATCCATTCATCCTCATTATTTCCTTTGAGAAATGGCTGTATTATGCTATTTTGATTCCAAATCATTGTAATCAATTTCAGAATTGATAAGTAATTTAATGCTAAATCTTTAGGGACATTTTTTTATTTCAAACGAAACAGAAATATACATAAAACATTAATTAATTTAAAAATTTGTTTTTTGTCAGAAATAATGTTCTAACCTGTTAATTAGATGCGGTGGACCCTTATTATAATCATTTAGTAATAAAAAACTAAATGTTAACATAAATAAATTGATTTCACTTCATGCTACTTGTTATGGATTTTCTTATTGCATTATGGAATTATTGTTGCATTAATTCTGTAGTAATGATAAATATAGCCAGATACTAAATACAAAATAAATCAGGGTAGGTGGTGTGATACGTTTGCTACTTATTTACACTAGGGTTGTAGAGACCCAAGACCTTCAATATTCTTGGTTTAATTCTTGATTCCGACATTTGGATGATGTCCCCCCTAATGGCTAGCTAGTGTCAAATACATAGTGAATAATATAAAATAATATATAATCTAAATCTGTTGTTTAGAATACCTGTTTTGTGGTCTGCAAGGGGTTGGAATACTGTATATTTTGTGTGTTTCTGTCTCCTCTCGCTGGTTTGGTCTTTTGCTAGACCGGTTTCGGCTGTACAAGTGACAGTGACAGTGCAGTGAGGATGCCCAAAAAACATCCAAAGTGCCAAAGTGACTAACACCACTATTGAAGATAGCAAGCAGCCAAAACCAGTCTAGCAAAAGACTAAACCAGTGAGAGGAGACAGAAACACATGAAATCTACACTAAATATGTTGGTACTTGGAGTTAAAAAGTTTCAGTATGATTTTCTTGATATAAAGTCGACTATTTTTATTGGGGGTCCACTAATTAATCTCAATTAAATGTTTACATTCCTTGATCTTTTTAAACTATATATAATAATTCTACTAAGACAGGAATTATATATGAATTTCACTTTTCTGTATTAACAGAAATACTTGTAAACATTTAAAAAAGCTGGTAAATTAATTTGCTTATTTTGTCTTCATATTTGTTGTACTTTTATAGTATTTTTCAGTAGTATAATATGATGAAGGATGACACTTTTCCCATTGCACAAATCCTCTTTCTTAATCATTTAGTGCTTCTTCAACAGGTTAAGTGCAACTGGTGGAATTTTCTTATAGACTTGGCTATGATGAATTTGGATTTGGGTAGCATGGAAACACTTTAGTGCTAGTATGGAACAAAAAACCTGGCCTGGAACACATTTGATGTATTACTAATGCTGGTCCTACTCTATTGTGATTAACATTAGCATTATAATTTCAAACAGTTCCATCTGTTTAAAGGATGGAGAAAATTTAAAATACCTGTGTATTTAAATGAATGTGTGTGTTTAAAAGAATTTACAATTTCTTCTATTATACTAACAAACCCACAACCTCTTTTAATTCATGTTGCCATATGTTCTCCATTGTTGATCTATTTAATGTCAAAATAATATATTATAAAAATATTCCATACTTCCTATGCAGTACTTTATGCATACATAATCAGATTACTGTTAACTATTGCATCCATGACTTTTCCTAAAGCTTGAAATTATTGGAAAAAATAAATTTTTAACTTTGTCCTGTTGTACTCTGACATAATTTTTGCTTTTTTAATATAAAAATAAGGATAATTTACTTTACGGTGTGAATGAAGATATTTGATGATTAGTAATATATAACTCTTTAAAATCTAAAAAAAAGTATTTTTTTTAAAGCTATATTAACTTAAACTTACAATATGTGAAATATGTACATTAAAAATATTTACTAATTTTGAGAAACAACATTTCATTTTTTAATGTGTCTTTCCATTTGTATTTATGTTATATCCTACAATTGTGTTGTATCTTGAATTTGTGTGTCTGTAAAAGGGGGCTCAGTTGGTTTATAAGTCATATTTTATTCAGTCATGGCAGTTGCTAGGTGTGACTGTGTTTGCCTTTAGACTGCATTTATTTTTAATTATATTTATAAGGAAAAGGACATTGAAATAATAAAGCAGTAGTGATGAACCCCAGGGGTTGTGGTGTTGTTTTGTATTAGAGGAAGGATAGTTTGCGGAGATGTGAGAGTGATATATTGTATGTTATTGCGGCAAAGGGAGAACACTCCCCTGGACTCAGAGTGCCCTCGATGGGACATTATCCGGTCTATAACATCAGGTCACATATAGTCGACCACCACGATGTAAGTCAATAATATAACTAATTGGCAATACCATTCATTATTTTCACATATCACTTTTCATATTTATTTTCTCTTTGTTTTGTCAGTTGGTTCTTTTGATAATTCCTTTTAGTCTTAATTATTAATTTTTACCATTAACCAATTGTTAGTTCTAAAGTTTTGACTTTAAGTGATAAGTAAATTCAGACCTAGATTTTTATTTATTTTTCAGATTAAGGCATTTCTACAAATTCAGATTGTTAAATCCATTGGATGTGATAATTAAAATTAATTTTTCTAGAATGAAAAATGTTGAGATTAATTACCTGAGTGTTGTCTCATTAGATATTGAAAGTTGATTTACCTTAGTTCTGCAAATAATCCTATTTGTTGTAGTACTTCAATAATTTAATGTGAATTAATTGGTAGTAATCAAATTTGTTTCTTTTGACATTACAATGATGTTACATGCATTGTTCAATTCAATAGTTTTTATATTTTTATATATAGCATTAGCGCAGTGGATTTAATATGTGAGATCAATACTTCAGAGGAACCTAGTATGCTAGGATTATGTTTCTTTAATATATTTTTTCCTTTAAGTAATTAATGTAATGGTATTGCTTATTAGTAAACAATAGATGTCTCCTGCTTATGCATTATAAAATTTCTGCACATTTTGATATAATTTTTGTAGCTTTTTCTTATCATTGTTGTTTGCTTTTGTTTTCCCAAAAATAGTCTGTAGAACACCAGAGGTATGTTGTATGCATGATGTTTGCACTTGTCCGGTTAGTCACTTGTTCAAGTTGTGGTTTACACAATTCCAGACATTATATCAAATGTTTATTATAAAATGTTTTATTTCATTTTAATATAAATGTAACCACAAATTTTTAGAGGCCTTAAGTGGCACTTGTATTGTATTTGTGGGTCTTATTTATAAAACAAATAAATAAATCTATATATATATATATATATATATATATATATATATATATATATGCTTGGCTTCCTTGTTAATTTTGATGTTTTTCAATTGTCGACATGTGCTTCTTCTGTTTTAACATTAAAGCATACAAAATAAAAAAAATATTTTAGACAATAAAAAAAAGTTATTTATAACAGTATTGTGTACTTACATAGAATATATATTAGCCTCATTTTTAGTTATATAATTCAGTTTATACTGAAATTTAACCATTCTTAATTCCCTCTAATCTAGCTGACCACATAAAAGTAATAGTTCTTCTTTCCAGAACACACTGGAGGCACCTTATTTTTTTCAGGAGAATTGAAATACTGAAATGGAATTAACTTTGAAATATTGCACATTAGATGCGTATATATGTTTTGGCTACTTGACTGCATTGCTCATTCCTATGTTTATATTTGTTTTTAAGTTATGCTATGTTGTTATTATCAATGTTTTAATTGAAAATTCTCATTTTTTTACCTATAAATTATCAGCATGATAAGTAATGAAGATTTTTTGTAATTCTTTGTCTAATTATTTTTATATTTTGTCATTTTTTAGGAACAGATTACTCTTTTTATATTAAAATTAAAAAAATGATTAATACAGTTTCATTTGTGGGTGGCACAGTGGAATTTCTTGAAGCAGCCAAGTGGTAGCATGGCTAAGAGCTCAATCCCAGAGTAGGTTGCAATTCCTGAAATACTGACCTCCCAGGCACGATGGGTGGAATATGAGTGAAAGCTTAGATGCTGCCAAGCATGAAAAGATTTTACATTTTTTGTTACACATGAATATTTCATTAATTTATTTTATCATATAATTCAACCTATAAATGATATCCATGTGCCTTCCAACAAAAATGAAACTGTAATTATTTTCATAGTTTATTTCCTTGTTGAGATTACATTTAAAATGTATTCATTTTAATCTGCTATAGCTCTTGATGTTGTGATTGAAACAGGTTTAACTGCTTCAGTATTATATGTTGCTCTAGCCACACGTATGTGCTATCCTCTTTTTAATCTTTTTTTTAATAACATGAAAACTATACTTAGTCTATAAAAAAATATAATGTGACCATTACTCTCTGAAATAAAAGTAAATAGCTTCCAAAGATATATGGCACATTGAATTTTCTATTTTTATTAATTATTTATAATTACTTATATGAATAAATATTTGAACTGTCAGTAGAAATTAACAGCAGTAAGCAGTGATCAACATAATAGCCTCTCTGCTTATTAGTTTAAATCTATAAAGCTTTCTAGAAATTATGACTATGTATATATATATATATATATATATATATATATATATATATATGAAGTTCATTTTTGGCTGATAATCATTCACATCTACTGATAGTTAAAAAATATGTCTCAATATTTATTCGTTTAATCCTCTTCAAATCAAAATAATGATATTTCATTTCTTTTTTGTGTTTTTGTACACATGCAGTTGTTTACACTGTGGTCATGGTTGCCTGTGAGAATTACGATGTATCAACCTGTATTGCTATACACAACTGAAGAACATGGTTGCAGTCTCACCACATTTTATGTGAGGGTTGAACAACACGAACCCACCTTGCTTATGATCAAAACTTGTAACAACGAGGTAAGACTATACAGTAATATGTATTATTTATGTGTCTGGTCTACTGAGAGAGTAGGTGTACATGTGGATGTGGATACATAATTCAATCAGAATTGCTTAATTTCCTTTGTTTCAATAGTTTTTTTTAGAGAATGCATAGGTTCCTATAACAGTATAATTTTACTAAAATTACCAGCTGCTCATTTATACATTTCTTGTCACTAAGTCATAAAAGCTAGGTATTCCCTGTCATTTCACACACTTTCATTGATTCTAATGATGGTTAAAGCTTAATTATTGTGTCTGCTATTAACATGTTCTGGAAATTTTAAATTATATATCAATTAAGTTATAGTGCTTTTTTTACACAATTAATTTTGATAAAGTAGTGACCATTGTAGAAGACATGAGATCATATCCATGTATTATAATGAAATGATTTATGAATGAACAATCATTGCTGAAAATTCTTTCTACTAGGTGTTTGGAGCATACTGTTCATCACGTTGGGTGGAACGGAACCAGAAAGATGAACGAGGAAATAGGACAGCATATTTTGGGACCGGGGAAACTTTTTTGTTCAGCCTTTATCCAGAAAGGGCTAAGTATCCTTGGGTTGGCATGGATGCTGACTCTGTCAACCATTGTGAAGAACTTTTCATGGCAGCAGACACAAAAATGATCACCATCGGAGGAGGGTACGTAATAATCTTTGATATTATTTGAAAACATTTTTATACATTCATATTGATTACTGGTTCAGAAATTATGTAACCCAAACATACGTATGGAATGTAAGAGCGATATAGTTAAATGAGTGAAGGTTTCCGCAAACAAACATATTTTTTATGAAATACTTTAAAGTGTGCTAAACATGTTTGTACTGGATTATTGGATATTGATAAAGTGATACTTTATTTTGATTCTAAAAAGAATCAGTGTTCTAAAATTGTGAAACATTTTTAACATTATAAAAATGCTCAGTGAGACTCAGAGGTTAGAATCTATGGTTAGACCACAATGTTCTTTTGGTACAGGTCACTTACCCTACCAAACGAATTTAAAGTACATAACAGGCCTCAGCAACCTAATTGCTACATAAGAAATAGTAAAAAAATTAAATTTGTAACACTAACAAACTGAAGTGTATTTTAGGGAAGGGCAAGCAATTTGGATGGACGAAAACATCAGATATGGGAAATCAGATCGGTGTCTTACATTTAACAATCCTCCACTTTGCTCCAGTGGTGATTTTGAAATTCGAGTACTGGAAGTATATGGATTTGGTACTTCTTAATTTTTTTTTTAATTTTCTGTAGTTATTTTGTTTTTTTTTAGGTAATGCTACAAAACAATAGTTATGTTTTTGTTTTCTCAGAGGAAACAGAATTTTATTTTGTATTATAGATGTGTAATATGTTGTATGTTTATATTCATAAACATGCTTGTAAAAAAGTATATAGGAATTATATACATGTATTTCCATGTAATTAAACCAAATAATTTATTGTTCATTTGTAATATTTTGTTCACACTCACACATATACACATGTATATATATATATATATATATATATATATATATATATATATATATATATATATATGCATGTATATATGTATAAAAAGGTGTATAAATATTGTAGACCAATTTTTAAGTTTTTGTAGTTTGTAGTCTGTATATTTTTATTGTTGTCAGTAAGAAAAAATGTGAGTGGAAAAATACTTTCTGCATTTTGACTAAAAACATTTAAATTTTCAGACACTGAATATTTTGGCTTGTATCAGAGATAATTGTTTCAGTTTTTTATTTTATAATGAGGCTTGAAAGGTCTGTCGTTTTTTACAGAGCACATATATGAGTGAGTTATATATATATCAACATTCCATGACGTTTAATTTCAACATGTAAGTATGCATACTTATTTTGTCTCGAAGTATATGTAAATATTGTGAGAACCCTATTAGGTTTTATGAAATCAAATTTTTCATTCATTGCCTGTGAATTTAATGTGTTTGACTCTCCCATGTTATAACTAAAGGTTCATGACTCAGTAAAACATCAGGTGTTTATTATTTATCTAATGAAAGTTAGCTGTTATTCTGTTATAGTGCCTGCGTAATATATTTCGAATTAATGAAATTTGAAGAATAAATACTTAAAAAAAATGTATGAAATGGGGCTTCTGAATGACACAGATGATATGTAGAAAATTCCCACAAATATCTGTGTTCAAACCAGTATGCGTACTTATATATGTTAATGTTATAGTTTTATGAAAAAAAGAACAAAATGTACTGTTTTATTTTTTTCAGCTTGATACTTTCTTTAAGGTAAATTTCTTTTGTGTCATGAAGAGCTAGTCGATATGTGCATTTAGCTCTGTTTTGTTATGTATTAAATTATTATTTGATTATTACCTGTTATTACTATCACTATGATTATAACAATCTTATTCTTAATGTTATTATTAGTCATCTTATATGTGTACATAATCACATAAATATGTACATATATATACATACAGTGCATATAGTGTGCACAAATTAATGTGATTTTGTTCAATTCTTGTTTATTGAGTTCCTTTTGGGAAATATACAGTTCTTACATTGGTTTATACTAATTTAATCTTTCAGTGTGTACTTATAACACACAGGAAAAATACAGAAGGTATAAAGTCTGTGTGAGAGGAAAACAGTCAATTTTGCAACGATAGAAACATTTTAGATTAAATTAAAAGTGCCTGAAAAAATAAAATGGAGTGAATTAAGAATGGAGTATTTGCAGTTGCATTATTTATTCCTTGAATGGATATCAACTAGTCCATATAATGATTTAAACAAAGATTTTGTGAATAATTATCTTTATTTGTATTTCCATAAGTTGTGAATTACTTTTATTACTTACTTTACATTTTTGCATTTATTAAAAGTCATTGTTATGAATTAGCTCTTGAAAATATGAGTGTTTTATAAACAATTTAATATTTATATTCCTTATACACATCATTTGTTTTTCATACATTCTAAAATGTATGTTTCATGCATAACAGATTTGATGAAATATCTGAATTTTCCTATTTTTGATTTTTAGTACAATTTAAAATTTTGAAATTTATAGTCCTCAAATATGATCTCTGTCTACTTTTGTTTTAGTCGTGGTTTTATGTAATGATTTTACATGCAATGATTACAATTGGGCTAGTCACTTTATTGTTATAGGACTGAAGAAATATTTAAATATAAGTACGAATACTGTCAATTTTTGTATTTATAGTGACTGTATATTTTCCAATTGGCTGAAAACAAAGAAAGTAAAAATTGACAATGGTCAGGATGTACTTTCTAGTTAACTTTATATTTATGCAAATTAAGAAATGTTTTACAAATTTCAAAGCTGAGGCTGAACCTCTGTGGGAAAACTGTACTATTTACAATTTTTGGTTGAACCTTTGATTAAATTTGTTTGAAATTTATTTCACATTCTGTGGAATTGTTATAATCCTGTTTATTAATTTTATTTTTAACTTCATTTTTCATTTAAGTATAGTTCAGAATGAAAAAAAAATATATGAATCAATATAAATGATAAATACAAAAACAGAGATATTCATTTCTTGTTAATGTCTTTTATACTATGAAAATTTATTTCTGAATTAGTACATCATTCCGTAGAAAATCTTTGTCAGCTGAACCATACTAATATTTCATTAGTTTGTAATCATTGTATCACCAACGAGTTAGAACTTAGAGTTAATGTGTTCATTCGAAATAATACCCTGGTATGGTTCAGTATTTGAACTTACAGTGTATGTAAACTCTGAGTTTCATATACAGACACACATTTTTTATGTTTTGCATATATTTATTATCAAATAAATGCATAAAAAATGTTTATGAGTAATTTTGGAAAAGTGTAAGTTAGAATCACCCATTAAATTTAATAATTCAATGAGGCAACATTCTATTTATTGCAGTTTCAGCTTTAAGTCCTTTATGTCGCTTTCTTCATAAATGTATGTATGTAGACTGAATTTAGCTTTAAAAAGAAAACAATATAAAAAAAGAAATGATAACATTATGATTTTCATTAATTTGATAAAGATGAAGCATACAACTTCTATAAAAGTTGATTAGGTTGTTTTTGTTCTTGAAAAAGAGGAGTAGTGATGGTTTTTGAGTAAAAGTATATATCATTTTACATTTTCAGGCATATTTATTTTCAGTTTTACTGTTGTAGTTGCGTACCATTGAATGACTCTTATCTAATAGCCATTAGTAATTTAAAGTCTACATGGTTAAATTTATCATTTTGAATTCAAATATGTACTTTACAAAAACCCTCACTGTTCATTTTTCCTAGAATATCTGTATGTCACAATTATCAGGAATACAATGTTTTGTCTTTGACTGTCACACTTATGCAATGTGTTCTAAACTATTTAGCTCTGATTCACTGAATTACCCTCTGTTTGAAATTTCATGAAAAGTAACTGTAAGGAAAATAATTTTTTTCTAGGAAGAGGAGGATCAATAGTGCAAAATTCGTGTGTAATATTATTTTTAAAGGACATTTGATCATGCACATAAATCAGCAATAAAAAATATATATTGAATTAGCAGTTTTCTTTAATTGCTATGGAATTTTACTTTATTTAATTAAAAAAGAGAAAATTCTCGCTAGTCTATTTGTATTTATTATTTATTGAACAGCTATTTACTATGTTCTTGGTAAATGTAATTATTAATTGCACAATTCCTAATGTTAAAGAGGTGAAACTTATTGTGCAGATTTCAGCAGTGATAATTAATAAAAAAATCTTTAAATCTTACTGACTAATTGTAACATCCAATTTAATTTTGTTATTACACTGCATTTCTTGCTAGTTTGTTTCACCTTGTAAAAATATAATTATGGTTGCATTTTGGCTGTGATTTTTTTAAATTCGCAGCATAATTTTTAAATTATCTTCATATAGCACTTCATTTATAAAATACTAAAAAAAGAAAGTGAAATGTTGACAATATTTTTACATTGAGTTCATAATAATTGTGAGTTGCTCAAACATTATTTTTTAAATTCTACCTCATGTTCCGACGAAATCTAGGGTCTATGCAAATCAAAATCTGATGAAATATTACATATCAATATTCTTTTGAGTGGTTACTATAGTCTGTTCAACTATAGATCTTTTTAAACACTAATCAAACCCTCTCTACATGCAATTATGTACAGTAGAACATGTGAAACTTGAGCTAATTGAATTTATTAATTTTGATTCACAGGCATTCATTTCTATTATATTAGTTATTCCCTGTGATTTAATTAATAAAATGTGTTCACAAAACAGAAATGTATTAGTTTTAAATGTTAATTTCTAACTCTGAAAGATGTTATTCTTTTTATTTATTACCAACTTCTTTCACCCTACAAGTTTAATCTTCTTTTAATGTTTACATTCCTCCCTCAGGTAAATTAATATGAAGGTGGCACATGCTTTACAGTACTTTTTTATAATTAACGTCATAATGTTTAATTTTTAGAGCTGGTAAAAGTTTGTGCGATCAAATGTTCATTTTTACACTGAAATTATATCAAAAAATTAAGGGGAATGAAAAGAATAATTCATGTGTGATATTATATCGAAGCTTTGAAGTTTTATACGGAACCATGTATAAGAGAAAAAAAGCTTTAGTTATCCATTGTGAATGCTGTATTGTTGTAGATATATTGCGTTTATATATTATTATTATATAGTTATATTTATATTGTCTAACTGAATGACTTGTTACAACGAAATATTGAAGCAAATAACTGTAGTTTTTCACTTATATTTGTTTTTGTAGTTACCACTAGAATGAAAAATTCAATTATTTCTGCTCTATTGAATGGAATGTACATTTAATGAGATTACAAGTAAAGTGTATTGCAGCATTATTTGCATTTCATTTTTGTTCCTTAGTTTTCACAGGTCCTTCTTATTAAATTATATTATTTTTCAATACTTTGAAATCTTATAAATTATTACACTTGCACATCATCTAAATTACTTAATACCATTAATTAATAAATTATTACCTGTCTTGGTTCAACTTTTACTGGGAGATGATGAAGAAAATAGATGTGATTAATAATTTATTCATCATTTAGAAAATAATGTTAACTTTGTTTTTCAATAAATAACAGTACTTTTACACTTGTGATATTCTAAATCAGTGTAAATAGAAACTTTTTTCTTCAGTTATCCTTAATGAATTTCAAAATATAATAGTTTCAAGAAATAAAATACATTCTAGAAGGAACAAGGGTAAGGGCTTATATTCAGTGCAATCTATATCATTCTTATATGAGAAGAGGGTACTATCATTACAATTAGTATTTAGTGCATGATATAATGCTACATTTTTAGTGTACAAGTCTAATTTGAGCTTCAAACCAAGCACTTAAGAACCGTGTAAATGGTTTACTATAATTTCATACATATTCTGTAAACTAACCAAAATTAATTTTCATTTTCTAGTAAAAGAAATTAGAATAAAGTAATAAGAGCTTTCTGAACTGGGCTCCCTGTGGATTAGCTACTTAAAACCTAGAGAAAATAAATTAATAAACTGGAAGATTGTTAGGTTTGTTAGCTTAGGCTGGGAAGATATAATTGTAGTTTATAGATTATCCATTCATAAATTATAAAACGTCTTTGGTTTAATCAGAGTCTGGGTAGATGTCTGCAGGCAGGACTGCCCTTTTCCCTTCGTTTTCGGACCACTTCTTCATGTAGGCAACTTTGTCGAATGGCACTATTACCTGTAAGTTTAACTTAAATTAATTTAAGAGATTAATGGGTGGAAGTATGAGAGAGTGTAGAATGTTTTGTTTACTTGTGTGATCCCTGTCCTCTTGTTTGTTGGATTATATGCTGGACTTATTTTGGCTTTTTGTCATTGTCAGTAATGTTTTGGCAATTATCCAGTGAGGATGTACTTATTGCATGTTGGATGTGTCCATTGCCTATCCTACTCAGTATTTCTTCTAACATTGAACCATTAAGTTAGTTTTTTTTACATAAAATGGATTAGATTGGAAAAGTACTAAAATATTACCTCTAATCCTGTTTTTATCTCAGAGTTTACACTTTTTACCATGCAATAAATTTTAGGAGTGCAGCCTGTCCATAAATTCCAAATAGCATTTTAATTCATACACCTTTCTTGTTTTCCTTTCTTATATTGGGCAAGGAGACATAAACCTTATTGCATAGACATTATTTTCTAAAGTAATGTCCACCAAATATGAAAGACAGAATATATAAATATAACCTATGGTTAATGGTTAATATAACCTATATTAACCATTTTAAATAAATTAGCCCATCAATTTATTTATTTTGTGATATTTATTTGAGTATGAATAACTTCATTTGTATAAAAGAACACGTTCAATGAAAGCGACTGTAGTTTAAACAAATGAACTACACAGCCAGAAGAAATAACTTTGTATTTAAGTTGGAATAATGTTAATGTTATTTATTTGAAGAATAAGCTCTTATTCTTGTGCATATGTTAAATACTAACTCATATGCATAGTCAAATCAAAACATGCCTTAGAATACACAGTGTTCTACAGTTTATACCAAGTGCACAATGCTTGCAATAAACACTCAAAAGCAATTCTGTTATTTGTGTAAGCTATAACAAAAGTCAATAGGATAATTTAAAATTTACAGAAGCTCAGAATTCATTCTTTTACTAGAAAGTATGCAGTATTATATTGGTAATCTAAATAATTATAGTATTAAAAAATTATTTGCAATGTATTATGTAATGGAGAATCCAATATTGCATGGATTATAAATAACAAAATTAAAAACTGAAATAAAATATTGCTCATTAAAACAGATTTATAATTTTAGATTGTGAGGACGTAGGTCTAAGATGAAAAATAGCTGAATATAAAGGAGATATACAAAACTAGAAGCAAACATACTTTTATATAAGCTTTATTTTAAAATAAAAAAATAGTTAATAACACAATACAAACAAACCAAAGAACGTAAATAAATAAATGTAACAAAAACAAAACAAAATGCAGTCTTCAGGAGTACAATAAATGTTTAAATGTATACTGAAATGGGATTTTGAAAGTTTCCAGCTCTCTGTAAAACAACAATATATGGGATAGATAATTCTGTTTATAATTAGTTTTATATTCAGGTACATATTCACCATAAAAAAATAATGATTTAGAATATATATATATATATATATATATATATAAATATATATTTGGTATCACATTTGTCCTCAAGGCCATCTGAAAAGTCATGTGTTACATGTCACTATTTGCAATATTTGACTGTATTAAATCTGGACTGGAATTGACTGGATAAATCTCCTCTAATAATTCTACAGATATTCTGACTTATTCCCATTAAAATGTTTGTATCATATGCCAATATTGGTACTTAGTAATAAATATAAATTTTATATATGAAAATACGACTTTCCTAAATTTGAATAATTTATTAAAATGCATATAAAAATATTTAATTATGCTATTATAGATAATGAAAAACTAAGAACAGAATTTTCTGATTCACAATCATATTGGAACACATTGGTGCACAGTTAGGATTTTTAAGTTCACACAAGCAAGAAAGCCAATACTTTTAGCATTAGGTGAGAAAAACAAATCACATGTGAGCTGAATTATTACACGTGTCAATCAAATTCAGGTTACAAAAATGACAAATGGATCATGATGATTTTCTGGAATTGGTGGTACCTGTTTAATTATACTTGGGTACTCCTTCATTATTCTCTCCCATTGTTTTGGAGGTTGGTATGATTTACTCGAAATTGAGCAATCAAGTAAAAATTGCCTGGAATACTCACATTTTGGCCTTTGTTGAGCTACAATCAGAGTAAAAAGCAAACCATCACCATTAGAGTAAAATTAGGTAGAATTTATTAAGAAAAACTATATAATCCGAATTAAGCAATTCTCACAAAATTACGTTAGTTTTAAAATCATAACATTACTTAAATAAATCCTTTGCAGCAATAAAATAATAAATAATTGCGCATGGTATTATTAGTGTGTTCTAAATTTGTGTACACTTGTTTTTTTTAGAGAAAGAAGGAATTGCAAACTTAGACCAATGTTAGACCTCGAATTTCCTTGTTGTGGTTAGTCAGCCATAACCATGGAAGAAAATATTTCTGAATGCATTCATGCTCATGAATATTATTTCACAAATAAGTTTGAAATTAACTTTAAACATACAGGTGTAATTAAGTGCTGATTAATCAACAAAATGATAGCATGTTTCAATTTATTGCAGAATATTTGTCAAATTCTTTTTAATAACATGCAGCAATAAACATTCAACATTTGTCCAGTTTGATTAGATGAAAATAATCATAATATATACTATCATCCACTATATAGTCAGTCAATTATACTTCAAATTCATAGAGGTAAACCATATTTACTCAGTTACAAAAACTGATTGACCTGGATCCACTTGTTTATTCATTCCTTCTCAATTTTTTGTAATGTAAGAGGATAAGAATTAATAAATGAGAAAATGTAAGAAAAAGGAAGTTACTTTTGTAGATCTTACTTAAAAATGAACACATCAAATTTTTTTCTTGAACTTCCAGTAAGGCTTCATAAGTACCGTTATATATTCCCATTCTAATTGATAAGTACCCAGAAGCCAAATTAAAAGTAACGAAAATTTATAAACGTTAATTAGTTATCTTTTTTCATGGTTCAAGAAAATTAAAAGCAACTGACTCGAAAAAAAATTTGATTTACCATTTGTGCTGAGGTTAGACTGGGAAGGAATGGTACTATTTACAAAGAGTGGCTGCTTTCGGGCTTGTTCTTGTTCTGACAGTATTCTGTTTAAAGCACTTAAACTGCTGCTTTCATCAAGATTCTGAATTTTTAGAGTAGATGACGGAATTGCTGCTGAAAAGTGCATTGAAGAATATAAGAGATATTTCTGATTTAGTTCATGCAAATTAATGAGAGAGCTGAACTTAGTTCAAGCGTACTAGCAGTGAATTTTAATTGAAACTTACAATGTGTTTGAGACAGCGTACAAAAATAAACATTCATATCATATATTTATATTCTACACCCTATAATACTTTAGACAATGTTTTCTTATTACCTGAAGATGCTGTCAATGTATTAGTGTCATCACTTTCACCAGATTCCATTGATTCTGGACATTTTATTTTTAAGTCGCCTAGTCTGAAACGGGAAAATTTATTATGAAATAAGGTTATAAAAAAATACATATTATAGCTTTTCTATAAAGAAGTCACATAGGATTTGATAGACTGTTTCTCCAAAACATACTTGATTTCAGCTGTTTGCAAAGCCTCAGCGTCTAGTTCATCCTTTTCTCGTCCACCATTAAAATATTCATCCAAGATGATTTTGGCCTCCTAAAAATAAAACCAATGTAACAAATGAGTAGGCCCCCAGTAGGGGTTGAAAGCCAGCATAGCTTAATGGTCTGACGTGAGTAATGCTAACACTGAGACCAGTGAATCCATGTAGTTAATAGGGTTTTCCTTCAACTGCAAATTTGAACTGGTAGTTATATCTGTCAATTGAGATTTGAATTGAATTCATTCAAAAAGAAAAATTGTCTTAGCATTGCCTAAGTGTTGATTACTTGTGTTTAGTTGTGTATTTTTACACAGAGTGATTAAATCTAAAGAATAAATTCATACAGAATAAACACATTAAAAATGAAAAATGAATTGCACCCAATGATGAACAGGAAATGAGATAAAGAAGTAAACCCGTTTAACTGATTTGTTTTATGTTTACATATTTCATTCATAGTCAAATTGGAACTCTTAACCTTTAGAATAACAGTTAGAGACAACAGCTCTTTTAGAGATCATTACCCTAAGCAGGTCGAGGTTGGGGCTGGCGATATGTAGTAAGTCATCATTAACATTGACAGTGTGCTTGTATTCAAACTGTCCAGCATCATTAATTGAAAGCAACTTTCTAAGTCGCAATTGTCCTGTAATGAATAAAGTTGAAATGTTATTTTTTATTTGCTCTTTTTTTCTTTATTTATATTTATTCAGGGTGCAAGTAGGTTTGAGCTGTTACGCGCTCCTATTTGCTCTTTAATGTAGAAAAAAGTACTTCAATGCCATACAGAAATTTACTGTTTTTTTAATAAAAAAAGAAAGTATGAATTACCAAAATTAGTAACCATGCGGTTACTATCATCTGATGTGCTGCTATTCAGGCTTGAATTAGAGCCCCCTGCATGTTCTTTCTCCATTAATTCCCTCACTGGAGAAGCATTCCTTTTTATTGTATCCTCCATTAAATGCTTGGCATATCTAAGTCAACAATAAAGAAAATTCTGCTAATTTTTTAAACTCTGTAAACATATTTTTTTTTATATCTTTATATGTTTGTCCACGGAAAAATGTGCTAACTCCACTTGCTTGTTTAACCCAAAAACAAACAAGAATGAGAAAATGAATTAGAAATTTCCAAAATCCAGTGAATTGCTCTATAATTACAGTTTTCCTGGGCCTTAAAAGGTTTTCTTAAAAAATTAATTTTCCATCTCATTTTTAATATCCTTTTATTTCCAAATTTAGTATTTATTTCTATAATGAAATGCAATAAAATAATGCAAAAGTGTAAAGCATTTTCATAGCTTTCACCAATGTACTGCACACTTGAAGAAATACATCCAAAATTGATTTACTTTTTTAAACATGAGAGAAATGATAGCAGGCGTGTATATTAATATCTACTCAGATTAAAAGAAAGAATTAAGAGGTGAACTCATAAAAAAATATTGATATAATTCAAATTTGCATATTTTTATTTCTTATATTTTTAATTTTTCTATGTAATATTTTTGTGCTAATTAATGGAAGAAACATAAAACCAGTGATGTCTTGATTGGAGAAGAATTGCATCTTTTGAACTATTTTTTGTTTAAATTAATTCTAGCTCCTAAAATGATGCATAAAACCTTATTAAGAAGTTGGTATAGTTTTAAGGTTTTTCATTATTATTTAAAATCTTGAAAATGAATAAATAAATACTTACTCTATTTTGTCTTCCGTGGGGCCAGTAATCTGAACTAACCTTTCTTTAGCACCAGGGTTTACTGTAATTCAAAATCAATTTTATTTAATTTCATTTTTAAAATTGAAAAAAGGAATATTTAATAATTCCAAAACTCCAGTGCCTTAAATTATTATCAAATCACCAATTAAAACAAGTTACACCAGTTTATTAAAGGGATAACGTGCATTAACGAGCAGTTAGTAAAGAATGTTGTTGAAAACAGTATGATACCTATGCATTAATTATACCCTATAAAAATAATTTAATTAGGTTCAACATATAAAACATTTGAACATTTATGTTTCATTAAAATATATGATGTAAGTTCACAGCAGTTTACCTTATAAACAAGATTCATTATTACATTAAAACTATTTATAATAAAAGAAAAAGGTATTAGTTAACATTTTTAACAACTTGTGCAGGAAAAATCAGAAAAATGATAAAACATTCTTCTCTGAATGTTTTGAAGATTTATCAAGGAAAATTTAAAACTGAAAGGTAAGGAAATTATACCCATGTATTTTTCACAAAATGTATAAGTCAAATAATCTTCCTTTCGTCTACAAAAGTAATGAATAACTTCCTAAATTTTTCTAACCCTAAACCCCTAACCATTCCCATTACTCAGTTAATATTAAACAAATACACCAGCCAAAAAATGCATTCACAGCAAAGTTTTCAATTGCATCCACTATTAAACACTTTCAAGCCATTGAAATCTAATTTCACAGACCAGTACAAAACATAGTTAAGGGAGAAAATTAAATGAAATAAAATTTCCAAGTATGTTATCCAATCTGGAGACCAATATATGTTACTCAGTAATACACCACCAAATTGTATTAGTACTGAACATGAGATTAATAAACTAGTTGTGAATAAACAGTTGAACACAACACAGGTTTGATCCCACAGTACTTATAAAATAACTCAATGAAGTTTCAGTTTAAAAATAGAAAGAGAACCAATTGAAATATAACTAATATCTATGAGTCAGATTTCATTACAATATATTATGAAAAGTTTAAAAATAAGTTACAATTTAATCAGTTTAACATTTTTATTCTTCACAATAGTTTTTAAATTATATTAAATTGCTTAATAAATTAAATGCTTCTTTAGAAAAAAATAATCCCACATATTTTAAGGCCACAAAATTTAAAAACTGCAGGGCAGTTTAAGGAACTGAATTAGCATTAGCAATAAGCCTTAACAGAAAGAACACATGATGTATTTAGGTGAGCATTGCACAGCAAAGAAATGACAGGAAAAAGTGGACAGAGGAACGTGAGTCACGAGCAAGTTAAAGAGTGCTGCAGTTTGGGAAAGAGATCAATCACAATTTGTGAGTTCTATTTTTTGTTTCTCATGTGGACATTACCTCTCTGAAATGAGATGACTGTTTCACTCAGCTCCTCAATCATATGGACGCGCCGCCCTCTGATCCCCATCACTGCATGTTCAGTTAACAACACACAACCCCAACACAGAAAAAAAAGACAGATAACATATTCCTATCATTTATGCCCAATTAAAATATTCTTTTTCCTTTCCTTCCAGAAATGTCCTTTTATATGATTACTCCTGACGAAATTTTCCCTCAATGAGTAAGAAGATAGGAAAACAATAAACGTTGATAACAATTTTGTTGTAGAGTGATGATAGATATGTCACTATATATCAAATATACAGCTTTTCACGCATAAAGTTCAGTTATACTGAATTCCTAATGTAAACACAATTTCACTATTCCAATATATGTACGTATGTAATAAAAGTTCTACAACACTGGAAATTCAGTAAGAAAGCTGAAATGTCTAAAGTTCATTAAGTGGTAATATATATATATATTTAACTTAATTATTATTCTGCATTTTAACATACACCTCAAAAAGTATAAAAGGAAAACATGTGATCATACAAATTAGTGTTATATTAAAACATTTAATCACGATCAAATGTTACAAAGTAAATAGACGAAATTGAAATAAATGGATCTAATTATTTTAGTTCCTAAATTTTCAGGTCATCGTAATAAAGTTAATATGATTAATAATAATTAACTTAATTGTTTAACAGTTATATTATAATTATATAGTTATATAATTATATCAAGTCTGTAATCTGATGTACATTAAAATGCATGCAAAATTCACAAATAATAAATGAGAATTAAACTTACATTTTATGATAACATAGACTGTAAGATAAAAATGAAAGTAATTTTTTTCATGGAATCAATTATAATTATAAAATGATTATTGCTTCAAGTCAAATGCAAGAAAGGACTGTACAATATTAGTTCTAATTGTTCCACATGCTATAATTGTTAAAACTCCCACCAAGTTACCAAAATGTTACAACCGGCCCAAATAAATAAATAAACTACAAAATACCTCCATAATGGGGTAACCCAGTGCAAATACTGAAGAACAAATCAACATGCCACTACCATGAAAAGAACATAAAAATAATGAAATAAAATTAAACATGCATAAATTAAGTTTTACTTAAAATATCAATGTTTCTAGTATCAAGTATCCCTAACTGCTCTTTTCTACATTGATATATGTAAACTATTACACTATGGATTTATTTAAAAGAAATATATGGTATGCATATTGCCTAATGGTGAAATGAACAACAAATGCATTTTTATTATTATACTAACATTAATTCCAATATAAAAATTAATCATTATTCCAAAATAATTTGCTACTGAATGAGAATAACATGAAAACATTTCAAGAATTACATTATATGGTTTAAATCTAGGCCTAACCTATCTCAATATAAATTAACCTAAACACCCTGGATATTAGTTTTATTTTGACAGCAAGAAATTCAAAACTGAACAGACAATGGTTTCAATTATTTGAAGCCCTTTATTATTTCAGTCATAAATTATCACTCATTTGATATCTTAGAATATCTAATAGGTTACCTTTTCCTGAATCAGCATTTCTTATAACAACCTCATCCTTGCAGTAGTTTTTGCCTGGCATTTTGGTTGGGGCACTGAATTTACCCGAAGGCTTCAACACTTCACCAGGTGCCAACAACAAGGGAGCATTGTTTGATTGTATAATACCCATCACATTCTGTTCACTACTAGTTGCTCCTTCATTCTTTAAATAACAAGAAATATATATAATTAATAAAATTGTTAAGTTTTTAATATAATTTAGAAACCTGATTATACCAGTTAATTAAAAATCAGTATGAACATTTCCTAAACTATATCAGTCAATATCAATTTTTCATAATTACTAGGTCCATCTATTGCAAAATATTAAAACTTCTTAGACTATTACGGCAACTGATGTACGGCAACTTGATAATAAGAAGTGTAATGCAAAGTTACCTCATTTGACGAGCTCTTATTACTGTAATAATTGTTAAGGCTATTTGTGCCCTGCCACTGCATTGCCCTCAACTCAATTAGATAAAGCAGATTTCGCCTAGTTATCAGTTCCAATTTGTCATCTCGGCATGCATTCCGGAAAGAAACGAATGCCCTGTCAAGCTGGTCTGAAATTATTTAAAAAAATATGTTTATGAATATTAACAAATACAATATATTTTCCATTAATTCTTATGATAAAAATTAATAAAAACAGCCAATAATATGTAAAACAAAATACATGGTTTGCAATTTTATGAAATCACTTGTAATAAGGGATTAACAATTACTTACCTTTATATGAATCTTCAAGCTGATGACCATGGGCCTTAAGCTTTGGGGTGAGCAAAGAAGTATTTGACTGGAGGTCAAAGTAGGATCTATTGGATATTGAAAGTACAACTTTATCAACCAGTGACATTACCTCTTCCATTGCTACAATCAAATATATACATTTTCTTAATGCCTCAAATGTTATGTCCAATTTGTGCTTTATGACAAAAGTGGTTGAAGTCTATTGTGAATCATGGATTCGACTGTTTCACTACAAACAATATATGAAATTGGCTCTGTGCATGTGTGACCATCATGGATTAGTTTGACTCCTACTGATCACGGATCATCTCTGGTGAAAGAGTTATACCGATACTGATAATGTGACGAGAGAATTTTTAATGTAATATATCTTTAATGTAAGATATCTAAATAATATATTTTATGAAGACACAACAAGCACAAAAAACTAATAGGGTTGAACTTTTAGTAAATCAATGCTTACAAGTAACGGCACAATATCGAGCTGGTACATCAGGTGCAGAATGTCTTGTAACAGGTAGTTTCAGGGGTTTCGGTTTTTCTAGTTTTTTAACAACCCTGCTGCTCAAAGTCCTTGTAAGGCTTGGAGTAGCCATGTCGTTCGTAAGCTAAACAAAATATTATTAGAACAATAGCAACATCTCATTAAATGTACAAATACATTAAACTAACAACAAAACAGGTGTCTGTCCAGGAATGCAGATAATGTACATTAAATGAATCATATAATCTCTATTCAATGATTAAAAGTCATCCCTAGGGTGATTTCAAGAAGTATGTCTCAAACAGAGAAATCTGGTCAGTGACAATGCATTCTAAAACATACACACAAGGCAATAAAACGAAACGCCTTAATATATTACTAGGACGATTAACACTTATAAAACGAGAGTCAAATGTTAAACTAACGTTGCAGACTGTCGCTCAAAGTTAATAAACAGAAAAAGATTACAGCCTTATTTATGGAGTAAGTCAAAAATGTCTAGAAACGAACCACGAATGAGCAAAATATGCAAGAATAGAAAAGGCTCTATCGAATGCCTTCTTGATAACTGTCCATAATACGCTTTCTCCTTTAATTTGAAGAAATGTTTCAAAATCTTATATTATTCGGAATAAATGTCATAATTATAAAACAATAGCTAGCATTTGTGCAATTTCGGTTTTTATTTTTGATCGAATTTATTAAAATTTTGCTGAAATGCTTGATTTTTTAAAATTGTAATATATTCCGCTTATTTGGAGTTCAATTTCATTTGAAAATTTAGTCCTCTATAAAGAAAAGAATATTTTTAGTGATTTAAACTTGTACACTCACAAAAATGACAAATTATTATCAATATAAAATAAACACTATTAAATGCTAAACATCTAAACGTTCTAATTCAATTGATACAATATTTAATAATGTTAATATAATTAGGATACCTTTCCTACAGAAACCATTTTTCAACGTCTCTTCAATGTCGGTTCTCTGACAACTAACGATTACAAAGGAAGTATAATAAAATGAAAGATCCCCCCCTTTGCAATAAAGCGTAGTAAAAAAGATACCAGTGAAAGTTTTGAGTGTTAAGTGAAGCGTAAGTGATTTCCTCTGAAGCAACAATTTTTTTATTGTTCGGGACTTGAATTATTGAACTCAGTCATTAATATAATTAGAGGAATATTAAAGAAGTAAAATGTTTTCACCGCCCTTGTAAACGGATTGCAAAGAACCATCCCAGTTCATGAATGCATTAGTAATGTAATATACAAAAAATAAAAAAAATTGTTAGGGACAATAAAAAAACTATGTAATAAGTGTTCATATTATTTGATATTTATCAATCAATTTCACTGTTAAGTGAAAATATTTTGTGAAAATTTATTTTAACACACTATTGGCCCTACTGGTTCTCATTGTTCGTGATTGCGATATATTGTTTTAGTCCTTCGTCAGTATTAATATATTGTTTTGTTTCCGAATACAGTTAAAATGCTTGTGGAAACTCCAGAATTCGCAAAAAATAAAGATAAGGCCGACCCCAAAGAAAACTTATGGTATGTATATTATATCATGTTATACCATCAGTCTATACTTATTTAAGTATTATGGATTTGGGTGTCATAAGCTGTCATATTTTACTTTAACATAGTTTTTTACCTTTACCTTATTTATTGGCTTTTTAAAAATATATATATATTCCGTTTATGTATTATATATAGCGTATAAGTCATAGTTTGATTGAAGCAGAATAACCTGTATACTCCATTACATGTTATAAGACTAAACATGTTTAATACTTTTAACAAGTTAACACTAAAGGTTATATGATATCAAGAGATAGTATGTTTGTTTTGCTATGTGTTATTCTGATAGTCCACTGCCACAGTTTAAAAATATGTATTTTGTATTAAAAAACTCTTAGTTGAATGTATAAAATGTATCTATACAGTTTGGTTAATTTTATAAATGCATTAATGTATTGAATGGCATATCATAAAAAAGTGTGTTTATCTTGGTTTCTGATCTAATTACTAGTATACCCGATAAGCAAAATATACCTCAACTGTCCCTATTACAGTTTATTGTATTTTCAGGACTTCTATACTTGGGGAAGTTCAGACAAAAGGAAACACAAAACTTCCATCAAATAAATCAATTTTAGTCCTCGGTAATGATTTGTGACTATTTTAATATTGTTTTAATGTTCAGCATACTGAGACTTCATACACATGTTTTACATTGTTTAATTTTATAGGTGAAAATGAGTCTGGGAAAACCACATTGATAGCAAAACTTCAAGGTGTAGAAGACCCTAAGAAGGGCTCTGGACTAGAATATGCTTATATTGATGTTCGGGATGAGTATAGAGATGGCAAGTCATTTCTGGTTTTAATTTTGTTTGAATACATCATTATTTGGGGACTATCACTATTTATAATTATGTTTATTTTTGTTTTATCATACAATGTTTTATGGAATTAAGATGTTAGTAATTGGATACTAACTATAATTTTAAAGAAATAAGGAATTTATTATTTATGCAAAAGCAGGATTATTGGAAATAATCAGATTATATAATAATAATAATAATAAAAGTGGTTAGTCAGACTTGTCAGTGATTAACTTCACTTGTTTTTTGACAATGAATATTACTGCTTTTGGTTTTCTTAAATAACTTCTTGATGTTATCACTTAGATTAAACATTGTAAATCAGGGCAAAGTTTTGATAAATTTCAGACCAAACAAGATTGGGAGTATGGGTGTTAGACGGTCATGGTTCATATGCTCAACTTTTGAGGTTTGCACTTCCTACTGAAGCAATGCCAAATACTCTAGTGATGTTCGTAGCTGCAATGACAACGCCGTGGGCAATACTGGATCAACTGCAGAAATGGGCTTCAATACTCCATGATCACATCGATTCTCTAAAGATACCTGCTGATCAGCTGCAGGAATATAGGCTAAGAAGTATATATATTATTTTATTGTTCGCATAAATTACAATAAGTTTTGAATTCAGTTATAATTAACAAATGATGGTTTAATTAAGAAAGCGACATGACAGAAGGTTAATTTAAAGATAATCAACTATCATATTTCTTATCAATTCTGATAAAAATAGTATTTCTGTATTGTATAAGTTGTAATTTTATAATCCATGCTACAGTAATTAATGTTAAAAATAGTTAATATTTGTTGTGTTTACTCATTTGTTGTAACTGAACCTCAATGTTATAGTATGTTAAAAATTTGTATGCTTTCTCAGTTATTAGGAAATGGCAAGAGTATGTTGAACAAGGTGATGATTTGGATGTTGATGTGAGAAGAACGTCAAGAAATCTTGAAGAAGACAGTGATCAGTTACCATTGTCTGAGGGTGTTCTCTCTTCCAATTTGGGACTTGATGTCGTTGTAGTCATCACCAAAGTGAGCCAATCAGTTCTTTGGCTGTTTCATGTAGCTTTTCTATAGCTTTTTCATTGAAAGATTTGATTAAAATGAATATATTAATTGAACCATAGTTGTACATCAACATTATGGTATACTGATTCATGTACATTGATTTCACATTGATACATTTTATTTTTCATGAATAAATTATTATTATTATATAATATAGTTGTCGTTTAATACCATGCAAAATATTTTTGACAGTTCTTTCATTAGAAGATAGGCCTAAAGAACATTTAGTAATTCAACCTATTAAATTTTAGTAAGTCTGATATAAAGTGAAATTATTTCACCTGATTTCCATCAGTTTAGCATAATTCGATCATTATAAATTGTTGCTACATACTGCATTATTCTTATATAATAATTACTAATGTTCATTGTGTAATTAAAATGTTTATTTTTTTAGACGGATTACATGTCAACATTAGAAAAGGAGAATGACTACAGGGATGAACATTTTGATTTCATGCAGCAGTGGGTGAGGCGTTTCTGTTTACAATATGGAGCTGGACTGTTCTACACGTCTGCCAAAGAAGATAAAAATTGCGATCTTCTTTATAAGTACCTGACGCACAGATTGTATTCATTACCATTCCGAACCCCAGCTCTTGTTGTTGAAAAAGAAGCCTTGCTAATGTGAGTATTTACCCTTTGTCAAAAATATACTGCAATATTATATCTACAATACAATATTATTACATAAGATCTAAAAATTGTTTTTAAATATAATTTCTTAATAATAAAATGTTCCCTTTTGTTTGTATTAAAAATGGTTAAAAATAGAGGTATATTATAATTTGTTTATTATACAATATTTTTATAAAAGGTTATGGGGTAGCTAAATTTTTTATAAGAATATTTGCAAGTATTTAAATTGTATTAATTATACATTATAATCATCAAATTAATTATAAATGAACCAAAATGTATTTACATTTTTAAGGTATTTTTATTGTGATTTATTTTAGTAGAAACTGCACAATGCTACTTTCAAAACAGCTTTTATTTTAACTGTTGTACAATTATGTATGCAATGTACAAATATTATAACTATTGTAAATATTATTGGTATTGCAATTAACATGTTACTGTATTTGATTAAATCTTTTTTTTTTATTAAAAGCATTCAGACATCTTTACCATTAATTTTTATTAAATATTTAGTTCAGGTAACAGTTTTAAATATGTGATACAATTTTTTAATTTTTGTATTTCTCTTCAGCCCTTCTGGGTGGGACAGTATGAAGAAAATAAGCATTGTGTGTGAAAACCTCCAGAGCATGAAACCGGATGATTATTATCGGGATGTTATTGCACCACCAGTTACAAGGAAAGTGAGTATTTAAATGAAAATTTTGAAAAATTATCAGATGGAGATTACTCTCTGGTAAGCTAGGATTCTCATTTTACATTGTTGTTAGATGTATGAAATGTAAATTCTTAGATCATTTTAACTAACTTATAACTTATTAAGTAATAACTTATTACTGATAACTTATTGTTTTTTTTGGTTTTTTTTTTTAGCTTAACAAGCTTTCTTGTAATCTTAAAATTAGCAGTTTTATCTTATACTTTAATTTAACTTCTCTTATTCTTTAACAGTTTATCTTCAGAATTACTACTTTACATTTAGTTGTTATAATTTATTAGAATTAATATTATTGACAGGACCCATTTGCCTAATACCATTTACAATTTTCAGTTTAATGATATTTGTCTATATTTGCATTTGCAAACAATATTAGTATGCATTTCAGTAGTGTTATTATATGAAACTCATTGCATTAATTAGATTTGTGATTATTATCACTGATTGATTAAAAAAATGTGTTCTTTGTTCTTGAAGAGTGGTGGTAGAGAAATTGAAGTGGTTGCTGAAGATGAGCAGGTCTTCCTTTCACGGATGCTGACTCTCCTTCAGCAGGGACATGATAGACTCACACCTGCTGTACAAAAGACTGGTGATAGGCGTCTTCAGGCTTCACCTGCCCAGGGAACGCTTACCTCTCCCAAGAAGGTTATTATAAAAATTGTTTTCAAAGTGTAGAATAAAATATGGTCCTAAAATTTATTATATTAATCAAGTGAATTCTAGGTTAAAACATATTAGAAACAAAATAACTGACATTATAACTACAAAAGAATAAGTGTTCATTGCCTATGCTTTATAACATAAATGATGTTTGTAATCTGCTTTTTGTAACAGCAGAAATTTTGGCAAAGTGTATGAAAACTTTCAGTTCTGACTGAATCACTAACTGACAACATTACTGATGTTATCTGACATTTTAAGTAGGCACTTTTAAGTGACAAAAGCATGCCAAAGGCAAGTTATAGATTTAGCTCAAATAGAACCAATTTTGGAAGTTGTCACTTAATGTCTCCCCTGGAAAACATTTGCAGTTTTAGTCAATATGTAAAGGTAAGTAGTGGCCAACATAACATACATAAATTTGCAACTTTTAAGAATACAATACATGATGACCTCATAAATAATATGGGCAAAATTTTTTCTGAGAACACTGATTAAGCTTTGATCAAATAATTGTACGTAATAAACAGAGGGGAAAATCAATAAGTGGTAGTTATGATATAAGAAATGTACTAAGACTTACAGCTTATTTTTTTGTGGTTTGATTGTTATTGTAATAACAAATCTTTTGTTGTATCTGTTGATTATACTGAAAGGTTTAGGATGGAAATAATACATTTATTATTTCTATTCAATATTATATTATGTAATTTTTGTATATATTTTGAATTTTCACATCAGATTAACTGAGAACTGTAAATTATATTTTAAGAGTTAACGTTTCTTTTAAGGTGGACACTAGCAAAGTAACTGGAGCCAGTGGAGAAGGTGTTCTAGCAAATTTCTTTAATTCACTTCTTCATAAGAAGACAGGAGCAGCTGGAAGCCCAAGTCCAAAGTCATTAGGTGATGACATATTTTTTCATTCCGATTTTATTGCAGTTTAAAAATGTTAAAAACTCAATTAAAGTGTCCTAGAATTAGAGCAATCTGTATAATTTTCAGGTCCTGATACTGGTTTAGAAAAAGCTGTGATGAGATCAGATGCAGCGGCAGAGCTGGACAGGCTTACACGCACAAAATCACCCAGTGCTAGTCTTGACTCTTCAAACTGTTAATTAATGCATAACTTTACTAATAAATATTGTTATATTAGTGATTATGAATGGTAAAATGTTGAGAATCATATTTTTAACAGCTTTAAAATGCTACCATTATTTTTCTCTTTAAAACTGTCCATCATTTGAGAGTTATATAACTTGTAATGCTTAAATTAATTAATTTTTATGGTCTCTCCAGTCACTTCAGTTTGCATACAGCTCATTTGATGATCCTATCTGTGAATTTGCTTTATTTCACTGTATTGCAAGTGATTAAGTCTTGTCTCTGTATGACTAAAATTATCCAATGAATATATATATTTCAGTTGGCTTTAATTTATTTGCACATTTTTATGATATCTTTCATTTTGCAAGATGTAAATTACAACTATTCTAATTATTTATTTTTTACTTATTTTATAGCTAAAAAATTCTGTTGTCTATGAATAGAGATCTTTTTGTACATAAAGTCTGTGATTTGATGTATGTAGAAATAATTTGTAACCAAAATATATTATACAATGTATTTTTATGTTTTATTTGTAGGAAAATTTAATTCACCCATTTGAAAATTTACACTATGAAAAATGATAAGGTATTTGAATGTTGTATCACTGGAAGGTTCAGTGTAAACATCAGTTCCATGTAACCCATTTAGGGTTTAATATAAGTCAAATTATATTATATACAAAATATCTGGCTGCGAAGTAATAGTCCTTTTCAAGAAGGTTGTGGAATAAGCAGTCATCAATAAGGAAAATCTAACTGATCATTATTATTATGACCTTATTGGCATAGAGAATATTAAGTATTGAATACCACCTGTTTTTAACTCAGGTGGTCAAGGCACAGGATTCTATGTATAGTTTAATGCACATAGTATGCATAGTTAAAATCTGGGGGAGGATGACTTACTTTATGAATGAATTTGGGAGTGTGATTAAAATTAATTACAATATGTTTTGTGAAATCCTGTTTATTTTTTAGTAATATGGGGAGAGACATTCGGTTTTAGTTACATACATTAGTGCTTTTGTATAGTGCATACAGTATCTCTGACTCCTGATTGTCCAATTGTTTAAGTGTAATTGTTTTAATAAACAAAATCTCAGTAGATTACAGTAATTACTTTAAACATTGTTTATTTAACTTATTCAGAAAAATAATATTTCAGAATTCATTACTCACCAGAAGATGTCCCTCATTAAAGTTATTTGGTTTGTGGGGATTTAGTTTATCTGTCTGGATAATTTAATGGACATGTGAAGTTGAACATACATAGGAAAACCATTTCTAAGAAATACAAAAATTCCACTAGAATTACAAATAGCTTATTTCAGCTTCTAGAACCAGAATCTTGGCCAAATTCACAGTACCAATGTTCATTGGGTTAACAGGTATAGGAAAATAAATATTTTTTCCATTTATGAAACTATATTAAAATGTTGTGCCAAATTTTAGAGCTGTACAATATGTCAGGAAATAGAAAAACAACGAAAAAATTGTCAACATAATCCTGAGCTGTCATTTACATTTTCTTACCATTATTTTTAATGTAGTGTTACACTTCATAACTATACAGTTATTGTTTTTTTCATACATACAGCAAATCTGTTCAATATAAATTTGTACAAAAATATAGACAAGAGATTATATAAAAAACATACATGCAAGCATTTTTGTAAAAACAGTAAAATTTAAGAGACATTAATGTTGAACAACATTTTTTATTAGTGCCAAGAGCCTAATATTATACACATACATATTATGTATATATATTTTTATATACATATATATTCACTTTGTATTTTTCTTTTTGGGACACTTATATTTCACTCTGCTTCACTCATGTAACAATGAAAAACAAAGTATTAGCTAGAACAATAGAAGAAAAACAAATTAGCAACCAGTTTGTGCTATCAATCATTGTTCATATTTCTGTTTGAATGAACAATGCTTAACTGTAGTGCTGTGGTAGTCACATGTAAAATTTATTACTACTGTGGTTTATGAATGTCCTGCATGTCCTTTATATAGAATTCATTAATTAAAAGTTCATTAGCTTCCTTCAACAAGAATAAAGATTTTAGAATATATTTTACATATTCAGTAGCAATATTTTTTAATTTTATTGCATACAAGCATTTTAACCAATCTGTCTCCTGAAGATGTTAATTTTTTATAATGTTTCTTGAAGTACACAATAATTTGGTTGGTCCATCAATTGATTTAAGCTAAACATAATATTCAAAAATTAATAATTGTAGAAGGAAACAACTGAGGTAATATGCATTCATTCTTTACAGTAATTTAGAATTTATGTTACGCAATTCCAATATCATGTTGAAGTTCACTACATTAGATACATTTAATTATAGTACA
The DNA here is from genome assembly GCA_019843655.1 of Lethocerus indicus. Lineage (NCBI taxonomy): Eukaryota > Metazoa > Arthropoda > Insecta > Hemiptera > Belostomatidae > Lethocerus > Lethocerus indicus. The sequence continues at coordinate 16,462,116 of JACDQD010000005.1, read as the reverse complement.
TTGTCTTAGATTATAGCATAGAAACTCGTGCATTGAAATAATTTTGTGCATTTCTGTATTAAATATGTACTTCTATAATACACTGTGTGGTTTAAAGTAGTTCTACAAAACATTGCATGTTATAGAAATTTAAGTTTGAAAATTACTGACCCATTTGAAGATAACACATTTAAAAAAAGAAAAATGCCTAATTTACATTTTAATGTCTTCAGTTTAGGCAAGTGTATATCAAATGCATGAAAATAATCTTTATTCCTTACATTTTAATCTGCACAATAATTCTCATACCTCAGGTAAATAGTATTTTCATTAATAATTTATTTATAGCAATATGATTACACTTGTCAATTTATATTAATAATAAAATAACAACTGTTCTTATAAAAATTTCCAAACTTAACAGAATCTATAGTTTCATTTTGAAGTATGTACAATTTTCATCATAACAGTAAACAACAATATATTTTCATCACAAATATCAAAAGTGTCACCCAAACTGATTGTTATATTTACATTTAATTACAACTTTTATATTTAACTTCTGACTTATTATATTGCATCATATTGCTTATAAAAGTGTGCAAAGGTAAGTGGCAATCCTGGTTACCACTTATGATTGTTTTTATTTCTCTCCTAAACCACCATACAACATTAGTATTGTAAAATATGAGAAAAATGATTATTTGAATAATAAATGAATAATTAAGTATTCTTGTCGGCATGTATGTCTTTCAATAAGTCTTCAGCTGCTAAATAGGGTAAATGAAATAACAGAATATTGAGTAATGTAACATTTATAACACAATTTATTTTTTCTGAAAGACTGAAGTGACCATTCATTTATTAAGTTTTATTTTAATGTTTTGTAATGAACAAATAAATTTATAGACACACATTCGTACATATACATATCTTTGAATAATAAAAATAAGTTATGAAAGGTACTCATATTTGAAATATCTGTTCTTTTGTTTTTAATATGAAATATTTTGTGTGTATTTAACTATCTAATAAATTATAAAGTTAGTGCTGTTGCAATACTAAATTGCAGACTTAGTATCCTATTTAGCAGCTGGAATCTATATGGTACTATTATTCTCCATATTTCAAACATTAAAAATACCAAGCAATCAGAATATATAAGACAATATCAATAAAATACTGATCATATAATGTAAATTGAACAGGAATATTATGAAAGATATCAATTTTAGGACCAATAATATGTCCCTGGCAGTCTTTAGTGACAGAATGTAAAAATTATAATTGGTTCTAGATACTTCTAAAATGTCAACCTAATTATTATGAAGATCTATATTTTAATAAATGATTTGATTGTGTTATAAATTATAGAGTTAAAATATTGAAGGTTAACAAAGAACAATGTAAACAAGGTATAAAATATTTTTTAAGCATTTTAAACTGCTCATTGCCAAATTATGATATTTATTTATAAAAAACAACTAATGCTACATTCTTTCTAGAAGCACTGGTCATCACAATTCATATCTATTCCAAGCCTACTTAAAATATTCGTGAATTAAAATATGAATGAATATTATACATGTGTAATGTTGAAATTAATTATTTAATGCTAAGAATGATTAACACTATAAACAAATTTTGAAATCTTGAGAAATGTACATTTATTGAGATTAATTTTGTTATCAGCACTGTTCTGACCTCTAAAATACATAAATCAATATAATAGTATTATCTTCTTGCAATTATTTCCCAAAAAGGGAAGTGTATTTTAGTTAGCTCTTTAAATTTTTGAATTACTCATAATTTCAGAATCATATGCACCTTTTCTTTTAACTTTACATTATCTTAGAATGATATTTTCATTTAGGCTTATCAGTTTTAGAATATGGGAAATGAATTATTTAAATGTTGTTTAAAAATATGTTACAATTAACAATGAAAACTTATTTGAAGAATTTATTTAAATGTAAATTAAATTTAATTAAAAGACAATTTTTTGTAAACCACATTTACACAAATATAATTTAATTATATTAAATTAAAGTCCCTTAATATTTTTTTTGCTATTGTCAATTACTTATTATTTTAAATAAATAACCATATGTATAAAATGCCCCAGCCTTTTTAGTTTTTATTTTGCATAGACAGCCTAAGTTGAAAAATCATCTAATGAATTTGTTACACTTTATTAATAATAAATTAGCCTGAAAATTGGTAAATCATTAGCTTCAAATTATTTTCACTAATCATTAGGTTAGCCAGTTACAAATGATTCATTCTATACAAGTATAAAATTTACTAACAAATTTATTTGTTCTTATTCACCCTATTCATGCACACATACCCTCACAAATACAACTCACACACTGTTGAAAAAATTGCTGTAATGACCTTGATTTTTCCAAAATTATGTTTCCAAGAGTTCTTCAAATTCTAGCAAGTACAAATGATATTCATGCAGTATCAGATTTGTTAAAGCTTTAGAATAATGTCCCCTCTACCGCCTTATTGTATAAAGCTCTTTACAAAAAACAAATGTTAAGTTGAGATGAAACTGCTATTAATCGGTGTGCCCACTGGTTGAAATGGGTATTCTCCCTTTCCATGACCGCTCTTCAGGGCAGAGCAAAAGACCATCGCTGGCCGCTCCTCTGTGGCGCAGCCACATCATCCTTTGTGACTTTGCCGATCTCCCTTCAGAAACACTCATCGAAGTTTCAAGCAGTGGCCTCTCTGGGCTGGGAAGTCTTTCCCTGTTCTTCTTCAGACTTTGTTCCAATCGCCTCAGGAACCTGGAAGTGAACTTCTGGTAATGAATTTGCCATTACATTGGAAATGGTCCGTGGAATTCAATTTTGGGACAGTTTTCTAATTTAGTCTTAACACCAGTTGTTGGCAGACATTTGTCATTATGTTTGTAATGAAACAGTAATCATGAATTATAAATAAAGATGGCCCTTTCTTGGAATTAAATAGTATTTCTCTTTATCATTAATACATGTGTGATGATAAAAGAATAATTACTTACGTCTGAGAATTGACTTCTTTGACATTTTTTAATTTTTTTCATTAATGTGAAAAAAAAAAGATGCTCATTAGATATGGGTTAATTAAGAATTAAATGTACTCTAATAAACAGAGCATGTTTGTTTTTAATATGGTGCTGAATGTGATCCTCATGCAGATATTAAAAATGATTAAATATTATAAAAGTGTAAAATTGTTCTGTAAAGATAATGAACTGAAAGTGTATTTCATTCTGCTACTCAAGAATTCAAACTGATGCACAAAAAATTAATACATATTGCAGTAACTTGGAAATTGATACATTTTGTGATGAGCATGTCATACACTTGCCTTTGTGAAGCTTAAAATATGAATGACTACACAAATATAGTCAAGAATGTTTCATTTTTTGTGAAACACATACAGTTAGCAAAATGTTTAATCTACACGCACAAAAGACAAATCTTTTTTTCAAAGGGTACAGGAATAGGTTTTTCATGCTCTGGAAAATTATAAAACTCACACTGGAGATGAGTGTTTTCTTTGATACAATTCTTTATTCTGTTTTCGAACAGTATTGTCTACTCTTCTTCTTAGTTTACATCCCCTGTAATTGTAATTTTCAAATTCATTACCATTTGCAAGATATTATTTCTTTCAATCTTTAAATATTTATTTTTTTTAAAGGAAGAAAAAATTTATTTCTTATATAAAAAAATATATAATATATATTTTTAAAAAGTAAAAAAAAATGATGCAGTTGATATTTTTGTTCTAGTAAAATAATATTGGTGGTTCTTTTTCACTAATGAAAATCCTAACCTATCTTAATGATATTTATTACCTTATTCAGAAATGATAAAAAGTTGAATATTATGAGTATTATTTGCTTATGATTATATATGATGATACTTGTTAAAGAAAAATGTTGTTCTGTAAAATTGTTGCTTAATATAGAATATCATTAAGCAGAACTAGTTTGAACTTTAGCACTTTAAGTACTGCAGATATTTTTTCCACTTCAAAGATTTGTTTTCCAAGTTTGCAATTTTTAGGAATTTGCGCTTGAGACTGAAAAAAGTTTGTACACTGTGATAAGATAAATTCACAATTATCTCATAATTATATAGTAATAAGTCATCCTCATGCCAATAAGTGTCTCCACTTGTCTAATACTAGTCACATTTAAGCATCTCACACATGTCAGTAGCATTCTGTTAGTAATATATTAGGGTACTTTTGCATGTAGACTTCCCAATGAAGCAAAAAATGTTAAAGTAACAATGTTCAAATAAATATGCACAATTATTTATATGAATACTTGCAAATAAACATTAATATTTAAATATTAATATTATTAACCAGAGACCTGTATATGTTTGTACCTAATGGACGAGTAAAAAATCACATGAGTGATGATAATCCGAACCCTCATAGTCCCCCACCCTAACAAATATCTTAATGTAATTAGATATATGATCACATCTACCTTATTTGGTGGCCAACTGTTCTCATTCGGCTGATTTTCCTTTGTGCTTTCATCCCACCATCGACATTTGTGTTCAATAGCATCTGAGCTGTTCCATCCTGCAATAAAAACTACTGTGTACATGCCATTTTCTCTTATATAAGCTCCCAAAAAGTTAAAGCTTCAACAATGCAAAACATTCCAAGTATTCTTCCAAATTTCATGCATGTAAAATGAGGAGAATTCTTATGAATGTGCTGAATAAAGAAGGAATGTAGAAAAAAGAAAGAAGAAGAGATATATAAAAAAATAAAGGAAGTATATTAAAAAAGTGAGTTCAACCTAATGAAATAATAGGGAATGAAATAAAAAACAAAACTGATCTAATACACCTGAAGATTTTGCTGGGATCCATCCGTGTTTCTCTCATTCATAAACCAGAACTGGGCACTGACAATGAGCATGCAAAAAGATCATTTCCATCACACACATTTATATACAATATATACAAAATTATATTTGTTTACCTTCAATTATGTCCATTTCAATGTTTTAATGCTTTATCATAATGAATAATAAAGCACATTAAGTAGTAAGAATGCATGTTTCTTCTAGTACTAAGCTATTAACTTTTATATGAAACACTTTCATGGAAAGTGTATATAAATTAGTTTATAGACTTCATTTCACACTGATATGACTGAATGACAGCCCAAATACAACGGAAATTGAATTATATACAATGAAAATAAAAAATATAAAAAACAAAAGGTGGTAAGCTATATGAATTATGTGGTTGATTATTCCGTTATGGGCTTTATTTATAATGAGTAAATATGACATATAAATTAAGGGCCTATAGTATATATAGTAGAAACAATCTTAATACTTACATCTCCAGTGTCATCTCCAAGTGCTTCATTAGGTATTTTTCCTTTATTGTCTGACCAGTCTCCTTGAAATATGTCTCCAACTTTGTCAGATCCTATACAAACTGACATGTCCCTGAAGCACATAAATCAACAAAAACGAGTATTGAAATATCGTAAAATTAAGAAAACATTCTAGTTTATACATACATAACTATTAAGTAAATTAAAATAACATTAAGAATTTTTCCCAGATCGCCTCATAATCGTATTTCGGTTCAATAAACTATACACATATTTGCATTTGTTATTTATGTATACAAGTGTCGTCCCTTGAATTATTTAACTAGTTATAATGTTTACTCTAATTAGCCTATAAACTTATTCTTATATATTGTTATCGATGGATAAGGGCAGCAATGTTCATAACGCAAAACCTCTATCGACCTCATAATATATACTAACGGGGCATTGTGTTAAAGTTTTTCCTAACCTTATGGAGTTCAAACTTTCAGCCGAAGACGACGACGTGGAAGACATGGGTTGTGGTCTCGCTCTCCTTTTGGGACTGGGCTTATTCCTATTGGTTTGGTTTCGAATGAGGGAGTCACTGGGAGTTTTACCAGGAACGTCGAGCAACAAATGGGTTTTTGCCGTAGGCGATTTACTCCTTTTCCGCTCCTTCCGTCGGCCGGAATGTTTCTTAGAAGCCGCCTTGTGACAGTCGGAACTGGCGCAGTCGTACAGGCCGTCGGAATCGGTCATCCTTCCGTAGAACATGGGTGAAAACCTGCTTACACCCGTCTTATCGCTCAAAGGACTTTCACTTCTCGAACTGACCGGACTGTAGTGCATATCGGTGGTGCATGGATCGCCGTCGACAACTATAGAAGGCAACTGTAACAAAACTTTACACACTTTATTGCCATTTAAATTATCCTCGGCACTACCGCAATGTCTGATTGGAGGCGTTGTCATTTTATACGCGTCAAGACCGGCTTCGACACTATTGCAATGTTTGACTCTACTCTTCTTCTTATACGCTTCCAGGCCAGTATCGAAACTACTACAGTGTTTGACACATCCGGTGGTCTGAGGAGGTAATCCCTTAGAGCGGTCTAAAAACTCACTACCCATAAACACTTGGAGTTCCTTGGCGCTTTTCAGTTCTCCTTCCTCGATCTTTTCCTCGAGTTGGTCCGTTCCGAATCCCTCGTCGTTGGACTCCAAATGGGGGTCATCGGAAAGGGTTTCGGAATCGGATCTCCCCCTGCGACGCACTCCGGGTCTGATGCCGTTGTTCGCTTCGGAAGGCGCCCTCACTAGAGGCGAAGGTCTTCTCGGGGCGTGGTGATTGTCTTCGACATCGGTCGGGCACAACGGATTGTTGGACCCGCACCTGGAGGGCCCGGGGCTGGCCATCGAACTGTAGCCGGAGGAACTCAGATTCGATTCCGACGTCGTCCTATCCCCTCTCGAACACATTGAAAACGGGCTCAAGTAAGTCATTCCACTCGTAGACCCGTGCCCGGATTTGGTAGCCGGCGAATCCGTATCTGATTCCATTTCGCTCATGCTGCAGGTAACCGTGATGAGGGGAGGAGGGCATGGTAGATCTAACGAAGTCGGTTTGTCCAGATCTTTTAATAAAGGTTTACATTTAGGCAATTTGTCTCGTTGTGGAGGAGGGGAACCCGGGAAGAATAACGAAGGGGGCGAAGGTTTGGTCGGCGATGGTTGCTGAACGGTAACCACGGGGATCACTAAATTATTCCCACAATCCACCACCTCTTCTTCGTTTCCTTCTCCTTCCTTCTTCTCTACGTTGCTTATTTCTAACTTCGGGATATTCTGCAAACAATAATTAAACTACAATGTATATTCACGAAATATTGACTGCAAAAGGTGCGCGAATTACTAGTAAAGTAAAATTATAGCAATACGATCATAATATAGCTTAATTAAACAGTAATAAAGTATAGTAAGAATATAGTATCGATGAGTATGATGATGTTCCACGCCAAAGATCTGTAATATATTTCTTTACTGCGTTATTATTTAAATGCACAAAATAAATATAGCTTTAGTTATCCTTATATACTTTCATTAATTTTTTATTTCATCGATTTACCATGTATAATATATCGGCATAGTAACTTTATTATTCGGCCAAACCGCGAAAGGATGTTCTTTCGAATTTTCGGATCTTTTCGGATTTTTCCATTTAATCGAATAAATCGTTTCTTAAAATAGACGACAGCAATGTTCATGCATGTGAAACAGTAGCGAATGGTGAAATGCCAACGATGCTTACGTTATTCTTAAAAGGAATTGGTGACAAGAGATTCATGGCATTATGCCTGGGCATTATTGGTGTAAGAGCCGGAGAAGGAGAGGGTGTAGGAAGTTCTCTGATTGGAGATAGGCACTTATTTGGGACTTCGAGGAGAATGGTGGGAGGTTGAAGAAAATTGTTCCCGCTGCTTTTCTGAGCACTCAACGAATCCAAAACCGGCACCTGCAAACCAATATAATATGAGTCAACTATTACCGAATACAATAAGTTATTTATTTCAAATAAATAGGATTATTCTATGTAATAGTCGGCCAACCTTTTGTTGGTCCTAATATTCATCAAATAATCTCCAAAGTTCGTGTCGGTAATAATTTCAGTCGACGCAGTAAAGTTTCAGCATTGCGTTTGCCCGAATCAAGAAGAGCGCAAACTAATACATCTTATGTGTCGAATATTTAATAATATAATAGGAATGAAAATGAAACCTGTATGGTGTTCTTAGTAAAGAGAGGTGGGGAGTCTGCGACACCGTTGGATGAGGGTGTGGTGGGAGAGCTGTCGTCGGATCCGGCGACGTCGTCCCTGGGTGTCGAGCCGGTCGGGGTGGTCGAGGGCGAAGGGAAGTTGGAGCCGTACGAGAGGCCTCCCACTGCCGAAAAGTTGCGGAACATTGCCAGAATTGAATCGGCCGATGCTGTTTTCCCACCTCGTCCTGTCCTTCTAGGCGGCTCACCTAGCAGAGAGACGATTCACCACGTTTCAGTGCCCCGTTCATATGCCCCTTCGTCAATAGGTTAACTACTTTGTCGAAACGTGAAAGGAGCGAATGCGCAAAACGGTACTGACGTCAAATCAATCAAAAGAATCTGTGGTAAAAGGGGATATTTATTTTGAAAGCGGGGAGAACCTACTAAGCGGACCATTTCGTTTAAACCGGGGGTGTTAAACTAACTTAAGCTGAGTGCTATCCCCGACTAAAGTACTGTCATGCGGTTATTATTTATTTTTATATTTCCTCATTATAAGGGTTTTTTCTACTAATGCTAGAAATACTTTACGAAGAAGAGTACCCTCCGGCTCGGAGCATTTAAAAAGATTTTTGTCCCTCGTTCGATGCATCAGAATTGCAAATCAGATGGCAATTCACATATGCCATTATTAGGCATTGTTCGACAGTTTTAACCGAGAGGTTTGAAACTTTGAAAGGGACAAGCAAAAGGAAACATGTTTGACACCCCTGGTTTAAACTATGAGCTCGAGTGTTATTGTCAGGTACGTTACTTGACTAAAGGCCAGGGAAGCACCCTTGTTTTTTCTTCAAGTAGGAAAATAAACTGAGATGATTATGTTTTAATCAAATTCTTGGAGAAAAATTATAATAAAAGGTATCCATTTTTGGCTATTATTATTTGTTTTTGTGTTACTGTGTTTAACAAGTCAACTCTATTCACATTATTCATGTTGTGATTGTATGTTCGATCAGAGAGATTTGTTTGATCGCTACTTTTATGTCTAATTCTCACATACAATGGCTATAATGCACTATTATCTCTGACTGAATATCTTTCATTATACCAACAATGAATAAACTGATAAAAAATAACCAGTTGCATAATTTATGTAACGCATGCTTCTCTCAAGAATGAAAAACTCGTCATTCAATGATTACTAATGCCGTTAATTCTGAAATTAAATATTAAACTTCAAATATTTATTCGTTTATTTCATACAATTGTCTATAAAATTTAATTGGAAGAAAATAAACCGTTGTTTTTAATTTAATGAATTTCAGGAGTGTGAACACAAAATAACCACTACATAACTGCTGGGATTATAACTAAGCACTGGCGTAATGGTTTAGGATGAACACATTTTCGTGTTTTTGTGGAACTAAATTATTACTAACGGCTGAATACAATGTTTAAATGGATTATAGCGAGAAAGATATTATGCATTTGAATGCATTCTAGATAGATTATTACCTAATTTCCGGTAAGATCGCGTAATACTTGGGGGAGAAGCTAGGGCAGCAGGTGTTGAAACCCTCTATCAATCCGGAATTCTTCGTATTTTTGGTGAACACTTAAGCGAGTTCCGGTAGAAAGGGCTGTTCCCTTCCCCAGTGAAGCCCCGCTGGGCGTGGTCTGCGTCCGAAGGAGACGGCCCCTGTTTATGGAACCAGTAAAAGTTCCGAAACTTCTGTAGCCGACCACACTTAGTCGAGCTCCACTGGGGGAACTGGGGAACAGTCCTTTCTACCGGAACTCGCTTAACTGTTGTCCAAAAACCGGAAGAATTCCCGACAGATAGGAGTTCAACACCTGCTGCCCGAGCTTCTCCCCCAAGTATTACGCGATCTTACCGGAAATTAGATAGTAATTCTAGTTGCAGAAACCTTTGCTCGGTTTCCAATTTTGCTTTATACCAAAAATATGTTTAAGCTTGATTTAAAAAATTATTTGTAGTCTAATAAATAATAGTGACATTTATTTGAGCTTTGGTAAGAGTTAATTCCTATTATTAAATATTATTAATTAAAGCTTAACCTTCCCTATATAATGAAGTCATGCAAGTTGTGGTAGTCCTAATCACCAACAGGGCTCTAATGATTCTTACCTTTTGTGAAGTGAAAGCAGACTACTGCTAATTTTCGACAGAAGCCAAGCTCTAAATTAATTAAATAACAGTTCTAAAAATATTTAGATTAATTTAATATGACAAACGCCAAAAGTTAACATTGGACTTAAAAATAATTTCAGTAAATATAATGTGTCGATAAAAGTGTTCATTATAAACAATAAAAGTAAATTTCACTGGCACTAACATATCTATTTCCCAAAAGCATTCTCAAAATTATACCGCCTACTTCAACGAAAAATAATTTTCAATTTACAAAATTAATCCAGTCTAATGAAAAAAGCCAATTAATCATTTTTTAATAGAGAAGCTTGTAGCAAATAATAATGAATTTTAATCATATTAGCTATCTAATCCTTATGGTTATTGTTTATTTTGTAACATTAATTGAAAAAAATAATTTCCGTTTTAGAAACGCATTTGTTTTTTTGAACAAGTAAACAAAAGGAAAAGACGATTAAAAATATTGTACCATATAATATTACATCACCTACTATCTATGCTTTATAGATAATATATTCAACACATTTCAATTTAGAGATTATTTTCCATGCAGCTATTATTAATTTTATAGCAACAACATACAACTTCTATATACAGAAGCAGAAAGGATACAGCATGCATACATGCCAGACATGCTCATATTCAAATTTTAGTGTTACAATCAAATGAAGAAGTTATCTGTTTTACATACTTAAATCCAGGAAGTATGATGACTGCTATTACATTCTTGTGTTAGGGGATGTTAACCTTTCGTTATATTTTATTGTTCTGTTTTTTTTTTGCGTGGAAGAATAAAAAGTTCTGACAATGTTGCAAGCAGTATGAATACATCGCTTTAAAAGATTCGGTTGGAGGATTAGAGCCTTTGTTTGTTCTGTGCGCTTTTGACATGCACTTAAAGTTTTGTACTCTGCTGTGTTCGGAGTTGTCAACTAGTTTGAGGTTATCAACAGACGCATTCGGATTCTCAGAAATTTCTGAATTTATAATTATTTCCAAGTCGATACGCGCTATTATCACAGGTAACATTTTTCCGTCACATCTCGCATGTTCGGCCAGATCGGTTTCGGCTCCTCGCCTTCGTTAGTATTATCCAGGCGAAATTAGCCACACCGATTTAAACACAGACCAGATTATAAATCTTACAGTGGCAATGCCCCAAACACTCGCGGATCAACCTATTTATACAATAAATTTCCATATAACTATTTCCGCCGTTTTACCAAGAGGTAAAATATAAGGAGGTTACGATTTTTTAAATTGTAAAGAAAAAATCAGGATTTTCTGCTATAATTTACACTTTTCTATTATTCGCGAATTCGATTTAGTACAGACACAGCGGAGCCCTCGTTTCATAATGAATAACGCTGTAAAAGCCCGAATTACGGAGAAGTGATGAGGTAGGCACAATAAGTTAAACGTCGGTTAAACTGTGGGTATAGGTCCCGGCGAGTGGGACAGGGACGCTCTTATACAAACCCGTGACGGTGCAGAGAGAGAGAGAGAAACAAGCAACTGGCTCAGACAGCAACATGCACCTGTTAGTCGTACCGGAGTTGAGCTGTAGTTCAGAGCTCGACTGTGAGTCGCTGCCCTGGTTGCTGCTGGTGCTGTTGGGCGACCTGAGCTCTTGGGGCTCCGGCTTGGGGCCGGCTCCGGCCTCCAGCACGGCCGCCACCGCCCCCGTCGCCGCCGCCGCCTCCAGACCGGAGGCCATTTCGAACGACACTTTGTCGAGCAGTCTTGCAAATGTCACCTTCTTCTCGAGTTTTTGCGTCTGTTCTAATGTCCGTCCCCCTAGCGGGAAAAATTCCAGTTAGACGATTTACCTTTGCTCTGTTAACTGGCGGCACGATTCTCTACGAAGCCAAGCTGAGTTTCCCGAAGTGTGGGCCGCGACCGCCTTAGGGGTACCGTAAATATTGTTGGTGGGGGGGAGGGTTGAATATTTTAATATTATATTTTCTTACTAATAATTAGGTATATAGAGTACTAAAAACGAATAAATCGGTGGTCTATACCCCTTCGACGGGCCAGGGATGATATCGGCTTACTATTCATTCGGATGATCCAGGAATCAGTACAACACTAGCCTTTCGGATGGGCTATTATCGACGCCGTTTAAATGCGGTAATTAAGGACCCAGCGGAATGTTTATTTTCCTAAATAATAACAAGGATAATAGTCTTGGCCAAGCTATTTGATGTTACATAATATGTATGACCGCAAACCCGTGATTTGTATTAATATTATTTCACCGACAATGCGTGTCAGCAGTAAATGATCGTGCCTCCGGTGTACGTATTCTGATAATACTTTAAAATATGACATATTTGTAAATCGGAAACATTTAATTCTTCTCGAATGTTCGGTGCGGTAGCTTGTGACCATTGTATCGGTTTTTTCTATAAAAGAAAAACAACCGGTAGTGAGAAAACTGAAAATGAGGTTAAAATTATTAGACGATTATCGGATGGACGGCTCTTGATATGTCCTTGACACGGACACTCTTGGCAAGAAAAACGGTATTGCCCCTATGTTTCGGCTCTCTACACTGGCAAATACCTGGCCTCTATGACAATAATCCTAGGTCACATTCATCGCATAAGACAACAAACATATACACGGACACTATTAATATGGGAAAACACAACTACTCTTACTTCTCCAATTTAGGTTGAAATGGGGTGGGGGATTGTAAGTGAGGGAAACGTGTCTCGTACTACTACTCCAAACGCTTTCCAGCATTAATTTTTCATATAATTGAGTACAAGTAGCTCAAATTGGTTAAATTTCTATCTCTTGTCACGAAGACGAAAGAAGTCGCGGCTTCTTTATGTGAATGATATTAGAATAATAAGAATAATTAATATGAATATTAATTTAACAAAATGGAAATGGAAAATATTTCCATTGAACGTTTCCTTTTCGGCATCACGCGGATTGGATCGTAGGTCATCAGAAGACTGCCCCTACCCCTCTTTCCATCTTGAAATTTATCGAACAAATAAAGACACCGATATTTTATAAGAGCGTCGCGTCGTGATGTTAAGTAATGGACCATATTTTTCGTCTAATATACGTCGTTAGGAGGATCCATATCGTTCTTCAATAATTCTAGCGACTTTAGACTTTTCGCATTATATATACCAACCACAATATTGTCTTCTGGGACAGTGTAAAAAAAGTGCCACCTCACCACTTCTCAACATGGATTTCATCCATGTCATCCATTTACAGTTATAGTTTCCATCAGTAAATATGAGAACAGGAAGCGATGCTTTCGTTATTTACAACAGGTGTCCTTCTAATGATCTAAGAGAATGAGAAAAAAATGTCGATTCCAGCAAATTGTTTGCTCAAGATTTTTAAGCGTTTCCTACGAATGAAATCGATACAATTCATCCAATTCGACTATTATTTTTAAATATACTGTTTACGAAAGTTCTCAGCATAAATATCTATGATAGAATTTGGCTATTAAAGCCAAAGATTTTTTGTTCATGCATCACATACCCAACAGAAGGAAACCCAGAAGATAATTTCCAGAGTTAATAGAATTCAGAAGAATTTTGTAAGAATTGTATATTTACAAAAGATGGTTCTGTCATATTACCATTCCTTTGCGGAAAACTGTATCCTCGTTAATAAATACCTATGGACGGAAATCCGTGTCATGCAAGTCAAAAGCGCTGTGTGTAAGAAATCGCTAAATCAACGTTAAGCAAAGTTGTAATACTATAAATCTCATATTTGAAATAAAAAAAATAAGATTCGTACTCGAGTGCATTTCAGCGAAATTACACACGTCTCCGTATAGGTAAAAGCATGCCCGCCGCGAGGATGACTGGCGTCGTTTCGCGGTTAAGCTGTCAACAGTGGGGTCGGCGTCTGATGGCCGAATGCGCCAACTTTCAAAATCGATTGTGAAAGACAAAACTGAAGTGATTGAACTTTATTCGTGCCAGAAAAAAAGCAAACTCGTTTCAGTCGTGCGCTCCTTTTTGACTAAATTGATCGTGATGAGTTGATCATCACCTTTTTAATCGGGACGAACATTTTTAAAATACAGCGCTCTTTCTTCGTTTATGCTCTGTGTTCCGATATAGTTAAATTGATCCGCAAACGAGTTAAGAGCTGTGAGTTACTCGTTGTTATTACTACTGTACAACGTAAATTGGAGAAGTAAAAAAAAGAGTAGGGTGTCGGGGAGGGAACAATGTTCTATACTTTACCTCGCCGGTGTTCTCAACGGTGTGTACTCAAGCGTTCGGAACCGATTACAAAGTCACTACTAACCGAGCGATATAGATGAAAACGAAGTCTCGGCGTGGTTGGCTGTGGGCACTTCGACCTGGAGTTTATTGCTGGAGAGCGGGATCGCTTCGGCGCCGATCTCTTTGGCCGCGGCGGGCGCCACCAGCTGTTGGAGTATCTGTTTTTTATCAACCGCCGAGCTTTTCTTCGTGGGCGTAGAATTGTTTCTCTTTTTCCGCGGTGAAGGCGTCGCTGGAATCGGACACAGAGCTCGATTAGGAAAAATCGCTCCTTTCCGAGCGTCAAAATTCGTATTTATCATGCTTCTCTTAAAGATATTTCCGCTTGATCGGGGATAATAATATCCGATAAGAATTGACTTATATCATATAGGCAACATTCGGGAACGAACGAAGAAAGCAATTATAGTAATAGATCGGAAATTTAAGATAAAGTATCGAAGCTAGGCAAAGCGAGACAACAGGCTATTGACTACAGTGAAGGTTCATTTTTTCGTCTCATAAAGTGATGCGATAGCTAGGGTGCATAAGTCGCAATTATTTTCGCAAATTATTTTTACTGCAGAAACTACTGGAAAGGAATATCTATCGAACATAAAAGACTACTAATCTAAAAGCACAC
This sequence comes from Lethocerus indicus, assembly GCA_019843655.1. NCBI lineage: Eukaryota > Metazoa > Arthropoda > Insecta > Hemiptera > Belostomatidae > Lethocerus > Lethocerus indicus. Next base: position 16,446,953 of record JACDQD010000005.1, on the reverse strand, counting down.
AACAAACGCACGCATTCACTAAAACTAATACTGACAAGCAAACTATGGAACGGGAGGGTGTGTGTGATTATTATAAAGGAGATTTCACAAAAATGAAGGCTGGGAGATTGTAAATAAGAAAGTGAAAAAGAGAGTGAAAGAGATAGAAGAGAGGATATGTATATATAGCGAAAGAGAGTGACAGGGGTAGGGGAAGAAGATAAATTGTGGGTAAAAGGAAGAGGGGAAGAGACAGAGAAAGGGAGAAAGGAGAGTGTGCAGAGTAGGAGAAAGACGTTCGGTGGTGTGAAAGAAAACTGCCGTATATTGTAGCAATATTGATCAATCAAACCGTTTTCGTTTTGTGAAGTGCAGTTTCTTTCTATAACACGAGGCAACACCAATGAGAGCCGGTGGCAGACAGAGACAGATAGAAAGAAAGAGATAGATATGTACATGTGAATAATTTCTGAATTATACATAGGGTCGCACGTCCAAGATGCCTCTCTAAAAACACATTCAAAAAGACAAGAAGCTTAGATCCATATTTTCGGACCAACAGTAAACAAAGTCAAGGTAAAAGAAGAGCGACGCCATTATTTACATGGATGTAAGCGCATTCAGTGCCGTCGATTAGGTTTTATCAATTTTCATATGTTTGACTTAATATTTATGTAAGGAATTTTAAATAGTCCTCCATTTTACGGCTCTAACTTATAGTCAACGGCTTGCCTATTTAAAAACCATAATCAAATCGTAAATGATTGAAAGTATTTACTGTAAAATTTAAAGGATATAAATTTCTGTAGCATGACTCAGACTAGAAAAATATATCAGGTTGAAAACAGATTGTTTTTAATATTTTCAAATATTAATGGATTGTGTCGAAATATTGTAATTTATAATTAGAACATAAAACCGCTTGATTTATAAATGCTTGTAAATATAAATATGATTTAACATTATCTCCATTCAGTATGTTTCTATACAATATATTCTGAAGTATGCCTTTATTACTAAATGGTAATCAAGTAAAGCACTGTAGAATCCCATCATACGAACTATTTGGGACCTAGGCCAGTTCTGATTAGGAAAAGTTCGCATTATCCAGAGACATTATTAACCACGTTCTCCCGCAAATACTTATTTTAATCAGCAATATGACTATGAAATAGGCACACCTTGACTATAATGATTATAGAAGTATTCACATAAAATTGCCGATCGACGTATTTTAAAGCAGCTTCGTAATCTGGCCAGAAGGTATTCGGACGACATTTTCAGAAGGTATTACGAGTTATTATTAGAGAACGGTATAATAACCTTCGGTCAAGGTTTGATTCGAAATTTATAGGATACTTGCCCTATTCGTACGATTGTTAATATATAATTTACAGTTCGAATCACATCTACCCAACCAGTGATCGTGTGGGTACCACGGAAACCGGAGCATGAACGGAGCGGACCGGGTGAGCACGAAATAATGCGAAAGATCCGATTATCCGAGGCAATCTCTGGGTCCAATGTAGGCTTCGTTTGTACTGCTGCGGATGAGACATACTAAGCGGTAAAGCAACACTGTACTAAGGTTTTAAATAACTATTTAATCCGAGGAGCCTTCTGGTCAGATTAAAAATTCGCTCCCGTCAGTTTTTTTTTCACAAAGAAAGTTGTTCCTCTAGATTGAATCGGTAGTGAAGGTCGAATATTTAGTTATTTCGTTTAGACATTTCTTGTTATTACTGTTGTGAAAATGAAGCGAGAGAAAGATAGAGAGAGATAGTAGAGGTAGTCGCGTTCGGTGACAAGGGGGGCGGGGCGTGGGCGGGGGCGGTAGGAAGTTGGTCCGGGAGTGCCTTACTTGGCGGCGGTTTAAGCAAATCGTCGAGACTAAAGGTTCTCGAGGTGGTGTGTATTGGGCTGGCTAAGCCGAGGAGTGAGGGCTTGCGGATACCGAGCCGGCCGAAGAGGGACCTGCCCGGGGGCGGAGCCCCGGCCCCACCGCCTCCCACCGCCTGGGACGAGTTCACTCCCACCTCCCTCGGGTACATTGCCAAGTGTCTGTCTCTCATCGAAGCGCTACGGCTTGAACTTAGATCTGAAAAGAGGTACACACTGGTTTTTTATCATCCGCCACACTCGTCACTTGTGTGGCGACAAGAGACCTTCTCGCTCGTCTTCGCTAGTCCTAGTCGGGCGGCCGGATCCCTTTTGAAAGTTGGTACAATCGATTTGGGAGAGGACAAACTCAATGGGTTCACCTGGGTACTACCGACCGGCGACGAGTTTGTCAGAGTTTTAGAAAAGAGTGCTTCCTTGTGAGATTCTCCGTTCTGAAAAATTGCGCATTCCTGAAACTGTTTCGCCTTTATTTTCCTCCCGAATATGCGGGATTTTGTCTCCCACCAGTAAAATCCAGACATGGGTGTGGGTTATTTGGACTGGAGTGTTGTTACTTAATAAAGTGTCGTTAAATTGATAGTTCGTATTATTTGTTTATTCGTACTGTAATGTATTTGTATTGTATATTGTTGTGATGTACATTTATAAGTTTTCGTTCCTTTCGTACCAACTACGTTTTCAGATCCCATTAAGTTCGCCAGTGGCTAGGTTCGCTCTTCAATTGTAACAACTTCCAAACATTTTTTCATTATTGACATGATAACGTTCACAAATGACATGATAGTTTTGCTGTAATTGAAACGAAACCTTAAACAAGATAATTAACTTTAGCATTTGTTTACTTAATCCCAAATTGCGGGTAAGGGTTTTGAAATTCATTGTACAAATTTAAAGTCCATATAACCCTTTGGCATCCACCGCTGGACTGTCCTTCGCTTGTGCTCCTCCTATAAAATCGTGTTACTATATTAATATTAATATTGGTATGTCTCAGTTTTCAAATAAGTATTACAGGATAATTAATAACTCATATACGGGCATCTATATAGTAACAGTTCGAGGAAGACTACTAGAATCCTTTACTACTTGGATAAGTATTCCATTATGTACAGGGGATTATAATTTAGGTTAGATGTAACTCATTTTTATCTCAGTATAAGTTTACTCCATAATCTACTTCAGTCGATACCGATACTGAACCGTGATATAACGATAACTGCAATTCAAGGGAGGGATAAAGGTCTGTACATCACAAAAGTAATTAAAGCCTGGATTTTACTGAGATGTAATTTAAGGACAACGATATGAACAAATGAGTTATCTAGAGGCATTATTTGCCTTACTACTGCTGCTGGATACATGCTCTTCAAAACTCCATGCCATCCAATAAGTAATAACAGGGTATCGAATGGGATAAAAATCACACTACCACAACAAATGATCCCAAATACAATAAAAATTAAAATAACATATATTAAAAATTAACGGTGTCATGCTGGATTGAACTGAGTACCAATATAACACTAAATCCTGACATTTCAAATTGATTTATGACTAAATGGAATGGAATGGCAACTTAAGAACCTCAACTAAGTTTTGTAGGTTCGCCTTCTGATGACGTCTGGATTATAATAAAGGTTCGGGAAAATGGATTTGAACTTATATATGAATAAAACATATACAAAATATTTGGATGCCAAAGAGCTAGAAGGAAAATGAACTTTCCACCGTTCGTGGACAAATTTTTGGCTAGGAACCAATACGTACTGGCAGTTTAGAAGCCGATTATGTTTGGTTCATATAAACTGCAAATAATATGAAGCAAACATAAGGTGAAGAAGAACTAAAGTGACCGAGAAAATGACGAGTGAGAAGCAAAATGCTGATGTGGTTAATAAATTGTGCAAAGCTCAATTTAAAACACTGAAAAATGTTATTAAAAAGATAGACAGCGTTTTAATTTCTGAATGGCAATATACTGACAGGGTCTGTTGCGGTCTTCTTCTGCCAAGAGCTTTTCCAGTTTTTCAGGGAAATGCCTCTTGGCGCACCAAAATAGACCCAGTATAGCCAACACTATGGTTACAGTTATCAAGCCAAGCCAGAATGGTTCTTGAAGCATTCTCTCTGATAACGGCTTGTAAGGGATGTGGAGCATCCTCCTCTCGCACCTCGTACCTTCACAGATATTTAGGAAATATGCTGAAATTGCTCGGAAAATATTATAAAAAATATTTATTAGAAGGAAATTGTTTTAATGTCAGAGTTAAACACTCAATTAAACAATTATTGTAATTTGTATAAAAATATATAGCCTACGATTTTTAGTATATATGTGGGCATGTATGTATTGGTATTATGTGTGAGTAGTTTTTAGTGCGTTTGCCATCGTCAGTAGCATGTATTTCAGTGTGGTACAATTACATGTGTCGGCTATGGATGAATCATTCTGTTAGCACTATTTATCCTCTATAAATTCAATAGTTAAAATAAAAATAATTTATATATAAATTACGATTTTATTTTAGCATATATGAACCTCGCCGTTATAACTTTTTCAAAAATTACCGAATAAAACTTTAAATAAGGTAAAAAATTAGGTGGCCAGATTTATTCCTCGTAAAAACAAGATTGTCAAAATAGTCTCTATAGACTGCTTCCGGGAAATGAGTTTACCTTCCCACCAAGCGTGGCATCTGCATCTGAAGGTGGCCTCGTTGGTCTCAATGCACTCTCCCCTGGAGTCGCAGGGGTTGCTGGCGCACGGCCTGTGCCTCCTGTCGCAGGCGTCGCCGTGGTACCCCTCCTGGCAGTGGCAACGGAAGCCGGCCCCGGTCAGCTCGCAGACGCCGAACAGACAGGGCTCCAGTTCGCACAAAGTCAGCGCGCAGAACATACCTGCACAGTCAAACGGCTTTCTATCCCCCGTATAAATTATACCTCTTCACTAAGCGTCCCCTAATTTGCTAGTCGTCGAATCTCCTTTTCTGTTGCCCGTAAATAAACCCCCCACCCCATATTATGTTAATATGCCCAGGACATAATGAACTACTTGTTCATTATGATTAAAACATAACCGTTTTAGTATTATTTTCTATTAGTTCAGTTTTATTTATTGCTACAAATCACTGGATTTCATCCTCTTTTATATTTTATTGTTAATGATTTATGTGTACTTATTAGCAAATTATATTTTCGTTAGTTCTTTCGAACTGTTTTTTTGTTATACTACTATAGACGATAAATTAAAATTACAAGTTCTAAAATTATGTAGGTATCCTTTTATTAAGTGAAACGAATATTTCTTACATAATAGGTCATTATTACCTGTGAAGTGTCCGATACATTGGCAAGATTTTCTACCACTGTTATTGACACATTTTCCTCCATTGAGGCACGGGTTTGGATTGCAGGTTTCGACCGGATCGTTGGACGAACCACGGAGGAGTTTGGTCTTGTAATTTTCATCTGGAAAAAATATGCACGATCAAGGACCGGGCATTGAGTTTATATTATTCTGACTGTAATATTATAGATTAAAATCCTGTAGATAATTTAGGAGTCCCGCCGTCAGAAACTGTATTTACGCGTGTCGGCTCCCATATTTCTTCAATCAGTGTAGGTTTAAAGATTTATATGTACCCGGTTTAACTGCTATGGAGGCGTTGAGGAAAATGTTCTGTTGGGGCTGAAGGTAGTTATTGTAGACTTGTCTGATGGAAACAGAATTGAAATAGGATTCGATTGCCAACGGAGGTAGGTCCAGTTGCAGACTCTGGCAGAGGCGCCAAGTTGTCCCGTTGGCCTCTCTGTACGGATCTCTCACTTCTACGATCGGTTCACCGTCGGGGCACGAGCCGGGCTGTCCACCGTTCATTTCCGCTAAAAAAGTACAATTGGTCGAAAATCAAACTTTTCCTGAGTTATATAAAAAACATTTTTTAAGCGATATTAATTAGTACAATTTACACACATTTATAAATGCTTAACACTTCGTTAACAATAGGTATTCTAATACCTAAGGACCATGGGTTTGCGTAATACCTATAAACATGTGTAACGTGGAAATGTGTCCTGCGATTTTCCCTTTTTCCTGTTTTTGATACCTGGCTTGCATAGATTTCACGCAAAAATTAATGAATTAAATCAACATCAGATTACGCTGGAACATCAACTTATTGCTAGTACTTACACAGAGTGAAAGCCGAATTGTGAAACTGAAGATGAATGGAATGGCCTATGGGCGCCACAATCCTATCTGTGTAGGCCAGCCTGTGAGGAGGGCTCAACGGGTAATTCATATGAAGATAATAGCCGCTCTTGTTATTATTCAGGTACAATGTTCTTTCTTCTTCTTCGTCCTCTTTCTCTATTAAAGTGATTGAAAATTTAAATAAGTCATTACCATGTTAGTGTGGTAATTTTAAAACATGTACTAATTTTAAATTAAACTGAATGAAATAGGAATAATATCGGGATCAAAGAACGGCTTTACCGGTCCTATAGAGGGCCCTGTATCCCCTGCCTAGGGGCTTGTCTCCGGTCCTGAGGATGAGCTGCATCCGCTCGCCGACCGAGACGTAGACGCCATCCGAGATGAGCGTCCTCTGGGAGTAGGGCTGGAGCCGGCCCGCCCCACCCCCGATCACGACCTCAACCACCGCGTCCTCAGCAACAACGTCGAAGTCCGTTATTTCCAGCCACACTCGCTTTCCGTCTGACCAACACCGAACAAGAGCACAATAACAGATGCCGAAACGCCATTTAAATTCCTAATATGAACCCTTTAACCGATGAATATTTTACGGCAGGTTTCAACGGACAAATGAAAAATTGTTAAATCTTAAGCTGAGGAATTTATGCGAACAGTTAACAGGTTAATGTATGAGGTATTGTGAAACTCGGGACTGGAACGGACCTGGTGCGAGTATCGTGGTCGAACAATCGAGATGAGGGAGGAGGAATTCCGGGTAGTTTGGGCTGGTGATGACGCCCTCTTTGGCGGTGAGGGTCTGGAGGGGACAGCCTCCGATGTCGACCGCTTTCCAGTGGAGGGAGTACCCGCCTCCGGCCACCGAGTAGTCCGACCTGAAGTGCAAACGCGCCACGTTGCTCGCCGACACGAGACGTAGTCTGAAATCAACATCAATTACGTTTGTTCCGTGACACTACGAGGTACTGTAAAATTTATAATTCAAATATGAAAAATTTAAATGAAATATACGCGCAATTTACATTTTATATTCAGGATCCTTTGAAGATTACGGTAGAATACGGGTATCTTTTTGTGTGCCTTGGTATTGGTCTTATCTTTTTACTAATTATTATTATAAAAATCCCATTTATTTCAGCTTTTAATAACGAGTTGACTTAAACGCACTTTTCCATGTCGTCAGCGTCGTAGTGTCCGCAGAGCCTGTGGGGCTGTCTTCGGGGATGTGGTCCCGTGTCGTGTAGCTCAAGGTAGTCGTACAAGCATTGGCTCTGAGCCTCCAGGTCCAGCCTGGAGAACTTGAACACAATCCTCGTCTGTTCGGGACCGACCAGGGTCACCCAGTAGTCCAAATTGTGCGAATAGGCCAGCGGGTAAAGCGGGGAGGTCAGTCTCCCTTCGGTGTCGTTCAGAGTGCTGTTCAGGTTCAGGTTCATGACGGACTCTGAAAGAGTGAAGGGCTCCGATTGCTTGTGACTGAACTTAAGTCTAGCTTAAGTTCCACTTAATTGAAAAAGCGGCTATTCCTCGGTATTTTCTTTTCAGTAACCATTTGACTGGTGGTCGGAGTATCGATCAGCGCCAGTCGACGAATGCTGTATATATATGTCGTTTATAATTTACAACAAACATTTATAGCATGGAGCGTGTCTTTTTAAATTGAATGAAGACTTGCAAATTTTAATCTGGGGATGTTTTGATGCAGAATCTTTCACGCGAATGCAATATCTGTTTAAAAGAGGTTAGTGACTTATTTGGATGAATGTGGCCAGTGCAGAAATCAGTACCTTGATTGTGTTTCTTACACACATATCCGCCGACCATGTCGCAGCTCTGCGGTTGCCAGTAGAGACCGCTGGGTAGAAGGGGCGTCGGGGAGGACGTCCACTGTAGGGCAAGGCACATAGTCTCTTCAGCTTCCAGCTCCATGTTTGGCTTCTTTATCCACGCTATCAACATACAATGTTGGGGAAACAATCTATAAAAAAGAGTCTGAGCCAACAGTCCAGATTGGAGTATTTTGTTAACTAACGTATTATTTATTTCTGATCTACTGTTATCCGCAGAATATTGAAAAAATAGGAGTGAAGCGCTAAATTAATTCACAATACAATAAATATAAAATATTTTATTCACACACTGCACTAAACTGGTAGGTTACATTTGATATATCGGACTATACAATTCTAATTTACTAAATTCACTTCTAATAACTATCTACGAATGGCTTAGGTTTTGCACCTGAATATATCATTGTACTTGAGTCAGTCCACGTCCAGTCATTGCCGTTGCTAACCTTTGCGCCCAGCCAATAAATAGCGCTGGTGCTGTACTCGTGGCTCTCTCGTATCTTCGTCACTATGAACCTCTCTTCGTTGGCAGACTGGACGCTAGCGAGATCCGCCTGTATTTAATGCAAAAATTAGACTCCTTAATTTGTGGTTTATAAAAAAACTGTCAATAATAATGCCTACTTAATTGGAAATATAAAAATAATTGGATGTTGAGATTTTTCGGTCTTGCTAATTAACAAGGGGCTGACGTTGATCCTGTACCCTCTAGATTTATGCTTAATACTCTAGTGTAATTTATAAATTTCGTAATGTCCACTTATCCTTTTATTCTTCCATAGATTCCTTAAAATTAAAATATTCTCTTACGATTTTTGGACAGTTTACCTAACACGTAAAGGGTGTTTTTAACAAGAAATGTTTTTAACAAGAGAAGATATTATTAATTATTTCAACGGAAATCGTTCTTTTAGTCTTATTAAATATTTAATAACGCTGTAATTACAGGAAGGAATTACTGGTAGCAGAATGTTTTTTTAATGTCGCCCAATTGAAAATTATTTCCTGGATACGTTTTCTTGTTTATTGTGCGCGGAAACACAGCGTGTACATTAATATATTATACAGTAATATATTTGTATTAATTATTTTTCTACTAGTTAAAATATAAAAAATCACCAGACAATAATTTATTTTTAAATTTATACTAATTATCATAACTTTCTTGTATTATCCAGTTAAATAGTAAGCGTAAATAGTAGGAAGTAAATGATACTATCGTAAGCAATAGTAAATACAAATAATACAGGTAACTGTGTGGTGTAAGCTATTCATTCAAAATTTATAAACTAAAACACCTCTTTCTCGTCAGTTTTGCTGAGGTACAATTTATACGAAGTTGTATAACGTTCAATATATACTGAAACATTTGCGTCTTGTAGGAGTTTCTGAATATGGATACACACTTAAAATATTGACGTCAAATTACAGGCAATGAAGGTCAAAATGATCAAAAATCTTGTTTCTAATAAGCAAAAAGTGGGTAGATGGTTAGGGTTTAGACAACGGGAGTGTTGCAGGAGCGGGCCCCTTTTTTTCAGTTGTACGACCCAGTTTTCGAAGCCTGCCGTTTACGCAGCGCCGGCGGCCGGGAGTCTCTCCGCCGGCATGAGCAGATAAGGACGAGAGGGGGTGGCCTCCCCCAGACTCCTCGGGCCCGATAAACTCCAGTGCCGGTGAATCTTACCTTTATCTGTCCTACCAAATTACCCCCCGTCGCCGCAAATCGCCGGGGGGGGGGCACGCACGTTTTATCATTTCGCTAACGCTTTTCCCGTCAAAAACTGAGCGTCCAAGTCTTATCTGATGTACTCAGTTTTATCCTAATTAGGAGGCCCTAATAGAACGGAAAATTGGTCGATAAATAAATACGCTATATTATGTTGAAAATGCGGGTAAAAAGAGGCGTATTCATCGAAGACAGGTTTAAAAGAATAATAAAGCATAAAATGAAGTACCATCATAAATAAACATATTTTGTTATCAACTTCAACTAACCATTTCTTGCACTACAACGTGGACCAGGTTTATTACATGTACATTCTTCCTGTGATTTATGAGTGTTTCTTATACATGGCGCCTTGACGAAATAATGTTTTTTAAAACGCAATCGCTGAGTGAGTTTTATAATATGGTATGAATCGTTCAGTCGTCATATAACTTTATACGATTGGGCGGGCACTCGACTGGTACTTGGCACGGGACCCCGGGCCGGGGTCCCGTAAAGTACACATTTGTCACTTTCTTTTTATTGCGGCACAGATAAAGCGGGACCGCTGCCAGAGGCGGACCGCATGAAGTCGTTCGATAGCGGAGAGTCCCCTCCCTACCCGCCCGGTCATCTCTCTTGATTTATCCTCCCCTAGTTTCACATTATTTCTGATACTCTAGGCTAATACGCCGAAATAACAATATGTGCACACACTTATGCACATATTGTGTACGACTCATTACTTCAAAAAATTACTAAGAGTAATAAAGTGCAATAGGACTGAACCAAACTGTCGAGGGTATGTAAATATTTCTTTGAGCAGTGGGCCCCTTCTACTATTGAAGTTAACTGTGTTAACTACTATAAAAATTAAAATAATTTAAGTCATCGCTATAAAAAAGCGAAAGCTCTTCCACTGTTTTTAACATTTGGAAGAGCAAATACAATGGATGATCCCCTTAAAATATAACTCTTTTGCTAAATTACACGATTCGCACGGAGGACGATTTTTATTGAACTTAGAATTACCTTCGTAGACGCACAATTAAATATTAAATAATTTCCTGAATTATTCTACAGCTCTAATGGTCGCCAGTATTCGTCGATGTACCAGCAAAAAAAAAGTATTCGCCCGGATTCAAGTTGTGAGATTTATGAGGGTGGCGGTTAGTTGGGTGCTTTTGTTCCATGTATCATCACGGACGGGAAATTAAAAAGTGACGGATGACCCCACAGGCCGGGGAAGGGGAATCATTTGGTGCAGAATATAGGCGCCCAAAACTAAGTAAAAATATATATTGGCCTCCCAGTTTTAAAAATGAAAAAACCTCCCTGAACTCGGCTTAATACAAATTATGATATTGGAGGAAAACAGGTTTACTGTCGTTATTATTACAGAAAGAATTCTAAGTATTAAAGATGAAAGGATTAATGGGAGCAATTTACTTAAATACTTAATAGCTTGCATGTATTTACAACCAAACTCATTTTTCAATTAGGTGATAAATAAGGGGTACAGAAAAAACCCCTATTTCCTACTGTTCAACTAATACGTTTACTCTCAGAAATCCATAACATTGTCTTTTATGCCTTTTAATTTTATTATTTTTAGTTTTATTGCGTTAATAAAATTTAGATTAATTTTAAAAAGCTTTCGGTGAATTTGAGTTTCAGTAATCCAGGAATGCGACATCATGCAGTGTTTCTACGGTATTAATGTATTCTTGTATGTTACTGATTTAATTCATATCCATTCAATGGATAATCATAAATATAGACGAGCGGAGGCAGAAAGTGTCTTGATTGATGAAAGCACATAGGAAAATTAAAACTAAATAAATACTGAAATCTGTACCGATTAGTCCTCAATCGAGAAATCGACGACACGATTAAACCATTACGGCGCTCATGATACTAAACCCGCCTTACTGAATCGTTACGCGGGTTAGTATTAGAGCCGTCCTACTTGTTTTTAATTATTTAATTGAATTACGTATTTCTATTATTTATTATATTTTTGTTTATAGTGTACATATTCGTGCGTAAATTATTATTTTATACGATTTGAGTCGTCTATCCCGCTATTTCTGACGTGATAATAATGGCGATGGTCAGGCTAATGAATCAGATAGGCGAGTGAGAATTCCTCGAGTAAGGAATTTATTTAGTATTAAATTTAGTATCAGATTCTCTAGAAAGAGTGATGCGGACCGAAATAATAACGTTTCGATGCGCTTTTCGTCGTTCATAACAGAAGGAGAGGTGGGGGGGGGAGGGCGTTTAATTCGATGCGCGTGTTTACCGTGGGATGCCGGTTGGGTTTGCGGGGAAAACAGGGTATGGTGGTGGGCGGGACAAAGGGGGTAATCATCGAGTAGCCCGTGGGGCCAGTTAGGGTTGATATCGATTGCCGCCGGCTCATAGCCTTCCTCCCACGCACGCTAATTGCCCCAACAATGTACCCTCACCTCCGAACCTATTGTGCGGTTGTAGTAATAATTATTCCTAAGGGTTCCCGAAATTATTCTGAATGAAAGGAATAAGATAAGGCCAATCGCTTGAATTTTTATTTCTCAAGCATCCCATTAATTAATTGTAATTAAATGTGCCGGTAATTCATCGCCTTACAAATCATCACTAGCAAATTTAGATAACATTATTTAATGGGTTTTAAATCTATACACTTAATGATAAACAAATTTAGAATTGTTTGCCTTAAAGTAATATCCTGTTTGCCTTTGAATTAATATCGCAGTAATTTTTTAATTACACTATTTGAATTAAATAGCGCGATGATGACCTGCCGGGTGCTAAATGACGCTTGTAAATAATGAACTTAACATGGTGTAAGAGAACATAGTTTGACCTAAGTGGAGATGTCCCTTGGGAAATAGGCTCGACTCTCCCTTACATACAACCCTTATCTCACCCGGCCAACCCAAGCTGCCCCGCACTTCACCCCTCCACCTGCGGGGCCAAAAGGATCCACCAAATACTTCTTTTTTTTACTACCAAATACTTGATACGATTTTTTTTTCTATTCTACAATCGACAACCCATCATGGTCCTTTGTCTTGACTGTTTTTTTCGTAACTACTGTATATAATCTGTATAGATTGTCAGTTTTTTACACCATTTTTGCGGAACACAATTTTCTGACCTAGCACATCTTTACCTTGAAGAGGGGTTTATTTTTGGGTTTCCTCAGAAATATACGGAAAAATAGTTTTAATTCATAAATAAATTAGTTTAAAGCTGACATTAACGGGTTGCTTATACTACGATTTTCTGCAAGTCTTAATCGAATTACATTCATTTAGAACACAACATCTTAAACAGGAACGTTGAGAATTGAAGTATCACACCTTTGATAACTGTGACTAGAAACAAACTGTAATGCATATATTTTAGAACGTATCTGAACTAGATTTTTTGTGCCACTCGGGAGTTCTGTTACTTGCAAGTGTTACAACTAAAATCTGACAACTCTAAAATAGAACCATTTGTTATTAGGGCTTTTCGCTGGATTGACCCCCTTCGTATAATTTCCCTTCGTGTCAGGTCCCAATCCGGTGATCGATTTTTCGCCCAAATCTGGAGCAGGGCTTAAGACTGGTTAAGTAGTAAGTAGTCCTCTGTTTTAACAGTCGGGAAAATTATGAATATTTGTTCGTGTTCAATAAACGCTTGTTGAGAAAAATGTTTCAATTATGTTTGTGCTGTGACATTGCTATATGGGGCCTCAACGCGTTAGAGGCGTAGGTTTCAAATCATTGAGGCGGTTCGATTCTCCCTGCAGAAGTTCGGGATGAGGGATAAGCGTAGGATCTAGATCGCAGCATAATCTACTAGTTAACAAGTAATAAGTGCGGATATTTCTTATAACGCCGAGGGGATTAGGAAATGCATTAAAAAAAGTGCGGCCCGGGACGGTGTAGAACTTTATCTAGCCTTTCGGAATTAGGTGCGATAAGTAGGGGGCAATAAACCGTCGGGGCCGCGGGGGAGTCGCTATGTGCCGCTATGGAATTGCCCTCTGGGTTTTTGGCCAACTGAAAATGGTTTCCAAGTTATTACTTGGCTCTTCCAGGGAAGTTCGACCAAGTATTTCTTCAGAGCTACCGGATATTTCTTCTCAACTTCAACTTCCGACAGTTCACGGCCCCGTAGCCGACGCCCTTGGATACTTTTTTCCCTGTCCTACAAAGTCATTAGTTCTATTTAAATTTTGCTTCTTAGCAACAAATCCATATAATTTCGAACTATTTCGGAAAATATAAAATTTCGCACCACCCTCAGGGTGCGCTAGTTTATCGGTGCAAGTGGCACTCAACGAACTTTAGTTAAGTACGTTTCCGCACCACCCTCAGAGGGCGCTAGCTTATCGGTGCAACTGCACCCAACGAACTCAAAAAACACAGTGACTAACACTGCTACTGAAGATGGCGGGCAGCCGAAACCGGTCTAGCAAAAGACCAAACTAGCGAGAGGAGACAGAAACACACGGTATCTACGCTTATTTTTTATTCTATACCTACATTCTGATAATGCAAGTGCCGGTACTTATTTTTAACAGGCTATAACAATTTGAGATATATTCTAAAAACGTTCTGCAAGTTTTAAATGGCACGCTTTTCTGTTCTAATCAACCTGTGTCGCTGATCACCCCGCGACGGGTTAAAACCGTTGTTTAATCCGTATCTGTCGCAGCACTCCGCGCCTCATCAATCAGTCCTCTATTTATCCGAAAAGCACCGAAAGGATATGACAATCAACAACCCATTACCGATTTTATGTCCAATTGCACGAACAATACCAGGTTCGACTTATATATTAGCCAGGCTACAAGAAAAGGTTGAGAATGAATTATAGTCTACAAAATGGTATTTCGTTTTCATTTACTTGTCTTTATGGGGAAAATAAAATTTGATTTATTATACACCAGCACAGTAATACATAAAGTATTACGTGCAATATAATAAATAACGTCGAGCGCTAGAATGGTGTAGTTTCCTGTTCCCAATTGTAAAGTTCCTGGTAATTTCGTAAAATACACATTTTATATGCAAAATATGCTTTCCAAATAATGCTTACTTTCATTCCTTTGCAAATTTCCCTGGCGGTGTGCCAAGTGACTTCGGGATAGCTGACGAAGAGGTAGCACGAGTGGTTGTAGGCGTGCTGTCGGTCGTCACCGCATTCTGGAGCAGCTGAGAAAAGAAATTTACATTTTTAACTTACATTCAGTAGACACAGAACATTGTTTTCTGTGAAATTATATTAACTAAGTAATTTTTTGTAATTGTGTGCGGAAATTCGAACTCCGGATACAATAATTATACGCCATATACAAACCACTGAGATTAATTTACAATAATACTTATTTTACTGAATGAATAGAGTTATTGGTTTATATTGTGACACATTCAGTATATAATAAATTACAGTTAGCTATTTTGGATCTCTATCGTCGGCGGTTTAGGAATTTCCCTTTAATTACTCCTTATATAGTCCTTGAGAATCTTGAGGGAGGCGGCCTAATAAGTACACTTCGGTGGGAAGCAGTTGTTCAGGAACAAACGGCTTGGCTGTAATCGCCAATGAGTACATTGGGGTTGGACAGATTCACACTTTCAACCTGTTCAAATTTGCGTCATAGGATTGGATTTTAATCTCATTTTTGACTGATGTTATGAGTGGAGCGCTGTAACTAAAGTAGGTAGGAGATAAACCATTTGTATGTTCAATGTGTCGCGGAAAAATTCTTTGAAAACAGTGTATCAATCTCATTTCCGAGCTGACTGCAACAGAAAACTGAAATTGTCGCAATATAATTGTCCAACCTGATTGATATTTTAAGCATTTGAAGTCCGTGTGAATAGCATAATTTCAATCTCACAAAAGGAAACGGATTATCAGTTGAATTCTTCATTGCTACAAATTTGCAAAATTAAATTACGTTAAATAGAAATCGTCCACCTGGACTAACCATTGATTCATATATTAATTTAGTCGCACTCCGCTTATATCTTCACAACGCTGTAGAGTAAAGAAAAACCCGAGGCATACTTGTCTGAATTATTCCTTTGTTTCTGATCCTCAAACAAAGGTACAAAGTAGCCCTCTGTCCGAGTGCTACATCCCTTTAACTGTACCTTTTTAACAATCCTCCTTTCCCTCCTTTTGTTCCATTCAGAATTCCCATCAAATTCGTTTCTTAAAGGAATGTTCAGGATGAGCTACAGTAAATTGCCTCCCAGTTTATTCTTCTGGTTCATTTTCACGGAGTGCATAATTGTATTGTATTCCGACACTTTTATTTGACAGCCTAGCGCTAGAAGACCGTTACACAAATCAAACCCCGAAAGGTAGAAGCGCCACTAATGTGGAGCCACACTAGTCATACTATACTGCACTGTATGCGTTTTAATTAGAAATATTATATAATAAAGTAATAATTATAAGGGTTCTTATAAATTTTAATTGAGTGAGGCATCAGGCTGAATGGAAATCAACCTTGCCAACAGATAATTTCCAAATTAGGTTTTGAATATGCGTTTACAGAATTAAATTTATTACAAAACGTATTAGCGTCATGGGAAGTGGAATGGAAAAAATGTGAACTGAAATAACGTATAGTGGCTGGTAATGACAGTTATTTCGAAGGCTGATAACAAATAAGTGCTGCGTTGCCGCCTGGAATACAAGGCGGTATTTAATCGGCGAATTAATCTTGGGAAGAAACATTGCCATTACCGCCGATTGAACAAGCCGGCTCGGTCAAAGTTGAACTGGGTTAATCGCAACCGGCGCGGGAGGCCGCCCCTGTTATTACACCCGTCCCGGAGCGGACAACCTCCTCCTATTGGAAATATACAGCAGATAACACGTTGGACGCGCCCAGTATAATTTAACGATTCATTAGATCCACCCACGTGGAATCGGATTTAGTCGACCGTACTTGAATTCAATGCAAAATAAATTTGCAATTGAATTTGCCGAGTGCGTCCGGCAATCTTGACGGTACGAAAAATTGCGAACTGATAGAACTATATTTTGTTTTAGATAGTATAAATACTTTATATTTTCCTACGCAACGACCGTTATAAAATAAATTGAAATAATGCAATTGATCGGCACAAAAGCTCGTCAATTCCAGCAGTCTCATTGGAGTGTGAAATAATATGGAACTCAGTATAAAATCTCACTATTCAATTAAATTCCAAATTCTAATTATAACTGCATCGATTCAGTTTACCGCTGAACGTAGAATAATCGCATTCGACATTTTCTTACTGCCACTCATGACTTACCCGTCAAATGAAGTAATATTCTTCCAGAATTATGTGATTTGTGTATTTTATAAAAGAGGAAATATGCTTCGAACAAGAATTTATAGTGTGTTGAAATATGTAATTGTTGATAATTCGTTTCCCGCGGAGAATAAAATTCCGTGTCCAATGCGTTTACACCACTTCACTAGGCTATCCTCATCACGCCATTAATAGCTCCTAATTGCATATTTCATTTAATATGGATTTCATTTTATTTCTAGTTTATTGTCTCAAATTGTTTCAAATTTCCGCTCCGGATTCAGAATCGGTTCAGTATTAATTGAATTCAGTGAGAGTTTCCGCTCCCGGATATGGACATGTAATGGGGGATCGAGGACACTGAACGTAATGGGCTTACCGTGTTCAATTGAGAGGCGGGCTTTATATCCGCCGTAGTGGTGGGAGTAGTCGCTGATGAACCTCACCATTATCTTGGGCCTGGAGCTGACGTAGCGGAGGAGCTTGAGCCGGTCGCTCCAGTCGCCGCAATGGCGCCGGCTTACGTTGCCACCCTCGCCGATCTCCAGGTAGTCGTAACTGCACCTGAGGGACGAAATAAAATGGGAATATTCGTAGGGAAACGGAAACGGCACAGACTTACCGTCCTTCACAACTGATCGTCGTTGAACAGGGCCGGTAGATCAGACGCCTGCGCTTCTATGTCGTTCTGCAGGTATTTCTATTCAAATCGTTATATCATCGAGAGTCGAAAGAATTGACAAAAATCTGATACACATCCTACATTTGTAAACCTCAATATTAGTATCTGTTGCGTCTCACGTTTGGATACTATACTCAATATCGTCTCGGAATGAAAATACCTTTGTTCTAGATCGTAAATAGGAATGGATCTGGAGTGAAAATATCAGTCCTATATACTCTAGAGCGCTATCAATCTCGAGTGAGAAATTGGGGATATTATTATTGTATCCTCATTTTTACGGTATATTCCTCGATATTCTAATAATTGAATAAGTAAGTGAATTCGCAGTACGATTGCAGTACGGAAGAACCATAAATATATCTGCAAGGAACGAACTAATAAACGGAAATAACAAGTTGTGGGTTTTATCACAATAAGACCTATTAACAGTGATTTTCTGCATTGGTTTTATATTTTGCAAATCTGCTTTTTATGAATATTGCTCCTATAGACTGGGAGTAAGTTTCGTGCCGCTTAAAATGAGGAGGGCGCGGCCTAATCAGCGTGCCGGGGAGGCAAACCCAAACGGATTGCTAATTCGGTGCCGGCCAATACATTATGGAAATCGGACGTAGCAAATATGGGAAACGTTTTAATTTTTGATTCCAATTACCAATTCCCGCGTTCCATTTAACTCCGTAAAACTGGAGCGGGGAATTCCGTGAAAATTGAAGGGGATTATTCAATTACGTGTGTATACTTTATATAGTAGGCACATTTTATTACCGAGAGGCTAAACAAGGCATACTAAAATGTGTTTACCTTTGGCACGCCCTAATGTTGAAAAACCCCTTATAGTTTTGGAAAATTGGGTGTGCAAGAGGTAATAACCTAATTGTACTATTTGTAATTTCAACAAAAACAAATTTGTATATCATTTTTTATTTAACAAAGATGAGGGAAAATAATTTTCAGGATTACTGCTCATTACGGTAAAATACATCACGGTACAGCGGCTATTTACGATCTGAGATACAGCGCAGAAGTACGTAAATCAAAGTTAAAACTAACCCCGACATCCAATCGACGAACGAAGGGTAACTTCAACTCGTGGACGTTGGAATGCCCTATAGCGAATAGACCTTTGAAAATTCAAAGGAGGAGGGGGCGTTGAACTCCCCCATCCACCGGGGACGATTTATGAACCCCGTTTTATTTATAACGCCTAAATACCACCGCTTCCCCACCCGGGCCACCCCATATGCTCTGTCTTAAGCTTCCCCGGGTATCAGTATGTGAACTACTCGAAACACCTCCGTAGTATTAAGTTGTGCGGTGTTCACCGGAGCTCCGCGTCTCAGACCGTATTTACAGCCGAGATCGGTTTTCAACGAACACTTAAGATATTACGCTCAACCGAACACAAATATATGGGCGCTAATACTAATCCGCGTAACACATCAGTTTGGCGGGACAGTATCGGGGGTGCCGTATTTACTTTCCAATTATACAGATTGGCTGATAATCTTATAATAGCATGTTCTAATTTTTTTATTCGTGGTTTGGAAAAACAATGGATTAAATGAAATTCCATATTTAAAAATAGTGATAGTGAGAGTGCTGTTCATAGTTGTCTGTTCTTTATTTTTAGGTTGGCCGATGGCTCCAGTTTGTCGATATTCGGTGTGATAGATTCTTGGCGTTTTCCGTAATGCCGATGTGGTGTTGTACTACTTCCGAAAACGAAATTAGCCTTTAATGTATTCCTTATAAACGCGTCCAACCGGTGGCATACGGCAATTTTCGTTCAACACAATTTCCCCTGCCGTCATAGCAAAAATGCCCGCAGTTTTTACTAAATAAAACTAACATTGATCCTACACGATGGGAGTCATTTATATAGCGCGACACAAAATCCTGCACATTTCCCATGGGATGGGGATTAAAAAGAAATCTCGGGACGCAATTACAAACTTTTTAATTGTGGCCCGCAAACTCTCTTTTCCCGCAAATAATTATATTCGTCCCTCTTAAAAACAAATGAGGATAATAATTATGCGCCTAATCGTTTTAGATAATTGGATAAGCTAGATTTAATCTGAAAGTTATAATTTAGTTTTGTATATTTTCAATTTTCACTGGAGCGAAAGGTTATGGTGTTGGAGTGGGGGAGCATTAAGCTGAAAGTTTGAATGAGTTTAAACTTGACCAATGTATGTATTTATAATCGTAATTGTAATTAAATTGTTCGTTAAATGTGTTTTGCACTCAACACATGTGTTCCAAACAAGTGACATTAGTAATTAAGGAATAAATAAATCCAAAATTCTCCAAAATAAATAGCGGAGAGGACAATTTACTATAGTTTGTTGCCAATAATTTTTATAAAGCGGAATTGAAAATTGTGTTAAAAAGTTGTGAATTGCCCTAAATGTTACGTAACAAATTATTTCAGTAACTTACGGTGAAGCAAAGATTGAAAATCAGAGAATACATCATTTAGTTATACTGAGAAACAAGGGATCATTTTTTTCAACACCCAAGATAAGTCGGTGTTAATCTCTGAACTCAGTAATAATAAATTTCAATTTCCATGGACACGGGGGGAACTTTGCTGACCCATTTATAACCCGGGTTACAACCCCGCATTATAATACTAAAAAGTAATTAGTGTGTCCTTCCATGAAGTTTACGCCAATCATCAGTGTGACAATGAAGTTAACAAACTGATGGTTGTTTGTAAACAATGAGTTAAATTGATTTAAAACACATGTGGCTGATTATCGAAAACTGATAATATTAAAAAATTAAAGAAAGAAATATTTTTCACTGGAAACCTCCACAATAAATCACGATTCATAAATCCAACACGTATACATATTTCATAATCAGAATTAAATTATAGAAATAGAAGTACGTGCTCGGTTTGCTGAAGAATATAATTTTCACTCACAATGGACAAAGGATAATTAAATGTATATGTATAGAAATTTATAAGAAAATAAATTAATTGACTAGATGCCGTCAAAATATAATATTTCAGCATAAATGTATCGGAAAACCTGCACGGATGCAGCTTTTATATTTTTTAAATGAATTAAAAAAGAATGAGAAGTTTCAGTCCACATTTGCACTCGGTGAAGATAGTTCCCGCGAGTCTACTACTCTTATGTTATGGCTATTTTTTTCCTCAACTAACAATAAATATGGTTACGGCTACGAAATATAATGCCAGGTTCTGTCCGCTCCCAGCGGTGTCATGACCGATCTTACGGAGCGCGGCTTCTAACTTATTAACGCGACCCGACTTCAGTTTTGAATAAAACTTTTTTTTTTATTTTCGTAGAAGCTGTCCCGGTTAGAAAGGAAATTGCCGTCAGGAAGAAATGGAATTCCGTGAGAAATTCTGAGGTTAAATTTACCTCCTCCACCTTCCGCCGAAGAAAGGGAACTTTGTAGGCAACTTCTCGTCGAAATTGTGTCCTCCAGTGGGCCGGTTTTAAAAAGTCTTTTGAATTCCCCCTCGCTCCCTGCCCCAGTCTTATTAGCGGAAACTGAACCCGCATGCGACCCTACAAAGGGTACAACTTATAATTAAAACCGTGTCCGAATCCCATTGTCGGGCAATTAATTGACCTGGAACTGGGAGCGGGTAAACGCAAAATCTTAGGATTACTAGATGGCTACTCGCCGACGTTTTCATTATTTTTATGGCTTTGCGCTCATACATGAACTTTTGAAAATACGTTATCGTTATCATGATTAGGACTCCGTCCCTTTCGTTTCTTCCTTCCGCACCATCCTACCCTCCACTTTAGGAATGTTTTAAAACTGAGGACTCGAACCGATCTGTATATGTATTTTAATAAATATATCAGTTATGTATGGATAAATATATCGTCGATACCGACGAAGGAGGCAGCAATCACTTTATCGGTCGCGGTTTGATGACCCCGGCACCCCCGGCGAAGATCTGCTTCTACACCGTTTAAGGAAATAATCTGCGGGCATTTATAGTATCGGCACGAAACTATAAATGGCGTGATTGCCGTTCGCCGAGAATGTAAAAAGGTTTACGATCGAGTCGTTTGCGATAGGGCCGGTTCTGATGAGACGTCAACACTTGTCAACCGTGTGGCCTGCCTACTTATCGGCCTGCTGTAATGGACGGACGTGTTTAATGCGCGCTGTACTAATTTGAAATTAATGGCCGTGTTAGATTGAGATGGCCGTAATGAAGTTACATTCCGAAGAGTACGTTTAATATGAATAGAAGAATAAACATTAGATGAGAAAGCGTTGTAATTATTCAAATACTTCCCTGACTAAATTATTTAGACATAAATATTAAACTTATTTACAAGATCATGATTTCTTATAATACTAAAAATTTAATTTATTTCGTTATATATTTAGGACATAGACACTACTGTCACGTGCTTACAATTGACGTGAATCAGTAATCTCAAATTATATAGGTTATGCAAATGTCTGTTTATGTTAATTGTCTGTTAAATTCGGCGCTCATTAGCCCGATTGCGCTCGGATTAATTGAGCGGCCGGGGATTCAATTCTAACGCCACCGAATACAGAGTCAGTTTGTGCGAACGACACGTTAAACGACGCTTAAAAAGCACGTTCTAGTCGCCCTAGCACTGTTGGACGGTTACAAGGAATGTTGGTAATATGGCCCGGGAGCCAGACGATCCAGTTGAAGTGCAGCGCCATGCACGGGAGCGATTAAAAGCGATTTCCACTGTTTCCGACCCAATTAAACGAGTAATTTTCCTATTAATAAGTGCCGGCCGTCGTCGGTCGTTAATGCGTGATAGTAAAACGGACATACAACCTTCACGTGCTTGTTACCATTGCGGCACTGAGTGAAACCATTAGACGAAAACCTATTATAGAGAAAACTACCATCACATTCAACTTCTTGAATTGGTGTTACACTACGTCGGTTTCGGCTTATCGCCATATTCAGTTGCGTTTAATGCACATATATTTCTCTAATAGGCCAATTATACAGGTTACCTCGGTTTGTTTTAATGTAGCCGATATAATGGAATTTACTCCATTCCTGAGATTGATAATGAAGGACAAGGAAGTCAGATTTATTATTTTCTTGTCTTTTGAAACCAGTGTAAAACTGGCACGTCATCTTTTGCATAGGCTGTCAATGTTTTGAATGTACATCCATGTAAAATAGAATTCTACATGCTACGAATTTATTACTTATGTATACGCTTTCCATGTGCTGAAATACCATTAACAGGATCCAATCCCGAAAACATACAGTATCTTAAAATATACAGAATCATATGCGTGAGGAATTCAATGCATTACTAAATAACACATGTGATAATACTGCAAACCCTGTTAGAGCCCGATATACATCTTACAACTGATTTTTATTTAAACATATCTGTTGAATACGACGCGCTATTTTTCGTGCGGTATTTGTATATTTTATAAAATGAAAACCAAAATTCCTGAAGCGTGTACCTACGTATTATAAAACGGAGCGAACTTGTTGATTATAGTTATCCACGAAGTATAAAATGTTGGGCAGAAACTCAAATAGTATGGGATTGTGAACTAGTTTGAAATGCGTGTCCGGAAGGGCCTATCTTCACTCTATCGGGTCAACTTGTATGGGAAAAGTTGAGTTTGGGTAGTCGCTGTCCGACGCCTCCGGTGATTACCTTATTGCCCAGACTCGTGATCAAACTATAAACTTTCGAGCCAATTTCCCCTTCTCGGTCACCTGAATTAGGCACTCCCAACTAATACGGTCAGTAATGGCAGATATATTCAAACTTTCTTACCCCGAAACTAAATATAAGTGTTAGAATAAATATTAATACCTAATTAATTTGGCTATGTTCAAAAATTATGTAACTAGAGTTTTATTTAGTTCATTCTGTTTTCTGGGTGGCATTTGTGAAAGGTTGTTTCTTGTTACTATATAGTTATGTAACTTTTAAGCAAAGTTTTCTCAATCTATAGTAACAATATATAATACTAAAAGCATTACCAAAAAAGTCATTTATAAAATTTAAATTGTTCAATAATAAATCGCTCAATAAGTTATTCGTCTATTCTAAATGACAGTAAGATTTGTAGTTTACATACATTCGTATTATTATATTATGTCGTTTGCAATCTTCTGTCTCTACTGGCTTATTTAATCCTAAACTAAACCGGTTTTGGCTTTTCGCCAGTACTTGAGTGAGGTACTTGAGGCATATCGGTTCTGGCAGTGGGCATATTGTTTTTTTCACTCAATATACTCAGTCACATCACTGTCACCAATTTGGGCTTTCCGATGGCAATTTCGGACATCCGTGGCTCGATTATGGGCGGTTTTAGGGCCAGGATTCTCTTCTTAATTGGTATCGATTTGCACAAATCCCGAACGCCCGCTCCGGGGATCGGTCCTAATGCCCCCATTATCCTACTAATGATAGCCCGGCCTTACCCACACGATGGGCCGACAATTACCAATTAGTATTTCAATATGATAATAGCGGGGAAAGGTTTCCGTTCAGGATTAAACGGGATCACAGCTTCAATGAGACATTGCGACCTTCCGGTAAACAAACTCGAGTCATTTAATAAATGTTAACGCGGACTACTGAAAATGGGGAAACCTTGGAGCTATTGCTTCTGATCTCGGTCACCACATTCATTTTACGACAACCAGGTGGGTGTCGTACATATCTACCTTGTACATGTGTCCCGATAAATTCGAAAACCGAGTATGCTCCTCCCAGCTCTTGAAAATGATAAAATATACTAATATGAAGTTTGTGAAAGTGCCAGACCGTGAATACGGCATGGATGTCGATGTGCCTCTGAATGGCATCAGGGTTTTAGAAAAATTTTAAAAACAAACTTCACTGTTCTTGTCAAGAAAAATAATCATGTATGTAGAACAAGAAACGGAATATGTATAAATGCATTTATACACGGGGGAGGAATTTCTTATGTTGGATTCTCGGCTGCGGATACGTTAGCTTTCAGTTATTCGAAAAATATACATTACAGGGCTGTGTATATTTTAAAATGAGGGCTATGTAAAATAAGCCAGCAACTTCTGAAGTAAGTTGAAATTAGACAAAAATTCAGCAGTATCTCGGCGTCTAGGTTATTATAGTATAGTTCGTATTTACTTAGAGTCTTTGTGTGTAAGAACGGCCAGGTTGGCGACATCGCCACGTTCCATTGTCTCCGATCCTCGTTAATTGCCTCAACGTCAAATTACGGACTCCTCTGTCACTTCTCCCCAACTCCGCGGGCACGTTTCTCCTCTCTGATTACAACAGTTTAGACTTTCGCCGAGCACTTCACGTACGTCCCTAGCCGGCGGCCTCCCTCGTTCCGGCACCCAATAAATTGTCCGCCCTCCCGCCTCTCCCTGATCTACGACGCTTATTCATCTCCGGAGCGGCGTGCCCCGGCCTCCTCCTCCTGTTTCATTTCCTCAATTTGTCTTGTCCCGCCGCCCTCCGCTACAAAACTCTTCCGAAACTCCGTTTTCTTACGGACGTTCCACTTCTCCTTTGTTATTTGAGAAGAATTCTTGAAATGAGGAAGCGTTAGGTATTTTCCCCTAATAGAGTTTATTCTGCATCTCATGAATGTTTATAGTGAATAACAGCGGCGTTTGTAATTTAATACGGTAGAACTTTACGGCTACGAGTCGTCGTTCTGTTCCTACCAGAAGTAAGAAGAATGACGAGCCTAATAAATAATGAGCGGCTATTTATTACTAGTGAACACGAAAATACGTGGAATAAGACGTAGGCGGAAGAAGAATGGACTTTTCCGTAAGATGAGCATTAAGGATGAAAGCTGAGAGGCATAACCCTCTAGAATATTCAGGAATGGCTATTTTTCACCGCAGGTCCATTCCGATTTACGGTTTGCATCTATGATGCATCTTACATTCCTTCAACCGTTTAAACCGCTCCATTATTAGTTCCAAGAAGATAATGAGGATTGTGTTTTGTGTGTAGTAAAAAATAAATAAAGAGTGTAGTTAAAAATAAAATATATAATTTGAATTATATACCATAGCGAGAAAAGTTCCGAGTAACGTGGTAATTAGTTAGACGATGGGTTATAGGCCACGTAATTGCACATCGTGTTAATTTTCACCTGGATTCGAACGGTACCGAGCATCGAAGAATTATTTCTATTAATTCTAATCTTGCAATCAATTGGATTCCAATAAAATCCACACCCATCAAAATATTTGAGGGAGTTAGCAAAAAAATCGCCTATTTTGAATAACATAAATGTAGTATTCGTATTGTCCTAATAAATGGCGTTGTCGAGCCATTATAATGCTCATAACTAAATGTTTCTTAATTAAACGAAAAATGAATGCTTCAAGGGAGAGGGACGGAAGTTAATATAAGGCGCTTATGGGACAAATAAAGTTTCTTAAGTCATTATAAGCGCAAATTCATTCCCAAAGGAAGTTTAAATATAAAAGACAAAATTATTAGAGCCATTAATTCCAGAATAATTAAATGCGAGTTTTTGATGGGAAAACTGTGAGATAAAACTTACCGATAAAAAAAAAACTTTGAAGTTCGATGTTTAAAAATAGAATTTTGCACCTTAGGAACACCGATGAGGCTATATAGTAGAATAAGTAATAGGAAATATGAAATAAGTTTTGTTATAACAGGCATAATCAGATATAATTTTGGGCTTATTTTAGAAACCTGGATATATCATCGATTCTTCCTCAAGGACATTAAGTTAGAGCATTTATCTAGACTTGGTTTGACTAGATTTGTTCGGATTGAATTACAATCACTATCGTTTTTTGTCAGATTTTGTAGTGTATAACTTCGTAAATAAAGTCGTGTAAATATTGTTCACGTTTTATATCTGTACATTTTAAATGTTCAGTTTTATTTGATATCTTGGAGCTTGGTGCCAGGAAACGAGTCTCCACTTGAAGTAGACTGTGGGAGGAAGAAGTGTGGGCGTCTGAGGGACACGAATCGGAACGTGCTAACCTTGTCCGGACGTGGCCTAGAAAAACAGGATGCTATCGACTGGATGAACTTGGGGCAAGGAGATGGCAAATTTATGGTAAGCTCGAGGAAACTCGTCGTTGCGTTCAATAAGAGAACAATGGGAGAAAAAGTTGGGCGATGGGAGTTTCGGGCGCTCGCATAAGGTAACTGAAAATGATACAGAATAAACAGGAAGGTCGAACCGGGAAGGGACCTGTTGCTGGACTTGCAAATATGTGCACACCAGACAGAATTCACTGGCTAGTAGTCCGCCTTTACCGACACTGAATAAATAACGTGAAAATGATGTATTCGTCGCTTTTGATTCAACAGAGAGGATTGACTTTGACGATTCACAATTTGTTAGTATCGAGGCATTTGCAGAAGTTGGAGCGATAAAATCGTCTAAATTGTTTAATTTCTTCCAATTCGAGAAAATCAAAACTAAATATAAACGGTTATAAATATGATGAATTTATTTATACTAGAACGCATTTATTCGTTTAAACTAGTTTACATTACTTAATAACATTATTTAAGTATTAATATAGAAATCTGAATGTTTCAAAGGGGGTATTTGTGATGCCTAATGGACGTACTGCAAACGGACGTCCAAATGAACCAAATAATTAATAATAAACATAGTACATATTTTAATGTATTTATCGTCAATTGATTTATTTTGTGTGTATAACGTAATTAAGTATACAATGTGACCGCCTTTCTTTTTCATTTTAAAAAAAACGTATACCAATCCATGATTACTATTCAGTTTACGGGAGTTTATTCTCGTCCCTCTTGTCATAGCAAATGGTGAGCCCATCCTCAACAAATAAGATTTTGATAACAATTAGCAAAGGTGATATAAAGAGAATGCCGAGAATAGCCGGCGATCAAAGCGCACACAAGTACAATACGGGGAATTATAAAAATTGCCCGGGAGCGAGGCTAATTAATCAGGGCCGGTGTCGACAGCTTGGAAAGGTAGCCCAGGCCCAGGGCCCATTGTGAGTCTGACCATTTGATTAATGCCCGCCCGATTTGATTCAGACCGACTGAAATTGGTTCTCTCTAATGGAGGCCGCTCCCTCCGGGGAGAACCTTAATAAATGGACCGCGCTACAGGATATTATTCGCTACCACGAAATCTGAGAAACATAACAGTCGAATTGACCGGTCGCTAATGAAAGGGGCGTACGGAAATAATTATTCATTAAGTGGAGCCTCAGAGGAAAAGATTTTGCCCCCAATTTTTCTCGAGGAGGATACGAGTATGTATGTAATGCCGTTTCTTTCTGTAAGTGTGTGGATGAGAAGAAGCCAAAACTGGGAGAGAAGTAGTAAACTTCCGAGCGTAAAAGTTACGTGTACCCATTTTTTTGAATTGAATTTAATTCCGATTATCGATCCAAATAGGCGTTTATTGATCCGAATGGTGTTTGATCGGCAGGACTTTGAATAATGGAACGGCGTAATATTTTGTTGTCGAATGGCCGAAAATGAGGAAATAGGCAACTTACGTGGGTTCCTTTTCGAGTACCAGTTCCTCGAAGTCGACGACTATCCGGTAGGCGGGTGGGGCGACGACGTGGGTGGTGCAAACCATGTTGTCCGGGTACGGTCGGGGGAAACCCGGCGAGGCCACAGTCGCTCTCGGCTGATCCCCGCTCAAAGAGATCGACCTATTGCACTCCAGCCCACCGCTAGGCATCGCTTCCATGCTCTCTGAAAACGCAGATTTTTCTCCCGTCACTTTTCCGCAAGGGCTCGCTGGGCGTTTATACCCTTGTACGTTAACACGGTAGGGTCTCGGTGAAATAGTAAGAGCTTACCCCCGGTGAGGAGCCTCTCGCAGATATAAAAATTAGCGGCCGAGCAATCGCGATCGTTCCACCTGAAGGTGTCCGTTAGGGTTGTGGCCGGGGGCAAGTGGTAGAGCCTTCTCAGCTCGACGCAGTCCTGTTCGCTCAGACCGTCGTCGTTCGGCTGCCGGTTCACGTGGCCCCTCCAACCGGGGAACCAGTCTAAACGATAGACAAAAACCAGAGGTCCTTTAGTAGGGTTTAAGTAACGAATCTTGGAACAGAAGAGGACGAATTGTTTAATTTTACCACACGAAGTTAATACCAATTGTTTCTGCCGAAAAGAAAAGGTCGAAGAGGTCGACCGTAATAGTCTATCCTAGCAAATATTAAGTTTGCTTGTGTATTGACATAAATTATAAGGAAGGTGATTTAACGAGAACAGCGTTGGGTTTTTCTACTGGTAATTTGCTTTGTGTCGACTTTACCTGAGCTTAGTTCAGGGGGCCTACTTTAAACTACCCCGCTGTGGAACGTTTTGATGTGACGAGCAATGTGATGAGGCAGCCCTACCCCTTCTCGACGTTGTTTTAATACCGGTGTTAAATATTCCGAGTGTACAGCCGGCCAAAATTAGTTATGAAGTTCATTACTAGTGGCCGGTGGGGAGGCCGGGGGGAACGTGGGCCGAGATTAATACAGGCTCACGGACGACATATTATTAGAGGGGTCGGAAAGTTGGGGGTCGGCGTTCCAGGGTCGGCGCGGCGGTTAATGTCTTCGGCCCCGGCCAGCTATCTCAGCTATGCCCTTCCCTCCCTTCTATATAATGGACCGCCACCAATATACACCTCTATTTCCACCCATTTAGCTTCCCCGATGGTCGTTTCTCGGCTTAACTGAATAGCCGGCGCGCAACTCTCCACGGAGTCGGACACCGGTTTATCGCCCGAGCCCCCACCAGTTAATTAACGAAATGCCTTGTCATTAATTCGTATTCGTATCTCGGAAATGAATGAACTACTCGGCTAGAATAATATTAAATAAAGATTAATGTCGACCGTTTTGTTGAAACAACTTTACCCCGATTCTGGTCTATTTCCTTATACACTGTGAACATATTTATATAGGTGTAATGGGATGAAATAATGAGAATTATATTATATTTCCATTAAGATACCTAATGGTAACTTTAAAAAAAGCAATAAAGAATAAATGAGAAAATGATTCGCAAAGTAATTTAGAATATTTAGAATAAAACCATTTAACCAATTAACTGAAACCGGGCGGAAAGTAGTTTTAACGGTAGGAATAATAGAGTTTCTCGGAATTACCGATCCGCGAACGCTGACATCGCTGGAACTGGTTTACAATGCTTCCAATTTAACGCCCACAACACTACACTACATATTTAAGTTGAGCAGTGCCGCGTAGGGCCCGGGGTCAACGGCGGAGGAAACGGCTGAGTTGTTCAGAATAACAGTGGACATCGGTTTAGTCATTTGGGTACGGGTCCCGGGCGGCGAATTTAAATGGGCCATTATCTTAGTCAGCCCGCTTTCGACCCGCTACCGCCTAACCGGTCCCCTTTCCGAATTAAACGCTCCAAGTTGGCATTAGCCCCGCACTCAAACCGTACGGATTATAATCTGCCACCGATATCCGAAAGGTATCCAACCTCGCCTGGAAAACATCCGGTTAAATCATAAAATATTGTTCGAATTGGTGGTACTTATCCACCAGCCCTGCATAAATAACAGGTACATCAGGATATATAATCCCCCTAATTAAGGGAATCATTAGTTAAAAATATTTACCTATTGCCCCCAAATTTTTATAGACAAATGATACCTTCTGATGCATTAAAACTATACTTAGAGCCCATATTAGAGTGTCTCGTTCGTCCGCGACCTTTCTACTCAAAGGTATAATCAGTTTCACTCCAGAAACTAACAGCATAAAAATTCTTTAATCGCACATTGCTAAAGAGAAAATGTCCTCGTCACGTACGTGGGAAAACGTAAACGACGTATTTAGACAAAAAGAGAAGCTAGTCAAGTGGAAAGCCTAGGCGTGGATATATTATCGGGGCCAGGCTACTCTCAGAATAGGTACGGATCGTGTCGAATATGCAAGGGAAAGTCGGAGGCCATTTAGAAGAGGTCACACGGTTACACTAAAGTTCTAACAAGGGAAT
Organism: Lethocerus indicus; assembly: GCA_019843655.1. Classification (NCBI taxonomy): domain Eukaryota; kingdom Metazoa; phylum Arthropoda; class Insecta; order Hemiptera; family Belostomatidae; genus Lethocerus; species Lethocerus indicus. The sequence continues at coordinate 16,416,284 of JACDQD010000005.1, read as the reverse complement.
TAGGCGTGGGAAAACGACCGGCGGCTGGCTACTCGCAGGGCAGGTTTGGGCCGGGCTGTATTTGCGAGGGAGCGGCAGAGCTCATTTACAGGTCACACAGTTGAACCAGCGTCCTAACGGGGCAGTATTAGGAGTGGAATTACGATCGGTGCCCGAATTTTGGATTGGTTTGAATTTACAAGGAAACGGCAGAGGTCATTTAGCGTCCTAACGGGGTAGCAAGCCTGGTAATATGACCGCTAATCGGGTTATCGCACAGGAATGGTCAGGATCGGGCCGAATTCGCAGGAGAACGGCAGTTCTACTGGCTATCAGCTATATCTGGTTCTCTTTGTTTGTTCAATTTCTCTTTTTTAATTCTAAGATGCTTTGATTTTTCCTGTGTACAGTTGTAGCAATAAAGCTAGTATGCCGTATAAAATTATATTCATAAAATGGTTATTTTATTTTGGTTTTTAATGTTTATTTGACAGTTAATTTACGTACACAAAACAATCTTAAATTGAAGTACGAATTTCTGGACTGCCTAAGGGAATGTGAATATATAACAGTAGGTTGGGCAAATGATGAGGCTTGGGCCCAACATTAGGACGGGGAAGGGCCGCAATGCGGTCTTCTAATTTCACTTGATTTATATCTCTGTGGCGATCGAATATAAATGTATTGAAACAGCGCGGCAGAGAACGATTCTGTAGGCGTTAGAGAATTGGAGATCCTATCGTACATTGTAATTTATAGCGAGACTTGCCTACGGGTATGAAAAAGGAACGTCTCCGAGTTATACAAAATTTCTGAAATACGTTGGAAATTCTCTTGTGTTTACCGGTATATTTTCACCAATGTATTGAATCTATAACTTAAAAAGACTATTGATAATAGAGTTTTACAATGTAAAGCGGATTTTACTATATTCTCCCTTTTTGTTGTTTCATTAAAAATTCAGTATCGAATTAATAATAAACAAATTATAATCAATAAAATCCGATTATTCTGTACCAGAAAAAGAATAGAACATGTTAATCTAAATATATTAGGCACTAAAAATATATTATTTTTCGCGAGTCATGCGGTAATCACTGTATTAATACTTACTTGTATACGTGAAGGGAAGCGAATCGGTCCATCTGAAATCACCTTCTAGACCTCGGTCTGTCGCACCTACCCAGTAGGCGTTCTCTTCCCGGTAGCCAGGACTAAAGAGAATAATATATTCAAATAAAATATATTATAGAAACACAGAAGATAAACTATTTTATTGTTTAGGTATACATTTAATATTTATAATTGTGATATGGATGAATGTTCTAGTAGTATGATTACTAATAAGTGTAAAATTGTGCTTAAACATATTTACTTAAGGTTTATATTATATAATAACTTATTATTATAAGTTTTAATTATGAAAATTTTAATATATATATTTTTATTAAATAAGAGCTTAGTATATAATATTACCGCAGTAGTACTTATTTTCCTCGTGGTGAAACTTACTGTAACGTTAGTCTTGTTAAAGATTAACTAATTACTATTAATTAGCTTGTAAACTAATTTTCATTGCAACCAATTAGTTATTTGAAACGATGGTGACAATTATTGAGCAAAAGAAGAAATATTTTTATTTCAATAATATGGACTGGCCTAGAGACCTTCTGTAGGCCGGATACAGGTCAAAAGTACCATCACTGGATGGCGTCTTTATCGAGTGAAACAAGTGAAACTAATCAAACAAACCGCAATTGCACCCCCCTAACTGGCATATAGTTGATTGTACAATAAATAAAGTTAAAAAAAAAGAATATGGAACCATTACGGCGTTGACGATACTAGATCAGCGTTACTCGAGTGTTATGCGGGTATAGTATTAGGAAATTGTCGGCAGGTTTTCTTCCTGTATTGAAATCGATCCTAAACATAAACCTCGTATTATTAATGGATTATTACAGTCTGTATCGAGATTTTACCCTGGAGGAAATAATAGAATTCACGTGTTGAGCGGTGATTCTCGCATTTTTATCGGACATTTATCTAACCGGTAGGAATAGGCTTGTTTTCTGGGTCGTAGATTCGACCTTTCGGTATTCCGTGAATTATGGGGAGAATCTCGGCTTGTTGAAAGAAAACTGGAGGTCGGTAATAACATGTCTGGTTGGGGCCGGAGCACGTTGGGACTATCTGGGCACGGTTGAATGAAGCCCATAAAAGCCCGGTCGGGTGCTCTAAGTGCAGCGAGCGCTAGGGAAGGATACGCGTTCGGCGAGTTGGCCGCACAAACCCCGTTCACCCTTTTCGACGAGTCATTTCCGCTTTTTGGTCCTGACGCCACACTCCAACCAACCACAAGTCATCCCTTAACTGCCTACAAAAACTACAGCCTCCGATTTAAGCCTTGGGCATAAAATTGCTCACTATAATTTGTACAATTAACACATTTGTCATAATCGGAATTACGGATTTAATTCAGCCAATAACATGGAATTATAGTTCCTAAAGTAAGTGTCGAAAGTCCTGTATTTCGCTAATCTTCTACAAGAACTGATTATGATCCACATATAATTTTATGAACACATACAGCTGTTATTTTATGCAGTATATTAGCAGGGACATTAAGAGAGTAATTTGATCAATTACAATAAGTGTAATTTACGGTTACAATATTATGTATAAATATAATATTAAATTAAGTATTAATAATAAGTTATAACAACATCAAAATATTGTTCACAAGTACAATTTACGAAACCCAAGAGGTTTCCGACTACCGACCGATAATATCTTAATGGGGGGAAGGATCCGTGCACAATTTCCGCTACAAATCCTGGACAAGCCCCAAGTGCGGGTGCTCACGACGGCTTCGATTTCCTCTTTGGTTCGACAAAACTGAAGACTCTTTCGGTATAAACGTTTGGAATTGAAAAGATTATTCACATGGAGAAGGGGGGAGGACGAGTAAAGGGGGATGTATTGAACTTTAAAGAGAACCGGAATAGATAAGAGACGTAGAGAAAGCTACGAGAATGGCCGAGTTCTCGTCAGTCAAATGGGTTTCTCCCGACTGGAAACTTGTGCCCGCTGTGTTTCTCTTTCTCCCTTGGGATTTATGTTCTCATAGAACTTCTGTCCTCTAGGGGACGCCCTTGTTTACCTTTTAGCATGGAAGACAACTTTCCAAAAGCAATTTATATAAACCGCCGGACTTAATTGAAATTGGACTAGAGGACTTAAATCCTCTTCGGTTTCCTTACGTCGAATTTAAATCTTGAGCCGCCGCGTTTATAATATCCAAAACATACGAGATCATGGGTACAACATTTTATTATGTGATTTGAACTATACGATTATTTCAGATTATAAACCTGTCAGAGTCCAAGTTTTCCTTTACTTATACCACGTGTGCCGCTACCCTCAATTCAAAAGAAGCAGTTTTAAGCAGTAGTTTAAACTTTAAGAGCACAAACTTGGGACCGCGCGGTGACACATTAATTAAAGCCGCCGCGTTTCGCAAAATACATTCCATCTTTGGAACCTTCCAATTACCCACGGTTCGGGGCGTAATAACTGAATTGTTGGATCGTTTGAATTAAAGATACCAATTATGATACCCAGTCATAACTGGTCAGTTCCCAGTCGGGAGCTGGTATAACACTGCACCAATTTGAACGCGGATCAGTCTAATTGAGTGATCGGCCTTATAGCAGTGATTCTAACTGCCCACTTTAAATATCTTAAACTTTTTTTTTTGTCTCTTTTATTGTTACAACTGTAAAATTATACAATAAGCAACATTGATGAAATCACTAGCTACAATAATCTACAATTAGAGGAGAAACCCACTAGTTTCCCCTTTTTATTATTATTATTTATTTTATTTATTTATTTTTTTTATTATTTATTTATTTTATTTTTAATTTAATTTAATTTATTTATTATTATTAATATTTTATTTAATCATTTAGGTCGCGTGGCCACTTCCTTTTCAGGCGTCTGTAAGGAACATTTGGGATGTCGGGCTATCTTAAACTAACTGCAGGAAACGGAACCAACAACCTTCCGTGTAGCACGTGCTGTTGGTTTGGCTGCCACAGCCCCGAGTCAATATTATTGGCGTCTCTGCACACTGCGTAGAAAATATGCTAGAAGTGCAGTTCATTCTTTAATATAACGAATAATTTCATTTAGAACCGTCACTCCTAGGTTTTTTAAAAGAAAAGAACGCGCAGACGCCTTTATAGCAAAAAGAGCGATCACTCCTTAATTTGAATAATGATGAATGGAATCGAAATGATTTATTATAAAATTGAAATGACTATCTGTACAACAATAAGGATTCTACGTAATTCAGTCAAGAGTCTGCACTTATTCAATTTTTGTCCAGAGTTTCCAGTCTAAAGTAGAATAATTAATGCCCCTTGTTAGCTTTCAACGCTAAAATACACCTAGCCTGTTACTTCCCAACTGTTAAAGAAGTTACCCAATCCCGGATCCTCAAGTTCCATTTCCTTCTCCTATTTTATTCCAATCCTCTTGTATCTCGTGACCTCTCTTTCATCAACGCCCTCTTAATCCTGTATTTATATTATATTACAGAGTACGCTTAACGAAATATATTAACGGATAATAATTTTTAGTTATTCATTTAGTTAATATTTCATCAACTTAGCAGAATATCTTTTCCTGGGGCAAGTAAAACAATGAAAGTACTTTAGGTCCAAAATTTCTAAATTATATCATGTTATGCAGAAAATTGGTGGGAGAATTGAATACTTATTAGTCAAAATCTGGTACACTACAATGGAAACGAGTAAAATTCACGGGAATCACTAATTTTTAAATCGTCATTTAATTTGATGATTTCTACACTATATATTTTCTCCAGTAATTCATTTCATTTCAATTCCGCGATGCAGGAATTAAAGAGTGATTTGTGTGTCTGATGATTTTTCCGAAACGTTGTTACAAAAAATATAAAGTATTTAGTGAATGACATTTTATCGGTTTAGGCGAATGCCGTCAATTTATTTTTACGATAGAAAAAACATGGAGTCGCAACTTGAATTACACGTCTCGTGCATTAAGCAAAGAGCGTGTCGTGATCGATAGTATTTTTTTATAGAGAACTCTACCTGTAATTTCACTGGAATCCCGTTATCACTCGCACGACTAAGCGGAACTGTGTTCGTTTTACCCCACCATTTAAAGCTATCAATGTTGAATGTATTAAACTACGTCGTAATAATAACGATTATGAACGATCCACGTGTAAAAATTGGTTCTAGTCGCAGCATAACCAGGAAAAAAATTTAGACTTTATAACTTTAAGGTTTGTGTAACGCCAATCATTTAAACGCTGCGTTATTTCGAATTGAACATAATTTGTATTTACAGTTGTATTAATATGTGGTTTGTTATTTGAACAATCGAAGCCAATATGTCGAATTAGGGTGTCTTTTATAAATGAATAATATTTGCTTCCTCCAAAATTAGCATATTTATTGTTGGATTAATGAAATGAGTTTCGATTAGGTTTATTTTTGTACGGAGGGTGCAGAATTATATCCGTTTTCCTCCCCGAAACAGCCCCCGACGCTCTTCGCGATTTCGGTAGTACGGGGAAGAAGTTTAGCTGTGTATTTTTGATCGGGGAAGTGCTTTTGCCCTGGGAGCTTCTTTTTTTCATGCCGCTAGCATGATAAGAAATCTGGGTCACACTCCCTTTCCCGGGTCACCCGTCTATACTGCATCCCCACAGCATACTCACAGCCACACCTACCGTTCCCAGTTTTTGTTTCTATCCTGCATTTTTTAGCCAGTATATATTATCTTCATAGTATTCCATCTTCAGGAGTGTTCTGTCGATAAACTAGTGAGGGACCTAAACAGTGGAGGTAATCTTGTTTTCACTATCGCTCTATTGTATACTTCCTATAACGCGGAATACTAACTCTTATTACTTTACCAAAATCCTAAATTATTTTTCTCCTTAAAGAAATAAGTTCATTATTTTCGTGTTTGTATCAATCATATTTATATTACAAAATGTTAAGGTAAAATTAAAATGTTATTCAATTAAAGGAATAAAGAAGGGTATTGATACCATGCATGTTTAAAAATGATGAGCTTAAAAATTTCCATTTCGTTAAATCGGTCAACAAATCTCCCAGTTTATTTTTTCCACCGAGGTCTCAGCGCTCATTTAAAATTTTTTTTTATAGACCTATTTATGGGAGAAATTCCCTAGAGAAAACTTCTCCAGCGATCCTTCCTCTTTGGATTGTTTTAATTGTCTTTTCTGGGGGAATTTCATTAGCGAAGAAAAAATGTAGGATTTCTTAATTATACTGAGCTTGACGAGGCTATCAAGATAGTAATTCGGTGAATTACTTCTGCGGAACCCCCTTCCACCATCCTTAAGCTGCTTAAGGACCGCCTTTTTCCTGGCGAGTATTTTTCCTCCGCCCATTCCTTCGGGGCCGGAATTGAATTTTCTTGTGGGAAAGATACTTGCCGAAAAGATATGAACGTTTATTCAATTATTCCGCCTACCAAACTAAACTATTTATCATTGCGGAGTGCTGGAATGGTCAAATGAGATACCGAGTAGTATCAACATAAGATTCAGAATATTACTAGAATATGACTCTGTCCGGTTGTCTACAGTTCATACTCTTTGTTTTTATAAAAACTATAGCTTTTTTAGCATAAAAATTTAATGAAAATCTAGTGAAGGTATGATTGGCACAGAACACTACGACTACTCTTTACCACAGAATGGGAAAGACTTTTTTGCATCATTATTCCGTCTCCACTCTCTGATTCATATTACACTAAAAATGGAACAGGGGTTCACTGAGGCAATTTAGTTATCATTATTTTTACTGTCAATTCTCCATTATATTCAAGTCCATATAGTACAGCATCAAACGCTATTATGTAATTAGCTATTGTAATCCAGAAGGTGGATTTAGTGCTACAGATTATGTTATGAAAAGAAATTGAGTTTAATTTACACTTGTTCTTTTTAAGAATTCCAACAAAATTGCTCGTGACAGTGGGCTCGGAGGTTGATTACGAGAGACCGGTTACGCAACACGGTCTCCGTTGAACAAACGCATAACGCCCGAAGAGAACCAGGTGTAAAGGACGTTGAAACAGGGAACGCTCGTCCCTCCAAGGAAGTAACCTTTAATAACTTAACTGGCCTCCGGTTAAAAGACGTCCTTCTCAGCTCGAGTAGTTTACGTTTCGGCGGGCCTAATTAATTTCCACTCCAAATCGGTAACTCTCTTTGACAGCGTCTAGTTTATTCATATTTCAGACTGTACCTACTCCACTTTTGCCACAGCTTCACCGATTAGTAACGATCAGTCCTTTTAAATGATTTTTTAAAGGCAGAGAAAGCTATTTTTTAGTCATCCTATGATATTTTATATAATGCTATCATTATAATAATATTGGTATAGTAATCCGGCTTTGTGCTCGGAATGCCTGATACTGATAATTTGAATTGATAATGATACACAGTTTAAGATAAATCATTGTTTTATATGTAATATATACGTAATATCATAATCGCTTCGGGCATTAAGCGCAGTTTAGGGGATCCCTGGGGGGATCTAATTTTCTTTTGTTTGGTACAGACTATTACCGAATTTTTTTTCGACGGAAAACGAATTCCCGCGAAGGGGTATCACTTTATAGCAACGAAGAATCATTCGGAATCAATTTTTTGGGAAAAAAATTGTCCCGACCTTTTCGAGTACATTTCCTGCCGAAGGAAAACTATCTGCAAAACAGTCCGCAGGGAGAGAGATAGCAGACTTGGGTCCTTAAGAAGGGTCTAAAGGGATGATCTATTGCACTCAAGGGACGTATTTATATTTGGGAAAGGGACTGGGAGAAAGAGCGACCCGGCTCTTCGACTTATCGGACTCCAGGGTCAGTTTAATTCCGTGGATGGACCTCCCGTATTTTATGCCCCAGTGTTCTTTCAGGGCTCCGAAAAACCAAATGAATTGGAACTTTTCACGTCATGGCCGGAAAGCCTTTCAATACCGTGTATAGACAAACTATTCGTGTTTCGAAGAATTGTAAGCTTCTTCTTCGCCCAAGCCTCTTTTCCAGTTTCATAATTATGTCATACATACAACTCACGTTGATTATCTAGATCAACACTTACGAATATATTTTTCCGAATTAGCATATACGTATAGAGGACTTCTATTTCAATTGATCATTAATAACAATATGGGCTGGACGATATCAACTGAAATCTTCTATCTGTTGACTCGTTGATAGAATTTCAAATTTCATATTATTAAAGCAAACTGTAAGTGTACAGTTCTGCCACAGTTCTTCGCCAGTTAGACGCTTCGGCGGTCAAAACTGTGATTCCCGGAATAGCTAACCGGCTCACTTAAATTCGTCATAACTCTCCGAAGGGAGTTATTCTGCCGCTAAGTTATCCGGAGCGACAAGCAGGGCTATTCGGACGAGATCATTACGCGGACGCGGTTTAAACCCTAAAATTTCTCCGCCGACGCGGCCGCTTTATTACTTTGGAAGTTATTTAAAATTCAAATTTTGCCGGGGGAGGGTTTTCCGGCTGCCCACGCCCCGTCATTCCGCTCGTCCCTCCGTCCGATCCAATATTCAAGGGGCGCATTCTACTACCGCCCCCTCCCCCGACGCCTACCCCCAACCGCCGACATCCTTTAAAATTTCCGGCCATATATTTTCATTATGGCCATTCAGTATTTCGACGCTTCTCTGGACAAAGGTGGCAAAATAACTTTAAGACTCGCTCGATTACTTTCGCAGTTCACTCAACTTAGTTCAGCGCAGCAGTGCCATTATTAACCCGAATGAGAAAATCGATTTGGCAGCATCCAAAGCCTCATCAAGTTAACTTCTATTTAGCCATGGCCGTTAAATGTAAATCAATAGTGTTTAAAACTTTTTTAGGTATAAAAGACGACATAAATCCTAGTCCCTGTGATTTGTTTTACTGCTGAAAAGAAAACATCCATTTTTTGTTTGCTGTTGTTTAAAACATACTTCCGGAAAATACAAAATATGCGGGACAATAAATTACTGAAGGGAAATGAGATAACTGATTCGTTCTGACTTAATCTCTGTTATTAATAAGAGTATAATTTTACATTCGTATTTATGGCGCCTACGACCTAATCTTTATTGCCGGCGCGCTTCAGTCGGTGTACTTTACGAACCGCTTTAACTGCCATTTGGATTTGTTAACTGAAAGGTTAAAAGGACGAGATATTTCGGTTATTTGGAAAGGGATAGTGAAGGTTAATGTAAGAGAACGTCCCATATTTTTAAACGAAGACCACGCCCCGAGTCCAATACAGAATGGAAGCGGACACAACCCCATTCGGGTCACTTCCTTCCAAATATAAATCCTGGCGCTCCCTGCCGGGCGCTACATCATCCGGCGCCCTTCTCCCTCCCTTTCTCCGGCTTTCCGCCCTCCGCCAACCTTGGAGGGGTGCCACGCGCAAAAAGGGGGCCAGAAAAACAAATACACTTCCATAACTTTATGCTACGGACGTTGAATACACTGCCCGCCTATAGCCTCCAGTAGTCTGTACACCGCATCCGCTCCGACCGTACTCCTCTCGCTCCCGCGACTTGTGCTAGAGGCAGGGGGAAAATATCGTAGGATGGAGTTTCCCGGTGCATCATTTTAAGCACCGTACTGATATTACTACAGTAACAATACGGCAAAACCGGAATAATACATACCGTTAACGGTTAACATAGATATTACCAGATAATTTAAAACAACATATTTACCCAGCGTTTTGGATCAGCGGGTCTGAACAATGTTTTAGAGAACGTTTGCTGACCAATCGAGCAGACTGTACCATCCCTGGTATGCATCGGAAGAATCATCTCTAATATATTCATTTTTTACTTTATTACTCATGACAGAAAAAATCAATTATTCCTGTTACAGCAGTAATTGGTCTGAAAATATCGGCATTAATAAACACACTTTCTCACGCCCAGCCTCTCTCTTTGTCGCTCTCTCCTATTAATCCGGCAATTAATTACCGGGTGTAATAGTTCGTAGGAAGATAATTCAGTTGCCCTGGGGCCCATCCATATAATATCCCCGGGGGAATCATTTATCACTATTGGGCTAAATGGGGTTTCGGCAATGGGGAAAAAATTGCCGGAAGATCAATGTTTCATGTCCGTCGGTATACTTTTAACCCTTCCCCACTGTCCCAATTAGAGAGTAATCTCATTTATCATCGAGGAACGAACATTCTAATAAGACGGGTATATATATATATATATATATATATATATATATATATATATACATGTAACATTTTTTTCTCCCTTCGGGTCAACGATGATCCATAAATTCTTCGGGCGTCATATTTGTCTCAGGATATAACGGCCCTTCGTTATTTCTGGGTGAGGTAACTGGGTAGGCATTATTCGGAGGACTCGGGCACCAGCTACTCCATAAATCCTTCTCTGATGATTATTCAACCAATATATCTTTTGGAATGTCTATTAGATGGTGTGCGAGAGGGTGAAATACCATTCTTCTGATTTTCTGCTTCCGCTCACTGTTCTGCCCCTTTTGAGCAAGGTGCAGTGACAGTGCATACTGTGCACTGTGAGGGATGCCCCACTATACGGGTGCTCCGGGTCGGTGTAGGGCCCAGGTTTCTGCCGATATCCGAGATCGTTTGAGGCTATAAAATAGCAGAATATAATTCCCGGGTAGGGCCACTTTTTTCTTCGACGGCCCATTCTCCCGACACGATCTCACAATGGTCAGGCAATAACGTCTCGCTGGCCAGCTTTTATGCCCTGCTCCGAGGTTGACCCAACCCATTGGGTTTGGCACGATTTTATATCATGCAATTTTTTACGAGGTGCTAAAGGCCGAGAGACTGGAGGACTAGTAAATTATTGCGAGCACCCGGTAAGCCGTAGGCCGAATCTGGCGGGAAAAGAGGACTAACCCAGACTGCGTTCGGAGGGGTGTCGACCCCCGCTCTTTCAACAATGTCCGAGCAATCCTGCCACGGCGGCTAGATCGGAATTCAAGAATGAATTAAAGTCGGTTGCACAGGGCACACGACCACCGCCTGGGGTTCCCTCCTCTTCTTGTCCATTATTTATGGGAGGCGGGGACCAATTGGAAAGAAGCATTTTTTCCTCGGTGAATATTTCAAGCCTGCCGGCTTTCCGCGTAGGCTCAGTGTTTCCGACGGCCCGGCTTCAATATTGATGAGCAGTTGCCTTGTGCTGCCTCTCCACACGACAGGGCAGAGCAGCCCGAACAAATACTGTCGACTAGTTTTTCCCCGCCTAAGAGTCCGCTGGAAGGACGGTCGTAGGCATAAAAATATGAAGAATAAAAAGCGTCATGGACGTTTATATTCAAAATTGTACAGTCCTCGCCCAGAGCCATGTATATATCGTACCACTAGAGTACTAACTTTATTCAGAATTCAGACGTTTTGTGCATAACAACTATGCTTAACCAGTTCATAAAAAAGACTTAGATTACTGGAAAATAGATCAAAATTATATCGACAACATCCAAACTGCTCAGTTGACAGTATTCAGGAAAATTACCAATGCACCCTACAATGTCTCTGAAAGGAATTCTGTTTCGGAATTCTGTTCTTTTTACACCGATTCTACTCCGATATCTCATTAAATTTACTGGGAATATTTATAATTATTTTATCCGAGAAAATTTCGATCTATAAGTTAATAAATACTTATATTAAAATAAAATTAGTTACCTGTTTATAAGCATGGTGTCGACTAAAGTCTGCGTCTGTTCCTCCCTGATGCTGGCGAGGTGTCCGCCGAGTTGTGAGCACTTGTTTTCGGCGTCTTGCCAATTGGTCCTCTCTTGGTCAAAAACGGCCAGACAGAACTGACCGCTCCCTATCCACGGGTAGGAACACCCCTTCGCGATTTCGTCCACTCCGCTCGCCTCGTACCTGTCGTACCGGTAAAACACAGATACCGAATAAATCGATCAACGATATTATTCACATTCCCGATTTCTGATTTTGTTTCACCGCTGAGATAACTCGGACGGACTTACACGGAAAACATATTTGTAATTAATTCAAAACCGATATTTTCTTTACTGCTTTATTTTCTGATCTCCGCGACTATTATCGGTACTGATGTAGCGGATAGAGGTATATCTAACGCGAGTTAAACTTATTATAGAGACTACGTCTGTAGAATAATTTCTTTCAATATTATAATAATATTTAAGATATTAGGTAAATTAAATCATACCTGACGGTCAAAGATGGATAGTTTTCGGTGCCGTGGTGCCTGGCGGTGACCCTGAGAGTAACTTTGTTAAGCCTAGAGATGACGTGGACCTCTCTGACGGGGTCGCCCGGGAGGGCGCAGTGATACCAAGAGGTGGGCCCGTCCCAGAGGCGGGCCAGGAGGCCGGGGCAGGGCGGGTCTGGGTCTGCAGGGCCCACAGTGACCACCCCCAGCCTCTCGGCACCGCCCCCGCTCCCGCCTCCGCCCAGCCGCAGGTCAACCGACACCCTGTACCCGTAGGGCAGCATCACCCGGAAGTTGCAGTCGAGCTCTCCCAGCGGGCTCACGTCGAAACTGTCGTTCCTCTTGGTCAGACTCACGTTGTAGCAGTAGTCGACCGACCTGCAGGATAATATGACAGCTGTGTCAACTAATTGAAGGTGAACAGCGAAGGAGTACTATTTTCATACTATCTTTTATAAAGACTACCGGGCAGAAATCATTGATCCTAGAAACGAGATATTTCTGACACATAATGGTACAGAATTTCGAAAATAAGTGTTTCTGATAGGAGATAAAAATAAACGAGGAAAAGAGACGACATTAAATAATAGAAGTTCTTATCCCCACCTATTTGGATGAAATACCTCGCTAAAACCGCAGTTACTGACTGAAATAAATATGTGTTTAATACCTGTAGGACATGGCGAAGACGGGGGTGCCGTGGACGACTACGCTCATGGGTCTCCTCTCGGGTGGGAAGTAGAGTCTCCTGTCGGGGTCGACTATCTCCTCGAGTTTGCCGCAGAGGTGAGGCCGCCCGGGGAACTGGAGCCGCCCCAGGGGACAGGGAACGTTCAGCCGGTTCAGGTTCACCAACACGCCTGAATTCTGCGGCCCGTCGAAGTGCAGAGTGCACGGCGGGTTCAGATACCTCCAAAGGGGGTTCAGGTCCGCCGAAGACAGGTTCCCTTTCGTTGGCTTCAACCACACATCGCATTCTGAACATATATAACTGAATTAATACGTTTACAAATTTAAATAGAGGACTCCAATAACAATTTATAATAGAGTATGGAATATTTAAAATACCTGTCTAGAGGCGAGAATTTGGAATATCATCATGCTATACTATATAATATCAGACTGCCACGGAACCAAGACCCTCATGAACTACTACTACTACTTTTCTACTACTACTAAATGTAAGCATTCCACCGTAGCAAACACTCGTTTACATTTCTTGATTATTTACAGGTGGATTAAATCGTATTTAATCCCTATTTAAGGGCCATTTCATTAATTCATGAGCCCACGAAAATAATTAGACACACCATTCAGAGAATCATAACTATCACCTATCAAAGAGGAAAATTATTGAGTACAAAATTTTGGAATACTGAACAAATGAATGTTAGTTGAGGTTAAATGAGGTTAACAGTATAGTTCTGTAATAATATTACAAACAAAACATATTTAAACATGTTGAAAATATGACCCATTTTAAGCCAGAGGTTTCAGTGAACCGTACAGCAGTAGAAAATTCCGCTTTGTCGATTATATTTACTTCATCGGTTACAGCTTTCTGGGTGGCTGGATCGTCCGCGAACGGTTTTCCTTTCAGCTTCGCCATTAGTTTTGAGAATAATTTAATGAGGAGGGTATTTTTGTTTGGTGTTGGACGGGGGACTAGGGTGGTGATATTGCATTGTGATAAGAACTGATCCACATTAGCAGAAAAACATAAAAAACTATGAGTAGAATATCGCTTGGTGACATGGATTTTTTTATGAACCTCATTTTCGTTACCCACTCGTAATCGGAATTCTCCGTTCAATTTTTGCATTCATACAGTCGGACGTATAGTAACTTGATTCCTACATTATGGACAGTAGTATTGTAGCGACTGTACCCTAAAATAGTAGGAAAAATTCATAATATAATATCATATCCATTAGAAATCGACGAACTAATTTTCATTTTACAAATAACGGATGAAAATATTATTGTTTGTTCAGTGTGGGAAAGAAGAATACTCGGGAAGGAGCAAATAGAAAAAAATTGGGAGATATTTATTTAATAGGAGCCGAAAGTGTGTAATCCCTTTGTCGCGCCCTATTTCTGCTGTTTCGTCATTTGGAGCTGAGCCAATCCTACGGCCAAATGTATTTTAAATTGATGCATGATTTGTGTTACGGGTATTGCTTGGGCCGGAACGATTTAATACAAATTTTCCTAATGGCTGGAAATTTTTTTTCCGCATTAAGTAATGGTGGGGGGAAAGTTTTCCTCCTCAATTCTCCAGAGCGCGATGGCGCCGGAATTCCGAGCGATTACTCCCCGTTCTATTCTCAAAAGTGGTATCTACAAATTAGACTTAATTTAAATTTTATGCCTGAAAATAATCTACGCCAGTCTGGATCATAGCATAACCCCATAAGTTAGTTAATAAATCTGAAATTATTACTTCCTCGATTGTCTATGAATTTCTACAATCTAGCCCAGCGAAGTCAGTCTTGCAACTGATATTGACTTGTAAACTGCACCTGAAAATCGATCTCATATTTGTATTCCTGAACAGCGCGATTCCTTATTACTATGTTGAGGAGAAAAAGAGAACGAAATAATTCGGGAGATAAGACCCGTACGTCGGTGCCCTGTCTGATGGCGGAAGCCGAGTTTCGGACGCGGAGGCGTTTCCTACTCGGGGATGATGAATATTTGACCCCGATCTACTATGCAGCCTGGCCCTCGAATTTGTAATTATTCACAGGGGCGCACGAATACGTGTGAATGGAGAGCCCACCGTGAATCCTATTGTCTGCCAATTTCACCGGCGAAGCCCTCCCAAATCCAGTCCGCATTGGGTAAACTGCGGCTAGCTCTTAAATTCCGACCATTAACCATAAGAATCGGCCATTCGTTGCGTTACTGTAACAAATGACCTCAGCAATGAGTATTCGTTCATAAAAGACAACTATATTTCAAGTGAATCCAACCTTTCGGGTCGTCCGAACGAACTAAAGTTCGTTGGATGCACTTGCACCCATTAACTAGATTACTAAAAATAAACCTTTTTCAATAAATTTTGGATCAACAGAAAAACTTTTATGATCGTAAATACACAATACCAGACAGGTTTCCTGTCATATATTTGGAAGTCAGAACCTAATAGTTGTGACTCAGTTGTGTGATCAAATATAGATTTGACTGATAGGCCGACAAATTTTAAGCCGATTAACAAAATCCTTCCCAACCCAAATAAAACAAACATCCCCCAAAATCACAATAACAAGACACATATATGTACACACGATTGACAACCACCACAACAGCACAAGTGACAGTGACAGTGCAGTGGGGATGCCCAAAAAACATCCAAAGTGCCAAAGTGACTAACACCGCTACTGAAGATGGCGAGCAGCCGAAACCGGTCTAGCAAAAGACCAAACCAGCGAGAGGAGACAGAAACACAGGAAATCTACAAAATATTTTTTTCATTAAAGTTGTATTAGATGTAAAAGTAACTTTTTCAAATACGTCACTGAATGATATTATTTATTTAATATTCAGTTGTATATACACTCTAGACATGAGCTCAATTATAATATCTTTTATTTATTTATGAGTAAAGCACAGTTGCTCGTTTTTTTAGGACGTAAGGAGGGGGTGGATATGTAAATTTCAGTGCTGTATGGATTTTGAGAAGCGACTATAAAAAGTGGACGCACAAAAAGTTAGGTCAGGGACCAGACTGAGTGGAGCCATGAAAACAGGCCCAGCGGCAATAACTGTTTATTCGAACGTCTGAAAAATCGAACCCGCGCTTCAAACCGCTTTATTTCCCGCCGGGGGTGGCAACGGAATTGCTTCCCAATTGGACAAAAGAACACTTGGAAAATTCGAGACAATTTTCTCCCGCCGAATTGTCAGACGTAGGTGTGCAGCCGGAGTTTTCCCGTTATTCGGAGCCCGAGTTTTTCTTTTCTTCTGCCTTTTTTAAGTCCCGCCCAAGTACAAATCGGTGTTCCCGAAGCCCTCCCGAATTTCCGAATTCGCTCCCTATTTTCTTTGATCAGATTTCTGTTATTCTGTATTGCAGCTTTTCCGGCGAAGGGTTTTTGTTTTTCATTTCGTTAAATAGATTTTTAATGGAATTACGGGTCGGTGTAGTGTTCACTTTAATTAATATCATTAAGATATCATTAATCAAGCGTATTGTTTTCATTTTCAAATTGAATTATTAATTTAGTAACAATGTTACTTGCAGTAACATTACAGAGATGTATCTGCAGTAATGTAGCCACCATGCTTAAATGCCAGATAATCTACTGTGGGAATTACAGTGATGACGGAGAGAAGCTGAAACCGGTTTAACAGTATATAAAACATATAACCTAGTAATATCTTAAATACAAAGCATTATTTTTACGATGGAATTTATCTGTAGGATTTGTTGAGTGGTTAATAGCTACTTCATTATCCAACGATTTCTTTGTTCAATGGAGTCTAACTGAATTTGGAGCCAGATAAGGATGTTTAAGAACCGTATTCGGATTCAACTTTTTTACTATTTCACCGCTTTCCTATAAGGCGAAGGCTAAGTCTGGCAGAAGGACGAGGGAAACGAGAAACCGCTTAAGATAAATCACCGAACGGACCCGAGCTTGCCACAGGCGCCCCTAACAAATGGTTCGGTAGTAGAGATAGGAGAACCCAAATAAAATATGGACTGCGATGGTTGGGAGGTTCCTTATAAATGGCAGCAGCCTGGACGCCGTGAATTTAGACCTCTCTGACTGAGAGGTCAGATATAATTTCTATAGTCGGCCGTTCCATTCACTGCCGTATATATTTGAGTCCTCAGAATCCTTTGTGGAGTTCAAAACTTACTATAGCCAACAAATTAACAATGTACAAAGCTATATTGAAACTGAAATGGGCATACGGTATCGAACTATGGGGATCCACCAAGACATCCAACATTTGTTCCGTCGTTGGAGAATCGAGTGTGGTTTCAATTGGAAATTTGAATTGGTAGCAGGGGTTTCTAGAATTATACCCTTCACTGACATGGCTAACAGAATATTCTTTGGGCAGCCTAAATGTGTAGGTACCTTGCCATGTTGCTGACGGAATGGTGTAAAGGATGACGAATGCAAGTATGTACGCTGTGTGCCTGGCCAGTATGCAGTCATATATTGCTGTATTCTACCAATTTAAAGTTCATTGAATATTTCGATATATTCGATATATTCTCTATTATAAGCGCCGTATATAATAGTATAGTTCAGTATTATGGTTCGCTTATTACGAGTAACCCGAAAACATTCTGCCAGTATACGGTTTGTTTTGTTTGTATACAGTAAAGTTTTTGTTGGAGCTCAGATGTAAAAGGCACTGGGCTAAAGACTGAAGGCTAAACGAGTACGCGCAAAATGTTTACCGTTGGACATTACAAATTATAACCGGACTCGGCCAGAGACACATGGCTAGAGATTCGTTGAGAAATGTCTCGTGACTGGTCGGTTATTCTTCGCAGTGTGAAGGAAAAAATTAATTAAAATCACCAACTGAGGGCACATAACGGCGAAAGGGCTGAAGAAGACGGAACAATTAAGAGAGGGATCCGGCCAGCTGTACAACACTTCGCAGTTAGATTCTTGAAATTAAACACTTTTTCATCTCCTTCTCCGACTTAGCCAGTTGGTTATGAAGGAAACTCCATTTCCCGGACAGTTCTGCACAGTATGCGAAATCACTACGAGTCGTCTTTTAATCAGATATTACATTTTAGCGAATGCTGTGGTCAGTTACACACTGGTTTATATGTATCATACTTAAGTTTAACCCTACGGTATGTACATAGTACATACGGCTATCATTTAGATAAATGTCAGAATAATTTCGTAATAAATTTCGTAAAAATACATAACTTAGCAATTCTTAAATTTTAATTCTTGATTACTAGCACATGAGAAAATAAGTACTGACTATTATAATATTGGACTTTAGGATTGGAGTATTCAGAAAAAAAATACGTAAAAATAGAATGATTAATATTTTGACTGCGAAACGACACCCGTATTACTTACAGGAAATCCCTAAGTGAAATCTAATCCCGGGCTGACTTACACGCTTTGAAACTGTGTTTGTTGAGTCCGACAACGCTCTAATTACATAGGATAGTAAATGAAAAGGGAGGCGGACCGAGGTGTGACGTGCCCGGTGCGGTTTTTAATTAAAAATTCTAATACAACTCCCGGCTCATTTATTTTTTGCCGTTTTAACGTTTCAACAAGCGTGGGCTGAAAATAACGCGGAGGAGGAAAGTACAGACACAGGTACACAGGAGCAGCTTCCCTCCGGATAAACTAATTGATTAGCCCCCATCGAGAGCTACTCCGCCTAACACCATTAGGACCCACCACCGTGACTGAGTGTTTTCTCCTGACACCGTCTTCCCCTTCCCTATTAGGGTCTCATTCACGCTCTCCCCCCTCTTTCCAATGCACACGGGCCTGTACATCGAAACCGGATAACACCATGAATTTAATGGGTTTCAGTAGGCGGGAAATATGTCGAAGAGTTCACGAAAACCATGCTTAAATGCTTATTTGGAAATATAACGCATCGTATTATGAACGTAAAGTAGACTTGTTAAAGTACGTATTAAATACGCCGTGAAAAACGTCATTACATTACAAAAGTCATAACTGTAATAATTGAATTTCTGTTGAGGATTGCCAATAAGGAGTGTACTGATAGCCGTATAATTGACAGTCGATGCTGTCGGGGGAAAAGTTCAAGGAAATAATGACATATTACAGCCGCAACCGATGGCTCTAATTGATTGGGCGGCCGATCGATCGCACTGTTCCTCTCGGCAGTTTAGTAATTCAGCTTTTCCGCCGTAGACCGTAAAAAAGTGAATGTTTATGTTGGCTGATGATAAAAGGTAACGCAAATTTAGTGGGGGTGGGGGGGGGGGTTTAGGCCCGCTGTCGGAAACAATTCAGACCAGGTATTCGGGCAGCTGTGGAAAATGCGATCATAAAGGCGGCATTAAATCGAATATTCACGGCCGGTTTTTTTTACCGTCTCTTTATTCGGTTTTATCATTCGCATTCGTGCTCGCATTTATCATTCTGTACTCGGTATTATTCTCATCCTTATTGCCACTCTCAACCTGTTAATTTCTATTTCATCATAGTTTTCCTTTATTTAACTCTATTAACAAACTGAAGCACTTTAGAACAGTGAACATGTATTCCAGACTAACTTAAGAAATTTTTGCCCTCATTAAAGTGATAACATTTCGATTCAACAAAAATGCCGTTGAAAATGAAACCGGGTCAATAATGAACACCGTTCGTAATTATAAGTAATGTCCGGCCCTCCGCTGCCAGTTTCACTTTATCTCTGTTCCCCCCACGACTTCAACCACACAACGTTGCATGGAAAGTGCTGAAAATTTTACAGTCCATTCGAGTCCTTTTGGATTCGACCGACTCCTCGCCCGGGGACTCCGCGCGCTAGAGTTCCGGTATTAATTCCCCCCATGGAGTTTACGGAAAAGGAATGTTTTTAGTGGGAAAAGGAAATATTGTAAATAATGAAGGAGGTCTCCAGGGTGGCTGTAATACATGATCAAAAGGAGGCTACACGAGTGCAGTTATTATGCATTTTATAGTGTCTCTTTAATAGTCGCCAGCTCTACGGGATTCTTTTAATAATGTAATTTTGTTATAAATCCTGCACGCACAGCACCCGTGAAATAGCTAATGTCTGATTTGATCCCATGGGTTGTCCATCGTTAACAAATAAAAATCCCTTCCATTTTTCTCTATGATCGAGTGCTATTTATAATTCTGTTTTGTCATATATTCATGCTGGTTAACTGAGTACAATATTTGAAACTATTATAGATAATCTTATACTGCAGGTGGTACATGTCCCCCCCCCTCTCGCGGCACTAGACTTGCGTGTGTGTGATGGTCCCAAATAATCGAGTCCAGGAGTTAATATAATCCACTTTGAATGTTTGTAGGGCCTCTGATTGGTAGCTAATCCATAGGCCCGAATTTAATATCAGTACCCCGATTACCGATTCTCTGTTTCTGTTCCATCCAAAGCAAGGTGTATCGTTACTACACCTTTCCAGATTATCTAGATTTTTAACTATCGTTATTTTACTATTACGGCGTTCATAATATACAAACTTATTCGTACGTTACACACTTTAGTCCATTCACATTCTGAAAAAGGGAATATCGATCATTAAAAAACCGGCAAGACTAGAAAGGTAAAAATACATCCGCCACAACTCATGAGAACCAATTGAGAAAAAATCCAACAGTAAGAACACATCAATACAAAAAAGCAGCCCGGAAGCTCATCTCGTACTATACAGTATCGTCTGGCTCAAAGGGCATTTCTAAGAGAAAAATTAAAACATCATAAGATATAAAAAAGGGAAAGAAATAAAAAGGACAAACGTAATCCTCTTTTGTTAACGGGATACGCGTTTTACAGGGGACCGGACATTGACAATAAAAACCCGTTCTCTGATGAGATCTGATCTCTTTATGTTGTGGGGGTGAGGGAAGCTTTGTTTTACGCTTTGGGCGGGCAAACAGTGGCAGGGGGTTTGGGCCCATTACGGGCTACAATGCCGCCCCCTCTACCGACCCCATCACCTGGTATTAGATAGGCGCGGTGCCACGTCCTGCTGGGAGCGGGCCCACCTGAAATAAAATTAGTTTCCCACCGCCGACATTCAAAACGGCCCCAACGGCTAAAAGGGCCACTTTGGGCCCGCTACAAATTAGCCAGGGCATCGAACCCATCCAGCCAAACAGGCTGCTCACCGTCTGCACTTTTCCTAAGGTTCTTGTTTTTATACTGAAACTTCGGGAGAGTGCGAATGAACCCCACACAGTTCGGCTGTATTATACATGATCAGTTTATACCATCTCGTTATTCATGTCTGGTGGAACAGAAATGTATCTCTCCAGTTGCCCTTTTCTGGAGCCTAGCCTCAATGCAGTTCTTCTGGACCTGTTTCAGAAGGATTTAATTGAGATGGATTAAAATTCTGAATTTTCCAGGATTCTGAATCGAAGACTGATTTTTCCAGGCCCTCTAGGAGCACCCCAGAATAAATAAATAATTGTCTACCCGGCCTATAAAATTATACCTTGTATCGAAGCTCTCCACTCTAAGAGCGGATAGAGAAAGACACTTATAAATTGCTTGTCGTAACTATGCACTACTTACATCTGAGCTCAGCAGTTTACTATCCCTAAAACTTCAAGTATGTGCTATGCTTTGGAGTTTATGTCAAGCTGGCTAAGCTGGGCGACACATTTCCACTTTTCGCAACACACACAGGAAAGTTGTTATACTCGGTCCAGCGTGCAATTAAACGGGCGAATTTAACACTGGGAAAATGTATTCCCTTAAAGGAAATATTTCATTTAGTTTGAATTTATTTTGGCTCTCTTCACTATATGAGATAATAGCGACGAAACCTTTTTTTTCAATTATAAACTAATTTCCACTGCTTGGGAATACCTGCTATGTCCAATTTTTAATGGAGAGCATAAGACCGGACAAATATTTATAGTAGGGCAAGTGTGAGGCCCCTCCTCCCATTGGAAGGGGGAGCTTCCGGCGCTGCCAATCACAATTCCTGGAAGGGACCTCTAATGGATTTGGGAAATTATTTCAGTCCGCCCTCCGAAAATACATTTCTTGTCTTCTCCGGTCGACTTCGTTCGCGCCAATTTGGTCGGGCCCAAAGTGGGTCGAGGCCGGATCGATGAATTCTGGCCGCCAGGAGAGAGATGATCGATATTTGTGAAACGGCTGTGGCATTATTAAATTGCCCCGGTGGAGAAGAGCACGGAGTTTCTTTTTGTCCGCCAGATAATATTGTTACAAAAACGAAACAATTTCTGCACCTAGTACCTTAGGACACTTTTAATGGAATCTATATTCATTAAAGTGAATACGAAGTCAAACTAAATGAAACAAAAGGAATATGGAAAAAGGAAAATGGAAATTCCTTATTCCGGCCCGTTATCGAACCTTCATTGTCCAAGGGCGGCAAAGAGGGAGTTAATGCCCGCATTGTACATTTTAAATGCTCTCTCAATATCACAAAATATGGTTGAGGGATATTAAGCTCCTATTCTAAATCGGGTTCACGCCACTATCTGTTGTACTCGATTATTATCACGTGCGAGGTAATAAGTGAAAGTATTGTACTCAACTAAATTGTATCGGATTGCACAAACAAAAATTTGTATTATCCTGGTCGATTAAAATCTCACTACATTACGGTGGCGTGAAGCAGGAATCAGTTGGCCCAGTTAACGAGGAAACATGCGAGAGAATGGGAACAATGCTATGTGGCGAAACTCGCAATCTTTTTTTGCGTGATGTTTATATTGTAAACCAAGGAGATTTGTTACAGTCAGGTAATTACTATACTTTAAAAAAAGGAGCATTGCCCTGTCGATTATGTTAGGAGGCACTGACCTCGTGTTATATTTACACGGCGTTCGAACTCGTTGGCGGGATGGAAACATTATTAAAAAAGGGGTTTCCAATTATGGTTTAAATGGTAGGGAACAGGGCGTGAGGGGTCAACGCGCGGCCGCTTACCTTATTCAGCGGGACCAGATAATCGGCGCTCGAGAAGTCGATATATCGACCTCAGGCCTTATGTGATAACAAACGACCGTCTCCTGGAAAACTACTGCCCGCGAGGAGAAGGACAATGCCTCAATTAAACGTGGGTGGAGGAACGAGATAGAGACATATATTGCCAGAGGGCAAAGGTCACCTCTCCTCTAGAAAGGGTCCAGTCTCTCAGCGTAACCCTTGACATTTCGCCCCCTCGGGGTACTAGGTTTTTCCTCTGATAACTGCCGACATCAAAAGGAGAAACAGCTTACTCTACTGGAGTCTGTGCCGAAAACTTGGAGATTAACTGTGGAGCCGAAGTTAAGCCCTCACAGGACGATGCCCTCTGGGAAAGGAGTTCGAAGAGAAATAAACGGAGAATTATTTGCACAAATTTTATATACAATCGCAATATTTCAGTTATCGATTATTAATTAACACAGATAACTTGTTGTCACACGAGGTTCATAGGCGCACTATCATTTATTTTAAACTGAAGTATTAATGGCTCTCAAAATAATTCCAGTGCTGAAACCAAATTTATTGAAACATCAAACCATATTTCGATAAACCATATTCTTATAAAGGCTTTTCGTTGCCAGTTATAAATAAAAGAAGTTTTAAGAATGAGTGTTAGTGTGATTTCTTCTTTTTGAGATGCATCTGATGAAAAACACAGACAGGAGAGTTGGCGTAACACTGTGGTTGGCAGAAAATCGTGATTTTATTTTTACTGCCAACAAACAACAGAAGAAAATGGCGTTACAATTTTTCTGTCTTAATGGGTCAACATATTTTTCTATGGAATAATATCTTTCACTTCTTGCGGAACTTTAAGAACACATACAACTTTATTGGTTCTAGAACGATAGCAATTCCACATTTAATTTCTGACGTTAGGAAAGTTGTGAAATATTGTTTATGAAACTTATTTCCTTTACTTTAGGTTCTATTGAAATGTCGACAGAAGAAATACGGCACTATTAATTGAAATTTTATAATTTATCAGGTTAATCTAATTATAAATATCATTAAGATTATACGCTTATTGGTCGCTTGATAATGGAAGGCTGTTTGAAATGGAATATAACAATAGCGTATTCCTAAATACGAATTCAAAGGTCGTCCGACATTCCAACCTAACCTCTGACATTTGGTGTCTCTGTGCCTCTCCCAGAATAAATTTAACCCGGAGAAAATTCAGATTTCTGTAATGTTAAACAGGCGCTTTAACTATTTTAAAAATGCATGTCGAATTTATTACACCCGAATTCCGTATTTTGCACGCCTACAGTTTATGTTTTGTTACCTAACCTTGTTTCTTTTTTTCATTTATTGTACAATCCAACCTTCATTGTTATAAACACAACCATGCGCAATATTATATATTTCGCTTGTTTTTCTTGATAAAGAAGCCACCCGGCGATGGCACTTTTGACAGAAGGTATTGACGAAATCAATGAAACCCTACCGGTTTCTAATTGAGTCCTTATTTAATGCCTTTGTGGTAGCTGTGGGGAGGGTTCCGATACGAAGCGGGCGGCCGTAATACCCCTCCACCGGCGGTCCGTTCGGGCCCGAGCTAAATTATTGCGAATTCCTGCCCGTAACTCTCCATACCCGGGAAATTCTAAAATAAATAAGAGGAAATCCGATGCGGTCGAGTCAGGCCGGATTTATGTCCTTGTGGTTTTCCCGGTACCGATTCTAATTTGAAAACGTTCCACCGCTTTCGAGCAAATGTCCTATAAGCTCATTATACGCAACTGAATCCCCCCTTTAATTTTATGGCCCGATATTAACGTTGGCAGGTGCTAGTACGACTTTCAATTTTTTATTTTATCTGAGGCCAACTCGGGTTCACCTTCTCACCATTTGGTGAGAGGAAGCCTTTTTCAGCCGCATCTACCGGTCTGTTAAAACTCTCTAATATTACGGCATATATAATTTATACCTTTTTGTTATTATTAATAGCAGAAGTGAGCTATTTTTCATAAAATGTCGGAAGGACTTTGTCTTCGCGGAAACAAAAAATGAATCCGCTTCGGTACATATGAACCAGAGGGTTATTCATTTACGGGTCTACTAGAGCTGGTGTGTTCTTTTCGGAAACTGCCTAATCCTGGTTCCAATAATGCCGAAAAATAGAGCCGCCTCTTTATTCGGAGCGGCTGTCTACAAAAGCCCGTTTTAACTGAAATATAAAGCGCCCCGCCCAAATGGGTTTGTTTCAATGGAGGGGGCGGCCGCGAGGCAACCCGACGCAGCTGAATTATCCACTGGGCGGTCTACACAAAAATAAATAGGGGCGGATTTATCCCATCGACCCCGTCCCAAGGGATAGAGGTTTCTCCCACCACCAGTAGATAACGCGGACAACTCCATGCAGCGGGACAGGGTTCACTGATGCCAACCAGCCGAGAGAATGAACTAAAAAATTATCCTTTCGGATAATACAATTGCGTGGTCCGGAGTTAACAACAGACAACATTTACCTGGGACCAGGTGTAGTATAGAGAAGGTCTCGAGGACGATGGTCGACTCCAGAAGGCGGTACCGGATCCTGAAACACCAGAGAGAATTATCAAAAAACTGCGTGAGTGTCTTGGTTTTTATAAATTACACTGGATTAAATACCAAATGGACATTATTTTGACAATGTATATTAGACTACTACCTATTTTCATGCAGATATTAATCTTTAGTTTGTTAACAATGAACTTTCTAAATAAATAGGAATATCAGGACGATACGGTCCTATCCCACGATACGGTCCATGTATCACTACATTTAATTCAAAAATATTTATTAGTGGAATGCGAAGGAGATTCGGAGTTAATTTATTGATACTGAAATATTGTATTGAATAGCATCCTTTAGGAAGGACACTTTCAATGGACAGACAGGATTCAGGAAACTGAGATTAGGCTTAGAGACATTAGGCAGTTCCTTGTCCCTTCTCATTGTATACGAATCCTGCCCTCAGAAATATAACTCATCGCAGCAATTTTCCTGTCTCAGGCTAAATATTCCTATGTCTCCAGTTAATCCATATGGAATTATTGAATGATCAGTAGAAATAATTTAATATAACAATATAGCACAAAGAAAATCGTTTAATTCTATTATCGTTTCGGTGCTACTGTGTATGCTTCTAAGGTTAGTATTAAAAGTAATTTCCATTTGAAGTTTTGCCTATTGAAATATATTTTTATACAATGTTTATGGAATTGACTGGAATATTGTTTAAGCCCCGAGGGGGGAGGACGCAGAAAACACCTGGAATTTCTGTCAGAGTGAATGAAGTTGTTGTGGATATCCGATAATTAATGTAAAAGTTTCAAAATAAGCTGCTCGAATATCAATAAAATATGGAGACCTGATGGTATGAAAACAGTAAGTGGTACTTAAATGATTCAGACGTTTCGGGATACTACCCTCATTCTCATAGAATGTTCTGCAACGGATAGAAAGCAGAATATCTATCTTCTAAACGCCGAAGTAAAAAGTTTGAACCCACCGCTAGTTTCGGCGGAGCAAATAGGGAATTTGGTGGAAATAAGCTCGGCTTCCGACGGTGAATTACAGGAAGGAAACGGGCTCTGAATAAAACGTCTTGGGTATGTGGGCGGGGGTGAGAGCGGCGTCTAGGGTCGCCGGGGCGAGCGGGACAATAGCCGGGGGAATAGACTGGCCAGGGCCCATTGTCAGCGGACCCGGCTCCAGGTTTACTGAAATAGACCCGCGAACACCGAGGGGCTCCCCGCCGAGCAAACAACCCGACGAGAATGGACACACCACCTCGGAGACAGCTTGAAAAACCGCCTCCATCCTCAATAGTTTGATGAACGACCCAGCGGATATGGAACCGTTTCGAATTCGGGGTAGAAATGATTCAGATCAATACTCAATTTCAAAATCCGTTTGTAATTCAGTCATTCCAAGACCAATTTGACTTCTATAAAATGGAATTTATTTACCCGAGAGAATGAACTAAATAAAACAAATTTGTAATTCCGTCGGAGTGATTGAGTTTTCGCAAATGGTGAGTGAGTACTTTGTTAATACTGAAACACACGATTATTAGATAGATAATTGTTTGGAGGTCCGTCGAGATTATAACATCACTACTCTTGTGATTTTTCCTATTTGGTCATCAGATAGAAGATATAGGCTTCTCTCCACCGTCAAGCAGCAGCCCATCTTGTCTTCCAGCAAAAGAATTGAGACGAAGGTTTCTTGTCCCTTTCTAGTATTGCATAATCTCATATGAACTTATAGCTATGTGCTTGTAAATATTCCGGAAGCAGAGGGAGATACAAATGTTTTACTTGCAAGCATTTGACTATGGGTACCCTTTGATTTCAAACAATTTAACCACTATTTTAAATTTATATAATGTAAAATTTTGTCTCTAAAATTCCAGCCAAGAATGAAATTAATTCTCGAGGACTCGTCGTCGAAACCCTCAAATTTAAATTAGGACGGTCGGAGCGCGCGGACGCTTCATTTTCTTATTATTTAGGCCAGGAGGGTCTGGTTGAAATTACATCAGTATTCAGCGCTACAGTCTCTCCCAGTTCATTTCTCCTTTTTCCTCTCTGTCTCTAGTTTGCCGGGTAACGTCACCTTCTGCAATAGACGGTGGGAAAGGGAAACCCTCTTATTAGTAGGAAAGTGCACGCGTGGAGTTTGCCGAGAACTTAAACCCGAATTGGACGAGCTACCACCATTCCGTCAGTAAATTATTCTAGCGCCTATTCTGTTTAGTTTTACCTTAGTTTTAAGTAGGAGACAGACATACAATATGACAGTAGCAGTGAAGTGACAGTGTAGTGAGGATGCTTCTTCGTCAACCGACGTTGTTCTAGAGTTGAGATATCCTTACATTAAATTCAAATGGCCATAATGAGTCAGCGTTTTATATCCAACGGTAGGGAAGGAATGGCCTTAACCAATGAACTCTCATTCTATTTTCCCATTAATTCTCCTAATGATAGGTTAGAATTAGTACAACTGCTCTGAAAAGTGGGTTATACAAGATTAAGCGTTGTTATATTGTTAGGAAACAATTTATTGTGATTCTTCGATGCATTGAAAATTCTTTAGAATAAAACCCACAGGTTCACAGGGCCGTCCGTATCGAGGCCGTGTATGAAGAGAGTGTGTGTCGGTGGCATGATTCCTCGGTCCATTGTTTGGAATAAATATTCATCCTGGCGGGGCAGGCCGCTTATTCGGGCGGCTGTATAATTCAGTAGGGCCGGCCGTCTCGGAGGTGAAAAATTATCCGCCAACAATTCCAGCCTGGTCCCAGAACGGGACCGACCACCCGGGGGACTCGCTGCGCTCACCGCTCTCACCAAATACGAAAACGCTAATTAATAATAAATATCTGCCCCTGATACATCACTATAGTCTACACCCAAAAATAGCTCCCTACACCGCAGCCAACTCTATTTATTTGTTACCGGGCACATCAAATGTTTCCCCTGGTGTTCACACAACAATGTACTTTAAAAAGCACAAAGGTACGAATATATTCTATTATTACAAGAACGAGCCCACGATGAAGGGGAAAGGAACTAGTTCAAGACTTAAATTTAATGAACCAATCATCAGGCGGTTTCACGGCAACAACTACACCAACCAGAACTAAAAAAAAACTATCTAGGAATTGTCTCTTCTTGGACTTCGGTCCTGAAAGGAATGCAGATTAAACCGGTCTCTGAGTCGTTAATGTAGGTCAATAAATTTCTAGACAAAAAAATAAACGACACTTCGCCTGCCTCTAAGTTGCGGCAGTCGTCGAAATTGCAGGGTAATACGAAGACTTTCGGAGTCGGCGAAATTTCAAATAAAGATTTATTTGTGGCCTTAAACGAATTTAACTGTTCTTGAATTGAACTTTGTGCGTTCGGACAGAGTTAATAAACTTCCGCCTGGCTGGGTAACAATGTGCTTCTGCCACATTTATTTATACAATACCGTAGCAGGAGAGTGAGTTTTTCTTGGCTCGATTCTGTAGAATATACTGTGATTATTTAAAGTACTTGTTTTCACCAAGACACAATTAGATAGTGAACTAACAAATATTCTGAAACACATCATAATCCTTTATTAAATATGAGTCTATATCCCATATGTCTATGGACATATTGTTTTGTTATTTATTTTAGACTCCAACCTAGAGTACCGTCTCGGGCGAAGTCGCAATGGAAGGAAGAGAATGAATGGTGGAAAGAGTGGGGTATTCGAGAATACCAACTTCTACCACTTAGCGAGTGGGCAACATCTTCCCACTCTCAAGATTCACACATTTCATCACATTATTTACTCGCTTTTATTACTATTCAAGTACGATGCGAGAATTCGAAACATCCATCCCTCTGCTTGGCCAAAGGACTAGTATTTTCTTACTCCACTGGTCTTCAGCTGGACCCATTCTGATTTACTGTCTGTCCATCCGTGTTTCTTTGTCTGTCAGCACTTTGACGAATTAGTTCGGTCCGAGGCCGCTAGATGAACCGCGCTCCACCGATAAAGCACCAATTTAGTCCCACTGCGGCTAGATGGTGTGCGGAAATTTGATGCTCAATTTTTGAGTACTGAAAATGCGGTTTTCATATCCCATTTTTCGAATAGGACTCTAAAATTGTCCCGATTTTTCTGAGAAAGGTTTTTTATTGAGGTCTGCTCAATTTGAGACGCAAACGAACACATTTCAGAGCCCATACCCGTGTCGTTCACACCAAAAGGGAGCTGAAAGCTCCCTGGCTATCCTGCTCGTGGAATGAGCAGGCAAACTACAGCCAGTAATGATACAACAATGTCTTGGCTCATAATATGTATGATGAATAATGTATACTTAATTAAATTACCATTATGAACGCTCCGATATGGATACATTTCTTAATACCACAATTTCGTCTACATATTAATTCGCATTTGCACTTAGGCGGCGTGCCGCTTGCCGAGTTTTAACAGAATGTCTGTCGGTTGCCTCCCACAATTATTCGGCCATTTCGTTCTGCCAACAACAGCACTGGCCTTGATTTACAAAGGAAATTACAATCAATTTGAGATAGGCCAGAAGTAATCCTCTAGCGACGCTAATTGTGTAGAGGGCCGCGTCAGTAATACGCACTAATTATACGAGGTTAATTAGCCTGAGGACCCGTGGTTTAATACCGGCCATAAAGCTCAGTCGGCTCATCACAAATTCAGCGTTCAGAGCCGCTTCGAAATGCGACATCGCTCGGATTAAATGACAGATAAATGCTAGAAAACGGATGAACGAAATAGCACTGAAGTCATCATCATGGTATTTATTGAAAGCCCATCCATATGTAAACCTGTATTTATTTACGTTTAAAACGGCCACAGCAGATTTTAAAAATCACCATGCCTTAAGAAACAGCAGCGGGGAGTATCCTCGCGTATAGTCAAGTAAAATGACTTGGAAATGTTTCACACAACTTGCACGCTCGGCGAATCGATTGTGCAAACAGAATTGCTGAGTTCGAACATTCAGCGTAAATATGGTCCAACACTGGTAGCCGTGGGATCCTTCCCACCTGGCCGGGTTTACGCCCATTTCAGGCGCTCTATACCAATGAAAAATGACTCAGGTTAAATAAATTGTCGGATGGACTCTACATGAAGCAATGTCCTTCCCACACACGGCATTAGTGATTATTTTAAATGCTTCAATTTCCTTAAATATAACCGTACTCCTTTTGTTTTTTGCAAGAGGCTGGCACGCGGGACGCCAAAGTGCAGAAACGAGTCCTTTTAATATTACACGGACATTCTTTATCTCTTGTATGTATTGTATTTTGGAATTT
Source organism: Lethocerus indicus (assembly GCA_019843655.1). Lineage (NCBI taxonomy): Eukaryota > Metazoa > Arthropoda > Insecta > Hemiptera > Belostomatidae > Lethocerus > Lethocerus indicus. Next base: position 16,385,457 of record JACDQD010000005.1, on the reverse strand, counting down.
TTCTTAAAGCTTTTCGAGTCAAAAAAAATTTGAACAGCATATGGCAAATTGAAAAAAGAAACTATAACTGTAAATTCAGAATAATATGATGATTGGTAAAATAATAGATATTAATCATTTTCCAGGTTATTTCCTTGTACATAGTAATATTTTCTAAAAGTACGTGTAAAATCTTTTCACCTCGTAAAAATTGCTTGTTCCGCGTAGGACAAAAAGAAATTGCTTCAAGGGAAAGATTACAAGGCGCTCAGTATGCGGGATCAAGGAGATCGGATAGTTCAAGTAGAGTCTGATGGGATTTTGTTAGATAATATAAATCTCTGTAATCTTACTTCTCAAGGCGTTGGCAATTGAGGCTCCATTGCCAAGCCTTGCTTCGGTGATTTTGTTTCTGTTTGATTTTGCCTGCCTGGCGCGGCGGGGACCAAAACGATAGCTTAGCTTTGTTATTATATAAAAAGGAAGATTCCCTGGATAAATGGGCGCTCAAAGGGGTAGAATATGGGTAGATTGATTGGTTCATTCTTGATTTATTTTTAAGAATCGTTTACCGTGCTGGAGAGCGATAAATCATCCTTCTGCATTTGAAGGTGCGCATATTTAGGTTTGCTCAAAGCAACCTGAGAAAACTCTAACCGGTCCTTAAGCCTCTTCTTTCTGCATAAATTCACTGAGTGATATCTATCGTGGACACCCATAAAATTGCCGTTAGCGTCCCTAAACTTAGTTTAACTCGATCTTTCAGTACTTTCTTAAACTAGGTTAACATATTCAGCATTTTGCTTCCTCTGTTGACAAGCGAAAGGTACACTGTCGTTTATCAATGATAAGCGATAGGGTTGCCTTATCTCACCAGTTACATCCTAATTTAGTGTATGTTCAGTGCCTAGTACTCCACCACTACAGGAGGTTTTGTTGCACTTCAGGACCTTGTTAGGACCACTATTTTTGAAACACAATAATTTCGCAAACGCATTTTAAATATTATTTACGATAATTCAAAAGCGTTGAAGATATTTTTCACAGTATGTACTATACTATACAATACGGCAAATTTTCTTATAATTTCTCATTAAGGGATAGTTTTAAGCGGTGTAACACCTATCATGATTTTTCTGCTCGGTAACTCTTCTCTAATAACGGATTAGCGTGGAAACAGCACGCGAGATAGGAGTTTCACCCAACGTACGAATTTGCTTGTAGTCCAATTTCTGTAGTCAGAGTTGTTAGACTCACTCCAGTCCCGCCGCTTTGTTCTGAGTGATTCGACATCACTACTTCCGCATTTGATGTTAATTGGGCTCTGTAAGGCGTATCGACTTTTATGATTGGAAGCAAGCGAAATTAGATTCTCATCCATCCGAGCGGGTAGCGGCTCATTGAAACGGCGGCTATCGGCTGACTTGATTAATGACGCCTCGACTTAGCCAGTGAATCAAATTCACTCCAAACAGAACACAAAGGTCCCGAATCAACCTCTAAAACCTGCTGGCGTCATCCAATTTCTATATTTCAGACAACCTAAGAAAGTTAATAATTCCTTTCGCTCCGTGAAGCGGCTTCAAATAGCGAATGGTTATTAGAGACTAAAATACACAGATCGACTAGATCTTAAAATTGTCTCTTTAATAATGGACGAAGTTATGTAAGATCGACTCTAACAGCAAAAAGTAAAAAACGGCCTCAGAACATGAACTTCTATTAAAGTTCGAAAACTGTCCCTAATCACGCGCAGCACTGAGCTAGAGGAAATATGAGGAAACGCCTAACGTCTGCTGTCGTTGTAATATTTCCTATTATAAATTTTCAGGATCTATGAGTCATGTCTCCGCAAATATCTAGAATAATTTATTCTTCTATGTTGTTAAATGTCGCATATTAACAAACACGAATTTGTAGAAAAGTAAAACTGGGGAAAGAAGAAATATTTCAGTAACGTTTTCAAGAGAGTTTTCCTTCTAACAGCGTCTCGAAAGTCTCTAGAAAGAATTCCCTTTGTACCCGGCTCTCTTTTGAAGTAACGAGGCATTATTAAATTTTAATACTGGAAATGTTTTTTAAGATTAAATCTCCAATACGAGTACAGAAAAAAATCAATTCCGAGAGTAATAAAGGATCAGAGCGTCGAGTATGGGGCTCGGTTGGCGTGTGGAACCGGTCGCTCACGCCAATATTTTTCGGGGAGATTCAGAAATAAAATAATTTACTGACCGCGTAACCGCGCTTAATGGCGCCAGGAAACGGTAGGGCGTGTTCGTGTCGTCTCGCTTGGGCAAGAAAGTCTTTCCCGCACGCGTGGACAGTAAAAAACTACGAGGTAATGGCCCAAGAGTTTATGTAGAAGCATTCATTGCTCCGTTCCCGAACCCCAAGCGGAATCGAATTCGACCGACCGCTCGTAAAAACTTTACGCTCTCAAAGTTCAAGAAGAAAGGGAAGCCAACAGTGAGTACTCTGCCGGTATTATGTCGTTAAATATGAACGTTTGCGCTGAAATATATTTAAGAAAGTGCAGTTTTATAACCCGGCAGTATATTGGCCGCAGAAACGACGCCCAGGGACATGTGAGAGGAAGATGGTTGTACAGGTGAGGAGCCTTTTATGCGGGCGCACTTATTTTTCATCAGTGTCCAAGCGCAGATAAAGAAAATACGATGCACGTAACGCAAGCCTGATGCTTCAGAAAACATTTTAGAGGTACCGCAATGGACCTGATTTAAATTAATCCTGATTTAAAATACAAAATTGTAGCGTAGGATCCAATCGTCGTTGTCAGACAACCTTTAATTACAAGTCCTGCAGTTTTAATAACAAGTCGGATTAATATAAAAATAATGAATGACAATTTGCTACTTTAAATTAAATCTCTCATGAATATACTAGACTAAAAAGTACCATCCAATTTTACTAAATAAATAACTAATTACTTCCGAAAGTATGAAAATAGTTAATATTTCACCCGAATTTGAATTCTGAGTAACGCACCCGTTTATTTAGATAACCAGACAAGGAAAACGTCGGTTTGAGCTGTCAAACTCTGCTATGTTGGACGGAAAGTGATATTTAATTTGAAATTGAACTGAACGACTTGAAAAGCGGGTACGGGTCAACGAGCGTTCTGGGACCCGACTTTCCTCCCGCCCACATTCAATATTAAAATCTAATTTGCAGTATTCACCATCGGTTTATGGATGAAGTGTACACGGCTGTAATTTTATAATGGCTTCATAAAGCTTTATGGACGGCCCCAGCCGGCTACGGACAAATTATATGTATTGACTTCATCCCCATTTATTTGTTTCAGTTTACGCGAACGCTTACCGATATCAACGTGACGAATCTAAATTTTCAAAATATCTCCTCCGAATTTACATTAAATTTTTGTTTTTCTTTTTAACTTTTTTTCATTGCACAATCAACAATTAGTACATGTTATAAGTGGGATGGATTTGTTTATTGTCCCGACATGGTTCACATGATGAGTTCCTCCATGGTTCCTCATCGAGTCACGATCTCGAGGGTGGTTCCAGGGAGGAAAAAGCGTAATTGGCCGTAAATACCTAGTGTTTTTGGCCGAAGAGGTGAAGGATGGGGTAGCAGGAGGACGCCCCCTACTCCTTTGTGCTACCCCTCTCAAAGTTAACTGGGACCTCTTTGCCCGATCAAACAATGACCCAACTCTGTTTGAAGGCCGGAAAAACGTCCGTTATTGTTTCACCCGGACGTTCCGCAGTCGGCACCCCAATCCTCCCCCGAATTCCTTTTAATTCCTGGAGGCAACTGAAAGGCACTCCCTCCTCCACCACCCACGGCCTAAATTATAAATGGATCTCCCGGATTTCTGAAGACAATCGGCCGTGAGACGCCACCCTCCATTTTTTTTGAAAGGAATAAGAATAAACCGTTCTTTCATTCTTGGACAGATCTACCGAGTCTGCCTTCACCTTCAAAGGGGTTGTTAACTCTGGGGACAGGAGAGGGATAAAAGGCTCCGTCTGATTTTATTATATTTCGGAATCAAAAAGGTTTTCCTATCTCCGATAACGTTTACCTTTATTAATTCCGAAAAAGCATCGTAAGTAAATAATAGCCGCTTCATTTATTCCACCTAAATGAGCCCGTGCTTGGAACCTTTCTTTTCGAGATGAGGACTTATTATGCATAATATTCTGAATGCATTAAGAGATACTTAACTTTCCTCAAATAAATCAACCCTGTCCCTGATAAGCAACAGCGAGATAATAAAGTAAGTGATTTCTGTATCTTTGAGAAAATTCAAAACACAATCGGGGTAATAAGGTGCCATCTTATTACTTTTAAGATTAATAGAAATGTATGTTTTAAAGATGTTTTAAACGCTATATATCTCATTTCTGACATACATGTTAAATTTCTCCAGATGGCGTCTAATTTTCTTTTCCATCAGTTCATTTGGCAGCGGTATTATGTTTTGAACGTTTCTCATTCAGAGTGGCACGCTAACATTCAAATTAGATTTCGCCAGAGTATTACACCGTCATGTGAGATCGTACTGCGGACCCCCTTCAAGGAATATTCCCTTACCACCTGGCAATGAAGTTCGATACCCCGAAATAAGTTATACCGAAGGCGGGGAGGAAATAACTTAATATTCAATAGAAAGCTCCTTTTAACATTACAAAATTGAATTCCGCTTTCGAGGGAATTACGCCGCAATAAAGGGATATTGGAATTTAGGAGAAGGTGGTTTTGGCGATACCGAGCTCGGGTATTTGACAATTAAATACAGAGTAGGCAGTTAACGTCGAAGTGTATATTGCATGAATTCAGGATGACTGATAGTGAATTTGATTATTATAATAATTTGTAATATAATTTAATGTCATAGATAGATTTAAACAGCGAAAAGTTTAGATTATGAAACACTCAGCAAACTCACGGGCTACCTGTCCCATTTGCATTGAAGCGATAAATGTTGGTATTATAATACCAATATATATTACCCAATCTTCTGCTCAACATACCTGGTGTTAGTGTCCGCATTTTTAAGGGCAATAACATCAATTAATACAATAATATTATTGCATCGGTATTTCTTCATTTACAAATCCCTTTAGGGATACTTATGGTACTATTTAAATCATAGCTTGCTTCTTACGTAGTGCACTAACCAGTTCACAGGCATCATTTATTATTGTTAAAGGGGTGTCAAACTAGCCTATTACACTGGGTAGAGAGGTTATAAATCTATAATTATTAAGCTGTGAACCTGGCCGGAAAGTGAGCCTGCGATAGGGTAGGGGACCCTTGTCGACCAACAAAAAGTTGCAACTGACGTTAATTATTCAATAGCGGGTATGACGAGCTCGGGCCGGAGGAACGGCCGACGTCCCTTAAATATTAAAAGGTTCTAAACGCCGCCCATATCGCTGACCGTCCTCCGCTAATGGGCTGCCTAATAAATACCACCCCCTATTCGAACTTGGGTTGGCGGATTTTTGTGCCTGTTCGGGGTAGTTTATTCCCGCCGTATTAGGCGCGACCACATTAGCCGCCGAGGGGGAGGGAAAGGGAGAGGGTGAAGGATTGGGAGAGCTGCAGATTTCTCTCTCTTTTCGGTGACCTGAATCGAAACCAGAGCCGGTGGTTAGCCGACCTGGGGGGGGGGGCGTTGGAAAGAGGCCTGGAGACGGGCGGTCCGTTTCTATTATGTAGGTTGACTTTCAGGGGGGCGCAATCAGAGCACCATCCATTAGTCACAATGGGGAAACGGCATAAGGGACTCTCTCCGGTTCCCGCCGGCGGTATCCTCTCTGGCTCTAGTTGCAGTTGAATGAGCCCGCGATGGAGAGGTAATAAATTAGCTCGACCATTTATTTCATACAATTGAAGAGATAATTTCAGAGAGGATTTCAACAAATTTCAGTAAGCTTACTGATTGCCAAATGTTAGTTCAAATAGAACCTAGAGAGCCGTTGAGAGTAAATAGTGAATTATATTTCATAATAACCTAGAAGAAATTCAGGATCTATTTTAAAACGATGAATAGTAGAGGAAGCGAGGTCGTCCTGCCGGCACACTTATTTGTCTCAATTTTATTTAAATGTTTAAAGGGCAGAGAGAATCTAGGGACTAAACTCATTTGTAGTATCAATTTATTTGTATTTTGTTTGTGTGATAGGACTGTGTTTCAATTTATTAACAGGCTAGTCTGTCTGGTGGAGGGTTAAATTTCTAGATAGAATAAGCTAGCCGTTTTTGAGTATAAAAAATATAAAAACGGATTTCTAGCGGAGGTTACACGGTGGGAAAGATTATTACAGTCCTCCATTGCCTGACTCTTTTTAAAAGCACTAATGGGTTGCGTAATAGACCTTCCGCGCTGGAGATCCCCCCTTCTCCCTCTCCAACCTTTATTTACTGGGTAGAGCCCTTATGTCCTTAGACCAAATTATGTTCATTATTTGCTCCCCTTTCCTCTTCTAATTATCCTATTTATCCTGCTCGAAATTACCAGCCTTCGAGTCCGAAGAAAGTTCGTTAAGTGAGTTTGTTTTGCCCTATTACTGGGCATTAGGGCCCACTGTGAGGAAAAAATGGTCCCGGTGATATTCTTTTAGTTACGGAATTAATTTACGAAGAGGTCACTGAGACGTTCTTCAGTTATAAGACTCATGACGTATTTATTACAGATCACTAAACGTGGAGCACTTTTAAGACAATAAAAGTGTTTTATAAATAGAATCGTTAAGTTAAGAGCTCAAAAAATGTTTTCGTCAGTAATTACTAATGTTGCTAACTGAACTAACGCTTCCTACACAAATCGGTACTATACTGATAAGTAAGAGTCATCAAGTGCAATGGAGATTCAGGTACAAAATGTGCCGTAAAGCACTAGCTATTAAATGGGCAAAGAAATGTAAAAATAAGTAAGTACGTAATATAAAGTAAAATAAAATAAAAAGAACCAAAATATTTAAAAGTACACGTATTGTAAGAGAGGAGAATTGTAAGGAGAAGTTGTTATATTCTGTTGGAATAGGCCTCACACTCGCTTGGCCGTTTTATAGATCTCACCATTCGTATATGGCGTGTACAGACCGTCATTATTCAGTGCCCCCAGGCACGCCAATATGAATTATTGAAACTGCTAGACTTCACCTGCTGAAACTGCTAACCGTTCACCGGTACGTTTCGATCCATGAGGCCGATTTAATTTTCACAACACAAAAGAGCTTTTCGGATTTCAATTGCACTCTCCATTGCTACACTCAAATAATTGACGTTTCTATTTTATACGCAAACGAGATTCTAGTATCATAATCTTTAAATTGATTAGGTGAAAAATGATATGTCAATTTTTCACTCACGCGCGCGTATTGAATGTAATAGAAATGTCGATATAAACAGTTTGTTAGTAAGTTATAATGGTAGTTTTCATTTATTCATAGTTTTACAATACATGTTGGCGTTAGTGATTCACATATTCGTAAAAGAATTCATTCAGTTTAAAATTAGCGAACAAAATCGGCTAAAATTGGACCGTCCGGGATCTAATCAGAGGAAGGATACAAGGGGGGAGACATTTGTGAGCGCCTTGCCGATTAGGTGGGGCGAATTTTGCCATTCATCGCCTGGCATTCTTGCATCAATCTCTGGGGCGAAACCTCTGTTGACTTCTTTTACTGAGAAGTAATCCGTGCCCTCCTCGCAATTAGGAGGGGAAGAAGGGCGGATATCAAAAGGCGGAAGCGAATAAATATTAGCTTCGTGCGGCCCGTATAATTCCTCGTCCCTCCTTTACCACTTGTTGCGTCTCAGGAGAGGCGCTCTGAATTCCGAAAACCGGGCCCGTGCGAATTTCAATTTGCCGGGCGATGGGAAGAGATGGAAACCGTGGCGGGGAGGGTGGGGGCTCTCCGGCCGTGAACCGAATCTCTTACTGTCAGACACTGCGAGATACGGAAAGCGGTCCATATCAGATTTGAACTGTGGCTTTAGCTTTGTAACATTTATTATACAACATACTTATGAATTTGAATTTGTATATTTATTGCACGGTACGTCGGACTCCAATATGCGGTGGTACCTCGGGCACATTACCGAAGGAATGTTTCTGCCTAACTCCGCATTTATATTTAAATTTAAACCAATATTAAAACTCAAACATTACATGTTTACTGTGACCTTATTCGGGGCGCCTTGTAGGAATTCTTTCGTGATAAAACACATTGCGCCTTCAGATCTCCAATAAGGATATTATATTCAAAATGCTCCGGCTCATTGATTATTCATGAGGGCGGAAGTCCCTCTCTCTCTCTCTCTCTCTCTCTCTCTCTCTCTCTCTCTCTCTCTCTCTATATATATATATATATATATATATATATATATATATATATATATATATCTTTCTATCTCGGTCGAGGCTGGTTTATTAGCAAGGGGTGGGAGACTTTTAGAAAAGGCTTTTGTCCTTATCCTGGGCCCTAATTCTGTAGCTTGTCTCCCCTCCGATTATCGTATTTAGTAGGTTTAACTGGGGAGTGATTTGGGACCGTCGTTTTTATCCATTAGTCTGTTCATCGGCGAAAGGAGGTTAAGATCAATGAAGTCCGACCGAATAATTAGCGGGATGTGTAGAATAAACTACATGTCATTGATTATTAAATCAAGTGGCATCAGCATCTGCCGAGTTGGCATTAATGCACAAGAAATAAAGTAAAACTATTTGGCGTCATACTGATGAAAATTAAATTCTAATATAGAATCACACTGCCATAACACTTGAATACGATTATGCATAATTCGTCCTTCGAGTTACTCCTCTTGAGCCTTTGTGGTAGCTCCGCGGTTACAGATTTTCGTGCGGGGATTTATCAACCCCATTACGGAACTCTAATGCGTCCAAGGCACAACGCACAAAGGCATCCCATCAGATAATACATAATTTATCCGGGGGGGAGGGGATGAACCCACGTCGCTAATCGGCAAATGACTGGAAGCTCCCGCAACGCCATCCAACTTTCTCCGAAGTTTCTAACCCCTTCCCCCTCCCGTAATTATGGTTCCTCCGGGGCTGCGAATGCCGCGTTTTGATTGGGCACAATAAAACTGTGCCCTCCCCCCACGTCGAGTAGCGCCAGCTTAGCGAGGTACCATTGGAGGTCTAGACACCGAGAAAGGCAACCGAAAGCATCTGGGGGTTATATGGCGATTCAAGAGACCATACTGTTACTTTCTTCATTACAGTAAACCATGACATATCTCTTGTTCTGAAGAATACGTGCTAATAATTCGCAATTTCTTATAATTGCTATTGTTAAAAGTATACGAGTGACTGATTATTCCACTACATAGTAGAGGGTCTCGTTAGATTATATGTTGTAGGGCAATTTAAATATCATTTACATTAGTATTTTTTGTAGTGTATAATGTTTCGTATACACAACGAAATACGGCGAGTAATAGCGCTGATAACGGAGGGAAAATGATCCAAGAAGTATTTTTTAAGAAGAAAATGTTTGAAATAAGGAAATGGTATCTATCAGTTAATCTTGAATCATCAAAACAACATCGAAACATCGATAAAAGATAGGTGGAATTGAATAAATTAAAATGTTATGCGCGCCCATTTCGAGAAATGGTTCGCTAAGAAAGAATGGAACGGAGGGATATAACTGTAGGGGATGGGGATTTGACTGGGGGCGGGAACGGGAGCGGAGCGGGAGAAGTGCGTCAAGAGCAAAGCCGGGGAGTTGACGGCTTGAAATGGGCCTCACCGAGAGAGCACCACAACTAACCCTAACTTGGGCATCCCGATTTGCCTCGGGGATCATAAACTTCACTGCGATATAACTGCACCCTTCCTAACACCCACCGTCGAATTATCAATTTAACCGGCGGGGATGGATTTCTCGGAAACGTTTGAGATAAAAAATTGTGATGAAAAATATTTAAACTAAAATATTTTGCGTACTCTGTTTGTTTCCACCCGGGCGGGAAAACGAAGTAGATTTTTTAATCTTAGTTGTTTCCCCGTGTTTCGGCAAGTTATGCAATCTAGGAAGGAAGGCATGGAACTCGAATCACAAATAAGGACTTCCTTTTTCCCTTCTCTCTCCCCCTCTCTGTCGGTCCATATTACATCCTCCCCTCTCTATAAGGGAACAGTTGTTTTCCCTGCTTTGGATGCTTCATTTCGGAATATGAGCATTTAATTCAAAATTAAATCAAAATTCCTTGTTCTGCATTTACGCATGACTCTGTGCATGTTTTCCTTTACACACATTTTTAAAAGGAGTTTGTGTTGAATTTGTATTATACCTACGGTTTTATTCTCTAAGTAAAAAATAGTAACCTGCTGTGTTTTTCGCCACTGACTCCCGTCCTTTCAGCAACATATGCGATACCAGAGTTCGACAAACGTCAATTAATGCTAACTTCGAAGAGGCTATAAAATAATAAATATACCTAGTCCAGTGTTGAGTTTAGGCTAAACTAAGCCAGCTGGAGCACCCAGGTTAATAATACATACTGTCTTAAGTTGGGCCGATGACGTCATAGCGAGAAGCGGCACCAGATGTGGCCAAGAGTTGAGGAGGCAACGATTTACGACCGCGGCATTGTGATTTATGGGGCAATTACTTAATAAAAAACGGGATACTTCAGCGTAAAATTTACCTGTTTCGTTGTAGCGACAAGGCTTCCCCTGAATAAGGCATAAGGAAAAATAAAGGGATATGATCGTTGAAAGTCACGAAATGATGTCAGTGGAAAGTTCTGTATTAATAGAAAATTTCTTAATAAAGTTATTAAACTTTTATTAAAAAATCTGTTCTCAAAAGTATTTCAATACTAGAGGAACCCTCAGGAAATCGTTAATAAGGACTTTCTCCCTTTAACATAATATTCTCACTTCCCATTATATTATAAATATAAGTTACACCAGGCACACAACAGCCCCCTGTTTCTCGCTATGGTATTATGACCCTTTTCACATAACCATAAACCGGGAGATCGAATAACGCCTTTTTCTTCTTTTTTAAACCTAAACATTCAGGCATGACCGGCCGGGGACTAGGCAGTCGAGTGTAGCCATTGAGTACTGTTACATCTTGTTCTCTCCGCGTTATATACAGTACGGCACTATTGATACTAACCTTGAATACAATACGTTCAGATTGGATATCATTCCTATGTACCCGTTCATATCTGTAATAAAGAGGCAATGTACCCTTAGGTACAAATAATATCCCTAAGAACGCCCATCATTGGATTCTAAAGTATTTAGTCTATTTATCGTGCATATTTGCATTTTTTTTACAGTTTCAGAGCGTTTATCAATGCGTTTTATACGACTTTTTAATCGGCCCAGTTCTTCCGGATCCGGTTAACGGCCTGCGGTAATGTCCCTCCTATACATTCATTACAACTAACCGTTCGAATTTTCTGGAACTAGCGAAAATTCAATTAAGGTTCCCGGGGTTGGCTATTTTTTCTCTCACCAGGGGGTCAAAATCGATGCCTACATTAGTGTGTCGGAACCGGGCAGACGGAATAAAAGTTGGAGCGCCTCCCTCCTAATCAACGTACCTTCCTCCAACACCGGTACACCAGTTTTTTAAGCCCGCCCCGTCTCCCTTTTTTTTACGACCCTGCAGAAAATTAAAAAAAATAACACATCGCCGAAGCGAAGCTAGTTCACCACCACCTGGCCCCCAAGCGAAGCTCTCGTCCAGCACTGGGCGGGTAAATGATTACCAGATATTGATTGGGTCCGTTTTTCGTATAAAAACGAATAAGACGAGAGGTCATCTGCCCCCAGTCTTCTCTCTCCTTTCATTCATACACAAGATGGGTTTCGCCTCATGAAATAGCTGGGGATTTTACAGTGTTAAATGGGGATCTGCGTGGGAGACTATTTAAATAGAGATTGAATTTAAGCACAATAAGTCAAAAGCAACAAAAATCAACAACAGCTCAAGTAAGAGGATTAAAACTGCTAAATAAAACTTAATAAAGTTATATATAGAGACAGAAATATACCATACTCACTTACTAACTCTGCTCAACGAGGATCTGAATTATGAAAAATACCACACTAATATAAATAGTAAATTCAGTTTCATATAATAATATAAGTAGTAAAAAGGGCTTCATATACTTTTTAGTCTGTGTTATATTGATTTGCGTTTTGACGTTACAGTTAATTCTCAGGTGCATAAATGTGAAACACACACGTTTACCTAGCGAATCGGGCCATTATTTATATTCCGGGAGCCCGGAAAGTGAGGGAAAAGGGGAGGGGCGGCCTCATGAATATTAAAAACTCATTGGCTTATCGGGTCTGGGCGAAAAGTTTCTTTGCCAGTTAGCGGCTCAGGGAAAAGGCAACTGGAAACTAAGCAGGCCCCGCCGAACGCGTATCAGCGGAAGGGTTTTCTTAACTTTTTAAAGGGGGAATGGATACGACTGTAGCCCCCCCCCGTCTCTCTCTTTCTCCTTTACCACTTCCCATCGGGGCCGTAGTGTTCATTGTACGGTCACAACGGTTACAAGGTAAATTTTAAGAGGCCATAAGATGAACTGTGCAGAATATTTATTTCAAATACCAGTACTGACCCAAGTGTCAGAAAATAATTCCGTATTCTGTTTCTACTGTTTTGTAGTTATCAGTGATTATGAAGGTGGGAAAAGTATACTTGAAATAAAAAGGAAATAAACCTGATTTTTCACGGAACTGAGCGTTTATGTCCGCATATCACTCGAGTAACTGAGACGGAGACGAAACAATAAATCCTTTATTATGTATATTTTATAGATCAGTGATTATCAAACTTATTTCTTTTACCGCCCCTTTGAAAATCAATTATTTTTCAGCGCCCCTTTTTTTACACTCCTAAAACTTAAAAACCACAATTTCATTACTTTACTTAATTTAGTTATAGTGTGCTATATTAGTCGGTTCTGGTGTTTAAACTTACATTCTAATCTAGAAATTTTTACCAGTGAGAGCAATTAAAACGCAACTTTATAATATTAATAATATATTCTAAGCCCGTAGGGGGCGGGTGGTGGGACAGGGGCCGCAGGGAGACACAATAAATCGCCCTCGGGTGAATTTTACCGCTTTATTTCACACAACAAAATACAGGAATAAGACAAACACGCACAAACTCGTTTATCTCTTTCGACGCTCAATCGTACTGAGCAAGTTAGGACAAGTATCGATGAACGCCCCCTTGACTGCGTCAACGCCCCCCACTTTTTCTGGGCCCCTTAACGCCCCCCTCTAGGTCTCAAACGCCCACGAGGGAGCGTTATCGTCCACTTTGAGAAACACTGTTATAGATACTTATTGCATTATAATTTTAATTGAAGTGGAAAAATCAAGTCAGTTTGAAACAAACGATGGTGAATTTTGCAATGATTCATATAAATATGCTTGGAGGTGACTTAGCGGGCTAGTAACGGGACAGGTGATAATGATGAGGGAAGGCGGGCGGGGGTTTGGTTCGGCCGGGGGTATCCCAGTTGGGGTGGAACTTGAGCGTGGCTACATTATTGGAAACTTTCAGGTTTGAAGTCAAAGCCCGGGGGTGAGCGGGTTCTTGGCTTGGAGCTGGGGGCCCCGATCTGCACCGGGTGGATATTGGTCCAGCCCTTCCCGGACGTGCCCCGACTCTCCAACTGTTTGACCCCGAAGCATTCTTAATCTACTACCTCCTGAACTCTCGGTCACTAATTTGCACCCGAGTCTGATTGTTCGTTGGGATAGCGTCCAATCCTTGGAATTCCATACCTTATAATTATAGTTGTCATAGAATATTTTATTGCTGTTCTAAACGAATTACTTCTTCGAATATGTTCTGATTGTAACGCAGTTGTAACTTGAAATCCTGAATTTGGAAACAGCATTAACGATTATCATTATAATCCTGCGGTTTTTCTTCTCTCCTAGCTGATTCGGTGTAATTCCCAACTTGATAAGGGTATTAAAACCCTTTTCACACAAACATAAACTGGGAGATCTAATAACCCATTTTTCCGCTTTTTTAAACCTAAATTCTCAGGCATGAAAGGCTTGACGTTCTGTAAGCCTGTAATTCTTCACTGGTAAAATAGAGATGTATTTAAGCACTTTTGTTTCGGAGGTGCATCCGGGCAGAGCGCTACCTAAGATGATGAGAGGCCGAAATATGTGAATGAATCATATATAATACTATTTTCTATGTTACCCACGAGCTGATACGAACGATAAAATAATGATCCAAACAAATGATGAATTACCTAATCCAGAGGACGCTATCAAACTAACAGTGCAGTGACAGGTACTTCATTGGCAGTCGAAGTGGGTAATGTCTTATTTTGGGCCAAACAGCAAAGGACAATCGCGTTAGTGAGTATATGCCAAACTATCTAAGAACATCCCGTCCCACATATGCCTTAAACTTATTAGTTTGGTATCCCCAGAGGCGGTGTTCCGTTGATTTATTTCCAACAGTTTTATAACGGATGTTGATTCTCTTTTGTGTTATGTACGGCGTTCAGAAGGGTTCGGGAATTATACTGGAGGTGTTATGCGGTGGAAAATAAGACGTTTCCACCGGGAGTGTTTTCATTTCTTTCATTTCGGGCAGGAAAATAGGGCAGGGGGCGTAGAGCGGAAAGGATCTAATCTTAAGAATGGGGTGTATACCCGACGCCGCGGTACGAAATGAGAACGACGGCATTTAGATAACGAACCTCGTGCCAGAAATATTGAGCGTGGCGGCGGCCACTCCCGTCTAATGCTCGCGTTCGCCAACCTAACCAAACCCTTGGGAATGAATCCCCGTCCTTCGGCACCCACCCATTATTTATATTTTACGGTTCCAACCTTCTTTTAGAGAGTTTTATGAATTGGAGTCGTTGGTGAATGAATTTTACAGGTTATGTATACCGACCCGAACGTCCACTCGGTCATGGAACATTTCGAAAAAGCCATTTTCATAGGGTTGTGCTGAATACAGCTTTCGACTAATTCTTGATATAGGGTTCGGACGCCTGTTAGAACTGCTATCCTTCCAGGTGGCTCCATAGACGAAAATTATGATGGCTTTACGATGAAGGAAAACGTACATGTTTTTTGCCTTTTTACGTTCACGATTTCTATTTAATGGCAGTATTAGCAATGTTCTTATTGTCCAGAAGAATACACTTAATTTTGTAGCTATATGTTCACGGAAATATCTTGAAAATGAAATTTCATCAGGAAAAGAGTTTAGAAATACAAATAAATGGATACTATATAATATCACGTGTGGGTGTTGTTGAAAGAAAGGGATGCTAAGGGTGTTGATGCAGAAAATATAAGTCATGCGGCACCTCGTATTTTTCCACGTTGTCCAAAATATATGGGGCGTCATAAATCTCGAATTGTCTTCTGGCGGACGGTCCGGAATGGTGTTCGGAATGGGCAGATATTGAATTTTAACCTCTAAAGAGAATTCGGAGCCGTAACAGACACCGGGGATTTATGTCTGATTTCCTCTCCCGAGTGGGCACCTCAGAAACGTCCCCCCAAACGTGGGAGTGGAAACGCTCGGTTTATTGACCTTTCGGCACCGCTTCTATATTGTTACATTGTTACCGTCGTGACAATCAAAAAGTTAGACTGACCGATTTATTTGAAACAATCTGAAGTATGTGTATGAGATTGGATACCGAAACTATGATATATTACTCGAAGTAGTAATTCAAATTTGGCATTACTGACTGATCGCATCTAATGATTATTTTTAATAAAATAATGATTTTATTACCTTTCATCTGTTTTTGTCTCATATTTAGCAGGAATTAAGGAGTCAAATACCAAATATCAAAATTAATATGTGTACGCATCCATATAATAATTCATGAACACATTCATAAGCACACACACAAGAAGAAAGGAACTGTTCATCATATATATAATAATTGGTAGGTGATACTATCGAGTCGGGACTAACGATGAGATTGTGATTAATCTCGAACAATTTATTTCACACCAGAGTAGATCTCGTAAAGTTGAAAACATTTAAATAACTTTATTCCCTCCGAGGCTGTCGCCATGTTTCCTATTGACGGGATTCACATTTGGACGCTCCCGGAGGCCGTAAGCCGGGGACTGTGAGCCGTCATGGCGCGCATGAACTCCGTGGAACGAAGGGAGGTGCATTGCGGGTGACGGTAAGGGTGACTGCAATGGGTGTGTGGCGGGAGTGGGGCGGATTCCTCGTCTAGAGCCCATAGACAAGTAACCTATATCCCTTATCGTCTCTCTTGATATTTATAGCCAGTTTACGATTTCCACAATAGTTCGCAATAAAAGTAGAACTTATTTGAAACTTCTGTACCTGCGATCTTCTGTGTCTATTCTCTTCCACTTTTTAGTATATAAACTGAAATAAAATACACCCTGACTTCTTAAAACAGTGTAATGAGAGCAGTTAATCAGAAGCTAACATGCATAACTAGAAATTAGATACAACAATATAGAACAGACGATCGCAAGGGCAATATTTAATAATTGACTTTATGATGTAACGTGATATGTACGAACTTTTTTTAAATCGGTTGCATACGAGATTTAATAAACAATGGCAAGTCGCTTCGTAATTTACAAGACACAAAAAAAGGATTGTAAATAGCGGCGATGGTACGCACAGAATTGATGTTGCGGTCCCGTCCCCGCCGACCTAATAAATAACGAGCAATGTGAGGATTGCCCTGATGGGAAGGACGGTCGGCCCGCCTTGTTTCGGTGGGTGGATGGGAGATGAAAGCGTGGCCCAGCGTTGATGTTATGCAAACATCCAATATGCCCGTCTGAATACGAAACACCCCATGGCTTCTCGTTCACCCTTCCCCCTCCCCCCATAGTGGCCGCTACCCGCTATCCCATTACAGAAGCGATCGCTCCTCCTCTGGGGACACTTCGTACACGCCAACGGATTGTTTGAATAAGAAAAGGCGTATCAGTTGGTTTACTCCAGGGCCTACCGTTAGATGGCCGAATGATCGGATACTCGCAACAGTAATATCATAAATATATTTCTGTTATATTTACAGAAATTTGCGACTCTTTTTCCTTCCCAATGTGGGACATAGTGAGGGAACGATTAAATAAGGTGATCGTGTATATCTAGATCGAACATTACAAGGACCGAGTTTAAAAGAGTGCCGGACTCCGTTGGGACTCCCAGGGACAATGTAATCTCTAGAGTGTTTGACCAATAGTGTTGCCCAAGCGGCCTAGCCTTCCTCCCCCCAGCTTGAAGCTTTAATCCCGATAAAGCCCAGACAAACATTGCTGCAGCTCAAAAGACAACAACGTATATTTCGTAAATATTATATACTGTGTTAGTTATAATAGTTATAAGTATCCTCGCAACATATGTTTCATAGGCGATAAACATTATCAATCTTTAATTTATCTTTACTCTGTAGAATATAAAGAATATTTCAACAACATGACACACACAGTAGTAATTATAGAAGAGACAAAATATGATTTTATTTTAAGTAATAATAAAAGCATTGATGTATAAATTATATGTTTAAGTCAAAGTGAAGTTAGAGTAAGAGTACCGAAGTGTTGGAAGCAGACAACACCCGAGAGGGCCCCAGAAGGAAAGGGCAAGAACCCTTCCAATGGAACCCGCTCATGTGGTTTCCAAGAACAGGAAAACTTCCTGCATAGCAGGGGGCAACCCTTGCCAACCAAGGTTCTTCCCACAGTATTAAGCGTTCATACCAAATGTTAGTTACAGATAATTCAAGTTCTGGTCGCGGAAACCTTCACTCATTGTATATGTATATGTTTATGTTGTAATGTTGTATATATGTTTTTGACATAGAATTGAATTTAACCACTAAACTATGTCTTCTGAATTACTCTTCAAGAACTCATGTTACCTCATAAATTGGTTTCTTTGTGACCAGCTAACTTCAATTAGTTCAATTTGCAATAATACCCTAAATATCGATACTGACAATAATCCAATTTTTAGTTGGAATATAGGGAAGTTTCTGCAGCACAAGTGTTATTTATAAGCTTACCAAACAATGGCCATTTCTAAAATACTAGCGTATGCGGTACTGATAAAGTTTACAAAATTTCACTTCCACGATTTACTTGCTGTTGGCCGAACCGATAATTGTTTATTTGGATGTCCCAGGTTCCAAAAGGGTTAAAACGTTTATAGAGGTATATACCAAAGTGATAATTACTCCAGTACACAATTGACATCCCTAATCCACTCAGCAGGGGCTAATTATCTCAAATTGATACAATCACAATATGTGTTTATCTCTGCTCATCCGATTGAATTGGACAACGCTGAAAACATAAGGTCGCATTATACAGATTAGTCAGGCCTTATTAACGGCTATTGATACTCGAAAAACAATGTGAATTGCAAATTTAAATTATATTGACCATTCCTACACGTTTGCTTAATCCAGCGTCGGGAGTATCATAATATTGAATTAGGCTGACTTTATTAATAAATTTATTTATCGTGTCAAAAAATTAGTTTCAGACTCGGTATTTCTTAAGAGTGATGATAGCATTAAAAACAAAGAAGTTTTTAAAGTATTTTAGTATTTAAAGAAAACGAAAGTAGAAAAAGAACATTATAAGCGTGATGGTCTAGAAGAAACATAATAATATTACATGTATATGCTTATTTATTTCATTAGTGAGAAATAATAACCATATTTTTGTATTTCTGGTGCAATATATACAATAGGTGGCTATTAATTCCTCAGTGAAACTGCGTAGTAATCACTTAAGTGAGAAACACTACGGAAATAGAATTGAATGTCAAATCTATTCCACCATTCCATTAAAATATGCCACTTCCTGAATTTAATCTACTTCGGAGTGAGTATTTTTTTACACCCACAAAAATAAATACTGGACGGCCGACATTGCTGTACAAACAAACTCGGCAGGAACTAAGTATATGGCGGAAGTGTCAAGAGGAGGCCCACTCGGACGTGAGATAGGGGCTACCATCATTATTTTCTCGCCACACCGAGATTCTCCCAGTTTTAGCGTTTAACTCCCCCGAGACTATAACTCCGTGCAAACATAAAACGCAAACATCAATTTTAAAAAGGGTATTCGAACAAATTTTATTGATAGCGGGCGGACAGAATTTTAATTAACCCGAGGAATAGTGTTTACGCCGGACCAAATTCTGGAAAATCCACTACGGAATAAAGAGGAGAATCGAAAAGCGAAACAAAATATGAGATAAGCGCTCAACCGAAAATAATATTCCCGGTGTATTATTATGTAAATTTTCCGCTTGACCTAAAAAACCTAAACTAGCCGGTGTTCTGTGGATAGTGTTCAATTAAGATAAAATGTTTGACTAACGGAGCCGCTATGATTTATACATTGCGTTCCTAATTTTTTTTAAAAGCTTAATATTACGTAATTAATATTCATAGGTTTATTCTAAGAATGGATTATTGATATATGAACAAACCCTGTAATATATTTTTCAGAAAATATAATCTACTCTGAAATGCCCTCTGTTATATTATAGTACACCAAAATCTACACCCGTTTGTAATCTTGCAAAATATTACTTGATATTTGCTTTTTAATACTTCTACAGTTGTTTTCTTTATAAAGATATTTACTTAATTTTTCCACTACTTTTCTTTTATAAAATCTCCAATCCAATAAACGGTTTAGGGCTTTGTTCATTATACCTTCACTAAGACAGTTCATAAAGAACCAGAACCGCGTGGGCATTCCGCGAAAAATCGAACAGGCCGACTTCAAAACGCGAAAAGCGAAATATCTTCCCTTAGCAATTTAAACGTCAAAGCCTGAGCGATTTTCGTTGGCCCAACCCAATGCATATTTATGAAAGCTGGCGGCAGCGGTATTCCCGGCGATTGAGCACGCCGCCCCCGCCGCCGCCCCCAACCGCCGACTCACAGAGATTGATGCATTATCAGTGGGCCGTGGAACCCGGCAGAAACCCACCCCCCTCCGCCCCGGCGCGATTTCAATTTATTTCACTTTCCGACATAAATAAATGATCGCCGAAATCTGGAACGTCCTATACGTCATTTCGGTCCGACAGCCCAGTTCTTTCTTTATTTCTTTCGAATGGGCGCGCGCCGAATTTATCCCGATGCGCGGGCCCTTTTTCGGCAGCGAGATTCCGATTATGACGAGCCGAGTTATGAAAATTCGGTCCGTTCGCGGTTATTCGACGATGGTATGGAACGAATAATTCGTTAAGAGACCGATTATTAAAAATAAATAATTTTTCTATATTTAATTAAATATTACTCGGCGCTATCGTATCATTTCGATAATATTAATATTAGTCACCTAACTAAGATATAAAATGGTATCTTGACTTCGAACTAATCAAGCGAATGTACTAACCACAACATTTGAGAGAGGAAGTTCTCAACAAACTCTCAACACCTCTAGTGTTTGCTAGCGTGTCCGTTCTCCTATTTCTATCTTTCGATTGCCTTACGAGCTCAGTTATCATAAGAAAGCGGATTATTAACTATAATATTCTTACGGAATTTTGACTTACTTGAAGGTAACGTTGGGCTGAAGAGGTGCCGGTCCCCAAGTTATTTGTGGTGCTGGCAGGCTGCGGGGCCGGCCGGCCAGCCGCCAGTTGTTCGGCTGGAGGCGGCACGGCCCCTCGCTGCTGCCCCCTCCGTCCCCGACCTCCTCCACCCAGCCGCCGACCCCGACACCCGTCACGCTCAAGTCACGCACGTCACCGGTCAGCTCCAATTTCACTGCAACGAATACAGACCAGTTTTTAGTCAGTAGCAAGAAATATATCTAATAATGGATCTTATTAGTGCTAGCGATCGCCAGCAGCGAAACCGATTTAGCGAAAGATCAAATCAGCGAGTGGACCCAAGTGGTCTTATATTATTTCTTGCGTTCTTACACATGTATATTTTGTGGCATTAAAACCTTTTTTTATTTAGGTGACGTTACGTGGAGGAAACCAACTTGGATCTGTTTTTTTTTAAACATATTGAGGCTAATTTTTTAGGGGTTTAACCGAATCAGAAAAAGGTGAATAATAAAAGGAGAATTTTTTCAAATTCGAACAATGCTGTTATAATTTTGGTAACCAATAAAGTGCTCATATTTGTATGAAATATATACGTATTTGTATTCGCGCAGCTTATTCGTTCTAAACCTCTTTATATAATAATATTATAGGTGGTTATTAAACGTACGAGACTATCATATAGTGTTAGAATTTATTTACGGGAGAAAAACTGATTCAGCCTAAAAAAGTGATTACAGATAATGCCTCATTCAAATAAAATGACGTTAGGCCGTACATTTTGGAATGGTTGAAATAATAAAGACCGTTAATACGGCGAGGAAAACTCTCTACAGGGAATTTATCTTTTAAAATGGATTGATGCTCCAGCATCAATTTAAAAAGGTTTAAGGTCGAAGGCGGTATTAGGGTTGCTTGGATGGGACGAGTCACCCCACTTCGCCTGCTGTTTATCCAGCCGGGGCTTGTCCCTTCGTAAAAATGGAACATCATAAATGGTCTTTGAAATATTTACGAACGCACGCTTCCCGAAGTCAACACCCTTCATTAAACTCGTTCCAGGTTATTATGCCCTTTTAGAGTTACATCGGTCCCCAATAAAAACTATTGATCTCAATAATGCAATCTGAACTTCAACTACAGTTTTGATTTTGTCAGTTGACAGCAGTGTGCGAAGGAATATTTCTCTTTTATCATTCGTTTAATAATTTTATTATTTATTTACTCATTCGAGTCATATTCGTCTGGGTATATTCTTTTAATACGGTGTCTCTTCTCACTTGATGTCGTTTACGTTTTACCATTTGCCAGTAGTACGGTGGTGAACATAATATTTAATATCACCACAACTACACAAATTTAAACGTCAATATCATTCTTATTGATATTATTCTCTGTTTACATTTTTACAGTTACGTACCCAAATTACTTTTCCTATTTCAAAATTCGATTATTTTGTTTCAATTTTGTCCATTATTAAAAAAAGGAATTTAATGTCGTAAACAAATAATCTGCTTCGTGGTTTGAGTTGTTCCCGCGAGACTGAACTAAGTTAATAATCCAGAAATTTGTATTTAATATCTTGAGCAATACGCCCGCAGTTAAAAATTTAATCTTGGTTTTAAAAAGGTGCAGTGTAGGACGAGAAGCAGGAGAACGGTTTTTGTTTTTATTAAGAAGGAGAATGGAAACCTCGGCGGAAAATTGGGGTGGTATTTCGTACACCTTAAAATAGTCAGATAAAAATGTATTTCATTCTGTGAGAGTTTTTAACTTTACCTTTTCCTGAAATGTAGTACTTTCGGCCGATTCAAAAAAATATGTTACTCTAATTGTCTCCTTGCTTCCTCAAAACGAACAGCAGTTGTCCTTAAAATCTCGAGGATTATTAGATCTTTGAAATTGTTTCGAACTTTTGAACGTGTACTCCACCGGGAGAAAGGGTTGGCAGATTATATGAAATGAAAGTAATTACTGGACCAAATTCGGACGAATCGTTCGTTTTGTTAATACACTGACTCATCGGGTTACAATAGTGGAATACCATTATCGAGTGGGTCTCCAATTATTTCATTCGGCCACAATACCGGCCGAACCCTGCCCACTACGATAAATCAATCGGCCAAACCCATTTGCTCGATCGTCCCCTGGTCCTCTCAACTCGCTGCTCCAATTATTTTTCAGACCAACTTTGCATTTAAACGACAGAAAAGTGTATCCATTATAGTGTTCACAAATGTGGAAAAAAGTAAGTTAGTTTTGAATTCAATTCAATCCCCATATCATCATCGCCAGTCACGTTTCCTTATCTTTGTTGCCATTAGCGGTGCGACCGTATTTGACACGCGATCTCCAATTTTAATTGGAACTAACATTTTTTCGAAGTAAATGCGCGAACTAAAATATTAATTCGAATGGACACAGAAGTAGGAACAGATTTTACGACAGCATACTCAAAGAATGATACTAATATAAAATTGTAACCTGGCAATATCATTCAATATATTGTACAAAAATTTCAGTTCCATTAACGATATTCATTCAACGCATTCAACGAACTTCAACAAAATATGAAGCTCCAATATGATCACGTTAGTGTATGTTTCCGATAAATTTTAAAAATATGCCCGAAAAAACATTCCTCCGCCAGAGTTCCTATTTCAATTAGAGTTACTTTTTTTTAACGTTCAATGTTGAAGTTTCGTGTGATGTTAATAGAATTTTAGGCACGGATAGTTCTGCGAACGAATTACACATATTGTTACGAAAAGGGCATAAAAACCGGGGTTTCGCCTGTCGTACTCTGACAGTCTGTCGGGTCCAACCGCTACCGAAAACACCGCTCGGAAAAACAAAACCAATACACTAAAAGCTCCTAAAGGCTAAAAGCTACTAAAGGCGAGGAAATAATTCCCAAAATCGATATACCGCATTACAGGCTTAAAAATATTTTCGAGTTATGAGTATTCGGGTCTAAAAAATAAATATACCCTCCCTTTAGTACATTTATATTATATTGTACATAACCGTAAAGTAAACAATAAAACGTTCCACTAAGATCTAGATATAGGTTAGTAGAATGTATACTAATTATAATTATAATTATTAATAATTAATTTATCTTCAGTAAGAAACTATTTTTATTTTCATAGGGAAATAAACGTCCGATTTATTTAATTATACACAGGCGTGGTGAAATGTATTGTAGTTATTCCTTGCAATTTAAAAAATAATAACGCTAAAACTTCTACAAGTCGATAATCATAAGTTTTTATCTCATTTTAAAAGTCAAAGTATTGTTATTAATTCCAACATTTCCGATTTCCTTGAAAAATGGAATCATATCTACCCCAATATTTTTAAAGCCTAAGTTATTGTTAATTTTCAATAAGTTAAAGGGTCGTTTTATCTGTCAAAGAGAGAATTATACGGAACCGTAAATATATGGAATGGCTCCTAGGACGTATTTCATGTTCATCATGAAGGCGCTGTTCAGATGTAGCCGGCGCGTAATACCGAGTTGAATCAGTACGCGTAATACTGAGTTAATGCCAATATTAGAAAGCCTCCATTCTGTTCATTATCTGTGGGCGGTCGGTGCGGACGCGTAGGTTTATTCGGGGTATTCCAGGATTTAATAAGAGAAAACAGGGGCTGGAGTGTAATTGAGTAGAAGTCCGAGCGCTAATCTGTCCCGCTTTGGAAATACAGTTGACGGGCCGTCAACACTGTTGACCGCGATAAAATCAAAACACATGGGCACTGATGCCCTTAATTCTTTCATTTTAATTACGCTTTTACAATTAAAAGTGTCCTTCTTCTACCCAAATTAAAGTTTATCTTCGAACATATGTTTTGTGGCAAATAAATCTATATTAGTAAGGAGGGTATGAAATAAAAAATGTATTCTCCTTAGAAAGAAAATCTAATCAAACAACGCACGTACTGTACTCACAAGAATAATACATGCACGCTTAATAAGAAATGAAAACCTACTAATGTCAAATAATTCTTCTGTTTACAAAAAAACCCCAAATGAATTAAAGAAATCGATCCTCAGCAACAAGGGGAATGCAGTCCAAAGGTTTATAATATTCATTTCGCTGTTTTGTGGAAGTGGCGAAAAAGGGCAATTATCAATAATAATTGAATTGGCAGTTTCAGTTCAAGTGATGCTGAAATATTCGGTTCACTGTGTAACGAATGACTAGTTCAGAGTACGGATTCGGAAGTTGGACTCTTTCTCGCAGCCCGCTGCTGTCGAACTCCTAAAATTTAACATGGAACGAAGTCATCGGGATTTCTAGGGGACGCTCCTCGGTCGGACACTTACGTCGAACGCGGCCCTAATGTGTGGTTTTAAAACTTCGAAGCGTCATCTCCGAGAGTGGTGACTCGTGTTTCGAACTCGAAATAAGTTATTGGGGACGGCTTCCAGCCGGATTAAATTCTTGCGCCTTTGCGATGAATAAACCCCATTCGACAGTTGCCTGCGAGTCTAGTTAGTTAATTGAATTTGGTTTGATTGTGAAAACAGCTTACGAGAACCTCGCGAGGACGTCCTACGAAACAATATAGAGTTGAGTATAACTACACCTTGTTTTTCTCGTGCTCACACCACCCGGAATTTGATTATTAAAAATATTTGGACAAAAATAAACGAATTAAATATTTAACTTAAAAAATAATGGTATATTTCATAATTCAATTTAAATTGAAAGTATTAAAGGTATTTAAAATATATGTTTTAAATGTACTATCCGTTTATATATTTTATATTATTATATCCATGTATGATTAGAACGTGTAAACCGTTATACGAGCTGCGTATTGATTAAAAGAAAGGAAAAATAGGACAACGCGGGGATATTTCATCGGAACACGGCCACATTTATGCGATTCTAGAGCGGTTCGTTTTGTCTCGTCTCCCGATTCTATGGGTTGGGTTGGGGTTGGGTACGACGGGTGTTCAATCGGTACGCGGGGGCCGGTAGTACAATAGGAGGGTGGATTTGCGAGCGGTCTCGGTCTGGGGGCGTCGCAACGCGGGCCGCATTCTGCAGGCCGCTGAAATATAAGCCGCCGGAATCCAATAGACACCGCGGCGGCAGATGCCCCGTTAAGGTGAAACTACTCCGACGGGAAATTGGGCCGGGGAGCCCGCTCGGAATAAAACATCGCCGCAGTTCTTACCGGGATTTTCCCCCTTCACCCTTCTCATTCTGGCGGCGGCGAGACTACCCGCTAATAAAGAGAGATAAAGCAAACAGAAACTCACCTCCTTCTCTGAATAAAAAATTAAAGGGGTAGTTAATAATCTAATAATGGGTTTGGGGACGATAAGCTTTTCAACTAGAAACAGTCGGCCAATTAATAAGTGCACGATTTAGGCGTTAATATAATTTAGGCCGAATATCGTTACATTCTGTAGAGAGAAAATATATACTATAATTTTATTCCCGAAGTGTCACCATGCGGGATCGCTTTATCCCGCATTTCATCTTGTTTACATTCTTTATTGGTTTTCCCCGACGCCCTTCAACCTTGCCTCGTGTGGCGAGCTGCAGTAACCGGCACTTTTTCCATGCATCGTCATGTGCCCTGCATATCTCAACTTTCGAGAGTTCGTGTAAATACTGCCCGGACTCGTCTAAGAATATTGATAGGATTACATTGTATTAAAATTAGACACGTTGATGGAATTTCATGACGGCATGACTTGCAAGACATTACTGCCGGGTAGGCGTCAAGTAAGTATATTCAAGAATTAGATTTATTTACATGTTTTTAATATAATAACCAATTCCTAATCGGGTTTAAGAACCTGGTTTTATATAAATCAATGGATAGAAATTCAAACTATATTACGACAGTAAATGAAAAAAGGTAAAAAATACTCTAGAAGTGAAAGTATTTATAATTAGTATTTCCTAACAATATTTTATATATAGTATTATAAGGCTATTCATAGTATTCATAACACGAGATTTACTTCGAGAAATATATAGTCGAAGAGGCATAATTGCATTCATTGGCCGGATCATACTCTCCATAATCCTGTTTACCGAGCACTCACCACCAATCCACAGGCCCATGTACTGGGTGGCGGGCGGTAGTCTTAATTTTCATAATAGAATCGCACACAAACATATACACATTCTCCGCGCGTACGCGCGCGCGCATCCACACGGACACAGACAGACAGACACACATATTGCATTAGGAGTGTTAACTGAAGGGATGCCAGTGGGGGCGACAAAGCCGGGGACCGCAATCAGACTAAAAGCGCCCCCTCACACACGCCCAAACATTTGCACCAACACAACTGGACACACACACACACACACACAGGCACACGGATGTGGGCGGTTTCCCGATTATGCAAATTCACCGGACCCGCGTCCCGAGTCCAGCGTACGCATATTTTGCTTCTATCGGTGGGTGGGTGGGCGATTGGTCTCTCCCATATAACCCGACATTGGGGTCGACATGATTCCCCAATCTCGAAAAATGTTAACGAATGACGATAACGCGATTAAGGGGCGCGAGTAAGTGCATAAATCCCAGCCGAATAGAAATGGCACCCGCTTCGTCTCTGTCGGTCATAAGTGTAGGCAGACTCTATTACGCTAAAAACTCTCGTAACATACATAGCAGTCCGAAGCAAAGATCTTCTGTAGCTCGCGCGTTGGTGTCCTGATTAGAAGGTAAAATAAACAAATAATGACATCCTTATATTTTTATGTAATTCGTTCCTATTCGTAATAATTTGTTGATTTAAAAATATGCTTATATTATAAATGTACTTGTGTCATCCGTCTTTTATTAAAACTCGTCGGGAAATTTGAACAATGTTTAGAAAAAATTATTCGATAAAAATTCACGTTTCTAGTAATACTCGTTACTTATTAATAGACACTCGGACAACTCGGAATGCAAATTTCTTCTGTCAGCATATAAAACGAAAGTTAAATGGTTATGTAAATAAAACATTCTTTAATATTCATACATGACTGTGTGCGTTGGAATATTCCCGCGTGTGTTGCTCGGTGTTTATACATTGCTTGTATATATACTTACTGGACGTTTAATTAAGTCCACATTTAAAAACTGTAGTAAAAAAGTACAGTAATAAAGCAAATATAAATAAAAAAGTCGGCAAGCCACCTATTTTGCGAGACGACACGAGTCGACTACAGCATATTGTACATTATTCTCCTAAATTATCCAGAAAGCATTAGGAGCATCCGAGGTACTTACGCTCGGGATATATCCTGCGAAACATTCCTGAATTATTCAATTATGATTTATACTCCGTCCGTTTAATTAACGAATTAATTGCTTTATTGCCAAGGAGGAATATTCCGGGGGTCGGGTAAATTTAAAGGTTTGTAAGGGTTTCGTGTTCGCGTTAGTTTCGTGAGTCTCGGAGAGGCCGTATATTTTGCGAGAAGTCACCGCCAGATACCGGGAGCGCAATTAAGGTAATTTAGTTTTGGGGTGGGTGGGGGCCGATTTCACCTCGTGTTTCCGGTAATTGCATCGCAAGGTCAAGGAATGTTCGCCGGCACGAATTGTTGATTGCCTCGAGAGATTCCGAATCTGGGATAAAACTAAGGATAAAAATTCCCCGGCCCCGATGACGCTTGCGGCGGATAAATCTCCCCTATCTGCCCATCTGGCCATTTAACGGCGCCAATATTGGGATCGGCGTGGGGGAAAAGCCCGGAGTATAATTTGATTGCATTGTTTCTACGGCGAGTAATGGATTTTTTCCCAATCAGCTTTCAGGCTGTAAAAAAACATGCTAATGTACCAGCAGAGCTGTCGTAATTGGTTTCTGGAAACCTATAACATAATGAAAAAAGTGAACAATCAATAATTCGATTATATTTTAGGTTGAAATATTTTGAGCGATAAACTTATTCGTGACAGGTAGCGAATATATTCTATTTTAAATATTGAATTTAATCCAAATTATGAGTAGATTATAACAGCGTAAATGTTGGAGTTGAATATTTCCTGCTATTGTGAGGATTTTTCTGTGATTTCAGATTGTCGCTATTCGTCAGTAGGAATCGATTAGTATTTCAGCCGACGATTAACCATTCCGTCAGCATTGGTAATATTAGTTACATTGATTATGTTTGGTTTACTTATTATTTATTTCAATTTTCAGTCTCTTGATTCCATTGCCCGATCAATAGGTAACCGTCTGTACTCTATTCAGTTTCGTTATTGACGATAAACTGGAAGCGAATTCATGCCGAGTATAGAAGAAAAAGAAATGGGAAAGAGAAAATCACTCGAGTCACGATATTCCGAAACTTTGTAGATTTTCACGTCATGCAATTTCCAGTCTCCACCGGGTGATTTAGTCCCATGCTATACCGGATTCGTCTTTATCGAACATTGTCAGAAGCACTGTTGTACATTATCCGGGAAATTATGCATCCAATTCCAACAGTTACTGCGCAGGAGTTGGAAAACCTTCATCGAGTCCTTGAGAATCGGTCCGGTTTATCGGCGCTCAAGATTGTTCGGAAATATCTGCAGATAAGGAGTCCTCGGCCAATCTTAATTAACAGGAGGGCGCCAAACAGCCGAGACGACGTCGACGCTCCTTTGGCTGGGCTCCATTAAAGTTTCTTTTCCTTCCATTTTCCCGCTTGCCACCCAGGGCGGCGTCATCCTAATGGATTAATTCGGAGTGGGCGTTACACCACGGAGGAGGAGTCAGATCCACCACTTGGAGAGGGTCCAAGCCCGAGTGGCCCTCCAGATGGCCCGCCCACTCTACTTATTTGCAGGGTTGGAATCAAACCAAAAGTTGCGAATTACATACTTGCCCGGCTTGTAGACTCGGGGGTCTCTCTGCAGAGGCAGAACGCAGTTATATAAATTACTGTTTAAAGTTAGACAATGAACTGAAGAAAGTAGTCTTTACCTTCTTAGCTGTAAAGCAACTCTGTTCAATTGACAGAATCCTCCTTTATATTTGGAATAAAAGGAAATTCTATTACTCGGTTTATTGATTGTGGCCCTTTTAATAATGGAATCAAGCTTGCCAACTGAATTATTATTATAATAGAATTTTTTTTAACAAACGCGTAAACTGCACTTAAATTTCCAAGAATAAGGCTTTTGAGACACAAATAACTTCAGTGGTGACAACTACCCTGATAATAAGCATATTGTAAGCGAGTATTTAAAAGGTTAAAGGTTTAATTAAAAGGAGGACTGGGAACGTAAGACTGGTCGACAGATTGTCTGCGACGGATTCCGGTCCGAACTAGTCGGGTAGATGTCATGGGACCGATTGAAACGGATGCCGCTTGTTCTAATCGAGGGGGCGGTCGGGAGGGTCTCCTCCAAATGCGATTTGGCCCCTCATTGAATGGCGTCGTCTCGGAGCCCGAACCGGGACCGAGTCCCACAATGGGCTCATTGTTCCCCACCTCCCCGGGCCCTTCCGCCGCACAATGCACGCTCCAAGATGTCTACAAACATTGACCTCGGAAGGATTTATTGGCGATATACTCCCTTCCCGTGCCGGAATATATAGTCCAATTCCCCACCTGGACTAATTTTATCCGCCTCATAAACCCTAATACCAGGTTTAGGCAGCCTAGAATAATTTGCCACAATGCTACCTGCAACAAATACTTAGACCTTATACGTTACTCTGGGTCATTTCCGCGGATGAATTTCAGATTTGAAACGCATATAATTATTAATTTATACTAACATCAGAAAATATTGCTGATACTCAATAAAGCGCCAGTTACGTGACATTCCAAGATTGGAGTCTTGCGGGTTTGCATCTAGAGAACCGTACTGAATCGATGGAGCAAGTCTTGCGGGTCAGTATTAGAAGTTGAATGGGCGCAAAATCTAGTTCATATTTTGAGTATCAGAAATATTTGTACGCTCTTAGTTAAAAAACTCTATTTCTGTATTCTGCAATCTAGCACGAAAATAAATACCGTTTAATTTGACATTGGCAATACATTCGGCAATTGATTGTGAAGGCTAATGATTCTGATACTCATTCATATTCGCACAACATAAGCTAATATTTCATCATAGTATCTCGGTCCACAGTGCTGAAACTCAACTAATTCATAGCATGAAATTATCAGTTGCTACAAAAATATGTTATTCAATAGCAAAATATGATTTCCAGCAAGAGCTTTTTGTTGGGAATATTATGTAACACTGTAATCTTTGTACTCCTTGTCCCTAGTAAAAATCTTGAACCAATATTCTCCTTCTCATATTTTTTTATCCTCGTGCTCTTTCATATCTAGCTATTGCGAGGACTTCCTCTCGAGCAACCTCCTGGTTTAGATTCCAATATTCTCTTCGCTAGCCTACAGCCCTTCTGCACGAATAGTCCGGAACACGGTCCGGTGTAAAAACGTTCAAGGTAAATATTATGTAGTATTTCTGCCAGAAACTTTGACATTTTTAGCGGAACACGAATTACTGCGTCGATTCAACGCCCACGTGCAATGAATGAATATATTTCATCTTTATAATCATCTCTCTTCTTGTGAAAAGAAATTACTATTGCGACAATGCTTGGAGCATTTTAGAGCGGTCAGAGGTTGTCCATAAATATACAAACTTTCCAGACAGAAGAAGGACCCGCTAATGCAGGTTGTATCAGCGAACTGTTCCGTCTCGTGTTATTTTATTTAATCCCCAACGAGGACGTACTCTCTTATGCAAATTTCGAAACGTCGGGGGCGGTGACGGTCTCCTATGAAATGATAGCCGGCGTAAATCAGGGCCCAGCGGAAGCCCTCTCGGCCCGCCTAACCTTCTCCCTCGCGCTCCACTCCCTCTCTGCGTCTCTGTCTCTTTCTCTTTATAGAAGTCGGTGTTTTGCGATTTTCCTTTTGTCTTTCCCTTCCCTCCAATCTTTGCCAGCCGCGGCAGGAAAAACTACTGCGGGCAGTTGCCGCCCCCGGCAAATAAAAGGGGGTCGAGTGAGAGAGTGGGAAAGGGAGAGAGGAAACTTCAGTATCTCTCTTCAGTATCTCTGTCTCTTTTGAAGCGGAATACTTCCTTGATGTCGGACTCCCCCCCGCTACCCCACCCCGCGAGCAATAGGGCAATTAGGATTCATCCTCCTACCCGCTCTCTATCTCTTCTCCCTTTTTTGCTTCTTTTTTTATTCCTTAGTTCGCAATCTTTTAATTATTAACTCCCGGGGAGATTCAATAGACCGAGTTGATGTCTGAGAGCAGTTCATATTTATTACAAAAGAATAGTGGTATTACAAAGATTTTTACATTCTAGTATTTTCTATTAATATAACGGATAATTAAAAACTTTTAGTTTTATTAATTACACTGCACTACGCCCATCTGAATTGAGGTGTACTTTACTCATATTTTGAAAATTATCTCATTTTAGTGGATCTAAGAAGAAGATATAAGTATAATTTATTAAGGAACATTTATTATACGTAAATCTATGAACCAAGCTAATGTAGATGCCAATCTTCACTATTATTAAATGGTTATTGTCTGCAAATAAATACATCAGTCATCAGTAAAGAGGACCACCGTTTAATACAAGAAATGTATTTCTATTATCAATATATCTGATGAGTTACATAGGATTGGTTTTAGAGTAATGACTGAGAAATTCATCTAACGGGGTTAGTACATTTCAAATGAAGAGAAAGCAATTCATTACTCCAAATTACTTATCAGAAAAGCGGGGCGTACTGCGGCCGGATTTGTCGTGTGAGTCGGTCGCGTGACCGGTGTGAGAATGAGACCTCAGACCTGGAGCTCATGACCGTCCTCGGTGTTGTAAAACGTCCCTAGGAGTCGGGTTCGACTAATTAGATGGGCCGCCTAATGCGCCTCCGAATGGGGCAAAAAACTCCGTCTCAATATCTATTATACTTTCCACTTTTTCCCACGCGTTATGCCCTTCGTTCTCCTACTTCTGCAGGGGAATCTGAATTATTAAAAAGTTGCTATTGGACATTATGTTTCTCGATGCAGCTAGTCACAATTACTGCACTATACACTCTTCGGGAAATGAATATTTTGATAACTTTGAAATTATAATATATTTAAATAAATTCAAAATTAAAATCATTATTTTCAAATAACTATAACAAATATAATTTAGAGTAGTACCCGTAATATAATAGCATCGTGTCTTTACAATTACTTATAATAAACTAATTGCGTTGACACGGGCCAAAGTCTCAGAAAGAGGACAATTTTTTATTATTTAAAATCGTAAATATTTTTCGTACATAAAATTGTCGTTATTATTTTGTTTGAAAAATTGAAAGAATGCATTCTGAATATCCCTCGGCATTACTAATTTATTAGGAATGATGCTTTTATGCTTTCTGATTGGAGGTGGGATTCCCAATAGCCTCTTGAAGGAGACTGCTCTCGCCGTTCTCAGCGCTCTATATAATAGTTGGGGAGAGGTAATAAATTGTGTGCGGGGTCCAGCGATAACCCGCCGCCCCCTCATCCCGGGGAGACTCCCTTGGACAACTCCAACAGTAAACAAGGCACGAGCTCAGCTCCCCGGTTCGCGCTATCAGATTATTGCCCCGTTCCGTACACACTCCACTAGAGCATTTGACCCCCGAGTAGGTTCCGGTGACTTGTTTTTCTTCCTCATTCCGTGTACTAGTGTATGACGTCAAAAAGGATTTACTGGGTCCAGGGGTGAGGAGTTACTGGAGTCGTAACTTTTATTGTTGCCTCTTTATTAAACCTAGTCAATCCCTTTTCGGGGAGGCAGATTTGCCCAACGAGCGAAGGCCGGGCCGTCTCTTCTCTCCGTTTCTCTTCCTAAGATCTGACCTTGTATCATTTTGTGTTACTGAATAATATTTATAGTTTTTTTTTAAAGTGCAATTTCTTTCTCGCCGAAAATAACTTGTGCCTAATACGACATTCGACTGACATGAATCACTGCAATTCATGAAAAGAAAAATAATGCCACATTGCTGCCGAATTATTCATTCTAAATTCATATAAAAACATGTATGGTATGTAATTGTAGGGTATAATTTCTTGATGGTTGTCTTCTAAAAAATAAAAATATGTAGTTACATTACTAACATTTTTATATGAGTAATAGTCATATCCACCCCTATGTAATACAGACTTCCACGAATTATTAGTCTGTGGTTTTGCTTTTATTACTTTTTGCCGGTATTACAAGGCCAAAATTGTAGGGTCGTGTTCCTTGCGAGAGTGAAGGTACTCAAAGACTTTTTCAAATTCAGAAATCGAGTATTTCACTCGGACCTATATTAAATTTCCATTACTTCTACTCAAATGTTAAAGGACTCGCTCTTTAATGAATGACATTACCGAACCGAGGGGACTTAGTGCTGCTGTTGGCTGCACCTTGAACTTTAAGCTAACTATAGTATATTGATATCGTCACTGTACTCATTAGTGAAGCGATACAACGAGTATTTAATACCTCCAGAATGAACTGAAACGTAGATAAACTTTAGTCTCTTAGTAATCTAATAAGGCTATTAAATTAAAATATTGACCGTACGAGAATCTAAGAATTTTATTTGCCCTAGTTAAGGTGCATTTTGAAAATTCACAACCCTCATGAATTGCTCATAGTTTAATGGAATAAAAGGCATTCGGCGAGTTGAAGATCAAACCGTATTAGCCGTTGAATTGGTTTCCGGGAGGGGAATGAATTTGTAATTATACAGTTACGAAGTACAATGGACGTCGTCGATTGTTTACGAGGGGCCGAACTCAGCCCAGGGAATTGGCTAGATGACCAGACACAACTCTTTTTTACTTTTATCCGGCTTCACTTGATTCAATTACAAAAGTTTCGGTTTTGTATATGTGTGTGTGTGTGTGTGTGTATGGGAGGGTGAGTTCTGGGGTCTGAAAAGAGAGACACCTCCCAGGAGGGCAACCTGAGAGAAACTTGCCCAGTCGTGAGGAGTGAGGGAGCGGCTCTGCTCGACTGAAGCAAGAGAGTGTGTCTCCTGTCCGCAATTCTTATTGGCTAACAAATTAAATCTCTCCTGCGCTATTTTTCTCCGGCTTTATTTTATTTTTATTTCAACTTCGTCGCCTCTCTAAATTGATTTACTACATTAGTCTAAACGGTCCAGTTTCTGGACTGAAAGGACATTTCTCGTGGTTAGAATGCAGGAATGAAGGCACGGTGTGGTATAATTCATACGTTAGAAGGAATTACATTAAAATTAATTTTTTTTAAATCCGATAAAATACTCTTAATCATTCAACCGCCCTATCTCAGTTTTCTGTTTTCAACATTTCTGTTTTCGATGCAAGCGCTTAGATTATAACAATGCTAATACAGCCCTTCGAGTAGTTACTGACGCACACAGCGTAATCCAGCGTGATCCAGTTTTATGTAGAGACAGAGAGAGGGGCAGAAACTATAGTCTGAAGCCTAGTCGTCTAACTCCAATCGGATCTAGAATTTTAATACGCTTTGAAGAATATATCAGTTTACTGACAATGGATTATCTCCATTTCCATGCCACTGTTCATCGCTAAATTAATTTGTGCAACAGTAATATTTCTAAAAATGAAAACGATAATGTCTTCTTATAATTTTAGGGGGATTGTTCCGAGCAAAATCATTTGATCTCGAATTAAAATGTTTGAAAACAATGCCGGGAATGGATTCAGACAATTTAAGTACATGGAATATCCAATTCAGTGGTAATGAATGCTTAATTTGTGTCTCAAATGAAAGAAGTTGGTGGAGCTTTAATAAAAGGAGAGGATGATAATTGTAATTTACAAACGAATGCTCTTCTGGAATAATAAAATTAATTTATCGTATCCACCGTGGCTGAGATTTATGAGGGAAAAAAGTCCACAGGAAATTGGCTTTTTCAACAACTCCCGTTCAGAGGGCGAACCACTTTGTTTAGAGCGGCGCTTGGTTTAATCGACTAATGATATTAAGGGGGCGGAGCTTCTCCCTTTGATGTCAGAGCTTCGCCAAACTTCTCCTGGGAAACTGTTCTTTCCCCGGGTCTAATCGGATATATTGATTCGAAATGAAAATAATCCATCGGGGATATGTAAAATATGAACGAAGGATTTGTCAGTTCGTGACAGTCCAAATTAGGCCAAACTAAAGTTCACGGATTGATAAGCTATTGAATTGTGCTTCATCACGCCGCCTCCAAATGAGCGAAAGAGTGCACATTTCTGCAAATGCCATTCATGCGTCAACTCTCTTGATGGGTCGATCAATGGTGATTGATTTGCACTCCATGCTCTTCTTTACACAATAATGCATCATCGTCATGCTAGGCCATGCCGGAATTGTTATTTAAGGTATTAAATCGAACGATTTTGCGAAACAGACTTTACTTAAACGTATTTATACATCACTACTACCTAACTGCTACCTACTACTACTAATTATATTATTTTCACAGATGTTTCGAAACGTACTATAAGCATTGGATGTTATTTTCTTGCATATTTCGCAGTTCGCAAATCCCGCGCCTTCGATCGGGCGGGTAATTTTCCCAATAACTTCATGTACAGAGTAGGCCAAAATGAAACGTCGGGAATCCAGGAAAATTTCTGTCTGTCGTGGTTGATATATGGGTGGCTTAATTGAGTTTCGCGATAGGGTCGACTGTGGGCGGAACAAGGAATTTTATAACTTTATAACTTCGCCTATATTAAAGTCTGAGGTAGGTGCACCGATGGTTCCGGAGGGGGGGGGGAGGTTTATTTCACAGTGGCGAGATTTAAACATGTGGAGAAGACGAGTGGCGGTAGCAAAAACGGGAGGTGGAGGAAGGTGGCCCCCTAATATACGGCGGCCCGGAGGGGCGTAAGGAGCCCCGGCTCGAAATTTAGAATTCCCTCCGCGGCTCTGGGCGGGGCCTCCCTGAAATATGAACAGGGCCGATGCCCGTCGGTAACTGGCTTCATTTTTCCTCGCTCGTCCCAGCGACAAACGTGACCCGTGCCCGGGCCCGCTCTCGGCCGACAAATGTCCCCCCCCCAGCCTTCTGCCGAAGTCAATGCCTGATCTGTGGCTTTATTCGACAACTTTTTTTCCTGTTTCCCCCGTTATGAATATTTATTTGTATTTATTGCACAGAGTTATGGGACTGCTTCATCCGTTCTAAAATATTTTGGTACACAGTGTTTTGTAAAACACACGACGGCATTGCAGGCCACTGATGCATTTACGGGCTCCGGTCGTCCTCCTCCGTTTATACATTAATGTCTACCCTATTAAAAATTCAGACGGGTTCTGCTCTTATTGAGGCTTATTTTGTCGATTATATGCGTTAATTGCATAAGCGTAGGTTTTATTAGGACAGCTCCATTCATCAGCTCGGGGTTTACGACCACGCATATAGTTAAATTCGAGCGTTGTTTTCCTCTTGATATGCCGAATGTTTCACTCACGAAGGATGTTTTATCGGCGTTCTTAAACGGGTGTCGTTATCTGTGCGTGGAAGGAGCCATTTGGGCTGGGAGACTAGGCGAGGCCGGCCCATTTCCTCGTATTGGGTCGGGGCCCGTATGTTTACGATCGCTTTCCGCCTATACCGAGGCACGCAATGTTCCTCCCCTCCATGACAGTCGAGGGGGAAACGCCCACAACCCTCTTCCATCGTTCGGCCTTTCTTCGGCTCTTCTGACATCCCATTGTTCTCCTTTTTCGGCCTTTTTTCCCCCCAATTAACCGCCCAACGATGCCGGATGAAAATCCCCATCTTCTCTACCCTCACTAAATTGTTCTCGCACAAAATATTTATCCAGAATCCCCACAAGAATCTGTGTGGAGTTTCCAACATGAATTGACCTTATATACGCGTAACATCATTAACACCATAAAGACCTTTGCTTTTCAATTTCAAAATTTTTCAAGGATTACGCCACGATAGTATTATCGTAAACTAGGGTAACTTTGGCACCTTTTGCTTAGTGATGAATAACCTGAATTATTTGTACATTAAGTTTGATATTTAAAATAATTCTTAAAAAATTATTAAAGTATAAAAAAATCGATGTCGGAAAATTCCAACCCCTCGCGGAACTCACGAATATTGCAAATTAAGTAGACATAAACGCAGTGTATTCGTACCATTATTTTACTAATTAATTGTTGGGCAATAAAATTCTCCTTTATTTATCGTCATTAGACATATAGATAATTATCCTTGTACCGATGTAGATCACAGTTGATTAGTAATTTCCTTGTTTACTAGTTATTACAGTAAATATGGCCTAGGGTTATAAACCCGAGAACGAATCTTATTATCCGTATCGCGCAGGCGGCTCCCACTTTCCTCCTGGATCGCCCTACTCGAACGGTGAAAAGTCACGTTCCCATGGCAAATGATTGGCGTCCAAATGGTTTTGGGGCGAGCTGCACCCCGGCGATACGGCGTGTACTCCGAGCGAGGGAAGGGTGGGAAACAAAAGGGGCCATAAACACCGAGGATGTCCGACACCAGGAAATTGGCAGCCAATCGGGTAGCGCCCTAACGGGGTTTCCAACCCCTTTACAGCTATCTGGGTCAACAATAGGTCAGTCCAATATCAAATTAAAAATTATTCACATAAATCTAGATAATAATAATTTATATTACGATAACAATGTTTCGATGCAAGCTGTGTAAAGCATACAGAATCTGAATATTATGGATTATACTCCCATGTATTAAAAAAAGTTAAAATGTTATTTTGTTGATATTATTGAAAAGAGAACTAAAACTACACTTAAAAATGTTGCATGAATAAACGAAATACAAATGTAATAATGCCAGCAGTTTGTTGGACTTTTGTCATTTGATGTAAGTTTGTTGATAGAAATATGTCAAAGGACAATGACTGACTGTAGAGTTTCTGGTTACTTTGGTCTTATTGTTACTATCTACGACAGATGGTAAGTTTACGCGAGGTCAACCAGTACGACCAGACGACGACCTACTCTCGGAAAAAAATAAAAATAAAAGAGAGGGGATGGAACGGAGATGGTATTTGGAAAGCTTTTTCCTATCGGGAACAACATTTCCTTCAAAAGAACTAAATACAGTTCATGTTGTAACAGGATCATCACTGCCTCCCTGTAGGCAATCCTCCAATACACCAACCGGCAGCCTAAAAGGGGCGAGTAAAAAAAATAACGCTTCTCGGAAGGTCCTCGATAGGAGTATTATTGAGTTTGGAGTTGTAAGTTACTAGGACAATTCTCTGTTTCCCGGGGGGAGTTGGGCATTCTTAAACTGGCGACGAGGGGGAGGGGGTAGCAGGTGGCGACAAAATTGGAACAATTACTAAAAGAGACGGCCTGAGCCTAGGCGCTTAAACGGTCCGAAATCTAATCCAGAAGGGGCCCAGCGGTGGACAACGATGATTGCAATAGAAAACCAATCGGCGGCCTGTATCCACTCTTTATTTCAATTCCGTCACGACTAAGCGCAGAATTAACATGTCTCAGTCAAGCCCGATTCAGCTAAGAAAATTCTGAATGAGGGTCTCATTCTATTGTTCCCATATTTCGGGAAAGGCGAAGAAATCCGTGATAGACATGTATCTCAAAAACGACTAAACCTTAGTTCGGTTTGTTTCTCCTCTGAGTTTCCCGAACCAGGAGTCCCATTGTACAAGGCACATGAAATATTAATATTACATTGAATACTCTGATCAAACCTAAAGGAAGAATTATCCACTCCTAATCTTATTTATAGCGTATTCTCCGAGTTAAGTTATTGAGTATAGGTATTGATAGGGATTTTCACGAGGCCCATCGTCTCGGTCCAGACGACCCGCAGCGCGTCGAGTCGAGAGGACGGGGGGAATTTAATGGCAGCCGGAGCCACTCCCGACGACGACGAAACGTTCCCCAATGAGGTTAAGTTTGGGTTAAGAAGTTTGCTCCCCCCCTCCCTCATCCCAGCACCATGGCCAGAAGTTGGTTAGGCCTCCTACCCCGAAGTTGGAGTGAAGTGACAACAATAGCCTCGGCCCCATTTCACAACTCGGGCACATCACTTGTGTAATCCGTTTAGGAGTCCACGTGTCACCCCCCCAATCCCCTTCTCAATCGATACTTCTTATTACTCAGTAACGCTTCGCCACTTTTTAGCTATTCAACTAGATCTTGAACCTGTATTTCTGAATTACTCCTTAATAAGTACCCCTGGATTAAGGGTAAGGGCCGATAATTATCGGCCTTTCAGTCTTAACATTTGCGGAAGATTGCATAACTCACCCAACTCCGGCGGTCCTAACCCTTCTTCAACAGCCTTGTGCTAATCAATTTTTACATAATCATTAAGATTGAATATCGAGAGGATTATTACTCTCAGAAGTTTCAGTTCGTTTTCGGAGACTAGTAACAGCTTTGACAGAACACTTTTAATCTGTATGTTCATTCTGACAATAAATTATGATTTAATCACCGGTGTTACTTTATTGCGAAATATATCAAATTTCTGTTCTACAGATGTGATTTCAATTTTTCATTCGTCATTCGGCTTCTATCAGGTTGGTATTTCGTTATTTATTTAATGTAGTCGTGCTAATTCCAATATGCACCAATATTGTAATGTAACTATTGCACTGTTAAATAGTACTTCCTGGAAATTAGTTAGTTATAGGTTCAATCATTTTTCTTTCCCTTCTCGTTTTTTGAGGTGTAGTAATTGATCCTTTACATTTTCGTTACGAAGACTTATAAAGAAGTCGTTATGAAGAAGAGAAAATTGTCAAAGCATGCGGAACATTCGTTAAATTGTTGAGAGCAATTGCTCAATAATTATTTTTGTTTTAAAAGTTCAAAACATAGATTTCTTTAAAACTAAGCTTCTATAAAATTGTAAAGGGATTAAAATTTTGTTACGGCAATTTCATTAATGAAATTAGTCGGTTTCGGATTGGGTCTGAACCAGGAACACGCCCGGCATTTTAACGGTGCTTATTAGGAGGCGGCGGTCGACTTAATATATTCAAACCGTTATTTAGAAACGAACGCCCAAATACGTGATGGGAATGGGGGACGTTTTTCGGAGCACAAAGGGGAAGATATTTAATTTGCATAAATATGGTCCGTTCAGCTGGAAATGTCTGTTTTTACACATTCCATCCTCTCTGCTGGCGGATCGCCTCCCTTTAAAATAGTTTACACGAGAAAACTAAGTTAATTTTTAATTCTTTACCAGGTAACTCAATTTGCACTTCGTCAGACCCTCTATCAAAAAAAGGAATCAGTCTATGTATTTAATTAGGATTAGGGGGATTAAATATTAATTTAATATTATATTAATTTAAAATTGTAGCCTTATTGTGGACAAGAAGTTTAAGTTAATTGCCTATTATAATCCTGTGCAAAATGTTGTATTAAATCTCTACACACACTCCAGACTGTGTTATAAAAGGGGGACTAGTAAAGTATATCCCTGCTTGATTCAAGTTTGATTAAACATTGCCCTTATAAATATATTAGAGAAATAACACTTTATTTGGGCTGATCTTGAATAAGAGAAAGGGAGAATGGTAATAGAAATTACTAAAATTAACCATTTTATAAGCGCATTTCCTCATCCCAAGAAATGTCTTTTATAAGGCCAAGGCCTACTTGAGTTCTTTCTTCAAACTTTCCTATAATTGAGTTCTAACGATTCATCAACCGAATTTTGACCATGCTTTGAGCGCCGTTCCTCATCAATCATTCTGTACCACGACTATGGGAGACCTTTGATTGCAAAAAGTTTCGACCTCGAGGAATGAAACTTTTATTGGCTCAGGGAGCAGAGGCAAGGCGAAAGTTCAACATTCTATAGAACCATTTTGGATGGGAAATAATAATGCATAGCCTAAGTACATTTAAATTACATTTTTGTATCTGAATTTCCAGTGTTCAATCTCTTAAACTGTCCCTAAACACTAAAATAAATTAATATCCCCACTCAATTTGGCGACTTTCTGAAAGCTATTAAGGGGATATTTCATAAGACAAACATTTTCAAAGTTATATACAATGCTTATAATTGTTTTTAAAAAATGTGTAGAGATGTTTATGAAATGGTTATGTATTATGAGAGGGAGAGGGAGAGAGCCTGTATACGTCTTTTACGTTTATACGAAAAGTGAAAGATATATCATTGGCTCTTTATAAAAACGGGTGGACGGGGGTTTACCCTCAGGAAAAACGAATAAAATCGCCCTGCAGAGCAATTTGAGCCCGGGTTATGCGCCCCATCCTAAATCTAAACACATTAAAACACAATTACACGGACCCATTGGAGCCCATTTGCACTCGGGGCAACACCGCTTAGCTCTACCGGCCACCAGGACCCCTGAGGTTACCTGAAAATGAGAGCAGTTTACACTTTTAATGTAAAATCCGGGGTAAAGTAATCGCCCGGATAAATCATACCGTTTTCTTAAAGTTGCAGAAGACATTAAAAAAGTTTTAGCACTGTCACAGTTTTCTGAAACCATTGAAATGATGACTGAAAAATGGTTTCATAAAAAATTGGCAGTTTATCTTCTTTGGTGAGTCTTGCTGGCTGGGTTTGATTGTATTTAATTTTTTTCTAATCGAAAAAAATCCGTTTTGTATTTTCAAATCGAGGGAGTATTGGCTACACTTTTATTTATATTTTTACAAAGCCATGTGTTGCACCTCGCTAATCCTCTGGTGGAATTCTACTGAAGATGGTGAACTCGAGGCCAAAACAGTGAAGGCAGACCGAAAATCGCATGAATGCTCAACAAATCTCAACTCTCGCAAACTACCAAAAAAGTATTTCAAACTAAAAACGATGAAGTTTAGAAGGCTTATTCCCATCAACATTTTGTACCATCCCCCTAGAGCGCACGGAAAAGCAACAACGGTTACAAACCCCGCTTTACCTAGTAATAGTTGGTGGGATTCATATCGTTCGAATAATGCAGGAAATAATTATTTGGAGGAAGTAAGAAATTCCAACAATCTGAAAAATAAGAAACCGGAGTCTGGCCGGCTGCGGATATAATCGAAACGCCGTTAGACTTTAAGCGGGCCAAATTCAATTTCCAGTCTCACTCCTCCCCTTCTTGGAGTGATTTATATTTCCTTTCTGATCTTCCGGGGGTGGCACCCAGCCCGCGGACGATCCGGGGATTGTTTTGAGAGCCAGGATTTAATCCACGCCTCCCCCGAATCACAGAAGAGGCGACGACGAACCGGGGGTTTTTTGTTCTTACGAGATCGAATTAATTAAACGGCGGCGGTATCGTCACAAGGGGAATTAAATCCGAAGTAAAGTCAGAGGGGGAGAGGGGCGGTCTTCCTATTCGAACCCTTTTCCGCCAATCTGTTTATGGAGCAGAAAGGGAATCTTTTTCCCCACCCACCCTCCCATTCTCCTCCTTTCGTTCCTTTTATCCTGAGCATTTAGGTGCTGAGATTTTAGGAGAACAAAAAACCCACGGCCTCTGATTTCGTAATCAAATCCAATTAAGCAATAAAAATAAACTCCATCCACAAATTTGCCGGGACACTGCGCTGTTTTTGGCAAAATGGATCTAATTCATAATTAATTTCGGAGATAATGATCTCCGCAAGAATTCATCGTTAAGATCGCTTAATTTCCATATCTTTTTTCTCACCAATGTAAATACATCAGTATAAAACTCCCGCCGTATTTTAAACTGTTTTCGTGAACGCATTTGTTCCTGCGGTTTCGCCCCTCATGAAATCGAAGCCTGAAAACAAGCCTCGAACTTTGGAAAGAAACTTTCCACTACCTACCTGAACATTGAAGTTACTACTTCAAAGGCACGTTTCTCCTCAGCCTAAGTTGGAAGAAATTCCTTGCGGGAGGAGGCCAAAGCAATGAGTGGCCGCTGTGGCACTCGTACAACCGACGGCATAAATAAATCCACGATCTCAACGCGAATCGTCCCACATTATGTTATTCATATTATTGACTTATAATTATTACAGAATTTAAATCTATTGCATCTATTTACTTCACTAATATGATTGATAGGCCAATTAGTTGGGTACTGTGAAAATTGCAATCTGAAGACCATCCTTAATTACTATTTATTTATAACAAACAGAATGATTCACGCAATTGTTATTGCGTTGTACAGGATGTATTTCTATATCTTGAGCTTTATTGATTCAATTAGCATGTTAACAGAGTGCAATGTCGGTCGAATGAAATATTGTCATGCTGTCCACCGTAATAATATTGACAATATTGAGTGTGTACGGTGTCTTGTAATCGTCCTCGGATCGGTCCTAATTGAAGCAGTTTGTCAGTGAGCCGGCAGGGAGGAGGATGACGGTGCTAGAATTACTGAGTAACACCGATGAACATCGATATCCCGGAGGCGAATCTGCTCCGGACAGGCGCCACCACTTCTTATACAGCAACATCTTGTTCTTCAGCCCCCCCCCCCCCCCCATCGGCGCTGTGCACCCGAGTCACGCTTCCCTAATCCATCATTGTTAATATCAGCCTAACCACAGACTAACACTTAGAGCTAAGCCAGCCGCGAACTGCGGGGGGATTTAATGTTAAACGTAGATTCAAAGAAAAAATTTTGATCGTGCTGGTTGCCGGAGAGGTGTGTATTATCAAACACGTGGCGAGATGACGAAACCGACTATACCTGGGCTCAGCAATAATTTATTACAAATGTAGGAAGTAAATAAATTATTTGGCAAGTAGAGAAACAATTCTCTACAC
Source organism: Lethocerus indicus (assembly GCA_019843655.1). Classification (NCBI taxonomy): domain Eukaryota; kingdom Metazoa; phylum Arthropoda; class Insecta; order Hemiptera; family Belostomatidae; genus Lethocerus; species Lethocerus indicus. The sequence continues at coordinate 16,341,132 of JACDQD010000005.1, read as the reverse complement.
TTTTGTGAAGGTTTAACAGGAAACGAAAAATTGAAATACTTTTACTTGTACAAAAATTATGGAGTTGCCAATTCCAAACTATAGCTGAACGTTGGAACGTTGCCTTTATTATTAAAACTGTTAGCTCTTGTTTGTGTGCGGCCCGTTCAGACATCCTTCAAAACGGGCAATTCAGTTTTTGCCGAGTTTTCATTTCAGTTTCGATTCTACCCCCACCCCATTTATTAGTTTTACCGATGAGTCGGGTAGTCCCTCCCCCATTCAGGAATCCCATTTTCACCGACGATTTGCAAGTATAATTCTGTCAAAAGTTTCAATGAAAACAATTGTCTTTCATTCTCTCGTTTGGCCTACATTTGAAACTTTGAATTCCAATAGAAAGAAAACCGGAGCATCGGTATTAAATAATTTTGTAACCGAATGAAAATCTGAACTGGAAACTGGTGTATAGTTATTACTATACACTGAACTAGTCTATCAGTTCAATAATTAAAAATAATTACTATAAAAGTAATTTTTACTTCTGCTATGTAAATGAAAAATGTTTTTAGACTTGCAGAATCAGTGAACTGATTATCGACGATTTCCCGGCCTGATTATTATGACTGGGCCGAAAATCCGGCATTTCCTCGTGGCGGTCCGACATGGCATTTGCGCGGCCTTTTAATAACGGCATAAATACTTGAGGTCGGGGCCAGAAAGTAATTTGGTGTGGGGCGTGCGCGACTGGAAAATAAGCCGGTGTCAGCGGCAGGCCCGCGCCACCCGGGGGATTGTTGTTTCCGAAGGATTAATCCTCGAATATCAAAACGGGGACGGGTGGCGAGCGGGGGGATCACATCCCGTTAGGAGGATTCGCCCGCAATAACCGGGCCGCACCATTTATATATTAAAATTCTTGGTTATCACTTTTTTCTCAGTCTATCATCCGGCCTGCTTTAATTGTGTTCCAGTCTCCTATACATTCTGTCCAGCCAACGAGTATTCCTGGACCGATACTGGGGAATTCTCGGATACATTTAAATGCGCCGAATAAATTTATTAATTTAAAGAATTTATTTGTGGTCTGGGAGGCTTTGGAATATCTTCAGTTTTGCGATACTGCCTGCCGGCTTTGGCTTCTCGAGTCGAATACGGTTGAAGCGTCCTATCGGCACTTACATTGCACGATATCTGTGTAGTATTAGCTCGATGTAAGATTGAATAGACAAGTGGAAAGAAAAATCGAAAGAATGATTATGTCTATCTATAATTATTTGTTTATAGCGTTTATGACATTTTTAATTATATGGATTTTATCGGGTGGATCCGAGGTCTCATTGGAAAATATGGAACCGCTTGTTTTATAGGTAATCCAGGTGCGCTTGTACTCGCATTAGGCCGCCCACAGCACCTGCGGATAATGGTCGTTAATTCACCGGGTTTTAATAGTTGTATCAGACAAAATAAACTGCTCATTATATCCAATTTATATGTTCATTCGATATTTGAAATTGCCGTTTTTATTGTTTATTGTGGAAGTCGACCTTCTCGTTGAGATTAAAGCATTCTTCTTGAAGTATCTGATTGAAAACGCATTGTGAATTATAATCGCTATTGTAACCAAATGGAGGATTTTAATCTCTCTAATAAGTTTCTCTTACTAACAGAGATATTAATGGCCGAGTGTCCAATAGTGTTATGACGCTGATTAAATCATAAATGTCCTGATGAAAGCGATAGAACACTGTCCGGTAGCTAACACTGCCCAGTTAATAAAATAACACTCTCAAGTGTTACGATATTGGTATTCTGTGCAGCCTGTATTGGGACCATTGGAAATACAAGTACTGTACCCGAATTTTGTCATTCCTCGAATAAATATCACTCAGTATTCCAGTTCGAACAGGTAAAAGTCGGGTTAATTAATGGCCGGTTGAGGGGTGTGGGCTACAAAAACCGGGTTGTCGCAGCTCATGCATATGCAAGCTTCCCCCTCAAGCCGCAAATCCTCACGTCCTCCGCGATCGAATTTTTCAAACCCTCGTCCAGTGCCCCTCAGAGCGTGATTCTCTTTACTGAAGATAACTCTTCCCTGTTTAATTGGTCCCATCTAAAATATACGAGAGGTATATTCCAATATGGAGGGGGAGGGATCCAATTCCAAAATCGGAGTTGGGGAAAACAGGGATTTCGGTCGGATGATGTATTCTCAAAAAAAATACCGGGTTCGTTCAATCATTGCTAAACTTTTTATTGCTACAGTTGTTTACAATTGCATATCAGTTTTAGATTAATATAAAATACCCTTTTTCAGTGCGGATTGTTTAGCATACAGAATTGTTTTTTTGAGCGAGCCGTTTTTAATGAGTGTTCTTTGGTTCGTGTATGAGCCCCCACGTATTTTATAGCAATTCAGATATTCAATTCACCGCTCTAACCATTCAACTATTACAATTCCACTATGTCGTTAAATATGCGTAATATCTGTTCCTAATATACATAGGGACGATGAAACACATATATATTTACATTATGGATAATTTACAAAATGTACAGATCTGATTTTATAGCAGGCAGAAATCATTCAAGTTGTAAATTTTTATAATAAAACAAACAATCGCACAACTAATTAATCTCGTTCTAATTATACGTTCTCCAATGCCTGGAAATATATATGAATCAAATATACTCACATGTAATTATGAAAATAAAACAGATGAAGTTAGTATTTAACGAATATTGTGGAATATTATATGTAAATACATTTGTTCAGTAGCGGTGTATTTTCAGAGTCCGCGCTCGCAAAAAAATTGGTCACGCAATTTCAGCCACCCTTTATCCCTTAACACTGTATTTCAAAGAGGTCTGACCAGTGACGAGAATGCCATTGACAGCGGTGCGATTCAAATCGAATTTACGGTCGACTGCCCTGTCACCTTTTGAAGACTGAAAAGTTAAATGGTAAAACGGTAAACTGTTTTATCGGAAATTTCTAATAAATTTCGGCGTTCCAGGAATACTAAATTGGATTGAAACCGCTCCTTTGTTGTATTAAAACGTGGCGTATAATAATAGCATCGCGAATTCATTATTACTGAAACAAAGCGTTAATTATAAGAAATGAGCTGACTTTGGAAGGAAAGGTCGGATTTCAGAGAAAACTTATTTTCAATACTCCTACTTTCACTTCACTAATGATTGACAATTTCGAAAAATATACACACGCTGTTTGAATAACATTCCAAATTTATGAAGTTTCCTTTTAAAACTGGGTATATATTTTTGTAAATTTAAAAAATGGGTGCAAAATAGAGAAGAAAAAAGTTTGCTGCCCCCAATCTTCAAAATGGGGCCGGCAAAAGAAAACAAACTAAACTTGACTCCGGATCCCAACATCCGCTTTACCGAAACTTTACCCATTGCATTTAAAATTTTCCTTTTTCGATTCTTTTCCTAACACGTTCGTTTTCTTTTTATATTTCTTCACATTCTGTTAACCTTCCCTCAGTATTGAGGCAGCAACAAGTAAATAGAAGGATTTCTCATTAGTTCCCCAGCTTAATTCAGGAATTAATTCACAACTTAAGGAGCTCACATTTCTTTATTTTGAACGCAACTTGAATTTGGGAAAACCGTCAATCATTTCATGTCAAGTGAAGTTTAATTCGACGTTCCTACAAGATTTCGAACGTCTCTAATAATTAAAAATTGAGTATGCTCTATAAGAAAGTTCGATATTTCAGATATATCTCCGGCATTTTATATTACTGAACGTGGTTGATTGTTTTGAAAAGAGCACCAAAAAGGGTAATCCAGGACTGAGACATTTCCCGCTTCCTAACCAGCGCTATTGGACTTTAGCGAACGGACTCTTACAGCTCTGCGGCTCTCCACAAGGTTCATTGATCTTGTGAAACCTTGAGACTTCTATCTGGCCATGACTCCAAAGCAGAATACCGATTAGGCACTTCGTGTTGAAAACTGTTCCAGGATTACTTTCCCTTCTTCTTGCCGAATGGTGAGCTCAGGAAATTTTTTACTTAATAACACGTGTAAAAGAATTAAAAGTAGGAAACTGGTATTTCTTCTGATATAGTAGTCAAGACATCAATTCTAACTTCAAATATCGGAAAATATTTCTTTGGTTATTATAGTGCGTTCAATTACAACGAATTAATCTTTTATCAAATATTATACTGCAAACCTTGGCAGTTTGCCTACCTTTGAACAAAAGTTTTCACAAATATAACTTACATTTTGTTTATTTATGATAAACCAAAGTTCGAGATATGATGGAAAACGGATTTTAGGTGTAATTGTTTTTTATTTCTTATACTCTTTCTCATATTAAAAAGTTATATAATCAACGAGAAATTAAATGTTATCTCGGTTTGTGATTACACAGAGTGTAACCTGATAGTTCTAATATAAGGTATATTAGATATATTATTACATTTTCTTCCTAATACACTAACACATTAATGGTATTATAAATAATGCACTGTAAATTACTTAGAACGTTAACCGACGAAAATTCAAATATTCATTCCTTCCCTTAATTTCTCAGCTATGGCGAGGATGGGAAAATTATAAAGACAAATCGTTTTACTGCGCTACTCAGGCTAATTTAATTTGTTTGAATTTTCCAGACAAATTAAGAATCTCCTCGCGAACAGACCCTTTAATGAAGACTTCCTCTTATGAAGAAATCCATTCATTATGTTTCTAATTTGAGGCATTTTTGTATTAAAGATGCATATTTTATAGCGTATTGCTCAATTAGAATTTTTTCTAAACTGCTATCTTAATCCCTGTTTTTTCTGCAAGTATTGGTTCAATAGCTACCTAAATTGTTAGACCTCGAATAGAGATTGTATTTTTCGTTTTAAGTACGGAAAGGGGACAAAATGTCCCACCAAATGTTCCAATGCCCATAATAGGGGCCATAAGTTTGGATGTTCGGGAGGCCAATAATGCATCGGCTGGATGCGTATCCTATTCTTGGTTGGGGGAACTGATTGAATCCAACATGTGGAAGGGGCCCGGGGCCCTGGGTCGGGTTCCTTTGATCTGCACTCCCCGCTGCCGCCTGTAATCCAACCTATCCGGACCCCTCAGACCCGGTTATCTAATTCCTCGGATTACCCCCCGGTTTGAACGTCCTTCTCGACTTGCGTTACAGCACAAGGACGAATAATTCTAATACATTGTTGACATCGCGTCGACAGTGTCGTGCTAGCAGGCTGCTTCTTACGTAGCTATGGTCAGTCCGTCAGTAACATAGCTCATCACTTATGTGAAGGAGTACATGGGCACCATGAGCATTAGCATTGTGAAATTATTTTGATCTTCAGTTTGTTAATGTTATACATCGATGATTCAAATAAGTGGCCGGTCTTGTAAGTCCATAATAAGTAAATAATAATTAGTGAATATCGGCAAAGTTTAAATTATTTTATTAAGTTTTTAAACTCATATTTCTTACATAATTAGTCAAACTGTCAGTAATGAAGGCAAACTCTTAACGCCCCTGCGGGCTTTCCTTGGATTAACCATCTTGGGCGAAAAGGTAATTTTAAATTGAAGGTGGTGGAACTATAAAAGAGTGGAAATGACTGATATTGCGGAGACTGGCCCAGTTATATTTAGTCGGCGGGAGGAAGACTAAGTATATTCCAATGTTAAATTCGATTAAGGGAGACCGCAAAAATAGCTGAGAAGTCCTTGCCGTCCCATTTCTTCATAGGCAGCTACAACACAACGCCTCTAATAAACACACCAAGAAAATATTGCGCTAAAGGCAGTACCTATTTTCGTTCCATTAATGAAAACAGTAGAATATTTCCAATTTATAGAATATATATATGCTGGCTACGTTAATATAGCCCAAATTCAAATACCTTGATAAATGTACAAGTATCTATATTACGCAGTTTGGCCAATACATCTTGTATTCGAGTTTCGACGCGGTACAATTTTCCCGTTCACTTCCATCGGGTATCGGGTTTCCGTTTGAACGCATGTCTCCGTACTTGTGTCAGAGGCTAAATCGAAGGTCAAATTCTTATTCTTGCCTTAGGGGAGGGAAACCCAGAGCCCGTGCCACGCCGTGGGGACTCAAAACCTCCCCATAAATCACCCCGTTCTGGACAGTTAAAGTATATCGTTTTTTCCGCCGGTATACCTTCACCTTATCGCGATCCGTCCAAACAGCCCGCTTGATACCGCCCTAAACCCCACTCACCCTGATTTAAATAATTCATGCGCTAAACCACATTAGCATTTTATGTGTCGTGCCACTTCGATCCCAAAGGAAATTAGGAGCCTCGCCCAACAACACGTTAAAAATATCAATTGCTCCTTCATTCTTATATAATATTTACTCGTATATAAGAACGATAGTCATATATACGCGCACAAATATATATTATTATTAATTATATATTATATATTACTTATAGCTATAGGTAATATATATTATATATTCGTTTCAAAGTAATGTAATAAGATCGTAATTCGCTGATATTCAGCCTTATATTTTATGAAATTTGCTTGAAATAATAAATTAATAATTAAATGAAATATAATGTACAAAACCGTAGTACCTGGTTTTATGAAGGCTATTTTTATGTATTAGTGTTTACATTATAAAAAGAAGGCTTTAGTGTAGAGTCAGAGCTATTGTAGCCACAGATTTGAAGCGGTTCTTTATCGCTATCTGAAACGTTGGAGTTACGGATATTGCCTGTTTACTTCCTTTTGCTGGCGTTATTATTTCTGAGATATCCAAAAATTAGTATACCTACCTATTAATTGAACTATAGAAATAATATGTAAATAAATAAAGGATTAAATATCAGTAATAAATATTAAGATGCCCTGGTGTGGTCTTCAGTCACCTCGATGACGAGGCAAACGACCGCTGCGGACAAATTGGAGGGGGCGAGTACAAGAGAGGAGAGAGATGGGAGGATAGAAAGACATAGGGAAGGCTAGAAAGAGAATGAGAGGGAGAAAGCGGGTTGCCCAATATCGATTGAGCAAAAACGGCGCCTGCCAGGTGATCTGTACTACCAGTTTGCCATCCAAAGGGCCCCAACTCTGCTCTACTATCTGTCTACAATTATAACGCTCTTAACCCCCAGCCCTACGTCATGTGACTAATGAGAATCTCTTCTGAATTTAATTAATTCGTTTATTAACGTCTCAATATGCAACACGTACCAGGGGTAATTACGAAGGGCGGTGAATAAATTATGAATAATATTTCTAGTTTTTTCAGTATAATTTTATTATAATTTATTTTTTTTTATTTACAAATTATTTAATTCCGCGCATAGCGGCATCAGGCTCATTTGTGCGGTAAATAAATACAACAAATTAAATAAATTATTTAATTAATTCGTATTTAATTCATTATTGCACTAAATAGTGCGTTAAAATAGCATCATAAAGTGATTACATAAAAATGTATTTATTTTATATATATACAGTCAATGGTATACCATTTTCCATCCATTTACTGTCACTAAAATTTTGTTTCTTATATATTCTGTTAAAAGAACAAATCTAATATGAAGATATGTTTTTATGTGGAATCCAGAATACAAGGAAATCGGGTTAAGATATTTTAGGATTATCAGATGAATTATCAATTCAAAATATCAAGATAGGAGTGTGTTTCTTAGCAACTTTTATTATTACGTTGTAACTATAATCTGTGCAGATACTGTCTAATGCATTTACAGGCACCGTTTGTATAAGTGACTTATATCATAAGCATAGTTTTGTTTTTATTGTGTTAAAGTCAGATTTTACAAGTGAAAATATCTGGATGATCTTCCTCTTCTGGCCACATGGAGAAAAGCCTCAGGTCACGTGCGGATCTTGCTGAAACGCGCATGCCTCGACATTGTTTGGATACAGTAACGGGCTTTTCCTACCTTAATACATGAACCTTACCATTCTGTTCTTAGAAATCTTAGATCTGATTATTTTTCTAACTGTCTCTTGATTAAACGGTATATTCTTGAAATTAACACTATGGATCTCAAACACACTACCGAATTTAAATTACAGTATGGAATGTTAAACTGACCCCGGGAAATAAGGTCAGTTTTGAAAATCATCCATGTCTATTTCTGCTCGAAGTGGATTATTTAATGCTAGGTAATTTTATTCCAGACAAATGAAATATTGCGCAAATGGTCATTTCCAATGCTATTATCCCTAATGGTCCACAAATCCACAATTGGGTCGGCCATTACTCATCATTACCGGCTACATGAACCTATATTATCACTCTTAAGCACCGGCTCGAAAAAGACCTTCCAACAAAACATGCTAATCTCTATTTAAGTTCCAGAAAATTCAAGGTAAAAGCATAACGTGTCTGATGTGCAGTACACGATTTAATACAATGTTTGAGCAATGTAATTTTCGAATTAATTACCCTCGATGTAACATTTTATTTCAATTTTGGCTCTGTATATATTATAAGGGAAAGATGATTTATAGAATTTTTAAACTTGCGAGAGTATAATCACAGTATTATCCGTGATATTAGAAAATTACATAAAGGAGAAATATACCCGGAGAAGTAACATTGATACCTTCAGGTACATTACAAAAAAAATATGTTGATTGTACACGGCCGAAGGGTATTCTTAGTAACATAATAAAATGGTTTTATACTATCATATTGACGACCAACTGAAAAGAAACCATAAAACCCCTGTATATAAAATTTTATATATGAGTACTGACAAAGATGACGAATAAGTGTGAGGATAAAATTGAATTTCTGTTAAAATGAATGCATGTCGGTAAAGGAACATATATCGCGTAGAGCGAAGATAACTTCAAAACGCTAATAAATTGGTGACATTGTTCGAGCATGATCGATAATAATAGGGCGGCAGGTATAATGGAAGTGAACGCATTAGAGCGTGCACCGCCTTTATCAGTTATCACGGCCGGACAAGCACCGAGCTCGTACAACCTCCCATACAATTTAACTTCCAAAAACCAGACCAAAATGGGATCACTATTCAACGAAATAGCATATCAGCACTAATCTTAATTCATTTAATATTGCGTATTATTTATCCAGAAACTAAAATTTGTGAGAGAACAACGAGGCGGAATAGATGTTGGCTTAATAAGATGTGAATTAAATTTATTTCCGCTAACTATAAGCGGCAAACGTTTGACATTCCAATACGGCGCATTTTATTCACTGAGGTGATGGGTTATAAATAATTTTTATTTTAATACCGCATTAAAAATTGACTCGGTCTATTTTTATATGACGACTGAAGCGAGTTATATAACAGAAGACCAGAGGCCGCCCTTTCCAAATTGATAAAGCGTCGGCTCGACGAGGCTCAAGTGTATATAAGGGTAGGGCATTCAGGGTATACTGAATCATTTACAGTGGACGTGAGTGGCTGAGAGGGAGCGAAGTGGGGGAGCTGAAGGCAGGAGAGAGAAAGAGCGAGTATGTGGGAAGGTTAACGGCGTTCATCTTGAGGGTCCGGTAATATCCCCTGGAGAAGGACCGATCGTGGAGGGGGTTTTATAAAAATTAAAACGGCCCCGCCGGCCCTCATGGGAGCGTTTCCCAATTGGCGCACCCGGGAACCTGAGGCAGTTTATTCGACGCGGCCCAGAAATTGTTACCGAAGTAGTTCAACCCCCTACGTTTATCGACAATGTATCTCTGGTTAACCGGCCCCATTGTAGACAAAACAAAATAGTGTCCACCAAAGGTTCACAATAAATTAGTGCCGACTGTGTCCCTCCAAAATTCTTTTCGCGGGTCCCAGTTTTGTAGAAGGTGTTTAAAATACTAAAAAAACGATACATATTGTCACGCTTTTGGGTTTTTGAAATTTGATGAAACAAGACAAACAAGAACATAATAATTATATTATCATTATTTATAATGTTCTATGATATAAATTTACGGTGTAATTAGACACGGTCTAATCGCGTTGGAAATTTTCAATTGTCAAATAACGCCAATGTCGTTATATACTTCACTATCAAATTTGTCCCGTTATTTCCCAGAAATCACTAATAGTCAAGAATCGACGTCTGGGTGGAAGGGATATGTTTAAACTTAAATATTCACCGGTAAACTGCGTTGTTTGTGGTACGGGGCACGGGGAGGTGAATTTGCATGATGAATTGTAGCTGTAGCCTGGCAATTACGAACCTCCGGGGAGCGTTTAGGGCGTCGTTGGGCCCGGTTGAATTATGGCGATAAAAAGGGGGGCCCCGGACCCGCCACCGTAAACGTCTTTACGAGTTCTCCCTCCTTACGTCCCACATCTCCGGTGTCTCGCCAAAAGAGAGACTTTTCGCATGCAGTGAACGTACTAACTACTTATCTTTTTCATTGAAATCACTATAGCCAAAAATGAATTTCCCATTTGAAATACTTGTATTACGATCAGTTTCGCCGCAAACACAAAAAGGTAGCATTCCTAATTCTAAGAACAGAATTATAGGAGCAAAAAGTATGCTGCCGCTCTTATAGTTGGTAATTGTCCAGCGTAATAATTATGTATGGCTCTAAATGTTGATATATACGATGGAAATTTACTCAATACTACCTGGCATAATACTGTTCTCAATATTCTATTTTTATTTAACGTTCTAATATATATTTTTCGTTTTGCCAGTTTTTACCGAACGCTTCAATCAATATTCCGCCGATGGGAGAAAAATGATGCTAAAACAAAGGTATTCCACCAATTAAAGGTGTTTGACATTTGACTTTCGAGATCAATGACCCAGCTAAGCTTGGGCATACAAGTACGCGGCTTAATTATGAAACATTTGTATTAATTAGGAATAAAGGAAACTGCTGCAAAGTAATTAAAATAAACCTGCGCAATATCTCATTAAACTGCGATACATAATTGACTGGGCAAAATGGAGAAAAGTTGTTTATGCAGAGCGTTCAATGAATTTGTTTCTCCCACAGCGCTGTTTCAACCAACATTTTATTTGATTGTGTCAGGACATTATAGTTACTTAAATTTCAATTATAATAAGTGCTCCCTACACTACTCAGGCGAATTTTCACTAGTCCTGAAAGAAAGATTAGTTTTTTTACAAAAGCAAATACGATGATTTAAGGAGAATGTAGAATTCAAATCGTCTGTGCTGTCTCAATCCTATAAAGGCAACCGGGCACCTGAGGAGCCGTTGACTGTATATAATGTAATATTTTCTTATATTCTAATCGATAGGGAGGGGCGTGAACTGTATCCAGCATTGTTGCTGGAACGCGGGCCTCAACCGAAAGCCCAATGGTAAGCCAAACCCAGTGGTGAAATCTCTGGAAAAGGTAACAGCGCTCGGATTAATCAGTTGGTCGGGCGGGGGGGGGTGGTCCCTTTCCACTCAACAGGGGCAGGGGCGGTCTCATTAGGGGCTCATAGTGGATGTAATCAACCCGAAGGGGGCCGGTTATTGTGGTTTCCCACACTCCACGTTCCTCCCGCTCTCCGCCACGAAGCCCCACCACCGCCGCCGCTACTATAATCTGTATTAGAAACCATGCCGATTTCGGACCTGCACACGCGATACTGCTCCCAGCCAGTATCCCCAAGCTGTTGTCGAACATCGAGTGGGGAATACGAGGTCGGACGGTTAAACCACGATTCAGCTTTGGTAACTAGAAATAAATTATTTATATTTGCCACTTTGCACGATTAATAGAGTTTTATTTCTAACCATTCGAGAATATATCGATTAATTTTTATATTTTTAAATATATTGAATCGCTAAAATACTGTAACACTAAATATCCTGCGAATAAATTATGTACTCCTGTGTTGTTGCAGTAAGAGTGAAATTAAAACAAAAAGCGAACATCGCAAAGGAACTCAATATTTCGAAAAAAACAACTCTTAAATCAATTTTCTGACCGAAGATATTCATACGTAAATACGTAAGGTATTGTTGTAGCAGGCCAGGGGCCCGGTGAGCGGATAATGCGCATCGATATATCGAACGGTGTATACTAGACAGAAGAGTACTTGTGAAAAATGTTGTCCTCTTCCCCCCCCCACCAGCCACAAAAAAAAGAAACAAAGGACAGGGGGGAAAGAGGAGTGCGACGGGCTGTATCGGCCACCTGATGGAACATGGAGAGCGGACCGGGTGGATGAGGAACGTGCTTCATTATATTTGAAGGGGCTTCGAGTTTAGTGTGGAGGGTATGTTGGCCCTTACTGGAACCACATTACCGTAGAGTCGTACCCCCTCCAATTAGCGACCCAATTACAGCCTATCCCCTGATTCAAATTTTAACCCCGAGAAGGACATACCCAAAGATGATGGACATTCTCACTGGCTACACTTTAAATTACAGAACATTCGAATTTCGCCGTCCGCACTATAATCGAATAGGAAGTGAGAGGCGGTCGAGTTTATCTGATGAAAGTCTTATAATTTAATAATAATCTTTTCTTAAAAAATAATCTAATATAAAGTGTAAAATAATCCATAGTTTGGTTATAACCCAATTTATCTTTTTATATAAATTTAGATATAAAAAATCTCACTAATATTTATGCCTTTTTCGTTCTTTATTGGCGGTACGCATAGCAGTGTTCCCCATGAATTAGACGCACCCACCAAATCAATATTTGGCAAATCGTTAAAGGATAAATGAGGAAAACACGTCGTGATCAATTGAAATTTGATTCAATTCAGGATGAATTCGAATCCTTGTGGCGGACCGAATTTTCTTTTAGCTATAATTTTCGTGTGATTAAACGAGAGAGGGTCATAAAGTCTATTTTATTTTCACCAATTTCGACTCAGTATAAACAGATTTGAGAACGTCATTAAAGTAATTATATCAACTTTGAATTTTCTTCTTTGTATCACCCATAAAATTGTAAAACGAATAAAGTGGTATTCTATTAAAATAAAAAGTGCACTAAGGCATATAATCTGGGAACATAGCGAGGCAGCACTTAGGGGCTAGACATATTTACTTGTAATTTAGACGCTAAAATATCCGGGGTCAATATTTGAGCGGGGACAGGGTGGAGGAGGGCAGGAAAAACGTCCCAAGAACAGACCGGAACTGTCGCCAACCTCAACCCCAACCCCAACCCCAAGACCCGCCCACAAACTTAATTGATGATAATCCAGAAGGCCCCTCCCCCATCCGGCGCCCTCCTCAAATGTTTACACCAAGCGGCAAACTAATTTCCAAAACGGGAAAACGGCTTGGCGGCCCTAACTTCAAGTCCCCGCCCTCCCCCCTTCGGACCACAGCCTCTACTGTAATATTATTCCAACACGGACACCTACACCGATAATTAATTAACTACAGGTTTAAATTGCAGATTTTAGGTCTAATTGCTGATTAGAGATCGACCGGGGCATAGTTTCGCCTCCGGCCAATCGACGAAGCTTCTTTGTATGTTCTATGGAAAATTATTAGCAGTATAAAACTTACTATATAAACCAGACTATAACCGATCGATAATAACTACCTATTCTGAGATATGAAGTTTCCCCGAGTTATTTGAGAACGATCTGTAATAAATTCATTTTTGCAATTTACAACCCCCCTGGCAATCGAGTAAAATGCAGCGCAGTATAAAAGGATGGCAGGAATAGATGCGGTTACAAATCACACCAGGAAATGCGCTGCAGTACTAACTTATTAGAATTCGTTACAGAGACAACAATACGACCCCAGAGAAGAACAAATAAAAAACGAAATATATTAACCCTGATATAATTCTCCGCACAATTATGAATCGAGCATAAATTTTCCTCAGTTGACCAGAGTAGACGGAGATATCAGACAAAAGACAGAGAAAAGGCGATCAACTGAGTGTGGACACTGAGGTATAACTCGTCTGCAAAATGATACATCATCAATGATATATCAAACATGGTACCAGCCGTTCAAGCTGATTCATCCTTTTACCAGGGAAAGAAAAGTCTTCTTCACAGGGAGTGACGGCCGATATCGTAACATTTCACAATCTCGTCAGGCGTCTTTCAAGGTTCCGTATTGTTTCCTTATTTTATTCCTATACCGTACAGGCATCAGAGTCAAGTTGGTGGCCTCAAGAAAATAACTCGGATGCCAACAAAAATACTTAGTATGCAAAATGTTCACGTTTAAGCCTCCTTATACAATTTTCGTGAATATTTAGTCCTGACAAGATTTAGTAAAGCCCACAGGATCTACTAATTCTAGGATAAATTATAATATCACTCAGGTGGGGAATAAGTCCTGCATTAAAATTTACATAAGCTGATTATCCTCCCTTTAAATATTGAATAATTTCTAAAATGGTTTACTGCGCATATTTGTATTTTTTAATATCATTTGGGCTCAGTTTGCGTCGTGTAATAATACATCGTCGTTATTTTAAAAGAGTGTTGAATTAGCTTACATTTGTAAAAAATTAAATTGATATATAAATTAGAAAAACAATGTTATTGGAGCTAATGTATTAACAATTACAAAACCATAAAGCTGGCGGAGTGTGAATATAACACCGGTCATGATATTCGAGCGAAAATAAAATAAAACATAATTCATTTAATTAAATCCTATTCGAACAATTGGACTACAAAAGCTGTCTGTCGCCGTCACTAGCTACCGTAATTAGAAGCGGACCTACCTAATAACTACGCTCTCGCGTAGTCTTATTAATAAACACTGTTTATCCTGGGGCTGAACATGTGTCATGAGTGAACATGTGTTATGAGTTTATTCGCGCTGGGCCTTTTAATCCTCTTATTGTGGGCGAATTGTGCCGCCCTCCGTTGCGGACTCGGAGATGGCCGGAACAAAAAGTCGAACCGAGACGTCTGTAGTGGAGTCCTCTTTGACAGGATAAATGAGTGTGTACGGCCCCGGGCTGAGAGCTTATCGCTGTTTGCTCAGGAACCCCCCTGCTTCGTTCCCCTTGCTCTTATTTCCCCCGAAACTAATAGACATTTGTAATTTATCGATATCTACCTGATATTGCGTTACGGCTGTTTGAAAGGGCAGGAGTGAATGGATCGTGCCTTGCAATTCGGACGTCCGTGGAAACGAGTTTCCTATTGTGAAATTTTGCAATTTTCTCCACTCCCCTATTTGGTCCACTATTATAGTGAAATACTCACTCGTATTTCGAATAACCATCCCAATATCACAGTTACTACACTGCCATAGTTGATGATGAAACAATATTATTAACAAGATTATTTTTAAATATTATCACTATTTTTCTCCGTACCTGTACCGATACTCGTCGCCCTTTATACCATTCTAGGGGTCACCAAAAATAAATACTAACATCAGAACAACTTATATTCTATCCTCGTTCCTTCCTTGTATCCATATTCTTGTTATGTCCTATAGTATTTCTGAGAAAACTCCAGATAAAAGAGGCTCTATAAAAAAAGGCGGTTCGTCCGCTTTTTCTTCATAATATCGTGTTACATAATTTAAGTGATCGGATTCCAATTGAGTAAAAACGAATTTTGTAGACCATATCAATCTGTTACTCAAATTTCCTAGATCTATTACCTTGGTAGGAATCCAAATAAGTGAAACTCATTCGGTATTCTACGTATAGAAATTGAGTGCAAACTTGGAAGTTACGTAACTTACTGTTTATTGGCAATTTTAACATTGATATTTTCCTCCAAGTCAAACCACATTCCTAGCAGTATATTTGAATTATAACGCTTTTAGTGTCAGCATTTGTTAGGCGGGTAATACAATTTTTTTACGGAGTATACCCCAATAACATCTGATTACTCAAATACACGTAGAGAAATCTTTCGTAGAGTAATTCGGAGTGTTGCTAAAATCGTCGGAGGAAGAGTTCGCAACGCTAAAAAAAATATTGTGCCTTTCCAGTTGTGGAGCTGTGGAGAGACCACAGACAAGCTAATGACATAGCCGCCGCGGGCCTTGACATTCTAATTACGTCAGTCGGCTGACGTCACGGGGCGCCTCCCCCGACGTCACATCGGTCAGACCTTTCCCATGTATTCGGGTCTGACGACTACCTCATTTCCATTATTGTCCTGTTCGGGGAGTGGGGAGTGGGATGTTGTGTGGGGAACGGGCGATTTAACCGCACTGTTCACGACTGAGCCCTCAATGAATCTCGTGAATAATGGTGGGAGAGGGCCCTCCTATTGGTAAATGTGAACGGTTGATGCGTGATGTGCAAGTTTGCCATACTGGACGCACTATAAAAACAAGTGTTAGGGAAAATCGAGAAATAAATGAAGTGGAATATTAAATTAGATAGAAGCATGTGGTACCGTAAATAAAAGCAAGAATTGTCGCTGTATCCAACCGGATTATAATCCTCAAACTGATGTGGATCTGTATCTTTTCAGAAATTTTTTAAAAATATCTTGACTAGGAGAACCAGAATCTAATTTCAATTTTTTGACTCTAGCATTTAGTTTTTTTTTAAGTTGGACTCGTCTGGAAACGGGGCTTAATACTATACTGGTGAGGTCGTTCGGTGTTGCCGGTTAGTATCTGAAGCGCCGCGTTATACATATTTTGCGTTATATTCAAAAATAGGACTAAACAATGGGGTTTACATTACAGTGTAGACTTTGTATTAAAAAGTATAAAAGAATCAGTTTTTCAGATTCCTATAATCAGCACTAAATTATGAAAAAGATTTAAATTAAATATAACACGGATATTAAGGCAGTAAAAATAAATCTCTGGTTAGACGTTCTTATTCTAACTTTCATACAAGGTTATCCTTATTTTTGCGGATGATAACGTTATCTATTAGTGTTATTATAACTTTTGGGGCACACTTATAATTATAGTTCCGTTCAATTATTTGTAGAAGTCTCGAAAGCAAAGTAGATTGCGTTGTATTTCCTATATCTATGTTATCTGAAGTATCTTTCAATTTTGAAACAAAAATATTTCTACTTATTTCATTTTATTCTTTAATAACTATTTAGTAATATTTTCAAAGCCAGAGTTCTATATCCAGTCCCTGACATTCTAACGTCAAACCTGATGTCACCACTCTCGTCATACCTCGATAGGACGGAAGTGGCGTCATGTAAGAGAAGATCGATGTCGAGCCGTGACATATTACTTCTTAGGGGGTCGACATCGTGTTGAGCGTCGGCAATATTTTCAGCACCCTTACCGAGCTAAATGCGGGGATTTTTATTCGGCGAATTTTCCTTAATTGCAAATATCATTATAACTCCTGCATACCCGTTACAATTCAGGCCGATAGTCTGTTCCATCGCAACTTTTTCCCAAGTGTAAGCGATATTATAAGGTCATTCTCAAATAAAAGTGTAGATTCCATAAAAAACAGTATTTGAAGGTGAATTCCGAAGTCAACGGGGATTAGGTTCCGGGTAAAGCGGTGCGGTGTAATGGCGTTCCGAATATTCCCTCAAATATTATTCCATTAACAAATATCACCGATGCTGACGATGGTGAGAAGGCAACGTCGGTTGACAAAGTAACGGCAGAGACCAGGTGGTGTTCCACCTACGTTAACCTGCCGGGCCACGATAACAGCACTATCTTGGGCGTCAGCGCTGTGCGCATACATATTCATAAAAGACGGAGGCCGGGCGGTGTTGGGGCTTGAGTTCTGGCAGCGTGAGCGTGTGGCGTGGGCGCCCAACACGGCAATAGCCCCATGCTAATCCGGCCTGGGTGGATGGGCCCGTTCACCGCCCAATAAAGCCCGGGTTATCTCCCGGCAACCGACCCCCATTTATTACACCCGACCCCGCCAACCCCCTCCAAAGGGCGCCTCTCTCGGTTCCAACCCGGCAGAACTGACAGAACGAATGGTTCGAAATGTCGCTCGATATACGATACTTTCCACAACTGATACAGGAGTACACCGAAACAATTCACATTTATAAATATCATTATAGATCAGATAACTCACTCTATAGTTGCCACTTATTTCAAGTAAGTTTATAAGAAAGAAGAGTAGGTGGCTACAGTCGAAACTTGAACTTTGATTTTAAACATGCAATAATATTATGTTCACCTTTAAACATTAGCTTTCAAAAAATGTTGAAGTCTTTCGGGTTGTAGTTTTTTCAGAAACGATTACTGAAATTAGCATATGGGAGAGTTCCACATGACCGGTTTGAATACTTATACAGCGTAATTTCATACAGTGTTTTTTTGTAAACGAATTACATTAATGCAAACGATGCATTAACTAATTTTGAGAAAGAAATCTGAGAACTAGTTTGAACAGACTTTCCATTAATTTTGAAATTTTCCCTAGATTGGCAAATCGGATTTAATTTTAATTTGGTATTGTGTTTGTGGAATTTACTAAAAGAACGGATAGAGGGACGTTAAGCTGAACGTTATTTTTCCGGTGCGATGAGTATGTGCGGGCTGAGACTGAGTTTTCTACTTGCGGTTCGCAGGTGGGAAATAGGCCATTGGGTTCGAATCGTCGGAGACACTGGAATTCGGAGGATAGGCGGCCGAATACGAGCGGGCTCAGTCGAGCACCAATTAGTCGACGGTGCCCACTTTCCACCTGGGAAACTTTTAATGAACTTCCCCCCACCCGACCCATCTCAAGGGTATTCCTTTGCCAAAATCCCGGATTAAAACAGGAATTCACCCGGAATCGGGGTCCTCTAAAACCCACCCCCTCCCCAAATACCGCCCGCCAGAAAGAAGTTGGATTCTGTTAGGACAGACAGCGTTCTTCAGGGTGTCTCATTTCTTTTTGTAGTTCTATCAATGCACTTATTGCATGGCCAATGGTGTTGGATCCCTACAATCATAATCTTATTGGGGTATACAGTAAATCCGTAAATTAAAATTAAAATTACTATAAATGCGTTATATCTTGGCCAAAATAATCACCACGGGTACCATGGTTCCTTTGATCACCTGTCTACTAGCTGTGTGTGTGGGTTGCATGTGGCGTTTTCTGCCTGCACTGTCCCTGTTTTATACTGTCAGCAAAAGTTACTTAAAAGAAAATCAAAGAAAACAATAGATAATCTTAAAAGGGAATTTCTTTGTATCTTGGAAGGGTATTTCTGTAAATCGTCTCCTTATCCAGAGTTTGATGAATGTCTCACACACAATTAGCGTGGAACATTTGATGATTCTCCTTTACTCCCTATTCAATAGTCGTATGAACAACCACTCTCACTTTATCAGAAAGGGAACCGAGATCAACCAACCCGGACCGATCGACGGAGATCGTTCAATAGTAAGGAAATTAACCCAGCTAGAGCCGATATAATAGGTTGGGGGGGGAGCACTATAATTACACCTTCATTAATTAAGATTCTGCGGAGCCCTATACGAATAACGACGGGTTAATTCGAATAACTGAAATAAGATACGAACATATAGCAGAATGATAATTATCTTCAGGATAATTCGCTTATAAATAAATTCAATTAATTAAAGAAAGTGGCTCTTTGAGGTGTTATGTTTGAGAGGGGTAATAATTGTTTTAATTAAAATGGCTCCACGGATTTAACTGCGATACTCTGTTAACAGTAAACAATTTATTTATTTATTTGTGTTTCTAATCCTATCAGAGTTTGCGATAAATATTTGACATTGTTTTATGTTATTTATTACTCCCATTCGGGTATCAACTCCGGAATAAACCTTCCAAAGTTTGAGTGACGGCGAGAATGAAACATTTTCCAATAACCAGTTCGAAAGTCGAGCCGGCTTAGTACTTTGAACAAGTTCGGCGACATTTTACGCCCGCCGTAAAATTTCATCCGGACAAATGAGTTTTATCATCTCCGAGGCTCTGTTTCTCCGAGTGTCCTTCCCGGCCGAGATTTACGACTACGGGGGAGCCAGACCGCGGCATGAATTCGAACCGGGAAGGAAAGGGAAGAAACTCCGGCCAGGAAATCGACCCTCTGCTACAAACTTGGATTACCCGAACCCCAGTCCGAGTGAACAGCCCTACTTATCCTTGATTCGGGATAAGCCTTTGCTGGGGAGTCACAGCGCCTGAGCAGACTTATGAACTTCGCGCTGACAGTTTTGGAATGAAAGTTGTATCGTCGCGGTCCGAAACTCTGATGATAGCCGGTTAACAAGTTTAAGCATTATCTCTAAAAAATTACTACAATACGTAAACTCACAATAGTACCTATATCTTTTTAAAAATAGCTATATCATCAACAGCGTATTTAGTATTATGACATTGCAACATTAATATTATTAATCTGTAATTGTTTTTGTTTTCCATTTTTTTTAATTACGTCCATTTCAGTTCGCGAACCACATAGGTATGTTTATGGCAAAAAAGCCAGTAATATAATCGCAAGTTTACTGTACACAAATTAGTTCATTCAAAAATATTGTTCCGAGGTATCTTTGAAATTTGGGAAACAGTTGGTGAAGGGTTAGGGGCTCCCATAGATGCATGCATCCAACGGTGAAAGTATCGCAGGGGGCGGAGGTGGGTTCATGAATGGGCACTCAACTTTAATGATACAAAATTCTGAATAAGGGCTGGTCTCTGAATAAATTAGGCGCTGTTCACATCCCGCCCCGAGTCACTTCCGCCCCTACTAAAAACACTATCAGTGCAAATTAACCCCCCCCCCCGCGGTTGTACATTCAATGTTTAACATTGGCGCGAGTGAATTGGGCGACCTAAAACAACATAAACAGAAACTAATGCCGCCTTAGTGAACTCTGCGGTTTGATTCTTTACCAAAGATCTCTAATCTTCTAATTCTAATTGGTACTCTTGGAACAATATTTCTGTAAGGACCAGTTTAACAAACCAACTAGAATAGTTGGCTATTATCCTTCGTCACGGACTGCCAATGCCATAATGCCACTAGTGTGACGGTTACTTTATGATTTCCGGAACATTTTTTAGGCACTGCATATTATCTCCTCAAGCTTATAATGTCACAACAAGATCGGTTTAGATTTAACTTAGTTAGTGGGAGTTTTGGCTGTATTGTAAAATTTATTACCTTCCTGAATGGTGATGGTGGAAAGATTAGTACTGGTCAGACCCGCGTACAGTTTTACTGCAGCAGTGACCTGAATCGTTCAAAGATTTAGTTGGGTAATAAATAGTAATAGAGACATCGGGTTATGAACTCCATTAATACGCACAAATTTCGAATTCATGTCTGCAATTTGTGGCGGGACCGGGGACCAGATGAATTTTGGGTCTAACGTTGGATTCTTTCACATGACCCCGTCGTACAATACAGGCCGTGGCTAAAATGGAGGTGGTCGATTGATTTGACCGTAATTGGATTGCCCGGTCTTAGCCATGAAGGGGCAGCGATTCCGTCAGTGGGCGAGTATGGGGCCGAGCGTGGGGCCGAGGTTTGAGCATAATGACCGGTCGGTTGGTTCGAACCTGTTGCCTGACGGGCGTACTACTTCAATTAACACGATCCTCCGGCGAGCTTTCCTTGTCGCGGTCTCAGCGGCAGTTACAGTCGAGAGCGCCCTTTTAATTGGCGACCCAATTCGGACGGAAACTGTATGCGTGACGGTAATAAACTCGTGCCGATTGTAATTACTGAATTCGACACGGACTCTTATTCATGGCTGTCCATTTATGTCACGTCTTGTGACCACATTCGACAGTATCGTTGGGGTTAAAAGTATTCAAACTATAGAGATATTTCAATCAATATTTCAAATCAACTCGATTAAGTACAAACTCTCGCATTCGGTTCCCGGTGACTAGCCAACATGACTTTTCGCTCAATCGCAGATTTTAATAACGGTATTGCATTAAAGATTGTATTTTTTTTAGCAATATCTGACTTATTGAAAGACATAGAGGCGGGTAAAATACCCCACTCGACCTTCTATAAGGACCTCACTAAATTTTAAATTATTCGAGTGGTCGTTATAAATCAATTCGAGCATTAAATCGAGTTCTTACTGAGGCCCCTTCCTTAGAAGTATACGCAATAAAGTTGGCAATCAACGCAAGGGGGTTTTACGGCCGGGTTATCAACGGCAGGTGTGGTGAATTCGTTCCACAAATAATAATTTACGCCGTGTCAGAGTTTTAACGCTACCGTGGAATACTATTTACTCATTAGGGCTGGCGGCGATTTGAGTGCCGCTTGAAGAAAAACAAACAAAATATGGAAAAGCCATCGCGTTGTAGCGGTGTGGGCCCGGCAGCCCGCACCGGCTCTGAAACCGGGCTCACGCAACAAACTCGTTCACCCTCCACAAACCCCCCGTTCGCTATCTTGAAAAATATAAAGTCGAATTAAATTGGATTCGCTATCACATGCCGCGATTTCGTTATTCGGCTCCATGCCAGTTTTGAAAGGCAGAAAAGTGGAAAGCGAAACCGAAATTGGGTTAAGTATCGACTTTTATATTGAGGTCGGCAACAAAAATCAGTGATCTGGCCAATATCCAATTTCAGAGAGTTTATTGGCCCGATATTATAGGTTCGTAATAATACATACAGAAATTATACTTTTTAAATTATAATGGGAAGGTGTGTAGCCTACTTTGATCCTTAAATCCTTTTCCTTAAATTGCGCCATTAGGGTAGAACGTATCACGTTCCGAGTCGTATCCATGGAAGGTCATCATCTTACACTTTAATATTTAATGATAAAGTAAAGCTCAATAATGGATTCGATACATTCACAAAGAAATAGATTAAATTGATAATACCGTAACTAAGGAAACGACAGGAAACATTCTAGTTCAAATTCAGCACGTGGTTCAGTTAAGACCATCACGTATACAATGGAAGCATGGCAGACGAATTTGGAATGAAATACGTGATATCGTCGAAATACCTATTTGATCGCCCTCGAGGGTTTACCGAACCCGGATTTCGAATTCCCGTCATACACTGTACCGGCGTAGTGACAGTGCAGGCAGGATATCCCACCGGCAACCACTACTACTGCGTCACTGATCTACAAGTGGAAAGCTACTAACGATGGCAAGAAGTCGAAGGAAAGGAAACATCACGAGAACACGGTATTTTGTAATTATATTTTTATCGGGATAGTGAAGGCAATGTTGCATATGCGAGTGACATATAATAATTAATGATGACAATTTATTATATTAAATATTTCGAAAGCTTTTCCTTTTCTTGAAAAGGGTAATTTTTCATCGCTCGTGATATCGGGTTATTTGTGGGGGTTGAAGGAGTTTTAAAGGATTTCTCGTGCCCCCGAGGCTTAAAATATTTTTCCACGGCAATAGAGGAAGGGGGATCGTTTTCAAGGAAAAAAGGAAAACCTCGAGGGGGAGCCCTCGCAGACGAGGCACCGGGGAGCATACGAAATAGGTCCCCGAATTCTCCCGGCGTTTTCCGCACGCCGCCCAGAGGAAAGGAGATACAAATAATCCGAGTGTGTTTTATATTCATAACCGGATTATGATAGGGTGGGGGGTCGGCCTGTCGGGCGGGGATTGACGTGAGAGCGGAAAATTCGGTCACGGAGCCAGGAGACTTAAGCGGAGGTTTCGACGCCGATATATCTGGCCATGTCACGGAACAGTAACCCCCGCCCCACCATCCACAACCACCGGAGAGGTCTTACAAAATATTGCCGGGATTCCGGTTGAAGGGGATGACGTCATTAAAAATGAATCCTTCTAAAGCCCTCCAGGGCCGCGTAAATTCGTACTGTCGCCGACGTGTCTAAATATTGCAGCCGATAAGCGGGAAAATAGTGGAAGGATCCCATTCTCGGAATCGTAATTACCACTTGTGTAATCCGGAAGGTCACGCCACTTAAATTAGATTAAATCCGCATTGAAGAGTGGAATAATTTTTTAATACCTAAATTGCACTAATGTGCCCCTTTAATTATTAAGGTAACTCCGTGCATCTACAAAAATTATTTGTAATTGTTGTGATTTAATCAAGGGATTATACCCTCACACACATATGCTTGGTGCAATAAATTGGCGAGGTTAAAATTGACTACATATAAATTCAATTAAGAAACGAGGTTCCTCAATTGTGCTGCGTTGTATGCGGAATTAACATTAATAGGAGTTTCCTAATCAATTACCGACATGAATTGAGTGCAATTATGAACATACATGCAGGACGTTATTTGATGTCGATCGATCGGAATGCATTCCATATCCGTCACATATTCATTTTATAATGGGCATAAAAGTTCAAAGAATTCTCTCGATTCTCCTCATTTCCATCCCACATAGCAATGCGGCAACTTGGTAAAAAACTAAAATTCAGAAAAGTTTGTTTTTCGAATGTCAAACGTTTTAACTTGTTGTTGATGTTTCTGTGCACGGATTTCGCCTGCGAAAGCAATAAGTAATTCAAGAAGTATCAATTGGAATTCAAATAATGCCGAGTACCGTAGGGCAAAACAAGCTAGAGGAGAGGAAAGTAAATGACAGCGGTGATAATAAATCAAGGGAAGACTTGCTGACTTCAGAACACCGAACTGCAGTGTAACAAAACCAGTATTTTCTTACTCCCTGAATTACCTTCCTGAACTCGGATAAAAGTTTGACAGAACAAGTCTTCTCATAATCCTTCTACGCTGTCGCTAAATTCAACGGCAATTAAGAACTAATTAATATTTGAACCGAGCATACCAGTTTAAAACAGTTGCTTCCGCGGCATTTATAATTCACGGGGGGAGCCCTAAAATGCGGCATTAATTTCGGGCGGTGCTTCTAATAACGGGAGACCGCCTAATTTCTGGGAGGGGCAGAGCTCGGTGCGGGATTCGGCGGTTCAGGAACGGAAGGGAGACGGGACGTGCCGTTATCTCTGGGCCCTGGGGCCCTCGTCCCGCGTCGTAAAAAAAAGAGCCCCGCCGACCCGTCCACGGAAAAACTACCCACAAGTGTGTCGTCCCCTCGCCCGTTCAGAAGTTCAATAGAAAATGGGTTCGATGGAAACCCGCCGGGGAATGAAGGTCCAACCATGACGGGCCATTTTCTTCTTCGATAAACTGAGTCAAATAAATAACGGCTCTTATAAGTGGACGATCCTACCGAGTCAATGACAATACGCCTGCACATTACTCGGTCTATTTTGTAAAACCTTTTATTTTCACAGAATCAAACGAACTTCTTTTCAGGAAATTGTTTGGATGGTGTAAGTTCTATTTGATATTTGATGGTGATTTTTTCTGTCAAAAACCAACAGTACCAACACAAAGGAAACTGCATCCAATGTTTTCATTACAATTTCATGAGCGCTGATAAACTTTACTCGTAGGATATTTACAAGTTCTTTCATTCATTATTTAACTGCGCCTCGACGAATTTGTTTGCTAGAGTTGTTACTTCGCACTTTTTCACGAATTTCGAGAAAAAAATAATGCAGTTTTGAATCCTGCCGTTTTCAGCAAAACCCTGCTGATTGGAACGTACTTGACACTCATCTTTCTTAATCGTCGGCTGATATTTTCGAAAAACCGAGGCGTATATTTCTGTGGCCAAGGCGCCATTTCTGTTTTATAAAGCCCACCCCACCCCGCCCCGACTCTGCGTCTCTGTCGTCCCTTCCGTTTTGAAATGTTATTCTTTCGAAATAAATGTTTGCTTTACATCCGGCGGGAAGCGGAAAAAGTCCGAAAAGCTGAAAGCAAGCATAAATAAAACCGATTTATTTACACTGGGATACCCCGAGCTGTGGCGCCCCGTATCTTCCATGATTAAGTGGGGCCGCATATTCGGCGAGACGCTAAACGGATGAAAATGGACTTCAATGGTCTGCAATGAAATAACTATGAATTCTTCCACGTATACAAATTACGGTAATATTATAGTTTTGGTTTATATATGTGCGTATCGATATATACTTATAATTTTGTTCCCATTTATTGTTCAGTGTAAATAAACAGATACTAGTATGTGGCAGCAGTTAATGCGTCAATAAATAAGTAGAAAATGGGGCAGGAGTTTCGGCCATTAAAGGGAGTCTAAAATTATAGGGGAATTAGAAGCGGTTTAAACTATATCATCACAACGCATCGGTAGCCCGGGTCATTATGTGGTATTAATGCAGGTGTGTCATTACATTTTAGCTTTCAATAAAGATTAAATGCGTCCTTGGCCTCGTTCAGGAACTGGGGTAAATGCTAAACTGTTTAAATATTCCTTGTTTTCCCTGTCCAGGCTCAAAATTACAGTTCCATTGGCAATATACTTTCGTTTTTCGCTACACAATAAAGTCTATATTAAAATATTATAATCGTGTTTGAATACAGCGCAATACTATTATTACCGACATATAGTGTAACATATATGTTAATTTTCCTTATTTCCTAATTTTAGGCTGACTTTTGTTATTCAAACTGATACGTTCCTCCCAGTCTTTTTTCGCATAATACCTTTCAATAATGTAATAAACATTTATTTGCTAAGTAATTTTAGTAATAAAATATGTTTCTATAGAAATGGAAGATGAAAAGCCGCACATTATGGACTGTTTCATTTATATTATATAGTAGGTTTGTACGATTTTTACATGTACTGCACAATCGCTGACGCACAAACGTATATATTATGATGATAATTCATTATTCACTTTTTATCGTTCATAAATTAGGTTTATACCGTGCCAGGAAATCGGTTCAAATATTGAGTTCTCTGGTATTTCTATCATTAGAATGATTAAATGGGATTATAAATAGAAATGACTTGTTCTATAATAGAGGTACTATGTACTAACGGTTGACTGGGAGGAACGATGGCATGTTTATTGGGAAATGCCTGGGGGCGGTGTTGAGGGCGCCTCCCCGCCCACCTGCAAATCTCTAAATTGTCGGCATTATTTTGGCCGACGGATTTGACGCCGTGCCCGCTCATCAAATTTGTAGGGGCCCCACTCCTCCGCCCCGACCACCGGATCTTCGATTCTCGTTTATTTTCACCCTGCAAATTTCATGAGGGATACGTGTTTTGAATATGCATTTCCCCTGGCGTACGGAGGCACGACGAGGCCCCGTGTCTTGCCCGGTGGCAGTGTGTGGTGCAATTCCGTTTCCGTCGTGGTTTTATATGACCCCCCTGTTCATTTCCACCTTTTAAAATACTGACTCTCCTATAGTTCTTTCATACTGAGTAAGATATTCGTTTCCGTAGCGGGAAACTGCCCCTAGCTAACTTAGTTACAATCATGTAACGCAAACTACTTGAACATAATATATTCAGTATTATTGGTAAATCCTTTAAATATTATTATTGGTAAGTATTTTTTAAAGCGTTCGTCTTGAAAGCGGTTCAGAATGAATAGCACACTGAAAACCCTGCTATCTTGGACTATATTTAATAGTCAAATATTTCGTATCTAAGAAACGATATTCCTTCCGATAACAATATAAAATAAGTAAATTCCGCTATGCGTACTAAGCAGCTATTTAAAATTTTTCATTGTTTGACTAAACTGGTGAATATATATTTATATTCCGACTTATATGGTAGTACAGTTTAAGTTTGAGAACCCTGCTGTAAGCGTTTATAGGAAATAAATAATTTATGAAATTTAAGGACGGAACTAACAGCGGCGGTTATTAAATGATTGCGGAAAATGTCTGGTACCCCGCGACGGGTATTTATGAGGGCGTGAGTATGAGCTTCTGATATGGGGGTGGGCACGTAGATGGCCTCGGTATGTTGGGGGCGGGAGGAGGCTAATGGGCGGCCCAGGAAGACAGTCAATACAGTTTAACGGCCCCATTTTATTGCATCACGCTCCGCCGAAGACCAATTCAATAACTCGGTTCGAATGGCCCCGTATCCGGGCATAGTTAAGCACCGAGTCAGCAGACCGACCGTTACCGTCACATACCCTTGACTCTTTTCTCCGGCCACGTTCTTTTAATCACTTATCTTCATTTTCTTCCTTACGCTCTATTAAATTTTATTCATATAGTTGCTTGCTCAAAGCGGCACTAGGAGAAGTGTTTCACTGTTATGTGATAGAAGGGCGAGAAAGCAGGAAAGAGTGGAGCAATAAATATACTCCAGTAATCAGAAAATATTAATTACTGTTAGGAATTTTTATATCTTTTGTCGCTGTGACTAACATGTTACAAGCTATGAACCAGCGGTACTTTTTATTTAGTGTTATCAATTTAAATGTACAAGTAAATAAAGATAGTTTTCTTGATTTTAATTTTTTCTAGTTAATTGTATCGACATAAAGTTTTAATTTGCGTTGTGCAGAATGTTTCATGTTTATGATGATATTTATTGTACAGGATATCGATAAATATATTATATTGTTACGAACAAAATGCAGAAATCTTTTTGGATTCGTCAAGAAAAATAGGGCAACTATAGTTTGGCACCAGCTATTATAAAGGACAACTCCTATTTCCCACTCTGCTAAGTTTATTCCAACGAAATAGACTAGACCTCGTCGGAGAGGTCTGACTTAAGTTTCTATCGCGTCTTCAGAAGTGCCGGCATCGACTCGGAAAAGCTTCCGACCATTCACTCTCCAAGGGAAGTACGCTCAAAGTGCAGTTCTGCCAAAGGGTGGCGTCAGCTTTTATTTAAAAAAAAAAGTTAAACAATATAGAACAAAAAATTGTTCTTCCGGACAAAAGTAAAAGCCGTAACGACCGTCGTTTACCCGTCGAGAAAAGAAGTTGATTAACGGAGACGTGACTCGTTCGTTGACCGTTAATTGGGAATCGGATACGCCTCGGATTGTTGGCCGTCACCTAACTAACCGGAGAAAAGGAACTCACTAGAAAACCAATTTTCTCGCACCGGCCAGATTATCTCTGAAGCACGAGTCATTAGTTTAAACTTTAAAGGGCCAATGGATATCCAAGTAATAGCACATTCTTGGGGTAACTTTTAGGAGTACAATATAAAAGGCGAAGGAGTACAATATCATCAGTCCTGACGTTTTTTTTTAACCACCAAACTGGTAAGAAATTATTTATTATTCGTATTAAAAAAGAAACAGATTTGACTGATATGATACCAGCCAACACTTGCAGTTCAATAATAACCTAACAATACAGTGGTTGTTTTGACAGGATGGCTTACCGGCACCCGAATTGAGAAGTACCAAAGATCCCTACTGACGATGGCGGCTAGCCGCGACCGGTCTAGCTCAAGGCGAAATAGACAATATTGATAATATTTTAAAGCTATATTCCAACAATCGGGAGTAGGAGGGACAGGAGCTGACATAAATAAATGGTGACGAAATAAGGGGGGGGCCTTGTGGTTGTGGGAGGGGGTGGGTAGAGGGATTGTTAGGCACCTTCGGCTTTATCCGCACAGCAACAACAACCCGCAACAAACTCGCCGCGACCGACTGCCACAGTCCAGATCAATAGACCCCCTACCTAACAAAAATATGACACGACTCGCCCTTATATATGACTCAGAATATATATAACCTGTCCGCGTACGCCATGCGGCGTAATCGGGTTCGATCCGGAATTTGATTTTCCGGTGGTGGATCGAAAAAATAGAATAGTATAGGCAGAAAATTTGTATTGGTTAAAAAAGGGAGCTCAATAATGTATTTCATAATTATAATTAATTTATAACACAATAAATTTACCCAAAAAAATTTATAGCGAGAACAAATATCATGAATAATAGGCAATGTAGCTCGAAAATGAAATAAGTAATTTAAAATTATTTATCAATCCTGCATACAATTTACTCAATTATTCAAATAAATTTCGAGAATTAAAAAAATTATGAAACGTCCTGCATTATCCGCTGAGAAGACTACAAGTACAACGAACCAGTTAAATATTGAATGAATATGCTTGTTTATATACACCTGGCAGCAGCAATATAATTAATATAAAATAATTGCATCAAAATTGATGCCCTTGAATGAAATTGAATGGTTTCGGGAAAATTTTGATAGTTATATTTCTTTAAGTGTAACTTTGAAAGTACTTAATTCTTTTCATGGGTTCTCCACGTGTCTGTATCATATAATGGATAAACTGGGAAGGGAAACTAGTAATGACCAGGTCATGTATTTCACCACTGTCGGCTATCGGGTTTAGTCTGACTGTCTCCGGGAAACGAGTCGCTTCGGGTCAAACTCAACTCCCATAACCCCCGGCGGTAAGTTTCGCCAAATCCGTTCGGCTTTAATTAACATCTCGTCCGACGGGGTAAACTCCGTGTTCATTTCCGCCGACTGGGAATAAGCCCAATTATCGTTCCATTTGTATACAGCTCCGGGACAGTCTAGGCTCCGGCTATCGGAATTTCCGTCGGGTTTGGTCTTCGTGTGAAAAGAGGAAATGAGACACTGGTTATTAACAGCGAGAACAAATAAAGGCGAGAGTAGGCCATTGGTGGGGGGGGGTAGGGGCAACAGGTGTTTAAACACCGTCTACAAATGGAAAGACAACACGGGAATACTTGGGTAACCCGGCATGCCGTCCGGACCTCGCGGTCAAACCAGCTTACCCAGGTTATTAACTGTTGAATATTGCACATACAAGATTGAACTAGGATCCTCTGAAACAGGTATACACTGATATTTTACGTGAGTAAGGTTACTTTTGTCCTTTGGCGGCACTGTATGTAGAAAACGTTATTCTAGAATTCCTCGAATAAGGCCAACCTACATTATCCGAAAAAATACATTTAAGCCCGGTATATGTTGTATATTCATAATAATGAATTCGTGCATGTTTAATTTCTGTCGAAAATTTATTAATCCAATCACAGGAAACGTATATTTTCACATAGTATAAAAACCTAATTTTTTAGTGTACACAAGATCTAAAGCGCTATCATTAGGATATTCAGTGCACACCTTATTAAAATTCCTTTTTTAATATCATTTACTCAAATGCAAAGAACCAGAGCAATAATATTAAATTCGGAACATTTACGTTGATTAGATTTAAGCTTCGCACCGACAGTAAAAACGATGTGGTCTCATAAAATCTGCGCAGAGAATTTTCGCGTGGGACGACCGGTAACGTTGTTAGGGAGTAGCCGAGCAGTATATGGTCAGCGCTAGAATGGAATTACTGCTCCTATAACTTGTCCGAAGTTATGCAGCCTACAGAGGCCATGGAAGCTAGCCATGTGTTCTAGCTTTGGCCCGACACGATCGATAATTTCATTAAATCAACTGTTGATATTATTATGCAAATTCATAATTATCTTTCAAATATTATCTGAAAAATATTTTTTTCATAATTACATTATTAAATGAACATTGTATCTTCGAATTATTAATATAATAATAATATATTTAAAGGATTGTCATTTCCTAAAATTTGGTCAACATTACACATATGCACAAAAAATAGGACAGACAGAGGCCTCTGTAAATTAGGACGTCGGTCGCCCATTAAGCTGCAGCAAGGGCCTTTTTACTGGCCGCTTATCTCAACAAATGAAGAGTTTCATTATTTATTCTGTTCAGCGGTTTTAAACGTGAGCACTGCGCTCCTCGCCCAGCCTTTGCTTTAGTTTCTATAATAAAAAAAGATGTGTCACGTAAAGGGAATTATTATAAAATGCGTACACTCAAAGCCAACAGTCCGAACAACATACAATACCGAACCTGTCGCATTCTTTCTTCCCATATATACCAGAATCCATCTTCTAAGAAGGGTTTCAGGAGAACTTAAGGCCTAGGACGGAATCTGTTTCGACCCCAGAGGGAACAGCTTTTCAATTATTTATAACTCTGAAGAAATACCTGGCAGTCTGAAGAGAGGGAGGGATTTGTGGCCAACCTACTTCCTTGTGATACAGGAAGGGGATGGGAAGGAAACAGTTAACACCGGCGAGCTGCTGCGAATACCGAGTTTTTGTACATTTTATTTTTTGGTGTTCAGTATTCATCACGGGGCGGCTTCTAACTTCAAAATTATTTCATATACAATTTGGCAAAACCACCCTGATATCGTCATATATCATATCGTCATCATTGATTTCCGATTGGGGATTGGTGTGAACGACTCTTGTATAAGATTTTTGTAAGACTCAGTCTTCCAAATTTCAAAAGTATCAAGGAAATAAGGAATTCATTAAATTTCTAAACAAATAATTAAATTTGCTTGTCCCTCGCAGTAAACATCTCCCGAATTCCAGTGCGGAGCTCAACCGTCTCAACTACACGGCCTCTATTCAGCCTCACGATACGACCCTCTCTACCAATCTCTTCCTTTTCTCTTCAGACTCTTCTCATTATACTGGGTATTTCACCATTTCCCAACGATTTAGAATTCAGGGGTACACAAGACCGGGACGTTTTCACCGCGGAATTCTTTTTAATTATTTGAAATTGGATTACCAGAGAGGATATTTTATACTCGGTATACAAAAATCAAATATACATTTAGATTAATTACTTGCATGGGAATAAATTAGCCAAAAAAAGGAACCGCAATAAAATCGATATTATTTTTTGTTTTTTAGTACACGACTAAATTGTCGAGTGTATTTTTTGATGCTAATGAACCAATAATACGATTATTCATTTTTCACATTCTAATATAAACGAGGCGTACATAAATACGGATAATGTAGGAATAAAGTGCCAAAAGGGAAACAAGCCCACTAATGAATAAGTGAGATCGGAGCCGGGTTCCATTCTCTGTGGTGGTGGTAATCGGGCCACCCCATTGTTGATGAGTGAGGTGAATGTAAGCCGGCAGTCTTTAATTCGGCCCCTCAAGCCGAAAGCAATCGTTTATCCCTCCTAAAACCCCCATGTCCGCCCGAGAACACAAATTAATGGTTTCCCCAATTCAGTTTCCCGACACCCTTCAGGCGCTAACGAACGCAGACCAGGTTTTTCATGGCAGGGGGAAAAATGGACCCGGATCAACAATCATTCCCGACGTACCAATCAACAGGAGACGCTAGTTAAACCCACGCATCTATATAATTTTCAATCGTCCTGCGACTTGTAAAATAATTTACATATGATGTACATGTTGACGCGGGAAAATGATATATAATGTTTTCAACTATAAACATGTTAGGATGAGATCCCGAAGCATTATTATTGCACCTACATAACCCGAGCGTGAAATAGAGAGAAATATTTATAATAGTCAAGTTTACGGGTAAAAAGTGTGCACCTAAACAACGAAATGAATGGGAGACAATACTGTCTGAGTATTAGAGACTCCTCTGCTTTTATTGAATTTTGCCACACAATTCGTGGAAGTAGATGGTTGCGAATTATAAAAATATACATTAATAATTTACCTTGGTAGGTGACTCCCGGAAACAGTCCCCTATCTGTCGAGAATATCTCGTGGGTGAAGTTGAGAGAGACGTCGTCCGGCGATCCGGTGGCCACTTCCATATCTTTGTAGTTGTCGCACCAGTGCGGCTCCTCCAGCTGGGCCAAGCTGCCCAGGAGCAGGGAGGATATCAGAAGGTAGAAGGCGGGCCACCTCCTCCGCCCCCACACCACCCGCCGGTGGCTCTCTTCCTCTTCCTCTTCATCCATCTCATCGACCTGTCCTTCACTTCTTCAGAGTATCCCGGGCACCCGCCCCCAGTTCATATCACCAACTCCACCTGTTCAAACAGTAAATCACGATATCCTTTAAGAATCGAGCTCTATGAACAGCGAGATTATTAAGTTGTCGAGAAAATGTTAATTGAATTAGATTTAACACCGAGATGGTAAAATTCGGCGATCTTTCCTTTCAATTATGTTGTTAACTATCAAAGTAAACCCAAACGTTGATAAAATTAAAAAGCTGCACTAGAGTGAGCACTATTCCTTCAACTCAGAGATCGTTGTATTTATTGAATGTCGAATGCAGAAAGAGAAATTTTATTGCACGATTTATATAAAGGGAGGCCTGTCGACATTTTCAACGAATACCATTTAACAGCCAGCATGAGGTTTCATTTCCGAGAGAGAGAGAGAGAGAGAGAGAGAGAGAGAGAAAGGCCGGGATTTTGAAAGAGTCCCTTTCTGGAAACTGGCCTCAAGGCCCTATACATCTTCTGTTTCGCCATCGAACTTCCAGAATACGGCCGCATTTAAAACGAACACAGAGCGATGAAAAACGCCCCCGCATCCGGCCCGTGCTTTTCAACCCCGCCCCCATAATCCCCCACAAACTTTGCAGTCCACAGCGCCATTTTCAGTTGAAAATCAATTTAAAACTTTAAGCTTGGTCTAGCCCAGGAACCAGAGTAATGAATTCGATTTTCGGATTTAACCAACAATCCCCGCATATAGTGTCGACTGGACTAATCGGAGAGAGACCGGACTTCTCCAAATATTAGACAGGCCCAAAAGAGATGCATGTATTTCCATTTTATAGAAAAGACTTTCACAAATAAATAAAGGGTAACATAAAGACTAAATAGACTAGAATAGAAGAAAAAAGGAAGTATCTACTAACTTACAAATAAAGTAGATTCCGTGCGTACATGTATTCTAAACTAATTACAAATAAAGCTTAAATCGATTGAGTTAGAAATACACTATAAAACTAACATTAGTAAAATAATTGTTAACTTTTGTTTTCAGTGTAAAAATAGAAAAAATGTGAGTATTAAAATTCATGTCTTTGTATCACATTTTTTCTTGCGTTTTGTTCAAATAATCTCCCGTTATTCTAATAACTGTAACAGAAATATTCGGAGTTATTATTGTTGCCATTTTAAGGGTTAATTTGTTGAAGTCAGGAAAATTCAACTCATTCTTAATATTTGATCATATGAACAGGTTCTAAGCCTTAAAATAATGCAGTTTCAGTCAGGGATTAGCTACTAGGGTTCGTCTAATTTTACTTCCAGAATCTACATGTTTCGTCATGTTTGTGCATATTTCACAGCATTTCAATTAGGGTTCTTTCCCGAGTGGGTTATTGGATTTTTCATATGTGGTGTAAGATTGCAGCAAGTGTAACCTCCGTAGTCAGTCGGAGGAATTATTCAGGAAAACATGGCATCAAACGAGGAATGGAAAGAAAAAGTCCTGAAGAAAAATGTCAGCGTAGTTAGTGGTAAACAATCTTTTACGGTTTTCAAAACGGACTTGTTGAGTGGCTCAAACGGGTCGTAATAAATAACGGAAACCTATAATCCGATTTCCGAACCATCCAATTTCACCGTGATGAAAATATGAATGGCTTCCACTCTCCCTCCAGAACACAGAGGAATCGATAGTCGGTGTCGCCTTTGGGGAAGGAAAAGTCATTTCCTTTACAGTCGAGGATGTCGGCGGTCCCGGATTAGTTCTTTGGAGTCACCTTTCAGGGGTTTCCAGAGTAATTACAAAACCGGAGGGTCAGATGAAACAGGTGGAATGTCACATGTCCGTGCGTACGAAAATCAATAAATAAACAAACAATAATTCCGTGATAAGCCAGGCGAATAAAAACTATATAAATAACCTGAATAATAAGAATCGTAAATCATTTATTATGTCACGATTGTATAGTTGAAACGGATTTTTGAATTGCTGTTAAATAGAAATAGAATGCCCACTTGTTATATCTCGTTTAACATAAACTGCAAGAACATACTAACTCCTGAAAGTACATGGTGAGAAATACATTAATAAGCGAACCCGAATAAGTTGAATCTAGGGCCGCTGCGATTGTTGAACGGCGAGACTGGTCCCCTCAACAAAAGGGGCTTTAGGCAGCGTTGAGGGGCTTCGAACGAAAATAAAATCTATACATTTCTGCTTATGTCCCACATAGACATGTTGGCACTTTCGTACACAGCCAAGACTGTCCGTAAGCGTCGACAAAATGGCCGGAAGAAATGTTCCCAACATTGGGTCATTAGTAAACGTCTACAAGAACTATGAATTTCTTATCGCTCTCAAATAAAAAGCATGGAGTGTCCGTGAATTCAAGCTGGAAAGATTTTTTTTAGTTTACTCTCTTCTGTCACTTCATGTTGGCATGTGTGAAAGTTTTGCTCTCAATACTGCTTGCTGATAGTTTCTTTGACCTTAAATTCTTAACTAATTTATACTTCATCTTGGGCTCATTTTTGTCGTCGGTTTCTCCCCACGAATCATCGTTCGGAATTCGCTCAGCTTTGTAACGCAGAAAAGAGAATGAACTACATAAATAACTGTTTATTCGTTGTACATAGAGGAAACAATAAGCTGTATTTAAAGAAAAACAAGTTTAAGCCCGACTTGATAGAGGCTTGCGATTCTGTTTCTGGTGAAAAGGGATCGGGGACACTATAAATTAGGTTTACGAGATAATAGCCGAGTAAAAGGCAAGGAGAAGGGTGTTCCTGGTGACCTTAAAATGAAACCACTTTCGGCGTATTACTCTGAAACGCACCCGCCCTACCAACCTTAACCAACTCTCCAGTAGTGGGGTTATGCTTCCGATGCAGTAAATATGCCATTGTTAAAGAAAGATTTTAACAACCGATTACGATTAATACATTTTTTCAATTTTCTCAGGGTCCGATATTCTCGATTTCAAGAGTGTAATAATACTATGCGAATTCCGATGTTATTAGATAAATCACTATATTTAGCGATAACTTGCCCTCCAAGAAAACTATGGACGTAAGATTCGATCCGAGTTTCACGCCAATGATGGATTTTAAAAAAGGTACAGTTGCATCTTACCACAAAAATCGGACCTATAATATCATCTATAATCATCGATAATATTTACAATAATGTACAGTTGGTTCCTTTTACGCGGATCATGTTTTCATCCTTGCTTTCTGTGTACATGTGAAACTACTGCTAGGACAAGAAGAAGAGTGTTCTAATAAACATGTTGTATATATCTCGGCTAAATTATTCCATTTATCTCGGCTAATACTGTCATTTCAAAATCATATGTTTAAAGAGAAATTGAATCGAGGGTAAATAAGTCAAAGAAATCTACTTGGGGCTCTTATAGATGACGATTAATCGGCCTAATGGCACTAATGGATTTCTTAATCTGTGACGTCAGGGCTGTCAAGAACATTGTGGCGCGATAATTACAGAGATGTAACTGGATGGCGACTTTAAATTTCAATCCTCTTAATAACTTTACTCTCTCTCATATACAGGCAGTTTGCGAGCAAACTTTCACAGACCTCGGAGTTTTCGTCGTTGATAAATGTGCAGTTCCCTTTTGTTATCTCGTATCCATAAATATACCGAGAGCCAACTGTATTTTGTTGGTTTTTATATTTTAGTGTATTTGTGCGAACAATAGCTGTAGTGCCTGGGTAGTTTTGAAGGGCTCTAGAAATTTTGTCCTCAGCTGAAGCCATCGTTTATTTACAACGTAAGGAAAAAGGAAGGATGTGAATAAGGATCACTATAATTGTAATACTGTCTAACCCACAGTTCTGTTAACTTAGTATGGCGGAATATTACGAGGGCATACAGGGAGATCTTGTAATAGTTTTGCCGTAGGATCGAGTAATACTGTGGGAAGAACCTCTGTAAATGGGGATCGGACAGACTTATCCTTTTGCAAGATAAAGTGCTCCGAGTTGGGGCACAGCTGACGTATTAAAGACAAAACGGCCGTAGCGTTTAGTGTAGCCCCCTTGGGGTTGTGCGGGCCGCTCGGTTTACCCGCGGAAATTGATTAGGGAGGGCGCGAATTTAATAATGGAGATTTGAAGGAAACGGTGTGGTAGATGGGGATACGCTGGCTTTACACCACGCCGGTTCACACTGCATGATCCGGCGATTGCACAAAACGCTTGAATCTAATTAAGGAAGGGCCGCCTGCGACACAGAAGACGGACGTTGGCTTTAGTCTCCCTTGCAGGTTTGTGAGACCCTGCATATCGAAACATTGATACATACGCATTGTAAATTACAATCATTACTTTATTTATATTAGGAAATAGGTATACTTCTTTATTGTTTGGTCTTAATTAAACCGGTCAACATTACAGCAAATGAAAAATAGTCGCTTAATTTTCGTTTGGACTAATGCGCGCGTGAATAAAATAATTACCGTCGTTACAAATTTCGCTTTCGGTAATAATGCAAATAGAAACAGTTCCGTTTCTGAAAACAATAAATCACGAGATACAAAATAGGATTTCAAACACGCCGCGAGTTCAGAACAGACATTGTCACAGGTTTGTTGAACGATAATAAATCGTCGCTTATTTGCAAAGAAAAGCTAAACGCGGCCACATGGAATGGGTACGGCAGTCACAACTTTATTGATGGATTTATGTTCATTTCTTTTTTTTCGCGTCTGCATGGCTGCAGGACAGTTTTCATTCTGTTTGAGCTTAAAAAAGGTCGGTTCAAGGTTCGAAGACGACCGGATAATAATTGATTGATCTGGTCCGACAGTGAGAGGTCAGGAGCACTGAGCCGACGATCGGTTACGTATAAATGGACCGGGGTTAACCAGGGACACAGACTCTGAATATTATCCTAGGGCGAATCGTCTGCAAATTCGCTGCGTTTAGCCGCATCACATCCACTACTGGTACAATCCTCGGCCATCCCTCTATTAATCCCTATATTGCTCCCCGATACGCGGCTCAGAATTATGTTATTGGCTCAAAGAACACTTTTGGAACTACTGCTTTTGTCAGATTCTTTCCTGAAACTGTTTATTTTCTTATTGGAGGAATAGTTCATAAAACAACGAACGGTACATTTTAGAATACGAGTAATTTTCTGGCACTTAATAAAAAATACTGGTACTAAACTAATTTTTTGTTTAATATTCCCGAATTTTACTTAATTACTCATTACTTTATAAATGTTCTCAGCAAAACTATTGGGCGTTACAAACAACTGACAGTATTCAGAAGAGTAAACATTTACAAAACTTATTTTCAAGGGTACCAAATACAAAAGTGCTTATGTAAACGAATCAGGACTTGAAGCTCGAAGCTCTAATTTGTAAGAGGATCTTTTAAACTGAAAATATGACACTGCCTCTCGTTATCTGTATTTATTCCTTAAGTTACAATCTTTGTTTCTTCTTTAGGGAGTGCCCAATTGGAGAAAATTACTTGTAATTTACGGGTCAATTTAAAGGGTTTCAAATGTTTTGTCTTGATAACTCATAAGCAATACACTTTATGCAGACGTAATATTATAAACCTTAACAACGAGAGTTCTTTTATTTTATATATTTATCCTATGTTCAGTTTCTTCCTGTAAAAATAAGACTCCTCTGACGATCAAATTACCAGGAACACAATAGAAATAATTTAACATAATTTTTTATATGAAACATTACAGAATATTTATCAATTGATTTTGAGAGTTAATATTTATCTCCGGAGACTGAACAATACCGGCCAAACATTTCTAGCGTTTCAAATTTCTTCCATTGCCGTGATCCCTAACAAAACCCGTAATGGCTTCCCGGCGATGTCGCTATTAGAAAAGAACAGGAATGAATTCCCGTTTAATGCATTCAGTGGGAGAACGACAGCGGGTTCCAGATTCGCGAACATTTCCTTACTGTTCCACCGTTCACTTTGGCTCCCCCACTGGCGCCACTACCCTTTTATATTCAGGACCCGGTGGAATACGTTGGGCTTATTACGTAGACCGAATTTCCTTCGTGAACTATACACGACGTTGTCCAGAATACGGTCGGAAATGGCACGGGATGACCGGCGTAGCATATTAAATAAGAATTCCAATTTTTTTTCCCCCGTATATTTTCCCTTTTATTATAAAATGGTCCAATCGTCCAAACTCTATTGAAATTCACTCGCGTCTCTCATTAAAACGGGACAGGGGAAACAAAAAAAAGTGATTTAATAATAGGGGAGGGAGGATAGGGAGGCCTTTGATAGGCGGTGAGTTTTTTAATTAGGCTCCCGGTTCCGGGACCAGCGAAGAAAAAAGTGGACGTCGCGCACCCGTCGGAATCTTGTGCCGGTGACCAGCTTGTAATTAATTAAAAGCTGCGGACGATATTAACGTCTGGTGAAGACATTAATGAGTCACTAAAACGGGATATTAGATCCGAATATTATATACGCGATCACTGGTTAGGCGCCCATAATTGAAAAATATTAAGTCGCACAAAAATTCCAACGGAGCGTTAATTGAGGCAAGAACTAGGAAAAATAAATTTAAAACCGTTTGAACTTCCTAAGTATGTTATTTTCTTATAAGCACGGTCAGAAATTCTAAAATGTTCAGTTTAAGTTATCCTTATATTATCAATTTTCCGCTTTCCCAAGTTTGGAATGTTCTATGCAGATGGAATGATTCGAACACGTCAATGTATAGTAACAGAACGCTATTGTAATAATGACCCATCAAGTGAAATAATTACAGCCTTCATAAGTTCCCTATAAATAGCATATTCTATGGTTTCTGTTATGGTAACAATTCCTTTTTTAATTTAATAAAAACATCTCACACGGACATTACTTATTTATTAGCGTTTCAGCGTGCAAGTGGTAAAGTGGTATAATCCGACTCCTTCCATTTCCTAGGAAGGTATTAAATGAATTATATGATGAACGTTCGGTTATGTCGAATATTAAGTAAAATGTAGCGGTCGTATTAAATATAATCGGGCAGGTTATCATAAACAGTGCTCGTATATAGAGTGGACGACACTCAGGTTTGAGCAGGGGAATTCAAGCATCCCACGGTGAAGGTTTAAATCGCGGTTAAATGTGGAGGGGACACCCGCTTCGCTTTTATTTCGCCCCTCTTTCCCCCTCCACAACATTACGCCAGGGTTGATTACATCCTCGTAAAGCGAGATCGGCCGGCCGGCGAGGGGAGGAACTGGGCCAAGGTTGGCCGACATCGCTAAGGGGAGAACTTTCATTTTAAGGCAACGAAAATATAAAATATATACCCGGGAACGTGGACCTCGTGCGGAGGGTCCTCACTCACAGTTAGAGTTCCTCATTAAAAGTTCAAAACAAAATAAACTGAACAATGTCTAGGGCCACGGATTCAGGATATATGGGACCCCCATCTACCAGTAATACTTAAAAAAATGAATGATCAATATAATAAACTAGATCCTTGGCAGAAAAATTACATTCGCTATGCAAAAAAATCATTTTGTCATAAAACAAATACTTTCAAGACGTTCAAAATGGACAATAGAGTTATATTAACTGTGAAGTCAATATTTTGAAGACAGGAGAATTTCACAAAAATTAACTAAATTTTGGAAATTTTGATGTATAATGGTCGAATCATCCCCTCTTTCTCAGGTTTTGTTACTCATGACATTTTCTTTGGGAAAGACTTTTCATAGTTTTCGGTGGATTGAAAAAACACAGGGTCTCAGATCTGGTGGTGTGACGGCTGCAAGGGAGTTTGCCCTGGCCACGAACAACTGCGGCTGCGATAATATATCTGCGAATATTGTCTCTGATTATTTTGTGCGAATAAATTAGAATACTTTAATTTCAATGTCCAATCTCAAAAATAGACCGCAGCCGTTTTGTAACAATCGTTGTTTTAGTGTTTTCCCGTCTGGGGCGGTATCGAGGCGCTGCCGGCAGCAGATTCCGCAACGCCGCCGGCGGTCCCCCGACCCCAATGATGGACTCGTCCGCCACCCCCGCCCCACCGCCTAGTCATTTACACACAATACACAACAACACGCACACAACAACAACATATAACCGGTTGACGCCAGCATGATGCCAACCATTTTCAAGAATATAGGTCGAAAATTCTCGCCGTCGGATTCGCGACGATACGTTTGGAATGTTCCATTATTCGAGGTGGACTGGGCAGCCTCACCCTCTCCAGTGCCACAGACGTGCGTGTTCGGTTCTGTTCACAGGACAGAATTGGACGATAGGTCTAAATGATAATTTAGAGACAGTGCATCATTGACCTGCGAATTTGGTTGATAGTAATGCTATGTATACTGTAAAAATATGGAGTTATGATGGTCAGTTTTTATCTAAATTTTAAATTAAATGTAATATATAGATGCATTTCAAAATACTACATTGCCATTAACAAATTTACATGATTTTTACGTTCGCGTAAAATTATTTTCTTAGTGATGAAGATCTATTCAAATGTTTTCTCAGCATAGCTCTCAATATAGCCGAAGGTACTGGCAAAAAATCCTGGCATAGATTACACTAATGAGCACCCACGATTTTAATAATGTTTTGTTATTAATTAAATAAATATGCGCCGTAATATTCGCTCGAACAAATATTACGAACAAAATACCGGTGTCATAATATCGAGGTTGGAAACGATCGTTTTCTGCAGATATTCTGCGACATTAGGCGGAGGTCGTTAGGTGGGAACGAGACTGCATAAACCGACTGAAAACGGGGCGAAGTGACAACGCAGAATATTCAAAATGCAGGTACAGTGGCGCCTCCGGAACTGGGCTAGCCCACGTCCCAGATCGCCCTACTGCCCCTAGCTATCCCAGCACTAGACCCTCCTAGAGTAAGGATTTAATGTAACATTTTAATTATTTAAATCTTTCACACCGAGTAATAATGGCTCTACAATTGGGCGTCTACAGTTAACTAACGAATACTCAAATTTTATGGTAATTATTCCTCCACTTTTTCTTATTGTAATGGGTTATAAAATTATTGGAAACGACAAACGACACTACAAAACACGCATCTCTCATTTTATCTGTAATGAACGAAATAACGCATTGCCCGAAACATTATAAACCATGTCGTTGCATTCTAGAAGTAACGTTTATAAAAACAGCCAGCTATTAATTTCGCCTCAAATAAATTATTCGAATATATACATTAATTAATACAGGCGCTAAATCAATTCAGTAGTACGACCTAGCAATTATCGTATTTATGTGGCACGAGTTAACTAAAAGTCCGTTACAGTTTAAAAAAAAGAATACTTACTCGAAAAGAAAGGCCACTCTTCCAGCAGTAAGTGCCCGACGATGATCTCAGGTAATCGGGCGCGCGAAAGTCCGAAGACAAAGTACGAGGGGGCAGAGGGTATACTAGACCGTGTGAAGTTGGGTGGTGTGCGGGTCGGGTTTCGGGCGGGGTAGCGGCCGGCCTCGCAGTACGAGTGAGACTGAGCGCGTACTCGCCCTCTCATCCCTGCCGGCCCCTCCATCCCGCCTGGCTCTCTTAAGATATCGACCCACTCACCTGCCACCACCCCCGCCCCGCCCCCCCCCGCCCCCGCCACACACGGGGCCCCACCGCAATGTATACAACCCCGACGACCGCCCACCCATAGTCCTCCCTATAATTATTGCGATAAACCGCGGCCACCTTTATTTCTCTAAGGCGGATTAGTACGGTCGCCAGCGTTTCAATTTGAATCTAATTCGGCCAGAACGTCATAATTATCGCAATAAAACGTATGTCATTTAAAGCACTTCAGTCTTGTTCCACTGGCATCTTCTCGCCGTACGTGTTCTGTACCTATGAACACAATTCCTGGACGCCTGTGCGACGATTCGACTCATCTGAATCTCTCTCTCCCTCTAAAATTATGTAATAATTTAAGGACTACATTGTAAATAAACAGTGTTATCCCGAAGAAGCTGTCGAGAATTTAATTTTCAATCAATTTACAGAGATTTAAATACTTTACGACGATTATTTAATATTGTATTAATTATTATAAATTTAATTAATAATTATAAAGCAACCTGTCAGGATTTTCCAGGCACTAAATAGGTCTAGTTTAGGGTAAAAAATGAGTCTTCGCATGAGCATGAGGTCTCCCTCCGTCCTTGAACTATTATTTCCCTTTGGTGTGTTTCAATTATTTTTGGATTACAATTCGCCTCCCTCAGATGTTCTACCGCGCAAGATGAGCATTGAAAGTAAAGCGGAATTTAATTAAAACTAACCAATTAATTTTAAATCCCATTTTTGGCCAGGTTTTAATACTTCTCAGAAATAACTGCTGCAAATTCCTCCGCCCCGCCACGGGCGGCGTATTCTAAATTGTGGAGGCGGCTCAAAGCTAGGCCGGGGGTCAGATTGATGTGGCCCCAGGGGAGCAGTGACGGATGCTGGGAGGGCGGAATTAATTTGCACCGCTGGATATAAAGGGGACTTGCCGTGCAGAAAGTGGACTGTTGTACGCGCTTATCCCAAATGCTCCGTCTTAAGCCCCCGGCCCAAGCTCCCCCCTTGAACTTCACGGGT
Source organism: Lethocerus indicus (assembly GCA_019843655.1). Lineage (NCBI taxonomy): Eukaryota > Metazoa > Arthropoda > Insecta > Hemiptera > Belostomatidae > Lethocerus > Lethocerus indicus. The sequence goes on along the minus strand of JACDQD010000005.1, from coordinate 16,297,085 downwards.
CCACCGACCCGACCAAAGAGGATCAAGTCCCGGCAGTAGAACGTAAAGAACCTATAATCCTATGCAAGGATGGAAATTTAGATCGGGGTTGACCCATCTTCCTTCGCCACAAAGAAAACATACCGGATCGTATTACCACATCGTAGTGAATATTGAAATATTTACAGACAATATATAGTAAAGCATAAAGAACATAGATAGTTAAAATTGTTCGCGCCGTTAAATCGCGCAATAATATCAAAAATAAAAACTAATAAAATCTCATTGTATTTTATTTTTTTAATTACTGCAAATTAACCATTCTTTGAACTCAGTTAATACTCTATATTAATATTTTATCCACTCTAAGACTATAGAACTTATTTCGAGATGGGAAATACTTTTGGCCCTTACCTCGTAAAAATAATATGGTCAAGGTTCTGACAGAGGCTCCTGAGTTATGCCAAGAATTTCATCTTAAGAGTTTACTTCGTAACTAGACTCAGTTTCTGAGTCCCTTAGAAAGAGTAATCTACAATACATTGCCTGTATAAATTTCTTTTTCTCTATTGGTACTAACCGTTGTCTTTCTTTTAGGCACACACCTCGCCAATTAAAACATACTGTTGACTCTTATGCAATTTAAACCCCCGTTATGTCCCCGTAATATTTAAGCAACGTGAAAGAAATTCTGGATTTTGTGTACTAGAAAATAACAATGAAACGCAATGCTAGTGAGAATTTGATTCTTAAATTATCCCATAACGTGAATATAATACCTTATACTGTTTCAAAATATTCTGCGTTTGATCGAATGATTGCGCACAATATAATGAGGAGTGTTGACCTCAACATTTTACCAACGGTACGGATGCATTATATTATAATGAAATAGGTGAGTGGGGAAAGAAAATCGCAGGGGAGTGTGATTATATTTTCAAATTAATTCCGTTTGAAATTCGGTGAAATGAAATTATCCCGATTGTAAAACTGCAATAAGTGGACTCGCATGGGTTTTATTTATCGTCACCATCTGACACGCGACCGGGTGGATCGCCCCAGTCGCAATGGATAGTTTCCCTGTTTTCGCCGCGCTTAACGAAAAATCATATTCATATGAATCGTATTCATATTGTTATATTTTCTACTTAATCCCATTGTTTATTTCGCTTAATTATTTTAAAATCGGGATTTTCTGATGCACACAGGGGTAATAATAAAGGGAGATAAGCTGAAAACCACTATTCCTGTGTAGGGCGACATAGTTATGGTATTTTCTCTACTATACGAAATAATTAATGTTTTATCTGGACGATGTATTGTAGCAACTACCTGAGTAATTTTGTAGTGATACTAAACAGGTGAACGGGTAGAGAATCGCAGACTCGATGATATTGCGACGCCCCCACAATTATTCTCGATAATTGCGCACTTTCTTCAAACCATGCACAATAATAGCTATAAGTTCGGCCGTTAAACAATTTTTAAAACGTGCTCGGTTTGGTTCTGGACAGACCGGCCGTGTTTAAGGTCGTACACGTGTTTGTCGAAGGGCGCGGATGCGGCATTTCGGGCGGGGGTGAACGCCCGCACGTGTTGGCTCTGCTCTTCGCCTATCGAGAGCCGCCAAATCGAGTGGCTTCACAATGGCCCAACTTACTGCCACTCGCCTTCCCCCTCGGATTTTCAAAGCGGACGCCGAGGTACGCACTTAATTCGTCCCTCGGAGGAGAGGGGCCGCACCGGATAAAAAAACCCCCCACCTGACTTCTTCCTGGTTTTGAAGGAACCACTCTCTATACAATGAAACACTTCTACTATTGAAACTTGTCCTTAGAAATATCAGTTGACAAGATATTTTCCTCCGAGCACAATAACGAAAATGTTATTTATAATAATACTTTTGTTTATTCGACATATAGGTCCCAAGGAGGAATACCTTATAAACCCTCTGCTTAACAGTATAGACGCATTCTTAGATTGAAATAAACTGAACCAGAAATCAATCCTGAAGAACAAAAAAATATTAATTCAATACCATATTTCAGATATTATCGGGGACCTACCATTGTTAGGAGTAGTACGAAGTAATCATGTCGGTTGTCGATGAAACCTGTAGAAACTGTCACTGCGTAGCTCATTGTATCAACGATTGAACAGTATCAGAGATGGAAAAAAGCCGAAATCGATTTAGACCGAACAGGCGAGTGGAGTTAGATAATTGCCAGAGTGATGATATCCTAACTCTCTCCTTTCTATCTGTTAGTCAACAAAAAAGTTTCTTCGGCTAACAATGATCGAAATTCCACTAACAATGGCAAACAAACGTTTCCAGAACAACTGTTTCTAGGTTATGGCGCATCCTCAACAACTGGGCGCTATTTCCCAATGCTTGGAGAATACTGGCCTAGATTCTCTTGAAACTTTAGACGGATCTTCGTCATAGTGAAAATCCACGGGCTTGCGATCTCCTTACCCCATATATTGGTTGGTGACTTACCGCTGCTGTCTTGAACACAGGGATTAGACTACAGTTTATATATAAACTGGAATTGTTTAGGCCGCAACCTCCACAAATGAAAATAAGACGGAGGTTATGTTAAAGACAGCCGATTAATACGGATAAACTAACCAATACCCTATCGATCATTTAAGAAGATACAATGATTAGATAATAAATAATTCCTTCAGAAAACCTAAAATAAGTAACAAAAACTAAATGTTATTAACGATCAGAAAAACTAGCGTCCTAGGATACAAGTACTTTGTCCCTCTTAGTCGTCGATTTGCCTATGTTAGCACGCCCTTTCTTGGAATCCTTTCAAAAAGGGACCGAAATCTGTAAACAACGTAAATCATTCGCTACCAAGTGTGTATAATGAGTGGGTCATCTGATTAAAATTATCGTACATTTCTTCGAACAAAAATTCACTAATCAAGGTAATTTGTAGCAATATTTATGTTTATAATATGGTAAGAATTATTAAAGCAATAATTTAGATAACTAATATCCAGGCTTAGGTAAACTTTTTGCATTAAATTGTTATTATATATCTCATACTTTTTACTTGGAAAGTAAATTTAATTGCCAAGCATGGTGTGTATTTCTTAATGCTTTGTCCTGCATTTCTGGCAGAAACTGGAAGAATTTACTAAAATTGTTATTTATATAATTTTTATTTAATAGTTTAACGAAAACAAGTCCGGTTTGAATAAAAGATTTTTTGAATAAGATATTGTGAAAAAAGTACGTTTCGAAATTTGGAACCTAAGGAAGGTAATAATTTTTACGATACTAGCTAAGAACTCGTTGGCATTGTCAGGAAGACTGCAGGTATTGTGGCGACATGTTCTTTTCATGAATGTTTTCCTTGTAATAAATTAGCCTCCAGAGCGCATGGTGTAGGTCAAGTTTAAGGCTCTTCGGAACTAATTAGGGGCAGAACAACTCGACATTTTTCTCTTAAATTAAATTCGTGGTAGGGGGTATTCAAGCAATTCCTGAACAATTTACGAGCGCCAATTTACACAATAATAAACAGGGAAAATTATTCGCCCAAGTTGGCTCCTCTGTTCCCCCGGGGGGAGGGCGGGTAGGCGAGATATTAGGTTATTTCTATGCTAAACATGAGCCCAGATAAGTCACAGTCTTGTTTCCGCCCTACGGGGGGATCTTTATGTCCCCAGAGGTTTTTAGCCGCTCCCCAGACTTCCTTAACGCTCGATCCAAATGAAATGGCTCCGTCGATTGGATTTAGGCTGAAACTGGATTCGAGAATAAGTGATTGCGCCCCTGCAATTGCGATTCAATCCGACGATAACGACGAACATCAATCACGTCAGAAAATGGATGTGACCAATTTGTCCGCTTTGTAAATTCCTCCATTATACGCACAAATGTTTGAGTCAAAATAAATTCATTTAGTTGAATAAAACCAAGGAACAATTTTCTCGATATTGGGTTTTAAGTATATTGTTTGTATCAGAGAACTCTGATGAACTCTCTGAAATGGGTGTTAATTTCTGATATTAAGAGATCTGAACTGAAGGATTTGTTATTGTATATGATGAATTGTTATCGGCAGAAGGTGACCGAGAAAAAATATTAACTCGGTCCCGCAAAAGGAAAACGACAGTCTTAAGTCTAGCTGAAAGGGGTCGACTCGAATTTTTCAGCGTATTGTTATCGAAGTGTAGTAAACGCCTAAGCGTAGGAGCCATTCTTCTTATTGCGGCGGGGTGTGGGACAGGGGGTGGTGTAACGGTCGTTGAGCGGCGACGACTGCATTCAATAGCCGGCCAAAAACAAGGGGAGGAGGAAAACATTACCAGCCAGGCAACATGTGCCCAGACTGGAAAGCCTGATAGAACGACGCGGGCAATAGCCCCCCTCCCACGAGTCAAGGAAAGAGAGAGAGAGAATAAGACCGAATGAAAGATTTTGAGACGGGAGAAAGAAAGCCAGTTGAAATAAACTAAGGGTTTTAGATTCTCCGGTCGGGGAAGGGAGGAAAATCCCGATGGAGTTGTTCCCCCGTGCACTTACATCAAGACGAGACTTATCGCCCGGGATCACCCATAGTAAGTTTAGTTACAGCTCCTTTTAGTGGTGCCGGCATTAAGAAGAATAATGCGGTTCAGGAGGGCTTGCAGTGCCGCCATTTCTGTGCCATTCCAGAGGTGGTAAACTTTACTTCAACGTCCCTTTTCCCTCTAAAATTTCATCCACCGCTATTAGTCATAGCCGCATTCTGCCCGATATGGAGTCACTCGATTTTTTTTTTTTTCACTTCCCTATCCCTTACATCCTCCTCATCAATAATAATTTATGACCTATGACGATAAATATTAATTAAAAAATTAACTATCGCGAATTAGATCATTAACTACAGGATGGAATAAATCCAGAAGAGAGCCACACAAATATTTTCAGTAAAGAAATCATTATCATAGCTGAGACGTTATGAGTTTCAACGATGTTGCTTATGTTATTAAGCATATATTTTTATTGCCTATTGCCGCCTGAAACATCGATATTTATGGAATTTTATTGGCAACGGCGAGAAGTACCGATCGGCGTAACACCGGTCACATAACTTGGGAATAATATAAAATTAAAGGTTGCAGTAAGATTACGACTTTGGCCAAGAGTCGAGAACTATTGGCAAGGCAGTCTCAGCCCCAATTCTTTAATACCATTAAAAAGAATAATGTCCTTCGCGCGGACTTGAATTCTCGCCGTTTGTCCCATGATAAACACTCGAGCTACGCCTACACGTATTTATGACCGAGTAATTTAATACGGGTTTCAATCGCTGTAGCGCTAGAAATATGTCGGCCCCGCTACTTTTATGACCGCAGAACCGCTGAATTTTTCATGAAAGTTATGATACAATTCTCTTATCCGCGGCGGCCTTGTTGGGTTCTCTCCAGTTTTTTTTTGTAATGGGTTCGCCCGATAACGCAACTACGTATTTAACCATTATTCCCTCTAGAGTCCACACCTTTGGATAATTAAGACGTGAATGATACTCTTCTAGCATTAATTTGGCAAATAAATTTTCCTGCATTAATTTGCTGTATAAAATATTTAAAAATTTAAATACAGACTTTTTTTGTAAATAGTAGATACATATGAGTAAGTAAAAATTTACTCTATTGAATTCTGAATAATGACCACTGGAATGCAGGTTGTTGTGTCTAATCTCGAAGTTCAGTGTAAGGGGATGCTTTAAAGGCAGCCGATAGGAAAAAATCGAGACATATCAGTGGAGTACTTTGACGCGGGAGGGGCGTCACAGTAGGCACGCTTCAACTGGAGCTAATGGGCCGGAACCGGACGGCCCCCTATCAGGTAACGCGCCTCTACTTGAAACACATACATTTCCCCCTTACCTTGTCAGCCTCACCTGTAAACAATGTACGTACATCTAAAATTACCTGTAAATTCACGACAATAAGGAGTGACTAAGGATTATTGCCATTGTTAGATGTCATAATTCCTAGGCTCGTAACACGTACAGTATTCGATGTGTATTACATGTTTACGACTTATATAATTCTTGTACTACGGAATTCGTTACATTATATTTATTACATTTATTCTATTTATTACAGAATTTCTTTTCATTTAAAGTTTCTTTATATTAACACAGAGTTGAAATTCGCACATTTATCGCGATACATTGCGATTTTGAATTCACATACATGAATTCATTTATTTTACCTCTCATTATACACTGGTCAATTGGATATTGTGCGTACATATTGTACGATACAGTTCAAAGTGACTGAAGTTTTTATCTTAGCGAACTGAGCCACATAAGATCCACTTCGGATAATTTACGAAGTTCTCTGACCATTCTCACTAACTTTATATGCCTTGTAGGGAATTCTGTGTACCTCCCCGCAAGATAACATTCTCACGGTGTAACTAAACGCAATTGATTCACCGTAGTGCGTTGCGGCGTCAAAAACTGTTTTTGTTATCGGCGCGCAGTACGGCGTTACAAACGCTGCAATACAATAGGGGGGTTTCAGTTCGTTTCAGTACGTGTCCAGGCCATCCTAGGGGCGGTACGTGCCCCGTCGGCGAATGACCGTAAAGGCGAATTACAGCTCGGGCCCCGTCACAACTTCCGTTACACTGTCCCGCTCCCAGCCCAAGGGGTCCCCATCTTTTTATATTCTTTATATTCGCTGTTCGACCCCAATGACAAACGGCGACCGGTAACGTCGAGCTAGCCAGTGCGTACCGCCGCACAATTCGTGTTGGCCCTATCAATAGGCCGGATAATCTCCAGGTATTGTTAAAGCTAATTACCGGTATCCTCTTGGGTCTAACATGCGCCCAATAAGAGCCTCGTTTGCGGTACACGATTATACCAAACCTCGATGTCCGGCCCTGGGGACATCGGAGCTTCCCTGGCGCCGGTATAAGTTTGAAATAATGTTGATGAATGCCGCTAATATGTTTTTTAGATTGAATAAAAACTGCTGCGTCGGCCTCTCCAGTTAAAATTTCCGATTATAAGAAATAGAAAGTGCTACGACTTTTTTCGAGATTTTTAGGTTTTTAGCGATACAATATCCCTGGAAGATTCTTGATTCAATAGTTTGTCAAGAGTAATAAAAGTCAGTCTTACTTAGCCGTCGATCATAAGGTCCCTTTTCCGTATAAATCTACCCAAATGTACGCTATTAAATGTGACGAACATTCATTCCCGATAAGCTGTGGATCCTCGGACAAACTTTCAGAAGGCTTGATCCCTTCTTTGGAGATAACTTTGAGAATGTTTCGTTGTACAACACCGCTCGGAACTTCTTGCTCAATATTATCCCTGATTAGATAGGGAAGTACCAGACTGTGTTGGTTGTTTACGATTTAATATGAGTTTTAATCTAACTAATAATTACTATATGCAAGTGGGCACTGGTTGAAACTCCTTCGCGCATTAAATAATCTCTCAGTTGTGCGCATATAACTGAAATACATCCTTTACAGAAAATTACAATCTGACAAGCTGTACTCAGCACATGACCGTTATATATGAATACGTCCTACCAAGCGATATATTTTGTTTAACTGTTTTATTTTTGCACAATCAACTTATAAAGTTATGGGTGCAATTGATACATGTATTTATTTCCGCGTGTTAGTCTTGATAAAGAAACCTCCCAGTGATGGCGCTTTTGACATGTTTTTACCAAGCGATATAATTTAGAAATGTGAATATTTGTACAGTATTTTTTACAAAATCAAATCAATTATTTATGGTTCCAATAGGGAATCTAAGGTAATTTAAAAATTGTACCATTTTCTTTGTCAGGAAGAAGAACTGGATTAGCGGTGAACGAACGGTAGCAATGTACCGCGATTCAAACCAACTCGTTTCCAGAGCGTATATATCATATATTTTCCGCGCTTATCTCCGTTCAGCGTTTTATTCCCAGTGTTTCTTCTGGGTATAAAAAGATTCTTACAAAGAATCCTTCTGAGAAAGAACACCATGAATAATGCATGGTTAGGCCAAAGCAAGGAAAGGATAAAGATATGGGGAGGGGGTCGAGAATAAGAAAGGAAACAATTTCGTGTTTCCAGGCAAATAGTGTAATTGCGGATGATACCTCATCCCGTACCGTTTCAATCAAAAACGCTACTATAGTTTCTTCGTGATATCAGGCCTCAAGTCGCGGTAAAGCACTAATTAAAGCCGGTATATTCTTACTAGTTATTTAAAGTTACAATAGAGTGTTACGAGTATTCCCCTTAACGCCCCGCAGGGAGATTCTGGCCTTTGGACTACACTGAGTTAGTTAAAATAAATAATGTAATAAGTGAGTGGCATTCAATTCAATGATTATGGTCATAAAGATGCACTTCTTATTTTCTGGCACAAAATTTTGAGTAGTATACATTTTCAATTTCAAGTCATAATTTGAAACAAAACGCTTCAAACGGAACGCGTTTGATACATTCAGGGATAGTATAACTTCAAAACGGAAGGCGTTTGGTGTATTGAGGGATAGTATAACTGTCCAATAGGAAAATGGGGGTCGGAGCTGCTGACCCGGAGGAAGATCTTGAGGAAAAGGTGGTACTCTGAGTATTTTTGTGTTCTAAATACGTTATTATATGATGGCGAAATGTACACTAAAGCTATAGGATTGTAAGAGAGATCCTGGGCGGAAGTTAGGTCATGCCGAACAGAATGAATTACAAAAGGAAATCCCACTATTCGGATTCAAAGGAACTTAGCCAAGAAATCGTTGTTATGAGTAATGTCAATTATACTACCTATATATATATATATATATATATATATATATATATATATATATATAACCTATAGACATTAAGAGTAATTAGTAGTACAAAATTTATTATCATATTTTCGAATTATTCGATCACTATTTCTAAAGAAAAAGAATAATCGTTAACTTGAATTCAACAGGATTTTCATAAGTGTGAGTTAATTAACACTGCTTGTCCCGACGCCACTTTTTCGCTCGGGTTCGCGAATGTGATGTCGTATCGTCGATCAAATTAATTAACTCGAAATTGTCCCAATAGGCGGGTACAACATATCGACCCGGGAGTAATTAAACGCAGGCATGGGATGGGTAGGAGGAATGCAAGTGTTGGTAGTGTAATAATGGCGGTGAGCTACCACCTGAGGGAGGGGCGGTAACTCAGGTCCATTGTCTGCCGAGAACAAGGCGACTGATAAGCCAATAAATCGCTCCCCAAACCCCCCTTTGAATACCCTAATGAAAGTCCCGAAGGCCCGCGAATAACAGTTTACGCCATATTTCATTCTCCGGCGAAACCGTACGTTTACACTAGGCTAGCAATGACCAAATTTTTATACAACAGAAATTTACCTATTTAACTTGCTATTGGGTACTTGCAGTTGCTATTGGGTGAAGCAAATGGCATTTATACCTCAATGTAAAGTACCTCACATTATAAAATTAGTATTTCTGAATCATTGAAATACTAGTGCGCACTTGTATTCAAGGAGACTTGTCCTTCATAAGAATCCTCTCATCCATCTTCTATTCCTTCAACCATCTTCTATTCACCGTCACTAACAAGATACCGTTGGGGGCTTCATCAAAAGGAGCCTATGTTGAGCCCAATTGACCTCTGGACGGCCGGCTTGCCACTAAAATAAATACACGTTCCCAATGGAAGGCCGTATAACAAGTGGCATCCTGTTAAGAAGAACCAACAAGAAGTATTGAACATAAGAGATTTCCGTTGGACAATGAGCTCACTGGGAACAGAACAAAATCCGAAACTCGAAGCCTTCTCCTTATTGTGGTCCGCGATTTAGGCTACCCTGGACAAAGGGCTCACAGAATAAAAAAGAAGACGTGGGCTTAAGAAACTAAGATCTAAGCCGTCTAAAAGAGAAGAAAAGTATAAACACTCGGTCCTTTCTTCTTATTGGTTTGTCTTTACACTGCTAGTAGTTACTTCATTTCTCAGTAGAGGATGAGACAGAGAGAGAGAGAGAGAGAAAACAAAGAGATAATTTTTTATTGGAGGTGAAAATACGTATCTCATTAAGGGAAAAATAAGTTTAGACGTTTATTTTAAAGAACTAGTAACCATACATCAGAATAATACCTTAACTCAGGCGAAGCAGACGAGAGTTAATGAACTTAAAATAAAAGAAGAAATGCAACTGGCCTTTCTAGGCTAGATCCTTTTTAGGGACAGTACACCCCGAGTTGTTAATGCATTAGCACTTGTGCTTGGAATTTATTCCCTGCACAGTCGATCGCAGATTGTTCCACCCAAGAATTTGATAGCCGTCGATATATATTTATATACTTATAACTTACCTATAATTCAGAAAATATAACTGAATGACTGATTCCAATAGGATGCTTAATCTAGGACTAACGAAACTTTAGGATTCATGTAAGATATATAACAAACAGTGGACATTAATTTTGAAAATCTGCCCGAATATATAATTTATTCGGCTTTTCATTCGGGTGGAACATCATTTTTGACCTAGACTTTAGACAATCAAGGTTTATGTAATTTAAAGAACTCTATAAAATGGAATAAACTCGCGCGTATTTTATTATATCCAGATATAGTTAATGATTCAATATGTCGACATTGTTCTTTTAAGAATCTTGAATGATGTCGATTAAACGGTCTTTTTGGTAAAGAAAACTTTATGAATCGAAGCGGGTTCGGGTTCCGAGGCGTTGAATTATGGAAGGTGTAGCATGGATGAATCCGAGCGGTACGGCAAAGGGTTGGAGAATACGGCCCTCACCCCCCAACCGCCCCTATTTAATAAAGGGCCTGGCCGCCGTAAACAATGCCAGTTTTTGAGCCACCATCCCTCACCCCTCTTTGAGCTGAGAATTTTTCCTGATTGGAATTTTATCGGCACCTGGATAAAAAAATCTTTGGAGGACTCGCAAAAATATTTACTCTAGCCCAGGAATAATCGATATTGGAAACTGCTGCGGGGGAACGGCCCGGCCAATACGTAAACACGAATAGACGAGTCAGTCAATTTAAATATTCAATCCTATACTCGACAGACAGGGTAACGAAAAAACATCGCGTACTTTGTATTTAAGTCAAGCACGAATAAAGTGTGTTTTACTTTGAAGCATGAATTATTGAAAGAGGAGTGTCAAACAAGCGGGAAAGCGAAGTTAAGTTTAAAAAAACAGGGAAAGAGAAAAATCACTTAGAGTTGAAAGTCACATAAATTAGAAAATATTTTTAATAAAAAACAATGTTTACGTGCTTAAAACACATTTTTTCGCTATTCACCTGAAGGTAATTTAATACTATACATTAACAAATTTTTACTGATATAACATAATTTATAATAATTATTAAACACTCCGATCGGACGAAAACTATTAGACATAAACGTCGAGTACGGATTCTTGGGTTTGAGAAACACAATATTCTTTAACTTAGTACGTAAAACCAAACACTCTACTCTAGTAGGTAACAGAAAAAATCAGCATTTTAAATTGGAACTACCTGGTGGCTCCTGTTTCGTTCCAAGTGGCAGAGCTCGATAAATTGAATGGAAATTGATGGAAATTGAGACCGGGCTCCGATCCAAAATTAATGAAAACACTATTCTGTTGGCCCCCTCCGATAAAACAATTCTGTGACACCGGCACCGAGCTCTGTTTAGAAACAACAATCGAAATATAAAAACCTTTTTCACCGGGGCAACGAAAACAGAGAGCGAAGGCCGAAACGTGAGTTGGACTTGTTCACTTGTACGGCTACTCGGGCCGACTGAGACACGGCTCGCAGTGGGTCATCAGTCGGTCTCAATTTGGGTTGGCGCTTTAAATCCCATTAATGGCATCCCGATAACGCTCATTTCTTGGTCCCTAATACTTATATAGTTTACTTCTGGTAAAGTCTAAGTCAAACTTTAAATTACCTGAGGAACTATACTATTTTTTCGCGAACTTTATTTAGTCGATATCCTTTTTAATACCTATATTTCTCTACAGAACACTTAATGATGACTTACATGAATAGTAATATATTTTAAATGATGTCAGTATTTTATAAGGTTAGTTATTGCCATGTAAAATGCGGTTTATTGCTAATATTTTATTGGTCTCATTATAAAATTGTATTTCTTATATAAAACAAATATAATGGATTTTGTTTGATTTTATTATGAACAAGTAAAATTTAGATTAATAAGCGCATGGTAAAACCAACTGGGGCTATAAAAATAAAATTTGTAAATTACAAAAAACGTTCTACTATTTAATGATACCAACTGTTCAACAATACCGATATACGTTATTACGAATATATTGTGTTGCGATTTGTTGTATTTGATACATCAAGTAACCAAGATATAATAAAGTCGGTGATCATATATGTAATTCGTACAAATTACTGGTATTACATTTTTATAAAATACATAATTGCCGTTGTTCTATTAATATTTCCTTGACATTTCAATGATCGTTTAGCCTAATCCGATGCTTTTCATAATTTATCATATTCCATCTCCTAATGAATCCCTTTGGCTTACCTCATTTGCAAAATACAGTGTGAAGGAATTTGCCGACTGCGAATCATGAAGTATACTGGTACTCGTACCGTAAACACTAAATCTGCATAATTTTACTCAAAGTATAAGAACGATTCTCGCCCATCTCGGATTGGATCTCGGGGCAAAGCTCTTTTGAAATTCTCCACGGGCACAGACAACTTTACTCTGGAACCGGACTTTAATTTTATTTTATATTTTCTTTTATTTTGTCTCTCCCCCTCCCTTTTTTCGCCTAAAACTTTAAAAGAGGACTAGCGCACAGGAGAGGTTTAATCTTCGCTAACGCTTTGGACCTCCCAGGCTCTCAGGGAAACAATTTGCTCTCGCCCCGCTCTTATTTACTTTTCCAACTTGAGCATAAATCTTATTACACGGTTTAAGATGTTCAGAAGTCCTCTGCCATCTGCCCCACTCCTTTCCGGATTTAATTAAGTCCATTTGACTTTTTTTCGCCCCTGCTCGTCTTCCCCGAAAAAGGTCTCTCTCGCTGGCCCCATTAATATTGATGGTCGGAAACGCGATTCTTCGTATTGAGCTTCCGGTAAAAATTAGCCCGACTCCAACTTTCAAATAATCTTGACAGACGTACAACGCCTTCCTTCCTCGAGTTAAATTTTTACTGGGTACTTACTTCATGTTTAACTTCTGGGAGTGGTTTGGAATATAATCATTCTTGTAATTATTTGTAATCTTATGAAATCTTATGCTTGAGTGGTTTCAGCTTCTCCACATCATCGTAGTAATTAACAGTAAATTTTTATTATTAGGATTATTATGTTTACTACCATCAGTATTTCTTAAAGTACTCCTTACTATAATCTATTCTTACAATGGCGATACCCGTTGTTCGGTAGGCCGTGAAAAATGAAAGAAAAACCTACTTTCTATCGGAAAGTATTAAGAAACCCCAGATTCTCATCAAAGTTAAAGGAAGTTGAGATTGGACCCGAAATTCAATTGGACGTCAATTGAGATCGGGGAACCAAAAAGGGCCGCGGGTTTAATTGAAAAGTCGGCGAAGGGGAAGGGTGACCCCCCTCACGGGTCATTTGTTATATAACGGGCAATCGAAAGAAAAACGTCATCGCTCAAGTAACGATGTTACCGCAGGTATTAATGCTCCGCCATATTTTAATTAATAATAAGTCGCTTAATTTTTTGGGTCTAGGATCGATATACGCACTTTTAGGTTCGAAACTTCGCTTAACGCTCGGTGTAAATGATAAATTGTACACAACGATTTATGGAGACGTCTGGAACGTTCAAATTAAACGTTCAAAATTGAATTCTACTCTACCAGTGTTTAATACTCTTTGGGTGTTAACCTACAAAATAAGAGCATTAACACTAGAAACAGGATTTTTTTTCCATAAATATTACAGAAACGCTCGCCAATCTTTACTACATTAATGATGTTAACGAATTTTACGCTTAAAGTCGTGTCCAAAACTCACCGGCGAAAAAGAAGGTTCTGAAAGGGTAAGATTTGGGGCTTGTATATATTCATGAATGCAACTTTTCTATGAATAAATTCGCTCGCCGATAATTATAGTTGCCCATGACCCGCGGTCGGGGCGATCGGTGTGGCGGGTAGCGGTAGGGTGTTTGGGGCGGGGCGGGGCGGTGGTTGGTCGATAGCGGGTCACTTAACAAGGAGCCGACCTCAGACAGTGCCCAATAATGCGGGGCCCACCCCGCCCGCTCTCTAAACCTTGGCCCACTACAAACAATGGCTAACCAATGCCAAACGGCAGAAAGCAACACCCAACGTATTTATCCTAGGTACAAGATACCTATACCTACCTATATACTAGATCTACATACGTATAGACATATCTATCACATCTTACTGAAGCCATTAACAATAACGCCGTAATATTCTCTTACTCAATGTACTTCATTAAGCGCAACTGCGATTTCAATTACACATAAAAAAGGGTTTTAAAGCAATAAATCAAACAATAGTGTTCGTACATTTGTAAGTTTTTTATACTTATGATAAAGAAACGACCAAAAGCATGTTAAAATACTCTTCCGATTCAAGAAGCCTGCAGTGTATCGAATATTATCGTGATTGTAATCGGAAGTCAAAGCCCTTATAACGGCCTAATGAGAGGAGGCAATCCTTGCAAGCGGCTTGATCATCACGTTCTTGCATTTATTCCGAATACATTTCGATAAACGATTCAGGTTTTGCTCCGCAAATGTCCGTGATAATTTTTGAACTATGTTTCTCTCTTCGTGCGTTATATTGGCGGAACGCTAGGCGGAAAAATGTATAGAGTATTATGACCGCCTTTGAGAAATGTTCATGCTTCGCTAGTCGGGCCCATCCGAGTTGAACACTTATAATGGTGATTTTTAGAGACTACAAAAAAAATGCCAGGGGGTTCTACTAAATGGATTGTCGGCTTCCTGTGACAATAAATGAAAGTAATTTTTTCCTCAGTTTGACAAATTTAATATTGATTTAAATAAAATATATTTTAATGCAGGATAAATAACCGTTTTATAGGAATGGGTATATGTGTGTGTGTGTGTGGTAAACCAGCCATATCAAGCATCACTTTATCACTAACAAAGTATTTCTGAGAATGGAGAGAAGCGCAAATCGACATAGCGCCAAAGTAACTATTATAGATATACACCAGTTTGTATAAACCGATTATTTAACAGAAGTATGATTAGTGTTTCCACACCTTTGAATTTTCCATTCTAGTTTTATTTCACTTGAGCCTAGACATTTGACTCGTTCTTAGCGATGTGTGGCGATAGCGGTATCGCATTCTGGGTAGATCAAACAGACGGGACACCTCTGTTAGAATGTTTTAGGTATTGGGGGACTATTCAGGGACCTATCTCTTGCAATCAAGACAATTCAATTACTCCTTTTCCCAGAACCCACCCTCGTTATATTGTATGTGGGCCTCTCACCACTTTGTGTATTTGTTAGCGATGGCCTTATTGAAGGGAATCAGTTGTTACGGAATAATCTACCGAGCTGAATTCTAATGAGTAGCTTAGTGGTTAAGCAATGCCGGTCCCCAATCGCCGGTGAATTCGGAATTCCCCTACCGAATTCAATTACTCCCTTAAAGCGGTGGTGCATAAACGACCGGATTCGTATCTCGTTGGCGGGCCGAAGGAATTTTCTTTCAATAACCTATTTGAACAATCCAGAGAATATTATTCAGTCTCCAGTGGAAGTATCGTTTCTAACGTTTGAAATTCTAGTTGTCCTAGTTGTCTTCAGGCTTCGGAAACCACCGTCGGAAACCGTCCTTAATTTTAATTAAACCTTAGAGTCATGGGTAGAAACCTCCATGCAGTTACTAATTTATCTCGAGGATCACCATGTGCGATGTATGGATAACATAAACGCATAAAGCGGTTAGCAAAGAGTAGTTATTATGTATTAAGTAACTTCTTTTTATTGCAGAAAATGTAACAAATAAGTATCAATACAAAGTTAATCAAGTTAATTACAAGTACCATCAAACGTTTCATCTTCTAGTTTTTGTTTCAGTTAAAAAAGATGATTTAAAAGTATGGTACCTTTCACTGGGTTTGATACCCTGTCGATTTTCCAATTTATTCCTTCGAGGACTGCTGTGTGCGACAGGTCCGATCGGACATTTCCACGTCATGGAAACGCCACGGAACCAGAATGGACTTCCCGAAAGGGGCTTCAGTTAGCGGGGCGGGCAAACCTCTTTTTGAATATGATTTTTGTTACTTTTTTTGCCCCGTCCGCTCATCCGTTTGTCATGAGTGAAAGTGTGACCCGCCCGGCGACTGGTCCTTTCAAATTAACGCCCCAACTAATTTATCTCCTCATAATTGTGGGCTCATTTCTGCCGTTGAGATTCCTCCCCGCGATTTCCTAGTTTCCGAGCGAGGTACCCATCCCGCGCACCACGCTGTTAACGTTGTCTACTGTTGTTAAAGGTCGCGAAGGGAAACTTTAATCCTATTGTTTGGAGATAGCGGATCGCCGGGAACACACATTTCCCGGGTGAAAAAGAAATAGGTAGAAAGTGGCTGACCGTTTTAGACAATTAGATCACAAATATTATTATGATCCCACGTCCACGGGTATAATCACGCTGGGACGGACCATTTGATTTAGAGATATTTTCCAGTTTCTATAAATTTCGATCTAGATTCTTTTTAGAATTCATTTTCAATAAAATTGCTCCTCTAAGTTGCTTAAATTAAAGATCACTCTTGAAGAGATTAAAATTCAGTATTCAATGGATAAAGCAGATTCCTATATGTTGATTCTCTGTACATACTAGAGCTTACAAAACAATTTCTAATAGTCTAATAGGTTGTGTCAGTTCTAACAATCATCTTCGAATGACTATTAATATTTTCCAATGAATATAAATAATAGAACAAGAGACACCCAAATTGACAGATTACAAATCATCTATTTAATGGGGTAACATTCATTATTTCTTTCTTATTACTTTCATTATTAATTCAGCCAGTAAAAAATACTGGATTACATAAACTGGACTGGTTTACATAAAAATAAAATCAATTTAAATAAAATATTTAAAGCAATCTAATATAGGATTAATAAATATAATTACTCGTTTGAACAAATTAAAATTCAGTATTCATTGAATGAAGAAGATTACTTTGTGTTTAAACATATTGGTATTCAATGGATAAAGCAGATTCCTATATGTTGATTCTCTGTATAAGCCTTGTGATTTATACATAACATTTGTAATTAAGCTGAAATCTGAACTATATATATACTAGAACTTACAAAACAGTTTCTAATAGTCTAATGGTTGTGTAAGTTCTAACAGTCATCTTCAAATGACTATTAATATTTTCCAATGTATATACATAAAAGACCAAGAGACACCAAAATTGACAGATAACAAAAAATCATCTATTTAATGTGGTAACATTCATTATTTCTTTCTTATTAATTTCAGCATGGTTTAGATAAAAATAAAATCCATTTAAATAAAAATATTTAAGACAATATGATGTATGATTAATACCTATAATTGAACAAATTAAAATTCAGTATTCATTGAATGAAGCAGATTACTTTCTGTTTAAACATATTATTTACTCGCTATTTTTGCATATATTAAATTTATAAATATATTTTCTATAGCAGAAAATAGTTTCAATATTATCCAGGAACATTTTATATGTTATATACTATGGCTACTGCTATTGTCCTTTAAATTTTATGTAACTGTCCTATTACACATCAATATCATAATGATTGATAAACAATCGTATTATGTTTAATTATGTATATATATTTAATACTTACAAAGAAGGCTAACACAGAGATTAAATTTAAAGGATAAATTAACCAAGTTATTTACATGATATCATTTTAATAAAATGAATACTGTTAAATTCATTTATTTATACATAAAAAATCCTTTGAAATGCATGTGACATCTCACTTTATTACTGAACAAATGCTACAATAGCAATAGTCAAATAGGCCAATGGAGGAATTCACAAGAATTAGAATGACAAGATTATAATAACCAAAATCTTTGAAAATGTTCTATATGTGTATTTTCCAAGTTTCAAATTAACACATCAATTAATGAGTGTTATATTAAAAATATTAAAACAGGAATTTATTTTCAAGAATGTCATATTCAATATCCATACAAAAATGCATTTTGGATTCCCTCAATTAACAACATACTGGGCCCCACAGGCCTTATAATCTGCGCCGGATACCTAATATTATCTACACCAAGGTATATTGACAGTTCCCCAATTACATGTAGCATATTCATCTACTGATTTCCTTGAACCATCTTGGCACAGAAGTGGCAAAATCTTCTTTACGTACATTTGCTGAAATTTACAGTATAACATTACTGGTTTTTTGATATCCACCATTGATACTGATAGAAATTATCCAGTTTATCTATAGACTAAACAAGCAACAGGGACAACTAATTCCCAAAATGATATATGAATTAATAAATTATTTGATAAGATCAAATATAATTATTAGTTTGAATACTCGTTGCTTTGGATCACTGTCGTATTATAGACCAACTCAGATAGGCAGGATAACAATCAACAAACTTATGGAGACTAACTTATGACGACTAACGTGTACCAAGTTACGAGTACTTCCTCTTGTAAGAACTTTAGGAAAAATTATCCGGCGCAATGTTTAACGTAAAATTTAGATTCCACCGTGAAATTATATCACCCAGTTTCATTTTTTCTGCTACAGCCTATTTTGACAGAAGACAAAGAAAAGGTAATTTCTTTTGTTAGATAATTATAGTTATAAGTGTATATATCTAGTACTATCTACCAAAGACATATATTTTGTCGAAAGCTGCTTATACCTAACTGGAGAAGATCGTAGATTACGTGTACCAAGTTACGAGTACCTTGTTTCTTCCTCTTGTAAGAAATTTAGAAACAATGATCGGGCGCAATGTTTAAAGTAAAATTTAGATTCCAACTTTAAGTTATATCGCCCATTGAGATTTAGGATTCCGAAAGCGGCGCCATATTTACCCCGATAATCCTACTTAAAGGACCTCAACCGCCCAACCACCACAACCCCCCCCCTTCTTGACCGACAATCCGACATAAACTTAAGCCCATTAACAAAAATCCCACACCCCCCTCATCACAAAGAAGACAAACCACACGCCCCAAAACACAATAACAAGACACATATATATACACATGACAAACAGACAACCACCACAGTACAAGTGACAGTGACAGTGCAGTGAGGATGTCCAAAAAACATCTAAAGTGCCAAAAGTGACTAACACCACTACTGAAGATGGCGAGCAGCCGAAACCGATCTAGCAAAAGACCAAACCAGCGAGAGGAGACAGAAAAACACGAAATCTACGGCATTCCAACCACTCGCAGACCACAAAACAGGTATGTTAAACTTATTATCCTTATATTTCCTTAGTGACCACAACTTATTTAGTAATTGGTTTGGATAAAATATCACGTGCAATCGTGAAACGGAAGATTTGGTTCCACCGTGAGTGTTTATTGCACACCTTTCGTCTTGCCTGAGAGTGTCCCTCTTCTTACTAGAGTGTAAAAGTGGTATTTATAAGATATGGCGGATAATTGATTTCTGATGATACTTGATAGGCGGTTAATATACTTATAGTTATAATGTTTGGTGTTTTTTATACTAAACAGAACAATGGTATTTATAAAATATGAACATAATGGACATAATTTCAAGGAACATTAAACCCTGCCGATTTGCAAAATATTACAAAATTGATCTTCATGTGGACGCGAGAATGTGTGTTCCAATTTCCCTTTAAATACACCCCAAGGGACTCCAGAGGTGTACTGGTGTATGGGGATTAGCGCCACCCCACCTAATTTTTAGCATTACACAATACACAAAGCGATTGCAGTAGATTGGTCAGCGTTACCTGGGTATGTATATCGTGGTATATAAACGTCAATTTTGAGGAAGTTCATGCTGGGAATTGTTGCATGATAATTTTGTAAATACTATACTACACCATACATTATATATTCCACACGTGATTTACACCTTATTTAATTAATTCCATATTCTTCATAAATTACTTAATATGTTGTTTTTCCAATTAGTATTAAGCCCTGATCATTTGTTTTTAAAATATCAATATGTTTTTATTTTATTTTTAAAATACTATAAATGCTTCTTTCGTTCATCAACCACAATTACAAATTATTAAGGCATTGTTTATAAATATTATCCTATTAATAATAAAGTATAATATTTGGATTATTATATTTTGAAACTTAACATAGAATAACACTCATTTTAAATAGTTTCCTTTTTTTTAGTCTAGCAATTTGTTTATTGAAAATATACTGCCAGGTACAGTATGTATGTATATTTTATATTACCATTTTTTCTTTATTTTTACCAAGCTGGGGTAGAAGCTATGTGCATATTCCATTTAATCTATGTTACCCTAATTCTTAAACTAAGTTAACCTAAAAATCCAGGGTACAGATTGAGATAGACCAGGGTATAGTGTTAAAATGGAATTAACTTACTTTTAAATTCTGGTTTACAAGATAAAATAATTCTATAATTCCATTGTTATAAATTACTAATATTAATATTTTAGGGCAATTTTATTTTTAATTGAGTAAACATTTCTAGTATGCTTTAACGTATACAATTTGTAAATTAAAATAGATAGCAATCACCCATCATGAAATGGATGTCATTGAAAAATTAAATACTTCATCTTATTGTTTCTTCTCTTATTATAATAACACAGTTCATTGGATGTACACTTGTTTTGATACCATATTAAAGAAACAGAGGACAGTCCATAGTAAAAGGCCACATAATTCTTTTTTAAGATCTGTACATTTCAAATAAAATGAAAGGAAATTGATACAATATACAGACTATGAACATTTTTATATAATTCTCCAAGAAAGAAATATAATCCAAAATTCTGTATAAAATTTAGTTTGCTAGTTTCATAGATTGAAAATATTGAATTTATAATAGCTGTCACCAACATCACCATACATTAGACATAATAAAGAATGTCTAGATTGACAAGAAAAAAATTGAATTTTTTCAGAGAGGAAATTTATATTTTATGGTTGCAGGTATGTAACTCAGAGTGTCTCAGTTTAAATAGTTTAATGGCGAATTATTTAATATCTCGTTATTTGTTAGGAAAACATGCTTACCCAATATAGTGCCAATATACCTGTTCTGGATTGTTTATCTCATACGAATGGTGACTTCATTACAAATAAAAACCCCGATTAAGCAACATTAATATTGCAAGTATTTAAAATCCTTTTATTTAATAAATTTACATACGCTAAAATGGAGATAAATTATTCTAATTTTGCATGAAATTATGTTAAGTTTAACCTATTTGAACCTATGATCCTGTAAATCCTCAGGGTGTTGGTCTTCCGTATGTAACCGCCTCTGAATCACTCAATGAGTTTTGTCACTCAGCATTTTTTCACGGTACCTCTCTAATTTAAAAATTATTTATTATACGTAAATAATTAAAAGTTATCCGAAAATTAAAATGTATCCAACATATTAGACCGTACAAGAAAACGTAATATGGTTAGTCTGTTAGGAGGTCGGAACATTCGCGTGTAATGTTTGATTAACCTCCGAGGAGTGGACTTGAACTTGGCGGGCTGTCTTAAATAGGTAGGAGTGGGCCCGGTAAGGGGCTAACCGAGCGAAGGTGCACTCTAGTGCTCCTCCAGCCGAACCCTCGAGTGGGCGTTCAGGCTGGGGGCATGCGCACTCCTCCGACGCAAAATCAATAAACAATGATGGCGGCCAGTATGTCCAAGGGAACTGAGTACCGCCGCTCGAGCAGTCCGCTCCCGCTACGGAGCCCGTGTCAATTTTGATTCGCGCGTCAATCTTCTCGCCGCAGTTTCTCAGCATCGCCGAGTCACCGACTCAGCACCGTTTCACGTTCAGATCTCCATCGCTCCGTCGGAACTCCCGATCCGGAACAGACGACTGGTAAGTCCGGCCGGACAGTTTCCCTTGTTTAAATATTTTTTTTTTATTTTGGTGGTGCGTGTTGGAAAGGTTTGGATATTGGGCTCCGGCCGGTGAGGGCGGGGGCGGGAGAGGCGGGGCACCGGCGCTATCCATCTCGGGGTGCCGGCCCGGCGCTCGGGGTTTGTTTACATCTGTTATCAGGGGGCGGCGGATCGTCCACCGGAGTGGTGACCGGCATCCCCCTCGCCCCTCCCCGCCATCCCTCTCGCCGCTCCTCCCCGGCTCTTCTCCCTTACCGGCGTCCGGAAACCCTTTCCAGAAGGCCGGTCTCGGCTCTTCCATTGTGACGTGCGCCGACGCCGGCCGGCCGGGGCACATCCCGCTCTAATAACCCGCTTCCTGTCGGTCCCCAGTAATGCCAGTTTTCCGAAATGGGCGCTCGAAACGGCCCCGTTTCGCTGTCAAACCGGCGACGTTTGAACTGTCAGGTCGCTAACATAACGGGCGCTTCCAATTTTGCTGGGATTTTGCCAAGCGTTTCCGGTATTGTGCGGCCCGCTTTCGGTCACACCCGGAAGGTTTTATCCGTGTTTCCGTCGCGGACAGCGGCCTCTAAGTTGTGTCAAATTTCAGCTTCGTCGGCACTCCGTCTGCGGTTCGTTTAATCCTATTTATGTCTTGAACCGGTTTGACAGACGATCGGAGGTAGTCACGAAAATTGTGTTTAAACGCTTTATTCTATACTGTGTGCGGAGAAAGTTTATTCTGCCTTTCATTTGTAAAGTTACCTCTTATCGTGTTCTAGCCCTGTCATTCCGTTGTACAAGATATTTTAATTCTCGGACAGCTTGTAATTCTGAAATTACTAACCCGTCAACATTAAGAGGCCTGGCGCAGCAGACGATGAGACAGATTACAGTACAGCAATACAGTAAACTACAACAGGAAACTTTCAGAAATGGGTTTATGAAGAGGACTGAAAGAGATTTGGAATGTAACTGGCGTGTTTTTCTGCCTCACGCATATTGCCTGATAGATATTGTAAAACGCGCCGATTTCGTTAGGCCAAAAATATAGATCGGTCTCATCTTGTTGTCGTCGCTGTAGAGTGAAACAGAGGTCTAGAAAATTAGAACAGGATTAGAACTATTGAGCGAACGAGGCTTCCAGTGGTAGGAAATGTTTGCTTTTGTAGTCCGTTCAGGTGGGAGTGCACTCCCCATTGAGGCTGCGTTATTCTGTTACGCGTTTGGTGCTGGTGCTCGATATCGCAGCGCTGACCGACGCCGAATAGAAAGTTTTTCCATCGAGTTTTCGTACAGCAGTTATATTTCGAGCAGTTTCGTACCGTTTAAGAAATGGTTTTCGGAATTCCGTCCGGCCGGTCGCCATTGTTGTCGTTAACTCCTCTGTGGAATGCCAAGTCCTCTCACCGGATAGTTAAAGGCCACCGAGACAAATCGCATTCGGTAGCCAGTTGTGCTCCACCCTCCGACTTGCATTCGCCCGTTAAACGATATACGAGTCCGGAAACAATTGTCGAAAAGTAATGATATAGAATACAACAATGACATTCATAACACTGGGTTGATAACATTAGGAAATTGATAAGCGTCGATGTCAGTCGTTCAAGACCTGACAATGTGAAATTACTCGTTTAATGTGCAAACTGTAAGCGTAAATTTTGCTGTTTTTTTATATATTAGAATTCATGAAAAATAACCCGAGTAGAGCTGTTAATGAGAGAACGTAAGGAAAAGCCGAAAATGTGTCATATCTTGAATTGTTGACATCCGAAATTTTATTGATTCGAATTGTTTCTTTTTTTGTTGTTAAGCTTAAAAGTTAATAATAATGAATGGATACAGATAATACCCTCAATCGAGCAGTTATTTGATGTATATCACCGATAACATGGGGATTGACTAATCAATGAAAAGTGGCACTCAAACTTATTTTTAAATGAGGATAACTTTTGCAATCTGTCCACAATTACGCCGGGTCCACGAAACAGGCGTTTTCGTTACTGCAACATATAATTTTCAATCAAACTCCGGTATATTCCAAGATATTTTTAGAAAAGAAATCGTAATTAGCGTTTTGAAGATTCTTGATTGGGCGGGTAAAGGTTAATTGCGCAATCCCGTGTATGTGTAAATGAGAAAAATTATAGTACAGCTGACATTAAAAAAAATATCGTCTTGGCCACAGTGTCCATGACTGCTGTTTTGCCTTGTCCCGTTTTCAAATACCAGATTTTACTTATTGAATCGCTTATTCATGCATTTCCTTGAGAACATTTATTTTTACTGATTACGCATTGATGCATAATAACCAATCGCATTATTCTCGGGTTAATTCGTATGCAGAATGTGCCCATCTGCGGAATAATTACCCGTTATCTATTATCTATTTTAAAACTCCCGGATAACTGACGTTGATAGCACTCATACAACTATGGAGGGGTCCTGAAAATGCTTCCCCCGCAACTTACTCTTCAGCGCCACTCTTGGTTCAAAAGGTCTTCGAATCGGCCCCAATCGTCATATTGTCTTCAGGACTGAAAAGCTCGAATTCTAATAATGGGGCGCACATTGTTAAAACCGGTACTTAATTCTCGTTTAGTTGAAAAATAAAACAACGATTTAAAATGTCAAGTTATATCTTAATTCTTTAAATTCTCCCTCCCTAATAATGGACTGAAATATTCCGCCACTTACCTGAAGACTACCCCTTGGTTGTCATATCGGTTTAACTCAAAACCCAATTTGAAAGGTTAGAAAATAACAAAAGTAACTATGGCGTTGCGCCGGAACTTGGAATGTTTTAAATGACGTACTAATAAACTAGGAAAGAATTCAACGCCCTATAATACCGCACATTTACTCCTGCAAGTAGAAATATATTTATTGCTCTGTTTAAATTATAAAAATAACATGAGGAGTTCAACACTTTCTTGAAAGTTTTCTCAAGCTTAAACAATAATTTATTATTTTAGAGATAACTACCTTGGCGTTTTCGTGCCGGCTAAAATCGCGAGCCCGTGTGAAATTAAATTTAAAATACTTTCTGAGAAAAATGCTTTCGAAGAATGCGGCGTTTAGATTCCTTCTAATCTCAAGTTTTCCTTTTCCGCTATTTTATTTTTAGTTGTGATTTAGTTTTCGGAAAAAAGAAAAGAAATCACTGAATTCTTCTTCTAAGGGAGTCATGATACTTTGAAGTGGAAACCAATCGAAGTTGTGCAGTGGTGAAAATTCATTTTATTTCAGAAGGGTCGTAATAAGGAATTTTCAATTTTCCTTACCCTTTATATGATATTGAGCTTCATTAGGCCCTCCCAAGAAATCTTGATTTAAGACATGGAAATAGGATCCTGATTTGGCCTAGTTTATAAATCTATTGCAATTCGAAAATTCGTATTATTTAAAGAGATCGCTCAGAGTTAAAAAAACGAACACCAATTAAACATCAATTATGAAGAATCCAAACAACCCTTGTTCGTTAGCAAATCTCAGGATCTGAAATTCCTGGTGAGTACAATGCCTCTTCAGGGGGTAGGGCAATATTCCCGCAGAGAATTAGCATAGGCCAATTTTGAAGCGTTCGTTAGTTTTTGAAACTGAATTTCTCGCAGTAATGCATGGGACTAATTAATTAATTCGTTTCCTCCGGAGATTTCAGCTCAATTATGCCCCCGCCGAATATAAATAAATGAGATTTCGTTCCACACCCCGCGCTACAGGTATGAAAACAGAGGTTGATACGACCTTGCGAAGGAAATGAAGCACTTCCTAAGGATTTCTGCACTTTGAGATAATTACTGAATGTTAATGGACGTTCTCCATTCTACTTCATATTATAATTCATGTTAAAATGTATCCTTGCTGGCTCTGGACTTTGTGTGCACATTGCGATTGCGATTGTGACCAGTATAATCAAGTGTAATTGTTGACGATTTTCGTCTCATATTATAAGGCGGACAAATTAACTGCATCGCAGGGTAAGATGTGAAAGTTGGCGTCGCCACTTTCGTAGATGCTGTGCGAATTCGGAGTGGGGAAAAGTGGATTGTACCCTGTTTACTTTTTCCCCGTTTGGATAATGGGACAAATTAACAGCTGACTGTATTATGGCTTATTGGAAGTTTTTAGTAAGCTTCAAGAACATAAGAGTTGGATGCAGGATGTCAGTGTGGCTTGGTAATAGTCTGAATACAGAACGGGAAGATAACCGGACGAGCAACTTTCGTTAAACCGTCCGCCTCGCACGCGTGTCCGCGAGTTACACTCCGCCGGACTGTGTAATTAATTTATGGTGCAAATATAATTTGAGGAACCTCGTCCATAAGATATTCCGTAGTTTAGAGGCAACTACTCCACTGTAAAACAACGTTCTGTATGTAATTTTTAGCTTGTATTAGACCTGTAATACAGGCCTTATACTTCAGTCAGAGCAACATTCGACCGCCTGGAATGGTTCTCAGCATTATAGTTGTAAACATTACGATGACAACATTTTAATTGTAATACTGTCCATCCAACCGAGCAGTCTACGGATTGGCGGGCTAAGAAGCTGTTAGTCAGGATGGTATCCATTTTCGGACGGGTCGATCGACTCCGTGGGTGTATTATTATTGGTTGGTGAATGGGGGTGGCTCGGAGGGGCCAGACTAAACGCCATATTTAAGGGAAACGTTTGCCTGTAGGTAGGGGAGGGTTTGGTAGTTCCATACTACTCTATACTATATTCAACCGGAGAGCGTTTCAATAGACCGTGAACAATGGCCCTCTGTTGCTCCCCTCGTACAAACTCCCCACGTCGTATTGGACGAATTCTAGCCGTGTTTTAGCTTTTCCCTCTACTTATATGCGTCAGCAGTATATTAATAGAAGGTGAAAGATTCGATTAGTTCACTAGTCATCCAGCGCTAGGCCTCACCCAGCTATGAGTTCTTTTTTCTCCCAATAGCTGGCCGGAGTCTAGTTTCTCATCGGTGTATTTAATTCTTCGATGAAGCTGACACCGGTTATATTTTGGTTCAATGAGGCCGTGAATAATACTTGTGAAAACTATGCATAATAATAAAGATTGCGAACAGACGTTAACCCGTACACTGCCACCTAGTAGCATAAAATTGCCGGGGATAAAATTGTATTAGACAATTTAAGTTCTTTTTTAATAAAGGAGGCCACATGACTATCTTTCACACGATTAAAAATGTGAAATACTTTCTGGAGGTTATTTCAGCTGGACAGAAATTTTTTGCACTAATGTCAGAAAACAATTTTCATGATTATCTTTTCCTTCGTTCGTTGCAACGTGCCTAACACGTATGAGTATTCGATTCACCTGCGGTAACGCTCTGAAAGTTTTCGCAATGGTAGGAAACTGGCAGTAACTCCCGTTAATTACCTCAAGTCTCCAGTTTAATCCCCAAAACAACCGAAGGAACAACCAAAGGAAATGTCTCAGTTATGAGTTCAAAGACGGGCTAATTTTGGTTGGACTGTTCGCTTGTCACGCTCGACGCTTAGCGCTAAAAATAACAATAGGGTCTTTCATTCATTTCATTTCTAAGAAGGACTTTTGTCCAGCTAATTGTTATTACATAGTTGTTGTTATTACATCCGTTGGCTTAAAGGTTAGGGTCTAAGGTTCATACCGGAGGGACCTTGATATTTCCAGATCGTTTATCCCCCCGAGCCCTCGGCTTTAATTAACGCTTGTCGAATCTGCGCCATTGTCCCAGACTGTGAGTCCTGTTCTCGTCCTACCCACTGCCGCTTATGCCTTATGTCGCTCCCAACACGGGCCTAAAGCTAGGAATGGCGTATGCTGCTCGAATCCACATTTTAATACCAGTATGAAATAGAACTAGTAATGTAGCAACTGGATTAATACAATTTATACGATCAATTTACATTTCTTGTCCATATATTGTACAGTTCCTTCCATTCAAAGGTTTGCTATTCTTGCAATGGACCAGAGACGCAAACGAACCCTTAAGAACGAACCATGTTCTAGAATAATTTCGATGATACAGGTTAATTTTTAAAAAAGTATTAATTAATCGAATAAGTGCGATAAAACATTCAACAACTAAAACTCCCCAGGATATAAATCCTTAAATCCGCATTCTGTAAAATACCCCGAAGTAGGTCCCTTTAATGAAACGGAAAGATTCTTTGTGAAGGTGTTAAAACCCAGCCGGGATCAAAACAAACAAATGTATAAGAGGAGCCGACTTCATTCATGCTATGGTTTCGTTAGGCGGTCAAATAAGCTGTGGGAAGTGAGAGCATTATTAATGGGGCCGGGGGCGGTACAGAAAACGCGGTCACTAATTACTTGGGGAATCGAGTGTCACAACGCTGCCCTCCTCGCATCGCTCTATATCCCAGTTATCGGCCCCTTATACTGCAGGTCCCGAAATCGTTACGGATCGCCCCGAAACAGAAACTAGAAACTTGTCAGTCCACTGGGCGATACTGAGCTAAAAGATGAAACTCGCATATTAACGTTTATACGCTGGGAAGTATATTTAATAGTTGGTTATAATAGTAAGAATAAGTGATGCCTGTAAGTTGTGTGATGGACACGATTATTTTTAATGTTAAGAGGCGCGTTAATTTTCATTACAATTATATGGGCTGGTATTGTGTTTCTGCATTGTTCAAGTTGAGACCTTCCGAGAATGGCACCCGACTGATTTCTTTTATGATTGTCATTTCTCGTTTCATTATTTACACGATTAGACTGCTGTTTCGTGACGAACAACACGTGGAATTATTTAAAGATCTAATTGCATTTCATCACCAGACAGTGTCTAATAAATAAGTCGGTATTTTTAGCCTTTTCAAACGTCAGACGTCAAATGGATTATAAAGTTATTTTGCGAAAAGCCCTAATAGCATTAAGAGATGTATGGCTATGTTTAGATCGTACTCGGTTGACGTAGAATACCGTGACTATTAAAACCTTAAGGAGGAAACCCTACCGAACAGCCGTCATAATTGCCCTCACGTTCGTTTGCCTTCTAGCGAATGATTGGCCACTGTTGTATTCTCCTCATCGTCCGTAGCATTCTGCGTGCCACAGTGCAGTGAGAATACTGACAAAAACAATTGCCATTCTAACAAGGAGGTAATTGCGTAAATTTGAATTAGTACTATATTCAACAAAAAATCTCCCAGCATTGTCCAGTAACTAATTTATATTCGATTGGGTAATCTAATAACACGAAATAAATAATGCATTCTTTGTTTGTGAATGTACTTAGCCGCCGTTAACCAGTCTTGCTATTGGTGTATATGTGCTGGTTCCGGTATAGGTATCATGTATTCATGATATGCACACGTCAGGCGTATAATAAATTGCAGGCACCTGTCTTATTCAGATGTTTTACAAGACCTGAAAACGGTATAAAATCAACGCTCTTTAATTTATTGAAATGAAAAGAACTTTACAGGTTAAGGCGGGAAAAAATCCAGAATAAAACCGACGTCCGGGTCGGGATATGAACTGACCGCTGGGTAAAACGTAATACCTGGTTCCTGTCACAATTTCTTTCCTCGACTCTATTCGCGTTGTCCAAGTCAGTTGTTGATAATATGCGAGCACGTTATTTTTTTTTTATCAACAATCCCCCGTATCGCGCGTTATCGTTATTGGTGCACGTCAGGTTAGCGGGGCCGAAACTATAACATAAAACAAAGGACTCCATTGTTGTCTGGCTCCTTTTCGCTCTTTGGGACCGAGGAAATCATCTGGCCAAGAAATTTTTCCCTTTGAAGGCCAAGAAAATAATATAACGCATCCGAATACTACTACAGTGAATTGAAAATAATCGATTCCCGAAGGAAGGAGGCCATCTCATCCATAAATTGAATGACATAAGAAAGGTCATCTCAGATAAAAGTCATCAATTGTGTATGAACATATAGCATGTTAAAAAATAGAAGTAAATCTTGCTAGCGTAGGCTTAAGGGGGGAATTCAGATATTAATTTTTATTTATTTTCTAGCGTTATCCATAATCTCTCGAAAGAATTTATACAGCGAACGTTGTAGCTTCATGTTTGATCTCCGTTAGTCTAGACCGGGTTGGACATACCTCGTACCCAGCACTGTGAGTTATTTTTGTTAAAAAAATGGCCTTCAACAAAGGGAAATTGCAATAAACAGAGAATTGAACGGAAATCGCAACAGAATATGTCGTCTGGCCTAGCGCCTGCTTGTTTTCGTTATTTAACAAGACAAATAATCCCATAGTCAAGATGAAGGGAGTACAAGTCATCGGAGCAAGAAATTTCATTAAGAAAACCTATTTCAACGTCCTTTGTACACGTAGTTTACTCTATAATCACAGATATCTACTACACTTTATAATGTATCTGTAACCGTAACAAACGCATTTCGCAGACTGCGAGTAATCTGGAAGGGAACACAGTGTCCCCGAATAGTTATAAGTGGAACTAGGTTTTCAGGCGATGGATTTCAGGTTTCGCCATAGAAGATTTCAAACGCGAGTTACCACGCGCATTCCACCACTGGGCCGGTAAGGCTATTTCAAATAATTGTTTTGTCACTCAAGTATAATATTGTTATTATTCAATGATATAAGTAATTATGTATGAACCAATAATTTTTAGCATACTGCTTTACAAACTTGAGATATATTGTCACATTGAATAGGTGGTTATGGGATTGTCATATAGGGTTTGGAGCATATTTCAATCGTCGGACGCCTGATACGAGTCGTATACGGGCCAACTAGTTATGTTGGTTGTGCAGAGCTACATCGCTAGTTTCACTGGCCGGAATAGTGGTACACCTTAATTGGGAAATCTCCACTTCAAGTGAGGCATTCACCTCGCTCAATGAACTTAACCGGCTTCACTTTCTGTTCTGCACTTCGCTTTCCAGTAAATAACAGAATTGGACAAGTCGAAATTTCCCAACGGTCTCTCCAACCCCCCCTCCCATCAAATGGGTGGTGAAGTCAGAGCTTGACAATAGAGCTATTAGAATTTTCACAAATTGATTAGAATATTCTTTCGTTACAATCTTCATTAATCTGCCGTAATCACACTCCTCTCCTTCGAATCATTGTACATCCAATCGCTTGTAAGATGAGGATGAAATGTATTTAGTTGCAAATTCAGTCATCATGGAGTGGAATTATTGGAACCAGGGACTTTCTTTGAATTCTTAAAAGAACAATACAACGTTCTTTCGGGATTTTAAGCCTTAAGAGATATAGCTTCTAGTAAGTCATTATTGCCATTCGCGGTCTGCCGGCGTTCTAGTTACGGATATCGGTTGTGAAACCGAGAAAACTATTTCAGTTTAAGACGTGACAAATCAACTAACCCGACCAGCTATGCAGTCTACGGGTGACGTAAATGCTCTCTCCTCCCACCCACCAGTTAGCTACTACCCTCTGTTGTAACTAACCCCGGCCTCAACATCCCTTATATTCCCGTTTCCTCTTTGTTCATCGGTATTGAAATTAAATAATTCAGTTTCAACGCAATTTTACTGTCGTTCATGAAATAATTCATATTTTGGAGGTTTGTCTCCCGACTTGAGGTGGAGGATTTATATTTTAAGTGTGAAAGTTCGGCTGATATATGATTACAGCCTTGAAAGCTATTGGCTGGCAAGGTCGCCTCTTCTAGCCTGCTCCAAGATTGACGCATTCGCGACTTCCAGGAATTGTTTTTCTGCGATAGAAGCGGCAATGAAGCGGCATCTCCTCTCACCGAAGTGTTGTGCTAGAGAACATGGGAAAAACAGCTGAAAGTCCGCTGAAAGTTTTAGTTTTTTTATAAACGAACGGAAAGCGCGAGCCTGCGATGAAATTGCGAAGCCGGTTTCTTCTTAGAGCACGCACCGCTGGTCACGTAGGCTGCAGCTGCCGCCCTATTCTAGCTCCCCCTAGCCTCCTGTATCATCCTCGGGAATGATACAATTCCCTAATCAAAATCATAAAGCAGGTTCAATTAAATTTTAATGGCCCGTTTCAGGTATATAGCGTCTTGACGTTAAAACTCAGAGCACGAAGTCATTTCTAGATTCGCTGTAGAATTATGTAACTTTCTATTATTATGAGGCGCAAATATCATTTACATGACTGCATTAATTTCCCAAATGATGAGGCCACTGCTCTCTTGGGATCAGATCTGATAAAATTATATTTGTTCCCATTGCTGTTGCATGCGTAACGGGAGCAGTATTTATTTCGTTATTAGTTTAAAAGGTTCAGTGATTTTACAAGCAGGACTGTTCTTTCTGTAAGGTCCTACCTGCAGGCTCACACCTGGTTCTCTCTTCTAGTAATCGGATTACAAGGGGTCATTATCTGTATGCTTGGGGATTCACAGTTTTCTAAACACAGGTTTCTAAACTCTTACTGGGCCGATTCATTCTTGGAATCGGAATTCCAAAAAATAACTGGAGAATCTTTTTTTAAATTTTATATAATATTGTTTCCTCATCACGTTGTAGTCCGTTGAGTGTTTTGGCCTGCTTAGGATCCCAACTTGAAGTTACCTGGCTTATTATATTCGAGCGGTTTCCGTTACGGCAATTTGTCCTACCTCACTTGAATCCATGCTGCGATAAGAATCATGGAAGTGTCACCTGTTGAGAAGTATTAATATACAGGTGATTATACAATCGGTACTGCGAATAACGTTTTTCTGATCTTCAAATAATATCAAAACAATGGCTGTGTCAATGCAGTCGCCACTACAGAATATCATTTCTTAATTCACTCGTATTCACTCAAAGCTCTTAGGTAATTCCTAACTCATTAATTTATTATTGGCGAAATGCCCAGAATAATGCATAGGATAGGAGCACAATCATATCGTCGATTGGATCGACACCTTGTGTTATCTTCCCTGTTATAATTGTTTTCGTTTTTAAACTTCAAGCATTCTATGTGCCAATACCAGGCGATTGAACGTAGTATGTTATATGTGCAAAAATAGAAACATATATAAACATAATTGTAAATTACATTATAGCCCGGAAGGGTGCCGGATCGGTCACGAAATGAATGAAATTTGAAATTTGTAAAATTGTAGCTGTCGGCCTATAATATTTTTATCAATCCCCGCGGCCTGAACGCATTCCTACAATTGAATTGGTGGGGCAACAACGCAACCGGGCAAATATTTGCTAAGCGGGTCTGTTTGACGAATCATTAGGCTGGGGGTTGACACAGCCCCCCCCCGCCATCATGGCCGCCCTCCCCTGCATTGTTCCCCTCATAATTAAACGGCGTTGTTAATTTCTCCGCCCCTCTATGAAGGGTCCTGAAAGTTTTTCTTGAGTCCTAACCACTTGCCGAATGTCTTGGCAGAAGGCCGGCTTTATAAATTTGTTAACCGACGTCAGAATTCCCTTCTAAGATGGTAGGTAGTGTAATTTAATTAGCTATCTTAAATAATCCGGCAGGATTATTGCCCGACTTGGAGAAAATAAATCACCCTGTCCTAACCATTTTTACTCCAGCTTGAATGAACACATTGTGTAGATTAATATCTGAAAGTTTCTATAATGTACTATTACGTAAGGCGATTAGAGAACATTAATTTAAATAATTAATATGGATACACTTTTTAATTTAAACCCAAATGGGGATTTATATGTACACCTATCACTAGGACAATTTTCTATTTCAACTCGCTTGTTAGGTCTTAATTTTACCGGTTTCGGTTGTTCATTGTTATCACTGGCTTGCCGTTAGTAATACAGTGAGTTAAACGGGTTAAAACAGTAACAGATCAGTGCTGTCCAGAATGTATCATGCATATTGAACTGTTGAACCAAATGACCCATTAGGCTAGTTCGAACTGAATATTTTGGGAGTGCTGATATTCCAAACACTCGCGGATTCCCTAACATGAGTACCATGAATTAAGGTTCAGTTCATTTTCTTTTATTTTTTCGTCTATAGGATTTATCATTCAGGCAATAAAAATTAGTTTAAGTAATGATGCATTCATAAGGCAGATTGCGATGCAATGAAATATTCCACGATCTGAATGTGGTCTACGTTCAGTTTAATATTAATGTTTTAATGGATTTCCTTTGCTGACCTTCGTTCGAACTTGAAAGACTTTCGAGCACGAAAGTCCCTTATACGCGATGAAATATTATTTGAATGCAGTTGGGGTATAATTAGAGGTTGCATTCAAAGATAATTATTTTAGTCACAATAGTGATACAATTGTTATAAAACAGGCAAATGTAACTTTTAGTAGAAGTACACAGTATAGGTAGTTGTACTCTTCTAGAACAATTCCTAAGACCAGCCGCGTGTTTTAGCTTATTTTTCTAAACTTTGAATTTCAAATCTGGAAAGGCGATAAAGCCGCTGTAAGCGTGAGCCTATCATTATACCATAATGGACCACTACCCGGTATCGCAATTAGCGCTGTGGGAAAAACAAATCTGAATTTAGACAGATGCAAATATAAATAGAAATTCCTCGGAATGTGCTCGGTACTTGTGAGGTCACGATCGCACCAAGTCGCCGCCGTTTATCGGTTTCGTCCTCGAGCTATCGGCTTGTTTTCTCTACTTCTCCAGAACAATTATCCTCAAGGCCCTCCCCCAATAACAATAACCAGCACCGGCACCGACGGTTTTATAATCGGCAGTTTGTTTCTTTTCCCCTGTTTGTGAACCTCCGAGAAATTGGCATTAGAAGGCAACGCTCGGCCGAAATCCTAGCTCAACGAACGATTTTTGTGAAACAAGCGCCCCGCTGAGTGTGGTGCGGAAATGTACTTGACTAAAGTTCGTTGTGTGTTGTTGCACCGATAAACAAGCGCCCCACTGAGGGTGGTGCGGAAATGTACTGTACTCGTTGGGTGCACTTGAAACGATTAACTAGATTACTAAAAATAAACTTCTTCAATAAATTTTGGATCAATAGAAAAACGTTTATGATCGTAAATACACAATACCAGATTGGTTTCCTGTCATATATTTGGAAGTCAGAACCTAATAGTTGTGACCAGTTGCGTGATCATATATATATTTGACCGATAATCCGGCTAAGTCTTAAGCTGGTTAACAAAATCCCAAAAATTAAAACAGCGAGAGGAGACAGAAACAAACGAAATCTGCAATAAATCTCTTGTTTTATATTGTGCTCAAGAAATTTCATTTTAAATTGAATTATTTCGAAATTCGTTGGACGCATTCCAGTATTGTACGACAGTTTCCTGTTCCTGCCTTCATTCTTGTCGCCTGACGATGTGTCACGATTTCGACTATTTGCTCGAATACCTGCTATTTGACAATTGATTAAATACAACGTTTCGCCGATATCCGAACCTGAAAAAGAATATCGTTCACGAATAATCTGTCACTGAACAGTCCACTGTTTGATACATTATACTCGGTGAAAAAAAAAACCCGCAGCCAAATTTGTTTGTTATTTGTTTAACTTGGTCGACCTCTGTCGACATTATACCTCTATTGTGAATATGAGCGACACTTGTGCTATTGTTACTTCCCCAGTAGATTTCCGTGCGACAAGTGCGTAAAAAACTGGAACGTTAAATTACAACCGTATTTCATTAATACTCCGTCTAAACGGCGTAGACTGACAACGTAAAATGGAAATAAGCATCAATTTGAATCTGTTCGCTCTGCAAATCTGTTTCGTAAAAGGAGGGAAATGATCTGTTCCCAGCTGAACGCTGATTGCGGTGTCGTAACCCGGACGCACAGATAAAACGACTGTTCGTGAAACACAAGTGTCTATCTATCCACTGTAAACATTTGATGTAATTAGGTCTTCAATAATTAGTATGTGAATAGCACATCGGGATTATGTCCTTAATTTTACACAATTACAACGGAGCAAGGTTGTTTATACTTTTAAATACAAAGAGTACATACAAACCTCTACGCATACACATAAATATGGAAACTAAATTTTTCCAAGGTTTCCTTGTTTGTACTAGCCTCTAATCTGCAATTATATTTAGTTTACAAAGGGATAAAGTAAATTGTGATAGCCCAATGCCGGGAAATTAATTATATATTTATATTTTATGTAGGTAATTCAGCAAATCTGATTTATATGATAGATTTTCTATATTAATAATTGGGATTACTTTAATTTGGTGCCTGCCAGTGAAACTGCCGGTTTTTATTTACTAATTTTAGTCACATAGACAGATTTACGTTTTAATAATGCATATTGTCTCAAATTTGTCGCCACCCGTGCAAGTATCTTGGTAATTGAACACTCAGGACAATTGATCGAAATCATCAACTACAATTTTAATTTAGGAAATATTTCTGACACGTTTTTGTGCCGCTCTGTGTGAATTGCAACGCTCACGAATGGCGGGCGCATCCCACAGGTGGTTCGTGCAATGTTTTTGAAGTTTTAAGAAGTACTTTCAGAGTCGGAACTGTTTTCAGCGAAAAGATACTGTTGTATGGTACGCCGCTTCTCTTAATTCCTAGGCACTCGCGCTGTGCACCTATTTGCAGTTTTCTGTTGCTCAGCTCTTTCGTGTTTCTTCTCAGTCACGTCAATTTCCGCTAAATAAATGCTCGTCATAAATAAGTGATCTAATCTGCTTTATTGCTAAAGAAATAAAATAACGGAAGCGTTATACTTTATCTGCCCTTTAATTATTATTTTTTGATTATAAGCTATTGGCGTTCCGTGATGCAACTGGTTTCTTCTTTATATTAAATCGTTCGGATACAATTTTATTTGGCCTTCATCTTTGATTTCTCGTGTTGCAATTAATGATGAAAGGTGCGACTATTGAGAAACCTCAAGGTTGGTGGAGTTTTATTTTCCTCTCTACAACAATTCGCGATAGATTATTTACAATATATTTATCGAGTCGTGATTTATCGTTCATGATTATTCATATTGCTTTGATAAAGTATAAATTGCTGAAGGGGGGGGGGTCTGGAAAATGGTTCACTGGGGCCTAACCCCGGGATTGTGTCCAGTATCCAGGTCGGATCCGAACTCCTCGAAACGGAATCGAGTTTAATGGGAGACGTTGGGAATTTGAATATCATTACCGGCGATACGGTTGGGCCTTCTGAATAGCGTTGGATTGGGAGGATTGAATGCGTTTAATATTGGACAGTGATTAGTTTATTCACTGTTATAAGTTTCGGCGACCTTACGCCGAAGTCTTAAGAGGTTTACCCAGTTGCCCGGACCTCAATGTTGAATACGTCATTCAGAATGGAATATTTGGCCAAGTCCATCAATATAAATTTCACGCTTACGCAATCACTACCGAATCAGGTTCGATACTACGAATAAATATTTAAGATATTCTTATTGCGGTATATGAACTAGTCGGAATACCGCAATTACCTGCTCAGTATGTTGACAGTGACAGTGCAGCAGAGGGTAGTCCATGAAGAGCGGGCACGTGTAAGTACTCAATTGTAGTGCTAACCGCCAAATCCAATTTGCGAATGCCAGAAATCGAACTGCCCGAGTGGAGGGTGTTTCGTCCTAACCAAACAATCGAGAGGAGACGAAATGCCACCTGAGTGTACAACATTGAATGATTGTTGGAACAGCGAATTCGTTAAAATAATGTCTTCGATCCTTCTTCTGTCGAAGTATCCGTTCAGTTTTTTCAACACGGCAGTTGATAAAAAAAATTTCATCGCGAATATTCAGGTTTATGCAAGTACATTCGTGTTATTCGTAACAAAATAGCGGTGTCCGTTATATAATAAAAAATCGACGGTGTAATTGCGGCTGAATTTTTTATAAGCGGCATGTAATAACGAAGCCCTTTTAGGACTTCAGAAAGGAGTGGAGTGCGGTGGACGGTGGACGGACTCCCGATTCAATACCTGTCGATAAAGGCTGTCCTCTCCGCCCCCCTCCCGGGCAAGCTTTCATAACAGGGCCGACGACAGCAAAGTGGGCAGAAAAAGCCCCCACTGGCCGTGACAGCCGCCTGATCCGCGTTTTCGTTAATCCGAGATCCGAGACCCCTTTTCCGCTATCCCGAGTCCCCGTTAGGGGTACAGGCACGCAGTTCTGACGTCGCTCCCACAATTCCACCAACTTAGACAACTTCACGATGGTCGTTTGATTCACTTGCGCCCGGGGGAAGGCGGTTTAACGTCGAAACTTTGCTGGAAGGCTACAGTAGATGATACGGGTCTATTGTTTAGAAATTATACGTACACATACGATTTGTGTATTTTAAACAATTTAATTATTCTTTCATTCCTGTAAGCTCAAAATATAAGAGTACAGGCATTGAGCAAATATCACTAAGTTAATAAGATTCATTCTTTCAGCCGGGCACTCTCTCCGAAGAAATACTCGGAATTGTGTGAGAGCCGCTTTATTCGAAGACGGCGATGTTCGGTCGCAAACAACAATTATAATGAAACGTCGCCCCAGTGTCCGTAATCTGATTTCCAGGACGAGGGTCCCTGTTTTTTTCGCGTTTTCCGTCCTCGGTACGGAGAGATATCAAAGACGGGGATCCTCTCGGGGGAGGGACAGCCGCGTGCTTGAAACGGAGGGGCCTACCGGAGGAATAAATTCGCCAAAACTAATTCAAACCCCTCCGGGCCCCTACTTCGGCCCGTCTCTCTTTCCTCCGGGAAATTGCTTTTAATGTCGAGACGCTGAAGAGTCGGCACGGGAAGAAAGACAAATTACACGGTGAAATGGCATTTGGCGCTACTTACTACCGGTCGCCGATATCGGATAGACTTTATAGACAAGGAGCGATCCCTATTTTCAATTTTCACCGCTAGCTTTTCTAGTTCACCAAATTGTCGACACACCCATTTTCCACAGGTGACACCCTTGGTCTCCCATATTTTAGTGGAAATTCCTTATTCCGAAATCGAGAATTGGTTGCAATGTTTGGATTATCGACTTTTCAGCGTTTTTCAGTGCGCTCAAGGACCTTTACAGGATATCTTGTTTCGATATAATTAGTATTGCAATAATTACCATTATAAATTAATTATCTGCCCAAAATCCTTTTAATTTTTATCGCCGGTGGATTGCCCTAATTAAGCATTAAAGCCGAATCAAATTCGGAAATATTTTCTATAGAACAGATAAACAGAATAAACATTTACCTGACTCCACGGAGTTAATTAAATGGTGTTTTGTAACCTTCTTATAAATATTCTATAACCTCTGATCTTGTCGTATAAATTACACGTATATTGTTTCCTTTCGAAATCAAAGTAACTGAAACTTTGCTAGTGTAACTATACTAACCGTGTACGATAAATCCGTTGCGTATGATGTTAAGTGTCGCTCTCGCACTCGCTAACTCCGAAATTGGTCTCCGAGCTTCGTCGACGCTCCGTCATCCCCTTTAATCGTCCCCTTGGGTTCGGCTTACCGTGACACACGTGCTGCCGTGAACATTGGTCTTGTAGCTTGGCGCACTCTCGGAAAAGCCGATATCTGGCGCACGTAACCGAATACGCACGCAAGGGGCGGTTAAGTGAGTGGTGGTGAGGAAATAAAGGAGGCTGCTAAAGGGCTTCCTTAGCGAGAGGGGGCAGCGGCGGTCCTGAGGGCGGGGGTTGAGCCTGGCTTACTTATGTCCGGTTGGCAATTAGGAGTTCTCCCCGATGCTATCACCTAACGACAAAACACCCCCCGGGTGTTTTTTCTTTGTTTTTTCGTGAAGGCTAAATTAAAACTCAGACTTGTCGAAGGGAGAGGTCGCACAGGACTTTACGCCCCGGCAGTCTCCAACTTGCCCCGTACGTACAGGATATTTGAACCATATTTTTTTGCTATTCGATTCCTAACCGATATTGTACTCAGTTGCGATAGTAAGTTACGGCATGTCATATGTCATATGAGTGATGGTTATGACCGATGTTCATTACAGCCATGTTCTCTGGAAATTAAATATATAAATAAATAAATTATTAAAAAAATTAATTAATGTGAACGAATTATCTGTTTCAGGTGAGTCCAGAATTCCAGACTTCCTGAATTTCTTGAAGGTTTGAAAAATACATGTCTTTCTGTATACCTAAATCATTCGAATATGTAAAACGCAAACCTCAAATATATGAGGAGCGCTTGAAATCATCACTCATTTTTTAGTACCAGTCATAAAACGGACCATTAAGCAGTTTTAGAGCTCATTTAGTTGCTGATAGTAATTTTAGTCTTCTTGCATTACTGGTTTACTGATTCGAAACTCCATGATTATTCGTTCGATTTATTATTAAAAAAACCTACATTTATTTATCTATCCACGCTGATATTCTATTAGATTGTTACTGAGAATATACTACTTGTGCTTATTATAAAATATGTTTAAGTTAGGCTGAAGAAGTTATTTCAAGAGTCTGGGATCAAAACCAATAAATATGGGATGAACATCAGATAAAGAAAAGTAAGACAAAGGACATGGACATGGTGCATAAGAAAAGGAAACAAACGCACCGACATCGGTTCTAAGTGAAGCAGTCCCCAGTTTTCAATAACTCGATCCAACAATAAATATGGACTTAAGAGAAGAACTAAAGAAGGAGGACGAAATAAAGAAGCGCAATATGATGGAAAGTAGGGCCTTCTTTAAGATTATCAGAAGCGGATTCATAAGTTGGTCCACAGATTTTACAGTGTAAAAATACTAATAAAGGCAAGGTGCGCAACGAGGCAGTTCTCAACTTCTCGAATGAAGCAAGCCTTCACCCGACAAAGAAGCCCTGGAGGATGACCTCGCGTGCCGACCATAATCACGTACACTTCTATTCGACTATTGGAGGAACTTGATAAGGGTTCTCCTCAGGAGGTCCTATCGTATATGTACGTGGCACACTGTACGACGGTTTGAATCACATTTAGTTGAAAAATGCTTAAGTCTCTAGGTCGGAAAGGACTGGCAGAAAAGTAAAAAAATGCAAACTTAGAGGCAACAATGAAAATGATTTTCCGACCTATATACCGCTTTAGGTATTGTGATAAAAAATCCGCCTCGCCCGTATTCGCTGTGGCCGTTCGTTTTCCGCATTAATTATTTCCGTCCACGCTAAATTAAGGGCCCGATTTGGTCCCAAATTAGCATGTATCCCACCGCGGAAGCAAAGCCCAATTTAACTGATTATATT
The DNA here is from genome assembly GCA_019843655.1 of Lethocerus indicus. Taxonomy (NCBI): domain Eukaryota; kingdom Metazoa; phylum Arthropoda; class Insecta; order Hemiptera; family Belostomatidae; genus Lethocerus; species Lethocerus indicus. The sequence continues at coordinate 16,255,863 of JACDQD010000005.1, read as the reverse complement.
GATACTGGGTATTGGGTCGATGCCCTCCGGTGCGGATCTGTTGCCGGTGTCCGGCCACTCGAATCAACATTTGGACTGCGGTGCCCTCCCCTCAATACAAATAGGGGAACATGCCGGCCGACATTAATAAAGTGGCCCCGGCTACAACAACCGCCGCAGCCCACATTTTTACGCCACCCCATCTATGAAATACCCCGCTCCGATTGCCCACTTCTCTTGGAATATAAATCCTCCAATGAAAACCACTTCCGGCTTTTCGTTAGATCACTGACGCGGCGAGAGAATTTCCCGTCATTCCTATAATAGGCCCTGGATTTTTTTTCGAAATCAGTTTTCCATATGAACGGATTAATGATCCTACGTACTATCTGCGCAGTGGGGTCGTGACATTTAAATATATTAACTCGAATTTAAGTACGATTCACAGTACAAGTGAAATAAGCGACAGTTCAAACAGGATTCACAACCACAAGCATCCAACGTGCCACAGTGACTGATACTAGTGATGATGGCGAGAAACCGAGACCGGTCTAGCGAAAGACCAAACCAGCGAGAGCTGAATACGTTCTCGTCTGTAAACAGACTCACTGTTTTTTGACCCGGTTGTGTGAATGGCCTCAGGATTTACGGAAGACAGTTTCCCTTCCCTGTTGTTGGGTGAAACAATCCTGTGAACGGATCGTGGAACTTTCTCTTAAACTGTACAGCGATACGACTTGTCCTTCGCATGTCGATACAGAGCAGGCATGGTTTTTTTTCGAATGTTAAGATACCCATTCAAAAGTCCGATAAACAAAATCGTGACGTCTCGTGTGCATGATTGGATTTAAGGAGAAGGGACTAAGAACGGAAAGCATTTCGCATGCTTCTAATGTTGTTTTGTAGAAATAAACTCTTTGTACTCGTGAGATTTATTTTAAATTAAGTTACATTTTTATTAAAAATTAAGTTATTATTGTTATATTCGCGTAATCTGGAATTCCATTGTATAGTTCGTGAATCCAATTAACAATCACAGGACTGGCACTAAATAAGAATATCAACAGCACAAAAAGCATCTGATTGCCATAATGCGTTCGCAATGCGGTTTTTGTCTATTTACGACCGGAAGACCTGTCCCCTGTTATCAGGTGAAAGAGGAGGAGGATTTATGAAGGAGCTGTGTATATATATATATATATGTTTGGATGGGGTGGCCTGGTATCACATATACGTTAAATAACTAATGATTTCCTCCCCCAAGTGTGGGTGTCGTCTCTGCTCCGAAATTACTCGATTCCCGTCTCGGGTTTTCCAGTCCCCCTTCCTCGTGGAATTTTCTCTTTTTTCTTCTTTATTCTGACTTTTTTTATTTAATAATTTACCATCGTTTCTCCGCGATATTCTGACATTGAACGGTCGGGGCCGGGTGAAATGGATTGGTTCCGGATCAGCCGTCCCAATGACTTAAACAGTTTACCCCGTATCACTCCACAGTCTATGCTTGAAAGTTTAAACCGAATTTAAAAAGATATGTATAAGTATATTCAAGTTTAGACTAGGCTCAAAGTTAAGCTGACATTATAATGCAAATATAACTATGTACTTCAACCTAGCTTCCAATTAATCTCTTAATTGTTTCTTGTCGTCTGTTTATTCATTAAACGCGGTAGTAACTTTTGACGTGAATCATCAATCATACTTGTTAATAAGGTGATGATCAGGAAAAGTAAATACCGCCGAGAACAATCCTCTGGATTGTCTTCCACTAGCTAGCGAGTAGCGGCCCCCCAATACCTTGAGCCTAAGCTCCTAAACCCGGCCTTCGGTATCCGTACAATCCAGTTTTCGGACTTCAATAAACCGAGGAAACGTATCCGGCATGGCACCGGAAAAGGGGGCCGTATCGGGAATCTTCTCGGGCCCTGAATTGAATTGGAGTTGAGGCTAATAACAGAGCCTTTCTCCTCCAGCCCGGCCACCGTATCACCACGTCCCGCGTTTCACTCTCCACTTTCGGCCGGTGTAATTTTCCCACATCTTCCCCACCGCACACTTCCAACGACTTGCCTTATAGCCCCGACAGAACGTCAAAAAGATTCGGAATTTCCTAATTAACACTGCCACGCATAACCATTTTGTAAAAGTATTCCATACTAGCCCTAGTTATCCCTTTATTAGCGTGTCCTTTATTATTCGTTTCTAGATACAGATATAATTAATTTGGTTGGTTGGTTGAATTTTTTCGAGCATAGGTCCGATGCAAACAATATCAGTGCTTGTCGCGGTCGGCAAACCGGGAATACGCTGTGTTATTCAAGCCCAAATAATATTTGTGAACAAAGGAATGAATATTTATCGAATCCGATAAACGGAGCCGATCGGATGAACGGTTCGAATTCCCTCAATCGGGCCCCCCGATTATTTTTAGAACTGGGTCGATACCCCCCTCGACACGTTTGAGCCGGACAGTTTCTCTTACGCGCCGAGTCTATCGATTCCGCGCCCTTCCAATCCTCGGAGTATTAAAGGCAGTAATGTAAATTAATCCGGGACGGTGGGGGCTGTAGGATGTGGCGGGGGCGGCGCGACGGCGGCTGGAGCGGGGGCGGCAGAAAAGGTCGCCGGTCCGCCCACGTTCTCCCCGTTCATCCCCTTTCCGATAGCCGTCGCATTCGTCGGGCGCACTCTCCCACGCGCGTATGTTCATCCCGGTCTGTTTCATGAATTTCGGTCCCGAGTCCGAGTCGGGTCCCTCCGACATCGGCTTCTGGAACGAAGCTGGCGCTCAAGTTCCCTCCTCGCCCGACCTGGACCACACCGCCGGCTACTACACCGCAGATCTCGCCGATTACCCTTTTCTATGTGAGTACTTAAAATGATCTATAGCCTCCGCTTTCAAGTAGACTGTCCCACTATTTGTACCGCTAGCTAACTCAGGGGGCCGTACAAGTAATGCTGGCCCACCGGCTCCAATGATAACAATATTCATTATTTTACAAGATTCTATTCAGAAAAGGCCGTTACTCGGTGATATTATGCTCCTATCAGTTACTGAAAATAAAGTTTTTTTTGGGACAATGTTAACTGATCTCCAAGAAATCTAAACATTAATTAATGCACGTGTCTCCGTGTACGATACTTAATAAGTTCGGATTAAACAAAATAGGTGATATAATTGAAGAAAGCGGTGTTAGCTCACGCCAGCGGGAGTTTATTGTGCGGAAGATTGCTAATACGAAAGTCCCATTTCGTAGAATTTCGTGGAATCTGGGCGCCGCTAACATATGTTAGGCGAATAATCGAACAGGGCCCAGATTGTCGTAACGCGTCAGTTCCGGCTCGATATCTATTCGTATTTCTCTCTGACTATTTACTTGGGTACCTTAACCCCCGATCACGTGCCCGTATGGCCGACCAATCGGTTTGTACGACCTTACCATGCTCATGCGTTTTTCTCTCACTTTCTGCTTGTCGCCATTATCACTAGTCCGGCATCCCTTCACAACGCGATACCAAATAAGCGTCTTCTCGACGCCACCACTACAGTGGCGATGATTAGGTATACCGCACTTTCGTAGAGCTGTGTTCAAGATCACAATCGAGTTTGTTAGGATTTGTTCTGAACTCAATTTAACTGGTGGTTAATTTAACTATCAAAAAGTTGTATCTATCATTAGGGCGCTATACGGCTTTGTTTATTCGAACAATTTTTTTTAAAATATCAAATAGCAGATAACTTTACACTACAGTTAATATTAATCCGGTGGAGAGGTAGGCGTAGTGGGTGCGGGACAGCACTGGCACCATGATGGGGCTCGTACTGGTGATAATCCCCTTTATGTTAACTACTCGTCCGGGTCTCTGTCGACACCTGGGCTACGTGATCATCCACAAATCCAGGTGATTCCCTCGTAAAGCATGAAGCCGGGGTTCACGTCCAAAGCTGAAGCTGTTAACAACCGGAATTACATTTATGTCAAATCTGCCTCTTTACATTCGCCTCTTTACAATTTTAACAGTGTGGTGAAATTTCTTTATTTGCGTGAATATATTAATCTGGTTTACAACATTTTACATGTAACAATTCAGTTGACAGAAAGCACTAGTCGTGAACATTTCCCAAATATGGAATAGATTACTCGCGCACTGCCGTAAACGATGTCTGACGGAGATTAACCTTTCACTCTAAGCTCCAGAAAGTATTTGCAAGGGGTGGTAAACGTCAAAACATATCGAGCGTATCAAATCGATGAGAAAAACTCCAGGTGACTCTCAATTGTCCGTTTGGCGGTTTACTCGGGCGGGTATTTGGCGGGCGAGCGACCGCTGCTGTGATGACACTCTCTCCCCGGTCGCAGGGATTAGCGTTTTCCAGCTGTCGCCTCCTCCGTCGCTTCCACGATGAATATGCATAAGTCTTGGTTGGGGCTTAAAGCGAATAGTCGGCCGACCCACTGCCGAACAGTAGTAGTTTCACCGGGGCGAGAGAGAGAGAGAGAGAGAGAGAGAGAGAGAGAGAGAGAGAGAGGGAGAAAGAGAAAGGGGCAGAAAGAGAGAGAGGGAGAGAGAGCGTAGAGAACCTCCACAGTATCTCAGCCGGGTCGCCTTTTATTCGGCTTTCAGAACTTTGAAGGCGGAGTTGGATTTGCGGCCCTCCAGGAGAGTCTTTTCACCTTTAAGTTCTAAGCGAAACGGTCTTCGAAAATTGTACCTCCCCTCCCCCTTCCCCCGTCCATCAGTTCTCGACTCTTCTCACTGACTGAAATAATTGGATAAATTCCGTCCACGAAATGTTCACTGTCGGAGGGTTTAAATGTCGAGGATTCGTGGGAATTCAGAGCGCCACTTCCTGAATTTGTTGAACTTTTATTAATTTAAAAACACGTAATTTCATGTACAAAATATATACATCTTTTGTATATTAAGGAATGAGGAAACTCATTAGAACTCTTCAAGTTTCAAAGGAATTGCGCTAAGGATAAGAAATATCTGGTACATTTCGTTTTAGACTTTAGGTGGCGATATTACTTCCTTCGTGGGTGTAGCAGAAACTGCTTTCAGAGATGGTGCAGTCGACTTTAGGCGTTAATATTTTATTGGCTTGTTTAGGCGTAAAGCCTAAGTTCCCTGGCTAAATTCTTGCATGTTTAAGCCTGAGATTTTTGCAGTCGAATAATCGCAGTTTTCACCGTCATCCATGGGGCTTTCGTGATAGGACGTTGGTGGCGCGGCGTGGTGGATTGGACGGGAGTTGAGGGATCATATAAACGCGACGCTTCCTGCCGGGGATAGGGCGCCTGATACGCAATTAGAGGCCGTCCCAGGACGGGGAAAACGGGCTTATTGTCTCACCTTATCAGTGTCGCAACCGTCCAGGAAGAACTTAGCCCGAGCGGATACAATGACCCCGCCGGCCGCCGTTTGTTCTGTTCCCGGCTAACTACAAGAGAAAGGAAATGTTTTTTTGGCCCCTACAGCTGTTAGCCTATTAGCGAAACGCCATCAACGTTTTCTTGGCTCTAACGCCGCCACAAGCACCGTTCACCTTTGGTCTGGAAATGGTAGTTCAGCGAAAATTGTAATTTCGAATAATATATTAATCGCTATTATCTTTGAAACGATTTTTGTTTCTCAGATAATCACGTAGTCATTCAGAATCAGTCCATCGCATCATTCCAAAAGCAGTAGAACAAATTTCTTATTTGCAATACAAAACGCTCATTCGAAACCGCCTAATCCGTAGGATTGGCCTACGATATCTCCTGTTTAAATTCCTCCAACAAGTAGTCATAATGCGATTGGAATGTTTCCAAAATTCTACGGCGACTTGACCGCGATACCCTATTTCTACCAATCTAAACCCACCTGTATCTTGGGCAAACACCCTAGAAATTCATAGAGGTCAACACCGGTATTATTTACCGAGAATTATTCGCCTACGCTCAAGAATATATATGAAAATTATAAATTCGCGTAATTGCGCAAACACTTTCCGTTCACTATCTTCTAACAGCATAAATGTTTATCGTAGTGAGTTGTTAAAAATAAACTAACGCTTCGTTTTGATCTTTATGCTTTCTACGGGTTTCAACGTGGATTATCGTAGAGTGTTGGTGCATCGAGTATATTATGTCAAAATAATAACTCTCAAAGCGTTATTCGCATTGTAACTCTAGTGGATTGAGCTAATAGTTGGCTTATATTATAGATACCTTCTGATCCTATAGAATGGTTACTACCCCACAACTGCCGGCTAACGTTCTTGCGTTTTTATAAACGAATTCCTTGAACGGCGTGTAGCGGATTTCCTTTCAGTCGCCCGGTCGTGAGGGACCGCAACATAACCGGCCGTGGCGGCCGTTTTAAATTGCGAGCCCAGAGCCCGATCGAAATGCGTGCCCAATTGAAATCTGATATTGGTCTCAGTCGTTGTGAAGAAGCCGGCTCTAATGGCCGATGGCTCGGCCGGTTCTCTTTTTTCCGGCCGGCTCATTCGGAGGGCGGATTGTAGATTAGATTCCCCTGTAGATAATCTCGAGGCGGCCTCACCTGTTGCTCGGAGCCAGAAATTCCGCTGGTACGGCCCTCTACCCTGGTAGAGCACCGGGGGACTCCGTTTGCGTTCCGTCGGAATACGGTTAAAGTAATATTAAAAAAAAATATTCGCCAGCGCGTTCATAATTCATTCCGAACGTATTAAAAATTGTCCTATCTACGGAGACATTCCGAATGAGTAATCACTTTATTGAAGCAGTCCCAACATTATGGTCGCATTAATTGTATCTAAGAATATTACCTTCGCAACTCATATATTTTATATGAATCTGGTCGTGGGAACATCGTATAGGTGAATAACCTATTTTTTAAATATATACACATATTTTTAATATATACGTATATAAATATTACACGAAGTTCAACAATAAAGGGGCTTCTGCACTTGCAGGATGGTTGGCAGATGATCTGGTGTTGAGCTAGAGCATTTTCCCCACCGTAGATGGGACTGCGAGTTCAAGGCCGGACGGCGGGTCAAGGCAAACCGTTCCGGCCGAAGATACATTTTTGTCCGGATTCCATTAGCTGTTCCTTTCGTTTTGCAAAAAATCCAAGTTTCTATAAATAACAGCGTTCCACACGGATTCATTTTGCGTACCGTTGTACTATTATTGCAGGAATATTGTTGTATTATTGAAAAAACGTACATCTATATTAATATCTATTGGTAATCTCATGGTCCCAACGGGTTTTCCTTACGAATATTGGTTAGCAGTTTCCCTAGAACTTGAAAACTATTATCTCTCACCGTTTTGATTTCGAACAGAATGATTTTCTTAATACATTAGAAGAATATTTCCTACTGCATACTGAATGCCCATTTAATTGTGCTTTAATTGTATATAGTACTCCGTTAGATTTCTATCGATCCTATTGACTCCGGTAGATTTGATCATCCAACCATGGCTTCGCTAATTAAATTCAGGCTCCGCTCTGAAATTCATTGTTATAGAAATTGGAGGAAATTGTGAGGAAAGTGTTTCTTGTGCCCCAATGAAATTCTAGGTACATTTCCAGTAACGCTAATCAATTCTGACGCGTGCTTCTCTCAAAATACGGGGTGATCCTAGTGTGCTTACTTTCAAGTTAGAGCTGTAGGTCGATGGCTTTGAGTTAGTCGAGCCCATTCAGATAACGACGGTAACCTTCGGCCTGGTCGGTCACGAGACTATGGGGGTATTTAAAAATGTAAACCGACCATTGAAAAATGTTTCGGAGACTTGACGGTAAATTGTGTTGATTTGTGAGACAATTGAATTTCAAATAGTTGCGGCTTGTATGGCGTGTAGTGCGTCTAACGTTAACGTTTCTTTGAGATCTTCATAGTCAGTTAACAAATAGGTGATTGTCCTCTTCCTGGCTTGTTGTTGTCAGCCAGCAGAGCCCGGGCTAGGTCTATTCTCACGCTTCTTTCAATTACCCGTTTATCCTCTTTTGCCTGTCGCTTGAGTGTAATGCATATTGACATTTCTTTGTTTAAGTCCGAAATTACCAGTACGCTTAGTACGTTTAATATATAGACAATTTCCCGCTTTGGGAGTTCATTTACTTTGGGTATCTAAAGTATTCCTGCAATCAATAATCACATATTCGAACATCTGATTTACTCGAACCACAGCGAACAATGAACGATTAAATCAATAAATACTTATTTAAAGAGGCCATTCTCAGAATTATCACGCAAAACAATTCAGAAAATTATTTGTTCTAAACTGTTTGTTGGCAAAATAACGTTCGTATCTCATGACGACAGCCAGTCGACAAGGCTCTATCTCCCGCGTATGGCGCTTCCCGTCCTTATCGCAAACGCATCATTATCGATTCTTTTTTTCCCCCTTTTAGAGCATTTTACATGCTACGGATCATCAATAATAACTATAATTGGTTTTCCGAATGTTGAAATTATTTATCTGGATAGATTTCTTTTGAAATAATATTAATAATATTTGCAAAACTATTACGAGTGTCATATTTTTTAAATGGCCTCTAGATGAATTTCCTTTGTAAAGCTGTAAAATTACTATACCCGGCAGATGGTGATGCGACGCTACTTCAACATACTGGAACGAACTTATATAACTCTATTGCGCATATTTAACACAATACGACTGGCTGGCTACGAATAATGACTACACTGTGTATAGAACACATTAGGCGCGTGGGAGGAGAATCAACGCCGGCTTTTGAACCCCCTCCCCCTCCCCCCATTCACTGTTCGGTTTAATTTATTCATGCGGCGTCCTTAAGGAAGTCTCGGGGGCCGCTTCCGCTTGGTTGTTGGTGTTGTGGCGGGCGGAGGCCGTCTCGATTTATATCCGGAGAACGGTGTGCGGGGAAAGGTGTTCATCATTGAAACACCTTCTCAATAGTACCGCTGCCCCCCGTTCACTGGGAATTAAAGGCTCTACACCAGGCAAAATGGCCTCCATCGGTTGGAACGAGAATCTGGATCTCTCAATCCAGATCTAACCCGTACTATACTCCTGAATCAATAAGCTTTGTCAATTGTTCCAGAATTAATAGGATGATAATAATAATAATTTATATTTAACCTGTTTTCTAGAAATAAAGTCACCTATACGAGTTAATTATATTCCTTGATTATAACATTAAATGGAATAACAATGAAATTAGAACAAAATTTAAGCCGGGAGAAAGTGTAAAACAAATTTAAATAAGGTTGTGAGTTAGTGCTAATAATCAGAGAACTTTGTGTTCTACTATATGTTCTTTATAATTGTTAAGAGTTAGTGATGGGGTATATATAAAAGCACAGTTTTGAGTGTATGACGACATTCAGGGTCCATTAGAGTTAAAAAGATTGACAACAAAAATGTCGATACCTAAATTGACATCGATTGTAGAACGGGAGTGTAACATTATTTACCTTTCTTATATTGATTAATATGAGAAGTGCCGATCACCTACACAATATGACATTTTTTTACGCAAAATTATTCTTTAAGATTGTTTTCTTCGCGTTTATCGCTACAGCTCAAAAATTGTTTTGCCGTCCAAAGGTTGTCGAATGTCGAAATAATCGGCAATATAAACGTGTGGCAAGTGGCGATGTTTATCAACAATCGGCGGCTGTGACAGGGATAAAAATAATTCCAATGTCGGATTTGGGAATGACGCGTGACACGTCCGTTAATCTCGGCTTTGGTCATTTACCGCAATGCTCTCACTACAGTGAACAGATTTCAGAGATACTCCATTCACAACTACTTTCCAGCCTATTCGAATATGCCCAATAATATATCTGTGCAGCCCGAAATATATGTTACGCGAACACAATTATGTACGCAACGTTACCTTGGTGAAGATTGCTGTTCCAGTCCCTGGTTAAACTGTTCTTATTTGCTTTTATACGGTTAGCAACAGAAACTGGAATCGGTCAAATTCGACGTAGTGCCTCTGTTGGTTTTTGGGCTGTATTCGTCCAGAATCAAAACGTTGGCCGAACGAATTAGAACGCGCTTGTTGCGACAGCGGTAGCTCTATATCGGAGAAAGGTCGAGCTCCTGTGGCTGGGAAGTCGAGAGCTGTCTTGGCCAGGGCGTTTGGCTTACTTGAACGACTTAACGGAGTAATATCGGTTTACCGACTCGGCGGCGGCGGCTTCGGTTGCGACATCGCCCCGTTTTGCTTTTTTCATTTCTTTTTCTTTGGCTCCCGTAATTACACAAGAATTGATTGCAAACCCAACTTAAATTATACCCGCCTTTCACTCCCGAGTCCGCGGTGGAGGATAAGAAAGAGCTCTTGTATTATGTACACTAATATATTATTGTAAAACGGATTATGTACTGCAGTGACTCATCCGAGTGACTGCCCACTCGAAGTCAGATTTGATGGGGCGGGAGGGAGGCACATTTGAAATTATAATAACCGATCTCTATGAAAACAATAATCGTCTGCATTTTCATGAATTAAATGAATACGTTAGTGCTTTATGACGCACGTGACTCGTAACGAGCCTACGCTCGGTAAAAGAATAACTTCAGTACCGGAACTCCAACCTGATCAGGTTATAATTCAGTTTTGTAATGCCCATTTACGAATAATATTGTTAGTGCCAGTGCGTCAACATTTTCTTATTTCAGCCTCGACACTAATCGCTTCTTCTTATATTATCCCGTATATTATAAAGACATATTTACAATTGAAACTTTCCCTCATTTAAGTATTCTCATGAAAACACCTGGTAATTCTGTGCCATCAAAATGAATTGAGGTTCAGGACAGAGTTCAAAACACAAATTTTTTCTTTTGAGGTTGGACCATTTTAGAGTTATTTCAGTTCGCAAACATGACTTCATTTTCTCGGCTTTTGGATATTTGGCTAAATATTTAGTTTCTGTTGATGAGGGGGTTTTGTGCTTGCAAAAGTCGACCCTTGCCCATATAATCCTGTCCGGGGAACCCCGGTTTATTTCGGCCAGTCTGCCCGTAGCCTCTGTTCCGAACTAATCGTGGCGGTAGTAGTACCCGGTTTAAGAACTGAAACGGGTATGGAGTACGCGCGGAAACGTTCGAAAAATTATTACCTGAGCAGGAGTCTAGCGCAGGTAAGGTGCATCTATATTAGTCCACCTCCTGTCATAGTTTGTGCAATAGAAATAGAAATTGGGTTGTCGAACTTTGGTGATCATGACTAATTTCGAACTGAACCTTGCTATAACTTGGAGAATTTCATCTTATAAAACAAACCTAGTAAGGAGAAGACCATTATTATTTATTTTGTTCTTTTCCTTAAATTTCCTTCATTATTCGTCCTTTTCATTTGAATATTAATGTGCCTTTTAACTGTTTACGTGCCAGCGCAGCAACATTTGATACTATCAATGCTAACGGTAAATTTGATAGGCAACTTCCATCCAGTGTATAAATATATTCAGGAATAAGGTAAACTTGATTTTAATAATTTAAGAATGTGTAACAGACAAATGCTTTTGAATATCAATCTTAAGCCATAAGAGAACTTTCCACTACCTGTTGAAGATTGAATGAATGTTCTGGGTAATGTTTTAGATAATTCTGCTTACTTTTAAGTAAAACTGTTTTCAAATTTTAATTGAATGAATCGTGAACTGTCGAACTGTGGGAACTCTGTGGCCGAATGTGATGCCGCCACTGACCAATTCAAATTTGCCTAGGCCAACAATGGTAATTGACGCCTGATTAAAGCATTCAATTAATACAACGTTTCGGTTCCATCGGTTTGACTGAAATTGTTATGGGTTCGAGGACATAAAATGTTAATTTTGGTTGTCGGCCGAACGCCGAGGGTTCAAGGGCCCTTCGAGTTCGGAAGTTCCGACATAAATCAGGGCATAATTTCTCCCCTCGGGCTCAGGCCAGAATCGATTTTCTCCAAAGGGAGGGAGAGCCCAAAAGCGGTAGTTCCTAATTCAGAGTCATTCAGGTTTATAATGATTTTTTTAAATTTTCCATTGAAAATTCCCCTCCGAAATTATTTTGAAAGGGCAAGTACTCGTGTTAGGCCGAAAACGCACGTCTATACCTCAGTTAAAGGTCAAAAATTTAATCTGAACCGCTATAGATAAATAATCACCGAGTTAATACTAAAAAAAATCGGTACGAAAATCACACTCGTTCATCAATTTGTTTTTTGTACTAGACCCCTTTGGGCTTCTCTGCTATCGAAATACCAGACCAACGAGCGGGGAGAAAAGATCACAAGAACCCAGATATTAATTAATTAAATTGTTATATGTTGAGTTTTTCCTGACAGAATGATTGGGCCTTTGAAACCATAATTTGCTGGCTCCATCTTGGTCGGGCCCATTTGAACGGCGTCTAACCACCTGTTTTTTTGTACATCAATTCCAGACTCTTGCATTGGTTTCGTAACATTGTTTCTTATATCTGTTGGGGTTGTTAGCCTCATACCCTATCCCCAACCTGTAGGGCCTGGTAATCAGTGATCGGGATTCTCTTCCGGTAGCCTTTATAGGCGGCGGGCGCTCCAGCTCCAAGTCAGCAAGTTGTTGTTTACCATTACTCAATATTTTATTTCCTTGATACGCCCTATAACTAGTGCGTATTCACCAATGAGGAAGTGAAAGGAATGCTACCGTTCCCATACATTATATTTACATTATAAAGTATCAAACAGAAGAAACGTTTGTAAGCCATCGGCTTTGGCTTCCATTGTCCTACGATATGGTTGAAACCTAGGCTGCCATTATGGGCCTATTAGCGCCTGTAGAATAAGCATGAAACATAAACTCGTCTAGTATTAAAAGACATAAACATTATATATCATAGGAAACAGAAAATTATATATTTTACTAACGGTGTAATTTCGTGTAAAAAAAACTATTTAATTGACATTAACGAATAGAGGGAAATAATTTCATGTATCACTACTCGAAGATAATATGCTTGATAATATGTATAAGTACACATAATAGACCTAGAACAATTTATTAAAATAGTGTTCTCGCTACTATCTCGTTATAGGGAATAGGTTCCTAGTGTGGAATGCTTCTCCTATTCGAATGTTTTCGGGGCCTATGAGTATCAAGTGCGTCCTATCGTTATACAAACACAAAATAAACTGTGGAGGAGCTGCATTGGAATACCGTATCATAAATCCTTACAAATAATATGTAGACAAAGATACCAATCGTATTATTTCAATTTCGAAATAATTTATTGACTTAGTTATTTTTTACCACGAATTTACTTCATTCATACTGTACAGCCGCTTATATTTTTGATACATACCTTTAAATAACATAGAACCTTAAACGTTTTCATATGTTGGTACTATTCTAGTAACTCTCTCCCCCCACCATGAAACAACTTCTAGTTCAGGGGAGCCAATTAGGTTTTACATAAAATCTACTTTCCCAATAAAAAGTAAATGTCGGAACTACCTTTTAGAAAATTGAGGCTTAAGGGAATTTTTCAGGCGTTACCGGATGTCGAACTGGTTGGAAATATGGTGATCAACATAGATATATTAGATATGGCGATAAATCATTAGGTCCGTTCTTATGTTTTAGGATGCTCGTAAAATTTAAACCGTACAGGTTTATTTAATTCGAAAAGGTGAGTCACTGACTCGTTTGTGTGGTGATGATAGTTGACCAGCTCTGGTTGGTGTGGGCAAGGTCGAGCGTCGGTCTGGTCCCTGGATGGACCTAATGCGGAATACTCAAACTGTTGGGGTTGCCTCATGTAATTACGGTATATATATATATATATATATATATATATATATATATATATATATATATATATATGTATAATTCGTATTTGTGGATTTGTTTACCTATAACTATATTCTTACTTCAATAGTTAACAGGTTGGAGACATTTTCTCTTCTGTTATAACTATCGCGCTTCTTACAAGTCCAAAACATAAAAATATTTCAAAAACAAATCCTGGTTGCTGATATTGCATGAAAAAATATTATTTTTTACTCAGAGGTACTGATTGTAACGATTACCTTTGTACCATCGTTCAATTGTTATTTCATATATATATATATATATATATATATATATATATATAAATGTATGTGTATATATGTATATATATGTAAATATTCGAAACTGAAACTGCTTATACCTGTTGGTTGTCCCGGAACAGCTAGCTTTCTCCTCACCTTCGTCCGGATTAGGCCGGAGAACTAGGACAGTTCGTTTTGGTATTTTGGAAATCTTTTGAAAAGAATTTTGTTTGTACTAAAGGTACGAAGGACGGGATTTTGTAGTCAACATTCCTGCATTTATCGCTTGTTTGTGATTCATAGAGTTCGCGCAGAAATCAGTCCCAATCCATCAGTCGTTTTCGTAAGACTTTGATTAGTCTTACCTATTTAAGTGCTTTGTGTTGTGGGCCGTGATGGAGGGTGATATTGGGACGGAGGGGGGGGGGAAGTCGCGACCTGTTGCGGGGATTAGACCTTCCAATAACGCCTCCCTACTTATTGTTTCAAACCGGCCTTTAAACTACCCAATAAAATCAGTATAACGGTCCATAAGTGTTATGAACCGATAGGCTCGTTAATCTCAATATGGTTTTTGATTTCGGAGAAAATGTCTTGCTGATTATTAGGAACTCCATTTAATATCCGAAAATTTTATCCGTATCAATTTCGTAACTTACAATGTGGTATTGCTTTATTTCCTTCATTAACGGTGTTTCGGTTTTTTATATTAATCTTCAAACCTCATCGAAACTTGTAATTTCCAACTTTACATGCGTACACAATATGAGTGGATGAAAAATTAATTCCACATTCGATATTTCTGTATTGCAGTTTAATTAAAAATCGTGGAGGGGCTTTGCCTCCCAATCAGAAAGTTTGGCGTTCTAAAATTGCACTGAGGCCTTTAACTGATCAATAAGTGAGGCTGTTTATCAAAGCTGAACGCACCGTGAGATCTGACGGTGGTTTCTGGTTTTTGCATTACTCTTCGAGCCTCGTTAAAACTCATAATTTCCAACTTTACATGTGTACACAATACAATTACAGCAGAATTTATTATGAAACATGTGTTGTCGGACACGAATATGATTTGATCTGAAATTAATTCCAGATCCGATATTTCTGTATCGCAGTTTTAATTAAAAATCGTGGAGAGGATTCGTCTCCCTATCAGAAAGTCGGGGTTTTTAAAACGGTTTCAGGGCTTTAACGCATCGATAATTTAATTAAAGGTGAGTGCGATAGCTCCATAGGAGCTAGTGGTATGAAATATCAGCGGATGCGTAGAAGAATACAGAAATATAAAGGTACGTCGTATAGCGAATATAACTTGTCGATATATGCTATTACTGTTGCTATAATCGTCGTACTGGTTCACCCATTATCGCGTCGGTGGGAAACAAAGCCATTACAAAGCCCCGGAGCTGTAGCCGGGTCGGTCGACTCTAATACACCCAGAAGATACCGGGGAGACCGAAAAAACGAAAACACCGGGAGCGATTACCAGAGGGAGAGAGAGGGAGTGAGAGAGAGAGAGAGGGAGAGAGTAATGCGATTGTGGAGGGTCCCAGGACAATGGACGTGCGGTGTTTAATAGGGCGACAACAACAGTGGCTGAGACCCCCCGGCCGGCTCCAATATACGCCTGGGTCTAGTCCGTTCGATGTCGGAGAATTTCGTTTAATTAATACGGCCTTCATGCCACTCGCGTTTCGCATTTCCACTTTCTCTCTCCCTGTTTTGTTCTATTTTAAAGCCTGGTATACAACTTTTCTTTCATTCTACTCCTTTTATTAAATAAATAATTAATCCGAAATTAGTATACGTTGTACAAATATCCGTCAGGGTCTATTCCTCCTATATTTTGGTTAATTTTTATTTATTTAATACATATATACATAGTGCCTTTCCATCGTATATATTTTAAGGTTGAGATCTCTGTGTTCAGTAAATAAAAGGTATTCTTGGGAGTTTGATTTATCGGTTATCCTGTCGGAACTATTATATCAGTACAATATATATGATAACAAATAACCGATTAAACGAGATGAACTAGTAAACTGCTGTGTATTCGTTAGCATAATGTAACCCTTCGGGATCCGTAACGTGTTCAATCCAAAGTAACCAATAATTCAGTAATCCATTACATATATTGAAATAAATGTGTGACAAATATATTAATATTCTAATAAGATGTAGGAAGTACCAACAAGTGTTTTGAAACACCCTGTCATTTTACACCGAATAGAGAATATACCCGCCCCGAATATATGAATGAATATAGGTACTGAGAACAAGCTAATTTCAATAACGCGTATGTTGCTGTCCTATTGTTTACTTCGTAGAATGAATTACAGTCTCTTTAATGCGCCATTTTGGCCATTGAGCCCATGAAGGGAACTGCGCTGTTTTGAAAAGAAACAATTTGTCAGTTTGTTGCCTAATTTGGCCGTCGTCTCTTAGTTATCCCGTAAGAAGGAAATGGGGCCTTCCGAGGAGCTATTCTAGACTCTAATTTGGGCCAAGGACGCGCAGTTTTCGCCGAAGACGCTCACAATACACGAATACGCATGTATCCGACGTCGATAATTGGTCGCTGGCGTCCAGTTACATACATTTGATTATTGAAATACCGTGGCAGCAAAAAAATAGGTTACATTTTCACGGTTCACTCGTGTATGCTCGCAATTTAAAGAAAACTCCCCCATTTTATCCTTTTCATTAAGGTATAAATCGGAAGATAGCGATGTCACTTCAAACCAGTTGGCCAGCTGGTAGGATCTATATTTTGTATTTATTTATTTTAAATATTATTTACTATATTAATTATTTTATTCCGTAGCAAGATGTCGGTGTTAATAAAAACAACTTCATGCTAATTGTCGTTGTTTACGTGTTGGAATTTATTTATTGATTTTTTCGGACACGTTGAAACGTTACCTTATTCCAGATGAAACCATTTTCGTATCAAATTGGGTAGCTATGTCGTGCTCTCTCTGCCCGCATTAGCCGGCCCTTATTTAAAAGATTGTGCGTACCCTGATACGGGTCCGATAGAAAACCGAT
This sequence comes from Lethocerus indicus, assembly GCA_019843655.1. NCBI lineage: Eukaryota > Metazoa > Arthropoda > Insecta > Hemiptera > Belostomatidae > Lethocerus > Lethocerus indicus. Next base: position 16,238,793 of record JACDQD010000005.1, on the reverse strand, counting down.
GAGGGTACAATGACGAACTGATAAATGCTTTATACTCTACACGAATCTGAAATACATTTTATTCCCTACTCTAGAGTGTAAGTTTGGGGAACCGGTAGAAGGTATTAGCCTGTGTGTTCTATACATGAATATAAAACAGCGGTCCGCCGGGCCGCGGGACCACAATTAGTCCGAGGACCAGTTCTTTGTTTCCGCTAAAGAGAAAACTGTTTAATTACTGCCCGAAAACAAAGTGTCGAGTGCCAACAATATGGACATGGTCTGGAAATGGGACGGGCGGCTGGCGAATCGAAGGAACCCCAGATTCAATTCTCCTTCCACTGTTTCTGGCTCCGTTCCTACTTTCACTGGGCGGAGCCGATACCCTCTTTGGGTTCAAGGACGGTCGACTCCTCCACTAGCCTCCGTCCTAGTCCTGGTACCTGCCCAACGCTAAGTGCGATTTAAATTGTCAATCGAAGGCAGCCCACCCATCGGTCTCAACTTCTTGATCAGAAGACATTGCTCCTTCTCGATTTTTTTCTGCCCAGCAGCAAAAATCACGTAGAAAATTTGTCAATCAACCTCATCAACCTGAAGAAAATGTTAAAATAAAGCTCTAGTACTAACGATGCCCGAGCACCCCTTCAATTGTTCCCCATTCCGAATGTACTAGCATTACGTATTGCTGTATAAGCATTTGTTACGGAGCTAACCGTAACCGTGTCAACATTTCAATTTATTACCGGTGGAGCTCGTGCAAGCAGTGTGCTGGCTGGAATGCAAAGAAAGGAATTTTTACTTATATAAATAAACACAACGTATACTAAAGAATTAATTGATTCTGATATTAGAAACTTTATGTAGTAAAATATTTGTCGAAACAGCGCAATGGGAGTTCGCATGAAGAGGTTTTTTTCAGTTGATACTCTCTTTCGGTTGGCATGTGTGATTCCACTTGAATGGTACTAGTATATCGTAATAGGGATATCATTCTAACTGAAGAATATTTTTATCTTCGTATAGCCACAAAGAAATTCCTCTCTGATTCGGCGTCGGGGATGGCCCTCCTCTGGGATAGTCTTAACGTTTTTACGACCGTGTTTCCTGGCCGGATGTCATCCGTCCGCCGGTGCCGAAATGGCGTCACGCGATCCTCTTTAATGACCCCCTATATATTCAAATCCGATCTCATTGTTTGGACACGAGCGAGCCGCGCCGGCCCTATCGAGAACCCGATGAATGATTCTTCTGCGCCCCCGTTCGGAGCCGTGACCTGCCCACTGATTAGGCGCCCCATTAGGGCTATTTCGGGAACGGCCCAGTAATTTATGGCCCACCGAAAAAAAAAACTGCCCGCGGTTCATAAAGCTTTTAACGACCCTGCGATTGGTTTCGATCTGAATGGATAACTACGTTGTTGTTTTAAATGGTTGGCGTACCTAATTTACGACGAGCGTGTGAGGCGAAGTGACCGTGTGCCATCAAGCAATGCGCATAAATATATAGTACTTAGAAACTTATTCTTAAGCTTTAATGCAAATTATTTAATGAATTTTTCACTCCTGCCCTAAGCTCTGAGAAATGATATAAGAAAAGAGCCGATTACTGTCTCAGATTAGAACAATATTTCCTGAAAGATCGTCTTATTTTGGACAGCACTTGTATTCTTGACCGTCTTTATTTTATAACTATCTTTATCAGAGTCAATTGACGGTGTGTTCTGTAGTTGAATATTAATGTAAAATTGTAAGGTCAAGTGATTCCTAATTGTATGTTTGTATAACCAACGATTCTTAATATTAAATGTTAGTTTAGTATATCCCACCCGTCTGCAATAAACCTGTGATTGTTCGGCGTTTTAATTGCATTCCGAAGTGTGTACACATTATTGATACCCCGGGTGGTTAATTGAATGAATTACTCCGGCGTTTGGACCTGGGGTGATTGAGGTAAACTGAGGCCACTCCAATATCACCCAATGAATCCGTGATTAACCATTAGCGAATGATTAGGTAGGAACGTCATAGCTGTTGGATCCCGGCTGTAATCTGATTACATCCATGGTTTTGTTGTCTATACCTGGACAGTCAGCTTCGGTGCTAGAGTCGGTTTAGGCACGTTGGTCGCCTGTGGGTCATCTCCGCACTGGCACTGGACCAGAGTAGAGGCGTTAGTTGTAGTTACAGTGAAGCCGTAGAACTTGAAGTAGAATATACCGCAAGGGGTGGGTGATATTATTGTCGTTTGCATTGGAGAAACGTTGTGGCGGTCGGCGGGCGGGTGTCCTTCGGTTCGCCGTTAGTGACACCTGATAGGGCAAGAAATGCGCCTAGGGGAATAGAAGGGAAAGCGGTCCCCCGACTGCCTTCCTTGCGGTCTCGGAGCTGTTTCTGGGCCCATTGAGCCGCCCGCTTCCCCACGCCCAATCTCCCACCGAAACCCGATAGGTTCACGCGCGACGTGTGAACCCCGGGTCCTCCCGTCACACCCTAACAAAGAACTCCTATTCCTTTATTTTTCTTTTGATTTTCAAAGTGCGTCAGTCAAAAATGGAGCAAACCTCTTGCCATTGAGTGGTCCACTCAACGCGGCTGGGACCAAAGCAGGTTTTATCCCTTGAGAACAGGTCCACATGCTCTCTGCAAGGCTGTATGTAGAATACGTACACCCATTCACCCGTTTAACTCAGTACGTCAACATGTTTTTTTATTTCATTTAATGAACGGCAGATAAGCGTGTGTTATTGTATAGCGCACTTACGAATTTCCCGGTATCGGGGTTGTTATCATAAGATTAATTCGTTCTTTGAATATGCTGCGATAAAATGCAGACTGTGGTAACAAGTATGGCCTGTAGAACTATGACCTTTGAAATTACGAGTGACTGTACAAACACGCGACATTGTTGATCAGTATATTCTGGATTTAGCATACAATACTTGTTTGAAATTGGTGCATGTTGTATTTATTGTGGAAAGTAATAAAAAACAGTTTTGAAACCTAGCGGGTACCACTACAGCATATGAGAAATCTCATTCGGCAAATTAGCATAAATTTAATGCGAATAAAACAGCGAAACGTAATGGGGTCTAAACTGGGTCTTTAGTAGCCAAAGACAAATTTATCAGCATTATTCTTAAATTATATTTTCTTAAATCTTTATAAGACGCAAAGGAAATATATGCATACCGACCCGGTGACGATTTTTGCTAAACTCGAGAATCCATTTAAATTCAAAATTCGCACGGAATGTTGAAGTCATAGTATTACTGGTATATATATGGGTAATTTACCACCCGTCTCGGAATAAGGCCATGAGACAAATTAATCGCATTTAAAGAGCAATATAGGGGGCTACTAAGGCAGTAACAAATAAGCTGAAAGTTGCCTTTTGTTAATCTTGTTATTTCACTTGAGGAAAGGAAGGAAGAGAACATTTTATATACTTCCAATTATGACGTAGAGAGTGGCACAGTGATTTATAGCAGGGTGTTTTGGCTTTCTAGACATATATCGTTTACAGTCTGATAAATGGAGTTTAACCGACTCCCTTCGGATTCGTTTGCACTAACGACATTTTGGGAGTTTACTTACAGTTAATTCAGCACTCCGCTTGTTTAATCAGTTCAAATTTTAACAAAAAATGCCATTAAAAAAATCATCGGAAATTGAGCAAAATTCGGTCTACCACCGACTAATGGAATTTCACCACTGCACTTCACCATTTTTGTGAGCCTTTTAACTATCGTATTACTCACTTTCACATAGTTCCCTTTCAAGCCCGGCCGAGAGGGGGTTGACTAAAAAATAATTCTTGTAGACTCTAGAGATATTTTTCTTTCTTCGTCTTTCACCAGTGGGATAGTAATAACGATTAATTGATGTAGGTGTGGGATTTATTGAAAGAAAATTTCAAAGCCATCGGTGAAGAGAGCCGAGTGAACCGAGTTGTGCTTTGTGAATGCATTGGACCGATGTTCCATTATCCAGTTTAATATATTAACACTGTAACTTTAAGGTCACATTTCAATTTATCGAGATTTTACCAAATAATTATAGCTTTTTTCGTGAGATATCATTTTTTTCACTTGGATATATAAGTTTATAATTGCTGATTTTTCGTTCCCCTAATTTTTTTGGATTTAAAAAAAACTTGGCCCATAGGGGGTTAAAGGTAAGAAGTAGAATGTACCGTGATGTATTCTGAACTCTTGCGATAGTCCAAAGCTTCCACACAGACGACAGTCCCTGGCAGGGTGTCGCACAGTGGAAGTTTCGGTCCCGTCATAGAGAGATCTGGTTCGATTTAATCGTTATTAATTGGTTCGGATTAGAGGGCCGATCGTCTGGCTAGGCTAGCTGTGGGGGGTGAGGGGGGATTTATGCGCTAACATACCCCATTACGGCCAGGATCCTCCGACTGAATGCAGCAGATTAGACGCTTGGTTTACCCACTAAAGACTGAATCGTTTCCGATTAAGAACAGGCAATTACCGTGAACTTCTATTACCGATATAATTCTCTCGGGGCCATGACATAATGTTTGCGCGTTTCATCGGGACAGCCTGTAAGATATTTGAAAAAAAAACTGAGATATGAAAGATTGTCCCAAGGATAATGTATTTTTCCTAACATTATACAACCTCCCGTTGTGAATGGTTTTAACGTAAGACCATATCTGTCAACCTAATCCTTAGTTACGTACTGCAATCTCGATATTCCATAGGATCTCCTCCTGAGATTTGTAAGAATTAGACAGATTAGCTCGATATTATTATAATTGTATTCCCAGGTGCAATATATAATAGTAGCAGAAATATCGTCCGCTTTATAAGTCTACTTCATAACAATTGAACGATTTACCGGGATAGGAAGTGAACATACTGGGAGATCATGATTGTGAAATTCAGGCATACGAAAGTTTTATACCCGTATTAACGTTTAAATTAAGCATTTCCTCGTGCGATGGACGTAACACAATAGACTGAGGAGAAACCCACGCACTCCTCGTAGCTGAGTTTTCTCATTTTCCCCGACGCTGAAAACCTGTATTTAACCTTCGGCGTTTTGCATGTTTTTTCTCTTTTAAATTATTGCTTGCCTAAGTTAGAGATTTGCTCTTGGTTAGGGACTGGGTTCGCAGACGGGCACCGTTGAATCATCACAATCTGGATATTTCAGACATGTGCACTTTCTCCAACATACGTAATAATACACTAATTTGACTGACCCTTCTGGTGTTGCGAATTCGGTATTCCACAGAATTTTCTGAGTAAAAGCTAGCTCTCTGGACTTTCAAGGGAGCCCCGTGTTTATTTCAGGAGATTGCTACGGTCAGTGATTTTATTACAGACTCATATAATAGCTACAGCACCGCTGGGATTTACCCGGCCTGAACAGCTACGCATACGGATAACAGGGTATTAGACTGCCCATCTTATCATCTCTTGAAAACAGGGGAGGATCTGCTTAAAATCGTTGGTTGAAATTTCAAACCAAAGGTAACCTCAGTGTGTTACCAAGAGTTCGGCACAGCGATAAAACACGAAGTGAATCGGGCCGCCTTTTTAACTCGGAGCCCTTATCGGTGTTTTCTGTACGTCCTACCTTCTGTTTTCTCTTTTTTTGGCAAGGAAAAGTTATTATCTGTAGTGGGGTCACCGTAAAAGTATCGGGAAAGGCCCGATACGAGGCCCTATCGAATGCATTCATTTTTATTTACGGCCAAAGGGGACTTGTTGGGATCGGACATAAAAATACGATCGGCGCGGGCCAAGAGCAAAAAACAATTATATCAACAGGTCTACATAAATTTCAACCTCAAGATCCAACATAAATCTTGCGTGGAATCGAGGTGGAGTTTAGTGGAAATCGGCGTTTGTAGTATTTTTTCATTTCAAGCATTTTAATCTTTTTCTGATCGATAGTATCCCGAAGGTCTCGCAGAAAACTGATGTTTTCAACAAGATGTACGACCTCACTTTCACCGTTCGGATCCTCACACACACACACACACACACACACAATGCCTTATAGCTTGTTTGCGTCGCTAGCGGGACATTATTATTTTCAATAAAGGAAATTCCCCCAAAGCGATCGTAAATTATTACGACAGAGTCTCCCGGATGAATTCAGAGAGTCGATGGGGACATTTTCTTGCACCGAAAATACTTCGAAAAGGAAAAATTCCAAAATTTTCGTGAGAAATTTCATGAGAAATAAATTCAAAATTTCAAATATGAATATAGTTTAGAATACCTGTTTTGTGGATGGGGATACCGTAGATTTCCTGTGTTTCTGTCTCCTGTCGCTGGTTTGGTCTGTCGCTAGACCGGTTTCGGCTGCTTGCCTTCTTCAGTAGCGGTTTTGGGCATCCTCACTGCAAGTGCCAAAGTGACTAACACTGTTACTGAAGATGGCGAGGAGCCGAAACCGGTCTAACAACGGACCAAACCAGCGAGAGGAAAACACACGAAATCTAAAGTATGAATATAATTTTCACGCTCTTTCATAAAAGGGATATTTTTCAAAACATCAGGTCTCAGATTCATCAACACCGAACTCGGTGATGGTAGTAAGGAGCCATGTATTGTTTGCGGTATGTCGGGAAAGTATAAATCAACTTTTTTTTCTAATGAAAAGAATTTAGCTTTTAATTGAGTACTGCCTCCGGAATGTACTTTCAAATTCTTCGGAATCATAATTCAGTCAAATAGCAGAGCTCTCTAATGATACGTATAGGAGGAGGTGGCCTTCACGCCAAATCGACTTCTTGATAATTCGCTTAATAAAATCAAATCCGTCGTCGTTATACACGATACTTGGAATAACGGGGGTCTAAACCCCAATGCGGTCCTATTCAAACTGACTTAAGGGAGATATGAATAATAGAATGTGACGGAAATAAAAATATTACCATTACAAGTTCGTTCATTAAAAGGACGAAATTTGATATTAATAAATGAAAAAGTCTTATAACAGATATGATTTACACTGGCGCAAATGTTTCTTTCCTTGTACCGAGCTCCAGGAAAGAACGCCTAGATTGTTGAAAACTGTTAACTTGGTCAACGCAATAATACTTTCATTCTTTCTTTATATATGCACAATTTGATGTTGTGACTTTTACTGCCAGGCTCATTGTTTCATGAGACGCGTGCAATATTTCACAACGAGCGCATAGTTCTGTAAGGCTCGCGTTGTCTGATCTGCACTGTTCCGTGTCCTTTCATTGTTTGGCAACATTTCCTCCTCAACTTTTGTTCCGCCCGATTGGTCGTGCGAGCGCGGCAACAGCGCCGTATGTAACCGGCCAGAAATGTCGGACCGTGCGCTCTGAAATAACGTTCGGCGCGAAATGAAATGCTCCGATGAGGGATGGGATTTGCGTTTGCAAATTACGTGAGAGTGATATGACCTTTGCGCGTCCCGCGGGATATGTGGCCGGGGGGGGGGAGAGGTCGTCTTCCCTCTCTACTCGAGCCCGATTCCTTCACCGAGTGAACGGTGTTCACTCGCCTGTACCGAAATATCCTGCATTCAACATTTTTTCAACAATTTTTACTTACCGAAAACCAAAAATATCGGCCCTCATTTGCTTAACACGCGCGCACCCCTCAAATGCCAGACGTAATTTCAGTAGGTGAGCGAGCACCCTAAGGAATATTTTGCGTCCATTTTATTTACATACACAACCTTCCGAGGGTGGGTGCCAATTCAACGAACAAAAACAAATTCGATCGTAAATTTTAATTTAATTTTGGTACAAACTCAGTTTATAAAATTAAATTCATGGATGTTTGCAAAATCGCATCGTTGAAAGATTCTTCTGAGAATTATTGACGATAAATAATGATTATATAATAAATGGCAGTTTTGTCGTGGAAGTAATTAATTTGAGTGTTTGCCTACCTTGTGGTATTTATTTGCCGTTCTTATTTATCGGTTCGCTTGTACTGATTGATGGCGGTCAATATAAACTACTTAATTTTTACAAACGTTTTGTGTTTTTTATCGAATTTTATGCCCATATTAGTATGGTATTTCGGACACCGATAAATCAAGCTGTCAGCACTGTTTCTATAACAATGAATAAAAATTGTAGGTTGTTGGTTGGTCTGGGTTCTAGCCGGCCGAATAAAGAGGGCTGGAGAAAGATTCTACCGTGACGTTGATGCCATTCAGCGCAAGAGCTGAAATGCTTAGATATAATAATGAAAGTAAACGCTCGTTCGGGCCCGAAGGAGTGGTTTGGGCCGACGGATTCCATCCATCCGTTACCCGGGGGCGATCGAATTGGCCGCCTGTTTTGGAGGGCACGGAGGTGTAGGCTAGTGTAGCGTTTTACGCGGCTTTTAGCGTCGAGCAGACCGCTAGCCGGGTAAACCAGTTTAGCCGAGACCGGAGGAGCGGCCTTGGGCCCCAGCCGGCCCCAACAAGGCCAAATCCCCCCTTTCCCTTAGGCCAATCACAGTTACAAGTCCACCGCAAAATCCTTGCGCACTTAAGCCCCTTCAAGAAAGCCTTTCCCAAGTATTTCCATCTAGTCCTTCTTTAAGTAAAGGAAATTTTCGGTTCTGATTGCCGTATATGCATCCGCTAGTCTCTTGTACACTGGACGGAATTTTAACGCCAGCAAGACGGGTTTCGGTATTCGATCAAGTCATTAGCATTCCGTTAGATAGAATCAATAAAAAAATTCCTGGTAATAAAACGTCCTACGCAGTGTTCCTTAACTCGTGTAGTTGTATACTGAAACCGTCTCTCGAGAAGATGAATTCCCGTCTCTTGAGCTGTCAGTATTGGCTACAATTAAACATTAGCTAAGGCGTATAGTTGAATGCACGCCACACTTAATTTTGCTCATTTCATCCCCCACGCTGAATTCTCCGAATGACAGAGAAGGAAGAAGTTTTAGCCGCTTCGGCCGTGATTGAGCGGGCCCGGGATCCGGACAAAGACGGAAATATTCACTTTATCTGCCGCGAATTAAAGTGGAAATTTAATATTGGGAGTGGTAGGATATTTATGGCTGCAGTCATTTATTTCAGTTCCCCTAGTTATTACTTTCCGTCCATATTTCCTCCGCGGAAACAAATACAAGCGTATAAATTCAAGATAAAATACTTTTTATGTAAGGTTTTTTTCCAAGCCGGAATAATACAGCTATGCATACTTGCTAACCGGTACTGGATCTGAATTTGGTAGCTTAGTCAGGAAAGAAATAGTATTTTTGGGGGGAATCTAAATTCATTTCTTGTAGTTAGTCTCCCCTGAGGTCACCCAGGCGGTATGTCCACGAGGCTATCTGTTCACAAATTCGATTCGCTAGTTTTATCTCGGCTTTCTGCTTTCTGGGAACAGTTAAACGTGCATTATCTTTCTTTGGCGGGCTTAAATGCTCACCTACAGCGCTGTAAAAATCCGATTGACGTATTGCTCCGTCTACTTTTATTGTTGTCGTTATCGCCCCTCGAAGACGAGTCATCGACGTCGATGAGGCAATACGGTTCAAGTAGAAAGAAAACACAGCATCACCATTTAGTCCCGCTTTGCCTGTCCGGATAACTCTTTTGTATAATTCATCGTTATTTCTATTTTCAAGCAATTTGTAAGTATCGAAAAGTGTCGACGGAACCTCGGCTCTGTCTAGTTTACCACTGCACTCTTTCAAATTTTATCTGGACTATTTCCTATTGGTCGTATTGAGTTGGGTCGTTTCTCAATCTGTCGAAGTAGGGGGGTGAGGGTTCCGAATGTAATAGAGAACCACTCGTTCAGATTTCCGATTAATGGAAAGGTACGCTCCAGTAGAATTAAATGAACTCCTGTCCTCCACTTAAAATTAAATCCGGGACTACTAAACTTCACTAGATCGTTCTCTCCTTCGAGGAACAACTTTCGGTAAAATTTCAAAAGAGGAACTGCCCATAAAATTGAATATTGATGTTGGAAAAGGAAACAATTACTGGGAAAATGTGGGGCCGCTGAGATGTTATGGATTCGATCCCTTCGGATTTTCCAATTTCCATAATTCCTTTTCTTCTATTTATAGAAAATCTTATTTGCTATAATTATAAAATTTATGATTATAACACGATACTCGAAGTAATTGTACCAATCATTCGTGTCCATAGTGCTTTAAGAGTAGGAAACATGGATCCTACTAGCTCGGTTTTCACCTCGCAAGGATCTTCTTCTTCAGACCCATGAAATTGTCCTTGGCCTCCGCATACTTTCCGTTACTGGGCTATTTTTACTGCTGGAATACTTTTCAGTTGAGAGAGAGAGACAAGGTCAGGGACTTAGAGAGGAATGTGTGGGATGATTTATGTTAAATACTATATTGAATTGAATAGGATCGGTTTAGATTTTGTTGAATGCGTACTTTAAATGTACTGTTTTGTTTATTGATGCGACGTCCATTATAAATCATTTTCGGATGTACATTTTTTATATTCATTGGGAGGTATACGAACTAGTGCAATTTTTTCTCTTCTCGTCTGTTCGTTGGATGCATTTCATTACAAATACAGCGACATAATTATGTACATCCGCTGCCGAGTGAGCATCCTGATGGCACAATCACTACGTTAAAATAAATGGTATACCACACGGCTTTGTATTTCATTGGCCTGTATCGTCATAACGTATACCGGTTTCAGTTTCCCGTCGTCGTTTGAACCAATTCCTGTAATGCCAGCTGGTGACGGACCATTCTGCCATCGCCCTGTTACTTGTTGATATGCAAAAAACAACAACAAACAAACAATTGAATACAGAATTTAATTAAATAACTGAAATGGTATTACGTAAAATTTGAAAAACTTAAAGTAAGTATTTTATTTTTTTATTAATATGTTATTATGTTTTTGTTGCAGACATGGTCAGAGTGAAAGAGGACTGCGATCAGAGCGGAGTGGAAGGTGGCGGTGTATGCGAGGAGGGGGAGGTACCGGTTCAGGTGCAGGTGCAGGTGCAGGGTGGTCAGCCGGGGGTGCAGCCTGTGCAGCCGCAGCAGGTGCCTGTGCCCGGTGGCGGGGGCGGGGGCGGAGGCCAGTGCCTGGGCCCCGAGGGCGGCAAGCTGCCCCCGACAGGCACCTCCAACCTGGCCACGCAGCACTTCCACTACCACTGGTCCTACCCCCCTAGCGGCGGAGGAGCTCCCGCCACCTTCCACTTCGGGCCCGGCTTCGAGCCCCAGACCTCCCCGCACCAGCATGTCGTCTACTTCCACGTCAATCCAGGTGTCACCGTCAGCTTCCAGATGGGCGACAGCGTCCAAGTCATTAAAGGTAGGAAATTCATATTTTGTAAAATGGTGCCCGCGGAGCTATTTGTGTGAGCTAAAAAGTGTTTACTATGTCTATTTTATCTTTTAGTAGTCACTGTTTATGTTTTCTTGTAATGAATTTGTTTTATCAATTCCCTAACAGGTATAAATATAAATAAATATTTAACTTTTTAATTAAACTTGAAAAAATATGCTACAGTAAGGTTGTATGTACACAAAGATACATGTACAAAGATGCTCCTCCGGAACTAGAATTGGTGGTTTCTATATTTGTGTAAATGTTTTATGTTACTTAACTGAAAGCAATGTGTGACATTTGAATAACTGTGGGAAAAGGGAAGTAACATAAAAAATAATATTTATGATTTATCCCGTAAGTTTTGAGAGTACTGTCCGCGGAGTAATGGATACGTTGACGGCAATGAATCTTCACCCATCACACACTGGGCTTTACTCGTCGGGATACGTTTACGTTCTTAATGGACTAACGGATATCGCATTATTAATAAGTGATATTAAAGGCGATAAATCAAACGGGAAGTGCTCACGCATTGGGGCATCGAGCACGCATTAAAATTCAACAATTTAGCGGATATATGAAATGTTTGAAATTTGTGAAGAAAGCCTTCATTTATCGTAACAAATGCTTAAAGAGTATAAATATTAGTAATAGTCAAATTCCGAATCACAACCTATCTGTAAATAATCTCTGTGATGGTGGTCCGGATTATTGTTATCGTGAAACTAATGTCGTCATAAATGGAATATCCGTTACAGGGATACAGAATAAACTCCAATGGTGACAAAATGTAAAAACCTATTTGATAAATGGCTGGCTTAAATGTGTCCTTAATACTCCGAATATTGCTGGAGTTCTTGTGGCCAAATTGACTACATTTTACAATATACTTATATATGTAAGTTTCAGTGCTTGTAAATTGATTTATTATATTCTAATGTACTATTCCACTATTGAAACCGGAAAAAAAAACTGGTGCTTGCAGCATTATCTCTCGAATGTTATATTTTAGCAATATTGTCATTGAACTTGTATTGCGAGGGTCTGCTCGATGGCGTTGTTTTAGGAAGCGGCGATGGCCACTTTGGGTTTGCCCGTTGCAGAGTAGTTGGGCCGATATTGGTGGCGATAAATCAAAGTCTGAGACCAATTAAAGTATCGGCGCGTTTTTGCTGCCCCAACCCCGCCGGTCATATTGGATTCCCCTGCTATTGCTCTCTGAGCCCAGCCAAAGTGGGAAAAATCATCGCTGGAATAATGGCTTTTACATCCTTCTCTGTTGTGGGGGCGGGCATTGTTACTTTTTTACAACTTAAACTTCATTCGATTAAATTGCATTCAATATGATAAATAAATAGAATAACGATATCTAGAGCCTATGGTAAGACGCTGTCTGCGGCTATTTAATTAGTGAACACATATTTACATAGACTGGATTCCTTTTTCTACGATATATTTTTACATTTGTGCTTTAGTTGTATATATTGTGTACAGACTAAGTTTGTAAGGCTGAACGACACGCTACAGTATAAAGAAAAGTGGGATTTCGTTATCAGTTACCGAACCTTGTTTTCGTGATCGGGAGGATCACGCTTTTATATCGTGCGTGCGCTCAGTATTCAACTTAAACGCGCAAGATCTTCGTCCCGTCCCATGCCGGTAAACAACAACTGCCGATTGTGCAGCGTTGGCGAAACCGCTGGTGGATGAGGCTTATCGCGGGCGGGCGGTGTTGCACTTAATGCGTTATTGTGGTGTCGGCTTTTCAGTGCCGAAGCTTTATTTTTAAATTAAATAAATAAGAATACATTTATTCTTAGTGGTCTATGGCGTCAGTTGGTAAGAAATATTGAAATTCTTTAGTAATTCTTAAAGTGCTTGTTGGCTGAGTTGCAGAAGCGGCATTCTTTAGAACTACCAGAATACATAGCTGTGATACAACTCATAAAGAAAATTAAACGTTCTAGTTAATACAAAAACTTTATTTTCTTCACATTTTAATGCGATATATATATATTATATTAATAATAAAACAAAATCACAGAACAGTTTCTTAAAATTATAAAGTATTTCGAGAATGGACGGTAGTCCGTGGTTTGTAAAAAAAGACAGCGGGCAGGCGGCAAGATAACGGGCCTTCTTATTTGGGCTTTAAACTCTCTTTTAAGGGGGAAAGTTCTAACAGTGGGCCGAACGAGGTCGGACCCAGTGATTAGAGAGAACGGCGGTGAACGGACGGGCGGCGGAGGAATGCGCGACCTTTACTGAAGACAGCCAACAAACGGGAGACGCGTTTCACCCACGCGGCTTCCCCTCCTCCGCCCCTCAACATCAAGGACGCCGGAATTTACCTTTAGAAAAAATGCCCCGGTAACTGTTCTGAACTGACTCTGTCTTAACGAGTAAAGACGTCACGCTGTTACTAACAGAATTCTACTGACGACGGCGAGATACTGAAACCGGTCTACCGCAGGACTATAGAAGAGGGAGGGCTCATCAAGCCAAAGTGATGATTTGGTGATCATTCGTATCCAATATCTAAATAAGATTACGTAAATGTGTACAAATTATGTTGATTAACAATTATAACAATGTTTTCTGTATTTAAGAATCCGAGGAATTAAGTATCCGAGCATAAACCATTCGCCGTATAATGTATTCTCTAATTAAATATAGGGAACGTAGCTAAAAACTGAGGTTATTACATCGTCTTGTGAAATAGACATGTGCACGTTCAATTGCCACATAAGCCAGCGGAACATGACACTGTATCACTTTTCTGTGACGCAATTATCGTTTATTTATTATCATTATAGTAATAACAGTGAACGGGGCATGTTTTATGTCCGTAACGGATGGCGATGGACTCCGCCTTTCATAATGGTGGCCCAAATCACTACTTTTGACGAAGAGGGATTGTGAAACGCGTTTTTTCATCGGGAAGCAAGAAATTTCAGTTCCCATTTGTGCCCCGTGCCGTTAAAGTATGTCTCATCCAACCAAATCTTTACTATATCAAATCTTTTCAGCCAGATGTCTGTTAATATTCTGTCCGACTAATGTTTCACCCGAGGTTCTGTTTCCCCCTTTTATATTTGTTTTTTATCTCTCTAAGAACCGAGTACCGATGGTGAACAGTGAGGGCCATTGATTCGAAGCTACCCCCGACGACGTTTCGCTGGGACGACTTCCGGCCATTGAGCTAGCTGGACGCGCCCAGTCATTCATTTCGCTAATTCGCGCCGCTTCGGCGGACGAAATTTAATCGGCTGCGCAATTAGTGGCCGGATTCTGAAAAATGCGCAGTCGCAACTGCGTCTGATGCATTCGACGCTGGGCTCTAATGAGCTGTTCGTTTCGCGAACGCTGACAATAAACTGGAATCATTCCTTTCCTAACACTCTTTTTCACTGAGATCATATTTACATATTTAATCGTAAATATATCCGAGTTAAAATTATAATTGTACAGTTTGTGTTCTCTGCTGGTAGTGGAGTAGGCAATTTCAGTAATTGCATAACTAATGTGTGAAGGTTTTGACAATGATGTTACAGAAAGTCTTCGATTTAATTTATTTATTTATTATTCCAAATGTATTTATTTTTTATATTTATATAAAATGTATTTTATATTTTATACTTATTCGGCCTAAATAAAGGCCGAGGACGTTCATAAATCAAAAAGTACGCGACTGAATTTCAAGTAAGACAAAGATGTCTTAAGTCGGCGTACTTCAGAAAACAGGCTTCATGATATAAATTTATTGCTTTAGAAGCGTTCCATTCTTTTGTGTACTCAAATTGTGTTCAGCTTTTGTTTAACAGGGTTCCATGTTTTATGTGCACGAGCCGAAAATGAGATTTAGGTTTCAAAGGAAACGAACCTCAATAAACTGAATATGGAGTGTTTTTAATTTCAATTTATAATAATGTTTTTTCCCAACATTGAACAATGAATAAATTCATGTTATGTCTTGACTTTAGTTGTTACAAGACTATTACCAGTAATAGTAATAGTATTACTATTACTAGAATGCTTTCACATTCCTAATTACGCGGCTATAATACAATTTTTTGTCTGAAATGAGGCCACACGATAGGCGACAGACTTAGTCGAAAAAAAACCTCTAGTTCTCTACGGCCATCTAAGTTTTCTGATTTTATTCCGACGATACTCCCCCTTGTCGGTTTCCCCTCATAAGACACAGCACGGGGTCGGCGTATATTCTCAACTTTACCTCTAACTTATATTAAAAGGCCGGGCCATGGCAAAAACCGGGTTCATCCCTCACCCCCTTCACTGCTCCTTTCTTCCCCCCCGGTTTCTTCCGCTCCCGATTATCTCCATTTTCTCTGTCCCTCGCCGCCTCCCTTTCCTTTTCTCCATGAGCCTCACGTTTCCCCGGGACTTTTCCACCTCCTCCGTTCGGAGGGAGGAAACTGCGCAGTAATCGCCAGACAAAAGAGCCGTAGAGAAGACCCCCAGCGTTGTCTCTACCAGGGAAGAATTTAAAAAGGTTTTGTTTCCACGAACAAAAGGACGACTGATTTCAACTATTGCCAGCTACTTGCCAAGGATCTAGTGGAAACTTGGGCGAATATTCGATGTCCGATTACTCCAATATACTGTACAATTTTTTCACTCCAGTTGGGACTCCAAAACTTTGTATCCCAAAATTCTAAATATAGTGAATTAGTCTTCCTAACCTTACAGCTTCATTCGTTTATTATAGCTGGACTACTATATTATATTTTCTACCGTTATATTATATATTATTCGTCATTATTTGCCACCTATGGTACTGAGATTAGAAACAAAGCAAGGAAAACGATGGTCATATACCAACATACACATGTACATGTCGAGGATTCAGATTGAGTACAGTTGACTGTTTACCTGTCAGTAAATAGGTTGTATAGTAAATAATAGTTACACCCCAAGTTGTTACAAGATTACGATTTAATTATCGGCTCTCATTTCGCTTGCTGGAGGTATAAAACAGCTGAACGTGTGATGGAAGGGCTAATAACCCGAGACCTAATTGGCAGGGTAGATGAAAAGGCCATAAAGGCCCGCTATACCACGCCTGTATGATTTACACCGGGCGAAGAGTCGTATGAGTGCCGCCATGAGCCACTAGATGGAGTCACCAGTGGGCTCGGATTCTGGCTCCCGGTGGATGACATCCGACAGTGACGTCCCGACCGAAAAGGCTTATGGCCAAAACGGAACCTTATTGTACCCGGCGGCTCGACTCCTTCTGTCTCTTTATACGGTAATGTTGCGCCGATTTCAATTTTCGCTGAAACCAAGGGCCAGTAGTTTAAGCCAATCGCGTGGCTATTTGGTTTACTCTTGAGTTACCAGGCACTTCTACCGCACCGAGGGTCCTTGAACCTATCGAATAGAGACAATCGTGTATTCGAGCTATACATCTAAGAGGAAATCGAAATGGGGTATAGCCTAAAATCCGGAAATTAATCAACATTCAACATAATTTTTCATCGCTCGTCTTAAAGAATTGCGTTTTGGCAAGCAATTGGAACAGCTCTGGACAGGACTGCAATCGGGTTCCGTCGTACTCTAGTCGCTGTAGCGATCCGGTTTCGTGCCAGCCGGGCTCGTATAACTCGAGTGAACTCGTTAGAATTCCCATTAAAACCACAAATATAAGTGGCAAGATGCCCATACGTATTGAGAGTGCGATCGTGATGAGGAGAAATCGTGGTTGAATTTCAAAGTAAGGCGGTGATAGTGGTTCCAGCGATCCTGGTTGATTGAGCCCGGCTTGGCTCTAATTTTCGTTCGTTTCATATACGAATAATAGACACTAAACAGTATGTAAAGAACGCCATTCACATATTAAGTTTTGTATTATAGTAAATCGGTTTATGCTTCACCTCATCGTGGATATCATTCGACTATGGTAAGATATTTAAGCGTGTGGGTCGATGATATACTTCTTGTTGAGCAAGAATTACTGCTGTTGGACTGATTTAATTCTGGAATTTAATCGAGAATTCGACACTATAAATACCAATGGCCTTGTGCTCACATCACAGTGTTTTGTGTCAATGTCTGTCCTTGATACTGCGTCAGAAGTGTACACAGCGCGGCTGTTTGTCCTTTAACGGTTCCGGCAAGTGAATCCGATTTTCGCGGAAACGGCTGTATTGTCATCATTCCGTTAGAAAGGTTGTGTTTGTGCCACTTGGGTTTGGTACGTTACGGCAATAGCACTTAGGATAGACATTAAGCCATTTACGGGATAACTTTTAACATACTTTGGCCATTCGAAAGCTGACAACTCGCATTGTATCCGTTACGGGCAGACGTGAAATTTTCGCTTTATCCAGCGGCTCTCTTCGCAAACGCCATAAAAGTGACGGCTAGTTAATAGTACTGGAATTTTTCGACAGTACAGGTTATATCCCAATTGCGATTAAGAATAGTAAGGCTTATGATTGATAGTTTATGATCACACTATTTTACTACGCAGGTAATTTTCTTTGAAATTCCGTTTGCTTTTGACCGACATGCGATTAGGAAGAGTGCCGAGTACAAGCCGCACAGCACTTACTCACACGGAGGATATAAATTATTTCCGTGAGTCAGAAAACTTTCACTTCGAGGCCGTATTTCATTGTTAGCAGGAGGTTATCGGTGTTGGTGGAAATTACAAGAGAACAACATGTAAATGTTACATACACGAATGAACCCGTGCATATTTAAAAGTGAAAGTTATTTTGATAATTACCTGCATTAGTGATGGACAGCTTGGTCTATACCTCTACAAGGGGTTTTCGCCGCCATTTCACGACCAGTTCTGTGTTGTCCGCCAATTCCCTAAGTTTCGGTGCTTAATCTGTCGATCCGTTTGGCCTCAGCAACAGGTCGTGCACAAATCTGATGTCATTAGCTACAAGACGTTTGCCAAGTCGTTTCGTTTGGATTCTTATGGAAACGATAATTATCTTTTCCCTTGGGGCTTCGGGGAGTTTTTAATGGATTAAGGTCGCTAGCCCCACGACCCGCACCCCCTTTCCAGCCCTCGTGTAATGGCCGTAACAAAAGCTACGAAGTTAAATTTTTATTGTGGGCAATGTGCTAATATATTACATTACTTATTTTATTCCACCGTATCACACGAATTTGAAAGGTTTTTCTATTTACTTGTACGATACTTTTTCAAATATTTTGATTACATTATTTCAATCTGCTGTAAATATAATAATTACACCATAATATCGCTACAGGTTAAGCACGTTAATTACTCTATGTTTATGCACTGAAGTTTTTTTTACACAGTAATGATCAATAGCTTTCTTCGGACGAACTTTCCAGCTGTTCGAAACAGAGACGTGTCCTATCTGGCGGCGATGATATTTCCGCCCATTCGAAAGGTCACGTTCAGAGCGGACGCGTTTTTAGTCGCATACATTTTCCGTCTGTCGTTCGGCCGCCATTGAGCCCTTGCCGGCCATTACTTTTGTGTATTTCGTTCTGTTAATGACCGCACCGCGAAATAAAGCACGGGGTCTGGTGCGGTCAAGGACCACACCGATATTAATGGGTTCCCGATTGTGTTTTTTCCGTCGACTTCCTTCCGGAGAAAAATCCGACATGGGAATGTCGGTGAAATTACAATCTTCTCTGTGAATAAATCCATTCATTCGTCCGCTCATACAAGCGGACAGTACAGCTCTATTGACAGAATCAGGAACCTACCGGCACAGTCTTCATCCAGTACTGCTTGGAACTAGAGTAATATATTTGCTATGTGAAGAGAACGAAAATTTTAATGAAAACGAATGAAAGTAATAAAATTCTATATTTATATCACTAACCTCTGGTGGGATCGCGTAATACTGTGGGAAGAACTTAGCAGCGAATGACCCCCTTCTAGCCCGGGATTTTCGCTGTGCTTGGAAACCACCCGAGCGGGCTCCAGTGGATGCGTTTTGTCCCTTTTCCCCTGGGGGCTTTCCTGTTGTCTGGTTACAATGTTTCAGAACTCTCACTGGTTCCATCGTCATAATCGCTATCGTCGCTTCGGAGTGTTCAGGAATGGCTTCACGTTTACTGGCCATATTCTGGAGGCGGATCTTAGCGTGTAGTTAAATTATAGCCGCGATGGAATATTGACTTGGCTGAGGGAACGGAAATGTTTATCAATTGTTGTTATCCCTCGGGGAGGCCCCAGAGAGACCGGGGCAGCCTTGAGCGCTCCCCTGCAGCCGATAGAAAGGAGATAGTCCGCCCCGACAATCTCTCCCGACCTGTCCGCTTTAATCGAGATTCCGCCCGTATCATCGCCGGCCATTTTTTTTTTGTCTCAACACCGAGTTTCGTAACTCGCCGGGACAATTCGCCACGCGACACTCCCGCCCTTCACTTTTA
The DNA here is from genome assembly GCA_019843655.1 of Lethocerus indicus. Taxonomy (NCBI): domain Eukaryota; kingdom Metazoa; phylum Arthropoda; class Insecta; order Hemiptera; family Belostomatidae; genus Lethocerus; species Lethocerus indicus. Next base: position 16,219,100 of record JACDQD010000005.1, on the reverse strand, counting down.
TGAAAGTGTCGCAACCGACCCCGGCCCGAGACCCGGAGCCGGGACCAACCCCTGGGGGACCGCTTGCTCCGGAATCGTCTCTATCCCTCCCTCCTCTCTCTCTCTCTCTCTCTCTCTCTCTCTCTCTCTCTCTCTCTCTCTCCGGTGCTAACGAGCTAGGCGATTGCCAATTACCAGAACCGGTATCGAGCCCGATCACCCACTATCGTTTGCCGTAAGTGAATGTTTCTTGCATCATCATGTCGACCCGCAGCACGTACGATGTCGTGCCAAAGGAATAAAGACGAACAGGAATCGGTAACAGTTTGTACTTACTGAACTGCTCCGCTTATAATGACGCATCAGGCTCTCATTCGCATTCTGTCACGGCCTTTGATGTAGCAAGATAATCCTAATACATACAATATAATAATTAAGAACATTTTTGATAAGACGGATACCTTTTATTGTTCGTAATCCGCTTATTATATATATGCTGTATAAAGGGGAAACAAATTTTTATAACTATTAATAAATGTATCCGAGGTGTAATTATTATGTTCCATTCTAGTGTTGCAGTCTTTGTTTCCATTCTTCATTCCCCAGTAGCACCGGATTAATGTAAATTTCCATTCTATTTAAATATATATTTAAACTAGAATTATATATCGCTATTGTTTATATACGAAGTATAAATGCAATGTCAATTTATAGAGTAAAGTCTTAGTACATTGAAAGATTTTCGCAACTAATAATGCGCTGTAACAGAAGTCGCGATCTATTTTTAACCACCGAGGGGATGAAACTATTCTATGGAAGATGCTTCCATTTCCTATCGATCGCCTCCGGCGAGATTACATCATCGGGACATCATCCGGCCTCCCTCCCACCCCCGTGCTGCTTTTGTTACTTGAAAAGACAAAGGTCGGGCTCTCACAACGTCTTTTCGTTATCTCATCGCCTGCCCTTCCCCCGCTCCCCCCCGCCGATCCTGTTCTGCAGCATCCTCGCGGGCCACTCCAACCTCTAACTCGGACAAGAAAATAACGGCATGGTGGGGTGGGTTGGGCTGCCGTTACAAAAGTCCCCACCGTCGGCGGAACAAATGTTGATTTTCGCCCCGAAAATACTTGAGTGGGGCCCCAGACTCGAGTGGGGCCGCGAAAGTTGTATTTGCTCCGAAAGCCGCCTGCCCCGCTCGCCCTATCAAGGCCTGTTTGCAGACGTGGAAAGGCGTCCTTCTACCTAACTGCAGCAGACATCCGAGCCACTTAGAACCAAGATAATTCGTCTTGTGGTTTAGATAAGCAACCCATAAATTGTAACGGATAATAAGGGAGGAACAAAATATTATTCGTTACGACACAGTATACCTAATACAGCCTCGATTCGGAATGAAAAACAAGCCATTCTTGTAAGTAAACGCAGCCGCTCGGTATTCATTAAAATGTAGGTGTAATTCATTTATGGAAGGGGCTAGCCTGTTTTTAATAGGTTTTTGTAAGGGGCGCAGATATGAATCACGCATTTTTTCTCCACTTTTTATTCGCTCACCCTCCGACCCGACACACTTGGCTCCGGGAAATTATGGCACTTTAACCGCATATATCATCAGGATACCTCTCACATTTTCCATGTTGGGCGGCTATCGGCCCTAGAAATAAATGCCCTCGTCTAATTCAATTTCAAAATTCTGTATCAGTGGGGAAGGGCTAATTTAAGACCCGAATAAAGTTTGGCGGCGAAATTTCGGATCGAAAATTTTTGGACCGCTGAATAATAAGCTGGGGGATTTTATTGTGCAAGTCATCATTCTGCCTGTACTCATTATATAAAATTAGCGTGGCCGTAAGCTGTTATTGGGCGGAAATTATTCAGATTGCGAACAATTTAGATCTCCAAATTATTTATACGGGGAGCAGAAATGCTGGTAAAGGACAAGGTAATAACAGGTTCATTGCAGCTTCCATCATACGGCAATGGCAGGTGGAGTACACATTCGTTGGGGACGTATAACTTTATAGAATGGCATTCACAGGGAAATGGCTGTCATAATCATAATAGATCAATGAAATACTGTGAAACTGAAATTTTTTGTTTTCCACATTTGTACCAAATCGTTGGACGGAATTTTATGCAAATTGGCACACTGTAGACCTCACTCTTTATTGATACAGTGTAAATTATATCATATGCCCGGCAATGTACGATTACCCGCCATTTTAACACATATATAATATTTACGAAATCATTTCAGAATCCAGTGGGAATAATCAGTGTTGGTAATGCGTTCGACCCGGATTTAAACGAGATAGGACAAAAAAGAGATAAAGAAACACATTGAGCGCAGTAAATGGGGGTGCCAAAAAATAACTGCGGGGATATGCGATATCTCATCCTGTGAACAGAACGAGAATAGAGCCCAAATATTCGTTTTTATTTTTTAAAAATTGTGCTTACAGTGACACAGTTTTTTGTCGAAAATTAATATTAAAAAATGCACTTAAATTGTGTACCTGAACAAAAATGTATACTGAGGCGAATCCAGCCGCCATTGGTTTTTAAAATTAATAGTTCCAAGCCATATAAGAAATTTGAACGGTACAGAAACACAGCGCAGGAAGGGGAGCGGAATGGCGACAACAAGGGGTGGGGGAGAGGGCGTCAGAAAAAGTCTTCCATAAGAAAAGTTTTTAAGTAGTCCTAGATTAATGAGGCGTTTTTTCCCCCCGGGGGACCGGGTCCCCCCCCCCTAATGAAGGCTAATGTACATCTGTCTTCCATCGGCCTGGCAGAAGAGCCATGTCTGGGGCCGGTCTATTTAATTTGCCGTCTAAGCCCGCCCCGGACGCCTTCCCAAATAAATGGCCTCCTCCACCCGTCTCTCAAATAATGTCCCCTACCGACCAATTTTACCACTTTGTTTTTCCCTTCTATCGATCCAATACTCGTGTATACACTATTAGAGGACTGCTTAGTTAGATGCTTTATATGAGCGTCACTCAGTTTTATTACAAGATTTAATTTATCCTGCATGCGTATCCGAACTTTCAGTCAATTATTTTTGTTCCCAAACGAGCATAAAATGCAGGAAATTCAAAAATTGAATAGCCCAGCGTTATATTTGTATTTATTATATTTTTGAATTTATATACTATATTTTTCGCTCACAACGCGTGATGTTCCAACCCTCATGGAATAACAATTATAAAATAATTAGTAATTGCCGATTTGAAGTGGTATAAAATTGTTGCAAAAATGCCAGCGGCTTATTATTACCCTTGCGAGGAGGAAATAATAAGAATTTCCCGCTAAACTGTTCTGTTTCTTCGTGCATTGTCTCGGAAAATAGCCAGCTGTTATATCGTCATATTCGCCGTTTGAACTCATATTTTGTGGGGGCGGGAGTGAGGACACGGCAACGAGCCATGCCGTTGTTCAAGCTAACCCGGTTTCCGTTGGCCTCGAGTCGTCCGGAAATTCAAATGGCGAAGAACAATATCAGCATTATTTCCACTTATTGTTCACCCGTTCCACCCGCGATACAACTTTTATATCTCCACAACATTTCAAAGAATCGGGCACAAAGCGATGCACACTCTATGCGGTTTCGAACTTATTAGTTTAGGCCGGGCTTCACCTGATCACTCACTTTGTTTTACACATTATCTTATAATTGCGAGAGAAGTATAAATTATTAACTTACATATGTTATTATAACATGTATTTAAAGTTTGGGGGTCTGCGAAAATCTGGAATGTTTTAGGAAAGATATGAATTAATGTAATAATTGTTAATATTGTCTTGTTGTATTGCGTCTTGTTAATATTTCTATTATGTCGTTTCTAGAGTGAAAGGTTATTTTTAAGAGACTACAAAGTACAATGCAAAATGTAATTTAAATACACGATTAATATTATTATACGCTTTCTTCTCGAATGTTAATAAAATAAATCTCTTTATAGAAAATGTTCACTTTTGCCTTCATATTATTGAGTTTCGATTCTTGTTATTGGATTAAAATAAACAGTGTAGGGATTTGTAAGTTAACAGAGTATTATTTGTTCACTTTAACTAAATTGGATTATTTTTTATATTATTCCATCTACAGAATATTTTCAACGGTAGTTTCCTCTTGAATGTTTCTATTACTTATGGCCTTTAATAGGTCTGTTTTTTATTTATATTTGCATTCCGTTACAGTATACTAGGAATTTTCATTACTTACAGCCTCATGTTTAAGGAAATCTAAGGAGTTAAATTTCGCTGAAAGAGAGACGCCGAGAAGAATTCTGGTTCCAGGACTCGTATTGCAGGTCTTAAAGGTCGCCGTTTTCCTCCTCTGGACCGGTTTGAGGTTCTCGGGCGTGATACCCCGCCGGATTTTCCCGGCCACACAAGAATACCCCGCAGTGGTACACATTTTACTTAGAGGGCTTCTCTGCGTCGTAACGCAAAAATAAAACGGACGGCGGGGCGACAAGCACGAGGCGGCGTCGAAAAAAGCCTGGGAGTGAAAAAAATCCCATTTGTGTTGGGGGCGGGCACCCCCGCTGGGCGCCGCCCCCGCATTGTATAACGTGTTCATGCATGTATAAACAAGGGTCCAAAAATATTCCCCGCTGGTTTTCCTTCCATTATCGGGGACCCCCTTTTGCCCGGGGCTTTACATACGTTCCCAGCTCCTTGGCACCTAAAATGAGCGTCCTTACGTCATTTGGAAGCTGTAGCTAGGTCTGCAGAAGAGCTGTATACACAGTACGAAACAACGGTTTCCTTCGTTTTTATTTCAGTTCCAAGAACAAGAGGCCGACCAGCGTCTCATGAACGCAAGGGTTGTGAAGATTACGTTGACATCCGCTCGTTGTATTCTGGGCACATCCGTGATTATTTTCTGTAGCTTGAGCGATATTCCAGCACATTATAAACTTGTACAAAATTGTATGTAACCCAATTACAAGGATTATTCGGGACGACACTGTAAATAAAGGGTTACGTGCCGCAAACTTTTCTTTCAGCATTTTATATAGCTATATGGGGAGTCTTTTCCGAGGACGTTTCTAGGACAATTACATGACTCATAGATTTTCCCATATTTGTCGGTGTATTAAGTTGGTCTTTCCTACGGTTGGATTCTCCGTGCGGATCGACATGTGTCCGACTGAGCACACGAAGAGGGTTAAAAGCGGAGGGCTGTTTTGTTCTATTCGCTGTTGTAATGTGCATTGATAAAGTTGTGATTTTAGTCAAGTTTGCAGCCGGTACCAGTCGGTGATTCCCCCTGCGCTTCGTTGAATTGCCATCGCAATGTCGCTATTAAGAAATTTGCTATCTATGCAGGAATAAGTCGAGTCGTACTTACCTGTCACACTTAGACAGGTTTTGGTGGAATTCATTTTTGTCGCAGCCAAGGGAGTACGGTTGGGAAAAAATGATACCGAGAAAATTGAATCTCACGCTCGGCGAACAGGAAGGTCGAAACGTGAATAAAGAAATTTCCAGAACGCTGGCGCAAATGTATGGCAGTGAACGGTAGATTATTGAAAAAAATTGATAACATTTTTAGAAATAGAGTCGCGAGTATATTTCAACATCTCTCTTATATTTGATTCAGTTTTATTTGGGGATTGACAATCCTAACTTTGAAATTGTGGAATCGTGAAAGCAACGGGACTGAATGGGGTTTAAAATTGTTCAGTAGAATATATTCGCTACATTTTAGCGTGTTCGCGGGATTTTCATAATTGTTTATACCCGGAATTTAATTATAACCAGTAAAATGTTCTTTCCGAACGATTCGACTATGAAAAAGTGCCCGAGGAGTGGTAAATAGGGGTGAATAAGCCGGGGGTGTTTTGCACACACGGGTCCATCGCCGTCATCATCATAATAATCGTTGACCATAATGGTTCGAACGTGTCGTGGGTGAGGGGTCGGGGGGGGACAACGTGGAAACAACGGAAATAATCGTTTCGTGGTCCCTTGAACACGTTTTGACTATTTTCGTAATGTCGGTGTGAGTGCCGGTGTATATAAGTCCTCTTCGCCTTTGCCTCTTTGTCTTTGTCTGAATCGTTTCGCCCTTAAAATTGTCCTATCGTTTCTTCCGAAATTTCTCAACCGCGCAGCAATCCTTTGCGCCGTTTTAAATCCCCTTCTTTACAAATTTTCAGACATATATAAGCCTTTACTGTAATATAAGCAGTACCTAAATCGTTTGTTATAGCGCCTATAGTAATTAATACGGGATCCCGACCAGGTATTTTTAATACCACAGAAGATTTGTTTAATTTAAATCAAATCCTGGGATTAAGGAGAATATTACAGATTTGTTCCTTATATTTCATGTAATTTAGGAAGTGAAGATTTTAATCATAGTTTAAATATAAAATATTGAACGCGAATATCATAAAGGTTTTTATGTGTATCGTAAAATAGATATTTTTGATGTAGTTGTGAATGTTAAGTCGCTAATTGGGGCTCTACAAGCGTCTAATTGGTTTCGATTTTTTATGGCTCAACTCAACAACTGCATTCGCATCATTTTATATTATTTATTTATTCTTTCCACTTTAACGAACAGTTTTTTTAAGAATGTTAAAAGAGATTGAGTTGGTTCGAGTTATTTTCACCAACTCATTGTTCCCGTATAAACAATTTTGCTCACGAATACACGATATTTTTGGTGCTATTTTTGAGTGATCCCCAACAAAAAATCAGAGGGATACAATGTGATCTCATTTCCTTAGGAAAGGATCTTCAATGGCCGCTGGTTGGAACTGAACCTGCAGCGCAGCAATTTATAGACCCGGAGCCCCTGCCAATGGGTGGGGGGGAGGTTTGGACAATGGGCGAAAATTTTGACTGCTTTTCGAAACGAACCGGTTTTAAAGTTTTTTAAAACAATGTAAGTCGGTTGAGGGCCGCCCTATGTCGTCGGGACAGGTAGGACAATATGGAGGAGTCTAGAAATGGGAGAAGAGGGGTCAGGGGGCCCGAGCACAAGTTCTCTCTTCTGTCTGAGGCTGCTATTAGTGGAGGGGCAAAGGAAGGTCTTGCGGCAGAAACGGGTCTTATCTCGGAGGATATTTTTGCAAGGGACCGGTTGGCCAACTGTCTCTCTCTCTCTCTCCCTCTCTCTTTCGGTTTCTTTTGAATTCCTCCATTCGATTTTTACCTTTTATCCCTCCTTCCACTGGTCCTTCTCCCCTCCCGTTGTATATGTCAAGGCCGGACCCGTACCCGTACCCCTCTCCCTCCGTCGTTAATAGTACCTTCTCCCGCCCCCCGATAGAGATAATTGAAAATAATCGTTTCGGAATAGTGGAAGGCAACAATTCGTTCGAAAGAATCAAATTGCCCTGTCCAACTTTTTTGGTAATGTTACGTAACGTAAAGGTTGATTAACACTCTCATTGATACAACGCTTATGTATTTATATTAACGACATGTCATAATGATTTCGCAGTTCGATAGTATTTGTAATTCGTGGGGTAATCGCTTTTCATCGCACTTTCTTCTGGTTTTCGATACACTAATTTTAAATGTTTGTAGACAAAGATGAATATGCGGTCCGCGAATTCCGGTATTTGTTTCGGTTAGAGAAATCATCTCGAATTTCTTGATTATTCGGGATTCAATAAAGTCAATATCGTCGTTCCGCCCATTAAGTTGTTTTATGGCTAACCGGATTTAATTGACTGTGATTGGAATCCGATTACGCAGTGAGCTCCTCCCCCGTCCGTTAAAATCCCACAGGTAATATTGTTTAGGCTTTAGCTCTAAATTCGACTTTTCGCATATTCCGGAGGGAAATATCGAACCAATTGCATCGGTCCTTTATTTATTAATAGTTATTTAGTGTAATGGTAGTTATTTAGTACATATGGTGGTCTGTCAAATATTTTTTTAATATAATAACATTATTAAGAATAACATAGCTAAAAAAATAGAAAATTAGTGCGCGTTTACCGAGGTGACACGCCAAAATGTCACTTTATCTAGGTCTGTGAAAGTCCATAAGCCTCCCGACTATAAGTAATGATTTTTTTCTTTTCGACAAAGTACTGAGTCGGGAGATTGACCTCGATTTATTCATTAGTGAGACGTTAGCCAGGCAATTACTTTTGTATGTCGCTCACATAAGAAATTAATCCAGTGAGGAGACCTCCACAATTGAGATGTATGATTGGGCAAATTTGTTATGAACACTGTGGTATACAGAGACGGGGGGCTACAAACAGGACAATTCTACTTACTAACAGCTGATCAACAGTCGGATCGCAAGGTTGCCAACTTACCGTTCCGAAAGTGTTGTGACCCCCTTGCCAAATGTTTGTTTTCCACAGCTATTTGCGTCTTTAATTATCGGACGACCCTCGTAGTATCAGCTGCTTACGGTTTGCATGTACAGCTACTTGGGTGTCAGTAGCGAACCTCTCGGTGTTGACGGGGGAGCCTCGTCACTACCGTTCGGGCCCGTGTAAGTCCGTGGGCATATTTTAAATGGCCGCCAGCGGTGATTGGGTGCCGAGGGAATGCGGAGAATGCCCTACCGTGGGTGATCCGCCGGATTGTATTCCGAACAGGTTCAGAATTTGGTTACCATTTTGAGTCCTCTCTCTCGCTCACTCACTCTCTCCCTCCGCCTCTCCCTCCCTCTCTCTCTCTCTCTCTCTCTCTCTCTCTCTCTCTCTCTCTCTCTCTCTGTTCCCCTCCCTCTCCCTCTCACTCTTTCTGCCGCTCTCGGTCACTCAACCCGTCCCCGGCCGGCCTTAAATTCCATTGGGCCCTCTCTAGCGCGGTGGCGCTCCCGTCCCCAGGGACACGCTCATTGACCAGCTTTACACCGGCAATGGGAAGTACGACAATCTCTCGGACTTATCGACCGGGTTTATTATTCGTTCAGTGACAAGACTTCGAAAATGCGTTTCGTTGCCCAATAAGTTTGGGCGAGAATACCTTCTAGACGCGTTGGTTTCGTTTGACACACAATACTGGTATGTGGTCTGACGTTATTAATCACGGTCACCATGACGGTGCACGGTCTGAAGATAGATAATAAATTATAAACTGTTCTTAATTGAAAATAAATTCTATATAAATAGTTGGCGCTTTTGGCCCCCTGCTATAGTGTCTCACCGGTGGACTTTGTCTATTACACTTAAAAATATTTAAAATGAATACACTGTGAAAACCTAAAAAGGTTATCACATAATAGTGTAGACTAGCTGTCGTAGAACGCTATAATTTATGTAATATGAAAATCAGAGACTCGTATTAAAGAGAAACTCGTATTGTATTGTTTCTCTACACCTTTTCGTAGAAAATAACGCTGCATTATGTTTCAGTTAATTGCCAGGTTTAGATTTTCCATTTAAATCTCTCGGAATTTGCGATTTAACACCCTTAATTATTATACCATTTACATTTTCTCGTATGCATGGTCCACATATGTTTTATTGGAAGGGCCGTCTGGGCAGAAACAGATGCGAATTACTACGTTCGGCTGCTCCCTTCTCTCGTCTCCCTCCGAGTTTACCACACCGCGGAATTTAATACTGGATATGCCGGACTCGGCTCCTTCAAATAAAACGGACAACTCTGAAAAATGTTCTTACCCTGTCGTCTCCCCCAACCGAAAATATTCTGTGTGTATATACAATTTGTTTTATTCTTGATAAATTTGCTGTCGAATGTTTGTAACGGACTCGGTAATATGACTTTAATGACACAATGACGGGTTTAGATGCAATGAAAGGCGGCTTTCATTTTGACTCTTGTCATGAAGCTCTTTCATGCTCAAAGTTTCTAATTTTCCCTTCTACTCTTTTTCAGGTAAGAACCGGTTTCATCGTCGGGAGCTTCGATCGCCCAGTAATCTCCGCTCGTTTGCTTTCTTCACCGGGCGCACACAGGCCTGTACAAACAAATATTATTCATCCCCTGAGACCATTCGAGGGGACATTATTTAACGTCAGCGAATTTAACTCGCTCACTGTGAAATTAAGAATTGTCATTATAATAAATTAACCAAGCGAGTTTTATGTTGTAGACCTCCAAGGGTGGGAGGTTGTTGGTGGAATAGCAGAGTGCCGGTGCTGATGGTAACTTTTACTATTTGGCCTTTATTAGATTCCCTTCTCACATATTTATTTCATAATTTTACTAGTCTATAGAATCATTTAACGCGGTATGCCAATTTGGAACTGTACTCCCGATTGCTCGATCTATAATATGTTAATTGATATACAGATAAAAATTAATATCCTAATATTGGAATATAACTTCTCCCGGGGACGATAGGGCCGACCGGATACAATGTTTGGTCCGAATGGACAAATATTTGAGTTTCTAATTTAACTTTATGGCTCATTATGAAAATATTCCAGTTCATTCTAACGAACTCTTTATTTATTGAAGTTTATATGTGTGCGGGTTAGATGCACGTGTCGTGCCGGTCTGGCCTACTGACCGGGCGCTACAAGACCCAGCCTTATAACGATATATTTATGAGTCTCTCTCTCTCTTTCCCTCTTTCTTCGCTCTCCCACTCTCCGGTTTTGTCTCTTTTCTCGATATTCGTTTATTTTCCCGTCTCTTCTTGTTTTATCCCGTGCAACTGGAGGAATTTCAATCCGCTTTTTTTTATTTCCGCTTGGAATTTATTGACGATCGTCCGGTTGGGGGAGTCGAAGCAAGAATACAAAACTAGAGAATACTCAGATATTCGGTTTAGGAATTTTATTATTTCTTTATATTTATGTTAGTCGATTAAATAATTAAATAATCCCGTTGTCCATCCTTTTGTATTCATTTTTTCAATTGTAATTATCTATTAAAATAAGCGTAATATCATACAGATGTAGAACACTGACATGATTTGAATTCGATAAAATAAGCACCACAATTTAGAAGTTGCGTTGAATGAATCATTTTATTGTAAAACCTATAAATAAATATGAATAAATGTTTGCATCCTGCGTCGTCCGAATTTCTCGGAAACTCTCTATATAAATTAGATATAAAACTGCAATTTCTGTGCATTTTATGATCCGATTTTCGGTGCAATTTTTGAATTTTGTATTGGTTAAAAGATATATTAGTTATCCTTACAAATGCTATCACCAATTGCCACAGAAATTATCAATAGTTTTTACAGTGCCTTGACATTATTAATTACGTGTATTAGCAGTGCTCTTTTTATGCTTCCCCCATTTTGGGTCGCCTGAGGGCCATATCCTTGAATTTATATTTCTAGGAAAACAAATAGAGATTTAATGCCTCCCCCTCCCCAGTCGTTGTTTTTCTGGTTGTTTCCCCGAAACCAAAAAAGCCATGAATATCGAAGGTCGTGTGTGTGCCGCCGCTCATAAAGAGTTCACGGTTCCGTTTGTTTACAGTCCTTGAAGTTTAGTGGCTTCACTGACACTCTACATCCACTATTCTTTAGAGACTGTCATAGGCGCGTAAAAAAATTTTTAAATCAATCTTTTGGGTTAGAATTTTTGCGTTTTCGAATGGCGCTACGTCTTTTTTCTCTTTGCTAGGAAATAAAATTTAGGAAACATAAAATATCTTCCAATCAAAATTCACATTAGCAGTGACCTTGAACGTTGGCAGGAACTGCCACTTTAGGCAATATTGGAAATGGTGGTTTCGCGCGTCTACCACAGAATACTTCACCTGTTCAAACGACCGACGGCAATGAACCTGTTTGCTGAATACATTTACATGATAAAGGATCTCGGCACAGTTGCCGGCGGCCCCTTCTGACGTGTTCCTGCTGTTCCCCAGCCGTATATATATATATATATATATATATATATATATATATATATATTACTGAAATTATGAACGCTCACTGTCATTAGACCTCTACAGTTATACTAAACCAATAAAACCGCCTTAAATCTATACCGGGTCTAGTAACCGAGTTGTAATTTAATCGGGCCGTCAGTGACCAATGAGTTGCGGTCCCATGAATGTGCAAAGTAGCGGTGTTTGGTTTTCTCCAAGCTAAGGTCTAATCACTAGATCTAACGCCAGAAGAAGCGTAGTCAAGAACCTTATGATCATTGCCAACGTATTATAGAGGTATAAAAAGATTAGACTCAGTTTACTCGAGATTGTATTTCCTGAACGGAAAATGATTCATTTGTATCACACTCAGAGTAATTATCCGTTGAGTCGATCCGTTCTAACTTCAGGCCCATTAAACTTTTAATTCTATAACTGAAACTGGCCATTGATAAAGATAAATATATATCAGATTTACACTATAGGATAAAGCGCGTAGCAAATAGAGCAAATGGCGACAGGTCATATATAAATAATTAGAACAAAGCCTAAATGCGTCACTGGGGAGACCGGTGGGCGTGGAAGCGTAGTATTGAATGAAGACTAAGGATTATATATTAAGGGGATGTAGCATCGTAAATAAGGGTGGGGTTGTAACATGGGGGAGTGTAATTGGCCCGGGGCTGGCACGTGGCCGGGCCACACGTGTCCTCCCCAGCCACGACAACCACCTCGCGGCCCCAATCATCCGCCCCCCGTACACAGCCATTGACGTGGAGAAGCCTCACAGCTGACCCAGTATCAATTGGCAGGACTTTTAATACACGACTTGACAACAACTACTGTTATTCACGTACGGTATTGCACGCCTGTTCGTATACAAGCGATCATATAACACCTTTCGAGCGAGCCTGAGGTCTTAAGTAGAACCTCAAATTAACTGTTGTTCGTAAACAGTTTTTGAAGAACATAACATATCCCATCTTTCGAGTAACAGATAGAGTGCTCAAAACTTATATAACTGCGCTGTATAGTCTATTTATAATGCAGAGACCATTGGCTAGAGCCTATTAGTTATTAGTGACCCTAATACTGTCCTGTGTACGGACTACAAGATGACTGCTAGTCTCCGATTCCGTACTCAATCGGCGTAGTCGATTCCGAGAAATATTTTGACACTGAGTTAAGGGGAAATATTTACAGGATGCATAATTATTAATCGACGGATTGTTCTTTCCCAACGTGCGTCACGACTGTCCCGTGTTTATCCCAGAAGCGGAAGGTGTACACTTTCTGTTGGCATTGTCGTTATGTCTGTACGTTTCTTCTAACTTTTTAACACTACACCATTCGCTACCGTAAGGAAGATCGACGCAGAAAGGACTTTCTGTTTATCAACCAACTCAATCATCGTAAGTAGGACGTCACTGGAAGATTGCCGTGCGGACGGGTTCGAGCTTCAATCGCTAATCGAAAGGAAGTTGTTAGGTCGCGTCGGACAATATTAAATTGCCTAGAAAAAGGGCTCATTGTTCTCCCGTTGCGGGAACCCGGGCGGAAGGCGACTCAGATCATTACGCGGGACGGGGAAGCCGGCGTACGGAAATTATGCAAATTGAGAATCGGTCTGAAAGGGGAAAAAAATTAAAAAAAGTAATTAACGATGAATTGGAAGTGCACATGCATTGAATTTAACCTGCCTGTCGTTCGCAACTCTGTTTAATTACGCGGAAGTAGTTATACGATTGGAGTAAAAGATAATTTAATACTCCATTTATATATTTGATGTATATATCCCTTATGTTATTTAACTAAATCTTGGACCAACCAATTTTTTGAATTACACATCGACGACAATATATTTTAAATTGGTGAAATCGTTGCCTCTGTGAATTGAAAAATTTCAAGTCGAAACCTGTTTTTATCGGACGTTTCTACGGCTCCTCGACGCCAGTAGCATTCCGTTACCAAACACTGAGGCCTCCCGCCATTGGATTATCGCTCGACTGTTACTGTGGTTGTATCTGGTCTTCTTGATTAGATAAGCGTCCTCGGTTAATTATTTTTATAATGTTGGGGGGCGTATTTCCTATTTTTTGGACGGGGTATGCCCTCGGCACAGCCTCGATTACTTTCGCTCTGGTGCTTTCGAAGGAAGCCCATATGGTGCTTCTCACTTATTATATTGTCACATCATTTTTCCTATTCCCTCCCTCCGTAAATATCCCTTAATGTTTTTCCTAACATTATGTAACATTCTTAGCAATTAGAATCGAAATTTCTCTGATCTCTGATCCACTGTTTCAACGAACATTCATCTCATCATTCGCATTTTAGTCTTGACTTCAGAAATTGTACACCACGGGTCTCCGTTGCAAGTAAAGGGGAAATTGCATCTTGATAATTACTTAGTACAATAGGCGCAACTTTACGGCTTCCGTAATTGTCCCCTTAATTTCTGAAAATTGCGGAGTGCAGTTTCTCAAAATTGTCCTCCCTTCTCCAACTGTTAGGACTATTTAAGGAAAGGTTGCGACATCGAATTAATTATTTCTGGAATCCCATGAAACGTGATTGTCCTCATCAGAACCATTTACGAAACATTGCATTGAATCAATTTTTTTAATTATGTTTTTCACTTGATTTAGTAATTTTAATTATTTAATAAGTTATTTTTTTACATTAGTGACAAATTAAGGAGCAACTAATATAGTTCTATATCACATATCATCAGCCAGATGCCCGCGTGTCCTTAATTGAAGCGGAAATGGAAACAGCTTAAAACCAATACAATTCAATGGGACTGTGCTAGGAAATCAGTTAATGAATTGAATTTGGCAGTTCATCATTCGAGGTTACTTCCAGTATTTCCTATTTTAATAAACAAGTGCGGTTATATTTTTCAAAAATATATTAATATTGTGTATCGTGTACGTTGTCGTGTGATGGTGATTTTACTGTATTCATCGTGTGTGGTATTTTTGTCTTGGTCTCGAGTTAGGTGGTGCGGTCTCCCTATGAGAAGTTTCAGATTGGACTGCTCTAATTGGGGAAGTTGAGCTGGTGAGGAGGAAGTGGAGTTGGGCCCAATGGCAGAGGAACTCCCGCCCCCGCCCCCGCCTCCGCCACCGCCCCCAGAGATCGACCCCCGTCAACTGTCCGTTAATTGGATTCGCTGCCTCCTCCTCCTCCTCCTCCTCCTCCTCTACCTCCTTCCTGCCCTTTCTTAGCTCAGGTTGTCGTACAGGCGCGCCTTCAAGTATGTATATGAGAGCAAACATTTGCGACTACAACTCGCTAGTCTAGATGTACACATTTTAATGTCGAAATAATTAAAGGTTCGTTTGGATTACATAGTCAGGAGGATTCCGTTTTGTTTCGTTAACCACGAAGGTTTCAAATATCATTACTCGTGCGATCACTCCACTCCTTTATTTGGTCCTTTAGAGAGTCGCAAGAATGGTGAGATACAGTATTTTAATATAGTCATTGTGCACACTTCAATATTATAATTACATTACCCACACAACTGCTACTTGCTGTAATATTTGTACGATCATTTATTAATCAAAATAACACTTTTTAAATAATCTGGCACGTAAGGTTTTTGAATACAGTAGTCTTCTGTTTTCGGTCTTCCGAAATGCTTTTATATCTGCCCAATTTTCCGTTAATCCGCAATCGGCGCACAGTTTTTCCCCCCGACATTAATTCAGTTCCCGGGGCTTGTTGTTTCGACAACTGTATAAACACCGTCCTTTAATCTTATCGGGAGGGGTTGGCCTTATCTCCTGCGTACGGTTGGTCCTGTTTTAAATCATCACTTCCCGGGAGTCATAAAAATGTTTTTTTTTATTAAGAAAAAGAAGGAACATGGGAGACAACAGCCTCCACCCCCACCAAAAAAGAGCAGGACCGCGTTTGAACTCTGTGCGGACAAAAGGCGGGAAATTGGCCCTCTCTGACCGCTGGGCCGCAGCACATACTGTGTGTCTCCGTTGCCAGACTTTTCAAACGCTTTCCGAAAGACATGGTCGATGGATTTAATCCTCAGTCGCATCGATTACTGGTGGGATGCAATTTACTGGTCCTCGAAGGTAAACCTGGTAAAAGTAAGACCTTGTTTTGAAGACACATTAACTCGTTTTAGGAGGTGATGAGGCTAGAAGAAGACTTATACACCCAAAAACGGGGTCACTACATATCCCATACATAAGTTTGACAACGAGGTAGATTGATATCCGGATATTTGTATTCCCCAAAAACGATTTTATGTGAAATTCCACTGGTAATTTAGGTCAAATTAATAATATCCGATAATAAAAATGCCGACTCTTTCCAAAATCAAAAGATGTGAAAGAGGGATTGCGCTTATATAGAACTTAATGACAAAGTAATGAAATTACTGGCTGGCTATACACTTTGAGGGTTGTATTTCTTCAGTACCTTATGAGCTTCACAGACTTAATTATATCCCTTGGATACACGACCGTTGTGATTTTTCAGTGTTCTAACGTTTAAAGCAATTTCAGATATTTGTTCTGTCAGAGACCGTTTTGCTCAGTCATAGAAACAAGGATGACACTTCAAACTCAGGCCCTTTACATGAGTTTCCATTTCTAGTTTATAAACGCAATTGCTTTCCAACGGTACGTTTATATATGTCCACAGGCATAAAGGCTTGTAATCTTCACCGGGGGAGGTCTTTAATAATGGAAAACGTCTGACGACGAACCCGTTAGTGTACGGCTCAGAAGTGATTCCACGCCGGCCGGGACTTAATCTCCGTTACAGCCATTTTATAGAGATTGGGTTCGGTTGAAAAATAGCCAGCCGTATATAACTCCATTGAAAAGGCGTCCGGGTTTGCGGGCTCTACAGGTGTTATAATGAAACAACAAGTAACTCTGTTGCGCGGTCTCCCGTTTACTTTATTGCAGCTTGTGTTTTTCTCGGCCTTTGAAAGAGTCGCGGACCGACGAGGGAAAAAACGCTCAAACGCCAGCATTTATACCCACTCCATTTTTTTTTTACTTCTCTACTGTTTTTTTACAGGGCGGCAAACATTTTTTATCCCCAATTTCGCTTCTGTTCAAACTGTTCATCGCTTTACAATGCCCAACTTTCAAAACCATTGAACGTTGTGTAGAATTCTGTCCGTGAAAACGGCAGAGGACAGACGATCAGGAAATAATGAGATATATTTATACGATTACAAATTATTTCAAATTACAAAGTGTGCATAACCCAAACACTGCACTCATCCAGACACAAATATAATTAATAAAACTATAGTATTATAAAACATACCTAGTTCTGTCTGGAATTGTCTGCATGAACTATAAAAAAAACTTAAATGGTTATGAAACTGACTGGAGTTAAAATCACAGTAGATGCAATTTCAGTATAAAATCTATCATTATTTTTAAATCTAATTGGAGTGTAGCAGGCATTGTAGATTGTATAGATGAGAACAAAAATGATTTGTTTTGGCCCTGAAGTGCTAGTCAAGCTACCCTTTCGTAAGGTTGCCGCTTCTTTGCATGTTTCGTGCCGAGAGAATGTATACTTGTGGTCGGAGGGAATGCAGCCGTGTAAGTGAGCTCCAGTGAGCGAGCCGCCAGTTCTGGGCCCACCTTAACCCGGCCTTAAACCTCCTTTCGCTCGGCTTGCACAATCCACTGCCACGGCGCGCATACCTCCACTGCATTAGCCAGTCTTCAACCGGTTCGGTTAACAGGATTTATTCATAGCGTACGCGGGATAAAAATATGAAAGCGGTCGCGGTTGATTGGCATGAATATCAAGTCTCTGTAATGTCGCTATAATATTTACCGTGCAGGACTCAGAATTTCTGTCAGTTCGGTCGCTGTTGTGTAACCGCTCTCGTCAGTTACATTCTGCCCCGAATATAGTCTGGCATTTGTCATTCCCGAATTGGCACTACACTATTATTGCGTTGTTTAACACGCATACTCTGTATATCATAATTATATTTTTAGTTTATATATAGTAGTAAAATATAATTTAATAAGCCAAGAAGTAAGAAAAATTACAAAAAAATATCCCGTAAACAATAGGGTTTTAAACTTTTTCTTAGAATAGCCCCCCAGAAGGCTTCGGTATAAATAATCGAAGTTTCGCCGGGCTGAGTTTCGTCGGCCTCGTGACAAACCATGGCACGAACCGGATTTGGGTTCTAAAGTAAGAAAGATGGACGGCGGAGTCACGAAACAAATCTCACGGCCCGGCCATTATACGCAATGCCCCGCTGATCGTACTCCCGTCGAGATCGGCCCGTTGGAATCCTGAAAAATCATGACATCATTCCTGTAAATCTCTCTCTCTCTCTCTCTCTCTCTCTCTCTCTCTCTCTCTCTCTCTCTGCGGTGACAGATGAATACTTTTGGCTCGTAACAATTCAGGTGCGGAGAAATCGGCGATCGCCGTGGCGCGATTGTATCATCGTCTTTTTGTCATCGGGCGGTTTCACGAACTTCCCGACACCCCATTGCAGGCCCTGCAATTTCGGCCTCTAATCTTGAACGATAGCCCGATTGTCACAAAATAAGTAAAATGTAAGCGTAGATTTTTTCTTTTGACTACTTGAGAAGCTGGTTCTTGACGTCTCATCAGCGTTTTCATCAGTAATCTACTGAGGACGGTAAAAATATGTAGCCCAACATCGGACTAAACGGATAATGCTGTGATGCCCCTCGCTGCGGTTCTCGGGAGGAATTCTAAGCTCATCCAATGAACAAGTTTTACTCGGATACGAGGAAATCATCCCTAACGCGGATTCGCGGTTAGAAAAGACTGGTAAGAACGATTCGACGATGAAGGGAAATAAATTAGTTCCGAAGTTAAGATTAAAGTACTGGTCGCCGGGCAGTATTGAGAGCAAAACTTTCACAAATGCTACCCACAAGAGAGAATGAAGTGAAAAGAACTTCTCGAACAAGTGTTATAAATGCAGGATATTTTATACAAGGAGACTGGCGGCAGATTTCATAAATTTCGAAGTTCAATTGTGCCCATTTTTCTGTTATCAAGCGTTTTCATGTAATCCGCATTGCATAATTGTTTCCGATTGTCGTTGAGTGTTCAGCGCCGCTAATTGCAAATATACCCGTGTGAACGTGTTCACTCTCAGACCCGTATTCGCATACTCAGACCGAGGGGGGGGAGAAAACCCCTTGGCATCGTTGGCGTTTTAATGCTTCGGAGCCCACTTAGGCTCTGGCCAAAGTTCGACCAAATATATATATATATATATATATATATATATATATATATATATATATATATATATATATTCGATCAATATCAGCTGAAAACTATCGAGATGCCATGTAGTAGAATTCACCTATTATTTAATGATTGTTCTCATAAAAACGTAGGAAGTAAGCGCACGTTCAATCTATCCAGTTTTATCTGACGGTGAAAGTCAGCGCAGTTTCAGTTTTGTAATGTAACATTTAGAAAAAATAATAATTGTATGTAAGTCACTTAAAGCCTCATATTTTTCCTGTTTGTTACATCAGTGTATAATTTTCTACCAGCCGGACTGTATACAAGTATTGCCTGTCATACAGCGTTTAACCCGTTCCTTAGGAAGAATATTTTTTTTGGATAAACGTTCTGTTCGCGTGGTTTTTTTTTGGTAACGCCAAATATGCAGAATTAAAATTTTCTTACTTTTATTTGAGATTCAAAAGTTAAACGTCACTCCAGCAAACTTTGAAGTAAAGCAAAAGAATTATTGTATTTAGAAAATAGCAGGGCAGGAATTAAAAAAGTAATGTTTTCTTTGTGTACAGTGTAATTTAACTGGGTCTATGAGAGGACGACAACCGCTCATTATTTATCTTTCTATTCTTGCTCATTACAATAAATGTACACCAAATAAAACTTCCTGGCAACCGTAAATAATAAATCACGTGAACATTTCTATTTCGAAAACTTTTCTAAGAAAGAAAGATAGTTCTTTCTTTTAGTTCATTCTCCTTGTGGGTGGAATTTGTGAAAGGTTAGCTCGCAATGCTGCTTGAGAGAAGTAAGATAAAAAATTCTTGTTGGTAACAGCTGTTTTAATATTTAACTGTAAATAACGTTGTTGTGGAGATTCAGGAGCTCTTCCACCGAGTTTTGCAACCTCTGCTCACGCCATCACCAGATTGAAATTCATGATTTTTGTGGAGTTTGGCACCGCCCGATATGTTTCATTTAGTGGTATTTCTCTAGTTGTTTCTCAATCAAAATTACCCAATTTCCCGATCTATAATTATATCTGATTAAAAAATATATTATTCATATATGGCCTCCCTTAAAACTTAGCCTAAGAGTACGCCTTTTCTGATTAGCTGGCAACAATAAGATCGGCACTGGTTGATATCCGGGCTTCGTTTGTTTTATTGAGTGGTCAAGACGCCGACATCGCATGACCGGGGGTCGTTGCATCGGGACTTGTTTGCTCCCCTGTTCGTCGCACGGAAATGGAAAAAGAGAAATAAGGCGCTCTGGGGGGAGGGGTGTGAAGGTTAAGAAAGAAAACTAAGAAAAACCGAGTAGGGAAGGAGAAAATTATTCACGCCACGACTGCCTTCCAAATGTCCCATCATCGCATAACAATACACTCCGCTTTCAGCCGGCCTTATAATAACTGTGTAAACTTATATATTGTTATTTTGGTGATATCATAAGTGGCGTATAACGATAATTACTGTTATCACTCGAAACATCTTGTTATCCAGACTCGCTGCTACTTATTATTTCTTACTGAACCATCAGGACTTAGCCCGAACACTGGAGAATACCATCAGGCGAAGAGAAAAAAAAGCATTTGTTTCCTTTCCCTGATTTTGATGACTGATTATAGCTGGCATATAACACTAAACAACACACTTCACGCCTGCTAGAGGCATTAACAGTACCCAAGTGTACTGTCCCTTGATAAGGATCTTCCCAAAACGTTGATCTTCCGTATGTGGCATCCAGAATAACTTTTCGTTTGTGGGTTTCAAGGGAAGCATGTAATATTTGTATTGCACGCTTGTAAAACATAATAATATTCGGCGGAACCTTGTAAAAGTGACAGAATATGTAAGCTGTGATCCCAATAGGGAAGCGAAGTGTGCGCGGAATTCGTATTTTCGGAAGCGGCGGTGCATCTCACCAATCGATCGGGTCGAACGCCCGCCCGGCAAGCCGTGAAAGTGATTTCTTTTCTCCGCTCTTTATCTTCTACCCGGCACCACGCCGTTTCTCCCGCAGTTATCTAACCCGAAGATGTTGAAATATTACTTCCGCGAGGACGAAATTTTTCACGGCCGGATATAAATAATTACCTACCGGGTCCGACCCCGTTCCCCTCCCGGACGGTTCTTATTGAGACAAATGCCCCTTGCTGCACCCCCTTCCGCCCCCTCCAACCGTGGGCGGGAGCGAAAAAAAGGTTGAAAATCCACGATTGACCGAAATAACTTACAGCCACGGTGAATTACGGTATTGTATATATCCTACGGTTCGGGGAGAAGAGTCATATTTCTCGGACGCGGGGAGTGTCTACCCCCCCCCCTGACTTATGAAATACTGGTCGCTCAACCGTGGGTTAAATGATCATGATCGTTCGGACGGGCTGCTAATTCGCGAAAACAGCGTACTGAAAAGCACGAAATAATAAAAATTCAGGTTGCGGGCAGTAAGTACGTGGTGGACGTATTTGGTGGACAAGATCTTAATGTCAGAGTTCCCGGAAAAGTGAAATCGGCTTTCAAATTTCACATTCTTCTGCCCCCTCGTCAATATATTTGTCTACTTTCAAAATATATCTCTCATTATTTATAAAATTAAGAATTTCCTTCCTCGCCTCTACAATTATAGATTTCTGGTTCCTGTAACATTGTACATTACGACCCAATTATTTCGGTTTCTGGCTTTTAGTTGCTATTTATTATACCTTCCTGCTCATTTCCTTTCGTACATTTGTATTGATTCAATTACTCGGTAAAAATAATAATTTAGAAGCGGGCGACATTATTCATGAACAACCGCAAAAATTATTATATAATAAGATGAAGACTAGTTGATTATTCGGGAGCGGTCGAAAGTTATTAAGAACGCGTAATGGAGTGTCTTTCATTCAGAAAAGTTTCCAGAGTTTCAGGCTTTGAAAGTTAACATTTTCGGCTCCAGCGTCATTTTTTGTTCCTATTTTCATTTTTTTACTTGTTACATTTACAAATTTAAGCTTCCGGTTTCGCGGCGCGCAGGAAGAATTTTCATCTACAAATTATGAATCTCTGCAATGGTCAGGAAGCGTCATGGGCCAATTCGCAAGCGGGTCCTTTAACTGTTACGGAAATCGGCTTCGATATGATATCTGAACCGTGCTGATTCTTATCTCACACGTGTTGTCGAAAGTTTGTCCGGTATTCGTTTTGCCGTGTAATACCTGTTGTTCGGTGTGTCGTAACCGATGAGATTGTGGTAACCACATCGGTGGAACAATACGAAATACATTTATTATAATAGCCCACTTGCCCTACATTCCTGTAAACAGATATTCGCATGCGGAAATATAGCATATTCAACATGCTCTGGCTGTTGAATATGGTAGCGAATATCTGTCATTTTATTTACGTATAATGAAACATCAAGTCAGTGGTGACATCTTTTTATTTATATATGTCGAAAATTGTTTTATGTACTTACTCAATAAATCAATGGCATGACATATGAGATAGGACATCTCTGGATATTCGTGAGTGCCATAACTTTTCATAGTCCTTTCCTCTCATCTTGTGAAAACTTCTTCATGAAGAAGTACATTCTTCTTTCAGACAATCCTGGACTAACAATTCAAATTCATCAGTAATTTTTACTCGCTCAAGGTAAATACTTCAAAAGCCCGGAATAATTCAGGGCTTCAGGCCCATTATAAGTATTCTAGCTCATTTTTATTAATCTATCGTTTAAACATCGGGATATGTTTGGAATTAAACACGTTCCGAAAGTTGTGCAGTGTGACTGACTGCTACGGCGCGATGAGTCGCCCGCTAATTGGCAGAGATGAGCTCGAAATCCGCGGTCGGGTTTCGAATCGGGGTTTTTTTTTCGCCGGTGGCGCTGCTCGTGGGTAGCGCGATCACGATACGGCGGAGGCTCCGCGGGGAGAAGAGAAAGCGCGCCCTATGGCCGGGGCCTTCCGCCATTCACCACCACTCTGGCACTCCTCCGACGCGCTCTCCCTCACTTTGACTTTGCGCAACCTCCTCCACCTCCTCCTCACGAGAGCAACACCCGCCTCCTATTCAATATACCCGCACTGAGTCCTCCTTTTGTGTACCACCGCCCCCGCCCCCCGCCTGCTGCGGTCTACACGCGAACGTGACACTCGCGCCGTTGCAAAATCGGTTCGAGCCACTTCTGTCCTCTGATTCAGACAATTGGCGTACTGTTGCCGAGGAACACATTTGAATCCCGTTATTGACAGTTTTAAACGTTGTATTTGTACCGTTTTAAACTATTAAATGAAAGCTCTATCAAAGACTTCAACGCGTAGATATTAGTATCATCTACTTTGTTTGAGTAGGATTTATAAATAGAATTTTAAAACAATATTATCCGCGACTCTTGAGCCGTCGATCATAACAAGAAGCTGCAGAATGAAAGAGCTATAGCTTAATGCATTTTTTCTTTTTTTCGCCCTTCATATTCTATCGTAGGTTATTCATCCTGACCTTCCTCCAATGTTAATTAATCATCGGTTGACTCCCAGGGAGGAAAATAAAACTTCCTCGTTGAGTCAGATTCTCGTTCCGCGTACTGGCAAGTGCCCGGTTCCGTGCAACGAACGTCTCGGGAATTCGCTGTGCGAGAGTGAAAAATCTGCTTTTAAATAAAAAAAACGAGGTCAGAAAGCCCGGCTTTAAACAGCGGCGAGTCTCTACTTTGTTGTGCAAGCCCCCGGTGAACTTGCGCCTCGACCGGGCTGGTGGAAAGTCGTGACAAAGCCGTCGGCGGGGACGTCAGGGGCGGATTTCAGTTATCCTAAAACTCTCCCCAGGAGACGTATTTATCAGTTTTGAACTTTCACCGATGTAGGAATCGCCCGTTTCAATTTCTTCGTTAGTGCCTCATTAACTTTAATATCACTTAATTGAAGGATATTACCGTTCGAGCGGCAATACCTTGTCCAGCCACAGTTAGAAATTTCTTTAATAGACAATACTGCATCTAATAATCGGTCTACATTGACATTTTAAATGCATCTTCTAACAGTATTTTGTATAGCCCGATTTGTCCGTATTTGTTCATATTATAATCGCTGTAACATGCCATTTTCTCGGATGATATTAAATGCCACCCAAGCTCGTATTTGGGAAACTATAGATTGAGGTCTTTTAATTAATTTACATTAAATCAAGGACCATTATTCTTATAATGTTTTCGCGTATGGCAGACATTGCGTTGGCCCCAGTGACAATTTCTTCGACGGTCATTTCGGCCGTAATATATTTGTTACAGTCAGTGTGGAAAGATGCGTTAATTTCAGGTAATGACGGGTGTAAATGACCCGACAGTATAATCCTCGAGTGTATAATTAATAATCATCCCAAAGCCGTGTCAGGTTGCCCGGGTGCAACACTCACCGAGACCCCGGTGGTCTCTATCTTTCAGCCTCATCGGCTTGCTGAAACGTTTGTTCCAGCTTTTGACATTGACAAGCTTACCAACATTTGCTGGATCGTTTTCCACTTCATCTACTATTATTTTTCCATCTTTCAAGTTATTATTAGAGCTTGGTAATTCTTCTGTACAGGAGGCGCCGAGATTCGTTCGGTTGGAATGACGGCTCTCCGTGATGCTAATCCCGCTTTGCACCTCGGTAACACCTCAGTTTATGAATTCCGTTCTTCCCTTCTTCGCTCTAAATATTCAGTCTCAGCATGACTGGTTTTTAATAAAACTGATCAAATTAAATTAAAATGTGTTAAATATATTAAATTCCATAACACAAAATGGTTATCTATGTGTTTGTGTTGAAATGGCCTAATTTAAGCTCGTTTGGCATTCGTTTTGGATTGCAGTAAACATGAATGCTTCCTACACGCCCGAAGGGAGTATCATTGAAATACTTTCCTGGCACCATTTTGTTCTTATCGTTGGCCGTGAAGTATTTGTCATAAATTCTCACAGTGGACGTTCCGTTCCAAATTTGGAATACTCGTTATCTCCAGACAACTTTTTCGAACCATTTATAGTCTATAAAGAATAGGCTCCGCGCCTCTTCGCGCTCTCGGAGAACGTGTTCTGAGTTCGACAGCGTGACAGTTCGTTATTTTCGTGTGTGTCGGAATGCATAAGGGAAACGAAATCCTTGTGGATTCTCTTGTGACTCACGCGTCACGAGTAACGTTGTCCCGCGGGCGGACCCGGTGAAAGTTATTTCATTGTTGGATCGATCTTCTACTATTTCATTTTCTTGTCGCGGAGGGTTATTTATGTTTATTCTCATATTTTTTAACTCCACACCGTGGCGGCGTTCAATATGGACGTTCGTTTTGGCGAGGCTTTTGAATATTATCGCGCAAAGGAGTACGTACTGTCTATCTCAATTTCCTCGCTGGTCGCCAGCGGTACACTGGTGTATAGATCCACACAGAACAATTGAGCGGTACCCGCTCATATTTCCTAGGGCGTATTCCTGGAAGTTGGGTCCGACTGCAGTGCCGAGTGTTACCTAACGCAATGTAAAAGCTCTCTCTGCCGCCCGCTCCCGACATGCCCCGGCATAGTGGTACCCGTATTTGCGTCCAAAGCTTTATCGGTCCCTCACGTGGGAAAACAAAACCCCGGCACGGAGCACTTCTGCGTAACTTCAATCTGCGTGTTCTCTTTGAGCTGTAAAATTGTCGCAGTTACTGGAAACTAGTTTCTGCTGACCCGGAGGGTTTGTATTTAAAGTATTTACATGAAGGCTGTTTGACTATGAAATCGTATTCCTGCGACGTTCTTGGATCCCACTGGTATTGGTTATTGACAAGATAAATCTTGTTATCATAAATTGTTTTAAAATGTGTTCGGGCGATGAAAGATCATTAAGAGCACGCAGGAAAAACACCGTACATTTGGGTTCCTGGTGTTTACACCCCAACGACCTTATGTACAAAGAAAAGTGCTAGAAAATTTAATGAGCGACGGCAAATTCCCACATCGAATCGGCCATGCAACGGTATTGTATCAAAACAAGGTTGTGAAAGTAGGTTGTTGTCCAGACGCGTGAAAAACCGTCGACTGCGTTTCTTATTTCTCTTTGTGTGTGTCTGTCCGAGGGTGTATGTGTGTATAACGTTTTTTTTCTCTCGCCTTTTAGCTCTCTTCGCTTTGACTCGAGAAAAAAAATAAAATAGATGGTCAAAAAAAGAACTGAGGCCTGGACTGACATAGATCACAGTTCCGCAATTGCATGAGGCGTAGTCATGCGGTCCCGATCCCAGCGGAACGGAGGCCGACTCGGGGCCAAACAAACAGATGCTCCACACTCCGCCCACTCCGAACATTTGTCGCTCGCCCGATTCGGAAATAAAAGTGTTTAGCGTTTGGCGCGTCCGGACACGCCCTTTTACGCTATCAGCAATAAATTACTTCCTATTCTTCTTTCGTATAAGGCCGTCTACTTGAAGGCTAATCTAGAAGTTTCCAGCTATATTGTCATTCCGTATGGAAAAAATGTCTTCTCACGTCGCTACCATGACGTTTAAATATGTCGAAAACATCCCACAGTTTTCACGATCCCATACCTCCATCCTCATACGGAATAGAACAGAGGTTAAGAATGCTCTATCACTCACGGAAAATGAAGTTTTCTCGGTGAAATGCACCTGCATTCAAATGGAGCAATGACGACACCTGGCCAATTTCCCTTTGGCCGGCCGGTTGCGCGCAGATGCCAAAGCGGTCTTGGTTCATCGGAAGGCGCGGTTAATATCGGCGGTGTATTTATTTTCTTCGAGTTCCGAAAATTGGACAATTATCCTTTTCAGAAGAAAAGAAACGGAGAGAGAGGTTCGTGACCGGCGTCGTTGCCAGAGCTGGAGCTCATTGAGGATTCGGACCCTCTTTCCCCGAGGCCTTTGCCAGCCCAATTGACCAGGAAAAATGTTACGTGATGCTCCCGCCGTCCTTTCGAGCTGTTCAGTACTCGGAGGGGCCCGTTTGACGGGCGGACGGACGCTGTCCACAAAAGAAATATCGGGATAATTACAACCTCTGCAGCCGGCATTTCGCCCTAGATAAGTAGCGCTCCTAGCGTTTCCATCAAAGGATCCCAGCAACGGTCCCCACTAGGTTGGTTATAATTTTATTCATTAACTTGCATATTGTATAATAAAAATTCAAATGTTTGTATACTCTCGATTGAAAAATCGGGCCCGGTGGCTGCACGTTCTGTAACTTGTAAACGGTAACTGTAAAGCTTGTTGAACCTTGTTGGAGTTCAAACTTTTGAAAGAAACGGGATGATTATAATATTAGCTACGATAAGTGTAACTGTGTAGCTTTGATTTAGTTATTGACTGGGCTCTGAGCGGTGGGTCGGTGTGAAACCGAAGAGCGTAAAACTTTCCTGGACTGGATTGGCGCTGGTCTCTTCCTGTCTGGACAGTTGACAACTCAATGCATTTTAATCTGCCGTTCTTCGGTTCGACTGGGGCCCGGGGCTAAACTGTGACCGTTGGGATCCCCCGGCCCGGCCAGCATTGAAACCATTCCAACCCGGAAACTCGTCGCCCCCTCACGGAAATGACGCCTCCACTTAAAGAAACGGCTTCTCTTGCAAGAGAGAGACTGTCGCTCCAGTCCTAAAGTACCGTATTATTACTATCTCTTATTTTAATCCTTACAATAACACCGTATTACGCATTTATTACCCCCCACCCGCGCTTTCTCTAATTTCGTTTTACGAAACACTGGAAGTCATTGTTGCCTTCACTTTTTACACCACCGACTATCCGCAATATTTATATTATTGTAGATTTTGTGTGTTTCTGTCTCCTCTCGCTGTTTTGTCTTTTGCTAGACCGGTTTGGGCTGCTCACCATCTTCAATAGCGGTGTCAGTCACTTTTGGCTCTTTGGATGTTTTTTGGGCATCCTCACTGCACTGTCACTGTCACTTGTATTGTGGTGGTTTTCTATTTGTCGTATATATATATGTTTATATTATTATTGCGTACATATATATTTAGGTTTTTTTTCGTTAGGCATTATACTGGTGGCATTATTTGCATGTGTGTAGAAAGTTAAATTAGGGTGGAACAGGCATGATATCATTAAGGCTATCAAAGCTGTTTATGGTGAGATTGCATCAAAGGAAACCACTCCTTATGAATGGATTGTTTTACTGGGGATCGGGAGAATCATTCATTAAATTTATCACTTTCCCTTTCGCCTCCAGCAGCAGACGTTACGGAAATTATGGTTCGAATTGTATTATTTATTGTGCGCCTTTAGTCAACTCTTCGACTTGTGATGAAAATCCGTCCTTTCACTTTATCGTAAAATAAATGGCTTCCATGCATGTGACCGTTCGTTTTTCCCCGTCAACACTACAATAGGAGGGGCTGGTGTTGGATAAATATTGTACAAAATGTTTCACTTTATATGCGTTAAAGCGGCAAGATACTTCGTGTATCTTGAAGTATTTGTAACCCACGCTTTGAACGTGATATGTACGTTTAATTTATTTCATTATGTAGTTCAATATAACGTGCATTGTGGGTTTGAGTTCGTCTTTATGTTTAACTGTAGTTATTAGTGTTTTATTATGCTGTTTCCGAAGTGTAAACGCCCATTGAAAAGTGCTCAATTTGCGTTTTATTAATTTCGAAAGAAAGTCGGAAGTTGACACTAGTGCAAGTATGTATTTTCACTAGCCACATTCAGGAAAGTCATAGTCGCTGGGGTATTACCCCGGGCGCGGTGTGGCTGTAGTTTGTTAATGCGGTTTCAACGCGACCACATTATCTCAGTTTCGGTTTTGTACACTTATTTCCTACTAACAGACACAACTCATCCTGCAGAGTGCTATATTTCCATTTATTTGAATCAATTAATTTAACCAATACATGTCCAAAATGTCTTATGATAGGTTGCTTGCATCAAATTACTTAGTCAGCGAATAAGATTTGTTCCACTTCTTATTTATGGTAACAGCCACAATGTTTCGCGAGTTTGTTATATATACATAAATATTCACCAATATAATGTGAATGTAATGAAATTTTATGAGACTTTCAGTCATAACTAGCTTTTAGCTATCATTTCACTGTAATGCAGTGGAATTTTTCAAACACAATATTGATTAGCCAACTTTGACAAACTTTCGCTTGATATTCGTGTAGTGTGTCTGTATTATGTAATTTAGGAAAATGCGCGTACAAGAATAATCCACTCGTGTGTTTGGAACATGTAATTCTCGAGTAATTAGAAGAGAGGTCGGTAGCCGTTACGTGGCGGTATGGCTTTCGGCCGCGCACACGTCTCTCATTTACCTAACCATTTTTTGCGCGAGAAATCGAATCCGCTGGAAACAAAAAGAAAACACAAAAGAATAAGCCGCGAAACCTTCCCGACTTTACGGTCTTTTGTCCGTCGTAAGCGTTCGAGCGACGGCGTGGATTGTAATGAAGGAGTTTCACTAGAAAGTTAAAATCGCATGGTAATGAAAAGAATTCGCAGGCGGGCGGTCATTTCACCGGGAGACGAGTTGGCGATTGATTGGGTAATGTCCCATTTCTGGTATGACGATGCATGCCGACGTTTTCAAATTGTGCACTATATCACAAGTGCAGCTATCTGCATAGCAACTCGGATGGCAGCTATGAGGGAAAGGTTGAAACTGTTCAAATTTATCGCAGGTACTAGGAGTCGTGAATTTGATCTTTTTTCGTTGAAGGCTCCCGACCAATTTGCTGGTACAAGCCGACCGATGGTGGACAAATCGAAGAACCGAGTCTCAACATAACGGCTCGTTGGGCAAACTATACATAACCAGGTGTCTTATTGGTTTATCGAAAATACTGAACCAATATTTTTAGAAATGGCGTATTTGTGAAATACTTTCTGGCATCGGCGTATGAAAAATAGTGCGAACATTCAATCGAATGAGTTGAATGTTGTAGAACATATTTTTTTCCTTCCTTTTACTGATTGTGTTTGTATTCGCAACCGATCTTCCCACTTTAATGTTTTTATCGATTACGGTCATTTCTTCTTCACTTTGTATTTCTCACATTGTTTCTGCCTTCGTAACGGTCCATCAACCTCAAGGGTTATTGGCTCTGGTGTTTGGTCCTAAGGAAATGCCTATTACCGAGAAGCCACAGCGCCACTATTATGGTACTGGTTCAACGTCACGGAAAATTGATTGGGAAAACTAACTTCTAATAAAATAACTATGGTTCAATAGCAAAATCCAACGTTTAACATGCAGAATTGCCTGTTACCGTAAAGAAATAAATTTTTTCCCGACTCAGAATTGTCATTTTAAATTACTCCATTAAGAAAATTAAAAATTGAACTAATCAGTTAAATCACTTCTATGATTGATACACTTATATATACATAAGTAACTGCGCAATTACAAGCTAAGTTCTACTTAATTCCTTGACTCGGTAAAAGATTCATTAAATGTGACTGAAATTACATTTTTTTCATATCAGATGTACTGTTCATGTCCATGTACTTTAATGGGATAAATCCTCGTGGCATAAATGGAAATGTACACACAGTGTATTTTACGTTTTTGCATTTCAGTTATTCACACGACATTTCCTGAAGTTTTAATGTTTATAAGTGACGAGAGATAATGGATTGTGGAACAGCCTTTTAGACTTCCTGTTTCTCGAAAATACCTCAGTTCCTTCCGTGCATCTTTGACGCCATTGGGCAAAAAATGTAGTTGATTGTTTCGACCTCCGTCCAAACATCGTGTAGGTGGACGTAAATCTTTCCTATTCGAGATGAACTCTACTGTGTTGCCATTACTTCCAGACTGTAAGTTTATGTAAACGTCAGGTAATTATAACAGAATTATATGTTTAATTTTGAACGGACCGAACAATTTCGTTGCTAATCAATGGACTCGATCGATCGATCGATGATAACCCCCATATTCGTTCCTCTGCAATGTCACAGACTCAAAACATTTGAATAACATTTCATCAAAGGAACACCCGAGGCGTCCAATATGATTTGCCTCTGTTCCAGGGCTGGTTTCGCAATAGTGCCTTGCAATTGAAGTGCACTTTCACCGTTTAAGACCACCGTCAAGGAACTCATGGCTTCGGCGTTCAGCCTGTTGCTTCACGACTCCCTTTCAGTACGTTATCCAATGCATTTCCCCGCTCGATTGAACTATTGTCTCGATCTGTACAGCGCAGGTTTCTCCCAAGGCTCGCCTGCGAACGCCGATTCATACCCCTTAACCTTTCTATTCCATCAGAGTTATGTCCTAAACAATTGTAACAATTACAGAGAAATTATCAAACCGCTAATCTAGGACCGATCAATATTCATCATTAGGCATTGTATATTAGAAAACGATTATTTATAAGCCAATTTCATATTTGCTGATCGATAAGAGATTTCACCGTGAGTGGGTGAAATATTGTGCCGATGTACATTTACTGTCTATCGTTTTCGCTCTATGCTATGTTGATAGCGGTGATGGGACGCCTCATTAGCCGTCGATTGTACTAAATATGGCGAGAAGCCGAAACCAGTCTTATACTAGAACAAAACATCGACTTGGATGTTGCTTGGTGGATAGCAGTGTCTTTCATTCTTCATTTAAACATTTGCTCGTAACAACTCGTTATTGTAAGTGGTTATGACAATTCTAATGTATGTGTATAAAATTGTCCATTGTCTTTTTTCGATGACTAATGTGTACGTATTGTGCATCATTTTTTCATTGGCTCTCGCAGTTCTTTCTGATCACTGAATGTCTACACCAAATTGTTACATAAATGTTACACAAAATATCCGAACCTTTTTCATATTTTCACATCCTTACTTTCTACTCATTTCTAGCCCTCTGCTTTCTTTGCGTACTTCGGTGCAGACGGTGTGAATTCCACAATACCAAAGGCTTGGTGCGATTGAACACCAGGTTGATTGGGACCGAAAAATTAGCACAGTTTTTCTGAATATTAACAAATCTTTCTATTTTTCTGTTGTACACATCGGACGCCAGATAGTAGGAGCAGGGCGTTACTTGTCGTTCATGCATTCTCCTGGCAACTTCCGCTACTGATATAGCGTTTCCTGTTGTCGTACCATTACCCGTCCCCTCAAATCAACTATGAATTATATTCTATTCTCGCCTGAAATTTAACAATACTCTAAGGGTTTTATTAAATATATAGGCACGCGTTTATCCTTCTACGTCTACCATATATCAGAGTCTTCAGTAAGCAAATTACGCTCTCTTCAGTTCTTTTTCGCTATCGTATCATCCTCTTTGTATCACTTTCTCCAGTCGCACTTCAAAAACATGAGATTAATTTTCTATCGCATAACCCCAACATTCATTTGTTATCATAACAACGCTATAATCGACGCTAAAACACTAAATTCAAACAGAAATGAACTGATTCTTGTTGGTATTTTGTGTTCTGACCTATCAAGATTTAAAATTACAGTCATATACAACACCTTAATTTGTATGTCATCGGTATTAAAGACACTACTACAGATTGTTTTTAATAATTAACAAATCTCATAACATGGAGATAATTTTTGTGCTTAGATAAATTGGACGTAATCGACGCTAGAAAATTCCATTCATGAAACTTGATCACAACTTGATCACTTGATTTAAGGATACTGTGGCTATAATAGTTTTATAATATACACAATGGCCACAACGCGTGTATGCCACAGTGCGTGGCACTCTTTATCTGCCCCTAGGCGTTGAATTCTATTTATTTCCCCGGAGCTATCTAACGAATTTCGTAACTGCGACCGATGCTGTTGGGGGAAAAAAAATTTGGGAATCAATTTTTGTAGACCGCTGCCTCTTATCATCTGAGATAAGGCCCTATCGCGGAGAAACAAGTTAGCGTCCTTTTAGAGGTCTCCCTAATCAACATCTGGGATATCCATTTTGGCGGCGCCTTTGATTTCGGGGAGCGAGTTATCTAGAAGAATACGAGTTATCTCGTTGAATGTTTAGAAAATTAATGTAGGAAAAAATCATGAAATTCGTCATCTCGAGAAGCAAAATACTAATTTATCCCTTAATTATGCTTTTCTATAATTTTGACCTTTCAAAATTTCAAGTTTACCTCAGTTTCCTCTTTAACGTTTCCGTTTAAATTGTTGGCATAATTGCACAAAACTAACAGTTGCAATATAAACCGCTTCTAGAAATATTTTAATTATAATTTACTGCCAACAATGTCGCTAAATAACGATATTGTTGTTCAGCATTATTCTTGCAATCTCCTGTCTCTCTTTATTGATTTGGTCTTACGCTAGACCGTTTTCTGCAATATTAGTGAGCCAATTACACGTGATAAAGTGAGCGAATGAAAACCGACGATTTCAGGAATGGTTTCAAAGAATCGCAGATCGAGGTATCTTTTTTTTGGAGATGCTATATAACCAGCTATTTAACTACACTGAACGATTGTACGACTCGAACAAAAGAGGGGGGAAGGGCTTTTCGAGATTTTAATATCAATATCGTGTGATCGTTTACCGCGGGCGAATGTGACTCCTAGATTGACGATGACATTCTGAAAAGCATTCGTGGATGACTATAATGGGGACATGAAAAATAATCGGAATAACAATAAATTTTCCGACGTGGAGAACGGAGTCGTTAACGGCTGCTCGTGAATGTTTTTACGATCCCAGTCATAAACATTTCGATTGGGCAACGGACAGATAAAAACGGGTCAGAAGTCAGTTTAGATAAGCTGTTCATTATTTAGTCCGAAGAAATAATTTAATCGGACAGCCGACAGTTCAATCATCTGTTAACATACGAAATTGTACAAATATTTATATTTCTCACGGTTAATATTTCAGCGCAACCTATTCGAACAATCATATGTTATTGGGCATTGAGTAATATATTTAAATAAAATGAAATCGCACAACCGTTTGGCCAATTTCTTTGAAATTTATTATGATTATACAGATCTATTATTGCCACATATTAATTCTAACTTAACTCTTAATATTGTCGAGACAATGGGGAAACTGCAAAGTAATGAATTTAATACCGCAAACATAGTATATCTTAAACGTTTTTCTGATTTTATATTTCCAAAAGTCCAATCGACAAATTGTTATTTGGAGATAATAATATATTTATATAAATTATTTCCTACGCGTCGACATTTCTGTTTCTTAAATTTATTTATCACTTTCGGGTATTTTATTTCAATTGGATTGCTTAGGAAAATTGATTTGTTTAACCTAAGTTACAATAATCGTTGAACGTTGTTTATTGTTGTGGACTGCAGAAGATTGTTTTCAGGAAGAAGAAACTCGTATTTTGGCGGGTTTCTTGTTTTAGCGTGTTTAAACTTATAACCGGTCCCAGGTAGAACATTATTATCGGACCGTGGTATTCCTATATGGGCTTGCCACGTGCCCGTAAAAGATCTATAAATAATAAATTCCGGGCTCGGTGCGGTCTTCCTTATAAAAAAGCGACGGAGGACGGGCCACTTGACAGGGCGAGAAGCCGCGCAAGGAGGAGCCGCACTTTATTGCTTATATTATCTCGTAGGTGGTCCCCTCCCCCCTCCGGCCGGTTCTCGATATTAAAACCCCCTTATACAGGCGACTCGTGCCGGCCTTGAATAAACCCCTGAACGGCGGGTGGCCATCCTATCTCCCTACGGACAAGGGGATTGGAAACCGTAGGATGTGGAAGATTTCCGATAGGCTGTAAACAGGCCCGATGATACTAGGTATTATGTCTTTATTTATATTAGATCGATTACTAATCATGTTAATATTGTATACTGTAACTAAATATTAATATTGGGACCACAATTCTACGCTATATCAAATTCCCCAGTTAGCTCCCGAGATGCGCACTCGCTCTCTCCAAACACTAAGTCTTATCCCCAAATTTTAAGTTTAGTACTAGGAGTTACTGATGATAAAATAATATATATATATATATATATATATATATATATATATATATATATATATATATATATATATAGATCGGAGCAGTGTTTACCAAAACCCCAATATTATCACCACTTAGTAAAGTAATCGCAGTTACAAAACCGTGTACCTTCCTACAGTTGTGTCTCGGACAGGATAATTATTCCTATTCTACATGGGAGGAGGGGTATCATTACAGTCCGCGTTCCGATCGATTTCTGTTTCTGGCCTTATTAAGAGTTTGGAGCTGGAGACGACGGTACGTAGGTCCGTGACTTGAGGAGCGCGGTGCGGGCGTCAGGTCGTGCGTGCGCGGACCGTTATACTCCACCTCCTCGTACGTAACCCGCTCCAACAGCCCTGAGGTATGGTCTGTCCCGTCTCCAAACTGGAGCCGGAGGCACAGGTTCCTTGACCCCCGACTGTACACGGACTGTGCTCAGCGCCAGAGGTCGTGATCTCGCGGGGCCGTCCGTCCCTCCTCCCTATGAGAAACTGACTCCGAACCAAATACGCTGTCAGAAACGTGAGAGGAATAACATTTCTAACCGGCCAATTTTACCCAACACAGCTCTCCGTGAGA
Source organism: Lethocerus indicus (assembly GCA_019843655.1). Taxonomy (NCBI): domain Eukaryota; kingdom Metazoa; phylum Arthropoda; class Insecta; order Hemiptera; family Belostomatidae; genus Lethocerus; species Lethocerus indicus. Next base: position 16,183,538 of record JACDQD010000005.1, on the reverse strand, counting down.
TGTTTCACGGGAGTTTACCTCAACTGTTGCCGAAATCAGGAATTAGGCATATTACGGATTCATTTTGTAGTGACAGTTTTATATTCATAACGTTCTGGACCCTATGTCTATAGATTATCTACATTTATTTTTGCACAGTTTTGCATTTAGTTTTGAACAGATTTGTTTTTTTATTTCCGAAATTACCTCTTTATAAAGTGGGTATCATCCTATTCTTATTTTGTAATTCGCATTTGGAACATTTTACCAGTATATTGTATGCTTCAGTACTCCTGTACGAAAGGAAATGAAAGTACATTTCAGTATCGCTCCTGATTTTAAATTAACAGTTCACAGTGGCAACTATTGAAGGCTATATCGGGCATATTTTGACCTTTTACCACGTAGCTGAAAAAGAAAAATATATTAATCGAATAATGTAAGTTATCGAGGAATCCTTACAACTATCGAACTGAACGCGCCCACCTCGTTTAAAAGAAAGTTTCTTCGGTGATTACACCGACCACTAGGACTTAATTGCAAATTTCCCTCTTCGTTTACAGCTTTCATTATTTTTTCTAATTAGTACAGAATTTATGAATACACAGAATTGTTTTAGTAATAGGTGCCGGACAATTCACCCAATCAGTTTGACAAATCTAAGTCGTTTTTATAGCGCGTCAAAAAATTAGCCGGCGATTTTAACGAGGATTCATCGAGCGGAAGGGCGCAAAAACGGTGAAAAATGCGGTTGGGCAGGTGGGCCCCGGTGAGGCGGCCGACGGAGCCAAAAGTTGGCCAATGTGGCCCGGGCCCCAACGGTCAGGCCCGGCGTTACGGTGCGCAATTTTGAAGCCGGACCAGAGTGTACATTCCACGGCGGGCCTTCTGTACGCTTTAATCTCTCTTTCACACTGCACTCGGTGTACAGTCGGTCGCCCTCCGCCTCTGCCCCACTCCGTGCCAGACCGTCCACTTTACGGATTTACGCGCGCCGTTTTACCCGCAGTTCGTTCCCTATCACCGCCTCACCTTGCGAATCTCCCGGTTTCTAAAGAGGAAACTGACTAGTGCACAGCCAACAAGTTAATTCGGTTTTATTGTTCCTTGATTTTGATCATGTTGCGAACACAATCAACACAGTCTTTTAACCGTTGCTTCAATGACGGTATGCTAGGTAATCCTAATAGCAGTAGTGTTATTTCGCCTTTTGAAACACAATGCATTGTTTGCGAAAAGCTTTTAGGCTCGTAAATCCAAGCTGAAAGTCTGAAATTATCAGCCACCGAGTTCCGTGAACCAATAACAGATAACTGGAAGAAAAGTCTAAGAATGTCACGTTCGATCTCTCAAGTTGAACTATATTTATCAATTCTAATACTATAATTTGAAAACGATTCTGCTTATTACTTGAACGATCGTACTCGAGTGTAAATTGATTAATAGTAATTTAGCGAATTACCTATAAAAATTGAAAATGGCACAGAGCTTTAAGCGAAAGGGATGTAAATAAGCCGTGTAAATATCGCCATGAGATATGCGACTGTTTCTTTTTCCCCGAGAAGACCGAGTTCATGTAGTCAGCCATGTAAAGTTCTTGTTTCAGTCGCTAGAGTACACCTGCGATTGAATTTTTCCGTGTTCCTCCGTTTTTCGTGATGTTTTTTATAATAACTCGTTTTTACTAGTTCACGACCAAAAATTAGTCTCAATTATTTTCATACTACCTCTATTACAATCTTTTTCAGTTATTCAACCGGTCTGTCTGTACGTGGCTTATACCGAATATGTTTGTGGACCAAATCATCGAACGGAGAAAGTAATTATGGCTGTCGCGGTATTTTGACACCCACTTTCAGAACTTTAAATTTTAATTATTCGTCCTTTGTTAAAACGTTAAATTAACATTTTTTAATGGTAATTTTGTAATTTTTGCGTTCCTTAGTTTAAATACCTGCGTCAAATCTAATCTCGATATGCACTGGTAAGAGGTGGGTGGGTCCCCTGGTACTGGTAGTAGGCAGACATTCCTGGTTGAGGGGGGGCTCGGCGGCCATTCCATCCCTCCTGTAATCTCTCTCCTGCGACATCGGTCCTACCTTCTTCTGTCATTACCGGGTTTCAGGGTTCCCATTCACTATTTTTCCCATATCGGACCGCGCTACCTGAATTCTCCTTACAGTAAAGTTCCAACTCCCAAACAGTTATTTCTTCGGGTTAAAATTCTATCCAAGCACGACGACTTACATCCCGGTCTAACGAAACGCGGTCTTAATTGGACCGGTCTATTGGAGGTACCCTGAAAGTAACAACAGAATAGTTTCCAGACTCCTAATGTAGGGAAATTATACTGTATGTCGAAAATAAGTTATATTGTTAATAAATAACATCCGTAAATAGAAAGTTTACGATATTGGCTTGGCCCAGTAGATATTGAAAACTTACGTGCAAACAGATATTGTCCTTAGTCGTCCCTGCTAATCCTCCAATAGCGGAAGTTGTATTTAGAGACGGAATTATAATTTTTTTTTCAAAGCATCTTCCCTACCTGTCCCGTTAACCCGGCGTTCCGTTACTTTGGATTTAATTTGGCGTTTTATAAACCCCCTCCCTCCTACCAACCCCCCTCCCCTTTCCCATAGTCGGATACGCCGTCACTAGCACCGGCCTCTCCCGCTTTTAAGGGGTTTGCTGTTAAAAATGCTGCCGGTTCGAGCCTGCTGGGCAAATGGGTAACCGGTTTACATTATTCATTGTTCCGCCAAAACCTGAAATTGGATTAGATTGGGGTTAATTCGAGCATTCTCTCCCGTCCCTCTCCACCATTCACATCCTGATTGTTGTTTTACCTAAACTACCATTAATGGGATCAGTAGTACAGTCTAAATTTCATGTCGCCATTTTTCCTACCTTCGAAAATCATAAAATAGAGAGAACATCGGAGATGATAGTACTAAGATCTATATATCTGTATAACTTTATAGCATACTGGGGCTTTCGTGTTATTTTTTTAAAACGTGTTTTAAAGCTGTGTCGATGAAATAGGGAGTTAGCAGTTGGCGGTCCGGCAAAGTCATGACTCAGTAAAGCGTTAAATTGTCTGATCGCAATCGCACCAGACATTTTATTATTTCCATAACCCTTATTTGTTAGTTGGTGATAGTGACAAGAGGTCAGGACCAATTTATGGGTGAAACTTAAAACATTTTGAAATCTTCAAAACGATTTCTAGATAGGCTAATTGAGGAAATGACGCAAATGGGCTGTTATATTGGATAGATAATATTATTATCGTCGCGCTGATGTTTTACCATCGTTCGCATATCCGGTGTTCGTTCTATTTCTGCCGCTTGGACTTTTAGAATTATCGATCATAACTTTTTACAAATAAAAAAAAAATATTCCATCGTTATACTGTTCCATTATTATTTTGTTATTATATAGACGCTTCGTTGTTATATTAGCTTAACGAATTCGATTTTTTGAAATAATTTGGTCGCGCTAATTATTTATTGAGGGGAATATCCCCCTTCCATATTTAGCACAACTACGCTCCTTTCATAAGAAATAGCGTTAAAACTCGTGATTTGTAATAGTTGTTTCTATGTTTGGTATATCATTATTTCCCCACGAGGTGTGCCGAAATTCATTAACGTAACGCGTCGAGCTATTTTTTGTTTTTACCTATTTTATACTCGATAGTTTCCAGTTGTTCATTAGCGTTCGCAAATCCATCCCTGGTCACGCTCACGTCGTAGAATCAACGTACAGACATAATTTAAGGTTGGTGTTTTATGTCGGTTGTGGGTGGTCCGATTGCGGAATGAGATAAGTGACGTGTAGCGAGCGTAAGGGTGGTCTTAAGGGAGAGAGTGGGCTACACGAAGGGCTCCATTCATGTAGAGGCCCCTCCCTGCCCTCCTCCCTTCGGCGTAACTATGTTCGTTGTCGGTTCATTGACTCGTGTTGGGGCGTGGGCGCGAGTTTTCGGCGGTGTTCGGCGGCGCTCGGATCCGGGCCCGAGTGACTGACCTCTCTCCACCCCCTCCACGTCCCTTCCCCCACCGATATTTCCGGAGCCCTGACGACCTTCCTCCCGCCCCCTCGTCCTCCCCAGTTCGGCCATCTCCGCCGCCGCTCGGATCGCTCCCTCCCCCGCCCCCGCCCCCGCCATCGGGGCCGGCACCGTCTGGCCGCATTCCCATTGTACCGGTGCTCCGAGTAGGACGTATTACCACGTTTGTGTTCCGCTGTGTGCAATCGAACGTTCCTTTTCTTCCTGCCGATTGACCCACGATTCCAGAAACGACCTGGTGTTTTCGATAGTGGTTGTCAGTGTGAAATACATCTGTGTTCCGTTTTGTGTTCCGACGAAATTTTGTCGATTAATTTCCCCGAACGAGTGGGCTCCCTCCAGTTCTGGAAGAGGATATTTGGACATTTGAAACTGTAAGTCTCATAAACGACCCCTAAATTGCAAAAATTACGCCTAATTTAAGTATTATTCTATATTATCGCCACTGTCTCTACGATTATCGAGTTATCGTGACTTACCGATCGTGACCTCGGAGAGAACCATTATTTCGACTGGAATTCTTGGCATTTTTTCTCCCGTCGCCGTTCGGAGGGCGCCGTCCGTCTGGCTTTGCGGGGTGGTGGGCGGGGGAGGATGACTACGCCCTCATTCCTGGAAGGGCTTGTAGGGCGTGGGGGGCGCCCTAGTACCCCCTCCCTACCCGGTTGTCGCTCCGTCACACTGACCCACAACGGTTTTTTCAGTTTCCGCACTGAAAAATTATTACGTGCGTTTCGGCGGGCTGAGTTTCAGTAGAATACGTATTAAGGAGTATAATTCCACACAGACGTAATTCCGAATGTTTTGGTGATGGCTAGAAATATATCGTTCTGCAAATATGTATTTAATTACCCATTAAGTTAGTCCTTCGTAGCTTATTATATATAAGAATTGTGTAATGTGACGTAGTTCTACTTAATTTCCAATTATTGATCCGTAATCAAGATATTACATTTAATAATAATAATGTTCTTTCTAATAGCTTCGTGGTTTCCGGCTTATTTGAAATATTCGTGTTGAGGTAGGTTTATTGGATTGGCATTAAGAGAAACACAGTGGCAATTTTAGTCACCGCATTACTAATATTTCCGGCCAGAGATTGATCAAGAGAGAAGTGAGAATGCCAGACGAGGGTATAATATACGGAACTCTTTATACCTGTCACAGTTATGCTTATCCTTGCCCCTCTTAACCAAGAAGGTATGACTACAGAATACTGTAGGGATTTGATGCGAAAGTTGAGTCCATTGTGGTTCAGATTGCTTAAGGGCAGTACTTTATGCATTCACCAGCCGAGCTGGGAGCTTGCGTAAGTGCGGACAGCCCCCTAGAAAATACCCTTCGAAAATAATATTCCCAACAAATTACGAATTATCGCTACCGGTTCATTCATGCCGGCTCTACATCCCTTGGGTATTTTTTCCTCATTTCACCTGCATTCCAGGAGATAATAATGGAGATAAGATAAAAAATGTAGACGAGAACAATTGTTATCGTTTTATTAGGTCGAACAGCATTTGAAGCCTCCGGTCATAGACTTCTATTTTACAATACTAGTGTAGGTAATTTAAATCAAACCTAATTCCTACAGTTTTCATCCTAATATATTCTATTTCCTGCAGTCAGTTTCAATATGCAAAGGGGTTTTGAAGTGTAGTACACGCGTTTCTACTGGCTTCTTGTAATCAAAGGATATAAGGGAGGGGCTTTATTTGTTGAATTTACTTGCGCGGATCCGTACTCGCCATTCGGTGTCCTGTCAAAGTAAAACTCGGCCTTAAAACGGGAAGTTATTTCAGTACGGTTTATGAGCGAGTTTCGAATTCTGCATGTGAACAACTCAGTTTTGTTATGCAAACCTGAAATTTCTGAACCCGAGCTGTGTCCCCATTCCTTCCTTTCTTCTTTGCCGCACCCTGGATCTGTCAATATGTCATTTCAGCGCCCATTATAACCGGGTTGTAAGTTTTTCTTTTATAACGATCAACGATTTTCGTTTGAAATCATTATAGGGAATTTAGGTCGATTTCACATCCGCCCTTCCTGCCCGCACAAATGGCGCGAAGGGGTAATTCATTTTTATGCTTATAATGAACTTCATTTACTCGGTGGTCGTTCATTAAACAAATATATTTTGAGCGATTTAATAAGTTTAATTGAGCAACGTTTGTAATTGTGTTATATCTTAAAGCCTTATTAAGTTCTTCTTTTTCGGTGTTTTCTGGTGCATCTCATTTCTCAGATTATTTCTTATGTATTGTGAAGGACAAGCGATTCTTATCATATTTGATATAGTATTGTTATTGTTTAAAAATTACGGTCTATTAATCCGCGCGCTGAATTACGCTTTAAAGGATGTACGGCCTTAATACTGAATGGACTGGATTCGTTTTAAAATCCTGCTGCCAAATTTAGATGAAGGGGCGCGTTATACGAGGCTCGGGTGGGCTCCCCACTGTCTGCTCCTCTGAAAGGAAAAGAGAACAGCCTCCCTCCTCCTCCTCCTCCTCCATTGATAAGGACGGTCCCCGCCATCTTTTAAACAGCAACCAAACAATCACCCGAATATATAAAGAAGTATGAGAGTCTATTTTCATCCCTCCGTATTGAGGAAAAGGTGAACGGAATAAGAATTGAATTGATGAATTAAATAATTTATTGCGATTCATTTAAGAGAGTTACACTTTTCTGAGTGGTCGATCCCGTCATCAGTCGCTGATTTCATCATGTAGATTGGTACATGTAGCATTCCTAGGCTATTTAAAAAATATTATGTCGATTGAACAATCGACTATCCGACTGTTTTTTTATCGCCGGACATCATTATCTTTCGTTCAGGGTCGTCATGGCTACTCCTAATAACGATTAGTCGCAAAATCGTCGAATGTTTAAATTGTTGAATTGAATGTCGATCAAAGCTAACTCGTTTGATCACCTTTAGAGACCTTACCATTAAATATCTCAAAAAAAAATTGTGTACTTATATAGAATAATTCCAGAAACAATGCCAATAATCTACAATCAGTTGCGGTTCTGGTCCTTTGTTCTCTATAAACGTGTTCTGAATTGCGGGTGAAAGTGTGAGTCTATTGTCGGTTATCTCCTATGTTGAACTTTCAATTGATAAGAAGAATCTCCACTTCCGTGCTCTGTACTCCATTTATTAAAATACATACGTCGCTATTCTGTCTCATGACTCATTTCATGAAAGTTCACGTTTTCAATGTTTGCACTTGGAATATAATGAATCGCGGTATTATATTTTAACATTATCAGTCTTAGTTCAATCTTTAAATCGAAAGGAATACCAACAAATAATGAATAAGGAGCCGGACGTACTGGCCGGCGTGCGCCGTTTTCGATACTCGATACCCAGCCCTCAACACACCTTGCGGCAAGCTGTTAAAATAATTTAAAAATATTTTTTCCTATTTATTTTCAACTATAATATTAATAGTATGTTAGTAAATGTCACTTTACTTGCTTCGGTTTAAATATCCTGTACAGGATTTGCATATTTTTTTCCCCCATTGTACATGAACGTTGGTATTCCATTACGGAAAAAACAACGTGCAAAAAATCCCGTCCTTGAGACGGTCGATTAGCCAGATGTGCAGTGGGAGTCAGATTTATAACTGGACATGCTTGCTTAGCCTGCGATTGTGTTTATTTTAAGTCTATTTATTTATAAATTTGTACTCGCACGTTATGCGACTGCGTTGGGCGAAGCTAATTTTTGTAACGGTTTGTTTGATCGTCTAAACCAAAACTATATGGCGGCCTACGCTAAGCATCAATAGCAGTAGTGTTAGGATGTCAGTTGCGGGCTTAGGGACTTTTTAAATCCGTTTCTTGTCGTTGGTTTCTGGTGGACACCAAACTCTATACCCTAGGGTCACCCTCCACTTATCTGGTCGGTTCTTCTGTCGTCTGGACCCGCCATGGGGACGGTTTAAATTTCATTGGCGTCCGGGGCAATAACGGTTGCCGGCTGTGGGGGAGGGCTGATCGATGTCGTACCCGCTCCGTTTTGACTCCCTGCCAACTGGCCCCCGACGCTGTTCTTCAACAAACTATCGTAGTTCTTGTACGCCTTTTTTCCCCCCGACAATTCTGTTTTTTTTTCTCATTGCCGGGCGATGTTCATAACCGACCGCGGGTCCCAATTGTGTGTGTATCTTGGTCCGGCTAACGGTTTCACTTCGTCCGACGTACCCCGGTATGTCCGCCCCATTTAAGCTTGTTCGGAAGATTGAAAAACAACGACGCTATTTCAACGAGTTAATAGCAATGTCCTAGGCTGTTGATTACAGGCTTCGGCGAAGTTTTGCCCTGTCGAAAGTGCCGATATATTTTTTTTTCATCGCGGTCTCGTTTGTGCCGTCGGTTTCCCTCCCGTAAAATCGTTAGGGAGACATTTTCTCGTTTTCGAGCAAAGCAACGTTGATTCACTGCAGTCACTGTTAGGGACATTTTTCCTGGAAAAATGCTACCAGACGGATATTCGGCATTTTCATCGTTCCAATGACATCCAATTGCCAAGTTGTTTCTCCGCGACACGAACTTGCGTTTCGCAATTTAACTTTTGCTATAAACTTGGTGGCAACAATTGTTCAGTTTAGCGGTGAGAATTCCGGTGACTTGGTTCGTTGGGCTTGCACCCGTCGGTCTCGCGTTTTCTCGTATTACGTGCCATATTGCGGTTTAAATGGCTCATTAATTGTGGGTTTAGCGAAATCGAAGTGTCGAGTCGTAAATACGATTTACCAGTGCGACAATCATGCTCAGTGGAGCAAAACGGCTAAATTTATTTAATTTATCGTAGGAAACGTTTTTTTATCGAATAAACGAATCTTATATAAAAACTGAAGTCCGATTAACCTGAACTCGAAACAGCGGCACTTTTGAAAAATTCATCCGATTTGTATTTATCAGGTGTTTCACACGGTCAGACATTCAAACAGGCTTCTTTTTTTCTGTTTGGGGGGCGGGATGAATATCCAAAGGTTTTACGATACGTTCCCACTTTCGGTTGCCCGTCCATTAAAAGTTGGAGCCTGGCCAATTTATCATTTCGGATAAATCGTTCGACTTTAAAAATTTACAACTAAAAGAAATCGGAGAGTTTATTCTAGAACTGGTTGAAGGTGAAATTAGGATATTGAAACGTTTTGTTACGGTAGAGTGTTTGAAGGGATATACGGAACCGCATTTAAAAATTTCCATTTTTGGGAGCTTTAAAATAAATTTATCGTATTTATTAACCATTCCGCCCGATCGTTTCCTACAGGCAACCAAACACAGCCTCCAGTGACGCAAACTAGAACTAATCACCACAACTCGCATTGCATTCGATAGCTCGTTATCTCCCTCGCCCTGAATTGTTCTCTGACTTTTCTTCACCGCTAATCTCTTTCTTACCTCACAGTTCGGGGTAAATTAAAACTGCGCTTTGAGCTGCAAACTTTTGAATGTCTCGTCGCTATTCCGCCGGTGACTGAACCCGTTTAATTTTGACAAAAATGTCTGCGAGCGCTCTAGGCCTTTCTTACGCAATGCACAAAACCGTATTTGCACAATTACGAGGGACCGGGTTTGACGATTCGGTTCCCCGTGTTATGCGTTTGACTGACGTTGAACAGTTCGGATATGTGCAATATTTGAAACCATTAATTTAAATTTACACTCATTAAATTAATTGGCCCATCTGTTAGACTCCCTGCACCATGTGAACTGCATGTATATTTTCAATTTATTCATCCGCATCGGGTCTAGGGCGATAGACTGTGTACAATATATATATGAGAGGCGATGCGGCTGAGTGATGTTCAGTGTAGATGTGGTTTTGCAGCCGCCCGACGGCTCCCGGTATTGCAACACGGGCCTCCCCCATGGCTTCACCCTCCTCCTTTCCGACATCCGTTCCCTCCCTCCTGTTCTTCCTCCTAATAGTTTCCTTAACGCCTCCTTTCTTCAGTCTAAATATAACTAGTGGGGTTCAGACCGTAATCGGCAGTTGTACCACGTGGTGAGAGGGCGGTGAACGGCGGGGGTTTACTTTTTTGTGCATTTATTGCAGCGGAACAGTGGTTGCAACATGGGATATACTGTATACTTTTTTTTATTAAACTAATTACTATTTAAATCGTGTAATTTTATTCAAATTATGTGCATAAACAACACCCACTTCGTTTTCACATATTGCATAAGCGGTTTTGAATGAGTGGAAAATATTCTCTATTTTTCTCCAAGCAAAGTACACTTTGTTTATAAAATTCATTTACTGGTGAACACACAGTTTTTATACCCTACAGTCTTTATATTCTATAAAATATAGATTGATGCGAGTACATATAGCTAGATTCGGCTATCCATCGTATCGATGTTTTTCTGGCATCAGCACTCGGTTTAATTCTGAAGTCCCAATTCGAGGCTTAACTCACCATTTAACTCACCCTTCCCGTGGATCCGTCATATGGGAATTGTTTCATGAAAATCGAGTGACGTTTCCTGGTAAGGAACTCTGAGCGTGCGTGTGGAAGGCTTAAACGGTTCGGCCCGATGGGGCTGAGGCTCACGTCATCGCTACGCACCGAAATATGCGCTGATGATGTTGAACAAGAATGCCTAGTCGTCGTCGGTCTCCGCGCGCACGGCCAGTCCATCGGTACCAACTTTCAACATCATAGAATAATTTCTACTATTTGGTGTCCCGAAATATGATTTATATTAGGTCTTCCATCCTGGTAAAGAGCAGTATGTCATTTATTCAAATTTGAAATTGAGCGGAACATTGTACCAGCGCAGGTTGTTTAACCACTAAGATATGCCGGGCGGAAATCATCGGCGATTTCGGATTCCTCCTTCGGATCTCTTTCCGCTAAAACAAAAAATTCTTGAGAGTAATACAACAGACCCAAATTTTTCTTCAAAATGCAACTCGAAAACGGCTCAACACAATGTCAACTTGAAACTTACAAGAGTTTGGATATTTTTCCAAAAATTAATATTATAAATGTAAATCATCAACCTACCTTGATATAGGCTTGAAGATGCAGGCCCTACCCGATTCGGCTATTATTCTGTTATCTCGGTAAAATAAATCTCTTGACAGTGCTGGCGCCAATCCGTAGGGGCGGTTGTCTGGTGAACTTAATCAGCAAACTGCAGGGGTGCGGTTACACGTCACGTTCTCAATTAGTATTGGCGGGGGCTCGAGCCATATACCACGGCCGAACGTGATCGTCGTCAACGCGGCACACTCCGACGCTCCCGGCATCATCGTCATTCAGGGAGGCGGCCCATACCGAATTTCACGTCCCTTCCCTAAATACAGGTTAACTGGCGGAATCTCCCCCACTCCTCCCTCCCTCCAACCCCAAAATTCTGGAGAAACCCCGCTGCCTGCGGTTTATCCGCGTAGCATCTCCAACCGTTTGAGTTCAGTTTTAATTGCATCATTTAACGCAGTTGAGGACGTTTCGTTCAAAATTATTAAACATTAATTACATTTAGTTCAGTTTACCACATGTTGTAATTCTTGAAGGATCTTAAAATACAGTTAATAAAATATAACTTTATTGTGTTGAAGCACAATGCTAAAAATTTAGGGGAGGTATAGTGAAACAGAATTTGTAGATATTCTTAGAGTAATATCCTCCGGTTCCGGGAATCTCGATTCCTGCCTTTTTCCTCGTTGCCTAACGCGTTGTTTAATTATTCCTCCTCGTCGTGGTTGGGCATAAATAATGTGATGATTGCACCGGATGACCTCGGGTCCAGGGTTCGGCGATTCACCCCTAGCCTCTCTGAGGAGTCCCTCGGCCGGTCGGGGAGGCACGGCTTCCTCGATCGTGACCACGCATCCGTTTAGTCTTATCCAATCCCCCCTTTATTCTACCGATTTCTTATTATTAACTCTGTTTCGAGTGTTCTAGTGTTCCCACGACCAAACATCTAATGAAGTATATTTCTAGAGCGGCTACATACTGGGTCAGTATTTTTGTATGGACCTGTCCACAGATTTGCGTATCTACTATGTCCGCATTATGTCCGCAGAACCATTCGCATTAGCTATTATCCGACAAATTTAAGATAAGCATCGGTCGCTGCACCGTTTCGGCAGCAGTTTATTATGCCGGTTGACTCGGCCGGCGGCGCGCTTATGCAAATCCTAATGTGCTCTCTACACATGCAAAACATGCATAGTATGCTAATTGGGGAGCGGAGGACAGAGTCCGCGCCCTATGAATAGTTAAGGGGCCGTCTAAACGTCTCGGTCGAGCCCCGATGGCCGCCCCAAAACCCGATACGGGCGAGGCTCCCCCCCCCGCCCATTCTCGGATCTTGAACGAACCCTGTTCCGAACGAACGGAGATTGTATTAGGAAACCTGTTGATTTCGATTGAACAAAAGATTGCCCTCGAATAACCGGTTATTGGAGGCTTACATATTACATTTGATTATTTCGAGGGTACTGTTCCCTGATTCCCCTTAGGACTCGATTATATTCACTTCCTTTATATTTCTACTCGCGTTGAAATCATATTTCAATTATTGGAATGAAGTCTACTCAAAATATATCAACAAAATTCTGCATAAGAGCAACTGGATACGTTACTTGTTATAACGGTATTCGCATCGTTTTATTGGTGGGACTGTGCATCGTTTCTTGTATTCGTTTACGGTTTGCAGAAACATGATTGGTATTAAATTGCATGGTTTTGGCGCCTTTCACTTTTGAAATTTGAAACCCAGGCAGTTGCCGATAATTTATCAAAAGGTTTTCCGTTTGACCTTAGTTAAGCTCGCATCTCATATTACATAAAGTAGGTCCGTCTGGGTCTTCCTTTGAAACCGATTAATGTTTTAGCTCATGTTATCACTCGGACGATTTAGCTGACTGTCAAGCTTGATTCCATTCCTGACTAGAGTTTGTTAAATTATGATCCCAAGTATTTAGTGGTTCAATGTTTTATTTTCAAGTAAAAAAATCATCATCCTAAACTATATTAAGATAGATCAGAGATGTGGGTGGAAGTCTGTGAGAGGGGACTTAGACCGGTTTCGTCAATAGCATTAGAAAAATCGTCCTTAGTCATAAAATTAGGTACTTGTGCTTATCTGTTGGGTATCCTGTCACCATAACCGTCGGTTGAACCATAAACGTCATCAGGATAATTGTCAGCAACTAGAATACGTAAAAGTATATGACGTAATGGGCATGTTAGTGGCGGACATGACTCCGTGCACATAGTATGTAGTATGCATATGTAGTATGTACATCCAATTAATAATGAATTACAACCTCCCATATCGTACTACAAGCTTCGACGAAAACGTTTCGTGTGGTTATAACGCATAAATAATAATGGTTACTGCGGCTGAAAATTCGTCTGTACAGATTAGCTGCGGACTGGTCCGATCCCCGATGGTTTAAGAGACTGTGCTGGGTAACATCTGGGAGACCGAAACGGAGCTTACTCATTGCGAACTATAAATTCTAAACAAGGCGGTTATTAACAACACTTTATCCGGCATAAATACGCCAGATGTGGCGCTGACCCGGGATTGTCTACTACTCCAGCACAAGAGTCAATAAATCAGAATCGTCCGCTTGATTCGCGATCTTATTTCGGTAACTCTATATGCTTTTCGCGTAATGGGAATTTTCCCGATTTGAGCCTACCCCTCAGCGTGTTTTTCTTCTGTCGAATACCAAGGTTTCGATGCCTCCTTGAGCGTCTCAGCGGAAGGACGCAATACACAATAATAGTTCCCCCAGTATTTCCATTGAAGAGAAAATTGAAGGCTGTAAGTTAACGTTGAACAAACAAGATAGGGATGAAACACTGCGCATGAAGATATTATTGAACTAATAAAATTAGAAAGCATTGAACTACTTGGTTTTGAAGTATATTGGTTTCCATGTTGTTGCTACACTTATCTTGTCGGCCCTCAGCATGGTGGAAACTTAATTAATTCCAGGACACTCGACGTATTTCAACTAGGAATGAAGAAACGGGCTAAACCCGTCGAAAGAGTACTGGGGGTACATTTACGCGAGCCCAAGCAGACGTCCAAGTAACGACGTCCGTGTCCGGCCCGTAATTTATGGTTGGCCAATAAGTAACGGCGCAATTCAATGTGCCCTCTTCCAGATGTTACAGATCCGGGCCTCGCTGGAACAATGACGACCGTCTCGTAAACAATTACTTTCCATTGTTCTTCTCTGTTGGGTTGATAAACCCCGAGTCCTGGTTGGCAGCCGCCTTCTCCCAGCTAACTCCCTTATCTGAGTTCGCACGGGCCGACGGCTTTTGTTTCGCGTCCTCTCTATTCCCTACCTTTTATTGCTTCTTTTCCTCCTCCTCCTCCTCCTCCTCCATCTCCTTCTTTTTCTCGAAAGTGGTTTCGATATTCTCGGCCGAGCCCGACCTTGCAGAGGGGCACGTAGCGGCAATAAAAGTTTTCCTCGCTCATGCATAAGTTCTCTCCCGAGTAAGGATTTGTTTTTGAAAATTACTTCATTAGGCGACTCTCGAATAACCCGTCATTGCCACAATTATTCCATTAGGTGAAGTCGAAAACACATTGCGTTGTAGGGAACAAAGCTATGAAAGTATGCTTATAGCAGTTTGGATTTAGTTTTTCATTCAAGATTAGTTTTCATCCATAATATAATTTGGAATACCATTTTGGTGGTCGTCGTGGGCTTGAATTATCGTTGTTCTTATGAGCTGACTCACAGGATTGTTTTTTTTTTGGTAGACCAGTTAGGCTGCTCGTTATCTTCAGTAAATTACACTCAGCAGTTTAGTGAGTCACTGTGAGGCATGTCGGTTGGCCACTAACTTAATTTTTATCGTATTCAGAAATGTAGTTCCGATTAACTTAAAATGAGTCCTAGCAGTTGGACTGAAAAAATATATTCGTACCTAAATTTATTCTGGCCTTTTAAACCGAATTGATCTTTAAGAGGTTGAAAATTTTGGGGAACGGAATCTATTTTCGTGAATCGATTGCTTCTGCGAATGGGTTGCCGGAATTGTTTTTGTGCTTCAGGGTCTATTCCGCCCGCCTCGTTATTTTGGCCGTACGTACGCTGTATTTTCTTTTCCCGAATGCGCCATTATCGGAAAATAATATTCTCAACGCTTTATAATTTACAGACTAGTTTCTTGGCCAACAAAATCTCTCCGTGGTCGGGGAGGGGCGTTGTTTTTTACCCCATTTGCCGTGAAAAGGGTTCGAACTCCGATTGGCTCCGCTCTCGGCGGCCGATTTATTCATATATTCAATACGCGGTCGGTTTACATAGGGCACAGTCTTGAAATGTGAAGCGTCGGCGTCGACGTGGACGCGGATGTGGGTCGGGTTTAGTATTCACCTCCGGAGTCCGTTAATGGCCCCCGAAGTCGGTACGTATTCCGTTATGCGTTTTTAATTGTTATTGGAGGCTCGTAAAGTCGGTTGGGGATGTTTCCACTGAGAAAGCGTACTTTTACGTTAGAAGGCTGGGCCTATCACCTATCTGTATTTGACGGACGCTCCATTAGTGCAACGTGGCTCAAGGTTTAAAAGCGCTTTTCGTTAAGACCTACTGTAGCGACTGGAGCTGTATAATAGAAACCTTAAACTATAAATCGCAATATTCGTGATAACTATTGTTGGAGTAATTGCTGACACCATACAAACTGATGTTTTGGCAATTTTATACCCGAGACCGGAAATTATTTGCTGCGTTTCTCTGGGAATCTACCACTCCGGACATAATGTCCTTCTTCACGGCTTCATTTATCCCACTTGTGTATCGAGTGAGGCGGCTGAATTTCTTTCGTTTGAGAGAACAAGCTCGATATTTCTCGAATGTTCTGTATAAGAGAAACTCGATAAACATGAATAAAAAATGTTTTACGTTCATAAAATTTAGGCACCAGAAATTGTGTATTCTCCTTTCGAATAATATTTTGAGACATAGCCTTTTTCCAAAGTAAAACATTATAACTGGAATTGGACGAAACATATTAATTATTTGCGTGAGATATAGCGTAGAGCTTTGGGTAATACCAACGATTAGGTTACGAGGTGCTTCATCATCAACCGATTTGGACAAGCGGACGATAATCTCGTGGCGTAAAAATATATGTTTCCATTTCCAAAGTGTCGGGATTCTCTGGATTTCAGTGTTGGTTCAAGAATCTGTTGGATACGTCTCGAAAATGAAAAACGATAACTTTCCGGTCTTCTTCTTATACTCCTATAACGAGATTCTTCCTCGGACGAGGCCAATTTATTTTTCTGACCTTTCGGGGAGGAATTTTAAGGACTTCTCGGGCACCCTAATCAGTTTACAGTCACCGAAACGGCCGGTATAAATCTTTCATCGTCCAGGTGGGGGGGGGATAACGATTCCAGTATTTGTTTATTATTTTGTGTTCCCAGCGAGACTGCGTCTGTATCAGGGCAGCCCAGTATTCCCTCTACTTATTCTTCTGCGAACGAATTAAGGAAAGAGTTTAATGTAAAGCGGAATTTATGCATTTAATTAGGTATGGAGGGGCGGGAGTGGGCGACGTGTTCCGGCCGAGATTTAGCAGTCCGACTTAATTGGACGATTATTCCGAATGTTCTCGCCTGTCGCCGGTTGTAAAGGCAATTTCGTCCTAATAAACGCAAATAGTTAGCGCTAGAGTAGGCAATTAGGAGTAAAACGTTTTCAAGTTTGATGGTGGTTTTCGCTCTGGTACAAAAATACTCCGGTTTGCTACGCCAATTTGGTAAAGCAGTAATCGTGGTTTCTTTAGATTAGATTATTCAACAAGTTTATCATTGTTTTGAAACATATTTTGGAACGAGAATCTTCAGTATGACGCCCTATTTCTTCGAATCGCGGTGGTTGATCAATTTTTCTGGTCCTTTAGGGGTTAATATTTGTATATTTTCGACCTTCGTGTCATTATTGTGGCCCAGAGATGTCAGTGTAACACGTCAGTTCAGTTTACGTTGTCTCTAGTAGTAAATCTGGAAAAGGGTGCCGCACGACGGAATGCTTCTTTGGTCGTTGTCCTTTAACGTTTGCTGACGTGCATTTAATATTGTGTAAAAAAATGCAACCCCGGCCCTATAACACAATATTCCCTTTCACCCCAAGTTCTGTTGAGGATATTACGCCAATTTGAACCGTGAATAATTACAACCAACCGGCGTTAATCTTCGATGCGCCATTAAGCCCGGTCTCAGCCATCGCCAAGCACCGCTTCTCGGCCGTCTGCGACTGTAATTTTGGCCTCCGCTAACAAATCGTGTAAGGGCTGCAGAACAATTGATTTATTTCGGCACAGTTTAAAATTAGCTTAATTCACTTATTAGCTCATTCGGACGTTAAACGTGGAATAATGGCGCCCCGTTTGAATCGTTCTCCGAGTTTAATTCATGACGGCGTCATCATTAATTTCAAGGCTTAGAACTATTTGTTAGCACTGATTGATGATTTCTGTTTCATTATTATTTATTCGTTATTATGTTTTTATCTTTCACTCTGAGCAAAAATTGGTCATGTTTTATAATTACAACTCTTTCATCTATTTCATTTTTTTAGTCATTATTTAGATTTAATTTTTATCCTCGTGAATAGTGCCAGCGCGTTTTTGTCATATAGAATCTTCTGTATCCATTACGGTAATTCGAAGCTGAATAGCCTTTAATGCAGTGTGAAGCTGTTAGCGTGAATTAACTGTTGAATTTGTCATTTTAGATAGTAATAGTTCAATTTCAACTCACGCCCCAATTAGCGGTATTCTTTGATGGGGTGCGGAAATAATGTTGCACTTCGCTGGAATTATGTCAGATAATTTACATCCGAACCGATCGCGATATTCCATTACTTCCAATAGCGCGAATTGATTCCGTCTGGAAAGTTGGAAAATATTCGGGAATTGTCCCGAGAATTTGAAGTGGTCGAATCTACTGGAACTATCGAGTCCCAACTTTCTTTTTCAACTCCGCAGAAACTGTCATTCGTACTTTTTTAAAGTACGAACTTCGGAGTTTTTAAACTTTTGTCCCTTTAGATTTAGTTTCCACTTGAACTTTGAAAATTAGCCATTCGATTGTAATCGGAGTATATTTTTAGGAAAGGGGCTTAGTAAGGATGTTATATTTAGACCGATTGTAAATACCTTACAAACACCCCTATTACTGAATAATATATTTGAGTATTTAATTTGTTTAATTTAATTTAAAGCGTTCTAAGCTGAAATTTGTATATAAAACATCTGGCTCTATTTGGAATGTCGTAGGGTTTTTTGTATTTAATTTGCAGAAGTTGTTAGAGTGTGATTTCCAGAGAATTTCATCCAAAAAATCCCTAGTGAAATTTCGTACTTCACTAATTCACTCTTTTGCTGTCTGTCGACTTGAAATTTGGCATCACCCTGACCGAGTTGAGGTGACTTTGGCTCTTTTTGGATTCTTTGTGGGGCCTCGACCCGGGTGTAGGTCAAGTTTACACCTGGATTATCATCATGAGTAAACCGGATAGGCCGATATATTTCTGTTGAAAAATTTCGGGGCAACCGACAACAACCGACGGAACGATCTTTAAAAATAGCTTTAAAAACATACTGCGGGTTATTCTATTCTTGGCGGATTAGCAAAGTCCGCAGACAGCTGAACGCTTGTGATGTCATCCCTTCATATATGTCTTAATACGATCTCTCGTGAGAACGACAATATTAGCTTGTAGCACTACTCGCTCATGCTTTAAATTGATATATTATTTTAGTTACAGCTTGCCTGAATTATGCAACGGTTCCGTCCGCAAATAGAAACACAACAACCGTTAAAACTTAGTTTATTCTTATTAATGAAACTATATAAACTAAGCTAATAGAACGTTTATGTTCTATGCAGGGCCATATATGTTTCTTGAAACAAGTTTTATTTATTACATCTCAATTTAATTCGCCAAGTAGGATATATATGGAAAATATAGTTTCAGTAATGGATACTACAGTTATGGTCATTCGAAATAATTTGGTATATTTTCTCTAAAGTGTTGCGCACACTAACTGTGGGCATGAAGCTCGATTTTTTAACCTAAGTAATGGCCCCTAGCCACTGAGCTGTTATTATTATCTATTTATGAGCGTTATTACATTAATATATTGCGATGGAGATCGTGTGATAGGTACTCGTCTATTCGCCGAGTCTGCAGTCAGCACAAGTTTGGTGACCAGAGGAAGATCGGTCTCAGCAGGGCACTAACTATTTCTAGAGCCGGCCTCCCATTATTTATGGGCCGGCGTCCATTATTTCCCGTGTTCCGGGACCCCCAAAAGTTCCATGGGCGTTGCGGGCGACGCAGTAAGGCGTCCCACGGGGACACCGCAGCGTGTGACCCTCGTCTTCTGGGGTAGACCTCCATCCGGTTTATGGCCACAGACATTTCGTCCGCCCTCTCCCCCAACAACCTTTATTGACCCCCATCCGGGGGGACGTCCGCACTTCCACCCCCCGGGCTCTACTGCCGGCTTTCGGTAACGTCCGGACCCCTGTGGGCAATCCGAAGGACGGTGGTCTGGTGTTTCTTCTGGTCGTGGTACGAAGCGAACGAACTGAAAGACAAATGCCTTGTCGTTCGTCGAATCCTATTCCATTTTGAGATGAGTCGCAGGGCCCAGTGTACCATATACGTGTGTTACCAGTACGGTATTTAAATTACTGAGATTCGCCCTTTCCCCACAGCTATTGTTCAGATTAAATTTATTAAGACGGTCGTTGCATCGTTAAAAATTTGCGTATTTCATTAAACAATTTTAATTTTCAAAGTGTGTATTTTTTAACTGTCTCTAAGTTTAGAACTGGGTACATTGTAATCGTCACCCAGCATACCGTTAGTGATATGCGATATTGAGGCGCATTTGTAATTTATTTTCTAAATAGCTAGGGAGTATTGATGTTGCGAATGGGCGACAAAAATGAACGACTAATTGACGAACATTCCACCGACTGTTTGAAAACTAGTTCGGTTTGGCTTTAATGGAGACCGCTCCGTGGTTGTTTTGTGTGTATTCGGGTCGGAATACCGGGAGCGATATTACGAGCGTGGGCGGCCGAGTGTTTAAATATAACGTATAATTCGAAGGGAATGAACGCGGAATATGTGGCATAATTCAGACGGCACTTGGGGAATGTAGATTTGAATACCGGGGCCCCGGGGATAATGTTAGAGAGGGGTGGGTGGAGGGGGTAGGAAATTTCTCGGGGGGCCGCCGCCCCGACAATACTCCTTTGGTGTCACCCCCAGGGAGGGAGCCAGGCCTTCCCAACTATCCGGACCGAACAAAACAGGCGCTAGTCGACACTTTTCAACAGTAATCTTGCCTTTAACGGGCTCTCAAGCTTTTTAGGTTCATTCAATGAAAGTGGCAGTTCGGTCTACAATGAGGATTAGTCTTGCAATTATCTTCAGAAACTGAAGTCTCGTAATTGAATTATGTAAATAATAGCATCTCGAAAGTGGGGTATCTAAGATTAGCTCAGCCGTCATTGCATACTTTCGAGTTTCCTGTGTGATACTAGCTAACACCGAAAGGCATGAATCCCATTCTGGTTAGCTTAAGGAATATAGAGTTATATATACACTAAGCACACTATTTTATAAACAAATCATTTCGATCTTTCGGCAGTTCTGAAATTGGGTCGGACCTAACCGTGCACGGCAAATAAACTGTTACCTATCGCATTATTACACTTTGAGCGTGTTATTTCCGTCTCTTCACCGGAGCTGAATAACAAACACGACGATGCATGCTGTTTCCGCGCAAGGCCTAAGAGCTATTTACTGCGGCAGACGAGGGAATAATTTCCAGTTCCATTAGTAAACTTGTTTGCCAGTGCCTTATTATAATTCCGCTCCGAGCGAAAATAACGGTGAGTCCGCTTACGCAAACCGCGGGCTCTTTTATAGGGGCGTCATAATTCAAATAGACAGCGGGGCCGATAACTAATCGTCGCCCGCGGATTCTGCGAACTGCCGACCCGTTCGGATTTCAAACGGCTACTCTGAAATCGTCATGGAAAGCGAATGGCTCTAGGGACCTTTCGGGGTTCGTCGTCCTCTGGCGTCAGGACAGTTTCGTGCCAGTCTTCCTCAAGCGGAGCTCGCCTTTTTCGTGCAACGGCCATTCTCAGATAGCCCTCCCCCCGTTTGAAATGCCAGACTGAAACAAAACGGCGGTTTTCTTCGTAGTTGAAATATCGCCACCGAAAAGGTTACCTCGAGACACGAGTTAAAGATATAAAACGGTCCAGAAATGGCAACGATTGCGATTTAGATTTTTTTTAAATCATTTCTTTACCGCACTTACGCCCATTGTACTAGCCCGCGAATTAGTCCAGACTTCTTAGCGTATCGAGGATACTAAACTATTATGAAAGCATTTTAGTCCGACTGCCTCACTCTGGTCAAATATCCTTGACGCGTGTACTGTTAATGCTTTAGTACTTGCATGTGTTAGTAATGTGAGCACCCATACACCTCTGAAGGATTAGGATTGTAATTTGGAAACGGCTTAAGGTCCCAATAAATATTACTAGTGATGTTCTCCTCTTAACTGTCATATCGAGTTTCAGTATATAATAGTCTTTGCATACATTAAAACTTGATCAGCAGTTCTACAGTGTTGTACGTTTATGAGAGTCGTAAGCCAGAAAGGAATCGAAAGAACCAGATCACGTGTTTTATTTGTATAATGTTCACATCTCTCGGATGTTTTCAATATTAACGAGAAGGTTCCCGACTTAACCGGTCGTTTCATTATTATTGTATCGGCTAATAACCATAAATCTCGTTTTCTACCGTCAATTCCGTCCCGATAGTTAGTCCACGAGTGATGGGCCCACACTGGTTAAGTTACGACCGTCGTCCGCCACTTTTCCATATTTCACTATTCGGCCCCAACAGTTTTACAATTGACGTTTTCCCGAGGAGGGGAAGGAATGTTCGGTTACGAGAAACCAACAATGGTTCTGTCTCTGTTTTTATTACCGCCGAAGGAATGTCCGAGGCCGATGGGCGACCGGCAGATGGGCGCCAACAGTGCCCACTTGCGCTACTTAGACCCCAAACCTGATTAATACATCGAGGAATGCGACTTTCGAAAGCGTCCAGTATACTCATCATCTCTTCTCGGCTGCGGTGTAAACAAACTAATAACGTATGCTCACATAAATTTCTCTTTGTTATTTCTAATGGGTTAAAATAATGTCAAACGTCCGCCGGGAAGGACATTCGACGCGTTTTTATTTTGAATTTGTTTTTTGCGACAATATTTATAAGATTTGCACGTGTAATTTTCCTTCATTTGCTGGCCGTGTAACTTCACAATTACCGTAATCCATTTGGACGAAGGATGATGGAACGTGTGGCGTGCGTCGGTTTTAGAGTAGGAGCTCGAGTCGCGTGCCAACGCCGTATCAAATATCTAATCAAACTACTTGAACCGCCCAACCTGTCACGCCCTTGTCCACCGCAATGTGTTTTCACCCACCATTTTGCCCACAGTACGGAATTTTGCCGGGGCCGAGGGCACCAAGAAAATATTTATTTATTACACCTTCGCATTACTGTTTTCACTTAACTTGTTGTCACTTAAAATTAAAAACATTGTTTAAAATTGTAGGATGACTGACAAGAATTCACTTTACCTCAACGTCTTCCTTCCTGCGAATAGTCACCTTTTCGAGGAAGGCCGAAACCGGTTCTGCCGAGAGAACTAACTCTCGTCGAAATTATTCGGAAATTGTCTGTAACTATCAGAAACTGGCTGTATCGATTTCGTAACGATTTCAAAATATCCGAAAGCCATAATTGCCATTGAATTATGAAACAGACGGTTTGTTAATATTTAATATAAATTCCGATTGGTTGAAAAACGAGCCTTCTATTAATACAATTAATGGGAACCGGTTTCGCGAGTGTCGACATTGATTTTGTCCTCTTTTCGAGGGCGCTTTTATTTTTCCCTTTGGGCATATATTTTCCCGCTCATTCCGAACTCCAGGTTCAATCATATCCAACAGATACTAGCGTAGTGTTATCAATACTGACTGATGTTGGGGCTGGGGTCGTCTACGAGAGTACATCGCCGATACTGAACATTCTAAACGAATTTGTAGTTGGGCGGGAGAGAGAATTTTATTTGTGGATACTACCATTCGCAGAAACTATAACTCTGAGGTTTATACAGTTAATGCCTTAGTACTTGTGGGGGGTGTTGTTCAGTGTTATGCACCGGCGTGTAATGTTCTCCATGCATCGTGCAGTCAATGCGAGGACCCGTACACCCCAGTACACCCCCCCCCTGTGGTTTAGAGACATATTAAGGCTATATTGCACCTCTTGTGTGGAGGGTTGTGGCAAATCGTCATGTGGTTTACTGACGAATAGGTGCTATGAAGTCGTCACTCTGGCTGTGTTCTGACTCCAGTTGCTCATTTGGTCCCTGGTTAGATCGATTTTGGCTTTTCGCTAACTGCCTACGCCTGATATATCGTGGTACACATTCATGTAGGCAGTAGTGATATTTCTTTAATTATCCAGTTCCGAACTCTTGTTCCGTTTCTGTATGATATTAAATTATACACTTCCTCGTAAATTGTTCAAACTACTGATTGAACGTCGTAGAATTTCGATCTGGGAAATTAAGTTGGCTGAGAATTTCGGGTAGTAACCCGGTGCCGGATTCATTTTGCGGGTTAACAGACGGCGACCGACCTCCTTTGCTCTCGGGTCTTGGACGCGTGTCGACACACGTATCCTATGCTGGCGCCCACTTCGTACGTGTCGCCGCTTCATGTGCATTCGGCTGGCCCGCTAAACTCCCATTTAACATTTCTATAAAACAATTATAACTTATGACGGTGCAACCCGACTGACCCTATTTAACACATTACATCTTTACCCGGACTCATTTGTACGACTTACAATGTCCGTACAAATGTAGTAGTTGTATTGTAACCAAATTAGTAGTCATGATTAAATCCGTTTTATTGATGTCGGATCTCTAGTAATATTTCCCACACAATACTTGAGTTCTGTTGCAAACTAGAGGATGAGTTCAGTGCACAAAAGAGTGTGAATGGCAGTGGGATCTTTTGCCCCAGGGTTGACTGTAATGACTTCCCAACTGCATCGAAGTGTGAGCTCGGAAGTTGGGGGTCTCTGGCGCCCCTTCTAATTAGCCGGTGAAATAACTAACCTTGAGAAAAGACCGTGGGAAAGTTCGGAACGAAAATAAAACGACATCACGAAATACTTTTGATGTGATATAAAGGAAATTCAATTCAGGTTTTAAATATAGACTTGTTATTAATCACTGTTAGGTAAACTGTTATAGATTGATATACATTTTTCTCAGAATTATCCTTGGAAATAGCAGGGGATAGCTTATTGGCCCCTTTGTATTTGCGTACCGAATTCAATCAGTCTCGTTTTTCTTCTTCTTCGTTTACCTTTATTCTACAATATTAAAACATCATCTTGGGTACTCTGCAATCTACCAATTGTTATTTGTACGTTTCAAGCGTTGATTGGTTTTTCTGTCAACGATTGGAATTCTGCGATTTCAAAGACAGAGGGACGCCTCTGCACGACCAATTAGTTATAGATAATAGAAATATCCTCCCGTTGGGAAAAATATCAGCCGAGGGACCATTATACCGCCATCGCCTTCATGCCGTTTCTGAGACTTCGCATTTATCTTTTTACAGATAGAGGTGACGATGAAGTTTTATTTTTTTTCAGTACTTTTCTTATGTGATTTTCAATTTCCACTTCCTTGTTTGCTCGAATATCAAATATATATTAATTTCACCGGTCGTATGTACGGAGGACAACATACTCAATTTATCATTAATTTATTATGAATATAATGACAGGGATCCTGTTGAGAATAGCACGATTAAGATATATTTTATATCTTATAAAATATAAGATAATTAATAGCCTGTCGGAGCTTACCTTCTGCATTTTCCTCATATATGTCATTTCCGGTGTGTCATTTCATATATGATATTTCCTGTATGGGCTAATTTATTTCCGCTCCGTCTGCCTAATAGGATACCCCGGAGTCCGATTTAATTGCACCCTAAATAACAGGAGGGAGCCCCCCCCCGTCATTCTAATAGGTCCCTTCCGCGTTCGACAATCGCTTGGGACTCCTTTAATATTTCTCGGCGGTAAAACCGGGGGCGGCTGAACTAAGGCCTCCTCAGAGGTGCTGTAAATTTCTAGCCTTGACGGCCCCCCAACAGAAACTTATTCTGGCTTCTCCTCTCCTCATTGTCGCCTACCCCCCACCCCAGCTTTCACCTTCTTCCTCCTATTTAAATTAGAAGTAAATTTATTCCCGAAAGTGATTCAAACGTAAGAGGAAGTCCTTGTTTTTAATTCCCTTGTTAACGAGATTAGAATTAGCACTATCGATTTCATTATTCGTCTTTTACCATGTCCCTCTGTCCACTGTTCTTAACAATTGCATTTCTTATTAAATAAAGTGCACCTGCATATAATTTTGTCCTTGTGAAGTTAGTCTGCGGAAATTTTGAATGTCATCCGTTTTATTTTCGGGTATAATATATGAGTGTGTATATATATACACACACACACACATATATATATATATATATATATATATATATATATATATATATATATAAAGGTTGCAGAGGTTGATAATATTGAACCGAACGGGTCATTTTTTAAAAAGGGTTATTCACCGGATATTTCGGGCAAGGGCTGAAAAGTTGGTGAGCGGACTAGAAGTTGGGGTCCTATTGTTGCGACCCTGCTCTCCCTCTTCCCCGCACCCCGCCGTCCCTTTTCTAGAAGACATCATAAAAGAAGGGTTGGTGTGGGGGGTTGGGTTGGCATTAAGTATAAATCAGGGCGTTCTATCAATCACTGCGAACCGGGCGGGATAAAGCCCGGAGAGTATAATGCCCAAGATAATGGAGACTCCCCCCCGCACCGTAGCCGAGGCCCAGAAAATGTCCCCCCCCCCTCCATACACCACCACCGAAATACAATTTGTAAATGTTGACAATGTTAGGCCTCCCCCAGAGGTATAACCGGTGTTTTAATTATAAAAAACCGCCCCTAATAATGGCGGTGTGTTTGTTTGTCGGCAAAAGGCGAAGTTGTGGGATCCGCTTGTTGGGCTTAAATTATATATTGGCAGCCCGAGTTTACCCTTATTATTCGAGCGCGGCGAACGCCTATCGTTAGGCGGTTGAAGTAAAGTTACAATCAATAGACTTTGTCTTTTCAGTTCGGTAGCGGTGTCTTTCTCAAGAAAATATTCCCTCGCTTATACTATAGAACCGTTAATTGAGCATAGGTGTTATCATTTTTCCTTTAAATATAATGTATATGTACTGTATATGAACTTAAACATACAGAATGTCTGTATAGTTATATTGGCCGCTAATTGCTAATGTGTTTTTCTCTTTTGTTTCAGGTAAGAATCAGTTCGGATATTTCTTTGTGCGCTAGCTTCAGTTAGTAAGTAGGAACTGACTTTTTGGACATTTTAGTCCATTTTAGTTTTAATAAGGTGTGACATTTTCTCACCTCCGTTTCATCAAGGAGGATAAGAACTTTCGAGATTTGAATACTAAAAGCAGGGTGTTTTTACCTGTTATCGTTCATCAGTATCAGCCCGTTTGAAGAAGACGAGTGCAGTGTGCCTGTATTGCTATGCCTGTGCGTCTGTGTTCGTTTCTGTGCGGTGTAATTGAATTTCGAAATTCACGCTTTCCGGGTTCGAGTGAAAGGGAACGTCGGTGATGGGGATTGCGCAACCGACAATCGCGGACGCTTGTTTAATGGGGGCCTCCAAAGGTTGCCCACATCCTGCTCCAATAATTGTTTAACGGGAACCGGGCCGATGGAAATTAATTTTTGCTCTCGTATTTTCTTCCTTTTTGATGGATATAAATGGCCATATTTGGACATTTGGCGAAAACATTTCCTCAGAACTTAAATAATTTGACGTTTTGTATCCTTGCTTTTTGATTTTTCTATATTTGTCCCTGTTACTATATTCTTAATCTCTAGCTTATTATTTCAATAAAGGTTTCAGCAGAATTTCGCCTACATTAAAAGTCTCGAACAAACGAATGAAACGTATTTGTTTGACTAAGGTCAAGGAAAAGTGGATTCTAAGGTCATCATTTAAGTAAATTTCGATTTCCTTTATCAGATACATTTTCCATGTACAATTGCAAATGCGGCGGCCGTATCGTATATTTCGAGCCGGTACCTGATTCCGACCGACCTTTAACCTTTCACGGAAATCTTCTATACGATTACAGGGAGATAGAAATAAATGGCTGGCCCTTTCTGTCGGGGTTCGCTATCGCCTCACGGGGCTATTTTCTGTTTTCACCGGCATGTATAAATCAGTTGAACCGACCGTGCAATGCGTACACTTACGAAAGAATACATAGACGTGACACGGGGACAGATCCGTAATAGAAGCGTTCGGAGAAAAATTACACAGAACATAGTCACGTGATAAATTCCAATTTAATTGAAATAAAGGAACTCGAAAATTCATTATCGTCAGTTAAATTTTGTATAAAACTCCGAAAATGTTTCCAATTTGTCGATAATGAACTTATCTAACGTCGATTTCGCGTGCCGAAAATGAATACTGAGTATTACGTTAGCCGATCGGAGATCTCACAATTTCATTTTGGGGGGGCATCAAAAGGTGAGCCTGCGGGGCCAAAGCGGGTCACCTAATTAATTGGACCGTTCCGCGAATATGAGGACTAGAGCCCCCCCGTACACAGTTGGTGGAGGGGGGGGGGATAACTACGTCGGTCTAACCCAATTAGGCCTCCGGGAACAAACGGACCGACATTCGGCTCATTCGATTTTACCGGCCGGCTAATTCCCAGAGTGAATTCCAGTCGTCGCGGCCTAAAGCCACTATTTATTAAGCCCAAGATTAGCGACGGTCCATACATTTTATTCCGCCTACAAACTGCTTCGGTATGCAAAGGTTAATGGAAGGTTTAAAAGTTTAAAATGTTGACGTTTAATCTGAATTAATTCAAGTATTGTACTATTATGGGATATTTAACATGATTTCGACTCGAGTGAAAGACGATTCGATATGGGCCACCAGACTAATTGATTCCTGATGTGGAGCACACTCGGGCTACACTGGGAGCTGTCGATCCCTTTTGATTTGTATCCGTGCTGACAGAGGGCGATGGACTTATATAAAATTGCCCACTGTGTTATTTTTATAGGTAACCTGAAGCTTCATAATGGAAATGTAGGAAAGCTCGTTCTTAGTTATTGGGCAAAGTAATGCAGTCTTTGATCCTGCGCATGCTTTTAAAACTTGCATATTCTTTATAGTGATCCGAATGTGTTATAATTTCCGAATTTTGTGCCGAAAGCGAGTTAAGCTGGACCGATTCGAAGCTGTTTTATTCGTTGGAAGCGTAGGGGACAATGAAGTGGCAACTCGGAGAGGGATGACTGTGCGTAGTGGTAGGGAGCGAGTTGTGGAAAGGGGGCCCGCGATTCGGACCCCTCGATCGATAGACCTCCGGGACGGACGGGGAGCTTTTCCCATTTGGCCGGAAACTGCTTAAGGATAGGTCGGAGCTTAGAGGGCTTTTTCCCGGGTCTCACCGATATTGTACGGTGTTCGGTAAACTGGCGATAGAACTCCAAACCTCCGGGTAGGTTAAGTAATATAGAGTTACCGCCTGGTACTCCCAGGATAACATAAAATCTTTTATACTTCAATGGGACCACCCTGTTGCGGTTATTTCTACCCTGTATTACATTGTTTCCTGTATCAGCCAGGTTATTTGGGTGGGAAAATTTTTATTTTCCAACCTGGAACCTTTTGGTGCTTCGAGTGCTGGCAAAACACCGCTTGGATCGCATCATTAGAAAGCGTGATTCTGTTAGGCCTAAGGCGCCACCATACCTGATTACCATTGTCGTTCAGGTAATGT
This sequence comes from Lethocerus indicus, assembly GCA_019843655.1. Classification (NCBI taxonomy): domain Eukaryota; kingdom Metazoa; phylum Arthropoda; class Insecta; order Hemiptera; family Belostomatidae; genus Lethocerus; species Lethocerus indicus. The sequence goes on along the minus strand of JACDQD010000005.1, from coordinate 16,154,434 downwards.
ATGAGCCCTTAAAGAAGGTACCCAGTGTTTCCCATTTTTTGGCTGCGATTAGGACCCATATTAGGCCTCAAATAAATGAGGGATTCTAAAGAATTAAATACCTTTAGGAATGAGAGGGGGAACAAAGCGATCACTCTGTATGTGACGGTGTCTGTCCCCAGAATTGTGTGCAAAAACGACTTTCTCGTTTGAAACAATAGTTCGTATTGAGAGGATATCTGCCGCCTTGCATCGAGTTGCAGTCTTCTCTTCCCCCAAGGGCGTTGTGGTTTTTTCCAGTGACGTCACCCGGTTTGACCTGGTTTCCAATGACGTCATGACTGCCTCACAAACACGCCGAACACAGGCGTCCGTGTGTTAGTTTCTTCACCAAGAAATACGACGAAACGCAGTAGAATGTTCCGAACGCATTTCTTTTAAACTATAATTAGTATCTGTATGTATGCTACGCGTCGTATATAAGTATTGAATAGTGTTCCGCTGTTTTTATTTCGATTGAGTGCCACATCCGTGCGAAAAGAAATCTGGAAATCCCTGCGTTCACTCGGAGCTCGCAAGGCGTGTACTGTAATAGATTAGCGTCGCAGCTGTTTCGGGTACATCCGGCAGACCGATTTCAATGCGAACCAGTAAAATCCGTTGTTTGTTTGTTTAGCTCGTCGGCCGATTGTCCAATATGCGCCGGCTGCGTTGCTTCGGCTTAGTTTTTCCCTCTAGCGCTACCACTTGTTCAGAAACCGTTTGGCCAATCCCATTGGGCCCAGTTTGCCCGCCTCTTTCAGGCCCCGACAACTGGCCAACACCTTCCCCTCGGGCAAAGTCTGTTTATTTTATGCCCGCGGATATGATTTCTTGGCAGCCGCCCAACCGGGTGCAGATTGAAAACGGCCGGCGGCGGAAGAGGGAACGCCGCCACTTTTTACATTGACGGCCTCGTACGTGTTCAGTGTTCGTCGGATCGTTTCTCGGTGAATCGATCTTGGGGCGTTCTCCAATTTTTTCACTCCCTCCTTGTTTATTCATAACATATTGCTTTCGATGACGTCGCAAGGTTATATCATTCAATGTCGTTCAACGTTGTTTCTTTCGATGTAATAAATGAAATTTACCTGTTTTGTCGGAGGGAGGGTTTAGAATATCATCACACTTGAGATCTCCTGCCGTTCGTTCCGGTTTCGGAATTTCGCCATATTCGTAACAATGTCGTTGTAAATTAGTGCGATACCTTTGGCAGATAACACATCGGCTGTGCAATATCTCTCCACTGGTACAGTGAAAAAATTGAGCAAAGAAACTGAAATATTGGGGAGTACTCATATGCTTACCCTAGTTGATTTTCCTTACTAACTATGCCACGAAAATGCAGTTCTGATTGAACATGTACTATTAATGGTACACATCGACTCTCAGATTATACTGTGTCCATTAAACGATCGACGACCGCTACTTGGGCTGACTAATTCTGCTCCAGCCATTAGCTGGCATCGTTGAACGATGAGATTATACAAGTATAGGTCCTCCTTTACTGGAGGAATCTCTAGAGATGAAGTAGCTGATTTAGCGAAGACAGTAGGAAAGACCGAGTTTTAGATGGGCCTGTTAACGAACCGTGACTCAGTGAGGAGGAGGCAGAAGAGGCCGGCCGGCTACTCACACGCTATAAATAACTTCCTTCCATTGCTTGAAAACTGATTAACGTTCAGAGCACCAACTCGGGTCGATTACTGAGCACCCGCCGACACACAGAGGAACGGAGCTTCGTTTATATTGTATTCGTGATTTATTACTAAGGATGATGTTCGTTGGCTCTCAACCTGCAGAAAGTGATTCTCCGTGAAGTCCAGTTCAGTCTGAAGCGACCAGAAACCAGTGCTCAGTGTGACCAAAACGGAATTACTTGAATTTTCCTCTGCGGATAGGTGTTATGAAAGAATAGTGAAATACTGTCCTGTGTAAAATTGTAAGTCAGTCTTTACAACATTTATGGATTAAGGTATAAAAGAGAGGAGTAAAAGACGACAAGGCACGAGGCAGTATGCCTTTCTTGGGGTCAAATGGGGGTCGCAATAACCATTATCTTTCATCGGGGGCTCGGGCGGCTTCTCAGAGAGGCCACCCCCGCCGGCCACTCCCAGTACCGTACACTTTCGGCGAGGCGGGTTCCGGAGCCGGGGAGATGCCGAAAGGGCGGGCCGTGGATGCGGCCTACGTGCCGCGTCCTCTTAAGTTGGAAAAGAAAGGCGCGGGGGATTAGAAGGTAGAAAAACCGCCGGGAGATACAGTGTTACAGGCCGTGGCTGTGGCGAGGGGAAGGGAAGTCGTGTCATAAGGCCGAGAGCGAGATAACCGAGCGACTCCTTGGCAATATTCCACCGGCCGTCCCGAGAAATCACAGATTAAGAAGTGCCTCCCCTCGGCCACCCCCTGTAAGTCTAATCCCGGTGCGACACTGTTGATCTCGCCGATAAAACCGGTTGCGGATTTTGCCCACTTCATTATTCGGATTGCGAATTCAATCCCTATTTCACAACCCAGGAGGAGCATTTGATTAGAAGCGCAGTTAAATTATACAATGTAAATGGCTTTATTTCCTCGGGGTAAATAACACACCCCGTATTATTAATATTAATTTGATACTTTGAATTTAGTTTCCATCGTATATCAGTTATTCTGGGGCAATTAAGCGTATTGGCATTACAGATGGCTACTTACAGTAACATTCCTGCGAAACACGTAATTTTAACCACTTGATGCCAAGTGGACATCTTCACTCCTAAAGAACTCTTGATATTCCTTTCACGTCGTTTAATTTCAGTTATACCGCTTTAATTTAATAAAAATTCATTGCTTTGGCTGGTTCTTAGTTGCGGACTGAGCACTTTTATGGTTTCAGGAATGTGCGAAAATTAATAATTGTGCGCTGCCGATTAGGTAGGTCAGATACCACCCGATTGAACACATTAAACGGTCCCTAGCCGAGTTCTTTTTCTCTACAAATTCTCTTCAAAGGTGATTTCTTTTGGCAAGTACAACGGGTTTCAAATAACCCGTGAAATCTGTTGACAATTTTGTAAAAAAAAATAAATAATAATAATATTTCATTCATAGGGCCGGCGCGTTGGGCAAGATTAGAAAGTTGCATATCCCACTTTCGAAACGCGTTCGCGGTTTAAATGGTAATTTGTGTTCGGGTGCGAAATGTAAATTGGCGGTTGTACGGCGGATTTGAATATGTGCACAAGTTATTGACTTCTTGTTTATTCAAAGACTGTGTGACAGTCGACTTCAAATATACATAACTCCGAATTATTTTTTTCTTCTTTCCCCGCTCCAACACGTTATGAATATTCATTTTCTTTGGAAAATACAGTTTTTTGCGTCGTTACATGTATTTGTCTTATTAGAATAAGACGTTTAAGTTAAGTTTATTTTTCCCGTTCCTAACCTTCGCTATCGTTGCAAGCTGGCATAGTAATTTGAAATTATTTCGAACGAAATCTAAGGTAAGTCTAACTTAGGTAAGTTACGTTTTGTCCCGGGTTTTTCGTCCAATTTTGCCTAATCCTCACAGACGCACAGCATTACAGTATATATTTCATGCGCAGTCAGTTTAAAATCTAGTCTGTATCCAGACAGGCTGTTAAGAAGTGCAGTTCATATTGAGTGATTTCCGTGGTTAATATTCCGTGTTCAGATAATATTGAGTTAGGTATGGCATGCGGTGGTGTATTTGTCCGTGACGTCTGTCTTCGCTGTTTTGGCCCCCGGTCCGTTCCCACGAACTCCATTCCGACTTATTCCGAGAGGGAATAAAATTTCAATTTCAAATAGTTGGGATATCTCTGTCGCGGAGCCATGTTGAATTCAAAAGAGTCCCCCGGCCGGCCGGCAGCTCGGATTTCCAGACCCCAGCCCCGGCCCCCGGCACATTGCTTTCCCGATACGGTTATTTAAAAACAAACCCCCCGGAAGCCATTTCCACGACAGGGCGGAGTTCTGGAGCTTATTGAAATATCAGCGATATTGAATAATTGAAAAATATTCATGGCTGGTCCCTATTTAGTTCATCGAATACCAAGTTTTAATTTGAAAGAGTTCGTGTGCTGTATTGGCGATCTTACTCTATCGCAGGGTTTTTCGGACGTAGTCGCCACATCCCAATGTAGTCAGTAGTTTTGGATTACTTAGAGTAAGATACTGCCGAACAAACACCTCAGACACACAACGCGATAATTTTCTTTAAGCCCCCAAAACTAATTTGAATTGACATACCATATTACTCATTAACACATTGATATTGTTTAAAGAAAGTCAGGATTCTAGTTATTCAAGTAGACTGCACTGTCTGCGTTAATTGCGGCCCTACAAACGGTAGCCAAAAACGGTGTAGACGCGAAATTTTGTTGGCTGATTGTTGTCTGAGAAAAGAGATCATATAACGTTCATAATGTAGAGAAGAATGGGGGTTTAATGCAGGCTTAAGAGCACTGGAATTTTTAAAAACTGAACTCGGGCTGCGGGAGGTGATAATTGCTAATTGAGCGTAGATGGTGAGGGGGGCAGTACGGTAACGAGCTGCCGACAGCTCCGTTATACTCGTTAAAACCCCCGACTCGTCGCACTGTCGTAACCGGGTACCTCCCTTCTTCCCCCGTCCTTTGGTTTCCATTACCCGACCGATAATTACTGGCCCCGTACGAGCTCGTAGAATGTATTGTAATCTTCATTTTCGGTTCATTTGTGCAACTGGGTGGTCGGCATGCGGGCCGTGCCCGACACGGACCTAATTGCCGCATTATCTGAAGGGACCTGTATTTTACGCGCCACTGATCGGGGTCAAAGTCCACTGAAAAGCCCCCTCCCCCCTTGCTCGCTATCCCACCGCACAGGGCCATCACTCAAGAGGGGTTAAGATTGTATGAATGAAATTCAGGATTCAATATTGTTTATTTTTTCCTACAGGACACAAGTTTAAATTCCTATTACTGAAAGTGAAATTTTGGTAACTCTCAGCCGATTTTCGGTCTCATTTCGTGACAGTTTTTGAAGAGAAATGCCAAAGCTTTATTATTATTGGGCTGTAGCAGCAGCTTCCCGGTGTGATGCAAGGAGTCAGCTGATTGGCCCCCATTGTCGCCCGAATCAAGCCGCTCAAATTGCTTCCTCCGGCAAAACAACAACGCTCTTTCTCCTAACCTCTAATCTCCCGGTTTATATTGTTTTTTCTCTTTCGATAACTCGATAGCGTTCGCGGTTATCTCCACCGAGTCTCGAACAACAATTACTTGATATCTAGAATAGATGGGCCGTTACAATTTGTAGATATGTACGTATTTCTTTTTCTGCCAGGAATGCATGGATAAATTTATATCTTCTTTATAATTTATAAAATAAAATATCAGTATGGAGCTTCAAATTCAGAAAATTATGACAAACATTCAAGGACTGAAGAAGGATGAAACAAAAAATATTTGACTTTGAGCGTTTTATCCTGCCGAATGAGAGTTGAGAGTCTGGAACTCGTTGAGTCCGTTTCAACGTCCAGTGACGGTTACCGAACACCTTCAACGCGTATCGAAAGGGGGCCCCCTCTACCCGGAGTAAACCGAAATAGCACGGCCGTTGTTACAGAAAGGGGCACCCTCGACACCTCGGAAGGTGAGGCCGGGCGGAGAAGAGGCATGTCTGGGGTGAGTCATCGCCTCCGGGAGCGTGAGACAGAAGAGCACCCACAGCCGTAGAGGGAGCGGGTGTAAGAGAGGGAGAGGATGAGGAAGGGACGATGCCCATACTTGATGGGTTCTCTGTAAATGCTGGTAGGAATTCGGGCCGTCCGGACATACAGCCCATTATATCAGAATATAGCTATTCTCGAATTCATTATTGGCCGAAACTAGCAGCAAGTAGGAAGGCCGTTTATGTTTTTAAATTTCCACTGCCATTTTGTAGCCCCTTTTAATTCGCATGCTAGTTAAAAAAAATGCCGTTGGTTGTACTTACCTATTACCTCTGTCGATAAAGCCTCCAAACGGCATTATCAATGCATTGTTAGGCCGTCGCGTCATCTATTTTATGAAGGTTAATAAATAACTATTGTTATTCGGTTATTTGATTTCAAAGGCATAATTTTCGTATAGGCTAACGATTTGGGTTCGGTGACGCCACTGTCCGAAATAAAGAGTGGCGGCTGGGCCGGGGCGGCGTCGGCGACCCGACTCGAGACGGACAAAAAGGATAAAAGATAGACTCAAATTAAAATCAAGGACGATCCAATAAAAGAGCGCAAGGACTCAAAACATTTGACGCCAATGTCGTCGGGTTCACGGGATAAAACCCTGTTCGAAACAGATAAGTAGGCCAATTATTCGTTAACTGACGAGTCTGCGAACCCGGTTATTATTTGTGCCGAATGTGGCGGCTCTGTTTGACTGTGGCCGCTGTCCTCGGGACACTGGAATGCAATCATTGTGAACAGAACAAGTAAAATTTTGAGGTAGCTTCAAAACTGATGGAATTACCTGACATACGCAACGGATTCGAGTATAAAGGAGAAACATTCGTAGAATAATATCGTAACGTTTAAATTATACATGTTTATGAAAAAGAGGACGTCATAAATATCAGTAGCCGCGTCCATATCGATGCAACTTTGTCACTGTAATTTGTAATATCCATCAATGTCCCAACATGTTCCCAAGGAAATATTCTGAGCAATTTCATGGGCAACTCAAAATGGGTGTCTTCTTGTCATTCTACCAGCAGGCCAAGTATTTGAAGGAGAAAAATTGAAAATTTTCCTTTTATTTAACTCATTTACTTCGAGTCCGGACGACACAACTCTGTACTCTCGTAGAGATCTTGAAGTTTACGTGCACCGCTGTGGACTACTCTCCTTAATATACTTAGCGAAACTGCCGCCTACATACTTCTTTAACAGTAATTAATCATGTTCTCCTGACGATGATACTTGAAGTGATTTTAAAACGACGTATGTTATCATTTATTTATTTCAATCGCCAAATCAAAGACGGCAGTCATTGCCCATCCGGCAACAGAGAAATCATCACAAGCCTAATCCCATGTTTTCATCCCAGGAACGAACGCAGAAGACGGAGGCGACCGAACGAACATTTCACGAACCTAGACCAAAGTGCGAATAATCAGGATTCAATCCGCTCATGTTTGTTGACTTTGCAACCGCCTATCAGCCCTCCCTAACGTCTGCATTTATGGATAAGATAAAATACGAAGGATCTTACATCTTTTGGACCTACCGACGTGCGACGGATCACATATCACTTCACGCCAATCGTTTCATTACTTAAATGTTATAATTCTTGCATGGTATAAATATTATGTCTAAAGGCATGTTGCAATTATAGTAATTCGTGTATTTGTTTGTTTTTTATATTACTTTGATTGATCATTATGTTAGGTAGAATAGCTCAATGTTACATAAAAACGGAACCGAACACTGGTAAAGGTCCGTGAAGTATACAAGGAAGTATCTGTGTGTGATAAAAAAAAATTGTCAGCGGACGATAGAAGCAGATCTTACTTCGCTACTTATTCACTCAACACATTACAGTATTAATATTCTAAATTAATCTTCAAGGTTAGGGCCACACAAGAGCGACTGTACCGGCCGTGATACAGTGGCAGTTCTTACATGAGGCTTAAAATTATATATCAAACAGGGGGATTCTGTTATTAACTAGACTTGTTATATTATTATTATTATTATACGCCCTTAAATATTTCACTGTGAAATTTCATAATAATAACAAACTGGGCGTGTAACACCCTGCTCCAACAGGAGAGGAATTGCATAGTGAAAACATCAGTCCGAAACAAGTGGTAGTATGCTACGCACATTAGTCTTTAAACAGAAAATAATCATCTACAGAGATACAAAAAAAATTTACATTTTGTAATGAAAATGTGCAGGAAACTCGACGACACCGTGGCTGACTGCATCCACAGTATTTATCTACTATTTTTCTGAAAACCGGCGCCACTGGTACGTTACTCTCTGCAAATTATACGCCTCCAAACATTTAATTATTGGTCGATTGCGGACGGACTGATTTTTCCTCAACGACTCGTTTTGCGCTCGTCTATTTTTGTTTGCAGCTGTCGAAATCCCCGGCCGACCGGCCCGAGTGTATTATTAAGGGTATCCGCTCGAAAATCGCCAAAGAGAAATAAATATAAGTCCGCGCTTGAGTTAAATTTGTGTGGGGAGGGGAGGAGGAAAACGTGTCCTTGAATTTTTGAAATTAATTTCAGGCACTGCGACCTTCGCCATTTCGTCAGTTCCAGCTTCTACCCCCCCCGATCCCTCCCACCCAGCACTATTTTTGTCTTTTATGTCTTCCCTTTCTTGTCGCCGGTCCCTTGTCCCGAACTAATTGGTTTTTCCTTTTTTGCTTGTACCTTTTTTTTAATTCAGATAACGTCGCCGCCGGAGAGGCCCTTTTGTATACACGATTTTGTACGTAATTTCAAAAGGAAATTGTAAGGTCATTGAGAAAGTCAGATTTAATTGACAGCTCTGCTCGTACTGGTTTCTGAATTTTCGATTAATTTCATTGGAATTAATTCGGTTTAAATGGAATTATATAAATTAATAACATCTAAGTTGTGTTAAATAATTGTATTGTGTGTAATTGTGGAATTGAAAAAAAAAACGACGAGTCAATATTCAGAAAACGTTTCTCAATTTTCTATAAATTGTTCACTCAGTATAGATAATTTGTACTTAATCAGGTATAATATTCCTTGAATTCGACCTGAACCTGCGGGCTTCCAACGATCTGACGACATTGTAACTGCCAGGTTTTAACAACGGATATATTTGTGCTGATCTTACCAGAAAATCGAAATAAAATTCAGGCACACAGGATTCTAATTTGGAATTTAAGCCGCATTTTTCGCACTGTAACGAATGCATGATAGTAGTAATAAATCGGCCAACCGACTGGATCTAAAGGACTGTAGTTCGAGGGGCTTCCGAACGCAGCCGAAAGGAAAACACGCGTCCGACGGCGTTTCATGGATTGAAAATTCCTTGAAAATAGGACGGTTCAATGCTGCGACCTCAACGACTTCTGAAGATGTAATCAGCACACGGTGTGGTATTTCGCTTCAGGGCGCCTCTCTGTCAGTTGAGTCAGCGCTTCAGGCCGACAGTGGCAGTCTTTCAGAACAGTCTGGCTGGAGTTTTTATTCCTCAACTCTAAGTTTAGTTGAAAATAGTCCCAATTCTACTGTCTACTGCTAGCGGCCGGGTCTAAACCCAGCTTTCCACAATTATATAATAACTATTTTCCTATTTGTATACATAAATTTAAGGGTAAGAATGGTATAGGATAGCGCGGAACCCGTTAAAATTTAATTAGTTCATGAAGGACGATCCTAAATCGTCATTAATGTGTTACTAACTCCGACATATTGGCATTTTCTTAGATATTGGCAGAATTTTAAATGAAATTGATCATTTAGTGGATGGTCGTTATTGTTTTTAAAATCACTGGAACCGTAGAGGCGACCGTCTCCTACACCTCTCGAAAAATAGTGGTCGACTTTCGGGTCGATATTTCTTTGATTTATGATTGTGATAAATGGGGACTATCTGGTCTACCGAGGACTGGGGCTTTGGTCGGACGGATGGTTGGGGTAATGGAGGGTGGCTGAGATTCACCGTTTCCAAAGCGAGCCCAGGCGGCCGGCTAATGGGTTCCAGGAAGCGGTCATCAGAGACGCCAACTGCGTCTCCGGCTAGCAGCCGCCGCTTTTTCTTATACACCTCGAATTTGTCTGAACAGATGTTTCGTTCGGATATGTTGCTAACACACGCGAATGGTTGCAGTCAAGTCAAAAATTGGGCTATAGTAAAAAATCCACTCCGGGATTTAGAAGAAATATAACTACACGAATAGTCTTACTGAGTACATACTTTTACATAACGATATAAGGACTAGATATTTTCATAGGTATCTTCAGTGTTCTCCTCCATGGAGGTGCTCTCTCGTTCAAAATGTCTACCTCTTCAGACGACTTGGATCTCCGAGAGAATTCGCTAAAAGAATTTTGTTGGGAGTTGAACGAATCGTGTAATCTCTGGATGCAACATGTGGCGGGCCGGGAGTGTTTTCCGGACAAGCTGCAGTAGATTACATGCGTAGCTGAATTTTTTCTTAAAGCAAAAAATTAAGAGCCAAATGTCGGACACAAACCCCCATCTTAGTCGCGCCTGTTTATTACTGAACTGAGCCAACTAGGATGACATGTAAATATAAGCGCCGAACGCTTTACAATACGTCCTCTCGAAAAGAACGAAATATTATTCTGTCGTACAGGATTCCTCGGGTATCGAATATTGCATTGAATGTTCTAGCACAGTCTATAACGATCTTTTAGTCCGAAGATGAATGACTCTTGGCGGCGGCCGCCCCGAGGGAGATAACCCACCCCCGGGGGTTATCATGCGACAGGCCTCGGGGTCGCGATAACGAAGAGAATTTAGAATGAAATTAGCGCTGCGGTCACGCGTCGTTCAAGTGATAGAAAATAAATTTAAAGAACGTAAACAACATAACAGCTTTGGTTTCACCGATGACTCTGCATAACAAGAATAGCATCGATGAAGCGGTCTGCCGGCTGTGAATTTTTCATTCTCGGTTTGATAGATAAAAATTCCGCTTCAAAGTGTCCGTTCATGCAGTAGAAATAATGTGCAACAGAAAAATATACGGCGCATTTAAATTACTGCTGTGTGATCTGTAGATGGGGTGTATTTCCCTAGTCGGTTTAGAAAGATTATGTAGTTATGTATCGTTATATATTATGTTATATTATATATTATATGTATATATTATATATTATATGTTATATATTATATACCGTAATAACATATAGCCTCCTCTCGCTTTTCGGCTCTACGTTGAGTAGTTAGCGCGGCCTCGTTCTTAGGCCACGCGACCACGAAGGATTCTATCCTGTCCGTTCAGTGTTAATACTGCACTTTGTTACTAACGGAGGAGACAAGAAAAAGTGATGGATACACGCGATCGTGCGACATCTGAATGACCACCCTAGGAGGTCCTTCAGTCTCCTAGCCCATTTTTTTTATTTAACGGAACGCTAACGAAATTTCTATCGAAGCCACCGAGCCATTCTCAGTTTTTTTTCGCGGTTCCCTTTTTCAAGCACTCGCTCACACTCTGCATGGGAGAATGGCTCGCGCGGGGCTACGGATAATTCTGAACGCTGAAAGGCGATGCGGGTACGCATAGTTTCCCGGCTGGAACGGGCCGTCAGATGGCAGCACGTAGCCTCCCGGAAGCTCGGCGGCACTTTGCGGCGGGCAGAAATTTTATTCGAGGCAACAACACGACTGTGGTGGATGCCTCCCGGGTCAGGAATGCGACACTCGCAGTAAAAACTGTTCCTCCTTTTTGTCGCCTCCCGGAGGCCTTTCGCCGGCGGCCTACCGCACGTAACCCGTTTTCCCCGGTGATAATTACATTGGGCCCCGTCCGAATCCTCGAGCGGGCCGCTGGCCGGCCGCGACGCGTCGCTGGCCCAGATTCCTTGGCCCCCGGTCCCCGCTACTCCTCCCCAATAGGATCCTATAACGGGCACTGTTTTACAGTTTGAGAGACTGTACTGCGGCGTTGTACGTTGCTACTGATGTTCCGCGAGTCACTGTTCGTGCGAAAAATACTGTCATTATTTTGTCCTTTGTTGAAACAATGTATAATTGCTTTGAATTTTTCGTCCTCACAATTAATTTAAAAACGTTGATGCGGGATTCGTCTTTTCTTCTATAACAGAGCATTGACACATAATATCTGTGGGTGAAACGAATATTTTCTTGACGTGCGTCCTCCGCAATACTCGCTATGTTTGTACTGTAGCCTGTCATTCGCTCGGGTGCATCGGGCATATAAATTTTCAGGGTGTACTGAGCCGCGTAGGGGAAGATTAAAAGAAGTAAAGTAAGGTTGGCGGTAGGGGTGCCAACACCCCCACGGTCTCTGCCAACTGTTGTGTCGCGTAACGACTTCCTTTAGAAAACTTCGATTGTTTCCAGGAGTCTAGAAAGCCTTCTTTATTGCTTTATCCGGGCTGATTCTAAGAATATTAAAAAAGTTCTAGCCAGTTGCGTAAACTAGACCCCTTTGAGAAATCGCCCATTGTTTCCTTTCCCTTATCGGAGGAAATTCGAGAAACATTTTGTAGCCTTTGCCCGCAATCCTCTCGGATTTGGTGGTTTACCTGGAGGCGTTACTGGTCGTCTATTAGGTCCGAAACCACGCCTATTCGACATGGCCAAGTTCTAATTGGAATTTGAGGGCTTAATAGACTTGGACTCCCATTTATTCGGTCGAAAATGGTTGAAACTTGTCAGCATAAAGTAGGAAGGGGTGGGTACTGGTGGTGTATGTAGGTGCTGAAGCAAGCAACACTCAGTAACCATCAACGCAAACAATATGATTGTGCCTCCTTTCTGTTTTAAACAATGGGATGACATCAACCGCCGGTTCTGATTTACTGTTTGCATTCTCCTTCTCTTATTTCATTCGCGGACAACGACAGAGAATAAGGTCGTGATTTCCTTCCCGTTTTATTTCCTATCTCGTTGTTTCGAATTGTTCGCGGTAACATAAATTTTCACTCACCATGACTTACCATTAGATATTTCGTGTTATATTAAAGTAAAATTGCGGCGTTATATTCACTTTAATTCGATTATTTTTGTCAAGTTCACGACAGTTTTTCTGTTGTGATTATATTGTGTGATATTGTATTTTATAATTCATGAAATATCGCGTAACAGAAAAATACCTATTAATTTCCACCTTAATCGAATTTTTAATCTTTGAATGGTGCACTATTAACCGACTCTCCGTGAAGTAATGAATCTTTTTAATACTTATTGACGTAAACTCGAATCTGTTTATCTCTGCGATTTCCTCGGAACAGTTCTTGGAGAAACTAACAGCCGGCCACCTCCGCTCTTATCTCGTCTGAACAACATACGTACTATTCACATATCCTTCTCGAAGGATGTCTGTATTCAGGGTTTTACAAAATCTGCCTGGTATATATGTATGTATGTATGAACAAGAAATAACTGGCAGCATTATTAAGGATTGCGGCATTTAAATTCCGATGTGGCTCTCTACTTTCAATTTTCTTTTTCATAATAATCATACTTATTACTTATCTTTTTTGACTTTTTTTATTCCCCAGTGATGTTTTACACTAATTACTCACAATAATTAGACAGTATTATATATAATTAACGCTGAAATAATTAACAAATTTCTTATAATCCAATTTATAGTCTTAATTTATCCATTCACAAAGGGTGGTTGTGAATACCTGGCTCTGTTTAATCAACAGGCCTCCATCGTCGAGGGGGGTCCTGATTGCCTTTTATTAAAAACCGAAAAGGGGAAACTATTCCTCGAAGATTTCAACTGGCCATTAGTGGATTGCGAAACTCTGGAAAGTTGGGATTTGTAGAGGCCCCCGACTAATTGTCGAAGAGGAATGGAACGCTGTGGGGCTCGTGGAATGGGCTATTGGAATTCTGACGGGGTGGGGGGAGGGCCGTTGCCTCACTCCTCGCCCCCTCCTTAACTCTATCTCTTTTCTATTTTCTTCGCGTTCTATCTTCCTACTTTTCCTTTGTGGAGCGCGTCGAGCTCGACATTTCCAGCGCTTTATGAAACCCCCCGCGACTCAGCGAATTGAATGAAGAGAAAATAGGAATAATACGGGGAATATTCCGATGATATTAAAGTTTTACGCGGGTTTGTTCGGTTTTAATAAGGACATGGTTTAATCCGAAATACACCTTCGTCTCTAGTTTTTGTACGTTATCCCAAATAAGAGCTGAAGTGTTTTAGCTATATATTTGGTGATATGAATTAGCGTTCTCTAGTTTTATTGAATGGGCTAACATTAGTTCCCAGTGAGAATTCTTCCGTTAATAGAATTCTCATTGGTTTTTGGAATGTGTTTTTGGTTGGGACTATCCTGTGGAGTGCAGAATGACACCGGCGCTCTGGAATGCCCTCGCCATTGTTGTCCTCCTGACAATGGCAGCTGCTCGCCCGTCCGCCGGCGAACGGAACAGAGCTCCCCCTTTCAGAAATGAGGTTTTAATTTTCTCGAAACCTTCGCCGGAGCGGTCGGTGTTATTCGGATTCCCTCGGGGAGGAAATAATAACTTCGGTGGTTATTGTGATAAAAATAAAATGGAGTCGCTCGGATGAAAATAAAACGGAATCGGCTGACAGTATATTAAATTGAGAAAAGATCCGTACGAGAAACTTCAATTACTGCAGTCCTTTCGTATTTTAAAATAAAATTTAATTCTATCTCTATAATTTTACGCTTATTTATTGCAATATACGCTCTTAGGAGCACTATGTTCACAATTCCCGACAAGGAGCTCTGTACCTTTGCAAAAATCGATTATTCAATTGTGCTAGTACCAGCAATTTCTGAAACGGCGACTTTTGTTCTCCAGTCGGCTGGGTTAATGACCCACGTTTAACTAGTTTTAGAAGCTAGATCATGCGGGCCATGTGGGCTAACAAGGTTCAGACCCCTGTGTCATGTCTGTATAAAGTAGCACGGCCGTTTAAACAAACTGCCGAGATTAATCTCCAATTAAAATGTATTCCGATTATATTTAAATCTGTTATCGGTCGGATGTTGTGTTTCCACCTCTGCTAAACGGCGGTAGAATCAACAGATCCGCCGATTTCAAAACACCACAGCATGTAAAAATTTCGGAATCCAGTTACCACTTTTGAAGAGAAGTCCAAGAACACGATCCGTAGTAGGGGTGTTACCGGAAATTGGGTCGCGGCCCAGATCCGGTTCAATTTGTCCGGTCCTTTCAATCTGCAAGTCGAGTTAGGGGGCCCTCCCCCTTTCCCTGTCATCCGCCTTCCTCAAATTTCACCCTGAACCCTGAAAAAATCTGTAAACTCCTTGTTATTCCAAAACCTGTATCTTGCCATTGTTGTGGGGTTTGGGGGTTGAATTGTCACGGGTAAGACGTTTTAGAATTCAGTTGTGAATATAACAATAAAGGGTCTTTTATAAAAAAAAACTGTAATAGCATAATCGATTACAAATGTGTGCAATATATCAGCATATATTGGCTATGTGCCGTTGATAGTGCAGATTCCACACCTGTCTAATATACAAGCAGTGATGATGTCCTATTGGTGCGTTTGACTTTTTCAGGATTGAAATAATTTTCTTCAATCCTACACAGGTTTAATTCATGTCTGGACAGAGCTAAACGATAGTGTAGTGCACCCGTCCATTTGTCCCGTCTTACAACTCGCCCATCCGCAATCAATTTACATTGGAAGAGGCTGCTTATTCAGTGGGCAGATGGGTCAATGCCAGACCGCTCCTCCATCTGCATAACACAGACTGCCCCTTTGCCAGTAGTTGATGAACGCTTCGGCTGACTGCAAGGCTCCGCTATTTATGAAGAGTAGGCGTGGAAAGTATGCATTTCAAGAAAGGCCGCCTACAATATGTCTTTGGACGACAGATCGAGCGTTCGTAAATACGGCCTTATCAACGATTCTGTCCGTACCGATCATTTATCAGTACGGTCCATTTCCAACTGTGACGGACGCCGTGATATCCCCGGAGATGCATAATGGCTCCGATTAATAATTCGGAGCAATAAATTATGTCAATGTCGACCTGAACAATGCAATACCCCAAACCAGAACAGTCTCTTATTCTAGGATTCGTGCTTCGTACCCCACTGGCCGCAGAGCGACAAACAAATTTGAATTTAACCGCTCGTTCCATGTAATATAATGAGGACGAATTGTTAATATTTACGTCTATTTAGTTTTATCGACATATTTTTTCTTATGTCTTTTTTCCGTTTTGTTACAGGTAAGAGTCAGTTCAAGAAGTATTGTTAGACGTTGTCTCCTGTTAGTAAGTAACAATAGACTATTAGAAAATTCTGTGTTATAGGAATAATATTCCCCTGTTCGGTCTTGGGGTTATCGGCGGTCGAAATGCCGCCGAGTACGTTGAGATATTGCTGACGGAATACTACCGACGATTAGGTTGAGAACACATAAGCTAGCGGGTTGGGCTAAATTGTTTGTCGCTCTTCTATTTCACCCGTCCGTTATATAAATTCGGCTCTGGCAGGGGCGCGGTTCAAAATCTCCGACTAGCGGTCGCCGTCTGTCCCCGCCCTGACGTGGACAGCGCTAAGTGAGAATTAGTGTCGGAAGTCCGCCGGAAACGGGGATTGGCACGACTGAAAACTTAAAGTGGTTGGGCCGGGTGCCCCAAGCGCCTTCCAAACAACCACCGGCAGAACTTCCCTTGTCACCGTTAACCTGTCAGTGTTGACACACCTCATCCGTTACATACAACTTTCAACGTGTAATTCCCGTAATATACGGTATTAACGCATCATAACCTCCTCGGGTTTTCCCTGGTCTTTGTTTTTCTGGAGGTTGTTTTTATCTAATTGGAACAAAATGTCTGTACAGTTGTTCTTGTTATACAAGACTACTGGCTTATTCACCAGTACCACTGTAACAATAATAGGCACAGGCGTAGATATTAGTAACATCAACTCATCCGTCCACCTCAGGGACCTCCAGTTATATTCAAACTGATGATTATCAAACTACCGGGGTTTCTGTTGCATGGGGATTGGTTTACTACAATGAATAGGAAAATAGGTGTATTTTAAATTAACACCAGATTTTCTCAAGAAATCTAATATTACACTTTGCAAATTCAATAAATCATAAAACTAGTCAGCAGTTTGAGTGGGAACCAGTCGGAAAATTGGAGGTTTTTATGCCTTAACGATGTACTTGTGTAAAGCAGTACTCGCATTTGTATTTGATGAGGTCTACGAGGGTCGTCTGATCGGATGAAGATTGTGAAGGGAGGGCGGCGGCCTGCGAAGATGAACTTTATTCTGTTAGTCTCCCCCCGATCATAATTGGATTTTCCCCGGCCGTCGACTGAAGTGGGGAGAGAGGTCCACTTGAGCCGCGCTCCCTCGCTCCTCGTATAAGCGCTTTCGTGGGACGCCTTCCGGGTTCGCTCCGTCCCCCTTCACGGTTTACGACCTTTTTGAGAAAACGACCCGCTTTAATTCACACCTCGTTAGCGCCGCCTGTAACAATGGGGGAATGATATCTCGCGGCCCTGGCTCCTCGCGCGAATTTGTCTTGTTATTTACCAGTGGTGGAAAGTTCCGGCTGGTCTGATCCCAGACTCCTCACGTCGGGGCGCACTTGTGGCATCGCAATAGTAGTTTGAAGCCTAACGGAGTAATAGTTACTCCACGTAACCGTAATAGCGTCTGGGTGTGACTGGCACATGTGATGTACGACGGTCGACAGTAGGGACGCAGGATCTAAACTAACACAACTGAAAATGAGTGAGAGTTTGTTGAATTACGTCGACAATGAGCTTTCGCTCATTTTCATAAGATTTTTCCTAGAAGAAAGAAAATTATGCGATGGGGGAGTTATCTTTGATTACTTTTAATTGCTTCGGTATATACTTAATTAAACGTATAGTTATGTCAATTATTTTGGAACATTTGGAACTGACAGATATAACTTTAAAATTAAAACCTTTTTAATATAGGATTTCGAAAACAAAGCTCATGAAAACCTTGCATTGCCAGACGTCGGTCTCAATTTAATACAAAGTATGCGGCTCGAGACGGGGAAACCCGAGTCAGGATATTCAGAACACTCTCGGAGCCGCGGACAAATACCTCGCATCTAATATAAGATATCGCCCGTCAAACGTACATGCCGCTGTGGCGCCGTATTCTTAAATATTAACTAGATTCCAATTGAAAGGAACACTTGAGTAGAAAGGCCTAGGGGATTAGAGGGAATGTCGAGAAACCTCTTGGGAGGTGGCGCGGAATATAGTGTAGAATATTTGATGGAGGCAGGGGGAAAATAAAGCTGTTCGTCACGAAGAGGTGGGAAGGAACGATATAAATCCTGCGTTGGCAAATTGCTTGTGTCCATAAAATAGCCTATAATAATTGTTTGTAATAAATTATCACTGTTTCCTACTTTAAAAAGGTTGTAGGTTTGAGCGAACGTTCTCATTGTACGAATAAGTGATGACTATATTAGTCTTTGATTATGTATCAGTGTTCCCGAAAATTGGCCTGCTGGTTCACCAATAAACCAACTGTGGGTTGGTTGTTCTATTTGTGAGGAACAGTCGCTGACGCCCTTTGGCAGGCGAGAGGAGCGAGAATAATATTTGAAGGGGAGAAGGTATTATACGAGGGTAGCAGAGGTTAGGAGGGTTGGGTGTTTGATGAAGGGGACGCCGCGGCCAGAAATGGATGTCCCGGGGGATGAAGGGGCATTGAAAGGTGAAACCGGGACGAGTGGAATGCCCTCTCTATCTATAAAGGGATGTTTGTTCTAAAGTGCAATTATAAGGCCGCCTCTCAGTGTAAGTGGCAAAAAGCTTGTACGGAATATAACAAGGGTAACGAGTCCCGAAAAAGGAGTATTTGCGTAGTAGAACTTTCTTCAATTTCAAATGTCAGCCGATAAACTCAAGTTGCACATTTCAAATGCAGTATAATTACAGATTTGTCACCTGGTTGCGTTTTGTTCAACTTCGTAGTCAAACTACAGGGGACGTTTAGCTATTTATAATAGTACATCCATGCGTAGACTTATCTACAGACGCAGATATAGACCACAATTTTAAATGGTGGTTTTATTTTACGATCCTTAGAAATCATTAATGGTATCAGTAAATTAAATTTCGTGCACAGAGGTCGTCAGAACCAGTGGACGAAGTGATACGCGGTCATTCACATATAAGATTAAGGAACAATAATTTCTTTTGAATATAGTCAAAACTGCGACCAAATTTATCTTCTGCTGATAGTGAATTCGGCTGCGGTTTAGTTTTGTCTCAGGGGGCATTTCGATAATTGAATCCAACATAAAGCAGGTAGCTCAAACCCGTCGTCTCGAGAAATCTTATATAGGGGCGATCGGAAGGTTCAGGTCCATTCATCGGGAGGTAGAGACAGGGAGGTATTGGGGTCGTGGGGGTTGAAAGTTGAAGCTGGAGGAATGGGCTGATCTATAAAGGGATGCTTCTCCTGCGCCCGTCTTTGATCCTCCCACGCTGAACCCGGTTTTTCGATTCGACCTACGCCCTTTTCACTTCTAATTTCTGTCGGTTATGTACGCTCCGCCGGCATCAAGGCGACGTCACTTATGTACAATGCGACCAAGGAGTTCCCTCCTTGGAACGGATTAATTTACTAATTTCCCAACATTTCCGATCGGCGTTTATGTCCGGAACACCGGTCTTCACGCAAATATTGCCACAGCGAGAAATCCGAACAGAGTGCCGTCCTCGTTTAAATTTGAGTTGGGTGGAATTTAATAATCATCCGCATTCAATTATCGGAGTTCCTTGTTCTTATTAATTGTATTAGGGGAGCGAGTATTGAAGAGGGCCTATTTTTAGTTCTCTCCACCGAAGTCGGGGCTGGAACTGGTCGTTCGTGGAGCCGGTTCCCTTCTCCTTTTCTGTCATTCATCACTGGTCGGCGGGGCCCGCGGGCATTTGTCTCCACCCCTCGTCCCCCTTTCAGCCCGCCCTCCACCGAGCATCATTAGTTAGCCCCTACCCGTCGGCCCACTTAATTACATGGAGTGTCACCGCCGGGGGTGGATTTTTTCCTCGTCCGTCGTCCGTCCGGAAAATTACTCTCGGGACACGCTGCGGCCCCCGAGGAATGCAGTTCGGAGCTCCAGTAACCTGGACTGGTCCATTCGTGTTCGTTGAATATTGAATAGGATGGCCTAACGTGTTGCGAAATTGAAATTTCATCACTGCGGATTACAGTAAAATAAAATGTTCAAATCGAGATATCCTCAAAACTGAACTTATGAGTCATTTCAGGACAGACGAGAATTTCATTCGAATTTTTAATTTCAACGTACTTAACAAGTACGTCAACATCTGGAAAATGACGCATGTAGAAACAAAGTTACATGCTGGAAGATATAATTTTTACGGGAAAAACATTCAGAATAATTATTATGTATGTCGAACAAATTGCACTCTAGCTTGCGTCATCACAATATATCTCATTTCATATAGGAGGGGACGTCGCCAAATAAAGTGCTGGTTGGCCAAGAGGCAAGTATCCCTATAACTCAAGGGTTCGGGGTTGAAATAACCCCCAGTTAGACGCCCTCCGAACCTTCCCCGACCGCCGATTAAATGCGGCGTTTAATGCCGCGGATGTATGACAAGCGTAACGTAAAATACAAGCGTTACTTAATCGCGAACGTGACGCCTTTTTCCAGGGAATTAATTTGCTATCTTAACTCCCTAAGAAGACGCATATCGCAGCGCTGCAGCTTTTCGTCGGAATTTCTTATTGCTCCCAAGTCTATCTGAGTTTAGCAGAAGCTAAACGTTTTAAATAGGCGCTAGTATCGGCCACGTGTAGAAACGTTAATGAAATGCCTGGTCCGCCGAAATGTGTTTTATGGTTGTCCAGTTTCTTTTCGATGGAAAGGTACCTATGTAACGGACTAAATGTTACAGCAGTAGTCATTCTGGGTTTTAACTGAACGTGCGTTGATACTGTAAAATACAGTACAGATCTTTGTGTAAGTCTAAAAGTAGTTTAGATCTGCACCTGAGTTCCATCAAGTCAGATTTCGTTCCATTGGCTAGAATAACTTTAATGGACCTCTTGCGTTTAATTCTGATTCTATTTACAAAATTCTAATTTATCTCAACAGTACCGTGAACGTCACTACCGGCTGATACTGCACCGTGTCGGTCTAAAAAACTTACGGCGAGTAAAAAACTGCTATACATTTTTTCTGTCCTCTCAGAGCCATTTGGTCTCAAGTGGGCCGCCCACACGTCTTAGTTCACAAACTAGATTATGACCGATGACGACTCCAATTACACACTTCGCGGCTGCCTAATTGGATAGGGTAAACGTTCCCCTCTCTAATTTACTAATTTCCGCAATTGACCGTGGATTAAATTCGGTGACAGGTTAAATTCGATAAATAGTACCGAAGATTATTGGGTGAAAAAACGAACATATTTTACTTTCTTACCACTTGAATTTCTGTATAATTAGAAATCACAGCTCAGTGCCGAAGCGGCTTATTTTTCATTAGAGTGTGTTATGTTACTTCACTTTGGAGTAGCTGCGTGACAGCAATCGGATACCATAGGATTAGTTCCTTCTAAGAATATTTCTATGTAGTCGTTAAAAAAATCATTTTAATACTTAAAATATTACATTAATTTTTTATTAATTTTAACAAGCGTTAGTTTTGTTATTGTTATTTTTAATTAGTGGGTTTTATAATAAAGGGTGTAATTTTAAGTTATTTATATGGGATTGTCGGGGTCGGGGCGTATTTATTTAAGACAGGAAAGGAAATTGGCTCGGTGGCCGGGGAAGTGGAATGATGTGGAGTGTGGAGCCGGTCGGACTGGAGAGTGTCCTTCAGGCTCCTTCCAGCGACCTTCCCAGTGAATCACCTCCACTGACTTTTCATCCGCAGTCACCACCGTCGCTACCTCGGCTAGTTGACTTTCAACTGGTCGTTCCCCGATCGTGGAGTCTGTCAAAACGCTTTACCCGGACGTTAAACGTTTAAATCGGAACTAAACGCGCAAAATAATTTTTCCAGTTTTCTAAAACGTCAGATGCCCAGCGAGGAGGTTATTTTTAGAAATGGCAATTGTCCAGGGTGGAGGCCTTTATCCGAAACGTGTACTCGGGTGTTTGTATTAGGCGCGTTATCTGAAGGATATGTTACTCCACCATCGAGTAAATAGTTGCCAGAGATATAAATCTTTCGCTTAAATTCCTAGTTTTTAAATAATGTTGTTTTCCAGAAAGAGAAAAAAAACACAAAATAACCAATGTATAGATGGGAAGAATTCGAATATATTCGAGGCCTTTCTTTATACGTGACACGTCTGTCGCTTCATTGGGACATAAATCGTGGAGCGGGCAACTCGCCTAGGGCGGGGAAGGAGGGGTTGTAAATGACAGCCGCCCTGACATGAATCACGGCCCTGGGGGGGGCCCCGGCCCCGACGGATTGAAGGAGACACCCGACGAAAATTTAATATTATTCGGATTGCAAGTACGGAATATACTACTGCCCGGGAAATATACAGTTATTGTGAGCTGGCGCACCAGTGTGTTTTTCTCCTAGCATATTGGATTCACCGGCCCCGGTATCTAACCAACCGCGTTTCCCCTTCGCCAAATATTTGTTCGTGAAACTGTTGAGCCGCATCTATTCCGAAGTGAAACATAAGGAATTTCAGGAAAACTGGCCGAAATATGGTACTCGGATTGAT
Organism: Lethocerus indicus; assembly: GCA_019843655.1. Lineage (NCBI taxonomy): Eukaryota > Metazoa > Arthropoda > Insecta > Hemiptera > Belostomatidae > Lethocerus > Lethocerus indicus. The sequence continues at coordinate 16,131,973 of JACDQD010000005.1, read as the reverse complement.
TGGTTAATCGCTTTATTCACACGGTGTGTACATAAACTGTCGATATGAAACTGAAGCCACGACGTAGTTTTTAATAAAGGCATAATATGCGGGATAACATATTTTAAAATAACTTCGAAATTTAAAAAGTTCGAAAATATTATTCAGATTTCTCATTCGATTTAAGAAAACATCTGTACTAGCAGATAAAGTACATATATATAATGTTTAGTTCAAGTATCAAACTTACTGTTCATATTGTAACGTTTTTCTATCTAGGTGCTGAACACGCATCGTCGTGAACATTGGCCTTTATAATTTTTTTGGTGGCATTTGAAATATCGAATTATTTTTTCTATAATACTTGGCGAAATATTTCTAATTATTTTTCGTTAGTTATTCAACTTCAACAGGGAAGTATGACTGAGGGCCAGAAGCGTGCCGGAAGCGTGACTCGCTGTGGAATTAATTCCGGTCGCCGTTCGAGTCTTTGGCTGTTGTTATTTAATTGCTCTCGGAAGCCATCGCTGGTGAGTCTTAGGACTGAGACTCCCGATTTAAACGAAGCATCGTGGCGTCGTGGGAATGGACGCTCTAAAAGGTCTATTTTCGTCAGCACTACAGGCCAGTGGTTTTCTAAGGCCTAAGGACGGTGTGCAGGAGCCGGTGCCCAGTAGGGCGGCCAGCAGACAGACAACGGCCGGCTTTTATTAACGCCGCTCGGCCGTGTCTATTTCGGTGCTGGGGTGTGACGTCACGGCACAAGTGGGAAGGGCCTCTTGTCCCACTGTCCCACCTGGTGTCGAGCCAAACTCCCAACACCCCGGTCGGCTGGAGCGTCGTAGGGCATCTACCGTGTTTACATAAACGTTCATGTACAATAGACAATAGACAACAAATTACAGACATTTTTTTACATTTCGCGTAACGTCTTTTTTATTAAGTACCTAGGTATAACAAAATTTTTAACTTGGGCCATTACGCGTGTCCCACACCGTGACGATTTATCCACTGAACGAAAATAAATAATAATATTCTCTCTCCATCTGCACATTTGGTCCTATGCTTAGGCTCCTCCCCATTGAACCGAATCAGTAAGTGATTCGTGTTCAATATTCATTGAATATGTGGACCCAGAACGTGATGGAAATAGCGCAGAAGGTTATCCGATATAGACAGAGGGTCAAATACAGGCGCACAATGGGTTGTAAAGAAGATTAAAGAATGATTGTTTCGAATGGATGAATATTGAAGAGACGTTTTTAGCGGAGTTAATGGTTTATTCTAGATCGATGATAACAGACATGGAGTACCTGGGAGTAATGGGTGTGTCCCCTGCTGACATTCATTCAACTTTCCGATTGAAAATGCCCGTAATATTTTGAATTATTAGCATATTTTATGTTTACGGTGTTTTAAAATAAAAATTATTAATTTCAGAAATATAAAATGTGCCTAACTGGAATCGTCACGTTTCTCGTGGAAAATAGCTAATTTCTCGCACTTTCCGTTCTCCGCCCACTGTCTAAAGAGCTTTGGAATAGATAAGGACAGCAGTCGAGTCCTTAACCCTTAATTAAGGGCCCCTGGCGTCATTTATCATCGGCATTGTCCCTCAGTGTGGCCCTAACGCCTCAAATTGGCTCGGGCCAAAATAGGATCCTCCGTCAGTCTCTAGCAGCCCTTTCAGGAGGCGCTTCTGCTTCACGCTCCTCCGAATGCTCCCCCTAATGAATTGGATTTACCTCTCTCAGATACCAAGAGGTGCAAATACCATTTGGCCTGGCTGGCACTTGGAATTATCTTCCGATTCTAGTCCGAGTTTTGTTTAAGACGCGTTGTATAAGGGCGTTTAAAATGACCGCGACGGCCTTCATTGGGTTTCCAATCTGTATGATTTCTAGGCCTCCATATAAATATACGATAGCGTACATATTGTTAATCATTAAATCGGCTAATTTTGTCTAAACACGGCATAAAATATTCACGCTTATTTAAAGTGTAAATTCTTAAGACGATTTCGTATAGGTTCAGTCATGTTTTTCTCAGTGTATCGTAAAAAACATTTAGGAAGGCGTATTTCCCACTTTCAGGTTCAATCTTGCTGTAATCCCAATGAAAAAAGCCTCGAATGATGGGCCTCTAAAAAAGGGAAAGTGTATTTGAAATCGGTGCAGTAAGTTGGCCGGGATTTATCGGTGAGGGGGGGGTTGGGTATCGTCAAGTGACCTGAACCCCCCCCCCCCGGCTTGTATTTATATCCCCCGGTCGAACACCTAGTCAGATCCAGCCAGCCAGCCGGCTTCCATGTATTTTTCATCGGCGCCGATTTTCCTGCCTCCTAGCCAGTGATTTCCTTCTTTTTCCCCCGTTATTCGGGGTGGAACGGCCGTGTGGACTCGTCGAAGGGGCGGGCTTTTTCTCTCCTTCGAGGAGGTCTGCTCCTTGAGACCTACGATCGGAATACTAATGGGGTACACGTCTGATCGAGACGGCGGTCCGAGCGATCGATGAAACGCCAGCTGGAGTGCGGGAAAAACTTGAGGAGGTTTTTCCTCCATTCCAAACAGAAATGAGTTGGCGCCGGTGACTCAACTCGGGCTATCTCCTCTTCGTCCTTCAGGGGGATTAATCGAATTAGCTTAGAATTAGTATTCCTATAAGCATGGCATTATTTCTAATATTAAGAAATAAAGAATATTCCGATTTAATGTTTCAAATTGATGACTTATAGGTTATAAACGATTATATTTTGTTCTAAGGCATCATAATTACAAAGCAGAAACTAATAACAAGATATCATCTAATCAGATTGTGTCCATCTAATTCGGTAATTGTTTTATATTTTTTATTTAAAACTCGTTTTGCAAAAGTTTGTTTCGAATCCTTATCAATATTTGATATTATGTTAAAATTATCCTAAAACAATAATTCCAAAAACTATCACATATCCATGTAAAATACTAACTACGTCCGCACCTCTATACCCTGGATAGTACCTCACAAGTATCGATTCAACTTGAGACCGGGAGTGGTATTTGTGTAAAGACGCTGTAAAGAGTTCTGGGGGTGTTTACCTTCAATTGAGGTTGTCGAAGTATTTATAGGCCGGTCGAGTATTGGGGCCTCCGATCCCATCCCTCCGCTTCAGCGTCCTTCTCCCTCTCATTCCCCCCTCTCTTTTTCTCTCTCTCTCTCTCTCTCTCTCTCTCTCTGTCCGGAGACCTGCTCTTTATTCAGAGCGCATTTTGATTCAGTGACGGGGGCGGGAAAGGGAAAAAAACGGGGGAGGGGCGAGGCGGGCTCTATTGCGTTTTGCCCATTCGACCTACACACTCGCCGATTTTCCCCGACCTAGACGATCGGCCATGGAAAAATCCCCCTCTTGAATCGATGCAGGAGCCGTCGGTTTTTGCCGTTAGCAGCCCAGACCTACCTCCGTCCGGTCTGAAAAATTGGCAACATGTCGCAGCGACCATTGTCAAAATTAACTCATGTTTAAAGACCCGTATCTTGGGACGATATTATTGAATAATTCATTCGATATCTTTTGCGTGACATAAACAAAAAGAAAATTAATATTTAAGCAGTGTTCCGGTCATCTCGACCGATCAATTACAGTGGTCGATGTAAGAGAAATATCCTGTTAAATCTACTTACTTACTATGAAGCTTATATTATTACACAATTGCACTTTTTTGTAATACGATACAATAGAAACTTTTTTAAGCGCGTATGATGTAACTGCCAGGCCGTACCCTTCTTATAATTTATTCGAGTTAAAAAATCCCCGTTTAGTAGTTTTTATTAAACAAGGAAAAGTGAGGAATGAGGCGGCGTTGCGGAAAACGCCGTTAGTAAAATGGAGGAAAATGTTGTTAAGACGGGAAAGAAACCTGAATTCTGAGAGGAGTGATCTACTGTTATTATTATTATTATATTTTTCACCGAAATTTCATCCCAATAAAAAACAATTCTGAAAAATCATATTACTGCGAATTATAAAGAGTTGGTTAACTGTCCTTTTGCTACAAGAGGCAGACGGTGCCCGATGGGTAAAGACAAATGCGTGTCCCAAGTCTTTGATCGGTTGACATTGAACACGATGACGAAGGAATGCCTTCGTCGGTGGCTCCGAAGAAATACACTTGAAAAACATCCGCCGTGTCCTATAGTCACCGAAACACGGCCTCTGCAACATTCCCCGCTCGTAAATAAAACAAGGAAGGCTAGGGGTCCCTCCTTACAGGAGGGTACCACCAGATTTGATTGATCACCTGTATATTTTGGCCCTCCTCTTGTTTATTGCTGTTCCCACTTGTCAAACGGAACCAGAGATAATTTGTGTTGTATTAACTACATGGGACAGTTGCCAAAGTGGTTTTCTTCTCCCGCTCGTTTCCGCTTCTTCTTCGCGAGGGGAAAAAGGTCCCGACGAAAATGACAAACCACACGGCCAGATGTGGTCATCGCCCTTGGCCCCCATCATCAACGCATTCCGTCCTCTTTGAAACATACCCCGAAATTAAAATATTTCCCCTGCTTTTAAAAACTGCAGTCGCGTTTAGAACGAATCTTCGGTTTAGTGGAACTATCTTTAGACTACTATGTCTCCCGATGCGTTAGGTTCGTTTGGACGTCGGAGCTGAAATACTTGTGGCCTCAGGCTTCTTTCATATTTAACTGCCCACGTATACTACGCCAGTGCAAATATCCGCCGAGTTGGCATTTCCGTCCAACGATATGCGATCGGTCATGTCCGGAAGTGAAATCGTGTTTCGTTGGAAAAGCCGGCCGGGAAAAGAACAGCGGGGATTCTTCACTGAATTACTTCTCGGTGAGCTATTTTTACTCGTCCTGTTATTGTAAACCCCTCACCAGGCCCAGCCTCCGTTTCACCAGTTCACAAATAATAACATCCTGGTATGATCGGAGTTTCGAAATAAATTGAACCCGACTAAACCGGAACCCGTTTGGGAAGAGGCAACCTAGTGGCAGCCCCCTACGACGAGGGGAGACCCTAGGGGACTATCGGTTTTTCGTCTCTTGTCTCTTCAATTTGACATTTTGATATGTAATATATCTTAATAATCATTCATTTAATTGAGTGCAATTCAGCGTATATAAATTGCGCCATTATGTTTGAATAGTTCCTATTTTCCTGAGAAACGTAGAACTAGGACTTATAAATAGAATTTAAAAAATTACTTTACATTCTAACTGTGATTTGTGTCCCTTACAAGCCATATGAAATAGGATAAAACAAGTTAGGAAAGGAAAAAGATAGAGGGATAAATAATAGTTAAGTTTCGTAATAATTAGATATATGACTGCGTTTAGATACATGCGTGGAAAAATTGGTATTTGAACTACTAGTCTTGTATAAATGGATGACATATTTCATTATACAATGGCAGAGAAATATAAGCACGATGCACCGTATTATCATATTTTAGTCACATTTATCGCGGGAGTGGCGATTTCCATAATGTTCAATGCGCTCTGTGGAAGATGGCTACACTCATTCGCCCTTTACTTCGTACCCAATTGACGATATTCTCGCTCCCGGGTGCAGCCCTTCGAACGGTCGCAGACGCCGTAGTTTCGCTGAGGAATAGGAGAAAGGAAAAGAATGGGAAGAGGGTAGGAAAAAGGGAAACAAAAGGTGGAGGGGGAGAGAGATCATTAGAATAAACATTGTTCTAAAGGGGACGGGGGAGGGATTGAAAAGGGAGCGGGCGCGCCTTTCGGCCGACGCCGCCCCACCGAACTGGGTCAGACTCCCCAAGCAATTAGGAATAAAATGAAACTCCTTAGGGGCGGCAAAAGGAAGCGGAAAAAGAAAAAGAAGGATCCCTTTTATTTTTTCTTTACGTTAAGGGCGAAAGTCTCGCGTTCCCATTGACCGCCCCAGTGGCTCTGTCTCTTCTAGTCCTCCCTTCTAGACGCCTATTTTACCTTAATGTTATTGTTCCAAATGAGAAAATTTTTTAACTCAGCGAATCACCCCCATTGTTGTTACTGTCCTTATATTCAGCCAGACATACGCACATTGGAGCGTCCCAATGACTAACACTACGAGAGTACAATGTACCGTTAACACTTCAGGTTATTAATATCCTTATTGGGATGATTAACAATTGTTTATACCATTCTCACTTACTTTATATTCTACTAGTTGGTTTCAGTTTCTCGTCCACGGTCGGTAGAATCCCGTTTTATGATTAGTGCGTTACTGTTAGCGATTTCGTTCTGTTTTATCATTCTGCTGTCTGGTACCGCAGAGTTAACAATTAACCGTTATTATTATTACCGTTCTTGCTGGTAACATGTAAGCAGCGAACGAGTGAATAATAATAGTAGTTAACCTTATCTTATCAGTTAAGCGAAACAAATTATGAATCGGCTGAAACCATTCAGAGGCGGCATTTAATGACTAATTTAATACTTATACAAGAAATTTCACGTTCTAAGCTAATCAAATGTGTAAATTACAAGCTGTTATCGTGTAATTACTAGAGCGGGTTTTACTCCTATCTCTGTTTTATTCCTAAGTTGATTTCGTTAGTTGATCGTATATTACGTCTTATAGTTCGTTGTAGAATCACACGCAATGAGAAAAAATTTCTAATGTTAAAAGAGAGAAAATTCCAAAAGAACTATCTGTAATTAAAGATTAAGACTTAATGAAAGGGGATAGAGTATATGCAGAACGCGTGATAGCATAACGCCTTCATTCATCTTCACCCACGGTTCTGTTGTCCGATGTCTGCCCTCTGGGGATGTGTTCAGGGGCCCGGCACGGCCGAAAACCTTCTAGCAGTTAATGACCCGGTACCGCCAACTTTGGGTACCATCGATTCCCAGGTATCGTGGCCCATTGTAGTGCCATTGTTAACAAGAACAAGAAGTGCATCCGCTAATCGACAAGGCGTGACCTAACACAATGATTAATGTCGAGGCGACTTCCCAGAGGACCGGCATGAATCACAGATTGACGCCGCCCAGATATTATCCATTATGCTCTGTACAACCGTTGTTCGATTTCTGAATAATTCAATTCACTTCTCGTCACGATTTAAACTGTTTACCACAGTTGTTCAGTTTGCCCTAAAAGAGGAATGGGCACGGTAGGTCTACAATTTTTGCATATTCGCATATATTTGTCGGACCGTATCGTCGTCGGTTAGATGTAAAACAATACACGACAGAAAAGCAAGACACATTCACGGCTCTCATTCGCAGCTTCCGATAATGGTACGAATTATTTGGTTGGAGAGGGGAAAAAAACGACGTTGTCATAACGAGTGGAGTTTGTCTCAACGGTTTCGGTCATATCTCAAGACCGAAGACAAATGGTCAGTTCAGAGCCCCATCACTATTTATCATTAAGCCCCGGTACCCATTTCCAGGAATCCCTGAAACAAAAGAAAAATATAAAAAAATCGCAATTTTTTCTCTTACATATCCATTAATTAGCCTACAGATCTTAACTTATAAACTACTGCAGCTAATACTAACTCCTAATTGATTATAATTTGAAAAGCCCCGTTTCTCAATTCCTAAATGAAAACTACGCTGTCCCCAATCTCTCGAATGTGGACCCCCCTGTTCTTTTTCATAAACTTCTTAAATTTAAGACTTGGGACTTGGGATAATTTCATCTCGGTTAATAACTCGGGGTTAATAACTTTATTTGGGCTGTTAATAGAAAGCGGAAAGTGGTGGGGTAGGCCGGGCACTGTGCCTGCCGTGGGCACATCCGGCCAGAAACTGCGTTCTGAAGAGCGGCGGCCCTTTTAGCTGCTGGATCATGGTCCCATATTTCTTCTCAAGTGGTCTGTACTCTGAATATATTAAATAATCGAGCCGGTTAATGCGTCCCCCAGACGGACTGGGCAGTCTTCCAGTGGTGCTCTTTGCGAAATGAAACCCCCTCCCCACCCTATTTTTTTTCTCTATACTCCTTTTGTTTTATTCAAATCGACGTTTTGAATCCGGCCCAGAAAACGCTTTAAAACTGTTTATCTTAACGATGTCCTGGACTTGCAGGCGATGCATAAATGGACGTGAACTGGACATACCTTACACCTTAAACTTATACTTCAATTTAGCTTTGGGCTGTCAAGATGTTATTCGGTAGGATGATATAATGGGCCTTTTGAATGGATTTGTATTGAACGTATTCGACCTCTAATTTGGGGATTTCAGTTGGTATTCAGCGATCTGTACAGATTTACCAGGGGTAGTCAGCATCTTATTAAAGTAGGCGTTATTTCCAGAAAGAGTTATAATAATTGAATCTGATAATTGAGTACAATATTATTTATGGAGAGTTATTTTCAGAAAGGCTCGATTTGGGATCACCCGATCTTTGGGAACACGCAGAAGTCGCAGAGACCGAGATCTTGCTTGAATCGGTGCTCAAGCACCGCGATGTTATCCGCCAAAAAGACCGCTACAGAAAGCGTCGTTGCGTTATCTCATGGCAAGATCATAGACTTCGGTGCCAACTGCTGATTTATCGTCTGGCACTCAGTCAATGTTATCGTCGACAACTGCCGTGTGGGGGCGTTCAAATCGTTTGTGCCGTTCAAAAACACACGCTCCAACAGTCGATCGGAAGAAAATATTTCCTTCGCGGATTCTGAATATTTCGCAAGAAACTGGATACTGACTCGTCGTCCACTCTTGTTATCCCGATCTCCTATTTCCTCCTCGTATTTAGTAGCAGATATCAATAAAAAAAAGTCCATTCCTTAATTAAAATTTCTTCAGGTATAGATCAGAAAAACGTTTTACAAAGACAAAAGGACTGGGCGGACGACTGCGTGGGCCGTTTGGAATAAGGTTAGGGCCAACCTTTTCCGCGGGGTCCCACAGTCGGCTATTTAAATATATCGGGGTATTTTGTGGACGGCGCCTGGCTGCTAGCGTAGGCGTGTTGCTCGGTGTGTGGGCGGGCCCTCCCTCCCCCACCGGTTGGAAAACCCCGTGACCGAAGGCGCGGAGAGCGCAAACTGGGCCGCGTGGGATGACACAATCGCTTTTGACGTCCGCCTCCGTTTCCAGGCTGTTTTCCGACCCGGTATTTACGGCCGTACCGTTATGCAACAGTACACAGCCGGCATAATTGAAAGCCGAACGTTCCGGTTGTTGTCCGGTTCAAATGACTATTGGGAGTTGTTTTTAATTTATGATGTTACGAGGCCGGGGATTCCCGAGCACCTTTATCATAATAGGAGTCGCGCGCTTATCGACCAGTAATGAAGATGGCGAGAAGGCTTATTCAAGAAAAATTTCCCTCCAACCAGTACGGTCCGAAATCTGGATTATTTTCCACTCCCAACCCCCTCGTTCGGTTTCGGTTTAACTGTGAGGAAATATTTTCGCGTGATGGCAATGGAAAACCCCCTACGTCATTACAGCTGTACCGTCAATGTAGGTTTTGTTCAACCTGATAACCTACCAGGAGGATTTTCCCCATTAGAAGTTCCTGGATATGAGTTTTATCCTTTTGGGAGTCGCGACAAATCTTGCATTATCGAATGTCCCCAACCCTTCATATCACCCATTTGAATCTTTATTTATGAGTCTTAATCTTTATAATGTTCAAATAAAAACTTTACCGGTGGGCGTCTTCGAAATCTTTTCGTGGTCTTCTCGATTCCAGTGTGGTACAGCCTACTTAAAATTCGGCTTATCGTATATTTTAATTTGGCGATACCTTGTGAATCCACTAATGAAATTAAAAGGGATGGACTCGTTACACTTTTATAAACATTAAGAAATGCTTTGAATATCATGTATTTCCTATAGGACTGAGTACAGGGTATTTCCTGTAACTGAAGAGTGATGCTTGCTATTAGTTTCGCGTTCGTTCGTGACAGGGTTTATAGAAACAGTGTAGTGGTTGGCACGAGCAGGAGACAGCTCGGACGGGAGACGTCGGTATCTAAATTGTGCCCCGAAAACGGCGGCCCCCCCCCTCCGGCCCGGTTGGCCCCCCTCAATGAAATCAACGCCGGCATTGTGGCCTCTGAATGTGGACACGTCGTCTTTGTGACGAGTCCATTGTAACTTCTATTTGATTGGTCTAATCTGATGCAAGGTCATTCTTCTCGTGCGTTACTAACAGAGTGAATCACTCAATCACTGTCTCATTGTCAACCCTCCCCACAACCCCCCCCCCTCCTCACTTCATACACTTCGTCCCTCTTTCGATTTGCCGTGGAATGTTTTATTTATGGTGGGCGTGTGCGTTGTCACTGGTGCGGTGTTGTGTTCGAAAACCGCGCCAATAGGATCGCAGTTGAGCACAGAATCCCATCGGATGTTTCTCATTCGGAAATCCTATTTTGTGAATTGTCTTTTAATATAAAACCTCACTGAGGAACAAAACATATCATCCGTGTCCATTTAATAACATGTTTCGGTAGTTATATATTATGAAATTATGCGTTTAACTAATATTTTTAATAAAGATTGACTTGGACTGTCAATGTATTCCTCCTGTATTTTGGCAAGTATTCGATTTGCAACGTACATCCAATTGCTCTTCTATAAAACATAATAACTCGCCGATATTTTATTTACAAATTGTAATTAATTTCCCGATCTACTCGAGTAATATATTATAGTTCGAGCTTTTACACTTTTTAGCCCGTTCCGATCGCTTGACATTTACCCGCTCAAGGGCGACTAGGCGAGAGTTTGAATTTTCAAATCTCCTACTTTTTCCTATTGTAGCGGCGCTTTAAAATCCACTTAACGGTACAATGGCGCTTGGCGGCACGAGGCACGGACGTGGTACCGCTCCGACCGAGAGAGACGAGGATGTAATTAAACGTTTTGGTGCGATTTTAGTTACGGTCTAGGCGTCAAAAACTATCGCCTAATAATGCCCTATGTGTCAAGGGACATGAAAAGTGACTAATACATTTCAACACTTAATATTAAACATAGACTCTAAATTCGCATGTCCTTCGGCCGTAAATTAAACCCGTTGTTCAATTTTATATTGATTCGGCGCTTTATTATTTCCGTTTCAAACAAATTTGGTTCGGAAGGCCGCCAAGTTAAGTTTAAGACCTTTTAAACTTGTTGGGTTTTTGCGTCGTAGCCAGTCTTCTTGGCCACCGATTCGGTGCAACACGAAAATTCAGCCATTCTGCATTCTGAAAATTACCCCGCCGGAAATGGAGTCGGCCCGGTATTTCGGAATTGGGATGAAAACAAAATGGCCGCGCGGCGGCCCTTTAGCTGGACTTAAAATTTTATTGAACAGAACGGAAAATTGGAATCGGCGGTCGTTCGAAATCCGGCAAAATGGACACTAACCCAATTTTGGAGCGGTTCGAAACAAATTGAACGTATTCTCCGATGGACGTAGCTGTATATGTACAGCTGCATATATGCTGTCCGGTTCAATGCGAGGACATTAGACAAAATTGTATTCTAGGTTTCATTAAATTTGGAAATGGATTTCCCTTAATTTCTATTTGCTATGCAGTTAGGAGAGGTGCACTAAGGTTTTCCCCTGCGAGGTAACGCCCACCGTTAGTACACAACGCGAGAACCTCCCCGTGGCCGGACAGGTGCTTTGCTGGCGATCTAGGAAAAAATCCCTGAAGAAAATATAATGAATCCTTATGTTCACGTTGTCGATCCTCCAATAATTCTTTCAGCATGAAAGGCTTTAAGGGATTCAAATATTCAAGATTCATTTGCGTAATTCAGAAAGAGCGTTTCATTTCGTAGAATAAAGAAAGTCTTCCCTGAAGGCTTAATTATTCAACTGCACCTTCTAACGATGGCATTGAAATTTCTGTAGGTAAAAGTTCTTGAAAGTTGTTAATAGGGTGTGGTTTTCATTCCTTCCCATTTTAGAAGCCTTTGAATTTTCATCGTTATAGATTTCCTGTATGATATTCGCGCACTGCGTTCGAAGTCTCCTCTCAGCCGTTTCTGGTTTCAACTGTTCGCGGTACTCATACGGCCTATATACGACTATAAAGGTCGACTAAAAGGTACGACTACCTTTTTTCCCCCGTGGATCGTCGATTTTATATGTGTAAAAGTAAAAATTTTCAAAAACCCGCACATTGAATTCAGATGTTGGACGGAGTCCAAATAATCAGTTGGTGTTGAGTTAGGAGGAGCCCGGTTTTGACCGATCGCAAGAACTCTCCTTGGCCCTTTTGTATAACTAAAACTCGAGCGGCCCCTCTGTTTGTTTATTCGAGTGTTGCTGGGAGTTGGCAAGTTGTCGGGGCGTCATCGCTGTCCAGCTGCGACATCGCCCAGCGCCGCGTATCTTCTATATTACCAACCGACTCTTACGACAGTTGCCTTTTGCCACCGGCTAATTGGGAACATTGAGAGACGCGCGGGATTCGACGTTAGAAAAAAATCTGTATTTACATCACTTACAAACCCCACCTGTCTTAGCCTCCCATACTTGGGAAACATCCAATATTTGAGGAATTTTTGCGGGTCGCATATTTCTAGAACTCCTATTATTTAAACCGAATGTCATAACGACATAACTCTTCTGCATATATCTTCGAAATCGTTTGTATTTTCGTGTAATTTTACATCTGTTTACAAAATATTTACAGAGATATTTACAGAGTGGATATCCATTCTGGTGATACGTGAAAGTGAAGCTTCTGAACGCATAAGTAGTCTCATTCAAGTTTATAAATTTCTTATGCACGTAAAAGCCTTTCACGTTTCCCATTTCCTGAGCATTCGTGTCTCCTTCAAATTTATTGCCTCGGAGAATATCGGCCACAGACATTTTTTCGGATTCGAAAGATAAGACATTAATCGCGGCTAAAATGTGTCAGACTTTTTTCATTTGGATAATAGTCGTTGTTGGATAAGAGCGTATTGTCAACACTATCTAGTCAATGAGTCTATTCATTCGGGCTTGGTAAATATAAAGAAGAAATCAGTTATTATCTCTCCGGCCGAAATTAGATCGACGCTGCGGTCAGTTATTTGCTCTCTCGTGTGCTTGACCCAAAAAGCCATCGCGCGAATTAACAGTCCCCGCTCCAGATTAGAATTACTTCGGGAAACCCCGATTATTTGAATGTAATTTATTTAAATTTTGAAAAGGAATAAGAGGAAGAAAGGATAATTGACTCGAATGGGAGGACTGAGCGTGGGCGGAGTGGTACTGGTAATTGGGGGGGAGTGGCACGTGAGAGAGCCCCCTCCAGGTCGGCTTGTAATTACATTATGGTTAGGCCTCTGGCCGTAATTCATTTGTCGGCCCGATACCGACGCGTCCGGCCTTCTCAATGTCCAGTATTCGCTTCCCCGTTTCGGATCCCCGGGTAAACCCATCACATTTCCTCCGAATCCCCTTGTTGGCCTCGAAAATGTCCAGAGGTTAATTCTCTTTAGTCAATCTCCTTCTAAATGGCTGGAGACAGTTAAATTAAACACGAGTTTTATTTCTCGACGTTTTAAAGCTATTTTGAGCGAGTTAAAGTATTTTGTTCTCTCGAATTTAAAATATAGAGGAAATTGTTATATCTTTGATTAATATTTAATTAAACGATTGCGTTGATTTATGAGAATTTCCCATTTTGGTCATCAGGATTCTGCCAGATTTCAGTTAACCACGAGGCTAATCATTGCAAGGTATTCCTTGTTCGGTCATTTACATCGCGAGGCGATAAAGAATCAGCGGAAATGAGTCTTCGATGACGTCATAAGTCAAGAGGCCCGGTTTTATATTGCATTCTTGGCCCGTATTCGGCCGGATATGAGGTAGTGAATAAAACGGTAGCGAGTTAAGTACTAGCAAACATCTCTCTTCACAATCATACATCTGCAATTAAAAGGCAGTGCAATTTTCTAACACGCGAAGTCCGATGTGATTCCTTCTTCATTTTATGGGGTGAAGAACATGGACAAGTTAATGCGTAACTAAATAAATTGGTGTTATCGAATGCTAACACTGGCAATGGTCGTGGGCGTGTTTAGGGGCGGGTCAGGGCCGTTATGTGTGTGTGTGTGAGAGAGAGAGAGAGAGAGAGAGAGAGAGAGAGAGAGAGAGAGAGAGAGAGAGAGAGAGAGAGAGAGAGAGAGAGAGAGTGTGTGTGTGTGTGTGTGTGTGTGTGTGTGTGTGACCGCGCCCTGTCTCGACGTGGTATACTTCGCGCCTGTGTGGCCGGGGCCACTGCCCTCACGAAAACAAAGCATTGTACAGACCATTGGCTTGGAGACTACAGATCCTTTCGTCAAAAAATAATCAAATCGATAATATCATGATGCCAATGGAAATAAACGAAAAAGCGTTTTAAATCTGGGCGCTGTACCCATTCTGAGTTGTAGGTCGAACGTTCTTTATGTGTGTGTTCAATCAAAGAATGTCATTCTCCAGTTATCTTGTACGATATTGGACTCCGGACCGGCCTGTAATTTAGATGGTCAAATGGCTGCGCAGTCTGATGGTTATCTGTCGGATAACAGGACCAATAATTCAACATCTATCCGTTTATTTTTTGTCGATAAGTCATTTCGTCGTTTTTAAGGAGAAACAATGCTCGGCTTTTAGACGCCCCAGATTGTGAATCAATCGCCTTCCGTGCCATTATTAATTTACAGGCGCTAGTACGATTTTGTTATTCTTGTCAACATGGAATCTGGAATTTTACTATCTGAAAATATTACCAGCCGAATTTAGATACCACTCAATGGAGATTAGTATTGAATTATTGCTACAGCTATTTTCTGTATACCTAACACAGTCTTACATATCAGCCGGAAAAGGGCCCAGCTGCTAGATTGGGGTTCAGTGATTCATTACAACGCCCGGACAATCCACTTTATTTTCCACGGCCTGATAATGTTTCTTCATTATGTCCTTAACTATGCCCAGCCGATTAACCTCGTTTCCAATTTATTATTTCATTCATTCTGTACCAAAAAAAGTGCAAACCTATTTAATGGGACGATAAATTAATTGGAAACGAGTGCGTTTCCCTGAAGTTTTCGTGGCGTTGTGATGTACGTCTGTCCTCTTTGAGGTTCCGAAACCCGAAAACCGGCGTTCCTACAGGAGGCGTATTTTTAGTAATTCATTAAACTCTACCGTTGTTTTGACTCCTAGCCTCTGACAATGTAAACGCGTGAGCTGTAGAGATAAACCAGTCTCTTGTTAGTGCAGTCCATTTCGAGTTTCGTTCCATCTTATTACGTTTCTCAATTAAAAACCGTTTCATCCGTTTCTTGCCGAGCGAATTTTGAGCGTGTTGTTACCTACCTATAGAGACGGGAAGGAGAACGGCCCCACGAATGTATATGTCTCCAGTAGCTTGGGTAGAGACGAGAAGCTGTTTCGGCATTTCGCCAACCTCAATACTTCATTCCCATGCAACGAATACTTTCATGTACCTGGGCGTATTTTACTGCCTTTTTTCTAGTCTATTAGTATTGGGAGCAAGTACGAAAACCAAACCCACAGTAATCTCCGATATTTTGTATGGATTTAAAAAACTATGTATATAGTTTAATGATAAGCCTGAGAACCTAATGAATTTTTTTCATTTGATTTTCTCTCTACCCCCTTCTTGGACCTAGTGTAAAAGATTTAAAAGGCGTCCAACATTTTTTATCTATGTCTTTACAGAGATTGTACTTTTAAATTCTGTTAGGATACGTTCCACTGTTAATTTTATCCTGCATTCTTTATAATAAGGTCTTTTGTCATTATATATGAGTGCTTTAGTGCTACATTCCTGTACACATTTTAACGTGGAATCCAACCTTAACCGGCCATCGTTCGATTGTCGTTGCCAGTCTTTCATGGAACAGGAGAATTCTGAGGGTTTCAACGCATGTGCGAGGACAAGAGAGTTGGAAACGAGATCCGGGGAGCGGAAAGGTATTTTCAAATGTGCTTTTCTCTTCCACTTGAGAGGGAAAGGATATTGGGAACAGAGTTGAGGGTTTGGTCTGTCCGAGGGCGGAGTCCAACTGGGGGCTTACCTTTGAACGGCTAAAGACCTTTTTATTAGATACGCGTCGGTCTTTCCGGAGCTCTAATGTGCAATTCCGTGTAGGCGTCTGCGGTAGCTTTGATTACACTACAGCACAGGTAAACGCTGTTCAGTGCCCAAACCGCTAACTTGTCTTTCTATCTGGGTTTCAAAAATAAAAACCACCTAAGGGTGGGTCCCTTTACCAGATTCTCCAGTGAATTAAATTTGTGTGTAATCGGGAGCCACTAATTTAAGTTGACAAATGCTCTGGGTTGAAATAAGTTTACTAGAATTGGTGAAGGCAGCGTGGAGGTTTATGAGAAATGGAGAAGTGATTTCCTTATCCATATTTTATATGGGAATATTAAACCGGCATGAAATTTGCAGACTGGGCAGATTCGTGGGACTAGGCCTACTGATGTTATTGGACGATTGGAGGGCAATAAAATGGTTTGGAAAGTGCCCGTAGCGGGTAGTAAGAGCCGGGGAGTGGTAGGGGGCGTCTGCTATCGACCTACCCCAAACCGCGCGGGGTTCAACAAGTCTGGGGGTCCCTCCCCCTCATCATCATCCCCCACGATGAGGATCGATAGCACTCGACCGCCCCCGTACTAGCATCCGCCCCCGCCGCCCCCGTCTAGACCCTCACGCTACCCGTAGTCCACGAAACCTTCCCCCCACCCATCCACCCCCTACCTCATTCATTTAGAGTAACTCATTCGATATATCCACGGGTGAGGAATTATTCTTAGCCAGTGGTGCGGACATATATTATTTATATCTGTTGATGTTCACTGACCGAGTCCTATCTCACAGCCAATATATTGCACAATCCGAAAGAGTTTACATTCACGAAACAGCGCGATCAGATAGCCAGTTTTCGAAAAAGAATTATACACAAACCAGTGCAGATAGAAACACTGCGAATGTTATGTTGTTCGGCTTGTCTGGAAGACGCATTTCCTGAAGACCTGGGTGGCGGATTTAATTATATGGAAAATTTGCGACTAAATTATTTTAATCAGGTAGAAGGTGTCATGGATATAACGAGAGTAGATTTCCCGGAATTCCATTAATTTCCCCATTTTATTGTTCGCCATTTGGTCACCAAATTACTCCTCTGCAACCGTCTTCATTGTTGGGTTTATTTTATTACCCCTTTCGTCTCCTCGACATTTCATATTGGCCTACGAGCGTGTAAATAAAACGATTTCCGTTTCTCCCATTACTATATTATAATTTAATTTCCTACGTTCTGTTCAAGTTGTTATGTGTGTGTTGGAATATTTCACGGTAGTGTAGCTCCCCACGATGTGATGGTGGAGGCGGTTGTCCTCTCGCCTGCCCTTCCCTCACGAGTACAATCATTCCCCACTTGCGAACCAAACAATGTCGACCTTTTGTCGAAAATTCAGCTCCACCGTCGGGTCAATATGCACAATAGACTCTCTCCGGGACGGTACGGGCTCGCTGCCCATATGTCCCCAGTTCTTCGGATTCAGAATCTTTCTTTGTTACGTTCTCGAAAATTGTGTAGAACCTCTCGGACCATCGCCCCTGTCGCTATTGTCGGCCGTGTAAACACTTTTGCAAGTAATTGGCAATTCGATTCGGACATAGGGCACAAATAAGGTTTCTGCGTCCGACGCAGGCATAATTGAAATCGATTCATTTGTGTTGGGTGCCGTACACTCAAGATCAGTTCATTTATATTGTTAATCGTCTGTTAAATTTGTTGAAATAAGTTAATACAAATTTAAAGCGAGATAACAAATTTTTAAAAAATGAAGTCATTTCATGTACGAAGAATAATGTGCGCAATTCTATTACAATTCATATGAAACCTTGAATTGTGCGCATCCAAACATAATTTTCGGGTGCAGGTACCCGTAAGTTCCTTCCTGTCGCAATATCCTATGAGCAACTGAGCGTATCGAGAACAACCGCAGAACAACTTTAATTTCTTATAATTCCCGACGAAGGATCGGACCTGTGCAGAAACGAAAATTGGAAGCATTCTCCCCCTTCCTATTGTCCTCTGTACCAGCAATTCGCAGACGCTGAGTACCCGATGGTTAATATTTATTGGCGGGGTATCGGCGAGAGGCGTTGGCCCAGTTCTGAGCGCCGGCGTTTTTTTTCGCCAACGAGGGTGGCATCGTCTTAGCGGCGGGGGCGGGGGCGGATCGATACCGGGGTCCACTCGTGTTGCATCCCCTTTTCCGATCGTTCGCCCCCTCCCCCCTTCCCGTCGTAAATGCCTTCAGTCGACGCTCCCTGGAGCTGCGCTCGGGTTTCTTAGAACGGCTAAAAGTGGAATTTCATTCCCCCATCGCATGGTCCATTGGGTGGATGAAGTTTCTACAGTGAATTATTTTATTGCGACAGAACCTTCAATTGTCCTCCCGAAATGAGCACATTAAAAGTTAAAAACGTTAACCGTGTTATCCTTTCTAGTTTATCTGCCAGGTCAAGACCGATCCATGAACATATCACAAATTAAATTCAATTATTAACAAATATACTGATAAATAGACGTGTGTGGTAAAAAAAGTACACCTATGTTCCCCTCATACTTATGTTATGCATATTTTAGCTTCAATTTGCTAAATTTGTCTTAATTTATCTTATATTTAGTTATAGGGCTACTCAGTTGTATGTTGGAATTAATAACTTTTCAATAATCTTACAAATAATTTTCCTTTGTAAAAATCGTTCGTCCGCTGTTGAGTTGCTTACTCGAAAGGTTTTATTATTGACGGCGATGTCAACGAGTGCTCGTAGATTGGACCCTTTGAGTGTTGGGGTTGGGCTCAAGATCGGTTTACAATTTAATTGTCTGGTCTCGGGACTCAACAAGTCCCCGCGTCTAGTCCGCACCGACAATCTATTGGTCGATTAGTGGCCTTATCCCACCACATCCCCATCAATCCGGTAAAGGCAGCAATTACAGCTACAGCTATAAAATAGCGGTTATATTGTAGTTATCTCGACTAATGACAGATCAGATTTGTATCTGACTTGAATTCCATTAGTCAAATCGTATTTGTCATATTTTTATTTATAATGTTACATGCTAGTAGAAGTGTAATCGAAATAATTAAGATGTGATGATGAATATACTCGCAATTAGAATTTAATGCACTTTTGACGTATGTATACGAGGTGTAATTAGGTGCTGTGGTCAATGTGTGTATGTAAATGGAAACAAAATTTTGATGTAAATTGTGTCCATTGATACTTTCTAATGTCCGAAAATTTCCATTACGATATGATGAACCGTGAACACGATTTTATCCATTGACTCGCCGTACACTGTACCATTTATAAAATTGAATAAAATATAAAAATACCGGTGTGGTAGAATGAGATTTATGGGAAAGATGATGGATCTGTTCGGTTTTGACTGGGTTGGGGCGAGGCCCGCGGCCAAAGCGCCAGTCTCCCTCCCGGAACCCGGCTAATGCTCCACTTCCCGGAAGCCGGCGATAATAATTATACGGCGGTAATATAATCGTAATTAAACGAATTACCTCCATTGATATTGTTATTATTCTTGACCTGGTGGGACGATGGTTGAACCGGAACCGCACCTTGGTCCCTCGGCTGGGCGATCGCTTTGAATGATAGTCTTGAATGCTCTCAAAAGGAGAAACCAGCAATAAATGTATAATACCCTGTTAAATTTACAAAATTTAGCAAAATAAATTACTGTTATTCTGTTGATCTAACAGTTTGTTGATCTACGAAAACAATCTAAAAAATTATAATCGTTTCTGGTAACAAGTTCCGTCCTTAGATATCACACTTCTATAAAGTTATTACTGTGGCTTGTTTATCCAGAGCACCAATGCCTTTTAAAACCAATCTTAATGACATTGAATTCATCGACATTGATAATTATTGATCCGTATTTTATTTATTGGGAAATTCGTGAGGGTAGTTGAAACACAAACACATAAATAGTACAAGCTTATTTAGGCAAAGATCGAATTTTTCTGCTCCTCGCCTATTATGCAACGCCGCCTTTGACGCACAAGGGGTTATCAAAATTTCGGTTTCGGAATAAAACACTGATTGAATTGTAAATTAACCTTTGTCGATAACGACTTCCTCTGGGTTATAGGGAGAACCCGGTCGTTATCTCGCCGTCGACGGGGGCCGCTAGATAACTTTTTGGACATGCATTATCGCGCCCCGTTCTGATTTGTTCGTATTTTTGTCAAGCAATAAATAGAAACTGTGGCAGTTGTCCAGAATTGATAAATTTTTTTTTTGGGTGGTGGGCAGGGGAAAAGAGAAGGAAAAAAGTCTTAGTTTTTGAGGTTTACGAACTCATACGAATATATTTAAACTATATACTGTTTAAAACTATTAGTATTTGTGAGTAATGAAGTAACAATAAAGTAATATTTTTGTTTTATTTTTTGTTTCAGGTACGTGCCCAAAACAGGAGCCTGTCTAACCGAGCTCGTTCGTTCATTCCTGCGCCTCTGTGATCTGACCGACATTTGTTCGCAATTTTGTACAGCTTTTCGTTGACGGAATAGTTTTTGATTCGAAATTTTTGATTTTACCTACAGACACATTTTTTGGTTAATATCCGTTCGGGAAGTTGTACGCAGACGAGCCGCATAGCCCAGTGAGTGTGCCGCCGCAAGCTTTCTGCTGTGCGCGTGCCTGTGTGTGCGTGCCTGTGTGTGCGTTGTGGTGGGCGGTGGTCTGGCCACTGGGATTTGGACAAAGTCATGGTGATTGAGTGAGACAGGTATGGTGGACACGATGGTGGCAGGCGGTTGCCCCGACCTCTATTATGAGTACTATCACTACCAGGACATGCAGCACTTATGCCCCCTACGCCCCGAATATGGTAATGTTCAACACTTTTACATTAAACTTTTCCTTAGTAATTGTGCAAATTGTAAATTATTTCTGAATAACACGTACATTTATGAATAACATATGTCGTAGTATTTATAAAAGGTGTGGGAATCGTTCTTTCTGCGTAAGTGACATATTTGATATAGCAAATTAATTATTGGATCAAATAATTATATATCAGACGGATAACAGACGCAGGAATTGGCGTCATACGTTTGAAAAACTATATAAAATATATAATTAATCTGTAACTAATTTATTTAATCTAATGAAAACATTTTTAATTTATTTAATAACATCTATATGCGTATTATAGAAACCATCCGAAAATAATTACCCGATTTTTTTTACATCATTCCATTAATATTAATCACTCAGGATTAAACCCAATTACACATTCAACATGCAATTAAGATCTTGTTCCCTCTGGCAAATTATATTTAACAGTGTATGTTCATGATATTTGTCACAATTATAATTATCGTGGAAAATGGATTAAATAAATTATCCAATGGATAATTTACCGTGATCCCCGTAGCGGCAGCTTAGGTTCAACAGAATACAAGATAAAAACCCATATTCCTAATACATATATGAAAGTAATTGAAGTATATTAATCGTATTGGTTTCTATATATATTGACTGGAAACACTTGACAATTAACCTGCTCAGTAAAGAGGAATTCTGCAAAGTACCTGAGAGAAAGAGAGGGAGAGGGAGAGCATTTTGTAGTCGGTTTTAGGTCAGTTTTGGAGGTAGAAAAAGCGTTTTAGACCAGCTTTTAGGGCAATTTTGTAGTCGAAATAGGGTTTTCCATCAATTTTGGAGATATAAACAGGATTTCTAAATCAGGAAATTTTTTAAAAACAAAATTTTCGATTTTTCAACTTTGGAGGAAGAGAGAGATACATGTGTCTAAACTATTATGTGCAATTGGACGCTATGTGTGGTCCGAAGCGGTGGTTCTATTTAAAGCTTAAGGGACTGGTTATCAAGGTCTTCCATTGAAGTTCAAGGAGAGCTCTCTTGGGCCTCTTCCCCCCCCCCCACCTCTGCGAAATCCTCTTTTCCCCACTGAATGCCGCACGGATTATTCGCAGTAAGCGAACATAGCGCCGCTTCGTACCAGAGTATTTAGGGCAACTTTGTAATACAAATGGAGTTTTAGGTCAGTTTCGAAGGGCTTGAAACAGGGCTTGAGACCAGTTTTTGGGACCATTTTTAGTCAGTTTTTAGGCCATAGCGCCGCAGCGTACCCGATTATTATTTCCAGGGAGCGATAGACTGTCTACACATCTTTTCAGCAGCGAGTAAGGAAGGAATATAGAAAAATATCTCCACGTCCATCATCCTAATATTACGCTAGTCGATATAACAATGTAAACCTCTTTAAGAAAAAGATTAGCACACATAAACAATAAGAGACAAAAAAATAGGAACGTCCGGACGGACCTTCCGGAATTTAATGATGAAATTCAAACTCCTGAATAAACCAGTTTCTTCAGCGAGGTCCTGAAAGTTTCAACTCGCTCCTTTGATTTCCGCTCTCTGTTCTACCTTGCATGCCCGAAGTTAAAATAAAGACGAAAGAATGAACGAAGGTCACGAAAGAAGAGTCTCCGGGAAATTGCGTTTCGTTACCGGGGGAGCGTTTTCCTTGACCTTCCAGTGTTTGCACCGAGGCGCAGTTGTAATATCGAACGGGTTTTTGTTTTTTATAATGAAAAACGTTCATCGCGCATTTTCGCAGCGACAGACCCGGATTTTTTTCCTTCACCGAACGCTGTGAAATATATTATGCCAAACCCGTATAGAACGGTTGGATTCAAATATGGCCTCCTATCGTTTGTTCGGTGATAGGTTTCAGATTCAGTATTGTAGGAAGCGATTTTGCGTCCCGTACGGCCAATTAATATTTAAACGCCCGTCGGTTGAGACAGCCACTACACTTCCTTCCCCCCTTGAAGACTTTCGGCAAAGTGTTAATCCCAAGTGTTGACCCGCGGAGGGAGGCGGTGGGGGGCGGTAGTTTCGTGTTTGTCCGTGGCCGCGGTGTCGAAGCAGGCCATAAAAACTACGCGTAAGGGGCCTGAGAAGAGTGGCTGGGACGTTGGGGCCAGAACCACCAGGGGTTCGTGTGTGTGCTCGCCCTAGCATCCTTTGTTGCCAGTTTTAATGAGTTATCGATCTAACTCTCTACCAACACACAATCGCTCAGCCTTTTGTAGGTGTCGGCGGGGGCCCGGACATAAAGGCGAGTTTATAGCCCTCTCTGGCCTCCCCTTCCCTTTCAGCCCGCCTTCGGTCCCCGACAGAACATTTCTCTTTTTATCCACTCACCCCCTCTCTTTCCATGTCAATCAGCTAGACCGGGACTATTGGAACTGGAAGTACTATGTGTGAAACGTGAATATTGAGGAACACAATAATTAATTATTGTAGGATATACTTAAATCGGTTTTTTTTTTAATTTTATAATCTTATCATTTTAATGAAATGGAAAGAATAACTATAAATTGAGAGGAACGTTGAGTGTTGGAAATCTATTGCAATGTGGATGAGGGAAATAGTCCTAGATAAGAGAATAAAGGGAACAAGCAAGTTTTGATCCACATCGCAATATAGAGCAATATTCATTTAAAGTGCTTACTCACCCGATAGGGTTTGGAATATCTCCACCCTTTTACTACATTTTCTACATTTATGAAACTGGAAATAACAGTTATTGCAGTGTATTCTTCCATTTCACCTTTCACCGGTAGTGATATTTTGTTGAGAAAAAGCCAGAAATCGGTAATCGACGAATTTCACAGAAAAAAAATTGACAGAATAAAAATATAAATTACTGGATAGGACGCAAAAAAAGTTACCTTATCTATCTTGGATCATGAACTAGGTTTATTGATAAACGTCTGGGATATCCTGGAGAGATGACCTCGAGGCAGGAAGTATTACGCGTTAAATTTTCCTGGAAGTCACTGTTGTGACCCCCGCATTCTCCTTCTGCGGATGCATGCTTGCGCTTCTTATCGAAAGCGCTATACATATAATCGAATTTTTTTCGGTCCTGAAACTAGAATTAAACTAATGCTCCAGTTTAATTTTTTTACAATCCTCCATTTTAACTGCGATGGATCAACTATCCGGGAAGCTGTAAAGAGAAGCGCCGTATAAAGGAGTTTTAAGGCTCAAAAATATTAACGCCGGAGAATTCATAAAATGTTGGTACTGAATGTTCGTACCGTATATTCTCAAATTAAGATACGGCCCTTGAATTAGCATATGGAGAAAATTACTACAGAATTGACCCTAAGGTTTATTGCTGCCCTAATATTCCGCACGAACATTACTCCGGCATACGATGTAAAGAAATTTCGTTTTTAAATTTTCGGAGGAACAAAGGTAAAGGGAATAAGGGAATTAAAGCCCTGTACAAAGTCTAAAGGAATTCTTCCACCTCTTAGAATTAACAGTATTTAATCTTAGCATACCTGATCTGAGGACTATCCAAACTGTAAACTGGCGTTTGTCATGGAATCATATTATTCGAGCTTCGTATTTAAGAACAGTCAGAATCCGTTCTTTTTTATCTTGAGCAGATTAGTTTTGTTGAACGATCGCCGGTATCATTACCATCGCCTTCAACTTCGCTTATAATGGGACCTGTTGATTCCCCGTTTCTGAAATAAAAATTCAATCGGTCATCGGGGGTTGCTTCAAATCTCCGAACCCCGAAAACCAGCGCGATTCTTCGGATAATAATCGTAGTCCTTCCTTGACATACAACTGAATTGTAGTCAGTCCGAAGTCGGGTAGCTCCGAGGCAGTTTACGCTCGTCCGGTTTTCCCGGTCTTGATTTATGAGTGGCTTATGAATTTTGCATTGGGGACGTTTCGCGGTATGGCGCTGTCCTCATACCCGCTGCGCTATGAATTCTCAGTTTCCATTTAGTTGGTTATCGCTCCTGCGGTAATTCATTTTCAGTTTCCAACCGAAACTATAATTCAGGATTATCCGGCCATTTTTGACGGGTGGGTCTTATAAATGAACATTGCATAAATTTTCTTATCGAAAATGACGTAATTAAAATACTTTTTAAAGCCGAACAGTCGAACCAAATATAGTTGTGGAAGAAGTGAGATCAGTGACTCGCTGAGGCGAACACGTGTCAATGATAACTTGGTTCCAGTACGGCCACGTTCCCTATGAGCACAATCGGGCGATATTCACGCTCAGAGGTTGGACATTATGTTCGGAACGCTGCCAGCTGTAGAAGTACAATTCTATTTTAATTCAGATTTGGTTTGGCGTGTTCACCGGATAATCCAACATCGAACGGTCTCCTGAAGGCCCGCTCTATCCTGGCGATGGACTGATTAAGATCGACATCTTAAGTCCGAGGTGTCATCACATACTGCCCCGCTTGCAGATTACATCCATCCGATCGCCATCCGTTGTAGATACTCCTTCCATCTGATTTCCATCCTCTCTCTCCCCGTCCTCAATCAATATTCTTCCACCTGTCCTTCCGTGTTCTCCGCCATTGCTACTTCCCGTCTGGCGGAGCCCAAGGATCTCTGCCAACTTTTTATCTTACATATCTATGAAGGCGGTAAGGTTCGGTCGTTACGCCGGTGCCCGGCAGTGTCGTTTTCTTATTTCCAACGTGAATCATAAGTGATTTTTCAATTTGAAAAAGAAATTACGCGGTCTAATGAAATTTTGATGTATTGTAACGCCCAATATATATGCCGTGCCAGCATTTGCCATGTGCGGGAAGCGTTGTCCTCCGGCTTGCGACCACTTCTCTGTCTCGGTGGCCGATAAGGTCAGACATTCGAATCGGCGTTGATTATGGAATTGCGTTCAATTTATCTGTTGCCTAAGTAACCAAAGTCCTGTCAGGACGAGGTGGCGGCACGTTTGAATCGGCCTAATACTCAAGCCTCCGCCAGTGCATATAATTCGTGCTAACTCCTTTGTATTAATATTTATACGCTGTATCGCATGCAGCCTTCCTCACATCCGTATCTAAGCTAGCGTTTTATTCCGCATCATGAGACCGCCTAATGAAACTTTGATGCATTACACATCGAGAACCGTTTGCCAAGACTATGTAGAGTTCGATCCTTTGGTCTCCGAACACGTTTCCTGAGCGTTAGTTTGTACACCTCAGTGAGAATCGCAGTGTGGCGTATTTGTTTTCTTAAAATTCGACGTTAAAATTAAAAACCAAAATTATACGAGATTCTTATTTCAGAAACTAATTTTCATCTTTCAGAAATAAATACGCTCCGTAGAATTACTGTTAAAATTAGGAAATCTAGTTACAGATCCTTTACCCAGGCTGAATATTGAGTATTATATTAAACTTCTTTACTCGTTCAATCGGATCGAGGATGTAAATTATATAGAAACTGATCTACTTTCATGTAACTTGCGACTGCTGCTTTCTACCAGCCACTTACTTTCTTCGCAACAAATACATATTCTCGGATTATCACTTTCGATTAATATTTATGAGGTATCATTATATTCATACGAATCGTTCTGTAATAAGAGTTACATTTTGCAGAGCTTGTGTTTCTTATTTGCAACTCCGATCTTAGGCAACGGTCCTAATGACGTTTAGTTCCTTATTAATACGTTTTCCGCGAGTGTGGAATTATCCAGTCAAATCCCGGCCCCTATCTACATATCCGGCGCGGGGTATATTTCCAAACCAAATCCGAGGGGTGCCCCCACGCCCCTGATCTTTATTAACGATCGGCCGCATTTTCGGATTCCCGTCGGATGTCGAACCCGGCGCTGAACGTGTAATATTATTCTCTCGCCTTTCTCCCTTGGCCGATTAGCGGGGTTGTGCAAGCGATAAGGGGGGAAAAATGTCTGGGCGTTACGCAAGGGGTTGCGAAGTCTGCGGCGGCGGCGGCGGCGTGGGAACGTCGGTATAAGTGCGCCAGTAAATATCGGCCTCTTGCACAACACCATCGCCGAACCTTTTACCAGCCTGAAAGCACGTAGTTTTAATTTCACTGGCGCCCGCACCCCGACTCATTACGGAAATAATAGGAGAACTCCTTTCCTTCCGAGCCCTGCAAGCTCCGCTTTTTTTCAGTTAACTTTTTGTCAGTGGACTGACATGTAATGGTTAGTCGTTGTTACGATCGTTCGTGAGCGCTCCAGTCGTAAGACGTAAGACTCCACTGGTAGGACTCTTGGCCGACCGCGTCAAACAACAAATTATTTTACCCCCTGTTGTGTAATTCAGACATTCGTTTTTTATGAACCCAAATATTGTTAATAAAAATATTTTCAATATCTTGGGGAGAAACTTGAGTTTTTACTGCTCAGTTCAGGTTTCCGTCTTCAATATCAGAGGTCAAACTTTTGATTATTGTCGGTCGGGTAAGTTGAGTTCCTCCCGCAGTTTATGTCCTCGGGTGGTGGGGGGCGGACTTTCCCCGGACAAAGCCCCGGGGGCGGGTACTCGCTCTTTATTGTTTTCAGCTACAATTTCGTCGCCTTTGTCCCTCGCCCTTGAATAGACCCACCACTAATTCCTGAGGTTGTTATTGTAGCGGAAGAATTCGGTAATTTTTCTTTTTTATTTCCGCCTTTTCTTCCTGGGAATGATTTCAGCCCACCATTCACTCGTATATCGCTTTGTCTTGGTTTTTATCGGGTTCCCCGATATCGGGTTTTGGGGGTGTTAGAATTCCTGGTCTAAGTATGTTAACAATGCTTAATTAAAATAACTATTTAACTATCCTTAAGTACTAATAATTATTTCCATTTCTATCCAAATAAACCTACAAATTAATTAATTTACTTCTAAATTTACTACAAAATTGGGTGTCCCGAAATGTATAGCTGGGATTTATAGAGAGAGGGGTACTGGACGCTTTCTAATAGTATGGCTTTATTTAATTCTGCGTTTTGTGAAAGAAGCCTTTATACGTTACGATATCCGGTTTAACTTTCAGTTTGAAAAGTTTTACCAATAATTCAACGATTCCTCCCCGCGATCGTGCAAGAGGCAAGCGCGTGTGATACCTAACTTTCTCTTAAGAAAGGGTTTGGGCCGAAGTGAACGGGTTTCGAATCGACCATTCGAATTCGTCAACGGATATGACGGATGTGATCTCCCTGTCACCGGGAGATGAAAAACCTCGTTTGCACTTATGGCGAGGGGAAGTTAAATCAGTTTTTTCAACTGCGGGCACGCTGCTCCTTTTCAATGTGACCGGTCGTTGCCTACAGTTTAGTTTCTCCTACTTATTTGTAAATTGTAATCACCTTAGCAATTCGTAAACCTCGTATTCTAATGTCGTCGGCAAGGATTAAGGAATATTGCACTTATTATTGGCCTCAGGTCAGTTTAGGCATAACAAGTTTTATGCCGCAGGCAATACCATTTCATATTGTTTGAGCTTTTGGAACATATCATGCATGAAATTTTGTCTTTCCGTTTTTATTTGGGGTGGAAATAAACTCTCTTATTCCGGATATAAGCGGAGGCGACTTCCTTTTCCTAGCTACAGGCGAGTCATTGCCCTCCTTTGAATCCCCCCCCCCTCTTTCCGTGGTTCGGGAATGTCGCCTCCGGTTCCGCTTAGAAAGTGAAACGCCCCGTTGTGTACTTCGTCATTGTTCTCATCGTCCTAATTTGTTGACGATGACATCGGCAGATCGTTGACGATATCGTACTCTCACATATCGGACCACCCAGTTTTCTTCTTCATGCACATGGTGTCAACCTAACTACCATAGTTGAGAAAACTTGACAGAAAAAGTTATTTAGGAAGAAATCGTTGTAGAATATGTTTGTTTCGTGGATAACCCGAAATTACGATAAAATGTTAATACTGGAGATACTTGAAATTTCATTAATAGCTAGTACTTATCACAATATTAGTGATACAAAATCTTGAATTATGCGGTCGATGGGTATCTTAAGGAGGATTATGAAAAAAGAGTATCTTTCATAATTCTGGTACATATAATCTGTAAATATTTTTTATGTGGCCGTAAAACTTCGTAAATGACTATAACGGCTGTTGTTCTAAAAGCGCCCTTTTTTTAACAATTCTCTTACCAACTTTAATCTAGTTTACGGAAAATGTGAGGAACATTTATTTTTTGCCTGAAATATGTATATAGGAGTATGCCGGCCTCGGTTTTTATATAAAAGCACAGACAACTGTGGCGTTTCTCTAGGCACGCACGAGATCTGCGGATGGGTCGTTTTTGAAGACAGAGAATATTATTCAGGGATCCAAATGGGATATCGGAGGAGCGTTGTGCCAACAGGATGGGGGTGGTACTGGGTCTTGTCCAATTTCACCGGGCCATTACCATGACAATGGGGCCGGCCCTACTTAATTTGATATTGGGCGGCTTTGAGAGAGGCTGTCGCGCAGGATGATCGCAGGTCGGTGGCTGCTTCTCGCCGCGCCTCCATTTGCATTTAGGCTCGTCCGCATTCTCCAGCCGGCGAGTACCCGTTATTGTATTGTCACACTTATCCGACTGCCGGGCCCTCTGCCAAACGGCCATAGGCCTCAGCTCTCTCTCTCTCTCTCTCTCTCTCTCTCTCTCTCTCTCTCTCTCTCTCTCTCTCTCTCTCTCTCTCTCTCTCTCTCTCTCTCTCTCTCTCTCTCTCTCTCTCTCTCTCTCTCTCTCTCTCTCTCTCGAAATTTTCATTCTTTTTTTTATCTCAATCCTCTACCTTTAATTCTTCCGTTCCGGGACTTTGTTCTGCCGTATGAATAATTCCCAGCAATTTATGCCACCGTCCGGGTTTAGATCTTTAAAATATTCTCTCCCGTACGTATGAAAAATAGTTTTTTTTTATCGCGACAATCGGGATTTTAGTGTAAAATATATAACTCCCCTGTCATGTAGGGAGTATTTATCCACTCAACCCTTTAGGGCTTAATTTGCAAACTACCACTTTGTGTACCTCATATTTTTTAAAGACCTCTCACATCGTATTGCCACTTTTAGTATTTTTCATTATGTTTAGCCAGTGTCGTTTCTTACTTGCCTACATTGACGTGTATGACAGGGTCCTTATTATAAAACTGTATGTGATTTCATTTATCAAATAAATGAACCTTAATTATTAACAGGATGTTCATTGATCCCCTAACTAATAACTATAACTTATAGGATTTTAAGAGACGTTTATGTGACTTACAAATTTACGCTCAAACCGCTTCGATTAATTTAATATTATATGGAAATATATTCGTTAATCTATGTTTACATGATAATTCTCAGTAATTCATTATCATTAGTATAAATATTTGTGATATAAATGTAATTACATACGTAGTTATTATAGCCCACCAATCTCTAACTATTCCCATACGCAAGAACTTAAAATACAGTATGTCGAACCGCTAAAAAGGTCGATCCGCACTGCGAATTTTCACTAAGGATTATTCCATTTATTCACGTATCGCTCGTTAATATCAGAGCCGGGAAGGCTTAGTACAGTTCGGGGCAGGAAGGGGAAACAAGATTGCGAGCGCTCCATCAGGAAGTAAACAGATAACTGCTTTTAAGACCTATTTATATAAAACCCTCGGCGGTACCGACAAAACTGGAGGCGGTCCGTCCGCGAGTCTAAATTATAGATGGAGAGGCCCTTGGGTGGGTAACAATGCCAGGAGAGACCTGACAACTCGGAGTGCGCATGCGTGGAAAAGGAAGAATGTGATCACGCGGTTGCCCGCCAAAAGATACAGCCGGAAGAGACCTCGCGACAGCAGTAGGTTCAGAACGCTATTTGGGCTCGGGGACGCTCAGCGCTCAGACAAGTCTACGGTCAGTAGACGACCACGAGCGTGATAGGATAGGAGGGATTCGTATGTAAAGCCCACAACGGTGGGCGCATTTAGTTCAGTCAGAGAACCAGTCGCCAGGCAGTATAAGAGAAAACTTTCACTTATGCCACCCACACGGGAGAGTGAACTGAAAAAAAATCAACCTGGCCGCCAAAACCATTCATTACTGGCCGACCGCATACTGCACTAGTACATGCCCCGAAATGGGGTAAGGTATACGTGAAAATGTACTTACCGGAACATTTGTGCAGTACCTAACGTTCTGTATATCGCCATACTCACAGTTGCGTGGTGGCGATTCCTTTTTACGATTCTCGCGTATCCGTGCAATGACAAGTTGAAGCCGGGGACTGGGACGTTGCCAACAGTGCGGGCGAGCGAGCGAGGGCGACTTTTCCTCCGACATTCTTCTGCGGTGAGTCCTCTGCGAACCGCATCTAAACTGCGGTATTTGCCACCGACCATGGCCACTCAGCCTCTCACCGCCCAGTCTTTATGTGACTAGAATATGTTTATTTCCCCCCGCTGTTTTATCGTAGTTGTTATACCAGTTATTTCCATGAAATAACTGCAAATACATATATTGTCCGCACAGTATATATCTGTCATCACTGCACTAAAACTTCTGCTGACGGCAGAACTTTGAAGATGACTTATGGCAGCCAAACGGTACTCATCATATTATTGACTGAGCGCTACAGGCGACGTCCGAAACTGATCTAAAATAAGAAACGAAGTAGGTGGATAGAAAATTAGTTAGGCATTTAAGTATGCCGGTTACCGATGAAGCGTCCTGTCTACACTGTTCAGAATATATATTGTTATCAATTTTCTCCGCGCTAGACGAGCTTGTGATTTATTGGTTTCGGTTAAGTGTATGGTGATTGAGCGAGACGGATATATTTTTCCAGGAGGTGTCGGAAATTTACGAATTTTAAATTCCGGATCAACATCAAGCAGTCAATTTTATGTAGTAATACGGGTAGAAGGTCGTAAAATTTGGGCTTGAAATTCAGAAATGGGAGATACATAGTTTCTGAATCGCCATAACATTTAAGGCCAATTTTATTGAGCCGTTCTTTCTGTAATCGCTAGATTAAACCGATTTTGCAACGGCTTTCGCTTTTGAAATTCCGCGGTGTACTTCTTCCCAGCGAGAAAAGAACACTGTCCCGGATTGTAGGGCCAGTTTCCGCAACCGTTCCTACTTTAATAAACGTGGATTGCAAAGTCCGCATTGTGGATTGAGAAAGCCGCCGAGTTTTTATGGGCGGCCGGCCGTAAGGCGCCGGCAGAGCACTTCGCTCGATTTATCCCACGGATGAGTGGCCGCATTCGGCAGCCGCTCTGTGGGATAATTCCCAATTCGTTTCCCTTAAGATCCGAATAGTCCGCAGAAAACTGTGAGGCCGGATTTTCCGCCGGTGTTGTGTGCCTGAACCGTTGAAACCAAACGACGACCGACGGCCAGCCGCAATTGTGGCATTAGAAATAAAACTGGTTTTATTTAACTTTTGAAATTGACCACCGCGGAGACAATATAATTGCTGTCGACTTGGACAAAGATTGTAGGCACGAATGCACATGCCGCGTTTAGGGCCCAGTGCCCTCGTTGAGCGTATTGAGATTTCCGAATTAGTACAGTAACACTTGATGATACATCTTTCTAATTATTAATTCCAGTATTCTCATTTTAGCGCGATATGGCAAATGCCGGTGGGAGGCAGCAGGAACCGGTTCAGGAAGGAACAATTCGTGATCTTAATTTGTCGGTGGAGGAATTGGTTTGTGGGCGGTGGTGACGGTGCGGAAGATATTTTTGCCGGTTAAAGAGCGGCGGCCACTTTTACCCCTGGGTCGATCATTAAACGGCCGTGAGTAATGACTGGGCCTGCCGTCCCGGCTAATTTCCCTCCCCCCCCCCGGGCTATTATTCACAGTGCCAATTATGACACCTGGCTGGGCGTCCTCCCCCAACCTCGCCCCCTCCCCGCTAATAAAAAGCCTCTTCGGCCCGGTTAGGTTAATTGGTTCCGTGACCGGGGCCCGTCCACGGCCCAGCGGGAGGACGGCCCGGTATTGTCGAGGAGAGGCCGGGGCCCTCAACCCAATTAGGATGTAAATAGCCGCCTTACCCGCTTATTATTTCCCCGTTAAAACTGTTAAAGCCCGTCGGGCCCGGCTCCAAATTAATAAACGGACCCGCGAGCTACAGGTGTATACCTTCCCCGTTTGACCCCCGATAGGGGGGCGTTCTTTTATTTTCAAATCATCTCGGGACTCCGTTTTAACGGTTGTTTTCCACCGAATACAATTAACCTAATTGTATGCGACTATTATCATAATTTTTGAAACCATTTATTGACGCAGTTACGCCTTATTTGAGCGAGATAATTCGGCTGAAAACAAGCTGCATATTTTTGCCTATATTACGCAATAAACAAACCGTAAATACTCCGTTAATTACTTACCCTTCTGTAAATAAACTGAAAATTTATTGTAACGATGAAGAAGTATATTTGCAGTTTTTGCAATTTGAAGTGACCGGATAATGGTTTTTTCCTTGTTGGATTTCTTTTAGAATACAATGGGGTTTAAAAGTAATGGTTTGCGTTGTTCGAAAAACCGTTCTTTTTATCGAAAAATACAATAGTTGCTATTGTATTGTATACGTCTGAGACCAGAAGCAATAAAATACTAAGCAGGCCAGGTTTTTGTGCCAGCTGTGAAAACGGCAAGTGCAGTTTCTAGGAAAGGGTCACCGGGTGCCGCCAAAGGGGACCGCCGTATATTAATTCGTGTTCGTGTATTCGCCGCTTTTGTCCGGTATATACAGAAAACCTGATGTTTCCTTAGTGCCGGCCGCCATGACGCGTGATGCCGAATATATTCCTTGCCCCTAAGTTGCGCATTTAGACATAGTTGAATGGACAGATTCAGGGCCGCTGCTTAAGATTTGTCTGCCCCATACCGCTTGTTGAAACTGCTTTCGGCGGTCGTCACGGCGGTGTTCCCCGCTCCAATAATACATTCTGTGTTATACACAGAACCTTGAGTGGTTCTTATTGCACCAAGGAGGTGTTACTACATCCAGTCTAGTGATATTCCATGCACCTACGACTGTTATGTGACATTCACTTTTTCTATTAACGTTGCCATTCGTCGAAACGAATTACAAGCCATTTTAATACCACGTCGTTTATCCTATACGTATATCTGAATTGCATTTTATATTAATTACGTGTGCGACCTTCCTTCCGGACAGGAATGTTTGGGATCGCAGCATTTGATCGCGTCGGCTCGTATCACGTTCGGAATTTGCAAAAATGAGAATAATAAATGTTGGCATTTAAAGGTCATATCGCGTATAATTCATCTGCATTGTATTGTTTCTCCGTTCGGCGGTTATGAAACGCTTTTTCATATTGAATCCGACATACTCGCGATAGCGTAGCACTCGAACTCGTAATGTTTCATCGGGGTATACAATACAAGCGGCCCTCTCTCCCCCCCACCCCTCCCCCCGAGCTGCGAAGGATGTGCGTTCTTCACGTGTGTCTAGAACCGAGCCAAGTTCTGGGCCCGAGCCAAGTCACCGGGCTAATTTATAACCGAGGGACTCGAACACACGTTCCCGTGTAATCGCATCCACGATACTCAGACAGTGAGGAAAGGAAGTCCCATTTTTATATTACCGATATCAATTACACTAGCGAAACAGTCCGGCGTGACCGTTTCGACTATCCGAACGATAAAACAGAATTTCAGTCATTTCATGGCATGCACAGTATACTCGTTTTATGAAACAACTGTAACGTTCGTCTTTCTGGTTTTTACGTGTCGGGGGAAGCCGTTCCGTACAACGGGCCTGAGCGTCAGTCGAATAAAGAAGGCCGCAAATGTATACGACTCGGACTGTGAAAGGGTCGAAATCGGTACACATTTCGTCTATTACCGTGCGACGGGAGACGTGGCCCCAGCCGCCGTCACGGAGTTAAATCGCCGGGGCCTTTTTGTTACATTTCTTCCTTTTGCTTCCCGTCAGCCGACTGGATGGAACGTCCCGCGGGAACCCCCGGATAGCGGTTCCCCGTGAAAAGCCCCCTTGTTGAAGGATAATGCCCCCGACCTTTCTTCTATTCCGCAACCAACTCGCGAACAGTGAATATGTTTCGACTCGTTACGTACTAATTTCAATATAGTACGATATTTACTTATCGGCTTAATATTTCATTGGAAATGTTCCGTAATGCCCCCCAATCAGAATTTGAAATAGTCAATAAGACATAATTATTTCCTACTTTTCACACTAAAAACAATGTAATACGCGAATGTCGGTGCGACTGTTGGGTTTCCGTCCCGAAAAGGAAGGGGGAACCGGGAATAGATTCCCATTGTCGGTACCGCTTTTATCGGTTCTTGTAAGGGCGGGGGATAGAGCCGGGGTGGCCGTTGACTCCCCCCGCGGGACGCCGAAACGCCTTATATTCACATTTTCCCTGAGCTCTACACCTAAATATTTTACCAGGGCTTTACTCCCCCACCAGCCTAAGAACACCTGACGCTTTCCGCCAGATCCAGTGACGTCTACAACTGTTAGCAATGTGGTTCTCTCGACGAACGCCCCATTCCATTTGTCATTTCGGCCTGTCATTATTTTATGTTAGCATTCTATCAATTCAGATTGATCCGTTTCAGATACTGATTGAATAAAAACCGGAACTTTTATTTAATATAATAAATTCTGACACCGAACTGTTATATCGCATAAAATTATGGAATTACAAGAAACTAAGTGTTGAAGTATTGAACTAATAAATTCGAATGAAACATTTGGAATAAATGACCGAAGCTAGTTTTGTTTATATTTCTATCTTACGGACAATATTTGGAAAATACAGACTTTTTATTAGAAGGTATGATATACCTTTTAATGAAAATTGATCAATGCTAACAAATTAAACAATAAATATATTTGCTACAATAACAAGACACGTAATATAGTGCTGTAATTATATTTTCAATATTCAATAGCCGTCCTAATCAAAAATTTACTTTATTGCAGGTAAGTTGCCGTAATTCGCATTAGCATTACTCTATTAAGTTCCCAGGCGGGCGATAAAAAGTGCGATGTATAAAAGGTATGCTTCAAAATTATCCATAACATCTAACATGGAATCGAAAAGGGTTGGGAGGGCTGCTTCGTAGGTTTTTCTCGTTGTTTTTAACATCGTTTCTAAGGTAAGGCTAGTCCACATTTATTGAATAGTACAGATCTAAGACCTAAAGAATGATGTAACGAGGGAATGGTTATATACATTTTGTAACCAGAAAAAGTTTCATGTTTCATATTCCTCTCTGAGCCAACTGTAATTAGTTTTACGGTTAGATGGCATAATTGCAAGTGATTTCAGTAACGCTATATATTTTACTTTATTGTATTTTGAACTAAAGCTTTCCTTCCAAGTTCGAAAAGCGTTTCCATGTCAACCGGTATTTTCTCCAACGGGTAGACCTATTAACCCTGTTATAATCAATCGCTTTCACCTCACTTCCCCTAGAGACTTGAAATTCTCTCGTCTCTATCACGTGCTGTAATCGTGGCAGCTTTATTCTGTGTTTCCAGCCGCCGTTACAATTCTTATACTTGGTCAATACTTATGCTTCTGGCGGTCCAGGATAAAGGAAATAAATATGTCTGGTTAATTCAAA
The DNA here is from genome assembly GCA_019843655.1 of Lethocerus indicus. Taxonomy (NCBI): domain Eukaryota; kingdom Metazoa; phylum Arthropoda; class Insecta; order Hemiptera; family Belostomatidae; genus Lethocerus; species Lethocerus indicus. The sequence continues at coordinate 16,095,545 of JACDQD010000005.1, read as the reverse complement.
TTCGGATCGGAGGCCAAATAGAACGCACGACCTTCTATATTGGTGGGTATTTAAGGTTTGATCCTCCCAACGGCCTTTCCCACCAATTACTGAATCCGTACTCGACAGATCTCAGTCCGATTAGCTACTATACTGAATATGCCAACATCGTATTTATTAAGTATAATTTATCTAAATTTTATATTTAACTATAATTTATTTGTGTGGATTGCATCTAGATAAAATATTAGATTAACAGCTTAAACATTTCCAACTCTTACTAAATACGTACATGTTGTCAGAGTAGACTTGAGAACTCAGAAATTATCCAATTCATTCGTGTACAAAGTCTTCTTATTTATTTTCAAATCAGTTTCCTGAGTTGAATCTCGCATCGAACGAAATACAAATGAAAAAAGTGTGTTGTGAAATGTCTCTAATATAGTTCTTTTATCCTTCTTTTGCTCTTTGCGTGCATTTCATTTAACTAGAAAAACTGGAAAGGGGTTAGCGTTGACGAGGTGAAGGAGAAGGGAAGCCAGACCAAAGAAGCTAAGAAACGAAGGTTGCCAAAGTTCAAGAAAAGTGAGATGAATTTTAATTGAATACCGGCCTTCGAGAGAAGTCCGTCCACCAAAGGCTGTAGGGAGGCCCCGGATCCCAGAGTAAATAATTATTAATTCAACTCGCTCTTTCTTCGGTTTCGTTACAACTGAAAAACGACTTCGGTCGGTGAATTCATTTTATTACAAAGTATAAGAGAGCAACTTCTTGTTTTTGTACTCTCCCTTATTGTTAACGCCTTGCCGTAAGTAGAAAAGAAGTTCGGGCCGAATGGGATCTACATATGTTGGTCTGAACTTTTCATTCTTTATACTTCCCACGCGATTAGCGAATACGTTTCTTCTATGCCTCATGTATAAAATTAATCAATTTAATATAATATAAATACCTATAAATGTATGTTTCGTTGAGCAGAAATATATAAGTCATATAAATTACTGGTTGAAATCAGGCAGAATAACGCGTTGGTTTTTTCGTAGGCAACAGCATTGTGTTTGAATACATGAGCTTGAACAGAGATTATTCGTTTGCTGACAGTTCGTTACGCGTGTCTGAATTGTGTTTTGACATTATTATATTATATAACTGCTAATTTGATATTATTATATCGGTTGTGGCCTCGAGGTTCACTAATTAGCAACGAGGGTATTGTCAAATTTATAGAATATCTATCTTATCGATTTACATTTAATATATTGACTGTGAAATACCGAATGAATTGTCAGTTTATGATTAATATTTAACTGACATTAATTAAGGTTGGTCGTGTTTGTATTTTGTATCCAGTTAATTTGTTTTATGTCCAATTAACAGTCGTGTCTCCCTTTTTTTGAACGCTCTGAGAAAATCAACCGGCGAACAATTCCTGAACTAATTATTGCGTTTGAAGTTTCCATACGCGAAAATTTCATCTCCAGAAAAATATTTAAAAGTCCTTTTCTGAATCTATAGAAATTGTCCGATGAATACAGATTAAGATGCTCGCCGTCCGCTTCAAAAAACTGTAGAGCGACATTTCCAAATTAATTACATTTCTTGAGAGTTTCGATTCTGCGGTCAGAATTTAATTTGCGTCAGTGTCAATTATGCAGATTGACGCTTAACCGAACCTCCACGATAGGGTCCTGCAGAGGTAATTTGGTTAAAATGGCGACTGGGAGGTTCTGGATGCTACAGGGGCGGGCAGCGCTCCCTCAAAGGGGATTTATTTCAAACAATCACTTTCAGTTACCCTACCGGCTTCAAAGTTTGATTCATTGTGGGTCATGTTTACTTATCATTGGGCCTCGACAGAACTGAATAGGTGAATTTAATGGATACGTTAATTGCTTTTCTATCCTTCAGTCTATTCCTAATTGATTCGAATAAGCGCATGTGCATGTTGAAGAAGAGTTTCAATTAAGAGTTTTTTCGCGGAGCAGTGTTGTGTAAAATATTTTTTCTCGTTGCGCAAAGTAATTTCCGAAATCCAAATATTACTCTTATAAAAAAGCATTGTTGTCCAGTACGCACACCTCTTGTTATTTTAAATGCTTCATTATAACGATTTTTTATGTTCACTTTTCCATTACCTCCCATTGCTCCAATTGGAACAATATGTCATTAAAATTAAGTCAAAGGGTCAATTTATCGCCAACAATATCGTTCTCGCGATTATCCGTCCGTCCAGTAAATTTCCCGAAAGGAACTGAAAATACCGAGAAACCGAAACCGGTTTAGGACCGATTCAGCTAGTGGAACTGGAAATTGCATCAAGGACGATATTCCAAACACATGCGGACCGCGGACGAGGTACGCCGCTACAAAAGTAGTGTCTTTAGTTATATCATGATTTATAAATTGTTGTGATTATAGTGAACATTCTTTAGATTGTTTGTGAAAAGATTTTTCACTTTCTTGTGAAGAATCGAAATCTATATTATATTTCTAAATCTAATTGTATTTCTACCTAGTTTCTATTTTGCAAATAAAGCTATTCGATTCATTCCAGAGTTAAAGTGAGTGTTATCATCTATCCGTTGCGTGTTTTTCTTCTTGTTAATTGAATTTGAGACCTGATGTTCTATTAAATTTGTATCACGCGTTAGAAGGTAAGAAAAAGGTCTGAGCGCCATTGGTTTGTCCTTGCCGGGTGTGGGGTCCATTGTCACCGTCCGCAACAGATCTCCTTGAACCCGCCCCACCAGCCAGACGCCCTCCCCTCCTTCCCTTCTTTTATTATCTCCCGTTTCTGATCTTTCTGCCCCGGTGTCACCCCGTAATTATCCCCCTCTCCCTTCTCCTTATCTGCTGTAGACGTCGGACTTATTATCGCGCCCCGGACTTTAATGGCCGCTCGACTTCCGTCGGATCCTCCGCCTCCTCCTACTCTCCGACGATGCTGTTTCCCCGTTTTCGCAGAATCGATTCAACTCCGTCCCGGGGAGGGGGGCACCAGTAATTTCAACCAAGATGATAATAAGTAGCAGAATAATTAGAAAATAGTGTCACCTGGTCTGCCCTTCTGGACTACATGTGTATTAAATGCGCATTACAATTATAAATTAAAATTTAATAAGTACGTTTCATCTTAGACGAAAATAAATATCCTAGGAAATGGCCGATACCCTTAACATCATAATAGTAAATTTTCCTTTCTAAGGGCGTATTTTACGTAAAAAAAGCCGTTAATGCTTAAATTCGGAATAGTGTTTAATCCATGACATTAATTTACAATTGTTGGTCGCTATTTGTGCTCGCCGTTAGCGTTATTTTCTAACTGCACTTTCGAATCCTGTGCATTTTAGCTCCGTACGCAAGTTGTGTATGGGAATTCAAATTAGTTCCGAAATCACCATATTATGGGCCACGCCCTTTGATCCGCGAAGGGCCGTTTTGCACCGGCCTCGGCCGATTTCGCCACTCCCACTTGAAATGGGTCAGCGTCGTTTAGGTGGATGAAATTTATTTCGGCGAGAATTCTTTACGTCAAACATGTACATACACGACAGCAGGCAATGGTGGAAACGTCCGGAGAGTGAACCGGTTGTAAATGTTCTGAGGGAAGGGGGTGGCTGCAAAGAGAGATTCTCATTTGTCTCGGTGACACTGGTACCCTTGCTGCAGCAGCCAGAGCCGCCAAGGTCGCTGGACACGCTCTGAATTCTCAGATTCTCTCAGTCGATTTAGAACAGGCGTTCCCCAACTGGCGTAAAGGGAATCTTAAAAAGAACCTATTCGTTCCTAAAATAACGGTAGACGAAGTAAATAAATAAACTAGCTGTAATTATTGTTGGTTAAATACTTGTAGAATTTAATTCTGGTAACATTCTCATTCTAGATTATTTTTTATTGAAACGATTACGTTCAGGTTAACAGATTCATTCACGAATAAAAAAATCCGTCAATGCTTTCTATAATTTTTTATACTTTGAGTCATCGATTTCAGTTAACAGGGTGTTGGGAAATTTTTTTAAAACTGTTAATCTATATAGACCAAACAGACAACAGTCTTCGTTAGATGAGGGGGGAGGAGTTTTGTTCGATTACTTTCGCACATAATGGATCGCGTAACAGAGACTATAATTTTGTGTCAGGAAATAGGCGTATAGGACGTTGGAGAGGCCCTTAGGTTGGGTAGGTTTGCTGGAAGCAATGGGCCGAGACGTCGAAATGGCTAAGGCGGACGAGTGTGGTATAATTGAGTGGTATAATGACGCGGCCCGGCATTGTTCCGCCGAGTGCGTTGATCCCAGCGGCCCTCGACAATCCCGTTGCATCTCAAGGCCGGCCGACTTAAATTCTGACCGCACGGTCGAACCCTTCCAGATTTGTTTTCCCACATTTCTTAGGGCTTATTTGTGATGTGATTATAAAATTTAGGTTCTATATACAATCCTACATGACTACATCTGAAATAATACTAGTACCTGCAGAAATAGTGCATTTTTTATGAAGAGGGTTGCTACACTGGACTGTTTCATTCAGCCTTCATGTATTTTAAGACTTAAAGGAATGATATACGTATTTTATATGTTGCTTATCTCTACGCATGTGCTGACTGACGCCAGAGAATGGTACGAACAGAAATATTAATCAATTAATTCGTGGCCACCGCCGACAAGTTCCTAACTGCTCTCTAATTGGTCGTCATGTGAGGACAGATCGTCCATATTTCATCCACCCGACGTCGAGCCAGATCTCAGAATTGAATTTTGTCAGACACAACTCTAAAAATAAATTAGAGACGTCCGATACCGTAAATCAAAGGGGATCACGCGGCCGGCCATGCCTTAGCCATATCCACCTCCTCCTGAAAGCGTCATTCGCGAGAGGTCAGTCACACTTAATCAAGGCCGATTGGCCGGCCCCTATACTCCTTCGGACGACTGGGACAGAAGTCCTGCAGCTCATTATTTATATCCTTACGAATTGTATTCTCCGTTCGGTATATATCAGAAAATTATCCCATTGTTGGGGCGAACTTAGACGCATCTGGGTTCTATCGGGGCCTTGATCCCAACGGCCTTGGAGGTTCCTAATAGCATCAAGGCCGACCGCTCTACGACTCCCCCTATTAGAGGTCATTCCAAAAATAGAGTTTTGACGATAGATGCCGTGAAAAGCTAATATCTTACGTGTTCCGCCGTATAATATCTGTAGGCGTTCGGAAAAAATTGATTAATTTTGAATAATCTTATTTTTTTCATTTTATGCTTCGTTTTAATTTGTTATTTTTTGTTCGGACGAGATGATCCAAACGACCCTGAATTTATCTACAGGTTTCAAGGTTTATCAATTAAATTGTCTGATGGACCCCGGTGTCAGCGTTATCCGAAATTTAGTTTGCGCAATAGCCCGTCTGTAATTTCACTGAATTTTCTTGCTTAAAATACTCCCACCTTGTTCCCAATTGGAGACCGGCGAATGAAGAAGAGGAAGAACCGAGAAATGGGTGGCGGTAACGTTTATTTGAATCGAAAGTAAAAATTAATGTATGACTTTTCTTTAATTTACTAAATTATTTATTTACTTTCCTTTGTATATCATTAATAATAAACCAAGTTCCTTTCGTCTCTTCAAGTCGATGTGTTTTTAGTTTATTATGTGGATTAACAATTCTAATCTTTCTATGCGTTATTCCTAATCTATCTCGATTGATTATTCTACTTTTCGTGAAAACGATATTCTGTCAGATTTTAGACATTGATACCGTTAGGAGGTTTTGAATTTTATTTAGTTAATTGCTCGGTGTTTCGCATGAACGCTTCGGCGGTGGTTTGGGGACCGTTCGTTTAATCGAGTGTCGTCCACCGACGCATATTAATTCCCGTTGTCCACTCCCGGCTACGCGTTTTCAATTGTACCTGACAAAGTTAATAGAGTCTGCTGACATAAAAAAAGGATTTAAACAAAAATAAAAACAGAGGAAAGAGAGAACAAAAAAAGACGCGATGTTATAAACTGAAAAGTTATATCGGGCCGGGGGAGAACAAAGTTTCGTCCCTAATCAAGATTCATTCCGGACCGTTTCACTCGAACGATCCGCCGATGAAAAAAAATAAAGAACCGGATCGCAATTGTTGGAGTTAAGAATTTTTTCCCCTTCGAAATTTAATTGCTCCGATTAATCCCAACCCTCCTCCTTTTCGCCTTTTTTCGGACGTTTTTCAGTCCCGATTCCGATCGCGGGTATTTCATTATGTCAATTACACCGTGGGCGTAATTTGAGCTATGGCAACTAAGCGTACAAGATTCTCGTTTGGATAGCAGCGCTGTAACGTTAATTGGAACAAAAAACGTATTCCGAAACAGGCTGGAAATGACGATGTCTCTAGTTCATTTGCAGGAATGCCGATTTCGACTGATATATTGAACTACCATATTGAAATTTAACGGAGCGGATATTGTTAAATACGCCTTGGTGTTTCTTACATGCCATATCGTTTACAATAATGCGATTGCCTTCGACAAAATGAACTCATTAACTAAATCACTGTTCTTAGACAGTCATAGGCTCATAGAAATATTATTAGATGTGAAGGCCTCTCGAAGGCTGTTGGGCCCGAAGGACGGCTATGAAAGTCCGGTAGAAAGTTTCGGTTCTGGTTGGACATCCGGCATCCGGCTCCTGCCTGTTCATCCCTCTCCCTCCCCCTTCCTCCACGGTCTATTCAATGCGGTCATAAATATCGGCTTTCTAATCGGGCTACTACGCAAAGGTAAGTTTCACTTGCGGTCGCCCGAGCTATTTGAGAATTCAAATCCCGCAATGGAGGAGAGTTAGGCCAACTTTTTTATATTATAATAAAACCCATCAGTTGTCGATTAGTAAATTCGATGTCACATTAAGACATAAATATACACCGATTTGGCCTAGTTGTTTTCAACCTTGGTTAAAATCGCTGTTTCGGGGTTAATTTTTATTAAATTACTAATTTAAATTTATTACGAAAGGATCTAAATTTTACCCTTTTATAGAAAATATTTTGCTAATCCTTGATTAGACACATCTGTGACAGTTTGCAGGCTGGTGGTCAGTAATTTCCGTGGAAGGACGCGGAATAGAACCGAGATATTTTTTTCTTACCAGGAAGTGTATTGGACAACGGATTAAGTAGGTGTAGGACAGTGGAGAAAGAAGTTTTTCTCGCGACTTGCCAAGCATTTATTTTCTTTTTATACCTGTTGTTTCCTTTCCCTCTCCCTTTCCTTTTTGGCAACTCGGCACGCCCGTGTTTTTCGCCCCGTGCCAAATTCAATGTCGGACGTTTTTCCACCACCGGAACCTTGTCAGGCCTCCGGGATACGGCCCCTTGAGTTTTATACGCACACCACCTACCAATATAATTCTTCTTATATCGTGATTTCTTTGATTTTCTTCTACGCTTATTGGGTAGTCCCCTACCGCTCAGACATTTAGTGATGCGTAATAATTATATTAATAATTAGTAATTCGTTAAGTTATCCAGTAATGCCATTTATTAAATTTAGATAATTCTACATTCAGGGTTTTCCAATTGTTACATCGGAAAGATTAAAGATCTGTAGTTTCGTCTCAGGAGTTACGTACTCAGGAGTTCAACTGAAGAATGAATTTCATTACCTTATGTCCGACTGGGTATGGCTGGGAGGCAGTTATATCAACGATTTATTACTTTTTGGAGTATATTGGAATTGCGAATTACAGTGTGATTATTAATAGGTTGTATATAGTAAGTTATTAATGGTAATTTCTTCAGTCCTTTTGTCCGTACCTCGTTGGTTGAGGCGACCATTTACTAAGAAAAATATAAATAAATTACCTTGGATCGCGGAAACGAGGAAGTGCGGCCGCATCGTTAATTACTAGGTAGTTTATTTTGTTAGCGAATCGTGTTGACCATTATGGTGGGGGGGAGGGGGTTTGTGTCTTTGGTGACTGGCGCTTTGCCTGGTTATTAATGGAGCTGACGGTATGTTCCCAACGCGGAATTGACTCTGTGAATCATCTTCTCCCCAACTGAAGACATTAAACTTGAAATTTCGCTTCTTGTCACTCCCATTGAGGTTATACAATGCGTCCGCATTTACGATGGTTCCATTGTCAGAACCTAACCTAACGGCTAACTTTTGGCAGAGGAGAGTCTGCTGATATTTCTGCTTAATATAATTTCATCAGTTTCAATAATTTATACTATTTCTCATATTTATGACCATTCTGTCTCCTCTTCAAATATTATTTAATGGAAAGAAAAACGTTAATTCTGCAGGTGATGCGAATCAGTAATCGTTATATTCAAAAAGCTCGTCATTAGCAGTCTTTGCTTAGTCAAAACACTTTCTTATAATTCACACAACATATATCCAGTATGTTTCAATAGCCCCATTCGCCTATCGGTCTAGGGCTTTGGGATTGCGGTTAAGGGGGCGTGGGAGATATCCCAGGATCCCGTGAACCGAATGAAATACCTCCTTGGCCCAGTCTATCGACCTGTTTGAGACCGAAAATTAACGGCTCGGTAATTTACTGGCGGGACACACGCGGGTCTAGATCTATATCTCCATTCTGAGCTGGTGTGGCCCAGTAATGGGCGGGAGGGTATACCGCGAATACCGGGGGCGGCCTCCCCCCAATTGCGGGTTAGCCTCCGCTTCACCGTCTGATATATCAATCGTTTACCTGCTGTCAGAACGATTCATCGACAGCCGACACGCGTAATTACCCAGTTAATTAATACTCTGGTAGAAAATTGTGATGGGCCGTTTTTACATTAATAATCGAATTTTCTGTTCTAACCTTTCTTCCTTCGTTTATCAGGTCTGATACGGTTTTTGGTTGGAAGACTCCTTCTCCCCTTGTGGCTAATATATACCGTGCTCTATTTTGAAGGAAACAATTTCTTTTTTGTAAACTAATGTATAGGATCGTTCTGAAAATGCCGTGCGATCTAATTTTTGGGTGAAAACGCGGGAAAAGTTATCTCGAAACGGGATTACGAAATATGGCAGAGCGCCACACGTAGGAGATCAAGACCGGGCGTTTTTGGCCTCGGTATTAGCCAATATAAATTGAGAAACGGCGAGGCCTTGTGCCAGACGAACGGGATCAACTCAGAGGAGACTTTCCCACGAGAACAGCGCGGAAAACTAAGCCGGGGAGGCGAAGGAGTGGGAGGAAGAGAGAAGGTAGACGCGAGTAACAGTGAAAGAAAGATAGATGGAAGATAAGGCCGGGAAGAAAGGGGGAGGACCTGGGAAAAATGAGAAAATTACTGCGGAACTGAAAACCCGCAAGAGGAGAAAGTGAGACTGCGGAGAGAGACGAACTATTTTGCCGAATCCGGAAAGGGAAAGACAGAGAGAGGAAATCCCCTTTCGGATGGAAAGGTCGACGGATTGCTTCTTCTGTCTACGGAAGAAATATTTTTCTAAGCTTCCCTCTTATCATCATCATTCGATCTCTTGTCGAGTAAATATGGCCGAAAAGAGCCCAACGCGCAAAAGAAAATCGGTTCGAAATTGTCTTAAAATTATCAAAATGTTCTTCATACCATGGCATTTAGGATATAGCAATCTCCTTACTTTGTCCGGAACCAATTATTCATCTTGGTCTTCAGTTCCAGTCCCTCAACTAAATATATACCGAGTATTACGGATTTAATTGAAATTCACTAATTTACTGTTTGAATTTCGAATTAATATCTAGGTTATCCGAAGCAAGATATCCTGAGTATTAGAATCGATTCCTGTAGTTCGTGTAAGGATCTAAAAAAGCAGATCTGGAAAGTATCCTTTCATAGACATCTATAAGTTGTTGCTCATACTCAGGGTGATTGATTTACTCTCTGTTAAGCAAATTTGAGTAGCAATACGTGGTCTATCCTCCCCCAGAACAATTTGTGCCGGTCGGCGCATGACTAGCTGGGAACAAGTCCAGAGAGTTGCGGGACGTGAGTACTGGAACGAGTCGGAGGAAGTGGACTTGATAGCGATTAGTATCTACCTGGACAGCACGGAGGCGGAGGCGGTGGCGGGGGGCGGCTGGAAGGAAAGGAAAAAACTGGAAAACCAACTTTGGCAGAACTAATGGTAGAATAAGCCACGAAATAGGGACGCCCAGTCCGAGTGCAATGACGTTTCCGCTCGGATTAGTGTCGACAATAGCGGGCCCCGCCCCGCGACCCACTCGAGCCCTTTCATCAGGGCTAAGCTCCGTTGGAAGACTGCTCGGTCACTCGAAATGGGTAAACTGCGCCTTGGCCTCGCCATTGCCAAATATGGTCTAAGTCATGACACTTCCCTATTTATATAATTAAATTATAATATCGTAAACCGCCAATATTTAAGCATTTAAATGTTCTGTAATCATAAATTGATAGAGATTGCCATTCGAAGATCGGTAATTTTACCTGTTGTCCATTGTCACCTCAATGGGCTTCAAACGTCTTGCATGAAGTCTGCAAATGCAAATAAAGTCCGCACGGAGGATTGGAGTTACGTAAAATATTTATACCTGTGATAGATTCATAATCCTCTCCCTTGCTTGCTATTTATCATAAATATAAGCTTAGTGCAATTTTAGACATCTCTACTGCATTGTCAGAAGCTGAAACTCGTCTCGTTGATGTATGAATACAATAAACGTTGTGGACAGAAAAGAGGGATGATATTCCAAACAAATACCTTAAATTGATGTTTACGGCCATTGTCGAATGGATTCCGTACGATTTACATAATGTAATGAAATGAATCGAGTGACAATGATTTATAGGATCGAATGGGCGTCGTAATAGACCTAAATTGCTGTCTGATAGAAGAGCCGCCGTTCGCTGCGGCGCCGTCCGAGTTTTCTTTTCGTGTTTTGCGGGTTCCTCGGAGGTCGTCCTGTGGCAAGGAGACTCCCCTCCTCCCTATGGCCCATAACACAGCCCTTTGATGGGTCACATAAACCTACCCGTTTCCTTCCCTCTTAGGGTCGATCCCAACGACCACTGCTCTCCTTTCTTTTCGTAGTTCCGTCCTCCTTTGTCTCAGTTGCCATTAGGGCAGAGCACGGGTTTATTCTTGCACTTGACGTAGCTGTCTGCGCTATTTCAACTCGAGATATTAACCGGGAGTTAAGATGTGGGATTCAGTATTACCGCTCGTGTGTGGAGTTTATTTATTCTCTTCCTAGCTGGTCCTAGTCTCGACCGTTATCTCTAGCTGTTTCAGTTACCACTACACAGTTTCTCGGTATGTCTTATCTGTTGAATACATGCTTTCAGCTTTCAATATATACGTTTTTTTTATAGGGATTTGAATCAGCGTTGGGAATAACAAAATATATCCGAAGAAGGACATGGCAAAGCAGGTCGATTATATGAAAAAATCGAATACTAATAAACGGAATTACAGCGGCAACAAATTCTCTCCGGTCTTTGTCTTTAACGGCCCTAGGCGAGATTTCAACCTTCGCAATCCCGAATGGAATGTCGAATACAGCCTTTCGTTTCTGTGCCCGGGACAATAAAATGTAGCTATAAATATATAAATAGTTGTATAAATATGCGGCTTGGAATTCGTGACAAACGGTTATCGCTCAATCTCGAATCGTTGGCCACAATTTAACGGGCCAGTCGGCAACTCAGTTCTTGTTATCTTTTTTTTGCATTTGCTTATCTTCAACATGCCGGGCGAAACGGCCGCGGCCGCTCCGACACACTGCACCGAAGAAAAACATGGACTGTCGAGAGCAGACCTAGAAACTTTTAGGAACAGTTTTAAAACTGTTAAAGTAGGTTTTGCAAATAGTGCAACAGTATGCCCACAGTACAAAACTATAAAGTCAATAGTAAGTTAGTTAAGTATGAATCTAATAGTAATAATTTTATTATTGAATCTGAGTTTATTTTCGAAACGAGAGCACAAAATGATTTGTAGAGGCTGCCGGAATTCTCAGCGCTGTTTATTAATGACTCACGATATTAATTGGAAACTTGTTTGTCCTGGCTTTAGTTAGCAAGCGTAACGGTTCCCTCATGAGTCACCGAAGATTCAGTCACGATTGCCTCCCGCATTAATAAATTGTCCCCGCCCAGTCGCATTCCTCAGGCACAGTTCACTTCGTTTTGTCGGGTCCGGCTCAATACGACGATTGTGAAAAAAAAAACTGACAAAAACCAATCATTCTAGGGCAAGATCAAATGAAAGAAAGAAAACGGCAGTTTTTAGTTTAAAGCTGTATCTACACCTTTCAGTAGTGGTAGACTCAGGGTCTGTCGGCGGTTTTGGTTGGCACGTGATCTGATAAAAACGGAGTCGTCGACAGGCCGATTTTTAACTGCTGGCAGTCGGACTAAATTCAGCGAACTCGTCAATGTTGAATTAAACGTCTCATCAAAATCATCCAATCGAGAATTCCTTAATGCATAATTCCGGACATTGAACTGCATTACTGAGTTTTTGTCGGTGTTTTTTTTTTGTCAGTCTCACAACCAGATGTCAGTTATAATTGACAGAGCGACCTAATTCTGCTGGTAGCTTCGAGGTGTCGTGTTAACCTAATGGGCATTGAAGAGCCATTGGTATAATAAATTGGTAAACCCTTATCGAGCGTTGATTTTTTTTCCGTCCACTAATTTTCAACTCCATAGAATTACACCGAGGATAGGGTGGTAGAACCGGGTCTACAAGCAAGTAAGAAACCATAAAATGCCCGGATGTTATCCGCTTGTAAGCCATTAACTACACTTGATTCTATAGGCCGATTGTATTTTCTGTTCAAACTGTTACTGCGTATTCTAGAAAAATATTGATGAGATCATTGGTGAGATTTGAGTTCCCAGTGATAAAATGAGATCATTTTTAATTTTATGAGTATTGGGGTACGTGTACACTTCGGCTGTAGATTCAACATCCTGTCTGCGGCGATATTTCTTTCCGCCAATTCCGTCGGTTAAGTAGTGCAGTCTCCCATGTAATATTTACATAGACGTTATTAAAAGAAGACCAAAATGGCATGATCGTTCCCCTGTAATTGTCTCGCCATTATTCAGACAGCAAAACTGAAGCCGCCCCGTGGGAAAATCTGATTTAGCTGTTACTTCGCCCCAGTAGCCGAAAGCGTCCCCATTTGGCTTTCGCCGCTCGGCACATGATCAATAAGACAATGAAACGCGGGCGTGATTGATAGGCAACCGTCTACAAAGTTGTGTTTAGTATCGCATATTGGATTGGTCACGTCTTGATGGATGTGCTCTAAATGTGACCGGCGAGAAGTTCGGGGAACACTTTGCTCGATCGCAGACTTATTTAACTTAGAAAAGAAGAAACAATCATTCTTGATTTGACAGTCGTGTTGAATTGAACACTATATCAGAACATTTCCTTTGGTGAATTCAACTTTGATTCTGACGGTATCTGTGAAAGAGTAATTCAAATATTACTGAGACGGTGTAGTTCTCTTATAGTTTTAATGAATGTATTCCTCCATTTATATTGCAATATATATAGTTGCATTTCGCACTGTCTGAACGAGGTGTTACAACGTCCAAAGAGGTCAAGTTGAAATTAGTTTTCACGGATGTGACGAGCATAAGAACCCGCCAAGTTAAGATCGTTTGCGGTCTGTGCATAGGAAAACAATGAATTCAACGCGAAAGGGGAAAGAAAAAGGAGCAGCCCTTTCAGCGGAAATGGAAAAGTTTTACCCAAGAATGCTAAACGAGACCTAACAAGTCATTGATGATGAACAGAGGGGGCGCGGTGGAGGGAAGGAGGATCGTTTGTATGCATATGCGCGAGGCTCTTCGCAGGCTTTCAGTATTATAATTTGGGACCCGGATATTCGTTATTGGGCGTATGTAACGGTCCGCCGTGTCGGGACCGAACTTCAGGCCTTCCGGATCCCCTTAACTCAGTGCCATCCGATTAGAATATCTGGGAGTAAAATATTAGGATAATAAGCATCATTTCATACTTCAAAAAATTATTAATAATAGTTTAATTATTATTTACTGGAATATAAAATTAAATTGTGCCCGATATACTTATTTTTCACGTTACTATAGAAGTGTTGTACTATCTCCTTTGTAAGAATATATGAGAAGAAAATATGAGTTTCCCATCATTCTGTCATTTAAGTATCACCACATTGTTATTTGATTAACGTACCGTCAAGACTGGTACCACGGCAGTGCCGGTGGATTGATCATCTGAGCAGCCGTTTGACGTATTAATTACATCACTATATTATTGACGGGATCCTACCGGATTATGGCAAGAACCGTAAATCTTCAATAGGGCCCCGTCAAGCGAGGGATAGAGAAAATCACATGGTGGATGGGGCATAAAAGTATAAAACGTACTTGGGCTCATCGCCTTATTCCCCGTGGAATACCCTCTGGAGTAAAACGTTGCCAGAAATTTACTGCCCCCCATCCAATTGGAAATAGTAGAAAATCACTTTTTTCCCTTCTCGTTCTCCCTTGCGCCCGCCCTCTTCCCTTCCTCCCTTTCGCCCCCACCGATAGTTTACAATAAAACGGGATCTAATTTAATTTCGAGAACAACCTTCTGAAATAAGGCCACTCATGATGGAGGAAGTTCGGGTCCAAGTTGTTGGACTTTCCTCCCTTAAGCCCCTCCAATCAAAAGTTTAGTGAAATATACGCCCCCCACCCACCCACCTCGCTGGGGAGGGCACTAAATTATATCATTGATCGGACCTACGGAACCTTCACGGGCAATTAATACGGGGGTTCCTTGGCCGGGAGGTGGACTATGGCGGCGCGATCGTGGCGGAGTGTGAACCATGAGTAGGTTAATCTTCTTATACATGCATTTAACACACGGAGATAATAATTGTCCAGCATATTGAAAGGAATAATAGGAATTTTAAATTTTTAAGAAACAAAATTATAACATTCCATGAATCTATGCCGCATACTTGACCTAACTTCCGCGTTAATTAAAGTGCAGCATTAACAATGTACATATTCAGGTTCTAGGTAGTCCATTTCGGTTAATATGATTAATATCCTTACAAATTAATATCGACTGAATAGATCGTGTAGGTTAGTAATTATAAATGAAGTCACTACTAGGGAAGAAACAATTTGCAGAGAAGTTTGAGCAAATAATATTTCAGGTGCTCGTTAAATGGATTTAACTCGGGCCTGGCCCGGGCCGAGTTTTTTCAGAGCTCTCGGCAATCCAATTGGTTTTCTGCGGGTGAATATAAAGAGACTTTATCCGCCGATATCTCGGCCCACTCGAGATGCCCCAACCCCCATCCCTCGGCCGTCAGAAATATCCCTTCTCGAAGCCGATCTCCAAATATCTCTGGAACTGGAGGAGGTGCGAGAAGGGTCTCTAAACTGGATGAGTGTGAATGGACGGAGGAGGGGCGGTAACTGGAGGCGATAATAACTGGAATTGGCACAGCTTACAGGGCCTGTCATCTTCAGCCCGACGGCCCCTCCTTGTAATGACATCAGTCCGAGTTATTCCTACAGCTTCCTCGGCCTCCTCATCCCAACTCATTTTGCATTATAATTGTTACCCGACTGTCGCCTTCTACAACAGCTAGTCGGGAAATAGCGATAATAATATTAAGAAAAGAAGACGATCCGCGTCAGGAGATATCGCGCTGCTCCCGGCGGACAAACTTCCAGCGAGTATTTACTCGCAGATATGGAGACGTGTTGGGATTTCAGTCCGTATAAGATCATCCGTGGCCACTGGAGCAGTTTCAAAGGGAGCAGTTCAAATATTTACATTTTGCTTAACTTTGTCAAAGCTTCTTCTAGGGGTCCGTCGGACAGCAGTGGAAAGTGAAAATAGATAGACAATATTAAAAAATGTGTATAAGACAATATTAAAAAATGTGTATAGGGTCTAAACTATCTTCGGTGAAATTTCAATGATTTTTATTGTAAAATAAGCACAATTTATTCGGCGAGGGTAAATTTTCTATCCGTTTATACCGTATCTGAAGATCCTGGCTCGGCTGAATGCTTCGAAAACTCGAGTAACCCAATTTTCGCAATGACCATTTCTAACGACGAAAAACAAAGAGGGGCGCTCGGCCGGAATTCAGAATTGTCGAAGCCGCAGCCAAAACGGAAATCGCTCCGCTAGGACAAATTGCAGAAGCGGCCGCCCAACGCCGCGCTCAAGAAAGTCGCCCTCGAATCCAGGTCAGAAGTCGGCCGCTGGTCCAATTAAACTTGGATAAGTCCGAAACGCGGGAAGCCCCTGTTAACGTACCGGGAATACACCGCGATAAAGGCACAGAAAGGAAGGAGTGGCCCAAGCGGGTTTCGATGGTTCCAACCACCTGTCAGCCGGTGCGATTAATTTAGTCCGAATCGTTCCCATTGTTCCTTTGATGGAACAGTCGACTGTCTCGACGAAACCATCGTTCGGTTTTCAGACGGCCAAAACAGAAATCGCGAAACATGTCCCTGTATAAACTGATCCATATTTAAAGTGCTTATTCCATTCTATTAAGATACAGCAGAAGAACCGACCATACTCATTGTGAGCTCTGTCGATTTACTTGGGCGCAGATTATTTGTAAATGCCTCGGCTAAATTTAGAATGATACACCTCTGGAGTCATTTTCTCTTATCCTTTATTGCAAATTTCTTCAATTTCCGTTTGCTTCCGATAGCCCGACTCCGTGCCATTTACGTGCAATTTAAAATTTTTATAGCGATTGCAGGATGGTATTTTATGTTCGGTGATTATACCTTTCAGCGTTTCATGGATAATTAAGCTCAGCTTCTCATCGCAATATCCCTCAGGTACTGGTCACGACGGCGGCAGTCTTACGGCGAAAGTTAATCTGCGGGTCCTACTATAAAGCGGCTTTACTTCTCGGGTGAACGGCTCGGCAATTACTCGGATTAGAAAAACCGCGGACTCCAAAAACCGAGACCATTTACTACAGTATAAATATCGTCCGAGGTTATTCAAGGACAGTGGTGCAAAGAGCTGTTTCAGGATTATTCAAAATTGCAAATACTTAATTATAAATATGTGAACGGGTGAAATGGATATGTCCCGTTTCCATGTTGTCATTCTGACCTGGATTCGGTCAGAGATGAGTTGATACTAGACATTTCAGGGTTAGTAACAGTGCGGTCACAGAACGGGATGCGTAAGTACCTCACTGGTACAGGTAGGTGGTGGCAAGTTTGTAATATAACTTCATTTTACGCTGCCTAACCTGATAACTAGTTCAAAGGATCTAGATACATCTGTCAAAGTGGTGTGGCATCGCAAGAGTTCTACTTTTCATTGGAACCAGCCACATCCCAAATAAAAGTACACAATACAATAAGGGTTGTTTCAATTGTTTTTCAGGTCCGGTGACGGTTCCGATGGTGTCGACGAACTCGTCGCCGCCGATAGCCATGCCCGTGCAGGTGCCTCACGGCCACGTCGTCCAGCAAATAGTCGACGAGAATGGTACCCTCAGGCACGTCATACTCTCGCCCCAGCACCCCCCCATGGTCCCAATGCCTCCACAGCACTTCGTGAGTACACCCCCTAATTACACATCTCTATTTTAATACACTAATATTACAATTGGTTAACCAAAAAAATAAATATTAAATATGCAGATTTTTCAACACGAATTTACTTATGATTCGTAGTCTAACCGTCGTTGGATTTAATATTTTTCTATAGTAAAAAGTGTTTGTTAAAACACAACCTCTTTACGTCTATCGTTCGATTCTGTCTCAGACTCATGGCTGCAGATTTAATATAATTGAAAGGGACCAGGAATCCCGTAAGCCGCCTTTTGGTTTCGGTTTGAGCTTCGGGGCTCGCGTTTTTCCTTTTGTTGTTCCTACGGCAACGATTTATTCTTTTCTCAGGCTTGTTCCTCGATCGCTACCGAAGCCATTAAAATTACTTCTGGCGTACAGCCCTCTTTTGTACACCCTTTCAATGGAGGCGTCCGAGTTCCGTGGGAAAAATATAGCCACGCCCAATTTACGATTGGAATTGTCTCAGGGAAAAAAAATTAATTGTTCAGCGTTGATTTAATTAAGCGAATTGTCCCATGACGGAGTCGTTTCGTCAATCGGGGGGCTGTCGATTAGCGCGGTTAAATCAAGCAGATATCGGCACTATTATTGGTCCCGCTGGGACTCGAGGTATAAAAATATTCATGCATTTTCTTACGTAGACTTGAACTACATTGAACGAGTGGTAGACGGCTGATTTGGGTTGTGATGTGCCGTTGCTGGTGGGGATTTGTTTTGGCGATGGGACCGGTGATAGGGGCCCCCTCCTCGTGCCTCACTGACGTTCCGAAGCCGTGGCCCGACTGACCGTTAGGAGCGGCATTATCATAGATAATCCCGGTAATGCCTTCGTGAGAGACATTAGGGCCGGGCCGAGGGCGGTTGGCGTGCTCCGGGGTTTGCCCTTAGCATCATATTAGGATCCCCCCGTGTAATGGCCGCCACGTGACTTTCCCTGGCGAGAAGCGTTTTTTTTCTTCGCCCCGACCGATCCGGGGTTTGTTTGTTGATAACGCGGCTTGGTTATTGCTCCGTGCTTTTGTGGGAGATAGGAAGGGGAAGGTATCGGGGTAGCTTTTAGAAGAATGTCCGTTATGTATTTATGGTAACCTCGAGTCTCTTTATTTCCCTCTGGCGCCAATAGAAGAGATGCAGTTAAACTGACATAATAAACCGCTTTTTAATACCTTTTGTTTTTATGTTCCTTTCACTCGCTCGGTCTGACCGATTGCGAAGGTGCGGTTGGGTTACGGTATAACTTAACGAACTTTAGTTAAGTACATTTTCGCACCACACTCAGGGGGGCGCTAGTTTCACAAAAATCGTTCGTGCTTTTGCCCCGATATACTAGCGCCCCCTGAGTGTGTTGCGGAAATGTACTTAACTAAAGTTCTTTGGGCACACTTCCACCTATAAACTAGCGCCCCCTGAGGGTGGTACGGAAATGTACTTAACTAAAGTTTGTTTGGTCCACTTGCACCGACAAACTAGCGCCCTCTGAGGGTGGTGCGGAAATGTACTGAACTAAATTTTGTTGGGTGCACTTCCAAAGATCAACTAGATTACTAAAAATAAACTTTTTTCAATAAATTTTGGATCAACCGGAAAACTTTTATGATCGTAAATACAAAATACCAGATAGGTTTTCTGTCATATATTTGGAAGTCAGAACCTAATAGTTGTAATAGTACTACTCCTAGAGATGGGTGTGTAGTCAGTTTTCTGTTGTACGCCTCGAAAACCTCCTAGGAATAAGGGAGGAGGTACAATAGTCGTTCTTATCTCGACGACATTTCGCTTTATGAAATTTGTATGTATTTGAATTCACTGGGCAAAGGAGAGGAAATAACGTTAAGCGGTGATTTATGTCGGCGTAAAAATTTTTCACGTTCGTTTTTTCATTTTTCTTCGCTTAGCTCCTTGAATATATTAAGTTGACTGTAAACAATTGGGCGGACCCCCGCGGTTATAAATATAAAAATTTGTGTACACCGGGCGGAGTTGAAATTGAATTAAACCAGGCGGACATTCATGAAGTTAATGTATTCCGACATTTCGTGTTTGGGACTTTTTGCCGTGGGCATTTTACTGCTATTGTCGCCTGTGGCACGGAACGACGAGTTGGGCGTGCCCGGTCCTTCCTATTAAAACGTTATAATAAAATGTAATATCTCCGCCAACAATGTCGGCCCTAATACGTCACTATTTATTCTACGTTAATGTCGAATCTCCCTGTTGCTATAAAGAGTTTTTTATGAAATGCAGTCTGACAAGTAATCTCGAATCCATTTTTGATATTTTCTTTGGTGAGTGACCAGTTGTCTTGGATTTGTACGATATATTGTTCCTAACATTAGCATTGAATGCGGTGGATTTGAAAAGATACAACTAATTTAAACGTTCATAAAACTCTTCATTATTTGGCGTAGGGAAAAAATACTTTAAATGTACACATGGAATAAAAAAGTCAAAATGAGTAGACTTACTGGAGGGTTGAAGATTTTTGTCGCGGACTTTTTATATTTATATATATATATATATATATATATATATATATATCATCAGAGGATTCCGACAACAACAAATTCCATTAGATAATGTATAGTTTATATTCTTTATTTTCATCTTTGCTTGCAGCATTTCTTTCAAAGTAATACGCGGCAGTCTAAACCTGTTATATCTTTTGCTATATCTGATGCACATTCCTTTTGTGGACTCGCTTATTTAGAATATCAAAGTAGAAAAACTGCCCCATTCAGGTGTTCCCATCTACTTTACAGGGGACGTTTAAGTTTTACTGACGTCGGTACATTCTGTCGGCGTGGTTAACGCGTTTTACCCTGCTTACAGTGTCGGAATAAATTGTCTTAATACCCGAAAGTTTCGCACAAAAGTTTTTATGATGAATGTTTTCTTAAAACAGAATTCTTGCATGTTTTCCTATTGTTGTATGTTGGCTTTATTCATTCGTAAATTAGAAATGCCCATAATAATATCATTTTACAAATTCATAAACATCAAAACAATTATATCGCCGAAGAAAAAAAAGCTTACAGAGGTTTCCGTAATTGCGCTGACAAATTGTTATTAAATGCAGTATGGGAGCGTTTCCTGAGGCGGTGGTTGAAGAGATACTGCTCGAGATAGTAAAGGGGAAATGACCACGTTCAATTACAGTAAACCGCATAATGGCAGGAAGCCTCTTCAAACCATTTGCCAACCCGTGAGCAATATATTGGGCCTGATTCTTTATGTTTTATTTTATCATTCAATTAATACGTACCAACTGTATACGGCGCTCTTTCACTATGAAAGTGAAACAAGATGGAACGTTCTTTACGATAGAATTAACGCCGAACAGATTCAGTTCTTCTCTTATTATCTTATAATAGTATTAGTTAAAAGTAATTAAGAAATAATTAATTCAAGAAATAATTAAATTTGAAGCGTAATATTTCACAATCGAACCTACTTACTTGCTGTCAAACTACAAAAATCATTCGAAACGTTGTCCCATTCGTTTTATCTGACTAAGTTAAATGGGTGAGCTGCAGTTATGGGCTACAGGATTAAAACCTAATTATCCCTGGAATGCATTCCTGCCTTTCACTGGAAGTTTGAAAAAATCTAAGTGTATCTATCTAAATGATTATGGGCTAATTACGATAATGTAATATCAGCAAAGTATGGGAATGAAGCATAAATACACAGTTAGTCGAGTCTAGGTATTTATTTTCATTCAGACCATATGGTCTCATAAGAGATAATGGTATTATGAGTGAATGGATTTAAATAGGATAGCAACAGGTACAGCATGTATTATCATATTTGCGGCGTATTAATAGAAAAGTTTTCTTTTGCTGTCCGGAAAGTTGTGCTGTTGGAATCCGCAGAAAAAAACAGCAAATATCCGACATGTCTCCGATATCGAGTCAATAATTCTTCCTCCTTTAAACGACCCTGTTTTCGAATCGCTCTTGTTTGTTCACACAAACAGACGGCCGACAATGCGAAATTGTTTTTCCAATTCCCGCGTCCTCCAATCTTCTCAACCTTTTATTCGACAGAAAATAATCTATCCTTTTATTGCTTGCCTAGAGTTTAAGACATATTCTCTGTCATTCAAATTTGTCTATTAAAGATCTCGCGATCCATACATGCGGTAAATGTATTAAAGTTTACTCGGATTGGCCTGCCGGATTCCCCCTCAGTAATTTTCTGGAGCGGCATTGCCGGGGCCAATTTTTTCCGCTTTAATTTAGCGGGCGAACGCTTTAAAAATATTGGTACGATAACCGCTCCGAAGAATGAAATTACTGGTTCGGGGACATTGAAGCCCCGGGCGGGACGGTAGGGGGCGGCAGTCGGCCCATTTCCTCAATTTGTACGTCCGATCACCCGACAAATTATCGGGCGGCTTCAAACCTCTAATGTAATCAACGAGGCGAAAAGGAAAGTAAGGAAGAAACCTGACAGAACATCGGATTTTCACTCGGAACGCTCCAAGACAATTGCAAGACTTCTATTGCAAACTGAAATCGGCGTCTATATCGCCTCCAATTTCCGGTTTAGAATAGGTTAGTCGTATACCTAGAGTGGAGGACAGGTTTTTTTTCTGCAGAATCCCTCTTCTGGATCTAACTAACGGAATGAATCAAACTGTTTTTCTAATATATTAAATCGATGTTTCTTTGTTTAATTCTGGTCGGACACTGATGATATTGACTTATCCCTATCTTTCGGTTCTGATAGGATTAAATTGATCATATTTTGGAGGTGGTATACTTTGGCGGTTGGGTCTGTGGCCCCGGTCGTGTACGCGGTCGATGGCGCCCACGTGGTGTTTAGTCCGACTGCTAAATTGAATCGGTATTAGGTCCCCCCCAACCGCACCCCTTTGTCTGACGAGCCCGGACCGATCAATTGGGCGTCACGGAAATTTGTTATTTTTTACTGCACTCAATGAAATAGACGTTGAAAATTATTGTGTTTTTTTATAATAATCATAGCTGGTATCAAAATGTTGAAAGTTTGAATGTCTAGAATACCTCTCGAAAGAGTTTTTTTAGCATTAAAAATATAAAATTAAAAATTTATTGCGCGCCAATATTTAAAATTGTAGCGATCAGCTTGGCCCGTGGGAAATTATTATATCGGATTATATGGCGTGCCACTAAGCACCAACGAAATCTTAACTCTATCTAGAGTCATGAAGTTATCGGATCTGAAAATTCCGTCTCATTTGTCGATCGGAAGTTATTTTTCTTGATAATCTGCCTCGACAACCGTCTTAAGATAAATCTGTACACCCCGTTTATAGTGTAACAGGTGAACATTTTCAGCCCCTTTACTCCCGCCGCGCGGAAATTAATTGCACTAGAGATTGTGCAAAAAAAGTGAAAGCCGGTAGTTAACCGGCGATTTGAAATGTTGCACCAACCTATATTGGCAAATCGCTTTCCGGCTGCTCGTTATTTATGGACTGAAAAATGAACGTTATTTTTTTTCTGCCGCCCGGTGGACGACCGCCGTGCTTAATTTAAATTGAGCAATAAATAACTGCGGTCTGACTTTAGACAAGTATAGCGATACACGGGGTCTTCAGGTGCAGTTCACTAGATCCACCCCCGTGTACGTTTGTTAAATGGAAGGGATTATTTTGAAATACCCATTATTCTGAAATACTAATTTCAACCCCATTTGCCCCCCTTTGTAGTTGGTATTGGAATGTTACGCTCTCAATTAACTCTTCACCTCAACCTTAAACCCGAATAAATTGTTATAAATTTAGCTTTCTTTTATTTGCGTATGAATGAACAGATAAGTGGTATTACCCAATGAGTGAAAAGATATTTGACGTGCGAACCATCTACCTACAATATCTCTGTAAGAAACATTTTGGTTCATAAGAAAAGTCTCGTTTCCATCACCGCCTAGATAAAATCTATCGTTAGATGAGGTTTGAACGATTAGGATGTTTAGAATGAACATGCTTGAATCGATAGGATGACAGTATCCGAAGCGGAACGCCACGAATTTATATAGGGCTATTGGAATTTTAAACAACGTATTCAATAGTCCTTGTAGCTTGTTTATCTTCCGTCCTCGGTTCAATTGCAGAGCTCGATTGCAGTCTGTCATTCACCGCCCTGTTCCCGTGAGATTTATAACCATCTCCGATGTGATTGCGATGCAGGAAAGTGGGATGGAACAAAAGATGGGTGGGTCCCGCGACTGGGGACATAAGCAGCTCCCGGTCGAACGCCTTTATCTCCTGAATCAGATCGGGATTCATTAATGACCGGCCGTCGTGGGACAAGGGCTATTTCCTCTCGGGTATCGCGGTCTCTCGTAATTTCCTCGGGTTTTTAGCACGCATTCAAATGGTCTTTTTTAGCAGCGGGCCCTATCCGGGTCTACCAATCGTAGCCTAAAGTATAAATCGCTCAGTTTCCACGTTACGGTCTTCTTCAAACGTCCCGAGTCGAAGTTATCAGAACCGATGGTTGTCCAACGCCCGAATGGAACAGTGTTGCCCACGTTTCGGGGAAAAAGTCGCGAGGCCGCGAGTTTATTAATGCTACACTGCTTGACCCCCACTACCGGATACAAGTAGGCAGTCGTAATTCGATCGACATTTTTTTTTTAACTGCACGAACTGAACTTGTATCCTGCGAAGTGTTATGCAAATCTGATTACCGCATTTAAAGGAGAAAGTAGCCTCTATGTTTTTGCCAGACTTACTCTGTTAATGGTTTTATTACATTTAGTGAGCGGAAAGTACTTTGATTATTTTAGGAGGAGTATTTTGATTCGTCGCCTAAAAAAGAGATTAACAATAATCACGAGTGAAATAAAACAGATACAGAGGCTAGTAGCCCTTGCTACTAGGGCTGTATTTCGTTGTTGTTGAGAATTGTGGACTACTACAAATATGTCGGCAATGCTTAATTTAGTAGCAGGGGAAATAAAACTCTTAAAAGACGCGAGCCTTCATAAGTAAATTTCGGACATTAGTTTCTAGCTTGGGTGGATGGTCGGTGGATATCTAAGGTATATAGATCAGCTATAGTCGAGTACAGCCCATTGTAATGCCAGGAATTTTTACACCGAATGTCATTATTTGTATGTTCGCAGCCTATTCTCTAATAATCGAATGAAATCGAGATCTAGGCATTGTACGGACATTAACTCATGAATAAAGCATGCCAAAACCGCCAGATTTGTGGCACGTGTCCAATGGTGCCGTTGTGTAAGCTCATTCACTGTTCCGCTCGCTTGTTACTATACTTTTCAATCGGTATTGTATCATTGGCATATGAGGAAGCACCCAAAATAGGTTAGTAGATATTCCGAAACTATTTTACATTCTAACACCTGTCGGATATTCAAAGAAATAAATTATATATTTTCTTATACCTTGTATCAGGGATCTACCTATTGCACAGAATAGTGCTGATTAGAATCAGTTGACAAACATTTTACTAAGCAACTGTGTAAACGCCACAGTAAAATCCCTCCCAATCCAAATAAGACAAACAAAATCCCCCAAAAACATTATAAGAAGACACATATATATACACACGACAAACAGACAACCACCTGTGCAAGTGACAGTGACAGTGCAGTGAAGATGCCCAAAAAACATCCAAAGTGACTAACACCGCTACTGAAGATGGTTAGCAGCCGAAACCGGTCTAGCAAAAGATCAAACCAGCGAGAGGAGACAGAAACACACGAAACCTATGGGTACGAACTCTTAATTACTTAATGAGAGGCACTCTGGCGAGAGTGCATTTTTTCAGAAATCCATAATGCAAAGTAATGACTTGCAAATATTGTGTGATAAGTTAAAATATATGAATACTGCTAAGATGTTTAATGGCATTTGCAAAAGTGGGATATAATTTACTCATAACAGTTCTCTAATTAACTGTCGAGGAATTATGAGTTCTATTTCGTTTGCAACTGTTGCCTGTTGTAAAAATGCTCCGTTTGCCGTATTGCATAAAATGGGACACAATTCCGGATGTATAATGAAGTGATACTTTCATGCACTGGTTGCCAATGGCCCCGTCTGTTCCACTGTTGCAGATCCCGTGAACAGTTAGAAGTTGGTGAGGATTAATTTTTTATAGTAACGTAATTGTGTTAATCGGAACAGCAAATTATTTCCATGATCGTCTAATGGTGTCATGAACCCGATTGACAAAATTTATTACCTTTTAGGTGGCCCAAGAGGGTTTGAAATAATATCGGTAAGTGGCGTACAAACGGAAGATTTACATTCGAACTACTACTGCTACGACTACTTTCGAACAAAGGTTTACGGTCTTTTGTATTCTTAGTCTTTGTAGATTTTTTATCAAATGTCAGACAAAGCGGGAAATTTTATTAGATAGTCTAGAATAATAAATATTCTTCAGAGCGCTTAGAGGTTATTCTATATAGGCGGCGGTACCTCTGGGCTCTAATTACTTGTGAGCGAGTTGTGTGGTGCCGCAAGGTGGTACACTGAAGCGTACTTGGGGTACCCGGAGAGGGCGGCCCTTTGATATGAAAGGAGCTCTAGTGTAGGGCCGGTCCAGTGTCCCTGCATTCCCTTTGAGAGGGTCTTGTGCCTCACTTCCCGGTTGCGGTGTCAAGTTCACGCTCGGGCCCCAGTCGGCCCCTCAAAATCCTCCCTGCCCGAGATTTAATCACCCGCCTTTTATTTTATCCTCCGGACAGCATTAATTAATTCATGAATTTATCATAAGCTGTTCTTATTATATAAGCTGTTCGTATAATATAAGCTGTTCTAAATTTTAATTATATGATACCGATTGGGTCTAAAAGTTTTTTCGGGTTATAATTGGAGGATAATACTTTTTTATTCCCTAATTATTTTTTATTAATTATAATTTCCACGGAATTGTATAAAATACTTCGGATTTCCGTAGTTTTATGGGTGGCTATTCTAACTAGGAAGTCTTCCATGAGGAAAGTTTTCCTTGAAATAATATTTTCGAGTTACTGCATCGGTTGCCCTAATTTCTCGTCGAATTATTAACCTCTTTATTTTAACCCCCAAGTTTTCATCGAAGCCAAACTGCGGCGAGGGATCGCCAGGGAATGATATAATATGCCATTTGAAGGTAGGACCGCGAGAGAGAGAGAGAGAGAGAGAGAGAGAGAGAGAGAGAGAGAGAGAGAGAGAGAGAGAGAGAGAGAGAGAGAGAGAGAGAGAGAGAGTGTGAGAGAGAGAGAGTTTTTAAATTTTTTCGTTATATCGGGCCGTCTTAATTTTCGACCGGCCGTTCACTTCAAATGGGTAACGGCCCCAAATTTCCCGACAACCGCTTTTGCGGGTCGGAATTTAGGGGGGAGGGAAACAGCGGTCGGCGGTGAAGTCAAATTGTTCCAGTGAAGTGTGGACTCCTGTTAGCGCTTAATGGTAATTGAAGTTACCGAGGATGGCCGCCCAAACGCCATCTTCGGACAGGCATCTCTCTGGACCGCTCTAAACATTTCCCAAAAACTCGACTGATAAAAACCGTTTATTGGTGGCCCGGTTAAAATACGCCGACAAAGAAAAATTGCGCCTTTAACTTTCTTCTTCTTTGGTTCTTTGTTCCTGGTTTGGTTAGAGAAATAACGACAATGGTATCGTGTGTACTCATTTGTAAATTAAAGTTTCCCTTTACGGTAGTGAACGTGGCACGAAAGTGCTTCATGTCCTCAATATGTTACTAATGGAATGCGGAGGAGCCCAAACCGTTGTTGGTAGGATCGAGTAGGTGAGTTCAGAAAACAGAAGATGTTCCAATCATTCGCGGCGGCCACAAAATGCCCAAAGGCCGCTCAATCGATTTTGATAAAGTAATTAACGAAAGTAAGAGGCGAGCCGTGCATGCTTTATAATACTGCCCTTTTTTTACCGGTAAAACCACAAATAGAAGCGGGTTGGAAGGGTTGTGGAAAAAATAGACTCACCCTTCGGTATAAAAGTTCACCCTCGGCGCGTTATATAACGCACACGTGTAAGGAATGAGGCTGCGGTGTGTCCCCTCCGCATTGCCGCTTCTTTCCCCTCTCTTCACCACAGCCATCCACCGTATAATGGTCCGCCCTTAAAATATACACTCCGCGCTATTTTTTTTTTCTCGGTTTTATATTCTGTTATGACCCGTGATTTCAACCGTCACCCAACCCCCGCGTACTGTTACGGTTGTGTCGAGGATTTAAGCCGACTCCTCTTGCAATTCTGCTAGCGTTTTAAATGGGAGTGCTACATAAAAAAATAGTACAAAACCGGTTTTGCGTCATTCTGATGTTATTATATGATATTGACTAGATGTACAACTTTTGTGACTGCGGTTGTAACATGGATCGTTCATACTTTGGTTTTCTTTAAAGAAAAAAACAGACCGCGGATTTTACTGAATTAGAAGGATAGAATCGTTTAACCACGATTGTAAATTCCACGAATTGGGAAGAGGCGAAGTGGGAATAACCTGTCCTATTTTCTTCGCTGATTGTATTGATGGGGGCGGCTTATGTTTAGGCCAGCTCCAGTAGCTTTAATCCCCCCAGTCGACCAATCTCATCCCCAACAACGATATAGGAAAGTTGGGTTTCCGAAAATCGAAAATACTAATTCTGCGGCAGAGCGGGGCAAACGGTACAATGGGCAACAATAGGGATTGGTGTTGGGGCCCGCGCCGTGAAATGTGCCACGGGGCGCATTTTCCCCCGTTTCCGTAAGGAAGGGGAAAATCCACCCCACGCTCCAACGCCGCATTTCTTCCCTCCAGTTTTTTCCCCCTCCGAGCGCGTTTCCGCATTGCCGCTTTTCCGGGCCGCTAATTAAAAGGGGCCTCCACGTCTTTTGGCGCTTTTGTTCGGGAGTCTCACCTGCCGGCTTTCCTTGATTAACGCTCGAGGAAACCAGACCCGAGGGATCCCACAGCGGCGGCATATCGCCCGGTCTCCTCCAAAAACACAGACCCGTCAAAATTTGATCCCAATTTTCATTCGATACAATAGCGATAGGTTCTTTCGTTTCGGTCCTTATCGCGTATAGAGAATTTGTAACGCCATCTTCAGTGACCGTACCGATCTTAGTTAATGAGAAATCATCGCTGTGTTAATCACAGATTTACGCACATCGTTTTTTATTGTTATGATGATAACTGTTTTTAGAAGCCGCGCAATTAAGCGATTGAATTTGGAATATTTTCACCTATTGAATTTCTTAAAATGCAGATTATATTTTAATACATTCGCATTGTGCGCTTTAGAAGAACCGCGATTTTGACCTCGAAGTGTAATTAATTCCTGTCTACACCGAACTTTTGTTTCTTTATTTTGTCGATTAATTGAAACGGACTGGAACAAACTTGGAACAATTTAAAGAATCGAGGAGACGTGAATCGCAATTCTGTGAAATAAATACACGTATGATTCCGCCCTCGGGCTTGGATTTCGAGCCGGTTAAGGAATTAAATTGAAGCCCGAAAGCGGGAAGGAAATGTAAACGGGTTGGAATTGGCGCTTAATCACGGTTGGGGGTTGGCCACGGTTAGCACGTGTTACTAATTGTAACCCGAAAACGGCGGCCGCATTATTCATTAACGCGTCCGCGTAAAAGCTAATGACAAAGTTCTGGAACCGCGTCTGTTTGTTCCATTCGCTCGACCACTTCAGTTTTAATTATACGCCGGTTTAAAGTTGGCGAGCCCTCCAGTTCTCTCACCGCCGGACGGGCACCGGCAGCTCCTCCTTTATTCACCGCCGATTATTAATTGGGCCCCAGTAATCGACACACGTATTGCCAATTTTAGATTACCTAATAGAGATAATGAAGAGTAGGTCTTAGTTAACCGTGAGTTCATTTATCGGTATATATTAGGAAAAGAAATCTAACTACTGCAATTTCTATCTGTGAATAATCAAAGTTTTTTCATTTTATAAATTCTTCCTTAAAGGTGGTGAAATGCTTTCGTTTTATTGTACAATTTTAAATGTCGGGCCCGGTTAAGGAAACAGTGCAATTTCCCCATTCGGGAGGTGGCACGGCTGTTGCCGCCGGAACAAGACTCTCATTACTTTTAATAAACCGCAAAAGGTGACGAAAGCAGTAAACTGCGATGACTTTGTGGTGGAAGGGTTGTATGGGGCCTGCCCCATCCCTCCCTCCCGCTGTTTACGGCCCGCACCCCTCCCAAATGGGCTGTTTTCGTTGAGCACGTGTCACGGAAGAAACGTATCGATTTCCCGGCCGAATTTCCCCTCGGGCTTTCCTTCCGGTTTACTGAACTGTTTATCCAGTATACTAAACCCTCTGCATTATTCTCCACAATGTCGCAAACAAATTTTGTGGATTTCTATAGTAGAGCCTATTCGCCTGCGTTAATTAAGCTAGATGTTCGGTTGATCGTACTTTGAATGAGATTTTATACCGTTCATTTAATTTTTTATTTGGTGTGTTTATGAGTTGATGATATCAGTATTCTGATGATATAAGTATTCGTTTAAGATATTTGTTATTGTGAATTTATGATTGGGGTAACCATTGTATTCCACCCCGGTGATGGACGGAGTGTGTTGGTAAGGGAAACGTTTTCATTAGGCGCGTTGGGTGAGAGCTGAGCTTTTAACGCCCAGGTAATTCACTCGGTGAGCTCTTTTTCTCAACTTTTTAAGGCCTCGGCGGCAGTTTTAATGGTCATAAGGAGTGCCGCGAAGAGAGTGGGGGACGGGGGAGAGAAGGGTGGGAAGAAGAAAACTTTTTAAATTCTCTTCGTAGGTTTAAATAAGGCATAAACTCGGGGGTTAACTCGATTTGCTGGCCGCCGCCCTTGAAAAATGGCTTTTCCGCCCTTTGAAGCCTTCGCAGAACCGTTGTTGCCAACTCTGCACTCCCGAATTCGAGTTATACATTTTCTTGGCCCTTGCTCACTTTTCAGGTGCCCAGTTTTTATGACGCCGTTTCCCTCGGGGTTTTCTTTTTATTTCTCAAATTATTGATACGGAACAACGGCGGTTGTGGTACTATGGGCGTATGGAAAGAAAGTTGTAATTCAAATTTACTATAGGCACTACTTT
The DNA here is from genome assembly GCA_019843655.1 of Lethocerus indicus. Lineage (NCBI taxonomy): Eukaryota > Metazoa > Arthropoda > Insecta > Hemiptera > Belostomatidae > Lethocerus > Lethocerus indicus. The sequence goes on along the minus strand of JACDQD010000005.1, from coordinate 16,064,931 downwards.
ATTTTGTGGCCTAAGTATAATTATAACTCACAGTTTTCATAATCTGGCCAGTCAGTCTTGTCGGATTTTAATCGAGCTCTCTAAATTACGCATTATATTGGTGATTGTAATTTTTATTCCATCTCTGATCTCTGTCCCTATTAAACCATGAATGTGGAAGACATTTCTGTATGTTTGAGGAATAATAACTCTGGTCTGAGCCAGCGTCGCTTTAAAAATGGTAGGAAACAACAATTTCGCTAAAATTAGAGGGGACAACTGTGCGGGCACATCCCCGTCGAACGTAAATAATTACATGGGTCACACTTGTGCTAATAAATGTAACAATCAAATTCATTAGCTATCTGTGAGTTGCATTACATTCCCGACTATGTTATTGTCAATTAGACAGAGCTTGATAATAGAACGGTTACCGAAGATAGGTCATCGTTTAAGGAATGTGATAGGTGAAACGTCACATTGTTGTGTGTTTCACATGTCAGTACATCACTCAATGGAGTTAAATTTAAAATGCTGCCAAGTATCAAATTAATTTTTAATTATTTTATTCTAGAGCGTTCTGTAATAATATTCTTGTATATGTTCAATGTATTTTGGTGACGGAGGGATGGTGATTGTTCTGAACGTCATCGCTCGTTCCCTCTCCATTTATCCTCCGTTATATCGCTCGCTGTTAATTGATTAATTTTCATACAAATATAAATGTTATATATATGTGATATATATATATATATATATATATATATATATATATATATATATATATATATATATTACTTTTACCCTCTATCTTTAAAAGTATATTTGGGCAATTTCATTTTTGAACCATTGCTGCAGTACGTTTCATCGAAAAATGTGGAACAAATGTTTCAAATTAACAAATGTTACAATTCAGCGAGATGTAAAAATCTATCTGATATGGTACTCCCGGTCCCGTGTCCATCTGTGTCTCGTATACATTTAAACTTGGCTCGGGCCGAGACCCAGCCGGGGGTTTATAATTCAGTTTGGCCTATTGGGGCAGATGTCCGCCCCGAGTTCAACCCGTTTATTTGCTCCGGCTCCTGGCCTGAGTCGAGGAGTTTCGAGTTTCGCCGGACCCGATTCAGTCCCGAGGAGGAAATCCGATATACGGATTTGTGGAAAAGCCTTTGACCGATATCCCGGACGAAGCTTATGCGTAACTGCCGGTCGTGGAGTAAATTCCGAGGTTCGGCTCACTCTTCGTTCGCTTCACTTTAACTCGGATAACTTCGTTAATTCTATGTTGCCTTCCTTATTTTAAACGTATCTAAAATTGCATTAAAGAATACGCGCCGCAAATGTAAAAAGAAGGTCGGGAAACTAAAAAACAAAATTGGCCATGCAGGCTAAATGGATTCAGTCTATTTTTGAACTCCTGCTTATGTACGAACCCCCACTGGTTCCATCAAGGGTCGACTCGAGGCCCTTTTAATAATTTTGTTAATTTCCCCCGATTTATTTTATTAATAGAGTAATTGTTTTCAATTATCATTTAATTTTTCCCGCTGTCCAATAATTCCGACCGCTCCCGATAGTTGAGATATGCCCGTTCGAAAGCAATTCTGGGAGAAAATTAAAAGCTTATTTCCCGGTTGGTCGGACGTTGCGCCCATGAACTCGTCCCGAAGGTTATCTCTCGATCGGTTTATCTTAATTCTGATCCGTGGTGGAACCATAATTAATACGAATAGTTGAATATTGTAAAGTTTTTTTTTAATTATATGACCCGGACGGGATCGTTTATGAAGCAGAGTTAATTGCTTGTCAATAAGGAAAAGACAACAAATACGAACGAGATTCTAAACAATATCCAATTTCCTAGAAAACGTTTATTTGTAGATTGATTTTGAATATCTATCGATAACACTATTATGCCTGCAATGAATCTCCAAATAAACAATAATAATTTTAATAAATGAATAAGTAACTTCTCACTATTTACTGAATTTTTCGAAATATTACAATGTCCTGAAGAAACAAAAATATCGTGACAACTGCATTATTTGATGTAAAGAAGTTTGGATCTTCCTTTCCGGTAAGATGCAAGATAAGACTAGATTTCATCACGGACAGAGAGACAAACACCACTAGAGTGGTGCTCCTGATAGATCAGAAATCTATCAGGTACTCCTGTTTTCTACCGTTCGCATTTTATTAAGTGAGCCCAAATCATTTTTTGAATTGAATCATCTAATTCCAAGGGGTTTTATTCGATTTGTCGCTCGAAGGACAGGAAACGTTGGTACCGGAATTAGTAAATTCGCGGTACGCGAATAGATAAGAGCCAAATAAGCTGCTGATACAGATGGCATTGGGGCAGGTCGGCGCGCCATCTGGTTGGGCGGTGGGCAACATGGTGGATTGCCACGCGTCACCTCAGTGATATCGCCGGCGTTGACTTCTCGATTATTTTCCCTACTCTCGGGCCCTACCAGTTGTCAGCCTGGCATAGTCCGCCGTCCTTCGCAGGTCGCTTCGTGGGAGTCACAACCGGCCCAAAGATGTCGAAACAGGAGGTAGGGGACACTTAAGTTTACCTTACCAGGCTCCACCTTTATTATCTTTTCGTGTGTTCAGAGACATAACATTCCCAAGAGGAAACATATGCTATCGCTTTACCGGTCTTTAGCCACGATCGTCAAGGCGTAAATGTGAACTTCATAGTAATTATGAAGGAAAAAGACGGCGATTTGCGATACTGTCTGCGAAATTCTGGAATAGGGCACAAAAATATGGTAACATCGGAGTATTTGAATGGTAAAGTATTTTGTTATCGCATTTCCTCTGACTGTTCATGCGTAGGCCAGCATGAGACAAGCGTCCATTCCTCGTCGCTGGTTGCCTGGTAACCCCCTGTCGTGTCATTGTAAACAGAGCGATGATGCAAGGCATATGAAAAACTACCGGAAAGCTCCTCACCGCATTTATTTTTTAATTTAATCCGTGTATTCTGTTCAAACTCTGCCGTGACGTCGCAATGTTAGTATTGTACGATATTATTCAATTGTATTCGGAGTTAGACAGAAACTCTGAACACTGCTCATCAACTACAATCTGGATAAGCTTTGCGTCGCGATAACGAGTGTGAAACATCTTGTTCCCGCATTTCACTTCAGACTTATTCCTATTTTTCGCCTCGTCGTTTATTTCCGTCGATGTATCAAAATTGCATTGCTATAGTCTGGTGGCCAGTCTTTGGAGTTGTAGAGAAGCTTCTGGAAAACGACTGATCTGAGGCGGAAGTGAGGGGGGCCCATCGGTCGCGCTCCGATTAGCATCCTGCCGGAAGTCCGCGGGGAGAAATCTTTTTTTCCTGCGTTTGTTCGCGGTCGGATATTTAAACTACTTAACCGACATAACTGAACTACTTAAAACTCTTGAAAATGTTAACTTTATTTGACCCTGCGCTAAATTGCTGAAAGCTGGAATAAACCTGAAATCAAATGGCGGCAAGGTCGTCGACGTTCATTTAACGCGTCCGTTTCAAATTACAATTTTTTCATAAATAGTGCCCCGTTCGAAGTCAGATACGTTTGTCCCCGGTGTCCCCCTTATTGTCCGAATTATTTCTGGTTGCGTCTGAGTATCGGTCCGATCCCGATTCGCACTTCCGCCGTGGTTCGGAAATAGGATGTCCGCTTGGGGTCCGGCATTGTCCAGAGGAATCGACGCCCGCTTCAGGTCGGGAGGACCTCGGACGAACAGATCGCAAATATTGATACACATTATATCTGGGCGAATTTTCAGAATTCCGTTGTGTCCGCGGCATTGTGTTCAGGACATTTTACGGCCAGGTTTTCGAAAACCCATTTAGATACCGCTAATATCATAAACGTGAATGTGACTTGATCGCTAGTAATATCTCCGAGCCGTCCAATTTGCCGACGTTGACGGAGATAACCTTGTAAATAAAGCCATCCTCGAGTATTTGTTAGCCCCTTGCCTCTCTGACTGGGATAGCAATTTGCTTAGAAGACAGATGTTTTGTTATAATTTTTGTTGTTAAATTCGTGTTGTTATTAACGCCACGTTTTCTGCGCCGGATTATTCCCGATAATCGGCCCGTATTGTTTATTGGAATAAAGGGGGGTCTTGAACTTTCGAAGGCTGAATTGCCATCATCATTTCAATTGGTGAACTGCAATTGCTCCTCTGTCCCCTCTCATCAATAGGCACTTCTCCCGTCCTGATAACAACTCCAAAATTAGATATGAAGTCACATTCTCCCTACGATATGCTATATACTTTTGCGACAGCGGTCCCCTAACTAGCTGGTCTCAGCTGTCCTTAAGGTAGAGGTAACACAACCACGTCATGGGGTCGATCGTCCAGTTCTCATATTTGTAAAAAAATACCCAGCTACTTGTTGTTGAAGTTAGGATTTCTAAATAAATCCTAAGCCCTCGTCATCTGTCTCCCCTAAGACTGATAAAGAAGAGCGGCCGTTTAAGTTACGTTGACTTCTTTTTTGAATGCGTCGTGGTCGGCTGAACAAACGGAGGACTTCCCCCCCCCGCAGCGTTTAACAGGCCTTATTTACCCGTTCTTATCACTTTAATTTTAACGGACATCGCGTATCCCGGTTTCCAGGACTTGGACGGAATAGTCTCGCCCACGTATTAGGGCGTCCTAAGGATCAGGAGCTCAAGCCCCCGCTGGAACGTTTCCTCCAAGAGCTGTATTATATCGGTGTCATAATTCTCACAATCAAGTATTTTTAAAATAGCTATGACTAGGTCATAAATGAACGGCGATATGTGGTCATCTTTCTTCACGTATTATACTGCAAGCCTTCACCTTCCTAATACCAAAATGTGCGTCAGATGACAGCGTCTGGAGCTAATTCACCCCCCGTACCTTTTATTTGCTTACTTCTATATATTTGTCGGCATTTGTTGAAGAGGTGACAATATGTTGTATCAAGTGTCAGGATAGGTGTACTCCCGTTGCCGGCCTGTATATTACCTCTGTCACCATCCTACCGTTCCTGCGGGTCACGCGGTTTCTGTTTCTATTGCCAACTGGCGGACGATGTTCGGATTGTGGCCTTTTCTGGGGGCGGGCTATAGATAGAGCGGCGGCAAGTGTGGGTTAGCCGAGCGGTGTGTTGTGGCGAGGTAGGGGGCAGCGTTGCTAGGCGACCGTTCCGCCCCTGCATTGCCATGGGGCGGCCACCCCTCACCCCTCGCCTCATCCCCCGTTTGATTTTTCCACGTCCCAGTCGAACTCGGGCCGAACGGAACTGCGCTTTCCGTCGACAGGACACAGTTCTCGGGTTCGACCCCTCTGGGATCGAGAGAGTTGCAGAGCGAAAGTCCTAGTTTTCCTGTTGTTGTAATTTCCAAGGAAAGTAACCCTCAGTAACCCCACGAATCCTACTCGGGCGTGCGAGATTCGAGCGCGGCGATCGTTCTCGTCCAGTACAGTGGATAACCGCTCGAACGGGGGCGTAAGTTGTAGAAATAAATCCCGCGAATGTGTCTGTCGTTGCGAATTGATATCCTGTAAATTTGGGGGTAGTTTTCTGCCGCTGCCGGAACGCACCCCCGGCCAGAATCGTCCGGACCGGACATGCGCGTACGCGTAGACCAATGAGTTTTATGGCACTCCCTATAACAGACTCTAAATGTGTTGCCGAGTAGTCATTTTCTCCCTTCTATACACATGTATATCGTACAGTGAAGTATGATAACAGGAATATAGGGAAAAATGGAATGACAAAATAAATATCCGCTTAACAAAATGTTCTATATTCGCCTTTTTAGATACATCTGATGTTTGGACTGTTGCCAGGATGACTTCTTTTAATCTTCAGGAACAATAAAGCTCTACATATTAAACAATTATAAGTCATTTTTCAGAAATTTTAATAAGAAAGGTAACCTCACCGCATTTTCCCCCTCGTTTTTTTCGAGTGGTACAATTTCACGCCAGGATATTATTTCCGTGTCAGAGGAAGTCGGCGTTAGGGTACCACTCAAGGACAAAAATCATATAGTACTACGTACACTTGCTGTTAAAAATTAAATGAGTTTTTTTCCTTTCCAATGAACTGGTTATATGGTCAGCTACGGTGTTTAAAAGTGCGGCGTTGAGACGGGTCGGGGACACACCCCGACCTGGCTCAATAGCTCTTTAAAGTCCGCTACTCAAGCAGACTACAGTATGTACGAAATTAAAATTATAGGAAAATCTAATATATTACCAGCGGATGGTTCACTATAACTCCAGTTCACTCGTTCGTGAAAAAATCGATAGGTATTGGAATGACATTTATTGGATTCGTGGGATTAAAGTAAACATAGCTTAAACTTATTTATTTTTTTTAGAGAGTTATAAATAATGATAAGAACTGTAGATTTCTTTTATTTGAGTTGAATTTTTAAATAACTTAATGTCTATTGCACAATCAAATTATTGGGTCATGATCTGATATTTGTATTCCAACAATCCGAGATAATCGTGGTGCCAGGTGCCATTCATTACTTACGATGCGTACAATGAGGTATTGTTAGACTGAAGTGGTAAACATATAGGTTAGGAGAATTAATTATTACTTGAAATCTGTCAACTTATCCGAAGTTAATTGAGTTTGTAATTCAAATTTGTGAGTACTTTGGGTCCATCACTAATTTTAGCCGATTGAAAGAGCCGATTCTTTGCCGCTTCTTGGCGCTGATTGGAGATTGCGAGTATTTTTTGGGTGCGGTCTCCTCCTCCACCCACTTCACATGCCTGCCTGTTTCCTCCACGCTCTCAACCTAATTATCCACCTTAATTCTGGAGCGTCTCCTCCGGCCTCTGGCCCGTGGCTCTCCAGCCTTAATTAGGGGTGGGGTCAAACTATTTGACACCACCGCTAACGGTCTGTTCAACTCATCGCTCTGGAAAACGGAGACCGGTAGCGTTCGTCTTCGAGAGTAACTTGAGCCCGAGACAAATTCCCCCCGTTGAAAAAATAGAGTTTCTCATTTTTTACAACCCGTATTTTTAATTCGAGACATCCGCCGGTAGGGCTCGCAAATGGTTTTGCAATATCGCCATTGTTGAGACCTTCCAGTAGGTCTCAACTCTTTAATCTAATATTATTTTCTCCGCAGGGACCTTCCAACCCAAATGCGACGAACCAACCCCAGGGCTTCTTCGCGAGCGCCATGCCTCATGGGGGATATTCGTACAGCCCATTACAACCCGGGGTCCTCGGACACGGGCCCCACCCTCAAGGTAAATTACTTTAAATATTATATTATATAACTTCAATATTAAAACGAAATAAACGAAAAACTGCAATATATTACTTCTTGGGGGTCTTTTTATCCCACTTCACAGTATTAAGTTAGGGGTATGTCTAAAACAAAAATGAATGATCTTCTTCAATAAACAAGCTTGTGAAATATAAATTACATCCTACAGTTTATAGTACGTCGTATTAAAATATTTCGAAATCGTGTAATTTCGAGAAGTATTGATTCCATTGTTCATTGCTCGAACTGATAAACAATAGTGAGTATGTGTCGCTGTTTTGTTTTTAAATGTTTTTTACCTGTATACTATAACCACAGACATACCACAGATATTCGAAAAACTTTCATATAGCGGGCGCACTTAAATCGTGGGTTCTGTTTCCTGGAATTCTAGCGATAGAATCCTGTATGTTTTTTTCTTGTTACATTTCTAGTTTTTTTGAGTTCCACATTCTTATTCTGTCTACACTGTTTCGACAACCGATGAAAAGCACAATCGAAAAAAGTCCATCCCGAATAAAATACCATGCATGTTGTGTGGTGGGGGGTAGGGGGGTCTATAAGAAAAAGTACCAATATCGGGAGTTCGGCCGAAAAAAGAAACGTCCCCCCCTCGTTTCGATCTAAGATAGAAAAAGTTACCGAAGTTAAATATTACTAAGATTTTTTCATCCGACCTCGCTTCTCCGACTTGTTCACTCACTCCCCGGGCGTACGATGCGACGGTGGCCTGTTCAATAATAATTTCCCGGCAAAAGTTCGCCCCAAATAACTATACCTGACTCCAACTTCGAATCGCCAAAACTCAAGTTGGCACAGCATTAAGGTTCATGGCACCGCTAGCAAATTCATCGTTGGTGTAGGCCAGGTGCTGCAAACCAATGGCACGCCTACCAATGTTGGCACGCGAGAAAATTGTGCCTTTTTTTCCACGGTAAGTATTAGTATAGAAGCTTAATTAGCGTTTAAGGTTGATATCTTAAACTGTTCTTGACCATCAAAGTGGGGAATAGGCCTTAACCCTTTCAAATTCTGCACTATAATAATAAGTCAATTATTTTAAGTAATTTTTTGTTTATAAGGAACGTAAGGTGTATATAAATAATTATGTTTTAATGAAGCCGAATCAGTCCGCTGTTTGAACAACTGGGTTAACCGAGTTGTTCTTAGAATAATAGAGGAGTATTAATTTTCAACTTGCAGGACACTCGCCTCCTCCTCACAGTTATCACAAAGACGAGAGGACGCAGAGACAGTTCAACAAACTCAAGCGCAAATTGGAACAGAAACAGCTTAGGGAGAACCCGCTCACGACAACACCCCCACTATCACCTCGGAAAGGTACAGTAAACTGTCATCCGCACTTTAGCAATAAAGTGACAATAAATAGGCCGTCTTGATGTTTCCTGACGTCTTTATAGACGTGTTCTTTAAATGAACAATCCACACAGCTTTATATCCCACAGGCGATGTTGTGCACGGGCCATACTGTATCATTCGTTAAGTTATATAGTGCCTACTGTACGGTAGATTCTAGAAACTTTTGTTGCCGTCTTTCAGAAATGAATGGGAACAGCAGAAAAGGCGTCGGCAGTGTCGGCACTTCGGAAGACGGGGAAGAAAGTTCGAGTCTTCAGGACGAAGAGGAGGATGTTTCCCTTATCAGCGACAGTTTGGCTACTATCAAAGCACCACAGGTTATTATGCCTTTCATAGTATTTAAATTAATCGAATTAAGCAATAAGTGTTTATTTGTTTAATAAATAAATTCAATGTCCATTTCATTTCTTTCGAATTCCCATTAAAATGCTCAATTGTTTAGTTCTAGTTAGTATATTTATGATCTTTAACTGCCGACAGGTAAGTGAAGTCAAAAGCAGGACAGCGCTGGTCAAATGGTGTCCTCCTCAAATGGAGGACAACACTCAAGAATTAAAATACGAAGTCCTTTTGAGCGATAAGGGTAAAGAGGGAAAATACAAATCGATATACCGCGGCGAAGCCTTGTCATGCAGGTAATTATTTTACTCTTAGCTTTCGTCCTAGAATAAAACGCGTCTTTGTTTATGTAACACTGTAACTTATTTTTTGTTTATATCAAATTTTCAGGATAGAAGATCTGAGACCGGGAACGGAGTATTTTGTTTGCGTAAGCGCCAGATTGAATAACATAACAGGATGCGCCAGCGAGCCCAGCGTATTTTCAACTCCTCCCTGCAGGCCCGATCCACCCCCACCGCCTAAACTGGCATCCAGGAGCAAGAATACACTCTTCCTCAAGTTAGTACTTCTTCGAGTTTCATTCCTTCTTTCTTCAATTTAACTGTCTCAGTTTTCGGGAGGAAAATGGACCGATTACTGTTCGCGGAGAGGTAATTGACTAGTGTAAAGTAAAACTGTTTACACGTCGCAGGTGGCAGGCGGCCCAGGATAACGGGGCCCACATCGACTGCTACATCGTCGAGTGCAACGTTGACGGCGAGTGGAAAGTTGTAGCCAACAGTAAGAGCAGACAAGCTCACATTTCCAAACTGAAGCCAGCCACTCCGTTCACGTTCAGGGTGGCGGCGGTCAACCAGTGCGGCACTAGGTAAGCGCCAGAAACCACACATTCAGTACAACTTGTTCACTAATACCGCCAATTACAGATTACACGAAACGTGTCTTGACCTGGTTAACGCTGTCGGGACTTTAATGCAAAACAATAGTAACGGGTGAATTAATACAGTAAAATATTTTACAAATAGCGCTGCGGTGCCATTTTTCTGTTAAAATAAAAGTTTTCTTTCATGAATCGTATAATGGGGCAGCAGTGTTGAAAATTAAATCGTGCAATTGTAAATGGCGCTATTTGTTTTTTTGAGAAAAACGGGTAATAAAAATTGTCGCCTCCGAAACTGGTAAAAATGTATAAATTTTCGCCGTTTAATAGTGATTATAGTCAGCCCGTGAAATACGAGACTTGCGACAGCCCTCCACCACAGCCGGCGGCTCCGACGCTCGTCAACGCGACGCCGAACACTCTGACCCTCCAGTGGCAGTCCAGGCCGCAGGACGATGACTTCACGCTCCAGATGGATGACTCGGATTCCAAGCACGGATTCCTGCCCGTTTTCAACGGAAAGGACACTTCTTACACCTGTTCGGACCTTAGGAAAAACACCTCCTATAAGTTTAGGGTAGGTCGATGAGCCGTCTAATTCTCACTTATTTTTCAGCACTGTAAACTGAGTATCGATAATACGTAAGTAGGGCGCAAACACAATGCTGCATGTGCAAACCCAATGCTGCTTTGTGTTCTTCTTTGCTTATATTTAGAGGAAAGAGTACAGTAGCCTAAGAATTTGGTGATAGCCGAAATAAATTTGGAAATGCTACTCGATGTAATTCTGTTTTGGGTAACTCGGGCAGATTTAGAGAGGGGGTCGCGTCTGTTGATAGTATTCTGAACGCTCGTTGGCTGATTTAAATTCGACTAACATAATTTTATAATGCTCATTTTTTAGCTGAAGTCGCAAAATGAGGAAGGCTCTTCCCAGTGGTCAGACGAGGTGACTTTCAGTACGCTGCCCGGAAGGCCGGGGCCGCCCTCCAAGCCACAGGTGAAGGGCAGGATACATTCCCATTCCTTCAGGCTCAGGTGGGACCCTCCCACAGACAAAGGTGGAGCCCTCATTACCAATTACGTCCTACAGATCATGAAATACGACAAGGATTCCGGTAAGAAATCTTCGTTTAGTTCCACTTAAAAAGGCTAACTATGGTGGTAGAAAACATTGTTAATTTTGACTTTTAAATTGACAATCATTTCAGAGCTATTCCATTTAACAGTTCTGTAATATTTTTGTTAGAAATAAGGAAGACTACATTCCTGAATTCAACCTAGCCTACCATTAGGTTAGGCTTACAGGATGCTGTAGCACTTGATTGTCCTGAATGTCAGCATTTATTTTTTCATTTTCTGTAACCCAATATTTGTTTGTTCAGTTGCTGATTGGCAAGTAGCTTACAGTGGAGCAAGCCCGATGTGCGGTTTGGACCACCTGATGCCTGGCACAACCTATCAGGCGCGAGTGTGCTGTGAGGGCGCTGGCGGAACGAGCGACTACTCTGAGATGGCTCTGCTGACTACAGAGTCTGTCTGCCCTGGCCAGTGCCCTCCACCTAGGCTACTCACCAAGCCCAGGCCCCGCAGCCTCCCACTCAAGCTCGGTATGTTCCCTATTTTCCTTACAATTTAAACCTTTTCAACTTTTATCCATACTAAATTCAGATTAATTGCGTAGCGGTTCGTCACTGTTGGTTCTAATTTGAACCATTTTGTTCTTATTGATTTAAGTGAATCTGTATGTGCGTGTATGTGTATTGTTTTGAATCTTTTTTAAGATAAAAGAAAAATAAATATTGCCCATTTTAAATTCACTCAGCCTACCCCAAGTCCGATGGCGGTTCACCCGTGGTGGAGCTTGAAGTAACAATGAAGAAAGAGAAGGACCTGGACAATGAAGTAGAAGTGGACCCCAATGCGGAAAGAACAGTTTACAAGGGAAAAGAAACTGATTGTATCATCAATGACCTACAACCAGCTCACTTCTATTCCTTCAGGGTCCGAGCCACTAACAAAGTTGGGGTAAGTATTGTTATACTGGTTTTAAAGAAAATATTGTTTTCAGAATTCATTATATACCGTGAAATATGTGCTTTGTTAAGTACCTTTATACAGAAATAATTGAAATGGAAATAAAATAAAATTAATGCGTACAAATTGGTCAAGATCATGAAGAATAATGTTAAGAAACGTAAATATGAAAATGAATATTGCAGAGTGGTGCATGGTCAGAGCCGCTGGAGGTACAATGTGGGTGTGCTCCACCATCTCGGCCAGAGCCACCCGTGCTGGAGGCCAGTGGATCGGGGATATTGTGCTCCTGGAGCCCACCTCCCTCCAACGGAGCTCCCATCCTCCAGTACATCCTCCAGATGTCTACCCCACCAAGCCCTGACTCTTTCACTCAGGTCTACATTGGCAATGCCACCCATTGTGAAGTCAAACCCGTGCCGCCAGCCACCATCTGCCTATTTAGACTTCAGGTAACTTTAAATTATTAAGTAGGGTATTATTAGGTGGGTTTTAATCAAATCTCCATTGTATATTTATATTCTGAGTGTATAATATAAACTTTAATTCTTGTAGCCATCTATCTCTTAATCAGAGACACATTTAAATAAATAGTTGGAATGCGTCATTGGTTCTTCTCTTATTTTTTTTAGGCGAGCAATAACATAGGTCCGAGTGAATGGTCAGGGCTGATATCAGTGAACTCCAGTGCAGGAGTACCTGGGGCTGTTCCCCAACTGAAGTGCGCTCCGGGTCCCACCAGCTTGGACCTCTCTTGGGGTGTCCCTCTGTCCAATGGGGACCCAATCACCCACTACACCGTAGATGTTGGAGACATGAGCACAGTTGTCCACTCCAACACTTATACTGTTGAAAATCTTACTCCATCCACTACATACAGGTATTTATGAAAAAAAAACTATTTAAAGGTTGCTAAGGAACTGGAATAAAAAGCAGAAATAAAGGACAAAGCACTGTTATTAGGTTTTAAATTAATGAAATTTATTCTTACAAGCCAAATTAGCCCCAGATTCCCAGAAAAAAACAGCTGATAATTTTAAACATTATTTTACCAATTTACCAATATCTTAGATTTATCAGTAATTTTATTCAATATAACATTTGCAGGGTACGCGTTAGAGGTGTAAACACAATAGGAGCTGGTGCCGTATCCAGTATAAAAGTAACAACACTTGCACTGCCACCTAGGCCTCCCAGTATCACTTGCACCACTGCTGGCCACAATTACCTCAAACTCAAGTGGGGAGCACCCAACTCCAACACCAATAACCACCAGTACACTGTCACTATGTTCGGACCAAACTCTAGGTGAATTTCACAAATCCTCAAATGTTACAGACCTCAAGCGAACTGTATTAATAATTATACAGCTACGTCAATTATATCGATGTTTATTTTTTAGAAAAATTGTTGTCTACGAGGGCACGAGCACAAGTCACAAAGTGAACAGACTCCAGGAGCAAACTGAGTACAATTTCACTATAGTATCAGCCAACTCAACTGGCAAGGGACCAGAAAGTGAGACCTTCACTTTCACCACTGTCATTGCTCCTCCACCTCCTGTCAAAGGTACAGTCTTTGACCAATTACTTTACCGTTTCGTGATATTATATACGTCGCCAATGAAGTGATTTAACAGTCGTGTGAAATACATTTGTCTCAGGTGTCAAAGTATGCGATGTTGGACATAGGAATTGTAGCATTGAATGGCTACCACTGAGAACCCAAGGGAATGACAGTGTTGACTATATTGCCCAATGTGCACGCCTAAGAGAACAATCCTTTCGACAGGTCAGTTTTAGCTGAAGATTATAATAGATAATAGGCACTGCTAATATTCTGTTTCTCTTCATATTATTGAAGAATCTGTTATGAATCTTACAATATGTTTGTAAAAATTGTGCAAGACTCAAATTTGAGGTATCACTATTAATATATATAGATATATTGTGTATATATCTCAGGTTTATCGAGGGAAGGATGTTCGTTGCATAGTGAATGATCTTGAAGCAGGCGCTGACTACTTGGTGCGAATAGGTGCCGTGAGGCTGACTGGGAACGGCCCGATAGAAGGGCCTTTCTCACCTCCAGTCACACTTTCAACGCCGCCCATACCTCATGAAAATACACCAACACACACCGTCAGACACCACACTCATCAGGCTAGTATAGCATATAGTACCTCTATTCCTTTCAAACATTAGATAACAAAGTTAAAATATCAGGTATCGGTCCTTTACATTTTTTAGTAGTATGAGCATTCATCTACATTTGAAGAGACTTCATTTACAATTAAAGTTTCTTAGGTTACTTCTTTGTATATTCTTCTGGAAGTCAATGTCTTTATGTTGCACCATTAAATAATTATTGTTCCCTGGGAAACAAATATACAGTGTGGCATCATGCTGGAACCTCTGGCAACCTGCTGCATTTGACTTTAATAAATTCTCATATAATTTTTTTTTCTACTAATGGAATCAGAATGATTTCTGGACCCTCAGTGGCTTAGTTGTTGAGCATGCAGTTTGAAACCACCTGGAATGCCTAATGAATAGTTTTTTCAGTGACTGTAGGTTCGTGGTGTTTCTGTCTCCTCTCGCTGGATTGGTCTTTTGCTAGACCAGTTTTGGCTGCTCGCCATCTTCAATAGCGGTGTTAGTCACTGTTGGCACTTTGGATGTTTTTTGGGCATCCTCACTGCACTGTTACTTTCACTTGTACTGTAGTGTTTGTCAGTGGTATATACACGCATTCAGTGAATAAAACAAAATTGTGATTTTGCAGGGAGGAGGTAGAAAGCCCCTGACAGACCACCAGTGGGCCGGCATCATCCTCTGTTGTTTTACCGTCCTGGCTGTGCTGTTTGCAGTTCTCATAGCCAACTTCATCTATTGAAAATGACTAGCATGAACCACACTTCAGACACAAGCCCCCAACCCAACCCCATACCCATACCTGCCACCACCCACTACCGTCACTACCCACTAGACCCTCGCCTCACGCTACATTAAACATATCTGCTCATCTGTCAGGTGTGTATCTGTCTCCAAGTGTCTGCCATCGGACTCACCTGCCACTCTATATTACCAGGTATATACCAGGTGTGATGATCAGTGGGAGAGGATCCACGTTCATTCTTCTCTCCTCTTCATTTTGATTGTGTACAGTTAACTACTTTGGCCTCTATGAAGGCGCGGTCATTTTTCTTAGAAAAAATTTTTTTGACAAGAAAAATAACGGAAAATTTATTTCTCACAATGTATAAATGCAGTTGCATTTCATCAAATGTGAAGCCTAATAATTCATAGGTTGAGCCTCATTATGGAGATGTACATCGCAGCAGATGTGGTTATTGTATGTGTTGAAATAGAACTTTTACCATCGAAACTTGCTTACAGTGAAAGGAAGTAAGATAAACAATATGAACGTTTCCCCCTCCCAAAAAGTCGAAACGCACACAGTTAAAATGTGCGCACTATTAGATACGCTATAGAGAGAGTTATTTTTATAAATTTGTTTATATATAATTATTTACAGTATTTAATATATAACGAATTGGAAAGTGTTGAGAACACTATAAATATATATAAATATATATATATATATATAGTTATATGTAAAGTATCATTTTTTTGATTATTTACAGACAGGCAGACGAATTTATCAAAAGTTTTTGTATATATATGGTGTAATCCCTTATTTTTTTTAAATTGGAATGGATATATATGTATATATATATATATATATATATATATATATATATATATATATATATATATATATACACATATTCCAATCAGTTTGTCACAAATTTATAAAATGTATATTATTAAAATTAAAAAAAGCCAACTAAAAAGCACAAAAAAAGGAAATCAATTCTCATGTCTTTTCGACGGTATAGATATTTAATTAATTTATTTTGTTATTGGGAATATTTTAAGAAGTCTATAAATGTATATTCCAATATTGCTCAGCCAGTTAACGTGTCAATTTTCTTGGAGTTATGTAGTGTTTTTTAGAGTGATAAGGGCTAAGAATAAGGACATGAGTCTGTTGAGAATAGGATGGTTTTCTTCGTGTCCACTGCTCCCATCGAGTGACCGAGTATATGACAAAAACAGAACATGAATGTAGCCCAACTGTACAGGTCTACCATGTGTGATTTGATACTATATTGTTAAATAAAAATAATAATAATAATAACAATAATGATTATGATGGGCGGTGCCTAGAACATAACAGATGTCCCAACACCTCATTCGAAGAGCACAATGGGCTTCAGCGTCTTATAAAAAAAAATGATAGAATTAAGTGACCAAATTAAAGGGGTTTTAGTAGTATTTAATTTGAGCTAATAAAGGAGTATACAGGCGTATTGATTGATCGGCAGTTGTTCGTTCAACGACCAAACTAAAATGAAATCATTGTTTGCATGCCATTGTCGCTACTACGTGTACTATTACGTGTCTTGTCCATTAGTTCACTTTGCTTGCACTTAAACGTCTATTCATGTGTACATATTATCAGGGTTATACTTTTCAACAGTAATGTGGCCAACATCCGCATACATATTGGTGTATATTTGGTGTATGTGTGTTATGTATTATCGGATTGCATAAATTACCAAAAAAATTATAAAAATTAAAAAAACATACGGGACGGTACCCAATTGTGTTCGTGTGTGCAGAATGGATCATACAGATGTTATGCAATGGAGAAAGGAGAATCCGCAACTGTGTAAACTGCAGGAATTTTGAAATCTAAAAAAAAATTATTTTAAAAAAATCCTAGAGTATGCTGAGACATAAGAAGGTAATGCTGAAGACTGTGCAATATAATACGGTGCTTGAAACTAAAGTTATAGTTACCTTTGCTTCCTCCTGATGTTAGACCTGAATCATATACTGGTTGAAAGGTGCATATCCTTATGTTTTGAATGCAAAAAGAATAAAAAATGAACTTTTAAATCGTGTTGTTAAAGTTATATTTATTTATTCTGAATAGTTCTTTTTAATGTTATTATTGTAGAAAAATTTTATTGTAAATTTTAGTTAAATTTAGTGTTTTAATTATCTTTTAAAAATAAATCATCATTGTCAAGATATCTGACAAAATTTTGAGATACCCATTATTTTGTTATAAATTTTTTTTCTTTTCTATTGCACCTTTCAATTCCCATTGAAATGAAAATTAGTGAATGTATTTAAATTACAATTTGTATTATGTCTTTATGGAGTTATAACAAATTTTGGATGTGAATGACACTAACAAGGCGCTAAAGATGTCTTAATTATTCCATTCCTTTAAAGAGACCTATAACACTACTTGTGACTGTTGGTGCATTTCTTCTTTTTATAAAGTTAACCTATTAGATAATTATTTGTTACTGTTATTATATGTAATATTAATTATGAATAATATTAACCATAAATTGTTATGATTATAGGTACAGTCATTAAAAAGATATATTAAAAACTATAGGATCTTATAACTGTATGCATATATATAAATATATTAAAAATATTTACATGCTATATTTTATGTATGTCAAATATATATATATATATATAATTAAAGTTTTCAATGAAAATAAAGATTCGAAATTTATTTCACCCATAATTTAATTTGAAAAGGCCATTTCAAGTAATAACTATCAAAGCCATTGATTTCATACATCATTCATGTTTAAAATATTAATGAGTTTGAATTTGAGATCGGAATATTTTATTTATCATAAAGTGGTTCAATGTAATAAATTTCTAAGTCAGATCAGTCCAGCGCGCGCCATCTAGCGGACAATGATGAAACATTGGCAACCTAAAGGTGTCGGCGTAGGTTGACAGCGCCATCTAGTTGTCACAGGCTGTATTGATGGGCCGGGATCCTGATGTACCAGGATTCATGGTGTCTACCTCCCGAGGCGCCTTGTTCTCCTGATACAACAATATAGTTTTTTAGCTCACCGCAGTTTTAAAATAAGTTGTTGAGCAAGATGTTTCGGATTCTTCTGGGTAACCGCTGGTTATCAGCAACAAAAAATTGACGAGAATTATGGAAGGCTATGTTTTACGACAAAATCGTGTATTTTTTTTATCACTCGTTATATAATTCGATTCAGTTAGATTTTTCAATGTACATTTTAAATGTGTTTACAAAATAGTTTAAAAAGTGACTTAAAAAATGATTTAAATTACTTCGATTTAAGAAAATCGTACTAGAACGTTTTTGCACACATTACTCATGTTTAAAATATTAGTGTCCCAGATATTGATATCAGGCTCCTTTATTTATGAAGAAGCCGTTCAAGTGGGTGAATTTCGACGTCGGATCGGTACAGCATCACCATCTAGCGGACAATGGTAAAACATTAGAAGCCTAATTGTGGGTCGACAGCACCATCTAATAATCACGGGCTGAATTAATGGACCGCTGTACCAGGATTCATGGTGTCTACCTCCTGAGGTGCCTTGTTCTTCTGATACTAGAGGAGGATTTAGCCCCTCCTTTAAATCTTAATAACGTAAAAACACTTCCGAAATAAGCCCTTGAGTTAGTCATTTGGAATTCTTCTACTTTAAGATTGATTATCAGGAATTTAACCACTACCACTACTGTCTTGCCAAGTAGAGTAGATGAAACCAATAAGGCTAGGTGCTGTTTCTATCTAATTTTATAACGCTTTGATTTGAAACATTACCTATGTAATGCATTACAATGTATATTTTGTAAGCATTACATTTCATTGTTATGCTTTCAGTTTAAATGCAGCATGTGCATGGAGCCAGGATAAGAATAACTTGAATTCATTTAAAACAGGGTGTTGATCAGCAACATTTTATTGAGTAAAGGGAAATTTTAAATATTATTATGAATTTCTATAAATTATGAAAACTATAATGGACATAATCAACAAAAAAATGTAATTGGAACTTACTTTTTGAACTATGTAGTAGAACATAAAGCATATGGGATTGCAATGAATGATAGAATGTATTATCTAGTACATATTAACCTCTGCTAAGATATTTATGTTTTACCTGAACCCATTGTAATTTATTCAATAAAAAATGTTTTAATTCATTTTGTGTTATTCTTTAATAGTTTGTTCAATGAGCAAAACTGCAATGCTGACAATTGAAATGCAAAACACGATGTCCAATAAAGCTGCTATCTTATCCACAAAATATTTTAGTACTTCAGTATAGCTCACTTATATCATTATCAGTTGGCCCTCAATTTTGATTTTTAGCTAGTAACTACTTTTTAATTTCTAGCTTCACTTTTAACCCATATTTCGGGAATATGATGATGTTCCTTCTGCAAATTAACTAGGGCAAACTCAAATTTCTTGGTGGGGTATACATATATAGCATCTAAAAAGCTTGTTTGTTTTCCCGATAAAATAATGTACAATTTACATTTTAATAAAATAATAAAGTTAGTTGCATTATTGTTCTGTAAATTAAGAAAATTGAGCACTGGAAAGCTGATGTTTAATAACAAAAATATTCTCATGGGTCCCCTTATTAACATATACATACTGATAAATCCTTTAAACATGTATAATTTAATACCTATACCTGATCATTAAGAAAAGAAAATATCTATTTTGAGGATTAAAATACAATGCAAAATGACAATAAGTTTTTTTATGGCATATACAAATAATTTTTTTTGTTTTGTGTGTTATAAATTTATACATATAGAGTAGAATAGAAATCAAAATGCCCTAACACAAAGTTTAGGCTGTACATTTCTTAAATAGAACCAACTCTTTTAGTGTAGATATGTATATATATATATATATATATATATATATATATATATATATATATATATATAATAAACATACTAACATACATACTTCTTTAACATGCTCTTATCCAGTAACAGTTTGGTTAATTTTTCACATACATATACATTATGTGTCTCCATTTTTTGTATAATAAACATACATATTATTATGTTTTGTTTTTAGAAAATGACTATACACATTTTGTTTTCTTTAACAATCAAGAATATACATTTATTGACACAACACAAGAGATCAAAGGGCCAAAGCAGCGAGTAAAGTCCTTATGTAAAGCGGTGTCTTTATATACAGCGTGCCTTACACTACTAAAAGGAAGCTGGACACTATTTTCACTAAGCCTAATTCATTAAAACCTTATCCAATCTACAAGCCTCACCAGAGGGTGTTAAATAACTAACAGGAACTCAATGTACAAAAAAATGTATATAATATTCATTTCTTCTATTTTAAAATTTTGTTAAGAATAATTAAAATATCTGAAACCCCACAAACATTTACTGGGCATTCCGGAGCATATCCGATATTACCTTGCGATTCTTGCATTGTAGCAATATCAACACTTCAGTAAAAAAATTATACTCTGTAATTTTAAATTTTTTAACATATTTTCATAATAATAATAGGTACTTAGGTACAATATATAAATGCAAATATAACAACATTGTGCATCAGAGACTCTGACAATTTTTCATTCCTTTTATAATCCAATATACATACAGATATAAAAAAAATAAAATAAGCGGTATGACTTAGGTATAACAATAAGTAGCTTCAACTGCTGCCCTATAATATTTTTATAGGTAAGTAGTAGTAATATGTTAACACGAATTGGAGACACCCAATATGCTTCATTTTCACCACATTGTTTTCTTATTAGATAATGGAATCAATATTATACAAGTAAAATACATAAAACAGAATATCATATACATACATACATACATACATACATACATATATAGTGCATGTACCTATCAATGTACAAAAAATTCAATTAAAATCAAAATGTAACTCTGGCAGTTTTGGGATATATTTTAAGTAAGTCAACTAAGTATTTTTAGTAAAGGTAAAAACCAATTAAGAATTCCATGCAAAAATCATTTTACAATCTATTAAATATAATTTTTGCTGAATTAGATTAATGTTGATATTATTTACAACTGTTGTTTACATCTTAACATTTGTACAAACCTGAAAGTTAACTAAATCAACTATATATTCTTTGAATAAAGCCTTTTTGATATAAATAATAAAATATACCAGAATAAAACAAAACTATAAATTAATATGCTATATATCCCTAATGTTCTACAGCAAAGTTATACTGTGCAAGCGAGTCAAATTTTGATTAATACTATTTTGATCATTGTGCAAAATGAGAAAACAACGCATAGAGAAAAGAAAACAATGTCACAATTATATCTAAAAAAAAAACTATATATGTGGAATATCGAAATATAAATTCAGCTTGCAATCTTGTTAGGCTTAATTCTGCACAATAATTTTGAAAACCTCGCTACACAAATAACTTATTAAACTAAGATATTTTGATTTGTAAGCACATTAAATAATAATGGGAATTATGACTTACCCGTGCTAAATACTGTTATTAATAATGGAATAATATGATTGACAATAGGTTATTTAATATTTAATAATACATTATACAATGATTCTCAAAGAGCAAGCTTTATATTGCACACAGTGCAGACTTCAGTTTGTGGTAATCTCCATAAAATGTTACAGAATTAGGCCTGTTTTTAAGTTTAACAATAATAAAAAATAAAATATTGTGTTACTTTTACACTCATTCATATTACATGCAAATAAATACAATTTTATTTAATACCAGCAATTTAAATTTAAAAAGTCAACACCAGCTAAATTATATATGTATGTATATGTATATATATATATATATATATATACACACATATACATACATATATACATATATTATAAAATTACTGCAGTACATGATAATAACATAATGACATGTAATAATGGAAATATTTCTACAGCACATCAAAGGAGAGGAAACAGTTTGAGCAGATATTGCAAACTGGTAACAATACACACATAAATGGGCCAGCTTTTTAAAAATTTAATATTAGATTAATATAAAATAACATGTTAATTCTTACAGAAGCTTATCGCACTCTGACAATTAACATTGAAGTTTTCAGTCATCATAGTTTCTTAATTGTCACAATAGTACTTACTTCTAAATTGTATATTATTTTATTAAGCAACTTTTTGTTTTAGATAAACTATCTAAACCATTTTCCAGGATTTGAAGACATTTGAGTCTAGATTGTTGTCAAGAATGTTTCTTGCAAAGTACTCCAATTTGGGTGATCCATTCTTTATCATAAATAATGAAACTCAAAGTAAAAATTTGTCATCTTCATGACAACTCCAAAATTTCAAACTTCAGTAAATGAGAAACATTCTCTTTATAAAACTTTAAACTTAGTAAAAAAGACAATGACACTGAATTGGTATAATAAGTACCAAAAGGAATGAATGAATAATTTCAGATTTTGACTTGATACTATAATGAAAAATATATAAAAGTAAAATAACTTATAGATTACCTTTAAAAATAAATTTCAGGAAATAAATTAGTCATAAAGACAAATAAATGAGAATGAATATTTGTTTTTAAAAGCAATAATATGCAAACAGTAATCCCATTATATCGAATAAAGTCTAAACATACCAGTCAATGCCCATGATTCCTGATAAAACATAGATATGTATATATATTATAAGTTGAATTCCTATTTAAAATGTTTCAGTTTTGTAGTTACATAGAGTGCAAAATATTGATACAGCACTATATCAAATATGCAGACATGAATACTCGTAAGGTAATATTCAAACATTATCGTTTTTGTTCTTTTGGTAGCTCTTTCTTTTTAGAAGACTGCAGTACAAATATACATAGTTCTCAATACCAAACCTGAACACATGTAAGCACAAAACTCTGATTAAACAGATTCCTCTCCATGACCACCATCTTGATGCGCAAAAAGGTGTTCCCATATTCTCATTACTTATTAAGTGCGAATCACTGCGTTGCTTTGCGAAACATCAGTCTGTTCGATTTTGGCAGCTCATTCTGCATTCCAAATGTGCTTTTCAGCCTATTATCTTCTGTTCAATTCAGTCTTTAGTGCTGTGAAACAAAAAAGTCAAAATATTAAATACAACAAGTTAGATTATATTGTGAAATATAATTTTAATAATAATACAAATTAAGTGTTTTCTGTGAGTATAGAATAATGGTAATAAAGTTTCAGGAACCATAACTTCAATCAATTCAAATTTGAAATGCCCCATTGCCAGGAATTAAATCCAAACCAGACCTGCTATGTTGCATAAGATAGGGTTCTTCTTTCCATTGGAGCTAAATTGGAAACAATTATCAGTTTCAAACTTCAACAAACTTGAGTTATGCCGTAACCAATAATGACATCTCCTAACAAGGTATAAGAGGTCAGTAGTTTGTCGGTAACAACTACTTTATCGCTAAACATTTTTAAATTCATAACAATTTCAATGGTATAAATTAAACATAAATATTAAACATTAATTCTTAGTAGTATATGCGGGAGAAAAAAATATAACAAGTAAATTTTATTAAGTATACTAATTTCTTTATTAAAACTAACCTTCAATTATTTCTGTCTTCATTTTGTTGATTTCACGCCTCATTTCTCTCAGTATGTCTTGTTTAAGTGCTTCCATATCGGTGAGGCTGGTGTCTCCATTGACTTTTGGCAATGACTCTTCACTCGAGGCCAACTGCTTTCTTGAAGGCTTAGGAGATGCTTCACAGCCATTTCCTAATTTTGCATTGTTGCTGTTGTTTCCCCAGAGTTTCCTATCCCCAGTACCGTAGTCTGGATCCTGCTAAAAATTATCAATAAAATCAAATTAAACGTAACCTCGCACTTTATTCTCCATTCCCTTATACCGACCTGCAAATTATTTTAGATTATATTTTCACGAAATTACAGTCCTTCAGGTAGACTGGACAGACAATTTTACCTGCGGTGTGGCATCGCTGGAATCTTTCTTTTCTGCGGCGGCTCTCCGCCTCGCCAAAGTCCTGGCCATTTCATCCATCATGCTTGCCATACCGGTCCCACCTCGGCCCAATGTGCCATAATTGCTTCCACTACTGCTCGTGCTCGATCCGCTGTTCTCCGCGGATTGCTATAAAACATTATTTTAAAGTGAAAATTATGATTAATCACTGTTGTCATCACCATACACCATTTTTGTTCGCAAAAAAACGTTTTAAAGTGAAAATTATATTTTCTTCTCTATCAAGGAATAAAAATTAAAAGAATGGAACGATCGCAACAAATGAATACGCCGAATTTAATTCAATTCTTCAATCAGAGTGGAGGAAATGCTGTTGAAATGTGTACCTTGTTTGAGCGCCTGAGCCTGGCACTCTGGAGCTGTGCGGCGAGGGAGCTGGTGTCCTGGCCGTCAGAGCTGGAGGAGCGGGACATGTTCGGCTGGGGCGGAGGGGGAGGCGGTGGAGGGGCAGCCGCAGGTGGTGCTGCGGGCGGCACGGGTGGGCCCGGAGGTGCTGGAGGTGGTGGTGGAGCGACCGGAGGCGCCAGTGTCATCGGAGGCGGCTGAGGGGCCGGCGGCGCTGAAGAAGTGCGGTGGTGCCCCGGAGGTGTTGGCGGAACACCCTGCCCCGATGGAGATGACACATTCCCATTGTTATTCACTGCAGTCAACAAATAAACTATTAAATTTGATGATATGTTGTCATTTATTTTCATTATTTACTAGTAAATAAATACAAATTTATTAATAACAGTGATGGAAATTTCGTCAGTACAAGCTAAATAATGCACCGAGGAATAACTACAGACTGCAATTTTAAATTTGCTAAAACCAACAGTTTGAGCAGATAGCAGGTAGGAAGTTTTTAATGCTGAAAATTATTTAAATATAACATTTAACTGACAAATTAACAAATTTTATCGCTTACTGCCACCATTATCAATTATTAATATTTGCAAAGTTATTCCCAAATTTATTGCAGTAGTTATTAGACTGGTGATCCCAAATATATGGGCCTTTCTTTGATAATTTAAATAATGATAAATGGTGTGATGACTAGATGCTATGGTTCTCTGCAATTTGTTTTTACTAAATAACCCATATTCTGATTACTAAAGTTCGAATATTTTTAGAATTTATATTTTTAGAAATATCTCTAATAATATAGAGAATACTTTCCTTCCATGGTCTTTTCTTGGAAGAAAAAGTAAATTATAACTACCTGAGTGATCTGCTCGGTGAAAGATTAAAACCAAGCAATTTCAAAATTAGACTTACTTGACCACCATTCTTGCCCTTCAAATCATCGAATGCTATTGTTTTTAATTTATATTAAATTCTTATTATGCATTAAGAATGTACACACATATGCAAATGTGTGCACAAATATGTAACATGTACTATGCAACACAAAATAAAAGTCCTTACTTATGAGAATGTTTTTTCTTCCAAAGTTTTACACATCATGTACAATTCCCTACTGTAAAATGAGAATTATTTTCTCCCAAGATAATAATAATGCTATTGAAACATTGATAACATAATTCTTTATATTAGTTTTTACTAATAATATCTTAGATAAGATAATAAATAACAGAGTATGTTTTTTCTAATATGATGATATTAAATAAAGGTTTGTACAAAACATTAAATTCTTCACTGTGTTACTGAACTCTACAATAAGTCAAGTATTTGTACAAAAAACACACAATTAACAAAAAATGATTTAGATCATTCTTAATTTACTATGAACCATTTAAACACTCCTAATTAAATCATAAAACACTTTACTCACTTTGTGATTGTTGTGACATTCTTCTTTCCTGAATGATTGCGACGTCTTCTCTGGTCATCGTCCTGCTGCTATGAATAACCAAAAATAAGCCGTCAGACATGGATAACATCATATTAAGAAGGTAAACTATAACCAAACCTATCACCACACAACATACCTAAAATTCTTTTAATTAAAATTGAGACATACATAAGCACTAAATAAAATATTTATTCCATGCACACATAGGCCAGAGTTGTTCCATGAAGCAACTGGTAACTGTTGTACCTTACATCTCTGAAATGACAGGAAACAATCATGCAATGAGGGGATCTCAATCAGAATAGAAAACAAAGGTATTACGCGTCAATGTCACAAACTCAAATTGTTTTCTCTTTGCTGGCCTTGACAATAACTCCTATTCTGTTATGATGTAACAATAAATTATGTAATAGAATAAGTAGTGAATTATTATAACTATAACTACAGTATTTGGTCAGGTGTAAAACTGATTTAAATAAATGATTTAATGGTAACTATTATTATTTTTTAATACCAATTAACTGAACAAACTCAAAACAGCACAGGTAAAAAAAAGTTTAAGAATTTTTATGATGAATAATGAATCTCATTTAAATTTAATCAGCAATCAGTAACAATAAAATAATCAATTAAACATTAAATAAAGTATGCTTACACGAACATTCCCAATTTAACATGAAGCAAGACAAATAAAAGCCTATTACAAAACAAAGAATTAAATATTTTGGTACAGCAGTTTCAGCATATACTGAAGATATTGTCGAATAATGTTAAATTAATGCAATCACTTACGAAACTGAAACTTAGTTTACCTAAGCAGGAAGAAGTTATGTACGAGTAATAATAATAACTAATAATGGTCATTGGAAATATTCCAAATACACAGCTGAAATGCATTAGTTTTTTGTTTAACCAAAAAGCTAAACCTAGAGATATTTAGGTTGGAATAACAATTTCAAATAACTGGCTCATTGCTCAGTGGTTACTTGCCTTGAATGAGAACCAGGACTGAGTTCTATCCTCTGAGGACCACCAGGGGATACTTGATGGTAAATACTAGGCCTCGGATTTCCGACTGCATGACTACTACACCAATCAAAAAGCCAAACAGCCATTAAGGAATATAAAATCTACAGAACAGATAAACTATGCTAATTTAGAGCAGATTTTTCCCTCTTGATTCTTGAAAGCTTTGCTGAAAATTTGCATAACATGCCACTAGACAGAACTGCCAACTCCATCATGCCCAGAGCTATTTGAGACATGAATAAACAAAATGTCCATACACAGTACAAATAACTACTAAAAGGTCTGACATTGACACAACATTGACATGCAAACACTGAGAAAAATAATAGACACTGAAAATGATGACCTGAAAAACAGGATTTGAATATCAATAAAACAAAGATTTTTTTTGTAATTTATAATTAATTGACAATTTTTTTCTGGCACTCTTCAAAAAATCAATTACAAAAATCAAACTGGATAAGAAATAGATTAGATAAACCTATTGATAATTCAGTGACATTCTTTTTGTCAAAGATTATTAATAACCTTGATCAGGCATATTAAGTGAATCTATTTTAACAATTTATAATATTTGATTATATTTTTATTCATGATATTAATTATAATGCAAAATATACTTAACAGAAATAATAAATAACAGAAAAGTTTTTGTAAACAGAAATGAATAGCATATAATAAATTATATAAACACAATATTATAAGACTAAAATTTAAATTGTAAAAACAATTATTATTATTTTTTCCTGGTGTTAATCATATACTAGTAAGTTTTGGGACTATTATTGATATATTGTTTTTAATTATTAATATAAAATACATATGACATTTTTTGATCAACATAAAAGATAAAAATATATCCGCACTGCACTTTAAGAATTCCTTTAATTGGGTTCAGCGTATTCAAGTCATTCTATTCATAAAAGTAGTGTAAATATTTTATGATAAATAATGACACATCATGAAGAACAATCAACCTATATATGGAATATTTTGTAACATATTGAACATCAGATACGTAATGAGATGTTACCTACCTGTAAACCATATCTTCAGGCATTTCATACTGGCCATTAGTCTGTGGATAAATTGTTTGTGGTTGTGGCTGAATAGGGGGTTGTGGTGGTGGCCGTGGAAGTGAGTTGTTACTGAGTATCTACATAAGAAAAATAGATTTATTGGTAAAACAAAAAAAAATGGTATAATACAAAATTAATGTAAAAATTGTAATTTCAAGTAGCTATTAAATACATATTGCTGAATGAAGTATCTAAAATAAAAGACTGACACAAATTGAATTTCAAACAACAGGAAACAACTCAAACTTACTATTTCGACACTAATTTTACTCAAATGCTGCTGTCTTCAGTTCTTGGCACAAGCATGACCATAAATTAATGGACATGTTGACTGTGTTAATTATAGATGACACAAAAATTCGAGTAAGGAATAATTTCAAAGTTAATAGGTCGTTCATTAATCAATTGGGAGTCAGAAATTCAAATTAGAAAACAAATTAAAAGTAATTACACTATTTAGTTGCCAGAAATGTAATTACCTTCCATGACTTCATCATTGTACTATCATAGAGAACGAAATTGGGCTTGTCATTTAAAATAAATACAGTAGGTTAAAGAAACTGGGAAATGTGAATTTGGTAATGCCCCTAAGTAATTGATATGATGAACTACAAATTACCGCAGTTTTGTTTGCACTCCCAACAATTAACAGGGATGTCCGCCATCATTCAATTTGTCCACACTAAAGGTTATATTCAACAAAATATTCTGATATTTGACTATCATGGTTGGCTTGAGGAGTTTGAGACTTACAAACTGATTAGGAACAAAGCAAGTGGCACTCTATTAATGCCAAACAAACCAAAACTAGTATGCAGTATGTATTATATGAAACTGATTTCTTCAGTAATACCAATATCTATTATGTTGCCAGTATCACTTACAATATCTACTAGGCGCCAAATTCATCGAATTTCGATAAAACGTAATAGAACTGATTTACAAACTTATTTTTTAATTCCATACATATAAAACAGTTTTTATTAATTTTTATCTGCAAGAAGAATAAGCGCAAGGAGGTTTTTTTGTGAATCTAGCCTGTTCTTATTATATTTATTTTGCAAGCTGTTTTAAATACTCCATATCCGTTCGTTTACTTTTTGCCTCATAAATAAGACTATCCGTAATTACTATAAATTACGAGCCAATTGGTCACCAAGGCGACAGAAGGTGAACAATAACGGTCCAGCAAATATCGGCATTGTTGGGACGCGCCGCCGCGGTGGAAGAATGCAAAAGTAATTTCCGCCGTCGGGTTCCTTTCCGATGAATCGTCGAACGGAAGCTTTTTCAGAGAATTTGTGCCGGGGCCGGCGGTGAGGAGTGAGACTGTTGGCTGGGGCCCCGGTGTCACTGTACCCGCGACCGGAGACCGAGTTATTTGCAACCGACCTTGCCCAAGGACTATACTCTAGCTATAAACCTCCCACCCTCCGTCACCTTGGCTTCGCGAATCCCAACAATGAATTGTTGCCTCCGTTCTGGTTTGCCCCTGCCGGCACTCGACACAACATAATTCTAGGGTAACATAACTTTGATTTGATCTTGAGCTATACACCCCGTTTCATTCTGTCGGCCATACGGTGAGTGAGGCTGACCCAAGTCAGCTGCCTCTTAGTGGGCTGTCCAATATTAATAATACGACAGCGAGAAGCCGAAGCTGAACCAGCATAGAAAAAAAAGCAGGCGACAGTTTGAAAATAACAAGAATGGAAGTGTTTTTACTGCCTTGAAGAAACTGCCGAAGAAAAAAACTCGGTCGGCAATCACACTTTTATAAAGGGTGTTCCGAAATTAAATGTCGAACCTCGGAAGCGTACACTGAAAATCCGAAGCAAAAAATCCTTTTGCGTTCTCCACAGTATATAAACTAAATAATTTTAATAAACGTATATATTATTTATATAGATATATATTTCTTATTTAAAGTATTTTTAATTTAATCAGGGCACGGAATTCCACTACGCTACGACGACCCACATAATTCATATCATACTGCATACGCTGTGTAATTAAGCGTTGTTTTTCATTCCCAATAAGAGCGATACACCTAAGGTTCTAAAGTATGGAGTAAGACGTTTTTTTCATTCGCTAAAAGGGATCGGAAAATGACTTACGTCCAAAGCGCGGAACATGGCGCGGGCGAAGGAATCCGCGTCCTCTCGGCTGCTGAAGTTTAGTCCGTAGACCTGCTTATTGTCCCTCCATTGATGGAAAGTGTTCGTCGCCTGGTTGTATTTGAGACCCTTCAGTATGCAACAGTTGATGACCACCTGCGCAGGAAAAAATTCGTTACAGTTGTTCGCATAAGCGGGTTATTACAATAAACAATACGGTATTTTATGGCAAAGAGGAAATCGTGTAATTTGAATAGAAGGCTTATATTGAAAGATAAAATCAGGTGTGCTATATCAGGGATATCGAAGTCTATAACGGTCGTACCAGGTTTATTATTAAATTATTTTATTAATTAAATTAATAAAATAGTGGGGATGAATCTCATTTGTAAACTAAACCCACGAGAAACTTTAGCTGTCAGATAAGGTACACGTCCCTGCCTGCGTAATGCCATTGCCTGAAAAATTCTGATAGTTCACTTTTTATAAAAGATAATTGTCGAACAATATTTAATTTACAGGCCAGAAATCTGACGCAACTGAAGAATGACCAAATCGGCTATCAAAGTCCCGAGCGTTTTTTCACCACCGGTGAATTAATCTCTCTATTATACGAAGGGCCGCCTCATTTCTGTCTGGGCCTGACATCCCATCCAGAAAAACAGCATACGAAGAGTCACTTAAACTCAAGACGACTACCTTCAATTCGACGCACGAGTGTGTAAGTCAACCCGACTGGTTTAATTTTAATACAAATACAGTAATCAGCTTGATGAATACAAATCTTTCAGTTCCATATTTATGATTTAGAATTGTAATCTCTGTTTAAAGGTTAGTTGGAAATCACGCTTTTAGCCTGGCAATGGCTTGTGAAGGAAAGGCAGCACGATTTTAATCGAGTATTACTGCCGATTAGGGCAGTATTACTACGACAGTATGGACCTTTAGAATGAAACGCCTTGTCGGTAAATAAACAGTTAAAGCCGAAATGAGTCTGCAGGGGGAAAATCTGATAAGCAAATTGAATCCAGGAAAAGGTGGAGGCAATTACGCAGATCATATTAATGCCTGTAGATATTTAAGATGGTGTCGCGCGAACGTTTCAACAACAGATTATAGGAACATTAATAACACTAAAAATATCCCATTTACGGATTAGGTAATATTTTACAGTTACGTAATGCACTTGATGCATAAAATGAATGCACGGGTTGGGTGGCCTCAGAGACCAGTTTCTTAAATATTTAAGTATTAAATAAACCGCCGGCATAAAAACCGCAGTTGTAAATAACTTGAAAATTTCTCAGTTAATAACGTGCTTACCTCGTGGTCCTGCAGTTTGCGCGCCACAACTCTAAACGTGTTGTTGGTCATATTCTGGAAAATGTGGACTTTCGATAGGCCAGACGTCGTCCCGCTGGGCACCCATTTCTTGTTCGTGTCATCATATACCATAACAGACGCCCTCGCCGAGGCTATACTCTGCTCGCTGAACAAATAAAAAAGAAATTATAACTAAAACAAAAGAGTAGTTATAGTCCAACTGCAATTTCATATAATAATTAAAGCGAAATTGTTTTAAGAATTATATGGCAAGGATATCAAGCATGGATATCACCAAAATACATGCACAGCAGCAGTTACAATGTTGGGATGAACTTTTCAAACGGGTATGCTATTTTTTAGCCATAATGACCCGCTCACTGTTTAATCAAATAATAATAAATGTCCGGAATGGCCAAATTTATACCGACCTTCTTTACTATCTAAACTATGACACAGTTGCTATTTAAGAAAGAAAATAATAATATTGTATATTCTAATTCTCTGAATTCGTAGGGTATATTTCCCGTCATGTTAAATGTTCGCTATCTGATCCAAAAAAAATAAATGGTCATAAAAACGTGTGATATCAGATACGGTGACGAGTACTCGAAATCCATCCGAAGTACATTGAAATAATTTTTTAATAACAAATATACAATCGATTCATTTGAGGACGCTAACCATTGGGTAATAATGCTGGGCGATGAGTTCCCAAATGATTTATATGATGAAATTAATAAACAATTTTCCCTCGGTATATACTGCCCCAATTGACCTGTAAGAAGCAATTTCAGGCAGAAATTCGATATAGAAGGGCAGCTAAACGCCAACGCAAGCTCAGCTATGTGGACGGCCACGGGCTAGATACAATTCTAATACCCTTCGTTTATTGGGACATACATATGGACGTTAAGGAATATATATAGAAACAGATTGAGTACATTACAAGGGCAGAGGATTGTATGAACGAATTTACATTCGTATCCAAATCCAGCAGATATTCCATCTTATCTTGCTCAGGCTGAACTGCTGTTCCATAAGTTCATGAACCTGAAGAAGTTCATTTCCAAAAAGACAAACATTCTTACCTTGGAGTGGCACCACCGTAATGGTCGTTCCCACGACATCATTCATTTCACACTTACCAAACAATCGCCGAGCTAAATTCATGAACCGTAAAATAAAAAATGAAACAGTCCCACAATTGCTCACTGCCAATCCTGTCCGTTTTGGTAACCAATTGCAGCAAGTACTGCAGCGAATATTTTGGGCAGATTTCAATTAATACCGAAAACTCAAATTGAGAAAATTCAACTCCGCGGCTATTCTCGATTTGTAAATCGAGTACCGCGTCAAAATTCGACGGGTGATCTCCCAGGTCGATAGAGCTTAATTTGCCACTACGTTAAATACCGATACCACGCACTGTTATCATTAAGATCTTCGGTTGCTTGGGTTAAATTTGAATTAAAAGTTAAAATGTAAATCTATTCTTCACTACTAGCTGTAAGTATATTCGATATACTTTTTATTCCTTAAAATCAAACTCTAGACAGAGTTTGAAGAGTCTTGAAGAGCCTAACATGTATACAGGAAGTTATAACAGTTCAAACAGTATTAGTCACTTGGTATAAGTATCGAAAGAATCCATTTTCGGTTAATTCGGTTTTTTCCTTAAATTACAAACCCAAATCCATAATTCCATGGTTTTAAAACACGGAAGTAATTTTCCAGAAATAAAAACTCCGGAGTGGAAGTTGCGGTGGTAAGACGGAGCCGAAAGGGGTTTCTGGGTCCGAGTCTTAATTAAAACGCGTCAGAGGCAGAAGACTTCACCCTCAAGAGAGAGATGAAGTCACCGACAACCACTCCCCACTTAGTGCACCGCAATTACCGTACCCTTCCATTGTTTCTCTCATTGTTTCTCAAAAACGAAAACAAAAAAAGGGAAGAAACCGAGTAAAACATTCGCCGAGGGGTTTCGGATATTCTACCTGTGATAAAATAGTCTGAACTAAACTCTTTATTAAGTGGGAACTCTCAATAATAGTGCTAATCAAAAACATGACCGCTCGGCTGATTGCACTGTTAGATTGCATTTCGAAATTCCAATTAATATATAATTTGTTTAAATGAATGGTATTATCAAATCTAATCCGATGAAAATTGGCAGATAAAAAAATTCCATATCTAAATCGCCTTGCATATATGTGGGTTCTTGCTAAATTGCCTCTTTGCGTTAGAACAGGAATAAACAACTTTTCTCTAACCAAAAAAGTTCCTAGTAATCTGATAAAATATTACATAATTAGAGCCAAGGTGATAATCATAATGATATAAAATATAAATAATAAAGGACTACAATGTGCGACCGACCATTACGAAGATAAATGCCATCACGAACTGATAAACAAATATTTCACAAATAATTATTTAACGGCCGAAATAATAATTAAAGGTAGAAATATTAAATTTTGCGTTGCAATACAGATACCATAAAAATCATTTTCAAACTTTTGTTTTTATCTACAAAACTCGAATACTGTTATCTAAATTTTATATTACTCTTTGTACCCGAACACCATAAGGAGCAAAATCCCAGCGTATAATGAAGTGCGCATTTAATATACGAAGCGGAGAGACAGAACATCATTACAGACGGAAAGTTATCGCGATTGAAAAAAATATTATCAAAAACATTTTAAACGTACTGCGAATAGATATCACGCAAGAATGTTAGAGTAATTTATCGGGTATAGTAATTTAACGTTTAGTACGACTACACTTTTCCAATGTCCTACAAATATTAAAAGTAATAATTACAGTTAAGAACCTACGGAATACCATACTGATTTGCAAATCGGATAGTTCATAACCAAAACAATAATCAGAGATTATGAATCAATCGTAAAATTAATCAATTTTCATTATACAGAAATGCTGCTGAAAAATCACACTCGGAGGGCTCATTCCGACACAGCTGTATACCGGGTCAAAACAACAAGAAAACGTAACATTATCGTGAAAGCGGAACGTATTTCCGGCAAGGTCGTGACCAGGACATTTAAGGGGCCGATCTACTTCGGCAAAGAATAGAAAGGGGTCTTAAATAAATTTACAGCTTCATTGACAATTCACACAAAAAATCCTTTGTATTGATCATTATATGATATCGCTATGATATTCTAAAACAATCCCCGGGGACATCTCACTGGGTTCTATCGAAGTTATAATTATACATTAAAAGGAACCGTGACTAAAGTCTATATTACACAATAATAACGATATCTTAATTACAAAACGTAATCGAAGAGTCGTATGAGTTGTCCACTCCACAGAAATGACTAACGTTTGCGTAGAAGTTATTTAATACATAAATCGAAAATAAACTCTTGAATACATTAACAATAAATTTAGTATCATATCTAAACATAATAATCTATTAGACAGTTAACTCTAACTTTATTGCTGTGCGGTTGACCTTCAAGACATTCAAACTTTTCGAACTAGCTGAAATTCCAATAATTTAAGAAAGTTATTAAAGTTCCCATTTACTTTACCGAAATAACTTGAATATTTATTACCACATTGCAAATAATTGTAGTACCAAAAATGCTGTAACCTCAAACCAATATATCTCACAGTAGGACACATATGAATCGTTTCGAAATAAATTAAATGACGATAAAACGACAGATATTCTTATAGGGGATAATTAATTTGAACGTGCTGTTAGGTTGGGAACGCACTTCAGGAGCGCCTCTTCAGTTTTTTTAAATGTTGAACCTAACCTAACCAATATACATTATATAATATATAAATACGTATATGCTTACATATTTTTATTCGTTGGCTCCATTGGGGCTCTAAATCATAATAAAACCCGACCTTAGGAATAGGGCTAACCGGAACGGAACGCCTTCTTACTATCTGGTTACCTTGCAAGATACAAAAACTGCAACTCCTCCTATTCTGTAGCTCAAATGCCAACTGGCACCCGTACGTTTATCAGGCCACTTGTTTAAACTCCTTTAACTGTCCCCCCCCCTCATTCCCTCTTTCTCTCTCTCTGTTTGGGAGAGAAGGGAGATGGGTAGAGTACTGGTTGTAGTTGGATGACTCAAGTGGTACTGACTTACAAGGAAGGGGAAGGAAATCCCGAGACGACTGTTCCAATACACTCATGAAGTAGAGTACCCAATTCCAAATCTTCATAAATGTGGAAACATAAAACACTGATGGTCACACCTTACCATACAGAATCATACACAAAAAAATGTCGAACGAATTGTTTTATAAGTATAACCCCTATTGAAAATACGGCCAATCGATCTACTTACTGTAACCGAGATTTGTTAGCCATTAAATTCAAATCAGAGTGCCACCACTGGGTGGCTTTTTATCGAGTCCACCAAGTCACAAATAGATATACCGCCATTGTACTTGTAAGTTGAGTGTACAAAAATAAAACGACAAAAAAGAAAAAACTTTCGAGCATTTCTAACAGCTGCCCACGACACAAAGATAAGATAAAGTACCAGGTAGACGCCAGTAATATTACATTACACTTGCGAATTGTGTTCACTTGCGAATAAAAAACTGGGTAAAAGACAGCTTTCGAAGAAAACATGACAGTCATGGTTAATCCCTGTGAACCGTAGATTAATCAGAACCATGTACAACCCACAAAAACTAAACTAAATAAAAGGTGTTATATGAACAGAAACACATAACAATCGAAATAACTAACTCATACTTAAACCCTATGGGGATGTTCCAATTTGATATACAAATAAAGAATAATAATGCCGTTACGAAAGCTTTACAAGTCAAAAAGTGCCATCACTGGGTGGTTTCTTTTATGATGACTATCGATGACAGAATTACAAATACCGTCATTGTACACATAACGGTATGGTTAATTATACAATAAATTAATTTGAAGAAAAACGACGGCTGAGCCATAATGCCCGGTTGACGGCCAGTACTCTGATCGGCCATTCAAAAATCCCGCCTCCAACCCCGGCGGCGGCTCCAAGTAGGTGGGGGCCGTTTTAAACGTGTCCAGAGTATCAGGAGACCAGGAGCTCGACGGAGTCCTACGCGGGGGTCAAGTGGGGGCGGCCAGAGGCGGAGGGGCAATCGATGTTCCCCCACACGGAGGATAGGGAGGGAGCCGACCGACAGAGAAGGGAGAAGGGACAGGGTGGGAGAAAGAGGGGACCCGAACGGAGATGGATAGAAGTAGGGAGGGAGCGAGCGAGAGGGAGAGTGAGTGATAGAACGGGGAGAGAGAGAGAGAGAGAGAGAGAGAGAGAGAAAAGTGCGAGGAGGAGGCGGGAGCCAGAGGGAGGGGGGACACCGAGCATCCCTTCCACACGGCGGTGTACGGGACTACGCCACCTAGTTGGCCCCATTACACATACAACACCCGCGTCGACAAAAGGAGATATCCAAACTGCCAAACACGAAAATCTGTGTGCTCTGTATCCTGATGAACCTCCAGAACTTGGGAACCATAATTGATATCTAAAAGAGGACGTTCCTATCCAAGCTTCCAAATAAACGAGGAATGACGTGTTGTAAACAAGAAAACGATTGAACGCAATTGGATGGATTTTCAGTAACAATTCGGTGCCAGTGGTGCTGTGCCGTCGCCACAAATTACCACGATATACTTATATACCTTCATGAGACAAAACCAAGGTTCGAAGCGAACGATGACCCCCGGTTTAAGCGGATTGATAATATAAGCAACCCCTCGGCTGTACGTAGATGGAGTGTCAAAGTTTGAAATATACCCGCTTGTTAATTTACGACCTGACGAGGGTAAATGCAAACGTTCAATTGAAACAAAAAGGCCGCGATATTTAATATATATAACAGGTGGAAACTAGAAGAGTAGCATTCGAAATATCGGGAGGAGTGGCAGAGAAGACGAAGCGCAATTGGGAAAGACGTTTTCTATGGCTCCATGCATCCATGTCTGCATGCACAGTTATTCTTTACTATAATGAATCGCAAGTCCTTATAACTTGGAGAAATTAAGTTCAACTCAATACGATACATAAAGGACGACCGGCGGAACAAGTAGAATTTCCGCATTTCAAGAATTTGAATTGAAACAACTTGCAGAACTTTATCAGCAACTATTTTCAATTCCTAAAAATCCATACCCGATATGTAAAATAGCGGAGCCATTTTATTACAGAAATATGGACTACTACTAACAATATAATTTCAATACTAAATTCAAAATACAAGACAAGTCGGCCGAACTGTAAGCAGTTGGAAAGACTAGGATCTTATTGTGAGTACAGAAAGAAAAGGTTCGAAGTCAATGACGGAAAATTGGTTGTTCCTGCGAAAATGCAGTATATAATGCGCACACTCTTTCAAATGCTATCCAACCCAGGGAAATATCTCAACGCCAATCTCAACGAATCATCTTGAGTTTTAACAAGTGTTCATTTCAGAAAATGCGCAGACATTTGGTGTCTGATCAACTTCCATATGGAATCTTATCACGGAGGCATATCCTAATCAGAATAGAAAAAATTGATAAATTAAAACGACAAAACTCTCCATACCAGATACGCGGGTATTACCCACATTCGCATTACTCAACGCATTTTTTGTCGCAACAGTGTTTTACATTTTTTAAAAAAGTAAGAAGTAAAATTAACGCAAAATGACATTAACTTTTCCAAAGGGGAGGAAAGGTCTGTCGTTTCCAAATACGAGGAAGCGTGACTCGGAATAATATTGTTGACATTGTTTGAATATCCTCCTAAATTTAAAGCATTCGAGCACAGCTATCACAGTGTTTTCGTGACTGAAAATACTAAACGCGGGTTACTTAATGCATACGTGCATTAAAAGTTCTCGTTTCGACGGCACTGTACAAATTCAAAACCAGAATGTTCAGAAGGGTACGAGAATATTGAATTTCACAAGTGTTAAAAAGCAGACTATGAAACTTTTACTATCATTCGTCTAGACTGTGTATCGGTTTAATTCTATTAATGTCAATATGTCAGAACTCAAAACGCAATGAGAAGAACGAGTTATTGGTAGTTAATCGTGAAATGCAAACCCCGAGCGCGGCGCGGACCAATTCCAGCCGCCGGCGTTTAAAATTCTTTTTACTCCGCGAGACCCAAAGAAAATAAGATGTTCCTTTAAGAACGCCGCCTTCCGAGAATAGCGAGCGGATTTGAAATACGCCAAACCTCGAGGAAATACTGAGAATGGGACCCGCACGACACCCCTTGAAACCGAGCCAACTACAGTTTTCCAGTTTACAGGGAAAATAATTATTTTGTTGTAACTGACCTCAAAATATTAATTGGAAATTTCGATGAGCCAATTATGTAAGAAAATTGATAGCGTTCCTAAGGTACTATGTTACTGTTAAGAGATAATGTTAGAAGATTTATGTAAGAAAAGTGGAGAGACATGAGAGAGAAGTGGAGGAAACATGAAGAGATCGCACACTTTCTACACACAAAGATACCTATCGGCCGGGAAGACCTATGCGTAGGCATCTTACTTACCTACTAAACGGAAATAACTTATTCCAGAAACGGAATTTAACTTACGGTTGCCACATCTTTCAGCGACTACACATTACGGGCAAACACAACTGAAACTGGAGCGCGCCGAGGCTCAGAATACGGCCATATCTCGGAGATAGGCCGACGGAAGCCATTAACACTAAAAAGGATATCATACGCAATGCTCTGGCGAAATAATTTGAAGAAACTGTTCTATTATATATAAGCTAACAATACAAAGAACAGACAAATTCGTATTAACAAAAATAAAAACAGACAAGCATCAATCAAACCTTTCCATTGAGCGCATATCAGCTAAAGCAAAATTGCGCTATAAAAATGTAGACAATAAAAAGAACCCTTTCCATTAATTGAAAAAGAATTTAAGCTTACAAGATAATGTCACTATCACATTAATCAGAGAAGTATAATTTAATGGCTCAATAATAATGGCCTCAGAATTCTTTTTCCTATCCGATAAACGCTCAACAGGTTAATCCGTCTGCAATCATCCAATTTGCATATACATTAAGAGAAATAATTGAACATGATTAATTCCAGTTCAGACTTACGAATAGCCCAATAAAAAATCTAGTCCTACGGGGTGATACAAGGAGGTATGTTTTTTGATTTTACGAAGCAAAATATTCCTTTATTTGGGCACCTAGGCAAATAGCCCCATGATATAATATAGTTATATTTTGACACAAGTTCAACGCTTAAGGCAATGTTCTAGGTTATTTATTTTGTAAAATGCCTTCCTCATACAAAATAAAACTATTATTTTTTTCAGTTATTTACATTTACTCAGGGTGCAAGATGTGAGCTTTCATGAGCCCTATTATTTTTATTAATAAGTGCATAATTTATTAAATTTGCCTACGGAACATGTACAATATGTCATGAAACTGAATTGACGGGAGCCTCCGTTTACGGAGCAAGTAGTTTTTTAAGTGTTACAGAAAAATAGGATTCGGTAAAACAGGGTCAATCAGATTAGGTAATGTTTTGAAGCTAGTAACAGGCCGTAAAGGAACATTCAGCGACGGCGGCCTTACCTTTCCCGATTTGTTACAGTGGGACAAGTCGTAATTCATTACAGGCTTCCGCATTTTCGCAGCTCGAATGCTCGCAGTTGTAAAATCCCAACTGAGCGAAATGAGTTTTAATTTTTCATCAATTTTTCATTTTGTTGTTCAACAATTTCTCGCTCGTGTCCAATGCCGACAATTTCACTGAACACTAAATATCATCAAACTATCTATGTATAAGATCTTTTTCGTATAGGGCGATAATTGGTTGGGATCATAACAAAAGAGTTTCTGATGATACATCTATGCCTACCGTTTGCCTAATTTATATATCATTCCGACCAAATTATAGAAGACCCTATGATTTGAAAAGAAATGGGACGAACGAATTCGGGTCGTATTTTGCTTTTGAAGGCCTAGCAGATTGCTTTCAGGCAATGCACAGAGGAGGAAACGGACCTAAATAGTGCCACAGAATTGGTTAGTGAAATATTAGGTCCGAGGAGTATCAGTAGCCTAACCGTAAATTCCCATTTCAAACATGCTGATCGTCTGGGGGAACAACCACCATAACTTCCGCTTAAATGTCACGTGAGTTTTCAACTAAATACAAAATCGATTTGACGATTACAAAAGGGCGAGCCTGGTGCAATACACCGACCTCGGTGGTGGGGAGCCCACACTGAAATGTCACGGTTCATTACATTACAAAACTGACACTCGCTATATCACACGTGTGCGATAGCCCACCGACAACCGTTTGGCTATAGTCCAACAAACAGAGGAGTCAGGTAATTTCAATCCTTCATCGATCCGAGATTCGGAAAAATTAATAATTGTGTCCAGTTTTTAAAGCATACAAATTTCGTGCATTCAATTTCATACGACTATGGGTGCTGGCTTTTCGTCACAGCGTTCATAAAATTTGCTTGATTTAAACATTCAATTAGAACACATACGCGGGAATATTTAATGAAACTCGGTCCTCGATTTCTGTTCACTTCAAGGAGAGCAGCATTTTCAGGATTTCAGCCACACACACGTAAAATGTTGTCCTCCAAACCTCTGGACACTTCAACTTCTACGTTAGATCTTGGATTTTGCATTGATTATGAGTTACCAGCGCAATTCACAAACTGCGTTGAAGTAGGTCCAGTCATGCTTCTATTCCATATAGTGTTCACTGCTGGAGATTTATGTTCCACACGCAAAGTTTAGCCTAAATTTTCAAAGGTGAATGAGGCCCAACATAATACTGTATAATGTTACGAACTACAGTTCAGGCATTTTGCACTGGTCACAACAAGAGAGAGCCTTTTTAGTTCAATCCACCCTAGAAAGCACGACTTCGTGAGTATAGACTATAGGATTACCCTTGACCGGGTGAAAGAGAGAAAGTTAACTAAAACTTTTACTATTCTAATTCTTACTATATGCTGACTTTAACCTGCTATTAAATTCACTTTAATTTACGAAACACTCAAACTCAATTTTTGTTAACGAATCGGATACATTACTCTGCAATACGTTCATAAATTACTTAAACAAGCTTATTCATACCATATATCCATATTAACTATAAAAAAGGCCGCTCTGACACCACACAGACTCAAGCGACAAGTAACTGTAAAACCTATAAGTAAGTATATAATTTCAACGATCGGAAAGAGTCACTACGCAATACATTGAATCGACAGTATAAATAGAAACATACATAATATGAAAGTGAATTTGCTCGGTTCCAAAATTAGTGGACAAAACTAAATTATGTTTTGTGTCTTAAAGGATGAGTAACTAAAACTCGTGTCAACCCGGGAAGGTAATAGCAGGGCAGGAAGTTTGGGTAGCATTCGAACAGGAAGTAATTCTGCCTTTTCCTACAAGAAAAATGAGTCGAGACAATAAAAACGTTGGAACGGAGGGTCGAAGTGCAGGGCCAGTGGCGCGGCTTAGCCCGTAGCCACATCTAGCCAGTAACTACATCTCGACTACTGTGGACATACAGATAAACCGGTTGTAATGGGCCCGGAGATATTCCTTCCTCGAACTCTTAATATCCCCCCTTCGGGTTGAACGACTTTCAACGGGGCCAATCGGTGGAGCCCCGTCCGGCGACAAGGTTCCTCTCACGAAACGGAAAGCCGCCAGGATTATGAAATACGTTGTATCTCCAGGGGACATAAAGACGAAGAAGCGCGCACAGATATTTGAAGCTACCCGTTTGGTTGTCCGCGAGGGTTTTGAACCATCCATGTTGGGGTTGGTTGGTTAATACCATCAATAATGCCACCGTCTCCGCGCAACAATTTGGTCTAATTCTATACCGGTCCTCTCCATCTTCAATAGCGTTCTGACAGATTATTAATGGGACGCTTGTTAGCCGGTTAGACAACGACGGTGCAGACAGGACGTCCCACTGGCAACCATTACGTATTTAGTACTGAAGATGGCTCGAAGCCGGAACCGGTCTAACATTAGACCGAATGGGCACCCTTTTCATAATTACATACCTATACCGGAATACCACTCATTTGAATTGGAAACGTAGTCAGTAATATTCGTCTCGAATTCATATACAGATACCTTAATAAGACAGTAATATAATAACTAAACAATGCATTAATTTCTAAGGAGCGCTGTATTGGGCCACTAACTAGTGTTACTCTAAGCAGTTCGTGACCGGTAGCGTGAATTGTACTCAATTTGTTGCCGTCCATTTTAAGATAGATTGATACGATATCTAGAAAACCAAATCACCATGCGATTTCTATTTACAAGACAAGTCTAATTATTAATCGGCACCGAAACCAGTGCAGTGTTGGCTACCTCGAAAAACAACATTTTAACGGGACTTCACACTAATTAAAAGCTGAATTGCCAAAGGATACAACCCGTTTAATGACAGTTTGAGAAGAATATATATTAGGGTAACTAGATCATTACTTCTGTAATTTCCTGCCCCACTCCCCAATTTTGTTCTCACCTTCTCACTATTGTTATTACCAGTCCATTATTCGCATAGTGAGGAACGCATGGCAGCAATGAGCGAGATAGAAAATCTCTCGAGTATCTGACGGTAATATCGCTGACTCTAAATCAATTTTAAATTGTAGATCGTACGAATGTTGCTTGAGTACATGTACCCAAAACAGAATTTAATTTCGTATGTTCTTGCACTTTAATGTGGGCTTCATTTGTATATTACTGTGGGTAACTAGATTTTCTTTCAACCATGGAGTTTTAACCGAAAAATAGAATTAAAGGGTGGTCAATGGAGCGTAACGAGAAAGCCAGGGGACTAGCGCAGTACAAGATATTGACACATAGCCGGTCACGCGATGGAACACTCGCGTTAAATAAAAAAAAAACTATTTTCGTTGGAACGTGTATTTTAGCGAGGTCGGCTCACTAACAAAACAGATATTGCACAGTGAGAGGGGAGGGGGGCTCTTTTTCGCCAAAATAATTTGGGGGCCCCGGCGCAAAATCATATCGTGAAGCGCCCACTCACGTGTTGGACGCCAGCAGAAAAAACTCGAGGCCCGCACAAAACAGCGCGGCCGCAACATCTGTTCGCCTTAACGATGCCGGCCTTCTTTCTGCGACCAAGGGCGAGCATCTGCCCGCCTCCAACACAATCCGTGCTGCCCGGTCGTAAAAAAGCCACAGCGACATGGTTAATTTCGAATAGCCGGCTGGCGAAACCCGCGTAACTTCTTTGTAAAAACACGGAAAATAGAAAACATTTTCGATGACACGCGACCATGTAAAAGGAATACGCCTCCCAATCAATACTCTTTAAGTACCTCCTTAGGAACAAGATATACCGACGTTGGCGTGAAGTACAAACCGGTCTAGGATTAAACTAAAAAAAAAATGGCGATTCTAACGATAAGCAGACTAGGTTAATAACAAGCGTTCAACGGAAATGCGTATAACTCAACATGTCCGACAAACTGCACTTTGTGGGAACTTAAAAAAGATCACTTTTTATCGCTAGAAAAAAAGGAGGCCTGGTCAAGCAATCATGGCGCAGGAATTGGAGCAGTGACCAGAGCGATACGTAAATCACGTCCTGGTAAAGTTCCAACCGAAGCCAGTGAAATGGCCTGCTCTTGCGGTGGTAATTTCTGACTTACTGAAGTACAATAGTTTATTCAGTCAAATAAAGACACCTCATCTAGGTTAAGGTAACCATACAATGAGGCTTTCGCACAACCATACGCCTCATTTAGGTTGTTAAGTGGGGAAGTGCCAAGAATTAAATTTCAACTAATGATCCTTAGCGCCATCAATCATCTGATATCGATACCTTATCGATACTGCATTAAATGTATTCCTGCCTGACAAAATAAAGTCGTTCATTTTAAAAGAAGGTAAGACAATTACCTACACCTAAAGAGACCTAGAAACATGAAGAAATAAGCTAACAAAACGGTTACGTATTTTAATTATACATGCAGGACCTGATTGTGTCCTGTAGTTGATATGCCTCCGAGATGGAAATACGGACGGAACGGCCTTTCTAAAAGAGCCACTGATCTCAGACTCCATAACTGTAAACGGAGTCCGAACGCGGAACTAACGGTGCCCGACGTTTAGAAGCAATTAAACCCCGAAGAGAGAACGATAAATGGGAACGCGTTCAGTGGGCCAGATGCAATAAATACGCCCCTGTCGCCGGGACGTCGTCTTTCAGTGTTTTTCTACAGATACACTGGGCGTACAGATAGTTGATGCGTGCGGAGTCGGCAATTACCCGGCAGTTCAGATAAGACAAGAATTCGCCGGCGATGCTCCCTAATCAGTGTGTACCGAAATCTCCTACTAATCGCAATTAAAAATAACTCAAGTACAAATGCTAA
Source organism: Lethocerus indicus (assembly GCA_019843655.1). Lineage (NCBI taxonomy): Eukaryota > Metazoa > Arthropoda > Insecta > Hemiptera > Belostomatidae > Lethocerus > Lethocerus indicus. The sequence goes on along the minus strand of JACDQD010000005.1, from coordinate 16,020,297 downwards.
CCGCGACGTTTGGCCGTACTGGGTGAGTTCTCGCGATAGTGAGCGCTATTAGTATGATGTATTTAATATAATGTATGAGGAAAAATTCACCTGATCTCCAGAAACTGGAAGCAGCACGAGGGAAATCCGATTATTGAGTAATTACATAAACTGAAGGTTGAAATCATAGTCTACTTAATAGCCTTGTCTTTAAGGTTAGCGCGACCATTTCGGGGATTGTGGCACCCGTCTCAATTCCAGCTCAAAGTATTATTACGTCCAACCCAGATTGGTATATGAATGATACAGCAATAGAGTTATATGTATATCTCTTAAAGTGTGCGTCTTCGACCCAATTTCGGTAACCGTAAATCGTACAATTTTACGAGTTATATTTAACTTTATGCCGAATGAAGTAAAGATGTATTCAAATCGTGTGATATTATAGGCCTCGATTTGTTTAATCTACAATGTCATAAATTATGCTCAGAAACGGCGTTTCGTGATACGTGTTTAAATCTGATTTAAAATTAATTATTATCGAAATATTTTTTAGACATTCTGAAAATTTAGTTTCTTAGCTGGTCTGATTTACTTTTATTAAGACATCAACGAAGAAAGCGACTTACGAAACATATATTAAACGTAAAAGTGATTAAAATTAATATGGAGATGAACATTTATTTTAAATTTTAATCCTGAAAGTAAATGGTGGTAATCGAAAGCACAGTAAACTACATGAAAATGAGCGATTAAAAGGGAAACTTCATTAAACAATGAAATTTGAAATTGGATGCCTTTCATCCGTATATATCAAGAATCTTTTAGAAATATTTTGGCTGTAGAAAGACCACTAAAGGAGTATTGTTGACAATATTTTTAATGCATGGATTTGTAGCATATCCTAAATTATATAAGTGATGGAATGTACCTGGTGAAGACTCCTTCCGCCATCTAGGACTGGTTCTTCTTCTCGCGTCGAAACATTAACGGCCACAGAATCAAATAAGACAATGTATTCGACGTTTTTCAGTGCAATCCAACTGAAATTACATCTTAAAACTAGATACAAGCAAATGCTGGTAAACATAAGTGCACAAAGAGAACTGATTCTGACTATAAAATAAACAAGGCACTGAAATTGCGTGTCGGATTCTCGAACAAGCGCCTTGTTTTTTTTTTAAACGTGCACCGGTGGCAAAAATAAAATGCTGGCATATCCGAAGCGAACGCCGGAAAAGCCCGCGGGGAGCAAATATGGGTGAACGCGAGGGAAACAAGAGTTCTGCAAACAAAGAAACACTAAAAGTCCGTAAGTTCCTGTTTAAACGTATCTTCATATTTCTTGATATGATCATACGAAACACTAAATGCACCATGCCTGGAAATGGGAAACCTTAATGATAATAAAGGGCGATTTCAACTTTTATATTAGTAGTCAATGCAAATGATAATGGATAAGATAAATTAAAATTTGAGTAGTAGAAAATAATAAAGAACGAAGTCTGAGAAAGCTAAATTTTCACGCTACCTGTCATTTTCGGATCACCTGCAAACAATTTACCCTCCGGACATTTCATCCTACAAAAATGAGCATTAAACAAATAGAGTGTCAAATTCAATAGTGATTTGACATTCCCTCTGCCCCATAATTTTAGTACAGAATATAGAAAAGCAGTGAAAATTGTTTATTTACATTCGTGATTTGTACAGAAAAATAGACGAACGACTACAGGACAGCGTTTAAAATAATCGCCAGCCGAGAGCCCGGCTAAAAGCGTCACGTTGATTCGGACCCGAAGGATTCGTTATCGGCCGGAGGAAATATCCCCGACCCTCTACAGTGGCTCTGAAAATAAAATACCCTGCCGATCGAAGCACGTTTTCAGCGGGCCTCATTCTACCACCACCAAACCAATATAGGGGGAGGATTCGATAAGTGCGCTGGGGTCCAGGCTGCAAGGCAAACACAAAAGCGTAAAATACAAGAATATAACTTGGCATGCGTTCATGCAGTGGTATCTTCCAGCAATAGTCCCTCTCCCAAAATAATTAATACCCCGGAAAATGAAGGAAGAAATAAGACACGAAAGGTCCTCAAGACATATCTGTATTTGCAGTCTAACGATGGGACTGTAACGTCCCGATGTAAGAATGATGAAGAATGTGGATTGAAACAATTAAATCAAATCTGACAGGTAATGTTGAATTATTGGCGAGATAAAATGTTTGGAAAATAATCTGTACTGTAGGGTTTGACTAGATGCAATGAAGGATATATTTCTACAATACCCCTTTAGTTTTCGAGAGTATTTATTGATATTTCCAATGATTGTGAATTACCAAGCAGCGCTCTGGTCCTTCCAATATTCTGCTAACGCCTCTGAAATTGGGTAAAATTAATTTATTCTTGAATTCCGGTTCATGTCAGTAATGTTCAGTACCGCGGAACAGTTCTACAAGACTACCACCTAAATAACGCTATAGAAAACAGATTTTAAAAAATCAACCAATATCTCAGTACTCTAATGTGCCAGTTGCCATGCATCATCATCAACAGTTGTCATGCACTCGGTTGCTTCCTAGAGCAAAGTACATCCGAGGGAGGATGCCAACTGAAGATAGAGCGACTCAAAAACAAACATAAGAACTTGCAAAAGGAAGAATAAATTGAAAATATAAAGAAACGAGAAAAAAGATTTATTGCTGAGAGAGATTGCGGGGTATTGTGTACCTTTTCCTGGGCTCGTAGCAGTGAGCAGACTGGAGCTGATCTGCTGAGTTACAGGAACTGCGAACACAGACAACCTCCGTTACACCTCAAACTACACCTTTCTTTCTTTTTTGTTAATTAAAACACATTTACATTTACAAAACACATATTTACATCAAAATGGGAGAGGGCGTGCACCGCGGTGTTTACAATTCCGACACATGTAAATTTCCGCTCAGCACTTTGTGGCCGAACATCAACAATCGTGGAGAACTATGGAACAGTTGTGGATAGTTGTCGAACTATAGTGCGAGGTTTTGGCAATCGTGAGTTCATATGCAGATTCCTTTTAAATTGTGTAATAGGGCGGTAAAATAGTTATCCTAACCTCTATTCAACACAATGGACTTCAATTATAATGCTGTCTCAAGGTTTAGTTTATTTTTATTCCACTTCTCAAAATAAAACCGAAGCCCAGTAATTATTAAAAAAAATACAATTTATGCAATAAAATCAGAACGATTGATGTTTTACATGTACAGTATCAAAAATGTTTGAATGTGATTAATGTGCTACTATCAGAGGATATTATGTAGGATAACTAATAAAATGCGCTGATTATACAAAAGTTATTACGAAATTGTATTTATACTATTTTTGAAACTGATCATGTTTCAAAAACCCCTAAATTAATTTATCGGCATATGGACTCCAATTAAATTCAGAGTTTATATATCTGGAAACAAATTTTATTCAAATGGAAACAGAGGAAGACACATAGTTGTCCTTAAAATGTAGATAGTAAATAAGGCTGTCATATCACAGACACCACAATCAATCTATAATATATAAGCAAAAATCCACCCAGAAAAGCAATCGCTTAATTTACAATAAAAATATACACAACAATTACATATATATATATATATATATATATATATATATATATATATATATATATATACATACACACAGCTGTACAAGTTACATAAGGCCTTCACGATTTTAACAATACACTACTTAAAAAAGCGTGATTTAAACACAGGTAGAGAACAACAATAATGTCGTTACAGAAGGAGGTTACGGTTTCGGGTGGCCTGTATATGCTTTCGTTAGAAAAGAAATTGAACGAAACGATTTTCTTAAGTATGTACTGATGTACATTTTGGAAGAACATCATTTATATATATGTAACAAGTTGAGAAGATAAATCGATCAATATGTATATGGTTATCTTAGAGACGATGAGCGGCATAAGTGACCGGGTTTAATTATCTCGGACGCGAACTCCATTCATAATTATTTTCTTACGCAAACTGACCATTCGCATTTGTCCGTCTCCGGCGGTGGTCTAGCTCTTATGCATTCAAATAGCACCTCGGAGATTATTCAGGCTCTTTAAGTCTTCGCCTTTTGCTCGGGACGAGAACAAAGCGTAGTATGCGCCTTGAATAAACAAGATGTGCGCAAATCGGAATTTCACTCCAGCAGGAAATTTCAATCCTCCCATTTCTAGCAAACTACAAGCGGAATGAATTAATTAGATTCATCAAACACCGAAGTGGAAGATTTTGTATGGGGGAGGGAATCGGGTCAGTAAATTTCCTCGCCAGATAGAGATCTCCAAGGTGGAAACGAAGGGGACGGGTCTGGAAAAGTGGCGGGGGAAACTACCCCCTAGACCTCCCCCAACAGGAGAACAGTTGCCGTGGCGACACCGCAGCCGGGAGGAGCACACTGAAACAAACTGCATCAATAATGCACCCCCGTCGCTCCAAATTACAGGGCGGAGCCCCACCCCAGTCACGAGTACACCCCTGGACACGGTACCTACCAGGATAGATATCATCGGGTGCGGAATTTAAAATTTAACAGACCAGTCGCACCAGACAACGTGAAACCAAAGTTTCGATTCGATTTTTTAAACACAACCAGAATGGAAAGTTGAAATTACAAAAATCTATCTTTCCAACTGAACTTAAGAGTCAGATTCAGAGAGTTTTCTCTCTGGAGGACACAGGACAAGGAAAACACAAAGAAGTTTTCCTTGACAAAAGTCACAGCTGTTAACATTTTTCGGTAATAACATCAGTTTTCAGTTTAAGTACCGGATAATCTCATACTACTCCAATGGGCACGCATTAAAAAGTGCCAAATGAGTCGATGCAAGTTTTTGACGACTCCAAAAGCAGAAGAAATCGCAGACGGTGATATTCGAAAACAGAGCTCGTTCGATTTGAGGGATTCGGGCCCAGGGAGTGGAGACTTGTAAGGCGAGGCAATAAAAGGGGAGGCAGGATGACGCGGCGCCCACACTGCCGAGGGAGATGCAAATGACTCAGTGACTCAGGGCGAACAATCAACTCAAACACGAACCGTAAGGACGTAAGCATCGGAAAATTGTATGCACCTTAGGTGTGCGTCGGGGGGCGGAGATAACGGAAAACGCGATTATGACCTAGGGCACTACAATCATTCAACTCCCAAACGGATTCGAGAGCCGAGATTTAGAGCTGATTTCTGCCAAGCTAAAGTCCTCAGGCTGATAATTCGCGAATAGTTCGAACAACATTACTGTTCTCATATTTTCGACTTTTCGATCTACAATTCTTAATATTCATACTCCGTAATAGGTTCCAACCAGTGATTTTTTCCATGGTCCATGGTTTTATTATCGTACCATTTTGTATATATATATATATATATATATATATATATATATATATATATATACGTTTCAGAATTCTAGATATAAAGGGTAAAAGAACTGTTTTCCGCAGTATTTATATCACATATTTCACAAATCGTTTAGTTTACATTATTTCAATGCGAAAAATTACTCAAGTTATGGAGCTTAAGGTCGAACTTTCGTGTAGAAATTTTTTGTGCACTAGAATTTAATTGCAGATTAAAATAAGAAGAAGTCAGTATTATATTACGGAGCTCCGATTTCATTTCGGCCTCTTAACAACTGGCGGACTGAAGCATCAAGAATAAGGAAGAGATCCCGTTCTCTCACCAACTCCAATGATCGGGCCAAGTGAGGGGTCGTTAACAGAAGTTTCTCGCCGTTTACCAACTGCCGTTGTCCCCATGAATGAAACATTAATTCGGGCGAATGGAATCCCATTCAATAATGTAGGTATGAATAGTCATGGACCCGGGAATAGTCGTACCACCAAAGTTGGCGGTCCAATATGGACCCTGAGGATCGGCCAAGTTTTGAGGCATGAATATTATATAAATTTCCCATTAATAGACCGCGTGGTTAGCGGCAAGACGTAAGCCCTTATATATAAACCAAAAGGGAAAACACCGAGTTTCGCGAGTGTGCAAATCGCCAACGGACTAATTAACGCTAACGGATCATGTCAGTGTTCCATCATCATCAAACATTATTACGGATTATTCTTTTTCATGGAAACTACTGAGATAAAATAATGCATTAAGAGGAATTAAAAACGTTAGGAGCGCTAAGGTGTAATGTCCAAATGGAAACATTACAGAAAAACTATTTACTCTAGTAAACCACAATAACGGGAATTTACTCATTTTCGCAATTTTACGCTCCCGAGAAGACTAAATTTATATTTTGTGTCCCAGGAAAAAAAATTACGAGGGGCACATTACAATTCCGTTCATTCATTAAAATATGACACCGCAAGAATAAAATTAGCCTCCCCAAAAAACTGTTGGGCCCGAAGCCAACTGCCGTCGCTGTAGTCACGCAACCCGAGGAATATGTGTATTTATACGGCTTGTGCGTTCGAGATTCTACGCGGCTCGTTTAATCGGTCAATCGATTTTTAAACGTTTGAATTATGAAGCGAGATTAACGGCGTTTTCATAAATGACACGATTCTCATCATAATCTTGCAGCACCGGTGGCCTCCGGCGTATCGGTATTACATGTAGGACACGTTCTGGGAAAGCAATCGTGACGTCCCCTACGTTATCGATACATCACATCCTCGTCAGTGAACATAATAAGTAATTCTGACGGAATTCTACAAATGAAATACTAAGCCCAAGTATAGTGTCGCATTTATAGATTACAGTAAATGATTAGGACCTTATTAAATTTGGATTGCAAATTTTGATAGAAATATTATCGTCATGTAAGTATACACTTAAATTCTAGTGTATGTCTGTGTGAGAGAGAGTTTATTATTTATTACTTATTATGTTTAAGAAATGGGGAAGATATTTGTGGAGTGTTTCGAATTTATTTTTAGAAATAAAGAAAAACACTTCCATTTAAAATGTCATGCCTTGACAGATGACCCGCTGAGTGGTAATACCTGGTTTTATTTAACACAAGTCCACTCACTTCAAATTGTAGATTGTAATTATTGAAAATGTGTACCAGTGATAAGAGTCCAATACCAAATTAGCTCTTTTTATTCTCACTCATAACGAAATCGCTATATACTGTTGGAATGAAAATAACGCAAATTGTAAAATAGGGGGAACATTAACCGTTAACCGTTTAACGTAAACGGTTTTCAATGTCTTGACCCGATTCGCGACAAACTGGTCAACGATTGTCTTCGATATCCACTGGGAACTCAAAATAAAATCGGTACAGAACAACCGGTCGGGCGGTGTGTTTCCGCCGCCAAAAAATAGAACGAAGTCTGTGCTGCCGGTGTCCGAAACCACAATATTTATCCAAGGGCGGCCGCCGCGGGCGCTCTTCAAATATTTACTCTGCCAACTTCAAAAACGGCCGTTTGATGGCACTCGGCAGTCCTGACGAGACCGACAAATAGCGGGGCCGCCTTCCGGGTGCGAACGCAATTCCAGTCCAGAAGTTAACCGGGAGGGGAGTCTCTCAATTTGCGGCAGACCGACAACACAACCCATCAAAACCGGTCCGCCCGCCGAACCCATTATTACAACTGTACGGTTATACCATTCAACCGTCAATATATTTATCCCACCGTTGCCGGAAAGAACCGGCAGGACTTCGGGACGGGGGTATGATAAAGATGATTAAATTGTTGCCATTACTATTCAAATCCCGTCCTTAAATTATGAGATACCTAATACAATTTACAATAAAAATGTATTGTTTATAAAACCTGTTTCATTCAGACAACCGGTGTCATTTCGAATAAACCCAAATATGTGAGTCTCCGAATATACCGTTGGGAATACAAAATGTACGGAAATGTACAAAATTTTTCATCTCACCACGTCAGCATCTTATGTTTCAATCACCTTCTGGTTATGGAGAGTCACCTACTCTCCCTTCGAAACGGTTTCGAAGCCCTTTAAAGTGAGTAGGTTATGCTCCACGCCATTTAACTGCGTCCACCCTGCGGGTGGATTAACATGCGGGTGCCTTTAGCGTGAATTAACAGTATATTTTTTTTTATATGTCTTGTAAAAATGTTCTCAACGGACTACTCAGATCGGCATGTGACCAGCCGAATATAAATCTAGATGGAAAATTTCAAGCTGTTAAAAATTGTATTTCGGCGAATGTATTATACTTTATAAAATCCATAGTGATGCTGTGTGCGTGTCTTACTCTCACACAGCAGACGCCTACCCTAGGGAATGACAGAAAATAGGTTGGGAAGGGGTCAAAACTGTAATCTCCGAGAACAACGCGCCTTTCGTACTTACAATTGTGCTAAACGAGCAAGGATAGAAACGGACGGTAAGCGAGAATTAAGGGCCGCAATTAAATCGTAATCGGAATCCCGTTTGCCCGACGGACCGAAAGGGGATCAGAAAGGAAAACCCGGAGAGGGTCAAAGCTAGAAGACGGGAGATGAAAGTCGAAAGGAACCTTTGTCGAGGTCCGGGCAGCGTTAGAGACCCTAGGACCAGTTTTTACCTTAGCTCCCCGGTGGAACACCTGCCCTCAACCTAATACATTAGGCTGGCCCAAACCCCCATGGTTTTACCTCATTCCACAGTTTATTCCGCTCCGTCTCCTCCTCTAGTACGTTGTAGACCGCCAGTTGTGGGCCACCCGAAAGTAACCAGAAAGCAATTTGCACACCTCGCGAAACTAAGCTCGGTCGCTGAAGGTATTATAATTAGTAATTGAAAACGCAAACTAATCAAGTTCAACCCATTCCTTACCTAATCAATTAGGCACTAACAATGTTTAAACGATGTATACTAACGTAAATCTGAAAATAATAAAAATATGTTTACTTACAAATGTAACAAATGATTATTTGCAAATATAACAAATTCCTAGATCTCTATGAAATAACTTGTCAATAAAAAATATTGGTGTAATAAATAATTTTTACAACCAAAATCCAGTTGTGTTTTGTGCAAAGAGGCAACGTGAGATTTTCCGTACGGCAGCTCACTTTAATCATAGCGATACAATTCATCCAGGACAGCGATACAGCGAAAAAGACTGACTGACTAATGACGTAATACTAATAACGTGCGAGCAACCGGACGCCCTTTGTACGCGAGAATAAGCTAGTTCCTTCACCGACGTCATTACGCAGTCATCATTTTCGGTGGAGAGTCAGAAATGGGAAAGGCAAAACTACAAGATCAACAGAAATTCGACAAGAGAATAAACCGTAATAAAGGCAACTATAGATGAATCACCGTCGCGAATATCCGTCTTAAAAATGTCTTATGTCCGCGTGCAGGTCTCCACATATGGCGACTTCCGTTCGGAAGAGTGAACAGCTGTTTGGGAACACCCGTACAGTTCGGGCCCTGGTGAGAGCCGCAGATCGAGTTTCCCCTGTCCACCAACCTGCTAGCAGTCGAGCAGAAGAAATGAATACTATCGAGGACTGGATGGGCGCCGAATCAAGAAAGCGTGTGGACTACTCTAGCTCTAGAACGGGCTTGCGCACATGCCGCCACGCGAAGACAGGATCGTGCTTTGTCGGGGCCGGCCTTGGCAACTCTGGCTAGCTACACGTGCCAGTGTGGGCAGAACACGAACCACCCGGTTCGGATCGGCTTTCCTCTTCGAAGGCATCGATTTCCAAGGAAATCGCACGCCGATAACGTCGAAACAGAAATACCGAAAGATGAACGATGGAGATTGTATCGTAATGCATTCGATTCCAATATGAAAACCCACATTAAAAAATGTGCTCACTCCACAATCTAGAAAGAAAGAAATAACACTAAAAACATCATAGAATGAATGGAAGGGCAATGTTAATGGCCAAAATATTTACTTTAGGAAGAAATTTTTTTTTGATATTTTATATTGCAGTTATTAAATAAGAGTGTTACCTGGAATCGAAAATTTAAATAAAAATAAAATCCTTCGCAATATTAATTTTGATGTTTAATGAACGCTGTTATTTTAGGCTATTTTTCCGAAATGTACCAAGCCACAGAATATTAATTTCGCATAGGCTCTATTTCATGTTTTGCACGGCCATTAGGACTTTGTGCACAACTTCTTGCCGCTTGCCTCGACCTGCGGTCGTGAGACGATTTCATAATTTTAGGTTAACGCAACGAATGCGGACGGTACGGCATCGACCGGCGATAAAAATAAATCCTTATATAAATGTCTAAACCCGGCGAGCGGTTATTTACGTCCGTAAGATTTAATCAGGGTGACCGCCCCGACTGCGAGAGAAACAGCGCGCCTCACCCCCGCGAGGATCGATAAGCCCATCAATCAGACACGGCGTCCACATTAAACCTAACACGGGTCGTGAACAACACAAGTATCTGTTCATTTGTTATAAACGGCGATACGTTGACCAAATGTTCACTGCGATATAAATGAAAACGAAACACGAGGTAATTATAATAAAGCGTTAACGAAAATATTCACTATGTGTAAATTTCAGAAAGCTGAATGGTTAGGGATATTTTCTAAAACCCTGAGCTCAAATTAAATAGTTATATTGGCGTAGGTATGTGTTTATACTCTGAAATTCAAAGTGCTATTGATTAAGTATCTCAAATAAATAGGTATTAAAATAACTCTTTAATGGGTGGCAAGAAACCATTCTAGGGCTAGGATGATGGAAAGAACATAAAACAGAGGTTAACTATGAATTAAAACGAGGATAATGAAAAAAATAATTATTTATATTAATGCCGTATTGAGAACTGATTATCTGATATAAATAATATAGTCTAGAGTCTTTGATTTAAGCGGTATGATTGTCCTATAAGTCATGGCGTAAGTGGCTTACCTACACTCTTTCGCGTTAAAAAACCAGTAGGGGTCTTTTTTAAAAGGTAAGGAAAACAAAGAAGTCACTAACCCAATACTGGAAGAAGCAGCTGTTCGAAAATAATAAGGACCCCCCCGTCTACCTTTAGAGACCCTTTCATCTCTGAGGTGGAACAACTCCACCGATTGCCAATAAACAGGTGTTACCCTTACTACGCGACCTCCTCCCCAGCCAGCTGCCGCCCCGGCTGACTCCGTCCCGAAAGCAACTTGCTATCGCACTCGACGTTAGATTGGATTCACTTCATTGCTTCCCACAATGCCCACCCGCTAATCTCAATCTCCGGGACAATGGAGCATCGTGAATAACCGTGAAAATAAAAGCTTGAAAGTACAGCGCTGTAAAAGCACTAACCCACTGTTAATTACTCGTGTTAACAAGGACAGATGACTCCACATATCTCTTATGAACAATCGAAATTCTGAGTCATACTAATTAAACCGATCGGAATATGGAAGAAGGGTGCTAGCTAAATCGTTCATGACTGAAGGTTTCATAAATAGTAATATCAAATTGTCGCTTCACAAGTTGATAACTATAAGCAGTTAACAGAATGAGCGAACTCACTTCTAAAAGTGAATATACATGTTTATATAAACCCAAACTTGAAACACGGCCGAGCTAATAATGCCCAAAGAACGGGAAGTAACTCTCGGAAACGCATTGCTCTGTTTATTCAATCAATCACGCAGACCGGACATTTCTTCCATCGAAAACATTCCGATTCTCGTCTTGAATTTCATACTTTCAGGTCCAGGCAACGCCAGACAAACCCGTTTCCCTTACAAACATGACACGCTCGTTTCCCCCGGACAACGGACGAGGATGTAAAATAGGACATGTCTTTTCCTTTTTTTCATACTGTTAGGACAATAAAAAAAAGGTCGCAGAGGAGAGAGACGTGACGGTTGAAGTATCTCGCAGAAGAACCCGCGGGCTGAAATCTACGGCCCAGAAACCAAGAGAATAATCAGACATGACATTCTGGCCCCTCAGTCGAGTTCAAGAGCACGTCCCTACCACGGCCCTGGGCCACGGACCGTTGACATTACCTCCTAAAACAGTAGGAAGTTTGCGATGTAAATCCATCATGAATACAGACAGAAACAACGTCAAGCGAATGAACAAATAAAAAGTTGTAGCAGAAGGCAGAAATTGTAATGCATATTTCCCATTTATTCTGTTATGGAGCACTATACAAGTACACATATCATTCTAGAGGGGTCTGTGAAGAATGGAGACATCAACACCCCGGAGATTTTCTACCTCCTTCAGATGGTCTGTTCCGGAAGGGAAAAGTTACATCTCAGAAGCTTTTAACAGATAATCTGAAGCAACATATATTATATTTAAATAGGCGAGGAGTGCGAAAGAACTAGTGGTCAAATAGCGTTAAAATGTGTATTTTGAAAGCCCTCATTTTTGTTCGTCGTATTAGGAGAGATTCTTCATTGTTTTACAACCGCCGAAATTTGGGTTAGCAATTTCAGACTTCCCGTTCCATCATCTGGATTGGCGTAAATTATTCGTGGGCGGCGGCGGACAAGAGGACCCGTGGCCTCCCAGAAGGGCCCGGCACACTTACACTACCCTACCGCCTCCTGATGCATAATAGAACCGAATCGACCCGCAGGGTAAAGGGGGCCCCTAGTCCCGAGGAAGCCCTACCAGTGTCCCGAAAGGAAAGTCTTAACTTACACACAGTCGAGGCGTATTGTGTTCCAAGCGCAGGTACTCTCCATCATTGGCGCCCCAAGGAAAATGCGAGAGAAACTCAAAACAATTGTTTTTATTTAAATTACTTGCAAATGATGCGTTTAATGATGAACAAGCAAACTATTATAACAAGCTGCGATAATTTGTGCGAAGGGTCTTCCCAAGCACAACAGACACATCTTCGTCTGCTTCATACGGTAAAAAATAGAGTTTCTGAACCCAGAAACAAAGAGCACGTACAATAACAAGGCCAAATATATAACTAGAAAAAAAATTGAAATTAAAAATATTAGAATTAACACCGAGAATAAGTCACAAAAAACAAAATGAGAGGAACAAATCATTCTTCTTATAGTATATACTGAACTGTCGGAAAAAAATATCTTCCTGTAAAAAAAAAAATACAAATCCTTTTTAACTTTATATCGATCGGCAAAAACCCACAACCGAATTATAAACACTATCTTGGGATTCGGCCAAATTATTCCGGACGGAATCGAACGGTCCTTTTCGGGGTTAGCAACTCATCAGAGCGGTGGGACCGGTTTGGACAAACATCCAATCCTCCCCATTGAATTCAGATGTCGTCAATTCCCATTCAATAAGGCAATTCGTCAATGTGTATACCTCAGTCCGACGGTCTCCTTCCTCCGTCATGCTTAGCTCAATTTCAAATGCAAACTAACCCTCTCATTCGTCGACAGAGGCTCACTGATGTTCTATTTTCAAATGGGTGATATTATATTAATTTTATTCAACCAATTAATGTAACTCCACGATTTACATTAAAGCACATTTACAAAATAGCAAATTTTATAATTTCCTACGCTTTATTATTTTTCCTACCAAACAAATAATTATCGGGCGCATTCGTGACTTCAATTTGCATCGTGCAATGATGAAATAAATAATGACCTTGGAGTCTTCCAAAAGAATTTATGAATTAATAACTGATTTTGCTCTCGTAGACCAGTTTTCGTTTAAGATAGTAAACTAGATCTTAAAATTGAAGAACCTAATTATAATCCTAAATTATAAAACAACCCGGAAGGTAACCTACTAAGAGTGGTACATTTGATAGCCATGCGATGAATAACATTAGCATAGTAAACATGTTATTCCATGTTTCGAAAGACGGTCTTCAAACCGTGTTCTTCCCTCAATGGATTTTTTTATGAGTTCAAAACCAGAATGAATGGTGTAAGTGGGTTCCCACTTCCATAAATCATGACTGATATTTTATTAAGTGTCCATTTTCAATAAAGGGAGTATTTTCAATACAGAATACAGGGACCCATTACCCACAGGTGTAATTTCTCTTCAGTACCTCCCGATCTAACCCATTGGGAAATTTTTTCACCAAGGTTCAATTTCAAAAAAAAACCTTGAACGCGAGTTTCTATACGATTCCGCTACTTGAACATTCATCATATAAAGTTAATAAATGCGTCACGGGATATGAATCCTATTTGAATAATAAATATGAAAATATAATACCCGGAATAACCGATGGAAGGCTCGAACGAAACTCATGAATATATTTGAGACCCAAATACTCTGGGAAAAGTTATAATACGCGATATGTGAAATAACTAATTCTCAAAAGAACGCATCCAGAATTAAATATTATATCCCAGAAATAATTACATTTCCATAATTTAATCTTCACGACAAAATATATAAAAGGCATAAAATATTTTAATTAAATTTATATTTATAGCTACAAGTGTATAAATTCACTGGGTTCACGAGTTACTGTTTTAACTCGCCTACTTAATCCGAGGAATAGCGGGACTGATGGCTTTCCAATCCATCAAGGACCTGCCAAATAAACGCCACGTTAGTCTTGTTGGTTAGAACTTCACATTGTTTAAGCAGACCTGCCATAATGTTCAAAGAAAACTACTCCCGAAAACATCGTAAGAAGAACATTCGGGCTCCATTAGACCGAACAGCCATCTACCAACACTGGGGCACGATTTCGTTTCCTAGAACCGGTATGACCTCGACAATACGTGACCGTTTGAAGCCGCAAATAACTGAATTCTATCACGTGCTCAGGGGAAATTCAGCGCTCCCACCCCCACAAATGGACGCCCGTTCGACTGGGGCAGTCGGACGAGTCACGCACGAGACTGCACCCCGGTAACTACTTCGGTTTCACCCGGGACAAAGCAACAGTTTAAAGCTACATTCGAACAATATTATATAACGTATGTTTAATACATATATTACTACAATAATAAATGTACGGTTCATTAGATAAACAATAATATTAGTTGAATATTGTCGTGAATAATATTGTACAGTATTAGGAGTTCATTTATAGCTCCGCGGTTACTGTTTATTCGACGTGATATTTTTACAAGGATCTATTAAGATCCCATTCTAAGGACAGGTAGTAACACTATTAATTCTATAGGCACAAAATCTAAAATAATACCTCATTACGTTTCCAGGGATGTACATCGAACCGTGCTGTCCGCGGTTAGAATCCGGTCCAGAATGGCGGAACAAAACCGACCAATTACGAATCCGAATCGGACTCGAGCATTCGGTAACCGGATTTCAGACGTCAGTCAATGCTTCAATGAAAACTTAATTCCCAAATTACCGTACGTCTTTTCAATCCTGAATGACTATTCGAGCCGGAAAGAACGCTTAGAAGAATGCCGGTAGGTAGGAGCCGTTATGTCACAAGTGACGTTCAACGCTGAAACGAACGATCGTTTTATAACCGTACGCGGAGCCGCCTAACAAAAGCCTGTTAATTCAGTAATTAACTATACCGTTAATTTCATTTATATTCCGATACGGCGGGCAGAACTCAACGCTTGAAGAACGACACAACAACCGAGTCGAACGTGCATAACTGTTTTAACGTTTACCGGTCAATTCCGCATACGGTTAAATGGACGCGGAGTATTACTACAGTAAATACTGAAAGATGATATTTCCAGCGACACAGAATCGACTTGACTTGAATGTGTAGAAATGTGTTGTAAGCCATAAACTTCGATCGGATGAAAAATATATCGAGAAGATTTAATTTGAGAGAAAAAATTATTGAATTTATAAACAAAACCTTATATTTACCTATTGTTACCATAATCCATTTCAAAACTCATTGCTGGAACGGGGTCTTACCTGCAACAAAGAAAAATTGACAAATTAGTGAAAGAACAGTTTTAAGTAACACATAAATTACGCTACACAAAACATTAATTTAGGGTGTTTTTATCCCTTCCACAACAAGGCTTTTATCTTCCGAATATACTTGTTTATTTGAGTGTTAACTCTATTTTTGATGATGTTAAACTCAAGAACTTTATTATCTCTTTATTCCCGATATAATGAACTAATCAGCGAAATGAGAGCAGTTTTTACATCGCCCATATGCTTCAATATAAACCCGTGCAAAATGCATACTAATAATGACAACGAGGACATCCGAACACGACAGATTAAAAGGTCACGCTAATCTAGCGGAAATCAGTATTACATACTAGGCCTACACTGAAATATGAGCAGGGAAGTGGCCGAACGTATCCACGACAACGTCACCCGGGATGCTGTCCGCAATTCGAAATGCACGCGGAAAATACCCTTCTGTTCCAAACGCGAACCGTAAATTAGACACCGGGATATTTCCATAACGCAATATCGATGGCGTTCCGCGTGGGGTCGACGTTTGTACGTACTCCCGTATGCAAATTTACCGAAGCGACAGACGGGTCCTGGGGAATGAACCGTTTTCAGTTTATTACAGCATTCGAAATGGCGGTATGGCAATTCGGTACTATTATCATAAATTTTTAATCTCAATTGTAAGGCTATTTTCTATGTCATCCAATGTAAAGGGATATTATGCTCTGTGCACAACTGCAGAGAAGTGTTGTTTATACCCATGATATTTATTGTTCAATAGCTAAATTCAGGACCCAACCTATCACCGCGTGATTGCACAGTGTTATAAATAGTGATCGTGGAAATTGAAAATCAACTATGATCACCGGATATTAGTCATCGGCTAAATACATAGGCAAACATTTCTCATCTTTGATCGGATGAGAACCATCTCCGGTCTTCCAACAAATCTAGCAAACGAAAAGGGACAGCGGTTGTTTAACACATTATATGACCATCGTAAAAGGGTTTTTTATGACGTATCTTTTAAAAGCCTTCAAGAGCATATGATTGCGTAGAAATTTTGGTAAGCGAAAACACTTAACGGTATTATGAATAAACATGCAACATGTTTAGAAATTATAATTAGATTTATCAGTATTGCAGAAGATGAAATATATTGGCCAGAAAATTATTTGGATAGTAATATTACTTAAATAACACCAATACTTTTTGAAACTGAAATACTACACCTCTGACCTAAATTATGTATCCAGTAATAAACAAATTATTTAAGAAAGTGGAATATTATTTGTACATTGTATTCACTTCGAGAGAATGTAAAGACCGGATGGATTTTCATCGGGATCGATAAATTACATTGCGAGACTGAGGTAGGTAGTCGGGCCGATCCAATTAATATAGTTAAAGCGATGCATGAGCAAATAATTAAAACGGGTAATAAGTTGTTGCGGTTAATGAGGGAAATACTTGTTGCACGCGTAGTAAGCGGGGCGGGTTCCGCCCTAGTCTGGTATCGACCGGGCCGAGAGACCATTCAGGGGACCCCACCCTCTTACACGCCCCAGTTCCCGGCCCCGGTACCAACACCCAGAAACCTGGACCCCGCGAGACGTCCCCACGGCGACGCGATGCAAGTAATACTGATTTGTATATACACATTTGTAAATGTGAAATGATTACAAGCATTATAACTCATTATAATTAGCTAGTAATATTACTGGACAATGAAGAAAATGGAACTGATTTTTTCAGTCTAAAACATCCAATTTCAGAAAAATCAAAAGCGGAACTTTAAGAAGTAGGTTAAAATTACAACAATACATTATGTTATTCTGAACTTTCTGAACTGAGTTTGGTTCAACGCGTCCACTAGGGCTTGGAATTTCATCACTCGGGCACGGTTTTGCTTATCCTTAGAACAGAGTGTGGGGATATCAGAGCAACATAAAAAACATTTTTATAATTCAGTTTAAAAAACGTCAGCTGAGCTTTTTCCTCATGATCTTTATTCTTCGTACCCTGAATAAATAAACTGTTTATATAATGTTTATAATAGAACGAGATATTAACTTGAGAGAAATACAATTTCTCGCGAAAAAATTCATTTTTCGCACAAGGAATAGCATATTATTAAAAAATGAATAAATGCAGAAGGTTTATAATGTAAATAGTTGAACTGCACACAACGGGTTTGTCAGTAGTTTAGGGGCGTCGATTCGCAGACGCGATTCTATTATATTCCACTCAGGGCAGACCGAGATGCGTCGGTTCCAAGAGATGCGATTAGTGCGGGCCTATCTTTAGCGGCCAACGCAGAATGCCGGAACGGATCCAGAGCAGACCGAAGGGCCATAACGGACCAGAGTACGTGCCGAAGATGAAAACACTTAGACTGAGAAAAAACTACCTCCGGAGTTTCCATCAGGAGAAACGGGTCAAACCGCAATAGCCCGGCATAATCGCCGCGATAATCTTGGGGCTTTAAAATAATTTAAACTTAACACGGTATTACAACCACATTTATAATTCTAAACTCCTGCCCAGAACAGTCAGTTCAAAAGTTAAATAAAGAAAATAATCTTTACGAAACTATTTAGGTTATCTTGGGCCTGTAATTTATAGCATCTGCGTTATGTAAGGAACAATAGCCCGGAGATAATTTCTAGGCCCGAGAGTAGCGAATGAATCCACAAAGTTTACTCAGAAATAATTTTTTTAAGCTTCTTAAATCAGTTAAAATTGAGTGTACCTATTGTTCAAATTTCACTTTGGAATGTTCGTAAAGGGAATTTAATTTATTTTAAATATATAGGTGTCTTTTATTAGCCTGTATGAATAAAGGGCGGACACATTAAATAAAAATACAATATCGTACATTTGCCATATTCGCCCCGGGGCGGATAAGACCGCGCGTGCGAACTGTGAACGGCACGGCCGATCGCATGCAAGCTGAACGCGGGTTATGGCGGCCGGGATACGATCCTCGACCGGAGTGGAAAATATAGAGGAGACTCGATCCGAGTAGGGAGATGAGCGAGAGAGAGGACCGGGGTCAGTGTACCGGACGCCGCCTCCTCACGATCACGCCCCCGCAACTTGGCCAACCCCACTACTATAGCGTCACACTTCAATAGCGGAACAGCCGGAGGCGGTGACGGCAAAGCCTGACCGAGAACAGTGAAAATGTTGGAGAATAATACGCAGTAACTGTCTGACAAAAAGGAATTTTGTATTTAAACATATTTTTATTTATAAGCCGGCAGGATTATTAAACTGTCCTTTTCAGTTATCTACTAATAAATTACCTAATAATTAAGTCTATAACGGGTCTATCAATAAACTGTTTTAAGCGACATGAAGAAAACTACCGAGTGGCATTTTTGAATTTTAACTTTAAAACATATTTAAATACAGATTGCCAGCCTCGTTTTTTATTTATACTTGACGACATTTTTTATATTTCAATTTTAAAATAACACGTATTCTGCGTTAATTGATTTCAGCGCTATATAAACCGCAGTATTAAACGGAAATAAGACGTATTATCATTTCAGATAATGAAAGAAACTAGAAACCACTCTGGTTTAAACGCTTCCAAATTTGAATTTGAGATACGATTAGTTACATTTATTAAAGCAAATTAAAAAATACCTTGTTAATTACTGAGCTG
This sequence comes from Lethocerus indicus, assembly GCA_019843655.1. Lineage (NCBI taxonomy): Eukaryota > Metazoa > Arthropoda > Insecta > Hemiptera > Belostomatidae > Lethocerus > Lethocerus indicus. The sequence continues at coordinate 16,000,865 of JACDQD010000005.1, read as the reverse complement.
CTATATTTCTGTATACCTGTTTTAACACATTAATTTTCCTTTCAAGAAATATTACCTCGCTTTTGTCACATTTTCACTCCAAATCAGAAATAATATTTTTAAAATATGTACATATAGTAAATATAGTGTACATATCCTGTGTTTTTATTGCTGGGTCCAAATATGGGAAATTCATTGCTATTTTAACACCACGAGGAGACTGCACCAAAGACGCGCTGGTTTAGTAGCCCTTGACTCCTTCAAATGGCAATATCTATCGACTTTGACATTGTCAAACTGTAAGGACACGAGAATAGAAAATTATAATACCGCACTACAGAAAAATTGTTTTTGAATGATACTTAAGGATATTGTTGCGATTTTCTTTCTTTCATCAGACTGCGAAAATGCTGAACTTCGGTCACGCGATCCTGCGAAGTTTACTTCACTTTCTCATGACAAGCTATCTTCTTTTGCTAGTGAAGGAATAAGAATTAAGTATAAGAAAATATGACGGGAGAAAAATAAATAAAGCCCAGAACTAGATTTCATGCTATCGTTCCAAAGTTACCCTGGGATAGGCTCCAGAATTAAAACACAAAATGTATCCACGACAATCAAGAATCACGACACTCCAAAGAGACAGAAAATAAGGTCTGTTTTTTGGTAGATAAAAAGAATTAGGTAAACAACGAATTAATAATGATATTAAATCAAACGGAACGGCAAAAGTATGTAAGAAAAACGATTGAGTACTTGAGCGTACTAAATTTCTTGCCACCCATATAACTCCGGGATTGCTATAGTCAGAGAATGTCGTAAAAGCAGTCTGACTCAGTTCTCGACAAAAAATGCGGGCAGCAAGCGAGAATAACCGTTAAACATTATATTGACTGGCGAGACACTTAATTCGAGAGTGGAGACGACGATTCCGAACCGGGTTACTGAATTTTAAACAGCCGACACAAAAATGGAAATAGATTAAAATTAACTGCCTGTAATGACAGCGAATCGGGTTAATCGCCTGGAAAGAACGTTTCCGGAATTCGACCAGATGCGTTACTGCGGGTGGAAAAGTCTGTCGACAAGGTAGATTCGCAGTAAAGGTTTTTTCCTCGGCGATCCACTATCTCAGAACATATGGATTAAGGTTTTCCTTCTGTGAGGTTCCTCCCACCTGCAATAGACAAGGCGAATACCTCCACACGGTCTGACCCATCTGATCTTAGAGAGGATAAGCACCCCTAACGGAAAATACCGGGGAGGCAAAAATGGCCCCACTACTAGTTTATTGAAATTAGAATTATTTAAAATGGCGGAAACTATGGTTTTAGGCGAGGGTCATAACGCGAAGTGTGATATACAATGATCTGGAACCATCTCAGGGTTCATTGTGCCTGCGGTGAAGCCTGACCAAGGCAGAGGTGCAGTGGCACCCCAGCTTTTTGGCTATTTTTCGGATGAATTAAGTCATAATATATAATATAGGTGTTTTGTGGATATTACTGATGATATTTAAACAAAAGTTAGCACGGTTAAAACGGATTAAACAGTCACCCTTCATTGTGTAATGGTAGTTCTGCTGAACAGCATTTATAGAGGTAAACCTTGAGTATCAGACATCATGAATTAACTAACACCATGTTATCGGGTAAACAGCAAGGCAATATAAATTCATCCCAACTGAAATCGAGGATTCGGATTTAATTGTCCTGGATTATTTTCTAATTGGACACCGATGTTTCAGTTGATAATTAGTAATTAATGGGTCAACCTCTCTTCTGATTTCTAGCTGGTTACAAACATTTTCGACCTTCCCATATCTCTTCAAGCCTCCTTCTAGGTTCAAGTCCTAATTTAAGATACTATCAATTATTCAATCGTTATAACCAGCGCTATCCAAAGTGTGGTCTATAAAACCGGCCGCTGCAAACTTCCCCCAGCAACGAGACTGCTTAGAACATCCGGGTCGACCCAGTTGTAGGCTGGACGGAAGCACAAATATCAATTACGGGTGCTGAAAACGGGGCGTTTTAACGAGCGCTACGACAGGCGCGTTACGAGGCCTCCGCCGATTATTTTGTATTCATGACACAAGACCGAGTACTACCGAACGCAGTCTCCTTCTTATGTGTTAACACTCTTCAAAAAGACATAAGTAGAACATGCTCCATGAACATACTCAATAATGACTATAACAACAATATCAAAATTGATGAACTGAAGTTTGATAAGTACTCTGTCCACTCGTCTAATTCGTTGGGTTATTCAATTCGGCGAAAAAGGGGAGCTCTAATACAACGCCTATATTAATTGGTTGGAAATCCATTTGAAACGGAACATCTGGCGCTATGGGACTACAATTTAATCCGAGACAATCCCAAGGGAAATACTTTACTCCCACTATGCACCTCTACTGGGAATTTAGGAAGTTGAGTTTTGGAGTTCTCTTACTCTGCTCAGACCAACTCCGAAAAATATAAATTATTTATCTGGGTATTATATTATTAAATAATAAATAATATTATTTAAGCGAAGAATGTAATCTAAAATATCGTCAAGCATTTGGTACAAGATAGTACATCACGTTTTACGAGTTAGGAAGCACAAGGAGTTCTGAATTTTTGCCAATCTGACGGGAGGAAGTTTTGAATGGACCAAATGGGAACGGGGGTGGGAAGGGGTCCCCGAGAGAAGTAGGGCAATGCACGTGTTTTACCCCGAGGGGTTGGGCCGGGTCGGTGCCCTGTCTGCGCCCCCGCCAGCCATCCACCCCCTCCCGCTACGACTACGGCTTAGATTAATCACCGGCAAAACGAGCCCCATTTCCTAGACCGGGGGCACAGCTTCTGGCTTATTAATTTATATCTAATAATTATTAACGCGATCCCATCGATCATGGTTAACACACAGTCACAGCTGGGACAAAAAGAGAGACGGCTAGCGATCATGAATTGTTAATTGAGGCATGCGTACAGCATCTACCTCTTATTCTCCTGCCTACCTGTATTTTTATGTGTATTTATGTTTTTTTTAATATTAACGTTGGAACTAAAGTCGATTTGACAGTTCAGTAAATTCAATCGCAATTTACGTTTCCGGTTTTCCAGTCCGTCGATTCCTGGCCACTTCAGTTTCCAAAAGCAGTTGGGTACTCGTCTAGTACGTCGTCAACTCAAGCCTACCGTTATTCCACAATACCTCACAGACCATTACCGCCATTACAGCTATTAACGCTGCCGATTCGATCTTGAAGTAATCGGAAACGTTCGTCGGTTGGAAAACTCGCATAACCTTACACGCTACCGCAACATGACCTCAATCCCCAGTCCCGACCAATTCGTAAACAGTTTGGGATGCGTTCGCACACGTTTTGCGATTCAACATTTCCGTTGTAACAAAACCTTTGTGCAGATCTCGACCGATCTCTCCGCGGACTAATGCTTTACCACCGATGGAAAAGTTGACGGAAGTCTCCATTTCTCCGAAATCTTCCTAGCGTTTTCCAGTCCACGGACGTAAAGGGTAAGTCTCGGGAATGCTGAATTCAGTTCTGCGCGAATCCGTCGCCGGGTCAGTTTCAGATAGTCGCTATCTAGGCCGTGGATTCATTTCAGTCACGTCTACATATGGTAACAGCAGTGTGCCCAGAGAAGTCTGTGCATGATGCGACAGAGTACACTCGAAACACGGTCATCGGTCAAGTCAACCTGTGCTCAACTCTCTCGGGGTTTATTGTCTGCCCGACTTGAAAACCACTTGAAAGTTAAATGCCAGCCAGGCGGGCTCCGTTACACTCTCCTGCGGGTCAAGTACTTCATCACTTCATCCTCCGTTTTTTATCCCCATCCCGATAGTTATTATCCCTTCCCCCAGGGGAAAAAGAATACTGCCTCCACGCAGTAAATGCCTCTAATTTCATGTTCATTTCTAAACAAAAATCACCAGTAGCTAGATATTGGCGTAAAATTTCATCTCGAATTTCAATTTCTCGTCATATACATTCGTATTATAAGACTGGGCTACTTAATGTACTTCGTAATTTATACTAGTACAACTGATTTGTTTCAAATTTAAACATTGAATGTAATCTAGATATTTAGACCAATTTGTAATTCTTTGCAGAAGGTTTAAATAGCAATAATAATTAACATTCTATTCATGTACAATGGTGAACAATTTCAGTTTCTAATTATCATTAGCTTTTCAATATCATATACAACAGGCAATTTTCGATTGACAACGGAGACCCACGCGCAAAGTGAATTTTACTTTCATTTTGACTATAGAAAATCGTGGAATTCGGCGCAAAAAATTGTGGAGGACGTCCAAATCAGATTAGTGAAAAGTCTATTTCCTCTTTCAAATAGCCGTTGATATATGGAGCACATTTGTTTTTATCTTCCAACAAAAAACAAGACGACAATCTCAACCAAGATAAATAAACGGGGAAATGAGAAATGGCGAAACAAAAATCCGAAGGACTTGCGCCAGTGGACGAGTATATATTATTTTAGCATTTCTGTATTTTAGCATTTTAATTGTTGTGCAAAGTCAACATTCTCGCCGACAGATAAGATATATATGTCAGGAGTTAAAATCGTTACCCCCATTCACATATATCACTCCTTCCAAATGTTTTTTGTTTAAATACTATTTGGGGCTGAGAGGAACGATGCGGAGAAAAAATTAAGGAAAGAACGCCACATGACAAAACATCGTAAGAGAAGTTGAGTGCATTTTTTTTATTAATTGTTAGCAAGAGTAGTTAATTACTGCAATAACTTCGTTTCAGCACTATTTCTCTGTCTTTAACATGGATTATCTCTACCTGACTTTTTCGGTTAGTAATTTGAGGTTTAAATTCATAATGCGGCGCACATTCAAATGTGAAATAACAGTGGGTACCGATTGGATCTAAAAGAGAGAGGGACTAGTGAACAGATCCGGGAGCGGGGCCGTGCAGTGTTTATCGATCCCGGGATGGATGCAGCTCCTCGCGCGGGTGAGCAACTACTTCCTCTTCCCAACGTCCCCTCCCAGACCATTGTGAAGAGTCCGGAAAGCGATCCTCGCCCCCTCGGGACGAGTGCCACAATGCATCCGAGACAGCGTTACCGGCCGAAACTCCCGAAGTAAATCTTTCTGCGGGGAAGGGCATAAATTATTATCCGAACCTTCTTCCCCTCCACTCCCCCGACATGAGACCCCACTACTTATATATGATTCAGTGCCATATGACCGTACCGATTTGTAACGGCCGAAAGATAAAGAAAGGCGCGGTAAACACAGTAGCGCGTCGCGTATCAAAATCCGTAGTTTCATAATTCAAACCAGCTGGAAAAGCAATACCAGGCCTTTTATATTTAGACATAGACCGTGGAATGAAACTGCCGTGAGTTTTGGAACGATAACTCGGTTCGATGTACAAGTATGTGTAATAAATTTCTTGACACAGTCTGAATTAAAGAGAGGTCAATGGAGAGAGTTATTTAACGGGGCGGATTGCGGGTGGCTAGGGGGTCTAAAATGGGCAGGGCCGGTGGCTGCTGGGAGAGGAGGGGTAGAGGGCCCCGCGACTACGTACCACCCGTATCGATCTCCCTCACACTCCTCCCCTAATTCCTGGTCCCTTCATCACTGGTCCGCTCCAACCATTGTTTTAGGGTTTACGCGGGGAATGGGAGGGGGGTCTTACAAAGTGTCTCCCAATTATAGGACAGCAGCCCTACTGTCGAGGGAAGATGACATATTTTGGAATTAAGCCTATACGATAAAACAGTAGTCGGGAATTTGAAAATATACAAGAATCGGCCAAACTAAGAGGCGGGCTTTCTGTTACTAACAGTCATAACTAAAAGCACTTAAATAAATACTCTTATATTGTACTTTGTTCCGCACTATTCTGCCAGTCCTGATTGGTAGGTTATTGTTATTGCTGTAGGCGTAGTTAAAAACCGTATCTACTTCTTAATCAATATTAAACAAATATTCAGGGGTGGGCAAGAATGATAACATTGCGAAACCTCGCGAACAGGTGACCTATGTTAAATACATATTCATTTAATTTGTGTAGTGTACGACATGCGCATAATATTACCAGTAATCCCTGCTTGCCAACTGGGCCGAACCACTCAGGGGAGTCTGATATAACGAACATAGAACTTTCGGCACCGTGAGATCACCGTGACTTATCATTGTGACGCCACTGGCACGTTTTGTATACAAGAGACAAATTCAAGGAACGCCAATTGAATGTCGCGACAGGAATGCGTGTTATCGGGCCCGCTTGCAGTAACAAAACTTCCCGTATCTCTGTTTTTAGAATTGCTACGGATAGAACGGATTATTAATACAGGCGTTGACCTCATGTTAGGATGGTAGGCGAAAAAAGAGATAACGGCCAAAAAATGGAACAGTGCCCCGACAACACTTTCCCCTTGTCTGTTTCCTCCCGCGGTCGGCTCTTTCTTCCTGTAACCGGAACAGCAGATACGGATACGACAATGACACGAACCGCATATGAAGAAGGCAATCACTACACCACATGACACACGTAATGAACGGAACAACCTCGAGACGGTGTTTTGACGCATCGTTTTTAAGTCTTATGAGAATCCGGCCAACCGATAGTCAGTTCCTCAAACGCACAATTCATAATGAAATAATAATACCAAGAACTCACAATATTATACTATATGTAATTATACGCCTTCTATTTATATCAATAACATATGTTAATTATGTTTAATCGGTAGAACATGATTTATTTTATTTATGATTAAAGAAAATGACACTATGAGGCACAATTTTGTTATGCGCACTGCATTAACTCAATGAACACAGTTTGAAGTATAGGTTGGGCAACGCAACTTTCTCGCAATCCAACATCAATTTCCTCGCGGTTCAAAAATTGTCAATCCTAGTGGTCTCCCCGTCCGCTTTCGAAAGGACTAGTCAACCGGAATTCTGTACCAATTTGTTCTTTCACGATGAATGCTTCCCAGCGACGCCTCCACAACCAGGAATCCGTCCCATCATTCAGTGATTTGAAGACATCCGCCGTACTCTCTCTTTCTGCATTGACTGAGATAATAATGGACTCGATAGCCGGGAGCCATTATTCAATGAACCATTTCCTAGGGGCTCGGACACGCCGTTTAAAAGTGGCAATTGCGCAACGTAGGGACAGAGACGCTCAAGTTGTGAAACACCCCAATTGTATAAGGCGAACTGCTTTCACCCAGTGAAATTCTTTCCTCGCCTGATATTAAATACAGCTATGTCTGAAAACCTGGCCGAAACTCTGTTACAGGAACGAATCGTTATATAGTCGACATAGCTCTTCATTTCAATTTTCTATACATGCAAGTAATACACCGATTTTAGATATCTTCAGTGGAATCGATTTCACAGTCATTTCAGTAATTAAAATAATGTCAGGTTCAATATTCCACGAAAATAAACCGTATTAGGAATACTGATTTGCCTTAGGGTGATAATTCCCGTCCACAGTTGCGCCCCATCCTTTATAAGGCGCGTCAAACCCGCTATGCATGACGAGTTGTCGGGCCGTTCACAATTAAATTAGACTCCGGCCGCGAAAACTCGGAGCATCGCGGTAATTGGCGCCCTTGGAGCAGTCGTTCCCGGGCCTCTTCCATCTAGGTATACAGCCGGTGACACGTGCCCCACCGCGGAGGCGTCTAAAGATACGTCGGATGCGGCAAACCCGTCGGTACATCGCGACCGGACCGCCCACGGTTCCTCTCCGGTGGGCCGGAAGGTTCAATGAATAAAATATAATTGAACAGTAAAACGAACTAATGAGAATACAATGAACTATGAAACTGCCTTTGAGTGAACCAAAGTTGGAGCCCGCCACCTGGAATTTCTCCAGTAGTAATAATAATTCATCCTGACGCCGCTCTAATCGTTATACCGAACTATGCCCGGTATACACAATTCACAAGAAAACATGGTTTTGCCGATACGTAAAACAAATTGAGTATGTTGCAATGCAAAACGAATTTTATTTATGAGGATAAGAAAAAGATCGACAACAGATTTTAGTTCCTTTAAACGATCCTTTAATAATTTAAGGATTTGTAGATTAAAAGGATTTGTGGATTATCTATTACAGAAATTTTTATTTTAAAATTTAATTATTTAAGGTAAGGTAGCAACATATTTTCCGACAGTCATAAATCAGGTCGTATAGATGACGGGCTAAGACCTCTTTACGCCGAATGTTTCTATCTGCAAATATAAATTTGATTGAATAGATTCCATGAACGAAAAATTCCGTTATATTTTATAACCAAACGCTACTGAAGTCAGGAAATGGGAAAATCCCAACACTATTCCCAGAAAGACATTCCCTTCTTTTCCAGAAGCGCCAAAGGAAAGGGGGGCATTTTAGCGCAATCTCGATATGACCGTATCCCGGATGAATGAATTATGCAGTTCATTAGGAACAGGCCGACTGAATATGAGATATGTCATTGAAGCGAGAAGAAAGGTCATATACACTAGGAGCGACAGCCCCCACAATTTAAGCCCATGAACCGTGCTCCCAGCCTTCACTCTTCTTGCGCAAGTTTCTTTCCTCATCCATCACATTAAAAAGGAACCGTGAAAAATGTCATCCTTTAATAATCCAGCTCTCCTGATGAAACATCACTCACATTAATGTGATCGTATATTTTTCATCTACTGGCAACACACTACTTGCATATTTAGGTGAATATTACCTGCAGCATATAGTGCTTATTATTACCAACAAGAAATTATTATATTTTCTCATTTTATACATTTATTGCTACTGACTCAATAGCTTGGCGTTCCATGTGAATTCATAATTCTTAAAAATTATTGTATCTGTTATTCAATACAATTTAGAATCAGTACCAACTGATTATCCAAGTAACTCGAAAAATATCGAACATCCTTTCATCGTAAGTATTCTATTTATCCAATAAACTGGCCTTTGCGAAGGAACCTAATTAAAAATGATTAGCGAGGCGTTATGGCAGAACAATTGAACGGTCACAAAATACGTTAGACGAGCCGTGATACAAGTGTCTCGTATTGGCGGCTCTCAAAGGGACGCTTCCGATCCAGTCTGATGAAGTTCCTTTCTTTCTTGCGTTTTTTCATTCGTGGAGTCGAAAAAATTACTCGTTCTCGCCGCGTGTTCTTCACGACCCGTCGGACTGTTTTGGTCGTTAGCACGACCGTTCACCCGTATTAAGGTGGCTTCGGACGGGCAGTTCAGTTGCCCATTCCACTCCGTCTACGTCTCTATTCGGTCGTTTAAAACCAACCAAACGTCGGTTCTACATTACGGTTTTGAATTCGAATATGCCTGGATGGAGAACAAGTTGTTTCGCGTTCGAATTATAATGGGATTTTTGTAAAATTATGTAGCATACTATCCCCCTACCTGGGGTAAAATTTGCGTAACGGGGTTATAGTAAACCATTTCTAGTTTATATTTCTAGGTACAGAAATACCTCGAAATTAGTCTGTCTGCAGTTTCCAATATTTGTAAATAGTATATATTTACTATATATGCATTTGTAAAAGAGTCTCCTAGTTGTAGTATGTAGTTGTTATAAGTTTCTTTGTAACTTTTCTGAATCGAAATTGTGGGAAAGTATGCTAATTTTTTAAAGTGTTAAATACCTCGGTCCTCTACGATTTAACACCGGTAACGGCAGTTGGTACAGGATGCGCTCTTTTTAAGACACCTTTGAGCCGACTAGGCTGAAACCGAGGGCCGCTCTCCATTAGCAATGGTAAAGTGGCACCAATGAAACAGCGGTGGCATTTCAACGCATCCTGGCTAATTCATATGCATGCGACCGTACCTGTCGGCGCTGAGATACCTCCTCCACCAGAGAGGAAGCTTTATAGGCTTGTGCGTGCAACTGTTATATCCGAGCGGTTGAATTAATGCCTGAAAAGTGTCCTGGAAGACACACGAGGCGTTAATCCTCAGTTATGAGTGTCCGGTTGCATGCAAATTCCTTTCAAAACTCACTTCTTCCTGTTCTCAAGAGTATAAAGTCTGGACTACTACTTCCAGGAAACATATGGCAATTGTATGAATAAAGTCAGAAGGGACGCCAAAATGGCATTATTAAAATGATTTAGTTTTAAAACGCAGAAAAAAACGCATAATCGAGGAGCAAGTGAGATATTTTTCTATTTACAAAGAGAGGTAGCAAGATCTAAATACGGACTTATATCCAACCACGATATAAACAGTACCACAAATAGAACTCATTCTCGAATTACCCACGTTTCGCCACCAAAAATTAAACGAGCTAAATAAAACAGGATGATAATGGCCTGAGGGTATGACGCATAACACGACTCCAGAAGAGGGGAGGAAAAAAAGATGAACATCTGTTAGTTGTTAAAAAGGAAACGAGTCAAATGACGCCGGTTGGGTGGATTCGGAGACGTGACTCGTTCACCGACCGTTCAACGCACCGAGCATTTGGAGAATTTGATTTTACAAACCCTTGCTTCAGGGAGTAAAATGTTTGTTTTTCTGTTGTCGAGTAACAGAAAAATCTTTCGGTCGGTATGAACGATTCTTATAGAAAACCTAGACATATATTCACTGCAATTTTATTAGAGGAAATGTAAGACAAAGGTTGTAAGGAGGGTAGGAACTTAAGAAATTCATGAACCTTAACTCCATTGAGTAGGCGGTTCGTTAAAAAAAAAGGCGAGAAAGAAACCAGAACCTCGAACTAAAACCGTCACGGTAGTTTACTTCCAGAGCGGAGCTAAGCCACAGAGTTCTCTCTATTTCGCAACTTACTCCAAGGCATTACTAAAACTGGGTACAGTAAAATCGATAATATCGCGCCTGTTGCAACAGAATTATATTTGCTAATCTAAAAACAGCGAGAGAGAGAGAGAGAGAGGAGAGAGAGAGAGAGAGAGAGAGAGAGAGAGAGAGAGAGAGAGAGAGAGAGAGAGAGAGAGAGAGAGAGAGAGAGAGAGAGAGAGAGAGAGAGAGAGAGAGAGAGAGAGAGAGAGAGAGAGAGAGAGAGAGAGAGAGAGAGAGAGAGAGAGAGAGAGAGAGAGAGAGAGAGAGAGAGAGAGAGAGAGAGAGAGAGAGAGAGAGAGAGAGAGAGAGAGAGAGAGAAGAATTACCTAATCAACACGCAAGTATACGGTAGCCGGAATTGGACAGTCATCCGGTTAGATGTCAGATTCCAGTACCAAGATTCCAAATTCACTGTGCAGGAATGTCGGAAAGGTGAACCAATTCACCGGGACATGTTACTCACGGTAGTTCACGCCGTTCAAGTGTGAGTCATCGGTGCCGAGAAATACGGATTTAAAAAAAACTGAGAGTGGGCCAAATTGAGAACAAAGGCAGCAAACTTTCGGTCAAACGATAAAGGATATATTGGAAATTTCACCTCATTAATGGATAAAACAGCAACTGTAGTCTTTCCATTCATAAATCCAAAAATTTGTATTAGTTGTTATTAGGGGACGGCGATAGACTTCATTGACCATTATTATTCTCTCCATGTTTAAACACTTATTTCTAAACACAAGTATTTCTACTACTCGACAAAATATTTGGTCATCGCAGAACAGACTGCATACAGAAAAGGAAACAAGAAAAGCCACGGAAAGGTATTTAATACTGTAGGTTCGTGGTGTTTCTGTCTCCTCCCGTTGGTTTGGTCTTTTGCTACGTGGATACAGAAACACCACGAACCTACGGTATTCCAACCCCTCGCAGACCACAAAACAGGTATATTAAACTAGTATTTAATACTGATTTTAAAACCAAGTGTAATAAAATGTCAAAGGACATCTGATCATTCATTTAGCCCTCGAAACACCAACTTTCTCCTTTCGTGGCCGTTCTGCCGTTACAAAGGCTGACTGACCAAGTGAGCGCATGGACAGTATTGAGGAAAAATTAATAGTTTTAATAAGTAATATCGATTGTAAAGTACCTAAATTTATAATGGAATTAAGATTTCATGAATAAATGCATTGCAGTGTTTATTTTCTAATTAATAAGTAACAGAAAACATTTAGAAAACAGGAACGGGTAGTGGAAATAATATGTTTGGACGTTCAAATAGTATTTAAAATCTAATGACATTAATGTTGGTGCGTTATTAATGTTTAATTATTTAAACATTAATAACGCGCCTTCTTTATGTCACTTGTGTAACTGTGTTATAAAATATATATATTTTAACCATTGGGAAGAAATAAACAGGAAAACTGGGTACCATTCCTGATCGCGTGACCGGCATTATTTCAAAATTGCCTCCCAGCGTTTATGAAATGACCGAGTTCTCCCCTCAGTAAGCTTGTCCATCACATGACCCCGCATTAAATAAATGCCTAATACCTAATCAAATTATAATTTGGGCGTGCCTTTCCGGAAATTATGTCCCCACGCTTAAGAACATCAAACTATGGGGATTCACGAAGACGCACAACGCTGCTCGAATTCAGAGATACCAATCGACAGTCCTGGGAACCATCCTCAATGCCGCCGGGTGAGTTCCCAATCACAATCGCCACTCAAAATACCTGTAGTCATAAAATCCTGCTGTCACACATTTCATTCCCGTCTTTCTCCACATCCCTAGTGGTCTAGAATAACAAGTGAGGAAAGTGTCACTAGTGGGTGATTTCTTTATCACGAGAACCATATCAGGACGATACGAAAGGAATTGCACTTGAGTGCACTTCAGAGTGTTGATTATTTAAATAAAAAGGTTAAAAACCCGCTTAAGTACGTCCTACGAACCCGTCAAGGGGATTATCTCCGCTAATTGAAAACGTCGTTAATTCCAATCCTAATTTTTCTAGGATTACGAGATAACAGGGGCACCCCAATCGCCTGAAAAACCCGACCATATTTTCGCTCTTAGATAACAGGACCGTTCGACAAACCTCCACTGCTATAAATAAACACCGAGACTACACAGGGAATTATTAAACCGTATGTCCAGAAAATAAGAAGTATCAATCCCTTTGCGAAAGGTAACGCTCGACAAAATGTATCGCGTGACCGGGGCTCTTACACCGGCCGGGATGGAGTTAAACCGACGATCCATTCACGAAACCTTCTGCGCCCGGTTCATAATTTTCTGATTGCCCTGACCTACCGCCCGTTCTAGTGGGGTATCAAAATGTTTTTGCTCTTACTGACAAAAGGTGAGTGCCTCGCCAAACTTTTTGAGAGCGGTTAAAATAGTTTTTTGTACTTCGCCCATTGCAACCAACCAGTTAAGTCCTTGTTTCCTTCTGCTTACCGGCAGAAATGCCACAATTCCTATTGACGGTAGACTTGATAATATTGGTGGACCACTAAAAAGGATGGGTGATGGTCAGAACATTGTCTAATTGTTAGTAAAACATGTACTTTATAGAACCTTTGATAGAATTCCTTTTAATATATATGAGCGAACATGTTCCACTCGCACAGTGTTACACAGAGGTTCACATTAGGGAGGGGCTCACATTGGCGCAGAGGACTCCGACTTGGTCATGAACATCGGAGGGGACCCTGCGAAGTGGGGGTCCCCCTATGACTCACTTGAGCGTTTGTTCGGGTACTGAACAGCTATGATTCCGAAATTCGGAGATCCTAACCCACTAGGCCATGGTAACGAGACATCGCATAAAAACATTATATATATATATATATATATATATATATATATATATATATATATAACGATTAGCTCACACCAACATCCGACTGGCCCCTAAAGAGTCCCTCATTTAATCCGATTTAAAGAACTCCTTCCCCAAAAGGGAATCGTTAAGAATTCAATTTCTGGACAACAGTGGAGGCCCTAGTTGAAATATCGGGGCTTCCCGCCTATATCCGCCTAATGAAGCCGCCCCCGATCCGCCCAAAAATTAACCCAATCCCAGCCCCCGAGCTCTACTAATTAAATACAAATTAGTCTTCTTTGGTAACGGATATTTACGACGAATTTCTCTATCATGAAAGGGAGTAAGGTCGTCCGGTAATTGAGAAAAAAACATGGGTGGTTAATTAAACGCGCACCAGAAAACCGTCTTTATTAGGATCAGAAATAAATTTATGTTTGGGCGTGTTCATCTGCGCTGTACATTTATGCGCGTCAACAAAATGTTATCAGATGCAGAACGAGGAGAACACTTTAAAACAAAGACGTTTAACATAGGGTTATCTTCAGTAGTGTCAATATTCATGAAGGTGAAGTAATTTGTTGAGTGCAATTGATATATCAGATACAGTATCTGACACAATGCTAAGTGCCACATGTTACAATGCTAATACGAAATGTTATTATCAGCAAAAGTGTACAAATCTTAAACTCCAATATCAATCCTTATTGGATATCGGTAAAAAAACATGGCTGAACAATACAATAAAATTGTTTAGCTTAAGACCTGTTTTTAACTAAAATATATTAAACTAACAACTCCGTGTAAGTAATATTAGTAAATCTAATCTCTATTTTCAGAGTATAGTTTCCGGTATCTTTCACTTTTAATAGTATCGAAAAAAACTAGAATCAGAAAATATATTTTAACTATTTTCTCCACTGATGGTGTAAGAATGAATAAAAAATACTGATAGATAGTCATCGTTCAACCATTCGAGCACAATTTGAATAATTATATCATTGAACACTCGATTTGCGGCTGTCGAGTTCTCCCTGCTATCAAACGCCATAAAGTATACGGCCACGAACTCTGGCGGAATATATTATTATCGACATATGCGAAAGAGTCCTCTTCAGACGTGGAAGACAGTACGGGGGCGTTCTCGAAAAAGTGTACCACTGGAAAGGGTGGAGCGCCGTAATTCAAGAGAGGGGGCTGAAAAATTGAGAAAGCGAGTTCGCCGGTATACGCGAAGGACTCCGTGAGGTCCTCAGTCGGCAAATAAAACCTGCACGAACGGTCCGGAGGAATTTTAATATTCAGCGCCCGTCAGTCTAGGGCCCGGGTATCGTGGACCTTTACGGTCCGCGTGTTCAACTCAAGCAGTAAAACTGCTGGATAGGAGTCACATAAAACGCAATCGGTAGCTGCTTCCCGTCTTCCGATAAAACGGATGACGAGATGTTTTTATCGGTTTTCTGTTGGACTCGGCGTCGGATAAAATAATTAAAAATAAGGCAACATTAATCGGTGTGATAAATTTCTTAATCAGCGTTTTTTTACTTAGAGTAATGAGAAGCAGGGCGTTAATCCTATATTTGTTTAAAATAAAAACAAAATAGCGAATGCAATGACTCCGTCATCTCAGAACTGTAAGGCAACTCTACTTCGAAAACACCCGCAGGACAGGTCCATTGACCCGTTACATCATCTACCTTTTACTCACGATATCTAACATTTCTACTCAGACGAAAACCTTATATTATAGTGTACGTCCTCCGTTACTTTTAGCAGAAGTTGATCCTGAAACACCGACATCCCTCTTCTCGGGCCTCCCTCCAGGTCATTTTCCCTATAAGTACCAGTATTTAACTTAACACAATTCCTTCTCTGCGTCTGCCAATAACGTACGGCCAGGCAGTTCATGACTACTAATATTCCACTGAATGTTGGTCTCCTTTGCATATCTTATTAGCATTCATTCGGAAGCCGATACTAATCACGTTCGAACCTCTTCAAATGCAGATTCCATGACGGGCACGAACAAATATTTAAAACATCCAATCGGTTCTAAGGACAAGATGTTCCCGTATACAAATTGGCCGTCAAACTAATACCCCACATATAAATGCGAGTCGGAAATCAAAAACAGAGCCATTCGCTCATATGAAGCACAAGAGTTTACGACTCTTGAAACAACCTGCATCAACATTGGGTTACTGCTAGTCCTAAAACTAAACTACTGAGACATAAAACAGGTTGTTGCCCAAGTCGATCTATAGAGAGGCGGGGAGTGTTTGAGGACTGAGCATGGGGCCCAATGAATAACAACTAACTTACTCCTTGCATAAAATATTTAAATCATCAAATTACAATGATCAAACATAAAATTAACATAAACCGAACAATAAATTCTAGAATACGTGCGCATTAAAACAGTCCTTACAGTAGATAGCGTAACGGAAAAAGGCAGTTGAAAAGTATAGTGGTGTTATTATAAATGGACCCAAGGATAATTTTCACCAATGCGCGATGAACGGGAGGTTCCGCAGAACGTTCTTGAAAATTCAACCGACCTAAAATTGGTTCAACCACGGTTGAACCTTGGACACTCATTTGTCTCTGTCTGCACATAATTCCCTTTTCCTGATCTCATTTCCCTTTAAAGACTATTAGGTGAGCGAAACGGACCGGTCCATTGGAAGGAAACGTAACGATAGAACGAGACTCTACTCTATTTTTTAGATCTAGTTTTATAAATGGATCCCTAAACTTTCACACCATTTTCTGACCGTGGTCATATTACTTCTTTCAAATGTTTCTTTAAACCTAATTATTTTTCCCTGCTCAACGGCCACCGTTTTATTCTAGTTAAGTTGGAGTTCAGTCGGAAATTATTAATCCCTAAGACGAAGCCATTTTGGACAATTCCCAACGGTAACGACCCCACACTCGACAGACGGAGTATCGATCTCGCGGTTGGTTGTGGGTGAGTCACGGCCGAGCAGAGGAAGATAGGGAGACTGATACAATCTCGATGGGGTCCCATTCAGGCCCAATGCCTGACGCTTTCCTCCATGCCAAATGGGCCCTAGTCGGCGAAACCAGCTGGAAACTTTTCAACTTATCAACTGGACAACGATGATGGCTACTTTCCCGACTGTTGGCGAGATCGCTCCATTCAAACCAATGGCTCAAAACAAACCATATTCATAAGAGTCGAACATTTTAGTGGCATTGGGATTGGCCCAATTGCTGTCATATTTTACTGGACTCCCTGTATTTTTTAAACCCCTGGAATAAAGAGCAGTACATTTTTTCCACTCTCAGCGAAATTTATAAATCGTAATCAAAAGACCTCTGTAATCATCACGCATGGTTAAACTGCTTTAAACAATTGAAGAGTGCTTCATATTCTGATTATGCACCCGAACTTTTATGGACACGTAATTTTGCGCACAATATTTTCTTACAATTGCGAATAAAAGTTTGAAGTGCTTAGTAAAGCTGTATGTAAACAATTACGAAAAGCACAACATTGTTAGGTAGGACTGAACTGTAAGGCCAGGTATTGAACGATTAAATTATGACGTCAAAGAAATGACAGGTTTCCATTTATCCTTTACGAGACCTTTAATCAATTTAACCCTGGTCATGAAGAGAGAAAGATCGATAACTCCGGGCTGGGTCTTAGTCATCAAAAACAAGGGTGAGGGTTTGTCTTCCCCCTTTCTTGTCTCCACCAACTCTCCACACTGGAAATCCCAATACAAAATGCAGTAGGGTCGTGGAAAATCCCAAGGAGAAACAATGCAACAATTTTAGCTATCCATCATTTTAAAGAAGTTCACGACGGATCAACATGAATTAATGTTGTCCACAAAGTGGTGGTATTAACAGTACACATAATGCACACAATGTATATTAGTCTCGTTGAAATGATTTAACACCATTAAAACCGTTTACATTAGGATTACATATACTATAATCAGTATATACTAAGTGGAATTTATTCCTTGAAATTGACTTCTTCCCAATTCTTCAAATGCAATTCTTCCTTTTTCCCGAGCCTAGTATAGAAAATGGTATAGAGAGAGGAGGCTTTATTTCTACAGTTTAATGTAAACCGAACCTTTCGGAAACAAACCGAAAAAATGAATTCATTGTTTATTCTAGGCCATTTGCAGGAGAGATAAATTGCATTGTGTATAATACAGAATCAGAGGCATCAGAAAGCATTTCATAACTTCTACAAACTGGCTAAAGCCTAAGAATCCAGTCCAGAATATGTAAAATGCGAGGATAGATAGGCAAAACCGTACAGGAAGTCGAAGAAGCGCATATTTCCAGAACTAAAACGTGTGGGACGTTACGTTCAAAGAAACGCAAGACAGCTATTATTAGAAGGGGAAGTAAGAAGGCAGAAAACATGAGATGAGCCCGAGAATATTACAGACATCCTTGTCACGTACGGCATGCGTTCAGAGGACCAGCGAACTCATCCGCTTAGAATGGAATCGTCCAGGAAATTGTTTCGTCCTTTGGGATACGGCATCTCGGTAGGAAATTATGACATAATCTTAAAGCTCGCGGCCCTTGCCATATGACGTCTCGAGATTTGATAAACAGTATGTTGGCCGGAGCGTTTCTTTCCCAGATGATAAGATTTATTCTTTTCCGCGAACATTTATTTAGCTGGGAGAAAACAAAAAGAGTTATCTCTTGTGCAAATGTCTATGTCGGCGGATTATATGAGGCTAGAATACACAGTGCGCAAGTTCATGCGCGACGGTTCCCCAACTTGCAAAAGATTTACATTTCCTTATGGATGGAAATAGTAGAACATAATGAGGCAGAACAAACATTTTCCGAGAGTTAAAAATCATCATCGCTCGTTTCATTTTCTGACCCGGGCCAAAGATAGTTCCGATGTCTCTTTATAGTTAGAAACTCTCCGTGAGTGAAAGTCTAATTAAACACACCAACCAGCTATGAAGTAACCCATCGGCAATATGGGTTCGAAAACGTTCCTCAGTTTATCAACAGCGTACAGTCCAATATGTTGGCTAGCAGGTAGTATATAACAAGTAACCGAGATGAAACGAGATATTCGGAACCTTCATAAATATATTTAGTGCGTATTTAGTTATTTAGTGCGTATTTAGTTATTTAGGTAGGTATTTAGTTTAACTATATTAAATATTCACATTTTACACGCTAAAACGATATACCAACAAACATCAGTCATAAAAAATTATTTCACCACAAATTAATTGTAATCGTCCAACCGCTATTAAGATCACGGATCTTAATACTCAATACTCTAAATGTAATATCACAAGTACCAAATATCGGGCCAATTCATGAAGCAGCTGCAGTTGATTCTTCAATTATAATACCGCGGTGGCTGGAAGGTAGGTAATTAGTAGCCGGGTCCGGGTTAGGCAGTGACAGCAACCAGATCCCCCTCCCCCCTCCCGCCCAAACCACTGGGACTTCAATTAGCGACGAACGCACCGAGACCCCACCAAATGGAACCGTCCTCTAACAAACAGGAACTACTACAATGAGAACAATCAATTAGTATATACGACCCCAACTTATAGCAGCCGGCCGAATTCAACCGCTCCCTCCAGAGCCCGACTGCTCTACGATACGAAACAACTTCCTAATATCTCTAATCGGAATCAATTACACAAATTAATTCCACGACTAGAAATTTCCTAGCGTATGCAGTTAATTCAATTTTCACGCGAATATATCAAATAAATCCCTCGGGGTGGATTTTTATATTTAAGCGGGAGTCTGAGTTAGAGGTGACAATCTTTAATTTTCAATTGGCGGTCAATTATGCCCTAGTCAGTACTTTAGTACGCTCTTACTGTGTCACTAACACTAGTCCGTTCAGCATTCAATTATAAAGGGACATGAGACACAAAATCGCACATAGGGATGATATTCCGAATCAGGAAACATCCACATAGAAATATTAGAAATATATCGCTCTCTTAAATGAATTTATGCGGAACAGTCTAAATAACTCATTTTTAGTCAGTACTATTAAAGATGTGCATTGTTTAATACCCCATTCGATTTGAACAGTGAGAATATGGATAATGCCACCGGGAGGGGCAGGTATTGGGGTGTGCTCGAACGGGGGAATTCAGCAATGGCCAGTCAGGTAATGGCTGCAATTTATTACAATGAGAGAGCACACGAGAATACAACGTCAACTATCCCCGATTAAAATGGGCGTCGACGGGTCTCACGGCCCAGCGCCTCTGAAAAACCCCATCTCCCTCCAACTACGGGGTTTTAATTGAAATACTACCAGACAATGCCCGCGACACAAAAATCCAAGGGGACACCCAGTACTGGGATAAATTATGACCGGGAAACTGTAATCAAACCATTTTTTGTATGTTTTTCTGAGTCGTGTATCATAATATATACAGCAAAATAAATACGACATGATTTGATAAGTAAGGTAAATATATAAAGTGAATAATTATTTACTAACATTCAACATTATTCAACGGGTATTCCAACGAACACTCCTAAAATTAATTTCTACTGATTCCTATCCACTGAATGATGTTTGCTGCCAATCATCAACATAAAGCTGACAATCAAATTCAACCAATTTAAAATATATCATCCATCACTAATGAGAAACTACCTCTAAAGTTCATCAATTCGTTGAGCGTATTGCCTTTTGGGTTAATTATTCTTTCGTCTAGCAATGGGGTTGCGATGGAGTGAGTTGGGGCACACTGATAAATAAAAGCATTTAGTTAACCTCCGGTGATGGCTGGGTGGGTAAAAATTAATTCCGATAATAAATGGGTTCTGACAGTAATAAGCAGTATGCATATATATGCAGCAAAGGTAATAGTTTCTGGGAACAGATCATTTGAGCAGAGAAAGTTCGATTTATGAGCTACTACCAGACCGTGTAATTCGAGTGATTTCACATTTTCTGTCAATAGTTAATGACCCCAAGAAACAATCCCTGTATGACCCGGTATACATCAATGAGCCTATATTATCCAAGGAATTATATATATATCAGAATTTTATTCGATTCCAGGTGTTAAAGAAGTATCCTGGAATGGGGTATGCGGAATTAAAGAAAGGTTGGAGTTCAAGTTTCTCACAAGTCAAACGAGCTGTATGTTCGGGGCATTAAATTATCTTCGCGGTGAAACACTGGAAGGCCTCGTGAAGAGTTGGGAAACCGATCGGGAAATGTTTCTCTACGCCGCAATCCGCAACAATGCTGGCGGCATATCAGCGCAGTAGGAATGCAAGAGCTCAGCCTTGTTTCGCCATCAGGGCTCGACTCAGGGTATAGCAAGTTCCGTCTATCCAAACAGGAGGGTCAGAACGGAGCCAACGCGGATGCCCGCGGAGAAACAAATAGAATATAGACCGGCGTTCAACAAGCCGAGTTCTCCCCGGTCAGGAGGCCTCGAGTTGCGTCACAACATTTAACATTGCAACCGAGTTGGTAAACCGCAGTAGACGACCACCTACCTTGCCTAATGGACCCTGGCTATTTCCACCCTTAACCAGTGCGACCAGAAACCAACGCTGTGACATTCCAAGGTGGTTAATCCTTTGTTTGTATTCTTCGCACAATTAAGCCGGTAAAAAGGACAAGAAGTTTATTATAACCTTCGTCAGTGTCGGGAACGAAATATAACAACTTTACCTTTATTCATCCGCTCCAATTTTCTCACCCTCTCAGAAAAGTGAACTAGGCAACTATTATTGTGCGTGAGTCAAACTTACGGGATAAATCATCAAACTGTAATTAATAAATAATCTTGAATAAAACAAGGATACGCTTTTAAAGCCGCCTCTATAATAAAGCTCGGCGTCAGACCCGTTTTACTCTGGGGCAAAGAAACGGACCACTCAAGACCTAGTTCACTAACCCTTCTAAAGGTTACATTCACAGTTCATTCGATGATCGAACGCGCCGCTAAAAATGTTGAGAGGCCGATATTCTCGACTCTTGACCCTAGTAGTCGTCCAACAAACCGCCCGGTCGTTTGAACTTGACCCGTCCGTCAACATTTTCCTTGCCAGCGTATCCACTTCGTAATAAAACCGAAACGTGATTTACTCAAAAACTGATTTGAGGACGTTCTATTTATGCACATTAATACTCGGAATTTATTTCCGAATATTACGGGATAATCTCTATTTGACCCGGGCACCGAACGGAAGCGGCCGTTCGCTCTCCCAACTGTAAAAAGAGAACCGGTTTGTTGAAACCGAATCGGTGGTTCACGCCGCTCGACGGTAGATACTTTCGAAGGTCCTATTATGTTCCGGTTCAATAGTTTACGAATATATACATTTCATATATCCGAGAGCGTAGTCCCAAACGTGTAAGATTCATAGCGAAAGATTTACAAATGTAATTGTAATATATATGAACTTCAAATGGAAAACTCTCTTTTCTATTTAAATTTCAATACACATTGTTTCTATGTGAAAAGGGAAATTTTCACTTCCGTTCGAAAACGGAATGTAAATACAAAACGGGGAACTTCCGCTGAAATCCGATACCGCCTTTCATGTGAGACCAAAGAGGAAAAAAACAATTCCGTATGGAGAAATTAAAACGTGAGCATGACACCCAACGATTTCCGAATGTAATGGGTTGACAAAACTTCAACTAAAGACCATTTCCCACAGAGCCGGCACCCACGAACAGGAAACGTAAAAAAGTGAACCACGATAGAAATAAATAAGACCAGACGAACAGAACACATGCTCCCCGAAATTACTTCAGTACCAGTTTTCTTTATGACATAAGAAGGCATTATTTAGACCCACGATAATTCACGTAAAACCTATTTTTTTCACTTATAATTCTAGTTTAAATGGCATCTATGACATAATACCTTAACCTCCGGCCAGATGAGAATAAACTGAAGGGAGAAGTACTTTCAAAATATACTATTGTATTATATAAAATATTTCAAAGGAACTCATGCTATTTATACTCACTTAGCATACTTATTTAGTAGAAGATACTACCTGAAAATTCCAAAATTGATCTATATTTCTCTGCCTTAAAAGTTTATATTGCATATTCATATTTTTATATCATACACTGTCTTAACATGAAGTTACCCGCCTACATCTGAAATACCTCAAAATACTGAAATAAATAAATGCTAAATTTAACCTCTAGGAACAATGCGAACCCTGTTGTAAAATTTCAGTAGTAGTTAAAATAACTGAGCTTTTTATAGGATTTAATTTGACTCTATTCCACAGTGACATATATCCCGGATCCCCCTAGAGGAACGGAAAACAAGAAGTCTTATTTCTCTCTGTGTGTTTCCTCCTTTCTTCGAGCCCAGTTAGACCGGTTTCCCGGAACGGCCCGTCCCATATCCCCGACCTCATTAGGGTTCGTTCAATTCCGTCCAGATTCCGTGCTCTAATATTACTCCGAAAGCGCTATATAACTCGAGTCGCGAGGGCAAGTTGCTTCCTGTCTGCCGACGATCGGAAGTTCTAAATCAGACCCGATAGTAAAATAACGGTACCTCCCGCTCTTGGCGGTTGCAAAACGATTTGCAGGCTCAGAAATTGATAGTTGCGCAAGACGCCTAATATCGGCATTGCACAACGGACTACTGTACAACTAGCCCGTGCAGTAGTGTGCGCATAATAGCTACTGTATCGCTTTTCGATTCCCAACACCGTTTTAATTCGAAACCTAAAAGGCAAGGGAGGACTAAACCTATCGGGAAACATGTGAAATAATTAGGGGTAGACTCTGATGGGTCACAGACAAAACAGCGTCGACTTAATTTTATTGTATATTAATATTATTGTGAGAATATTATGTGTGAATTTACATTTTCGAAAAGAACATCCTGAGAGATTGAAAGAAGTGAAAGGTTTGAAACAAAGAATTTTAATATCATGCGTGTGATAAGGTTTAGGAAAGGCGTACGACTGCGTTCTCTTTGTTTGCTCTCTGGCTGATCCAATTGCTACAATGAGTGTTGTCGCGTGTCCCGGTAGTTCTGTCATTTAATTATACCATTATTCCATTGTTCTCTTCGATATCCCCCCCCTCGCACCGCGTTCATTTCAATTATGCGTCCACCCTCAACCGGCCCACGGTGCGGTGATCGGCTTTCGCAAATTTCCCCGCAAAACGCGTATACCTTTGACTTAAACAAGTTATTAACAAGTTAGATTCCACATGGAAAATGTATATATTTTAGTATGCTCACTGCTGCACGTCGGTTACAATAGCATAATGTTGGCTAAACTTGTAAATTACCCTCACTTAGAAAATTGAATCTGACCCAATGCTTTACAGGATTTAAAATATTATGTTAACTCAGATTTTACTCAGCGTTAACCAGAGATATTCATGGGTCGTTATAAATAATACACGTAAATTAGATGATTTCTTCAGCCAAAGAAAACACAATTTTAAACACACGCAGTAATAATTTGTTATGTTATTAAGGTTAAATATACTAGATATTGTTAATTATTTCGCTCTAACTAATAAAGAAAAACTAATAACGGCCGTTATCATTCGGTATTCAACCGCCAAGGAATTAAATCTCCCCCACGCGAATTATGTAGAGTTTACGGACGACCAGAATGTGCTGACCTAACTGAACGGCCCAACCTACAGATAAAGGCGAGTGGGGAATTTATCGCTGTGGTAAGTGTCTATTGGAATAGCTACTACCTACATTAAAGTCCAATATATAACGATTAAATATTGAGTCCATTACCAGACCACCAGATTCCACCTTAACGACCGGAACATTCGTCGTAACAGTGAGACGTACTTACCTGCAACAAAGAAACAAAATGAAAATTAGAAACAATGCCAGAAAAGGGAATCCCAAAAAATATGTAATGAAAATATGTACAAATAAATACAGAATAAACTAACATGCACAAATGTAACTCTTCTAAACATCTGGAAATTAATAATTATCCTGATCAATCGTTATCAATTAGAACAGTAGATAAACAATGCATCACACTTTGTTGACATATCCAATGTACATAACGGGTAAAGAGTTCAGTACCAGCAGGTTTAGGTACATAAATCGAAGCAACAAAAGGAAGTTCGTAATGATTGTGCAATATCAAACCTGTTATTCTGGATATATAATTATAAGCGAAATGTCTTCTTTTTACAGTTATATTTTTGCTTTTATATATTATTTTCATTATTATTATTTCATATAAAAAATATTATTCCAGTGTGACAGCGTAAATATCCTGAAGGCTGATCAGTCACCCGATTCATTTATATTTGCGTTTCGATCTCTAAATGAATACTGCAATATAAATGGAATGGACCATGCTATTTCTGAAGGAACTAACAAACCCCACCAGTATCATAAGAGATAGCATTAACGACCGCAATTAAGCCATCCCGAAAAGTGGAAATTAATGGCATGTAGATTATATCAGAATGTCTCTGTTCGGTACAAGGAAGGGAATCGCATATGAACATTTCAATGTGAAATATCGCAGGCAAAACCAGTTACGAGAGCCTAATTTCTCTACAAAATCGTTCGATATACTTAGAATTGGCTCAAATCGAGGATAGTATATATATAATATTATATGAAATAAATAGTGCCAAGAAGTGAGGCAAAATGTCATGGGACAATGTCATAGCAAACAACAATTTTCTCTCTTTGCGTTTCATTCTTTTATCTAGTGATATGAAATATCTATATATCGGAATGATGCAGGAAAACAGCCACAGAGAAGTGAACATAAAATAGGGAAGCCTTTTGAAAGAAGTAATTCAGTGTAGTCAGAGAGAACAACCCTCTGTGTTCTCCGAAAAGGTTTCCCTCGCCTCCGATGTCAGATGCAGTTACCTTTACAAAGGGAAAAAAATTTCCCCTTCTATCGGAAAGTGTTCCGGGCTCCCAATATTCGGAAAATAGGTATAATATCCGCCGAGTTTTCAGAAGTTTAATATTGGGCTAAGGTTTACGCCATGAAACTCGCGCATGTTCGAGCATCGGGACGGAAATTTCAGAAAACAATGAAGAAGGAAAAACAATCAGATAACTGAAAATTATGAGCTGGCTCGGCGTTTAGGGAATGGCGCTCTCGGAGGGGCGTATTCCTCATGTCACAGAAAACTGATACCGGGCACGCACGAGTCCGCTAGCCTAAAACCGGGAGGGAAACTCCAAGCCCGGTTTCAAACTACCTGGCAACAGTCAGATTTATATTTCCCAACATGTAGACTGTCAAACCATTATCTTGTCTCAATCCTGTTTCCTCTCCTTCCTACTACCATCCAAGCAGAATAGCTGAAAAGGATAGTGGGATCTATTCATACTAAAAAAATTGTATTTCCCCCTATTCTGAGTTCCTAATGTTCAAAAATTATTACAGTTCCCTCTCGCTTGAAATTGACAATTTAATGAATCCCTGTATAGTCAGTACATTCCTATATCTCTCAATTTATTATTTTTTAAGGGATACAGAAGGTATAAGTGACTATATAACTAAGTGAAGTTATAGCTAATACATGGAAATGACTAATATTGGAATACTAGACCACCTGTCAGGTTTGAATTTGAAATATTTATTAAGGTTTTAGAGAGTTTCTTGGGGGGTTTACAATACAGATTATATTAATCGTGATAATATTAACAACGTTCACTAACAAAAAGGTACCGAACAGGCATCGAAATTAAATTTTTAGTCAAACAAAATGGAAAGCTCTAATTGTCAATCTGTCACCTGACAGGGGGCCCAGTTTACATACCCCGTTCGATTCCTTTGAACCGAGCTTCCTAAAGAAATTAAATTTCATCCTTCTTTTTGCACCGTGAGAACTCGCCGAGGCGAATCAAGGCCAACGAACTGAACAACGATCGCGTTAAGACTACAGCCAGGAAAGCAATCTCGCTTCACAAAGGAAAGTGGAATTTCGCATAATGATCCCTCTCCCCCCTCCCGCTACCGCCAGGCACACCTTTAAAAGGTACGACGTCCGAACGACGTTCATGACCGGTGAATTAAACCGTGGTGCGTCAACACCACAGTGAAGTCAGCGCCTGGGCGACAGATAAATCGGGCCGCTGAAATGAAAATTACTGACTGTTTATACACGTCACGAATTTTTTTTAACAGTCGACACAAAAGAGAAAAAAAATATATACAAGAGAGAATCCTTTCGGTGTAACGGGCCGAATAGAATTCATGGAGTGTTCCATTTTTGCGGTGGCCTCAACGTGGACAGGCCCCATTACCAAGAGGCACACCCACTTGACAATATCCATAGTCAACGTCTACGTCGGATAGTGCACAGTATAAATACACCAGGGTGTTAAAGGTACTAAGAATTAATATGTATTTTAATTTACCCCAATGCAAAACCAAATCTTCGGTTTTGGCTACCAGCGAACATTACAAGTTTATTACAACAGTTTTGAAGTATAACTTCGGTCACTTGGTTTGATATTAACGGCTGAACTTTACAAAACGGCACATCAAATAGCGGTAATATAGAAAACCGAGAAGGGATTTAATAGAGGGAGTGTACAATATAATTTTTGAAATAGGTCAGTTGCGCCTGACGCGTTATTCGGGTTCAATGATTCCCGTACTTTCATACTCCTAGAAAGTGACCCCTTCTGCCACGGTCACCCACAAACAGATGCAAACTCAATCGCAAATATAAGGTTGGCTGTGTAGGCCTAGTTTCTTTTATTAGCGAGCTCTAGTTTCCAGAATTAGCGCGTCGACAAAAAAAAAATGGAACGAACGTAGTCACCAAACAAACATTTCATATAGTCATTTGGGTTAAACAGTTTAATAATTGATAATCGATCGTAAATTTGTTTTCATCAAAGCATTTTTTCATTTAAATAATCTTGGCACTAATAATCAGTATAGCTGAAATCCCAAATAACAAATACGAATCAAAATTAACACTCATTCATATTAGATAGGTACAGAAGAAGCACGCACGTAATCATATTCAACATAGAATGGCAGCCAAAACTAAAGAGACACGTGAATTAAAAATAAATAAAAAATAAATTAACTCTTATGACACATAAAATTTGTCTAAACAGGTACCAAGGTCTTTTTAGACCAATACTTCAAAATATGTTGCCTTGAGTAATGATGCTCGGAACTCTTTAAAACTTGTTGACAAATAAATTAATCTTATACTTTTAAATATGTCAGAATCAATTTACTGATTGTTTCAGAAAAACAGGAAACCAAATATATCTTAAGCCTTCAACCAAAATGTAACAATTTTCGACCAAGCCCTCGCGAATTGCTTCAAGGATAATTTACACAATTAACTCACTAGGAATCCAGCAAGGGGCGCCTTAACAATTATACAATATTTCCCTTAACTCGACAACACATTATTTCCAACCCATAAAGCTACAATTTAAACCCACCGGTAAAGGGCGTTTTCCCCTTACTCGTGGCTCACGGGGAAATCTCAAATGCCGAGGAAAATACGCATTTCCCCCCTGCGGCCGCTAGCTATAGTTCATGTGTCGGGGATTCCGAACGCGGTCGGTCGCTCTGTCAAAAACCCTTGCAAAAGCCCCCGTCAGTTGGTCGCCACCAACGGTTGCCTGTCAAACCGGTTTTCAGCTAATACTGTCCCATATTCAAAACACCGACGAAGTTCACACTGCTGGCAGTTTCTAGTCAGAAATGTTCACTCCTCGATCAGAAGAAATATAATGCACTGTTTATCCAGGTCGTACGGTTTGCCAACCAGTATGTTTCATATTCGGACGAGAAGTGTGTGATAAACGAGTTTATTTTCCCTTAAGTTGTATAAGAAATACCCTGTTATCACTATGAAGAATCAATAATAGTGGACAAACGGTCATTATATCATTGTTCTACTTGTTCAAATAATGATGCAGGTCCTATAACTCACCTTAACATAATTGAGATACCGAAAATAAACCGGAGATGCAGACCTGAACAAATTGCCATTTGATTTCATTATAAGCTTCAAATTATGAGTGAAGTGATTATTGACTCAGTAAAATGGAAATCAATGGTTTATGTCGTCTTAAGTAAATGCAAAGACCAATATAACAAACATGGTAAAATTAATATAGGTAATAGCCACTTCTGTCATTTTTATATAAGCATTAGTCAATGCTCATATGAGTTCAGGAACGTTCATTCGGGACGCCTTGTTCCAAGAAGATATTGAACAAGAAAGGGTATCAAGTGTATGTATGATGTCAGGCAGTTCTGAGATTTTTCACAAACGTCAAGCACAAGAGATAATATTTAAGTACATAATGTCCGCTGATTGGAAAAAAACTGTATGGTCGATATTCAATTTGTTTAATTCTAACTTCCGATGGGAAGATAGGGAATTTGAATGCTGGGATACTTGATTAAACAAGATTTTGTCCCCAGAGATCTATACTCAAAGGTGTAAGGGCAACATGACTACAACATCGCAACACTCTCAATAGTTAAGCTCAACCTCAGTTCAAATTCCGCCCTGTCCTGTAAATCAGTCTTTGCGGGACAGAAGCCCGGTAAGTTACCTGTCAAATTAAAAATTCTTACCTCAAGACGTTCGAGTTGATGAGAGGAAGTGATACCCCCTCCCTCCACCAAATAATGCAGTCGTCGTCAATTGGACGTCATGTCGATGACATACATTCGTGTAATTGACAAAAGCCGTTCGAGACCGACAACGATCAAATTGAACGCCGACAGGCATGAAGCGTAACAATGCGTAAATGCACTCAGAGCATCCATACAGACGCATACACCGACAACAATGCTTTCGAAAATGATTTAACGTTTCATGATCACCCGAAATTTTACTCAAAAATAGACACAGAATTCATAATTTGTACAAATATAACACAAATTATATTCAAACATAACGCTGTATACATTTTATGTAATAAATACCAGAAAAGTAAAATGTTTAGGTTAGTTTCTTGGTTATGCAGCTTTAACAGTTACTAATAATATGCATAATAATACAATTTAACGCAAACTACTACAATATATCTAATTTATATTTGTAGCATAAATTAAATAATTAGAATTCACAGAGAGGAAAGCAGTTAATAATATACCAATCGGGCCGGAGAAGAAGGAAACAGTCGTAAATACTTCACTGAAGCAATTAAATGCACAGTTCCAAAAGCCTACCCATTCAATTCTGGATGACCGTCTAATTAGAATCCTTCACGACCGCTTTCTCCAATGTGTCTGTTAACAGTGAAAAAAACGAAAGCTCCCGCATACGAAAAGAATAAAGCTGAGGCCATTCCAATGAAATTATAAGATTATATTGCTTCGAGAGTTTGGAATAATGGAGAGGTGATGTAAAAAATCGAAACGCCTTCTCCGGAAGGTGTCGTGAGCTCTCAGAGATTATCGGGAGTTGAAATGTGACGGCCGGATATTCGATAAAACCAGGTGAAAGTCAACAAATCGATCAGGTAAAAAGGAAACAAGTGACATTCCCTAAAAACGGGTTTCTGTACACTTTAGCTTTCCTCTTACGTGTTAGATACTTACTTAATAACTAGGTACTATAAAACGTAAAACGTTTTTATTTTAAGTCTAGCAGCCACGTTACAAGAAATATAGGGCTTCTATTGCTCCTTCGTCTGTTTATTACAATAGTCAACTGTACTTTGACAGAATATGATGTCACATTTTATAAATAATGCTGGTAATGCACAAAATGGATTGTTAATAATAATCGGCCTATTGGAGTGAAGGAGGGGGGGGGGGGGGGGGGAGGGGGGGGGGGGGGGGGGGGGGGCGTAACAAGATCTGGACAAAATAGGTGACAAAATACAAACAAGGGGAATAAAAGTGAAATTTAAACTCAGTTAAGACACATATTCCTGTGAATATATTACATTATTCTCGTTTCCAACCAAACGCGTACCAATAACCAAGACAACGGTGCCCCTTTTAAATCAGGTACTATGTACGAGTGGATTCCGAAAGAAATATCAGGTCGGAAGTCGGAATCCGACAAACGTAAGACCAAAAGCGTTCGGATATTTATTTGACCGGATGCTGAGTTTGGGGCGTCACATCCTGTGTCACGTTTCAAATGACGCTGGGAGGCGCATGAATCGAAGTGGGTCGCACAAGCCCCACATTTCCCTCTGGCCTATGCATATTTCTACATACAATTCCACATCAATTGGATATATTAAGGGAAATAAGAAATGAAGTTAGGAAACCCATTTTAAATAAACCAGTGTTGATTGAGATGAAGTGTATGTCCTAATTGAGTGAGTAATATTACACAGATTATTATTATTTACGAACGTTTTAAGGAAAAGCTTAATGGAAACTGAATTTTACACACAAGGTCAAGTGCATGCAATACATACTTTCTAATTAATGGATCGCTTTCTTTTCATCGCCAGAAATAAAGTTTTAACTATACGTCGACGGGGACACGGCAGCGGTCGATACAGTAAAAATAAGCCCCGTGACTTCCGATTAGGCAGTGGGTATTTCAAGAGGAAAAACTTGGAGGCTTAATTATTTTGCGGAAAAAATATTCCAGAAACGGACTTTAATTAAACGCGTCGACCGATCCAGTAAAACGGGAGCGGTGAACTGAAACAAAGGCGTTAAATGAATAGGAGAGTGTTTAGAGGGGGGGGGGAGTGGGGGCACTGAGAACTCATTAGAGTTAAGGAGCGCCCCCTTCTAGAAAAAAAACAAGCACAAAAACAAGAAGCGGCCTCGAGCATGCGAATAACTTCCGCGGGTCAAAAGACTAAAATCCTCAATTTTAGGTACCACCGATCCTCCTTACTATTTTTCTCCTGCCCGAGATAATTAAAATGTCCCATGTTAATGTGCCCATAAAAATATTGCGATAATAATAATGCCATATTATCTGAAACAACTACGTATTGCTAAGTTATCCCTGGCTCTCAGGAATAGACCGACAACATAAGCCAACCACGGAAGTAATGAAAGAGTAATGAATGAAATGTAATTTTCTATAAGAATTTAAGGATCCTTCGGAAACATAGAAGCTTACTTCCTAGTCATTCAAAATTAATGGTGTACTGAATATAAGCAGTACCACAGCATACGCACATAAAAAACATCGCTATGGGATTTATCCCTAATTCATGAAACGGTCTCGGGAATATGTTCACGAACGCGAGAACTATAATAGTTTCTGTGGGAGCGTGCACATTTCACCTTAATGGATACACCACGTAATATAGCAGACTATTCCATTATATGCGACTCCCAACAAGATCAGTTTTTTTCACACATACCATGCATAAATAAAGATGCAGAATCGCCTGCATTATCTAACGAACTATATCTCTTATTATAATATGTCTAATAATATGTCTCAGAAAATATATCTATTCTCATAATATGAACGAAAGTAATTCTGCTACTGCCATGAGTAAAATGAATTACTTAAGGATTGTGTTCACTAACAATATAATTCTGTTGAACTGAACAATATCAGTCTCTATAACGTAAAAGAAAGACCTCACACGCACTTCGCTTGAGAGCTTGAGGAAAGAAAGCGGCATTAGGAACAAGGTCAACAACGCATGGAATTGTCTTACATATCGGGTACCAGTACCATAAATAGAATACCGAAGGAGATTAGGTCCCAGACGAACGTAACACACACCTTGGCTACCTTGTGTGACCGGGGAGCCCAACAAGAACAAGGAAAGCTGACCGAAGTCTTAATAATAATAACTTGAAACAATTTACATAATACGGTGTTAATAAAAGTAGAACGGAATTCATGGTTCCTCGAACAGTTGGACTTAATTTCAAAATGAGAATCGAGATGCAGTCCGAGAATGAAGACCGCCGTGAGTGTGGCATATGGCCAAAGTGGAAGGCCCGAGAAGTGTGTCAAGGCGGCCCTTACGGCCGCGATATTTTTTAAAATTTTTCTTCTACGAGTTCTTCGGTCGCTGCTCACTAGCCGCGATATGCGCTGGTTACCATTATAAGAAGGGCAATGGGAAAACGCGGCAGTGGGCATCCAGGATGTGGTCCGAACAGAAGAAAGCGTTCGTATGGATACTACATGCGGTTAGTACCTCCCACAGCAACATTATTTTAAGTAAGGTGTTTTTTGGATGTGAAAATCACAGTGCAAGAAGATAAAATAGGTTGACCTTATAGGCAATATTTTTACCCTTGGTACAATCATAATTGCATTATTGTCCAGATTAACGTACGGACATTCTTCTTTGCGTATAGTGTTCCTCTGTCTTGGTAGGACTATTCTTAATTTCTATTTCAAATTTGATTAACGCCATGAACATATACCAATGGGATTTGTGATATAGCCCAATTAACAGCCAACAAGTGCTAGACCTCCGTTAGCAGTTTCACCACACCGGGGGGTGGCTAAGGGAGACCTTCCACTCCCCCTAAAACCGACCTCCCCACCGCCGCCTTCCCCAAGAGATCTCTCCCCCTTTTCCACGTTCCACCCTCCACTAATGCTGTTTCCTTGCGCCCCCCCCTTCCCCACGTTAACAAGGGCTCCCGCTTGTTCCGGGCAAGCCTCAACCTTATCCCGGTTGACATATCCCGCATCCCAATTCCCCCGATGAGCCCAGTCGCCCGACCGACCCTTACTTGAATAAGAAAATACCATTTTCAAAAGGTATCAGAATGATGTCATATAAATCTCCAGTTTTCAGTATACCGCAGTAGTACTTACACTAAACTCACTATGTTACTCACTTGTTATAGTAAACTCATTATGTTACTAAGTTATGTTGTACGTACCCCTGTTGTTACCGAGAGAATAATGCACTCAGAATTATTTACAATTTACAATTGAAGTCGTTATATACAATGAATAATTTAACGCGTTCTTCGAATCGTAAAACGCGGACTTATAAACGGCTATTAAAAAACGACGGGAGCACATCCGTTGTCCATATTAGGCCAGCTGAGGATGCCATAAAGGGGTAGAGTTCCACTAAGGCAAAGTGCTTTTCTTTCTTCATTCTGACATTCAAATTTAAATATATTCTTGGGATAAATAATAAGTTCCGGGGCGCACTCAACTAACCTGTCCGAAATCAATACTCGAGTTGAGGCTGGGGATTTGGTCGACCGCTTTCACTTTCCATTTTAACCATGGAGAAGCTTCGGTCGGTTTTTGTTAAACTCGAGAAACTTGGCTAGAACTATAGTTGTCCCTCAATTAAAACGCCTGGCATTCGTTACCATTAAGGTGAGGAGGTGCTTGCGGTACGCCGGTGGTCAGTGGGTGATTCACGAGCGTTCTGGCTCTGAATAGAAACTGATTTCGGCCCTAAACCTGGGATATATATATATATATATATATATATATATATATATATATATATATATATATATATCATATTTCAAGGTCCCTTACCCAGACGGATTTCCGACAGCCTAATGTTATCGTCCCGTCGTTTGCGATTCCCATTCAAAATACCCCCTTGAATTTCAATTGGGTCGCCGTTTGTGTGTAATGGTGTCGGACACGAGGGTTTAATTGGAGGAACGTGTTGTGGCTTAGAAGCGCGTCCGGGACGGCACAGTAATAGGCCCGGCCAGGCGGCGACTAACGCCTCCGGAATTAGTTAGAAGACAGTTCGGACATCGACTTGAGGCCCGAGCCTCTTTTCCTATTGTAGAACTCGCGGCTCTGGATCCGGTCCGACTGGAATGCCATAAATGGAGCTAACCTCTAACGTGCGTTCTTCTCGGGCTCACAATACCGCCACAATACCCGTCCCAGTGTTTTTACCAATATCACAACTCTATGTAAAATTTCCTTCATTTAATACACTATAGTTAAAAAGAGCAATGCAAAAATGCAAATGCACTCTGTGTTATAATCCGTTATATGAACCAGACAAGTCCTCAGGAATAATTCTGTTTACTAGCCGTGAATTTAAGAATTAAGAAACTTTTAATGTCAATTAATGTTAATAAGTGGGGATAGAATTAATGTTTATACTACTTACGTATAGATGCACTAGTATATACTGAGCTGTGTTCTTACCTGCAACAATAGAAATAAAGAACTGTTAGAAAACTGGATTTAAAAATAGATGAAAACTATTAATATAATTAACAGTAAAATAAGATAATGCTTTTGCTGGTATACTTATTCATGATTACACGTTTATAATAGCATATAAATAAGTGTTAGAACTAAAACTAGGTAATTCCCGCGGTACCATTTAAACCAATCTAAGTTAAAAATAAATATAGTATTTTATATGGACAGATAGGGTATTAATTAAAGCCATTAGCGTCATATCTGTAGTGCAGAAAACCATTAGCTCTAACAGCGGGAGCCTACCGCCGCGTAGGGACAATAAGTAATTAGACGCGGTGATTTTCTTCGGAACATCAATTATATCCGACTCGGGCCGGTCGGATGCCAGTTCGTCGCGATGAGATCCGGCCGACCGTAATTGACGAGCGACCGCCGCCCAAAAGTAAGAAATCGATTGATCGGCAAAACCTCTTCTCCACCGGGCTGACGGACGGTTCACCCCCGATGGCGTGGAAAACACCATGACGTGGCAATCCCCCGACTCCATGCCGGGGTGAGACACGTGTGGCTGGATTGAGATAATCGATTTCAGGCGGTTTAATTAGAACACGAAGTCAGTGAAAAACACAATATTCAAGGTGACTCAGTACCTTTGGGTTTGTATATAACACTGGAGGTGGGACATTGAAACGTGGTTTAACCGAAGGTAACGTCGCATGAAACGAAATTGGTTAATTCGGCGCAAACAAGTTAATGTCCTAATAAAAAATCTTGCGAACATTAAGTACACTGAAACGCGAGTCATGTTTCGTTATATATTAGAACCTTAATATTTTTGCGAATTGTATTCCATTTTATGTTAACGTTGTCCCATATGGAACTTTCAATTATATACTGTATGTTAGAGTATTATATACCCCCAATTAGAGAGACAGAGATAAACTGCTACTGCAAGCCGTTACAAGAAAGGTAACCACCGAATACCGAATTTAAGCAGAATAAAATGAGAACCACAGCAAGAGCCCTAGAGCAGTGGCGTAACTCCTGGCCACTCACACATGAAGAACAGCGACCAATGCCTATTAGAAGATCGATAAATGGAGTCTCAATTCAATGTCATAATAACAAACAATATCTATTTGCATGACTGGTATAAAATTATAATAGTATGTAACTTTTCGTTTTCGATAAAAAAATAAATACAATGATTTACACTTGTTAGCCAATGTGTAACTCACGGTGGAACGGGAAAACAAAGAATCGTGCAATGAAAGCAAAACAAACTAACAAAAACTCTAAATAAACCGGCAAAAGAAAATGAACAGGCGAAGATGGCAGCAAGCCAAAAAAAGGTGAGATTTACAAACGGTCGGGTCGACCAACATTGTCGAGGCGACCTCGAGGGAGCATAAAATGAATAATTTTTCGTCCTTCAATTAGCATATCGAACATAAATAACAAACAATTTTACTGTGGCGAACCTGGTTATATCACTTAACCAGGTTGCGCAAGCTGGAAATCGGAAGGAGTCTTTCAGAACAAGGTACGACTTCAGGAATTTAATATTTCGTTCCAGAATAAAAGCGGAAAACGGAACAAATGATAAAAAAAACCCGATGTTCATTAAGGCGAAGTTGAGGCGTACC
This sequence comes from Lethocerus indicus, assembly GCA_019843655.1. NCBI lineage: Eukaryota > Metazoa > Arthropoda > Insecta > Hemiptera > Belostomatidae > Lethocerus > Lethocerus indicus. The sequence goes on along the minus strand of JACDQD010000005.1, from coordinate 15,964,484 downwards.
CTCGTTAAGGGAGTGATCTTTAGGAAACTGAGCCCAGTCCCCTTTTGGGCACCCATCAAAAATCTTTCCGCACCTAAGTACATTCCTAACTAAGCCAATCTCATAAAACTTGCGGACTCGACTAATTCAACATTACCATTATAATAAGGGAGGCCGATCCTCTTCAGAAGTAGTCATGGCGACGCTAATCTGTAATTTTTATTACTGCAAGAACTTGGAGAATCGAGCATCCGAGATGCTGGGTTTTAATTTTTCAATCTGCGACTGCCTTCGTTCGATCCAATAAGTGAGTGAAAGGAAAGCGGAGCCATAATACTATAGTTAAAAAAATAGTTCAAGTGGACTCGCTAATGCACACAGCTTTGACAAATATGGAAACTTGATATTTCCAAAGTATGTTTTAGCATTAAAATGCGTCTCGTGCTTCCAGATTATTAAACAAAAAATAAGAGACAGTGATAGTGATTCCCCTCAATGTTTCCAGCGGTTGCTAAATGTTACCGAGAACAAATTACTTCAGGGAAACGTTTCTTACGAAGCAATCAGAATACAGTCACGTAACACGGAGAGAGCTTGCCAGCCTCGAATGAAAGTGATATTGAAGGCTTTAGCAGTGAGTTTTTAAAGAGATTGGCTTCCAACAAGCCGCTGAAATAAGATCTTCCAAGTGAATTTGCTTCTGAATTTGCTTAGGACCAGGAAACTAGTTTTCTAAATTATTTTGTACATTTAAATTAATGGGAATGTGTGTGAGTGTGCTGGACTTTTGCCAATAGGTTTCGGTTAGATCTCGGACTGGGACGGCATTTCTGAAAACCCAAGATGCCAAAAAGAAAAAGTTCAAATTTTTCACAGCCCCCTTTCTCTGGGGGGGTTACCAACTGATCTACGTTGTAAACCGATGCCAAACATTCTCCCTGCCAATACCTCGCGTGTGACTGCGTTATTTATTCATATTTTAATTTTAAATTAAACCCAAACACTACTCGTTTCCTACCGCTTAATTGAAAACTACCGTGTAGCCAAACGAAAGGGCCGAAAAGGTCGTACGATCGTACTATTCCAAAATTGTATTCCATTGTTGAAAAGAAGCCCTGTTTGGAATTGAAGACTGAAACACGCGGTTGAGGGTACCCGAATAGAAAAAACGGTTGGCCGATCAAGCCTGAACAAAACCTCAACCGGATGGTAAAGGAGCCCAGAGAGAAAGAGAGGAGGGGAAACAAAGCGATAGCTTGAAAGCTAATATTCTCGCAGCAGCTCTGCGAACAATGCCCAGCTTCCCCAGTCCCAGCGACTCCTTTCTAGCAACAGCTCAGACAAATAGACTTCGGCATTCTATAAGGCTAAACTACTGCTAGTCTCCAATATTAAACCGAACGTGAACTCCGAATTAAGGAATTGCAACCTCCTCCTTTTTCCCACAATTCTGATTTTTTAATCTAACCTGAGTGACTTTACTTTCTGTTTTCACTTTACTGGAAATTCGCTTCAACGTTTAGCTCCATTTGAAAGTGGTCCCGTCAGACAGCGTCGTAAATAATAGGCAGGCAGAACACGTACACGTTGCATTTCTGTGCTGCTGTTTTTATTTTGTAAACTATATCAACGACTTCAAAAACAACAAGAAGCAGACTGATGCATTGCTTATACAGCGCATTTCAGTCAGTAAAAATTAAATATCAAAATAAAAGATTCCAATTATCGCATTATTCATAGCAATACAAACATCAATAATAAATAACGATAGGTTACCAAATGATTGTGCAAATAACTACGGGATGATGAATAAAAGTAATAAAAAAATTTCAAAAAGTGCATCTCGACCTTTTTTAAATAGAACGCAGCTATCCACGGCCAAAATTTTTTGGCCTCTTTCCCATCAAGTGGTGGTCTTCTTGTGCTAAGGACTGAGACCAATATAGAGAAACGGGGACCAGATGGAGAATGAAGATCGTTCAAATGTTACCGGATAATTGGTGCAGGCTACTCACAGGCTACTATCTCTATTCTGTTTATTTTTAGGCTTAATCGTTTCATTCAGCCTTACAGGATAGGTCGGGACAGCCATGCAGGTGTAATTATACAGATAATCCAGAATATAGAGGAAGTAATTTTTCGAGTTATTTTACCTAAGTTTAAATATCAAAAATCTATTTTTTAACCAATTATTAGAAAGTACAACGGTTTTGCAAGTAGCACAAAAAAATAAGAAGACAGGAAACGAAAGACCCCACGGAAACCGCAAGAGCTATGATATGAGCGATAAGAAAGGATATATCTTCTAATGTCTTATTCAAATTAATTTGTACACAATTTTCGCCCCATTTAACTGTTCTGCCAAGCCAGCTTTTTCACAAAATTCTGGATTTGAAGTCTAATATGTGCTATCTACTCGAATAAATGAGCTAAATGAGTTTTATCAGACCTAAAATTCATCTTTTAGACACTCACTTACATGGTAAAGTCGCTAAACTGGGGGTACACTACTTGATTCCAGGCTGAACGTTACTTTCATAATCATTTGCATAATTATGCAAGCAGTTAATTTGTCCTCAAGTACTAAAGCGAAAGATAAGCTTCGCTCGCGCATTTAAAATTATAAATGCTTACCTATTCCTTAATAGAATACAAACGTCGGCTAAAGAACAGAACACGGCTAAAGCCAGAAAATGCGATAAAAATAGGCAAGAGTCCCGACTACCAATTTTTAAAGACATCATGGAGGGGAGTATAGCGTTAATGACACGAGTGCCCTTGTCTCTAAAACAATCGAACGAGTACAAAGAGAGTAATAAAAAAAATACGAGGGTCAATCGTATCTCGTTGTCGCGACAGACTGTAACAACGCACACGTGAAAGGGGGCATTGTCGGAGTGTATTAAAAAGCAATAAAACGAATGGACTACAATGGCGGGCGCGAGTCGTGTATTGAGAGCGGGCAGTTATTAGTCTGAAGCTGATTGACACGAGGCTCCGATTCAATCGGGGCGGAGGAGGATCGGCGGCTGGCTGGCTGGATGGAAGGCGCCCGGCTAATCAACAAGCCCTAGATAATAGAGACCGGCCCCGGGGCCCTTCAAATATCAATCGCCACACGTGGTCAAAAACGGACGAGTGCTTTTAACTCGAGCAATTTGTAACGCCGTGTCCGATTGCAAGGACGGTTTTAGAAACTCGCCCCGCCATACGTTCATACGCCACTCTTACATTACATTATGCGAAAGGAGCCAAACGGAATTTTCGAAACGCGTTATTAGTTATTTAAAATTTAAAATTCATTTTTAGCTTCGTTCGTATTATGTTTTGTTTCCGCAGTAATAATTAGGGGAAACATTAACCGGTGGTTCTTCAACCACTCAGCCCATACATTTTTGGGGTTTCCACTTCCCCTGGAGAAGCCCCCAGACCGAATCCAGTTAATTTATTTCTTCTTCAAACAAAGTTAGGGCGATCAGTTTAAAAGGGTTTTAAGTTGTCTATTCCGGAGGAACTTCGCGAGTGTTAATTAAACGCTTTGAAATGTTTCGATGTTAATAAAAAATTAAATGTTTGAAAATAAAATACGTTGTCCACTCTCAACCCAGCTTAAATAATAGATTGTCCAAATAACAAGTCACAAATCGCAAGATTTGCCAGGATGATCCTCGGGAAGGCAAATGATTCAGTAAAATTTGACTGGTCTTTTGATGCCGTTAAGAAATACAGGTGGGCTCAAAGATTTCCATAATGCGATGGTAACAGTTATAGACTCGTGAGCATTAACATGAGCTATTACTACTGTTATACTCGTGGGGGAGATTAGGCCTAATTTGTCATGTGATTATTCGAACATCAACTGTTAGCTGGCGTGATAGGACAAACGACAAAGGCCCAGAACGAAGTCGACAAAAAATCTTGAGGAAGTCACCGACAGAGGGAGGAAATAGCCCAGGTATAAAGGGTCATCTGCATTCTGTACTAGGCCGGAGAGTCCCTCACCTTCACTCAGCCCGCTCACCGCTAACCTCCTGCCCGTATATGGGACCGGTCTACCTCATTATTTTTCCACAACTATATTACCGTTAGAAGGCGATTCACTCCCTCTCCTGTTTCAGAAGAGACGCCATTTAATCTGTAACTGATCTTACATGTAAATGAGGTACCCTAGGTTTTTATCGATATTTTTTCACAAAAGAAGTCATTCAATTTGTTTTTCTTATATCAAAGATAAGAAATTGGTGTATTGTTTACAATCAATGCGAAATTCAATATATACAATAAAAATACAACATTCTAGATATTTATTGTTTAAGATATTTCTTTTTAAATAGTTTAGCAAAAAGAAAGGGGGAATTTTTGTATACGGAATCAAAATTTAATTATTAAAAATAAAACTAATGTATTTACAACGCATGCTGTTTCCATCGCGATTATCTCATTATTATATACAAAACTAAATGATAGTATTGTAAGTTTTATACAATAGTTATAAAATTGCAAAGTGGAGAAAAACAATATTCAATACGCGTAAACTCGAGTTCCATTAAGGCTCGGAGTAAAAGCCGTTCTCTCCAACCCACTTTCGGATGTACCACTACCACCCGTTCGGTTCGCCTTGAACTCGTCCAGTTACAGGCGATTGCGCAAAAACTAACTGGCGCCCGTTAAAGGCGCACTTTACGAAACGGAGCGCCTAACTAACGCTTTACACGCCTACCGGCCTTTTTAAACGGCCGGCGAAAAAAGCCGCAGTGCCGAAGTGCAGTCGTACAAACACATACCGTTACACATAAAAGCGGCCAACTCCAATGGCCGCGAAGGGCGTACAGCTTTTCGTATGATTCCGATATAAACACACAAAGACTTTGGCGCCCTGGATGCCGCCTAAAGAAGTGCGCGATAATTGGAAGTTTTCTCGTGACCGAATCGAGATATTTTACAGAACCGAAAACGATGGCCGCCCGGGGCATGCCTCAAATGAAAGGACCGTTTATGACCACAACCTTCAACTAGCAAAGAACATAAATTCCGGTACATAATTTAAGCGAACAGAGAAAGATCGTGTCTAGGCTCTAACCTTTCCGATGGGTTTTTTCCATTCCCGCAACGCGCGGCGGGGAAGAGGTACGGCTTAAAATAAAGGGCAAATAAATGCATTGAACATTGACTTCAGTTAAGCCAGCGTTAAATCACACAGTTTATCTTCGTCATTAACGACCGTAAAACAGTACAAGTAGCTCCTACGCCGTTTAAACATAAACCGCCTAGGAGGAAACTTAACTGCCACTCATCATGAACTCCCTCTGATGCCATTAAGTCACTTCGCTATTGTCTCCGACCATAATATCGCTCTAAATTTCAAGACCACCCCCTATGATATGTTCCTTTGGAAATGACGCGTCTAGGTTTATTACATGGAGAACTTAAGTAGCTATCTTGAACATTACAGAGGATTTTGTGATGGATACCTCGACGTATTGGTAGTAATTTTTCGATGATTCGTAACAATAAGGCAAATAAACTAGCTGGCATCGTGGATAGAATTTCCGACATACATTCGGGGAAACTCCTTAAACACCCAAATTTTCTGGCATCCGCCAGCCACTTTGCCCAATAACACCACAAGGTCAAAGATATCTTCTCATCTATCTAACTTTCCCATTACTTAATTTTGATGTCTTGATGTTTACCGATAAATCATTCCTTTTTCATACAACCATGTGTATGTACATACGATTGCGTGTTAGCAGGTATGTGTACTGTATTTATCTAAAATACAAAATTATTGTTAGGCCTAAACGGCTCCTTGTTCAGTTTCTGGCTGGGAATTTCTAATACCTCGACAATAACTGAATGGTATTGCAGAGAAATCGGAACAGGAACTGTAGACAGAAAGTTGCAGACATAAAGAATGTGTCTCAGAAAACGTTTTCAGTATACCTTTTTTATAACTCGTGAAAAAAGCCGTGAAAATTCAAATATAAAAGTTCATAAAAAATGGTATGGCCACAACATTTTTTACGATGTTATTTAAATAAATTCAAATATCTTCTATATAAAATTTATTATAGACCATTAGCGAATTACAATGGCCAGTATGCAAACCAACTCCAATTTTACAAAAAGTGGTAAAAACAGACTCTCTGAGTGCACTCACAAGATTCCGCTTACATTACCGCAAAGTGTAATAGCATTTAACTGCTTTCGTAGGGGCACCCGTCTAAGTGCCGTTCCTATGATCTTTCAGTTTAACCCAGTTTGCGATGAAACATTAAACCGGCCCTAGAGCCCGCCCCATAATATGAAAACTTACACCAAGGTAAAGTAACATGATTAAGTGTCGTCGCGCGGAAAATTAACCGCCTACATTAAATAACAATGGAGTTAAATTCGGTGAAAGAGCAGCCATAAAACTGGAAGTTTAGTTTTTGTGGACACTAATAAAAGTGAACCAAGTACCTTCATATAAATCCCTGATTTTACTATATAGCTTAAGAACACAAAGAGCGGGAGAGACATGTAAACGAATGAGAAGGCAGGGTCCATTTTGGGAGGGCTTCTTATTAATCAAGAGGCTGTTGGCCCTGCGGCGGGTCAACCATTTACAAAACACCGGCCTTCACAAATCACCGCCAATCAACTTATACCCTACACATTTCATTATAATACCTTCCTGCATACCAGTTAGCTGCCGAAATAACTCCTTTCCGGTTTGAAAAAAAATTATGGTTGTTTCTCCAACAAACTGTGATTTTAAAGGCATCATAAATTTAATTCGAGATATAATGTAAGTTATGACGAGATATTAATAACTAGAAAATTGTCCTGGTAGCAATACAACTGCACTATTTTGCTGTGCAAGACAAAATCAATTTATAAAATATCACTGTACACTTGAGAGGAGACACAAAATACTGAGATTAAATTATAATGAAAGCCGACCGCATAGTTCAGTAGTGGGCATTATCACCCTTTAATGGGCTTTCCGCGATCATATTCGGTCACACTTGGAACTAAACAGGCGTCCACTAATGTAACATTCAACCGCGGTCATGAGATAATGCCAGCGACCACGACATTCTACTCCCGGTAGCATGTCAAGTTACAGATTAGGATAGTCAGATCAATCTGGATTCCAAAATATGTTGCACTGAAAATAAGAAGGATATTCACTTACAGGTATACTATGTGCGTATCTTTAATAATATAGGCATCTTTAAAACTGCTATTGAATTAAAAGAGTGGCATTTTCTCACAACGATGGTATTAATCTATGGAAGTAGTGCAGAATGCAGTCCTTGTAAACACGCCGCAATCAATTTATGCACATAGATATCCCTGGAGAGCAGTACTATTCAGCATGCAGCACTTATAGAACAGAACAATGAAAAATTTAAATATTGGCAAAAGCAAACAAATCGCAATTCAGTCTGCTAACAAGTGGTTCCAAACAAATCTCCGCTCAAATGAGAGACGGCATAGTAGAACCGAATCGAAATCAATGTATCAACCGAACAAGTGCGTCCCTAGCAAAGCAAACAACCGTTCTGAAATCGGTTAATTGGCAAACAAACGTAAATACCGGACGATCCCAGATAAGAGGAATATCACAATACACATACAAATGAATGGTTTCCGAATGTGTAAACGGTAAAGGTAACCCGAATTAATTTTCTAATACCGATAATTTTATGTTTTGTAGGCCGAATATTAAATCATTTTTTGTTATCCACTATACGAATAAAACCAGCGGGACCACCAAAGAAATGTTTCCGTGTAAATATTATACCTGGCAATAAAACAAGACGATTAAGACATTTAATGGGAGGGCGTTAGAAATGTATTGCCCGAGTGATTTCCTAGCTAGAGGATTTCAGGCTTCCCTCGGTCAGTAAAATCCCAGTCCGTTACAGAACGTCAATGGTTTAGGACCAAACAAACGAGATGGGGTAGAAAATACAAGCGATGGAAACAATTCACTTGCAATTAGTGGAAAAAGAGTTGACTCTCTCAAATACCCCCGGATCACTCAACTGACCCATAAGGTTTATAATAATTGAATAGCACTGTAAAAGAAAGTAATATTTTCTTTTTAATAACTGGGCACACTCGAATGATGTCGTCAATGATATTAATAACATCATAATACCAAGCGTGTAATTCATAGGGCACATGATCGAGACCGTGTTAGCAGCTAGATTTTTCTATCATCTACCCGCAAATTTGAATTTGCTGTTACCTCATGAAAATCGATCGTTCAAATAATATTTAAGAAGCACATTTTATAACATGGAAGCATGATTTCAAGTGTTCAGACTCTAGTTCGGCTTAATGTTAAAACGTATTGTACAATCGCCTTCGACTCAGACGGTGGCCAACGGCAGATGTTACATCTGGCCTAATATCTCCAATCTGTGAACCCTGATAACTTTTCCTCTCATTTCAAGGGTTCAAAATAGGAAAGTGAATACATAATAACAGAAGTGAGAGGAGGACGCGTGGGATGATCTCCGAGCGGACACGTACCACGTTATAATATGGAGGAGGAAGTGTCCAGGTCATTGTTCTCGCCCGGCTCCCTCTCGCCCAAATTCCCCCTCAATCTCTCACCGGGCGCTACATCGCTCAATTTTCCCCACCCAGTCTGTTCCAGTTCTCTCTATTCCGACTTCAATGCATCTTTTCTATGCCAATTTTAAACCTACCAAACCCATTTAATCTGTAAAAAGTTAACGAACGACAAAGATTAATCTCTATTTTTAACTTTTCGCCCTAAAGTGAGTGTCTAGAACAACCAAGATGCTATTGAACAGAAGAGGTTGGGGATAGAGTTCGAGGATATAGCACAGTAATATGCAATACAATAAAATCTATTCCACTAAGAAACAGTTCATAGTTGATGTAAATTATCTCTCATCAGCAGATGGTTCAAAGGAGAGGGGACAAGAAAATCAAACAATATACGAGCCGCACAAGCGTTATCGATATTGTTCCATCTGTTTCCCGGCCATTCTACTTTTATCAATCGGTTGTGGTCTCAACGTCCCACGTATATTTAAGTCCCATTAATCACTCCCCCACTACATCCTCTCATTCCCCTCCCGACGTACATATTTTCCGTGCCCACCGCTCCGTTTTCAAATACTTTCAACCCCTCGGCCTGGTGTTTATTATACGGAGTGGCAACGGCTGACGAGATGGGTTGGTGGGGCGGGGGCGGGGGCGGGGTGTGGAAAGTGAGTGCTGTCCACAATGGGAGGGGCCGAGAGGACAGAAGTGTGGCGCGCCGGACCTCAAAAGACGTTTACACACCCGAGGGGCTATTTACACAGCCCGCGCTACGACGGTCCCTCGGCTTTCTTATCAGGTGAGAGCTCTAAGGGCATGGTTCTCCCTGACCCATATACACAAATCCAAACCGCTCCCTGCCCGGTCCCCTCCATGAGATTATGGTGAATTCTGGGGAACGTAACACAACAGGAGAGAAAACAAGTCAGAAGATAGAGCGGATATAGTTTGAATTAATACTGAAGGTTTATGACTGAAATATATCACTTTTATATCTACTTTTATATCTACCTTTACTGTATGACTATCATGGAAAATGTGACTGATATGGCCAAAAGGTGAAGCCGTTAGAATGTAATGAACAATTAAGAGAACAATTCACAAAATACAAGTGCCACGATTTACCTGAAAACAGTAAAGACTCATCAGTATTGTACATCTAGGGGAGTAATATTTAGTCTCTTTTCCCCGTCATTTGAAACTTTAATCCATAATTCAAATGTGTTTCGGGTCCATTACTCAATACCTCTAATTAAACTCCGGCCGACAGAGCAAACAAAGAGGAATATTAACGAAAAAGCAACTAGAAATTGGGACATCGAACGACCAAATGTAGCAATTTGCCAAGACCTCTCATGTATTTAGAAAATGTTGCCAACTTTGTGTGGCTTAATATTAAATTAATCTAACAGGTGATATGCTATATTATCTTGTATTATTTTTAAATCAGGGTGTAATATTTGGACCCAGTGGTAATTCTTCTACCTATCAAATGAGATTATACTATTATACGACAGCTGATTATACTATTTGAGCAGGTAACACTGTTTAATAGAATACTACTGAATACATAATGACACTGAATATTTAAATTATAATAATGCAATATTGAAGTTTCATGCGATGGGCCAATGGGATAAAAATGAAGTGAGGCAGTATCGATTGGAAGCCGGGAAACCCACAGGAGATATCAAGTTCTAAGGTGTGGCATCAGACCCGAACAGGTGGGAATAAAACCCCCTGAAACGGCAGTTACATATATAAATATATGTTCATGCCGTTTTATCCTGCACGAATATATACTGCAGCATCACCGTGAAGTAAACGGCCCGTCAAAAAGATGTGAGTTTATTACAATAAAGGAGGTAAAGAGACGTTTTCTGTAGACGAACTCATTCAGAAAAAAGTACTCGCTTACCGCTATAACGTTCGCCATCATTCTGCTCGGAGTCACGCTCTAATGCCGGCGTATGTACAACTCCGTGTAGAGAAATGGCATAATATTATAAGACTTAGCCATCATAAAATAAGAACAGTGTTCAAAAAAGTTTAAAACTTTTGAAACTGAAAAGAACATGAGAAATACAAGGGTAATTAATAAATAATACATGTTAGTTTAAAAAAGTGTCAGTGAAAGAGATTTTTATAATCTAGGGAACATGCCAAAATGAACAGCAGATTACAATTATCAACAGATTTCGATCCTATTATTTAGCTCCAATTATCAAGATTACTCATAATTCCTGTTTTGCGCCATCCGACAGTTTAAAATTATCAACTATATTAATTAAACTTTTTTATAAACAGGTTTCCCCGAGACCAATTTCTTAGGTTTAATGATAGTAGGGTCTAGAGATCGGGTCTGAGAAGTGTTTTCAGAAATAGACAGCGAAAGCGCCACTAAAAAAGAAACGCCTCTTCATTTAAGAGGTATTTACCCCGAAGAATCGACCCTTTGAAAGAGGCCTTTCGAGAGTAAAACCAGAGAGAAAGTGGAAGACAACGGAAACATTCTTGAATTTGTTGAACCCCGCTTCGGCTGTTCCCTCGAACAAGTGATAAGATAAACACACGTGCTTCTCTTCTCGAACCGATTCACTGACTCAGCGCTGAGGACCGGGAGAAATTTACCACGGCTGAGACCTCCGGCACACAGACCAAACAACCGGTCCTTTAAAAGCAAACGGATTCAAACTTCATGCCTTCAAGACTGCCCTCGGTGCAAGTTAAAAGCAACATTTATGACCTATTTATCGCAACATCTATCGCCTATTTATGACGTAGCTCTGAACTTCAACTACAAAAATTCAAATTTGTACATCGATTATAAAATTACATGATAAAATTAAGAAGCGAAAACGAAATTTTTTCATGGTCTGAATCACAACCATTACAATCAGAGGGCCGATAGCACTTTATTATAAGTTTCATGGAGGTATGCGGTATAATATTTGCTGCGCAACTCAGTAAAATAAAATTATACAAAAGATATCACGAGTGTGACTTCATTCAGGTTACCGGTAGCTAGAACCGTTATTCTAATGAATATTACTGCTATGCATCTTGACCTCAGGGAGAATTACCGCCATCAACTCGAGCGGTGAGTGTTTCGAACCACGCCACAGTTGCCAATTATGCCACAAAGAGTTCCTTCGGATTTCAATCTCACGGAACGATTACCGTAAGATGAGGCAGCCTTACGACTGTTAAATTCGGATCCGTTGATAGACTCAGTCTTCCAAGAGGTAGTATTCCGGTTATATAAGACAATCGTAGTTATTGGAGCGAAATATCCACCCGGTTAGGAAGCACCTTAGGAAACTTTAAAGCGTTGCATTTACAGAATCTCTTATCCTGCTCAGTTGTTCATTTCATCGTCATACGCAACCTATACAGGCAATGGAAATGGCTTGTCAAAACATACTCTAAAAACCTTAGTTTAGTGTGCGATTCATTACGAAAGAGCCTTACTTTGTCAAACAAACAAGTGCTCCTGTAAAAAAAAAAATAAATTTGAAAATAAATTTTTCAAATCATAGAACACTGATTAATACCTAATAAAAATTGCAGAACCCTCGCGAGGTTATTTGGTTTAATCGTCCTTTGGTTGTTTAAGCGAAATTCGAAATGATGAATAAGGTCGTGTTTCCAATTACCAAGGCCGCCAGTCTTGTGCGATTCGTTTATTCTTGCCGATGGAAACAATCATGAAATATTCATTCGGCATGTTTCAATCTTTGGAGCCAAAGTTGCGCAAGGGGCATTACCGCCGTTTTAAAACACCAGCAATATACAGGAAACAACAAAGTATCGCAACCTTTCATAATCGAGGAGGAAACATTTCCCAACAGACTAAGATAATCGGCGGAGGAAGTTATAAAACAAACTAAAAAAAAAGTTATTCCTATTTGAGGGTAAATCATTACTAAGACATAAGGAGTCACAAAAGTTTGACTGTTCGTCAGCTTTTCAGTGCTATACAAACGTGCCAATACTTCATTTTTCTTTAAATACACACAATATTGTAGACAATATACAAATGTCAGTAATTGCATGCATACCGACTCACAGGTCCTTCTACAATTATATAAACGAATAGTTGAACTAATATACACTTGTTTTGAGCACAACGTTGGTATAATAACCGGGTTACTATAATAAAAACCCGATAACATAGTTTACACTCATTCCAATGACAGCACTAGAATAGAACCAGCGTTAAATCGAAGCCAAACAGCCGAACTAAATGACATCCAGCACAAACAGATTCGGGGAAACTCGAATTACTATTCTACAATCGACAACTACAATCGAACCCAAGCAATAAAACCGGTAAGAACACGTGTATCTAGGCTTCCCGAGGGTGAGGACTCAATTCGTCACTCCAAGCCCCCTCCCTCCCTTCACCAATAGACCTACCTGTGAGCCGACCCTGGCTGATTTATGGTAGGTACAAGGGACGAGGAGTATAGGGCTTAAACGTGTCCCGCATAAAGAAACTCCTCCTAAATTTCTCGGAAAACCGGGGGACGGAAGGAACCGCACTTCGGGCCGTTATCATAATTGTAGAAGGACAGTTTCTAGTAATATTTTATAAGAAGTGTTTATATTACCGATTCAGAAGGCATTCGGCTGGGAGGGGAAATGCATATAGAAAGTCAAGGCCAAAACACTGGCTTATGTAAGTCTCGACCACAAAGCTAAGTCGTGAACATAAGTAAGTAGTTACTGAAAGTAAAATACTGCCTTCTGCTCTTACAGATAGATCGGCTCGCAGATATTGATTTTTAAAAATGCTGGGGGACATTCAGGAAAATTAAACGTTATCAAACAAAAAATGCTAATTGGCAAACTTTATATTATTGTACATTGTAAAGGCGTTAATAAACAAAACCAGTTCAATTCAGATGAGATGGACCCAGTTAGCAGTTACGGTTTAAAATATGCTCGACAGGTGCGCTGACACAGTGCCCACAACAACCGTTTTGTTGTTGTGCCCTACTACTAAATTTAATGAGTCAAATACACAAGTGCGTGATTTTCTTATTTTTCGCTTGATGTAACTTTCTATTTTCACTCCTGTTGACACTGGGGCAACACCTCATTGCTCCAAGTACGTATGATTCGCTCAAGCAATTTTCACCATTAAGTTAAAGGACCATTACGATAAGTGTCCTAGAGACGGTGGAAATATAACAGATTTCCAATTTCAGATTAATTTCAAATGATTATATAAACATTTCACATTATCAGACGTTCCTCACCACGAAAACATTTTAATGTATTTTATATATATATATATATATATATATATATATATATATATATTAGTTTATCAATCTATACTTATTTGTTTCAGCTAGAGGAACATTTGTTTAATTATGTTACACAAATAAAGGAAAAACAGGACTCATAACAGCTAACCCTAATTGCACCCTCAAATAAATATACTGAAAAAAAATAAAGAATAGACGGATTACCAATCAGCAATCGTGAAATTATAACTTTTCACTCCCCCTTAAAATATACTTACCGAAACATAGAACCAAACAAAATGATGTTTTAAAGGCCCAATGTAAAGGCTGTAAACAGGATGCGGACTCCAACATCCGATAACCCAGAAAAAGCCGCTACCCAGCTAAGAGGAAGTGGGCTTATTGGACTTCCCACTGCCGGCTCCGTGCTCGGAGTGCGAAAAAGTGGCGGGCCCCGGTCCCTTCGACCGGACAGAATGGGAACCGAAAACAAAAGAATTAACCGGGCATTTGCCTCTGGACGGGTCTGTAGGCATTCTATAAGGCGGGGGTATTCCGGGGCATTGTTGTTGCCGGCCCGGGAAGGGACTAATCCCGAACGGGGCTTTCGCCCTGCGGCAACAGAGCGCTGAATTTGAGGAAAAACCAAAAGCAACAACCGATAATAAAAGGGAGAGTTCTTCCCCCAACCCTTCCAGTCTTATATTCAGAAAAGTTTTTAAGCGAACTTAGAGGAACAAAAACCCTTCGAAATGATGGAAGAAAAAACGTAAGGGGAAGTTCCCCTGCAGGGGAATCAGAAAAACCGTAATACCATCTCACAGATAGTTCCTTCAGTTGAACAAGAGCCAATAACTTCGCTCGCCCTCTTCGGTTCATACCCTAAAATCTAAATATATAAATTTTAAAGTAAGCGAACTTTAATCAAATTCATTATGTCTCACCTACACCATGCAACTATAATTCCCGTTTAACTAAACTAGCATCGTTCTTAACAACATTAGAAAACACCCTTGCTAACAGACTGACTTAGAATACGGCAATCTAATAATAGGAACATGTTATAATTGAGTAAAGTTAGCTGCAGCAACAGGAATGTGGCTGCTAATTCAATAATAAAAGACTAGTATATGCTACAAAGACAAACAGACACTTCAAGAAAAATAACACTTAATATATCAACATGCCCAATATCCAATTTTCACGTCAGACATATATGCTCGGACTACATAGGGTATTAAAGTTAAAGATGAAGAAATTATCTGAAGGAATGAAAAGTTGAATAAAACAATCTGAATCAATACAACGCACACTAATAACAAAATTTCATACATTTTTTAGATTATATTTTTCCTTCATTCAACGACATTAATGACAGCGGTATTTATACTTTCACCTGTGTATGTAGTTGCTCCACCCGGCAATGTAGTTAGAATTTCAATACTTATGAAATCGAGCCCTGTACAGAAAGTTAAATATTACACCCCGATCCATAACGATCAGTGGAGCCCTCGCGGAGTTCCAAGTACTACGGCTGTCTGGTCGTCATGGAGACTACTTCAATCCTAATGGCTGAGATCTGGGGGTAGGGGGGGTTGAACCCCTTTCTATTTTCCCTTCAGCCCTTCAACTAACTCTAATGAAATTTCGAGTGCGAAAGTCATGAAAGACAGAAACCCAGACTAAGATATAAGGATCGAAAGCTTTCTATTACCCCCAAAATAACTATCAATAAAACCATTAAAAATCAATTAAAAAATAGAATCTGCGCGTGCTTTAAAAATATTGCCAGTATTATTTAGAGGTCCGAAAAGGTTCGAAATGTACGTATTACTTTTCTGCACGCTATTGACGTGAAGAGAAGTTTTGACTTGGCAGCTGGCGGTAATCATGGGTGATGTAACGGCATTTTAAACCAAGAACAGTACTGTATTATGTACAAAGGAAAAGGGTTTGCCAGATTCTAGTTCGCAAATTGAGCAGGTAAGGCCAATCTTTTCATCCTCGGAATTAGATACTGCTTATTCCATTTACTAAGCACTACCTAATCTAAGCCCAATTAAACATTCACTAAGGCACATATATATTAAAATAGCCCAACGGGTCTGTCCGTGTGTGCCTGTCTGTGACGTCACTTCCATGGCCGTCTGGAATTCTCGATTTTTTTAAACAATAAAAACATGCTGCGCTGCATGTCAATGCACGAAATACACTTCGTTGTATTTCGGAATATTTCGTTACATTTCGAAATTTCGCTTCAATTTTTTCTCTTAAAATTATCGGTTTTAGTCGAAAAAGACTTAACAGAGCACTCTGACCCCAATTGTTCGAGTACGGTATTAAGATTAAGAAACTTCAGAAATACGTCCAACCCGATTTTACCGACAACCGACATAGGACCGTTTTTGCGCCAATAGGTATTGCCAAACGCAAAATTACACTTATGACTTCTTAAGACATTGGCGTTTTGGCCTGACTTGTGAGGGCAGTGATAGCAGATGATTCATCGACAGTCGGCATGTGTATCTCATTGCTGACGATGGCGAAAACTGAAACTGGTCAGCGCAGCACCTAACAAGCGGCGAGTGATCTAATTTTTGTCTGGCGCATGGAAGTTTAGTTTTAATTAAGCTGAGAACACATCCAGCCCTTAATCGTAACGCATTTTCACAAGCGTAAGACCCCATCCCCTCGGTCATCGTTACGAGGATCGCATAACCGTTTCTATCTAAGAAAATAAGGCATTTTGACTGAATTGAGAGTAATTAGGAATAATAAACTATGTGTGGGGTGGGGATTAGTCACCGCGATCCCTCCTTAGTGACTAAGACGAATACGTAAAAAGACGTCGGTGGTCCACTTAAGCGATTGTGAGGAGCTGATGAGAACGACCGTAGCGTTAATTCGTCATTAAAGTCAAGGCGAAATGAAGTTATCTTCGGGTAGAAGAGGAACAGAGAGAGTGGAGTGACTTGCGAGGGACCAATGAGCGACAATTGAAAAAGGAAGGCATGCGTGGAGGATTCGATTTAACGCGACGCGCTCTCATGACAGACATCGGCCCATTCGACAAGCATAAAATACGATTTAACTAAATATATATTTATGTATACTATATATGTAAATGTATATTATGTATCAACGACCACTTAAAGCTCGTACCATTTCAAGCAGGTCCTCCTTCCAGTTCCTCCTATTTTCAAATATGGTCCAAATGATGCGGTTAGTATGATGGATTAAACCTTCACAGATACAACGCCGAGGTCACTGACTTCCCTCCACAAAATTTCACACTTGGGAGGATTAAAACCACGAAGTCCCGGTCCGTCCACCAATCCTTTTTTTAGTTTCGTGCACACGCTATCGGGGGCACTCCGTAAACGAACGCGTAGAAAGGCAGGTACAAGTCTCGGGCCGTATTTGAAGACAGCTCGAAGAATAGGAAATCCAAACTCGACAAAAGCCGGGGGCCCAGGGAAATCGACACTGTGTATGGGACGGGCCTAGAGGCCTCCCCCAGGTCAACTAGGGGCCCTCGCCTCGCACTAAAACGGGTACAGATGTTCAAAACTACACATGTTTTGTACCGAACTCTCCAACTCCCTGCTCTGTACACATGCGACCGTATTTCCATTAACGTTAGCTCCGCTGCTCCAGGCGGTTAAATATCCAGTACTATTCGGAATTGAATAAAAAAATTTCGTCCATGCGAAGCGCTAACTACGGACATGCGTTAACACGAAACAAATTTACTGAAAAACTGAGAGCTGCTTTGGCGTAGGACTAAACAGCGTGAAGAAGGAAGTTGTAACAGGCTTCAATAAACAGTTGGGATGATTTAAATAAAATCCGCAGTA
This sequence comes from Lethocerus indicus, assembly GCA_019843655.1. Taxonomy (NCBI): domain Eukaryota; kingdom Metazoa; phylum Arthropoda; class Insecta; order Hemiptera; family Belostomatidae; genus Lethocerus; species Lethocerus indicus. The sequence continues at coordinate 15,946,822 of JACDQD010000005.1, read as the reverse complement.
CGACATGATACGTTGTAATACAGGTAATTTATGAACGGTAAGTGTACGATGAAGGGAAGTGCGTAAGATCGGTGATCATGTAAGAATAGGTTAAAATAACCAGGGAAAACGGAAATTATACGGTGATTATGGTAATATATAACCCCAGGCCATGATTAAAACCACATATTCAGAACACTGAAATTACAAATGGTGTCTAAAAATTCTGGCAGAAAAAGTTTGACAAAAGAAAAATCTATTTTAAATACAAACAGGAAGATAATAGACTCATAATTCTTATAACTGACAGAGGTAGGGGCCTCATTAACCAGGTGACTCAAATTATGAGCATAACCCAGAACTGTCACTGAATGACAGATTGTTGTTATGTATCATACCCCAATAGGGATGACTTTGTTTGTTCAGTGTCCTCAAACACACCAGAATCTAAATCCCACTTGAATACAGAATACACAAGGGAAGGTGTGTCCCAAGTGATAGGGGCTTATCTCCATAATGAAGCATAAAATGTTCACCTCAAGTTTGAACATGGATGCGGGTAAAATATCTCCAGTAAACTAGATTAGATGGATATGACAAATTGGAAGTAACACAAAAATTGGTGTTAATTTACTTAAATGAATAAATGAACTCATGCAACATCAATCATTGAATATATTTCAATATGGCTCTTCTGAAATTATATTTCAAACAAGATGAATTTATGTAAAACTTTAACAGTAAATCAGTGACATTCAGGGTAATTTAAGTTCCCATTGAAACGTCCGGCATAAATGTAGCATAAAACCCAGGAAAAATATAATGTAATTTTCTTTTTATTCGACTATTAATTTGACTATAAATGCAGTATAATGTCCATCTCCAATTATTCAAATGAATACAACTGTGTTAATAACTATCTAAACTACTATAAAATGTAATTCAGGAAATTCAAATATACAAGAAAGGTATTAAATCAACTTTTGATAAATGAGCCACCCAGTACTTTTGACAAGTAACACAAAATTCTTTGGAACTAGATGATTCAAATTGTGAACCACAGGGGCTGGTATAACTGCAGGAAGTGTGGACCAGCTAGCTCTTGGCTCAACTGAAGCAGTTCACCTTACTCAATCAAAGACTGGCCTCCACCTGTGTTTTCCTTTACTAATCAACTGATTCATCAGTTATCATTAAAATGCTACCTCAGCCCACCTGCCCTACCTTAATTCCATCCTGCTAGTTTCTCTGGAAAAATACATTCAGTCATTCAAAATGAATTACATTACACTAAGAAATATTAAGGGTGATTCAGCCAGAAATAAGTTTTTAATACCATAATTTGACATTTATACTGTATAAATCTTATTTGAAAGTTACTACACTATTTACTACCAAAGATTCACATAGAAATCTACTAAAACTGTAATTGACTTCAGAGCAACATTTATTTCCAACTGTTTGTTCATTGATTAACAATAAATTTATTTATTCAATAACTAAATAAAAGTTTTAGCGTAACAAAGTAAAAAGGTTTTTATAGTCCATTCATTGAAATTAACTAGTTATCTTTCATTATTTTCAATATTCTCAGTTCATCATTCTCCATGAGTTGAATGTGCACATATTGATTTCAGATTTCTCCTATCACCAATAAATTGTGCGAACTTTATAATCTCTAACTGGTTTGTTTTTTTGAATCCAGTATTCTGTATATTTCATTAAATATTCAGTACAACTTGCATTCATCCTAACCACATTAACTCAATAATAATCAGACATGATGGAGGTGAGACCACCAAAAACAGATCTGATAACAGAATTTTCACTGGGATTCGGGCACATCATTTATGTAATCTGAGCCATTTAATTTACACCTTAAGAATTGTTGATGAGCACCACCACCAAAACAGCAAGCAGAATAAGTTTACATTAATGCTTGACACAATTTAAAATTTTCTAACTTATGTGATGGATGAAACAAATAATTGTTTAAATGTTGGAGATGCGCTTTAATAAATAATTTATGCAGCAATCAAATTTGGAGTATCCGAATCTTGACAAAAATTGTGTGCAACACTGATGAAATGTAGCATTCTTTGTATTGGTGAGGGTTTTTTATTTTGAAAACATCTGACACAGTTACAGAACCCCTAGAGGTTTATGGTTTGTGTGTATATATATATATATATATATATATATATATATATATATATATATAAAATGTATATTACATCAGCCAATAATCGTTTATAAAATATTGTTTAAAGCGTGTCCGTCAAGAAACGGGAGACGGCAAGTGTCGGTGTTAAACAAAGTAAGTTAAAAGGAAGGTTATTCATTACTCACTTCATTTTGTCGAGCTGTATTTTTCACCTAAGCTTCTCGGGTCCGGCGATCGTAATCAATAGCATCCGTTGTACTCCTCGCCAAGCGGGAAACTCAGGCTCAAATCCCGAGAGTGAGTCCGGGGGGGTAAAGCGAGCGCGGGTCACAGTCACACAGCAGTTAAAACAGTGAAACCGACGAGCGATAACAACAACCAACTCAAACAAAAAACCAAAAAAAAAACACGTTTAACCAGAGCGCCGCTTCTCAGTGGTGGAGCGGGGCGAGGGACGCCATGTTATTAGGAGGGGGCGGCCTCGTGACGAGCCAACATCGATTGTGTGCGCGGGGGACGGGAGTTGCGCTCTGGAGGCGGTAGCGGCGGAGGCGGCGGCGGTGGCGGTGACGGCGGCAGGACCGGACTACTCACAGCGACTGGGCTCGATCGAGACTGTTCACTGTCCACGATGGACAGACCGACTGGGGAGGCTCCGCTCCACCAGCACAGACCACGCCCAGCCTACACCTTACACTTTTTGCCGACAGAGTGTATCACGTCCGGACTATTCAGCAAAACTTTATTCGGTTTTTATGTGATTAATCCGTATTAAAATTGTAACCGGCTCTCAAAAATAATTCGGGGTTGACTTTAAAATGGCATTACGACAGTGAAAGACCTTGATCTTGATATATGTGCAGGATATATAAAAAAAAATAAATATTTGGCATTCTTTCCCAAGTGTATTGTTCCTTAGTCTTTGTTCTTTAGAAATGTTTCTGTAATTATAAGTGAGTGTGAAGGAGAAAAAATTTTTTTTTAGATAAAAGTATTAAGAAAAAAATTCTCTCTCCAAATTAGATGTAATAAACACTAACCCATTGTTTAAGATAATAGCTACTCTATGTAATGTATTATTATTATTTTGTTTAATAACTTCATTTTTCATTAGTTTTCACTAATGTATATATATATATATATATATATATATATATATATATATATCCCCTATTTGTGTTAGGTAGTTTTTATGGTATTCTTAAAGTTTCCATTGGAAAAACTCCACAACTTTTTTTTTCAGATTATAATACACATTAATTAAACATTGCTCAAACATTAATATGCTCACTTCATAGGCTTCCTTCTAGTATGCTTATAGCAGCCAACAGCAGGATTGTAGGAAAGATTTAAACCAATATTAATAATTACAGATTAAAATATTAATTGGAATTAATTAGAATTAGAATATTATATCAATTTCCTTATTTCTTGGTATCTTGGCATGGCATTTCATAGTGGTTACCATATCCATATGGGGGATTGGAATGCATGCATTGATTTACTCAAGCATTTACAAAACCCCAACATAATTAAAATTTACCTACTATATAACTACAACAGCCTATATATATTTAGAATATAAAATTAACCAGTCTACCAGTAAATCAGAAAAGGGAATTCAGATGTAACATTAAATCGATCATCATACATTAAACATAAAACTGAAAGTACCATCTTCCAAAATAATAACCATGAGAAACAATATTAACTGATTTAAAATAGTCAGTATGTTATATTTCTCGAACATGATAATATTAAATCCAAAAGACAAAAGTTTTTAAATGAAGTCCACCTTTCTATCTCGAGAATTCATCTTTAAAAAAATACAGAATTTTATAAATATATAAGATATAAATATATGAGATAACTCAATAATCAAACTATAGAAATTGTGATGAAATTAACAGTTAAGCAATAATTCTAAAAATTAATAGCTTGAATTAATGCACATCAAAGTACTGATAAGGTATTTACATTAGTTTTTTTAATGGGAACAATGATATTTTATACAAACATAGATCAATATTCTGAAGAATATTTAATTCTTTCTTCAAAAACCTAAATTCAAATTGCAGGTCCCAGGTGATGTGATAAAAGGCTACTAAAGAAATCTTCAAACAAAAGATACATTTTGACAATATAATTTATTGTGAACCAGTGGAATGTACAGATTGCCCTGGAAATACAGTAATTAGATACCAAAATAAATAAAGTAAATAACTGTAATAATGAGATAAATTGTCTGGCCTTTAGATCTTACTGGGTTAATAAATCCACCAGTCTCAATTGTACACAATAAACATTTTGCATTTGTGTGTTATATTCTTAAAACCATGCAAGGATAAAAAAGGTAGCTTAATTAAAGAAACAAATAAATACAAATAAATCAGAACAAATATATGAATAACAATTTTTCAAAACCTATAATACACTTAAATAGTGACCAGGTTCTTCTTTAAAAGTTAATTTAACAACATTGTTTGAAAGGTTATTTAGATTACAAAAAAATTGTATTTGATCAAATCACATTACCGGTATTTAAACTCTACCAATTATGATATACCATAGGTGTCAGAATTAAGAACAAAATGTGGAAGTGATTTTTTTGTTTTCATATAGACAAAATGGGTCAGCTAGTACACTTCATGGCTTTTAAAATGACACAATAAATACAACACCATTATAAAACAAGTTTCTTGCTTTCTTTAAACAAACAAATTTTTTTACAATCACTTTTCTTTCCTTTCTGTAAGAAGACTATTGTGCAGTTTTGTTACTTCAGGTTCAAGAAGTTCAGCTATAAGTGTGCCATTTTCATCAAAAAAATTGGCCACAGACTTGACCATCGAGCCTTCCCTTAAAGAACCCGTCTTGCCATCTTTCACAACAAGATGCAGGTTGTACTTGTCATCATATCTGAAAGATAGTTATCAATTAGAAATTAATTACCTGGTGGATTATCAGGAATTAAATTTTGGATGTTTATGATACGTAACATAAACTAACTAACCATATTTACACATTATCAACACACCAAAAGCAAATTTATATTTTTCTCACATGAGAAGCAAATACATACACTTCAAAATAATATAAAATTTACAATAAAGCCTGCCATTTCAGGAGAGTCACAAAAAAGTAATTTTAATTTTTTCATGATATTAAAATAGTCAATACTATTATAGTGATCTATAAATAAAACTTTATACTTTTGTGCTTGCAGTAACAGATTTCTAGCAATCAAATAATGTTCAGGTAATTTTATGGGCATTATATTTATTCTGCTTTCTAATTTCACATCCTATATTTACTAATATAAGTAAAATGATAACAATCACAAAATTCAAATAAATAAATACATACTTTTTCAATACAGAGCTGGCTTCCCAGACATTATCTGGCACAAATCCTGCTGGATCTTTCTGGATTACCACAGCAAATATCCCCTTTTCTTTGTAAGTAGTATACAAAGTCAGCAGTCCCATTAAAGTGAAGTAGGTGCTTACACAGATTATTAACACAGTTCTGTAACATAGAAATAATAAAATAAAATAATAATTAAAAACATTCACATAGATAATATGTGGACACTTATTGAAATGAAAAACACATATTGTTTTAAATGCATGTATACAAATACTACATAACTAATTTATTAAAAAAATCAACTGTCCTTAAGAAATACTATAATCTTACAAATAATCTCAACCAAAAGTAATACTTGTATTTTTCATGTTATTTACACAGTATATAACATGAAATATTGTATATACTTGTTAAAAAAAAATATTAATTTGAGATTCTTAATGTTACATTAATGTGAAATGAAAGATTTATTAATTCCAATCGATATTTTAATGCAGTAATTAAATAAAAAAAAATAAATAGTATTTACCTTGACTGAGGGAATGGATATAGCCAGTCCCAAAGCAGTGCAAACATGGCAACTGCGACAGCAACTCCACAAAGTGCCAAACGTCCATCCATAAGTGAAAATGATTCAACATAGTTGAACTTTTTGGTCAATACCTAAAATTTCAGGACTTATAGTATTATTCACTTTAAAATATCATATAATGTAGAACCTCAATAAGGATAATAAACACGTACATCTCTGACAGCATCATCCAGAGCATTTTTAACAGCTGAACCATCCCACTTGTTTACTTTGACAGCCTGAAATAAAAATATATTTATTAATGGTACAATATAAGGGGTAAAAAAAGTTCTATTAAATGTTATCAACACATGCTAACTCAAAACATACAACAAATATGTTTCAAACAAATAAACTGCCACAATGATTCATTACTATCAACCATTTCATAGTACATTCCATGAACATACATTTGTTTAACATTAAATAACTGAGTGCCCAGTTTAAAACATAAGAAAGGATCATAATGTTAATGAATGTTTATAGTTCATGTGTGTTATGTATGAACTGCAGTTTTATAGTGCTTTTCATAGAATAGAAATAAAAAAAATTATGAAAAAAGCACTAAGAATTAATATTGTACCATGGAAAATACTGAACTCACCTCCAGACTTTTAAATATCATTCAAAATAAATAATTCCAGATGTAAAGTGCTAGTTTAAAAATTAATATAAATGTATCTAATAATCAGAAAATACCATTTCATTAATACATACTAATACTGGTAGCAGTTTTTAACCACATACCATCAAATGTGATCTAAAATTCATGATTGCTTTTAACATAGATTACAAACAGAATAAGCAACACTTGCTACAATCATATTTATCCACAAGCCTACAAAGTAAATAACCTTAATAAATGATGTAATATTATACCCTTAGTAAACGCCAAAAACATAAATCTAGAGCTGATTGTAATCACTGGTATGCTTAGATATTAAATATTGCTATCTAGAAAGAGCATGATCCCAGATGACACAAGTAAGTAGTACTTAAAATTCAATTATAACATTTGAACATAATTTGTTAACATTTAATAATCTAAACAGTACCTGAGCCAAGTATGGAGTTTTTATATGTCCTAATTAATTCAACACTTGTTTATTAGTAAGTGAAACACAAAGAAAAAATCATTATATTTACAGAGGCAACATCCATTGAACATTTCTGACGGTAATTATAAATAATACAACAGATATAGTCTTATGTATCTGGCTTGATAAAAAGGTGGCATACATATAAAGGAAACGTTTAGAAAGATGAGAACACGAAAAGCAACTCTAACCTTATTAATTCTTTCTGAGTATTATAATAGTGAAGCTATAAGTTAATTTAACCTTTAGATCAAATGAAATGTAACTTACGGCTTCTGCTTTTCCGGCTTTTGAACCCATATTTCAGCAAAACAAAATAACGTTCACTGTGACGTGTCCCTGTTATAGTACCTTACCACTAAGTGTTACCCAGTGTTGTTAACTTAGACGAAAGAAATACCCACACGCTTAGGAACATGTGAAATAAGTATAGCATATCTTATAAGTATACAGAGTAGTAAGAAGCATGATGTTTATAGCAATACTCAGGTTTTTTATTTGCTATTGAGTTTAGTTGGTTGTTTATTTTTTACGTGGAATCCCCATACCCTTTCAAAAGAGTCGACTTAAACCGTAAATTAGGATACTAAGGTTAATCACACTATTAACCAGGATCTCAACATATCAACAGTTGAATTTATAAAATCCCGGTTCCTAAAGTTTCATTCCAGTCTCACTCCTCATCCTAATTTACCAATTGAATCCCTCTCCTTTATCCATTATCACTCCTACGACTGCTTACAGCTCTTTGTCTGTAGCTCGGAACACGGTGGCTTCTTTATCAGAGGAAGCAAGCGACAAAAAAAATTTCACAATTGTACTTATAATATAAAGCATGTTCCACAATGCTCTGCATTGTACAGTAAATAAAAATGAAGGATTTATTTTTAGCTTGATTTTCGTTTCCAGATTATTCATTTTCTATTTAAAATTAAATCCATACAGATAATACACGACAGGTTAATTTCTTTGTTCTGCAGACCAACAAGCAGGGTGCCATGATCGTTATTGCAAAAGATATTTTTCCATTACTCCATTGTATTATTCCTCCCTTTATTCATTTTTCTATTTAATCTCTTTTATTTGATTTAAAAATACTAAAACAACGATTTAATGGAAATTAATGCTCCACATATTGAAATTACATATTAGTGGCTATTTAAACTACAGCAAAAGTTTTAGAACAGTGCATCATTGGTTTTGAAGAAAAATGGTGGCTAGGAAACTTCGAAGGCGCCACTTACTTCAATTGTAAGTACAGAATATTTTTTATTAATTTCCATAACAATCCAATTTCGTTCTATGGTTTTAACTGGAACAAATTACTTTATTTCAAATTACATTTTTTTAAATATTAAGAAATGCATGCTTCTATTCATGCAATTATGTGTTCTCATGATTTACAACATAAGTATTAGTCCAAAAGATTCATTTTTTTAGTTAATGCTGGGTGATTATTATTGGAAATCAGGAATTTATAAAAACAATTGCATGTGTTATTATTTTAGAACATTTTAATATATGTAAGGAAAATTGTAAAACTCATTACCATTTGAAGGACACAAGTGATATAACCTGAACAAAAAAGTTAATTTTACATTTCTTGCTGCAATATTGTAAAATTAACATATCTGGATCAATTATGTTGTAAACTGAATAAAAAAGACACTATTTAATATCAATATTTGAAATGGTGTATTTTTGGAACTGTATAAGCTGTACTTCCAACACTTAATATCTTCTGGTGCTTGTGGTTTAATCTCTTCAATAACATTTTAAGTTATATTATTGATTTACTTATTCACTGATATCTAAGCATTATGCCAAAAGGTTATTATGTAATTACCTAATGGAAGTGTGGTGCACTTTAGAGGATATGTACATCAAATTTAAAATGTAGCATTTGCTACCATTTTTATTTGAGATAATATGGTGTACCTCATGAATGATGAACATTTTCAGGTCGTAGCTATCATCTGTTTGCTTTTGTTTTGGTATATATTCAGCTATATGCTATTTATTTAGTACTCGATAAGATGTTTATTTTTTTTAGACTAATTTTTGTTCATTTGTTGATATAATTTTATTATTTTAGAGGCATAATGTTAATCTCATCAATTATTTAATCTATTTTATCTAAATGGTTTATAAACTATTACCTGAGATTATTCACTTTCAGTAGTCATAAAAAACAATAATTTTTTTAGTAGTACATTTTTTTAAGTAAACTACAATATACAAACATGGTTCCATTTTGAAAAGTAGTATCCTTAATATTAATGAATTATTTTTTAAAACTTTGTAATTACCAATTTACATTAAATATTTGCTTTATGTATTATCTCATAAAATTGTTGTTGATAAAAACAAGTAAGAAATTAAACTAAAAAACTACATTTCTTATATGGTTGGCTATGATTCATAGGTATAACCATAATAACAATTGATCATGGGCCATCCCTCAATAACTCTATAAAATTAAGTAATAATATTGAATACATTACCTCAATGAAAAATTACATTCATGGAATGAAATATAGACAATGTCTGTTGAATTTAAATATTTTATTAGCATTATAAAAAGTAATACCAATATTCATTTATACAATTTTATACAAAACTCAGTTACTTTCTTAACTTATTAATACTTAACTTACTTGAGTTACTTAAGTAACTTAAGTTGGTTACTTGTTAACCATTAATTTAACATAGTTTGTGCAAATGTACTATAGTATTTTATATTTATCTAAAATAAGAGACAATGCAGCTTAGAGTTTTCTTGTATTTTTAAAATTTCGAATACTTTTTACTCTCATAATGAATATAGTAAATATTTTTATATCTAACATTATATATATTAAGCTCAAAATTTTCTTTTGTGTACAAAGGTTGGCATTTTCCTATCTTGAATTTAATTTTGCAAAAAAAGAAGCTAGTGACTTATAATGTTGCAGGCTATCATTTGGTCGTTGTACCAGAAATCAAAATTACATTACCACAAATTCATACATCATTTACAATCATTGACAAATACATTACTACTCATAGTAAAATTTAATTTTATAGTGAAATATAATTTTGAACCATTCATAATTTATAAGCATTTACTAATGCATACTAATATACAGTTCTTTAATATACGAAAATAAACAACACATATTCCTTTAATTTGGGTTACATACCTGCCGTCTAGGGAATTTTCTGTATCCATCTTTAATTTAACAGTAATTGTAATGTAGAACTCTACTGTTATTCATGTGCAAACTGATACATTGCCTTTTATAGGTAATGCAATCCCTAAGTGCCCCCTTTAAAGCTGTTTAGGCTAGACCTCCATTATCCAGGAAAGCATCATTCCTACTCTTAAGTCCTAAGGCTGGGATTTCAAAACGGAGTTTAATTATGAGGTTTCTGAAGCACTACCAAAATCCAAATAAATAAAATCGAGTTTTCGTTTAAATGCATTTCCATTTTAATAACTTATTTTTAATAGGAGAGAAATATTGTGAGGTTTATCTTTTCTCAAAGAAAAGTTCAGTAAAAATGGAAGCACCAGTGTAACTCGTTGGTTCGCAATCTCTGGATTTATTTTTGAGGGTAGATAGTTTTCAGCATCTCGTCTTTAGATTTGCACGTTTATTTTGAGCCATACCACCACTGTTTTCTTCGGTAATGAAATACGATAATATCAATTTGAGCCAACTAATTTGGTTGATTGGCGGTTTTCAAGGTTCACTTACTACCATTCTTGAAGTTTTCTATTGCCAGTCACTGATTTTTATTGCAGACCAGTGTAGTATCATCACTTTCTTCAGTAGCGTTCCTTCAGTAAATTCTGAGGTACTTAGGCACTTGTCGAGGTTGCCGGTGGAGCATCCAGTCTGCTCCCGAACGCCACTCTTGTCATCGCATTGTTAAAGGGAGCTCTCTGAAATCTTAAGCCGCAGTGTCGTTGTGCTTTATTTGAGAAAAACGAAAATATCAAACTCACGCAATGTTTACACGTCGTTATGATGATGAGGAAAAATCGGAACTAGTTATTTACACGACCCAGTGCGTACCCGATGACAGGCCATCGGTCAGAAGTTAACTGGCATGTTCGGCCCTTGGCGCGACTGCTGGTAGATAAATCATGTTCAATATGGTTTTATGACAGTATGAACAATTCTTATACAATTTTAATGGACCAAACTTATTATCCTTTATTCGATCTAACCGATTAATTTTGAGTTGAACTTAGTATGATATAATGATAATGTAATAGTATGAAGGCCAAGAAAATGGGAAGTGTAATTCTATATTTTTCTTTTGGAAAGTCTCTTATTGCCTTTAAATAGGGTAGCCTAAAACCTACTGCATACCGTCACAAAGCAAAATGCATATCGTCACATTTAAATTGTAGGGAAAAATAATGAAAAAGTTAATAAGTAATAAAAAAAGGTTAAAAAATTCAAAGGTGTACCCCTTATATCACATAATAATGCATAAAACATGTGGGAGTACACATATTTGAAGGTGTAAATTAAACGGTATGTTTTAACATTCATCTCAAGTTACTTTTATTACATGCGCTTTTCAAGATAGAAAGCACAAAAAGGATTTAGCGAAACACGTTTCTGTTTGGGATGAACCTACAAACAAATCTCATTATGTGGACTGATTCAGCAATCAACCAAGTGTATACTCCCCTTTTCGGAAACTTAACCGACAGCTGTTTGTTAGCCCACGGGACGTTTCAAACTTTACTCTTAATTAGGAGTTCAGAAGTCTATTTGAGGAAATTCAACAACGTCGCGGATGGTTTGCCGACAGGAAGAAATATAATTCGAATACGCTATACTCATGTAATCTTTTTTAAGCAGAATAACTTGTACTAAATGGTATATTACAATGATTATGGGATTGTACCTAGGTATGTTTGTTCTCTCTGTAATACATTATTAGTATTCAAAATGCGTTTTCTAAATAAAATAATGCAGTGCTGCTTTGGTGATTATTTAAAAATATCTATCTAAAGTAAAAAGAGACACCGAAATGCTTTTGTCACTCATATTGTATTCTCGTACCATTTACGGTTGAAATAAGGATGAATATGGTTATGAAAATAACCGGCACAAAAAGGAACAAACATTCAGTCCTTTGAATAATTTAGCGACAAATATAATGCAGAATTTCAGTTCATTGTTTAATTTTTATTCCATAATTTTCGTTTACTATATTTATATTTTTGACACCGGAATTGCTTTTATTATTTGAAGCTTAATTAAAGCTGAAATTTTCAATTCGCCAATTCGCTAGGTGAATCTTTGTTATTGTTCAAATAATAATGGGTTCTTCTTATGTGCGATATGTTCTACTAGTCGGACAGGAGTGAATTTAACGTGTCCACTAAAAGCGTACGCAAACTTCGGTGGCTCCGCAGTTTCGTTGGAGGTCCTATGATTTGTCACAGCTGTCACGGGTCGTAGGCCTTTCTATGTCCATGATTGATTGCGCGGATTTATTTTCATTTTAATATACCACGCTGGCTTGGCATTTTCATCTGTAAAACGCTGCCGTTGAACTGGAAGCGGCCGAAAAGACGGCTCCGGGTGTGAAAGCAGTCCGCGTAGGAAGCGGTGGGAGGCGCGCGGAGGTAGGCGAGACAAGAGCCCCTTTGAATGGCGCCCATGATGAACAATTATACGGACGGGATTATAATCGTAATTAGGAACGCATTAATCATATGGACGGATGTCATTACGGGGGCCACTCTTTAAACCCTCCGGCGGTCCTTCATCAACCATCATTCCAATCGCGTTGGACGTAGGACCCGAGTAAATTATCGATTGTAGGCTACTCCGTGAGAAATAACCATTTGAATGGGACACCTGTCTTCTGGCCAAACGCCCAGTGTCGTGATTGATTGGAACACCCGATTAGACGATGACGTCTGCATTATTATCACCGGTTCGATGTCTTGTCGCACGCTTCAGCATTAGCAGACATCAGGAAAAATTAGTGTTCTGTAAAATTTATCCCCATTCCCGACTGGGTTTCTACCATTGTAAACTAAACTCTTTAGACACCGTGTTTTTATAAAAAATTAAAGGAATGCTATCTCAACAATCTAACTTAAGACATTTTCCCAACTTTTTGTAGACTTTGGCTTTGAATTCAACGGAATTCCACATCCTATTTTTTGGAGACCGGTCATTTGGTAACAGTTAAAAATCTTGGTTAGGCGATATTAACACATTGGGTGGAATGGAAATATTAACAGATAATTATATCTTAAACGGTCCGTATCAGGTCTAAGGTCTAGCGTCATTAAACGTTATAAAACCCGACGAAAATGATGCCTCCTGTCTCCCTGCTATTAGCGGCGTTATAATCATTTTTCAAACCGGCCCATCAGCGTTACCCATAGTCGGGTTAAACGGGGCTATTCGACCGATGGACCTTCCACACCAGATAGTACGTGAAGAGGGACGGGGGCTCGGTTTTAATTAGGACATCAGGAGTGAGGGGAGACAGAAAAGTCGGATGGAGGGGCGAGCGGCTCTCCCCGGTAACCGGACCGCGGGCAAAAAAGGGGGCCCGGAATAGCGACAGAGTTTTTATGTTTGACCTTTTTCCTTTCGTTTTTTTGGGGAATTTTATGGCATGGTGGCCCGCTGTTGGGACAAAGAGTGGAAAAAATATTAGGTTCAATGAGAGAGAGTAATTTAATTCGTCACCAGTGCACATTTGTTTCTTTGAAACAATAAAAATTGCGGCCGCGTTATTTTCTGGAACCGAAGATATATTTTAAGCGTATGTATATTTTATTACACGTGTTACTCTGTTTCCTCTCGCTTGTTTGGACTCCTTTTCTGTTAGCATTGAAATAATATTTATTTATTGTTAAGTGTTTCGTTGTCTGTGGGATCTTTTAGTCCTCCTTAACCGACAAACAGCTCCGAGTCACTGTTATGTACAATAAATTACCCGATTTCTTCTCCTTCTAAAATCCTGGCCGGTGTCCCTCATGAATCAGTCCCCTCACCCCTATTTCTCCTATGTTTTAATCTGTTTCTTTTTTTTTCTTCAAGAACGAATATTATAGTCTCATGTGATATTTGTGCCGGTATATTTCAATATTGATGCAAATATTCATTTCTCCCGGAGGTTGAATTCGGAAAAACCTTATCGGTCCGACCAAGCTAACAAGGCGGAGGAAGTAATAATTTAACCGGGTGAAGGAGACTCATTAAGCGGCCGATTCAATTAAATTCAGGCGCGGACAAATTGAAGGCGTGAAATCGAAACAGTCTCACTCATTGTACCAACCGTGGCACTGGGATTTCATCCGAGGATGAGTTTCGGCTGGGATTAGAGCGATTGGTATTCATCCAATCACTTGAGTGGGGTATATTGATTTATTGAAAGAGAAAAGAAAAATACATGGTGGAGGGTCGACTGAGCTAACAATCTGAAGTAATACTAATAATCGCCCTTTGTTTGCTTTCATGTGGACTTTATAAATAACTCTTAATTTCAGAAATATTAATCAAAGAAATAAGCATTTTGCCGATCCCATCAGTTGGATAAATAACTGATTTTCTATTAAAAAGAAAATAAAACATCATGGTGAATTTTTATATTGTGTTACATAAGGAGGGCAGTTTGATATATTTAATCGCCTCGATTTTAAATAGTTCATCTTATAAACGATGGAAATAAAAAAAAAACTAGAATTTACCCCGGGTTTGAGACTGTTCTTGTGTTGTGTGCAACGAAGGCTTATATTCGGGCAATGGAATGTCGAGCTCTCATCCTAGGATCCGCACTGATTTCCATTAGATGTTCCTCTGGTAGAATAATATATCCTTGAAGAACTTATAGTATAAATTCAATACCCTAGTCAAGTCCCTCTCAAAGAGGTATGGACGCATTTCTAAAAATATTGATCCATATTTATAGGCCTCCGACCCCGTTTTCTCCAGTTCACGAAATTAACTCACCCCTTTAGGTAAACCACCCTTTTATCTTTCTTGTAATTTATTCCGTAATAAAACCTGATGTTTACAGGATGGGCTTTACAAAGCCCCGGTTCCATGTTTACAGAGGGAGAGAGTAAGAGGAAAATAGGGTCCATTTTCGTTACCCGCCGTCGTCCCCGAATATTAGAAGTCGCGTCGGCTTTCCAGAAATAAACCGGGGCTACGGTCCGAGGAATAGCGAGAAAAAAGCGAGTAAAAGAGGGTAGGAGTTTTTTTTGGGACAAATTTTTCACCTATGGCTTACGTAACGTTCGCAGAGTTCCCCCATAGGGTTGTAGAAAAGTTGATCTGTCATAACCTGCACTGGTATGGTAGCCAATTAAAAGCGTCAAAATAGTCCGCTAAATTTTGACCTCTATTGTAACCGAGAGGAATTATATGTAGAGTTAGAATTTCCATTTAGAGACCATCAATTAGTGGACGTCCTAGCCTGTCAGCTTTCTGTCCTATATAACTTTGAGTTACTTGTCGCATGGTCCTGCTCCTCTACTAACAATGGGCGCTCGTTGTTAATTATAATGTACGTTATTTCAAATTAGTAATTGAATGAAAATTCGTTCCGTCATCGGGATTAGATCCCGAGTTGTATTGTTGTACATTTATGTGTTCACTTTATATTCAGAGTACACAAACTAAATTCAATTCCGACTAGTCATTAAACAATGCTCTGTTGGGAAAGGATATCAGGATGCTTGGCATTACTTAGTGTAAGTCCAAGACAAGTCGGAAATTTTATGTGCTTAAGAGTCCACGCTTTTATTATTCCTATTTCGGTCAACACCCTCAGACCCTGCACCGTTCAGCAATTTGTGTAATGCGGAATACCATTATTGATTTCTGAAGTAACGGAATCGTGCCAATGGGGACAATATTTTAAAACTGTGGAAATTAAATAAATTCTAAAAAAATGTTCTGTCCTTTTTTTTCAGTTTCGTATGGCGATCAAAATTCGAAAATATCATATTTCATTTGGAAATACCAGCCACCGCCTATACTAGTTTTGGTGGGGTAAATAACTTTTCGGAGAACAGAATTTGTTCCTCTTGGCATTTATTAAGTTTCAAGATGAACAGTCAAAAAAAGGCATTACTTTTTAAAAATATAAATACTTCTAGCGCCTCTGCCAAACAGCATGACGTATTATGATATAATATGGTTAATCTAATTCACGATAATTTTATGGCATTTTACTTAACGCGTTATATTTAATTTTTTATATTATATAATCTAAAGCGAAAAATAATAGAAGAACCTCATTTTATTGTACAGAGCAAATCCTATTCTTGGAAACATTTCAAAACTGCTTTTCAAAATTTATACTCTCAAAACCTATGCTTCTCTAGTCCAATGTGTAATTTTTATTGTTTACTGTGTTCATTAATAAAATGCTTTAACGGCAATTTTCAGGCTATTATTTTTTATTAAATGCGTTTCAAAAGTTTAATACACTAAATTAAAATAATATAATTTCTGTATGATACCTGATTAGTGGTTCGCGAAAATAATATGCCATAATTCTTTTCTCTAATCAGAGCTAATGACATAGCAACTTGTCTAATACCGTCGTTGGTTAGGATCCCTCATCTTATTTCACGTGAAGGCTTTCAGTCTTGGAAATCGCCTTTCCAGTTTGGTGTCCAGGTACCTCGACTCCATTAAAAAAAATCAAGTCCGGTCGAGATTGTCTCCCGGTGGACAATCAGCGTCTCCCAAAGGGGCTCCTAATCCAGAGGAGTGTGCCGGCCTACACCCGAGTGCCGCCCTTTGTCAACACTCCTCCCTCTGTCACCCGACCGGCCTGTTTGCCCGACTCCGCCTCACCGAATTATCCCGATTGGTTCATTCATTCGCATCCCTTGGGGTACGTGCCTATCTTTAGGTACCGGCGTTAAGTTTATCCGAAACAGTGGCTGACGTAAAACTGGGAGGATGAAATGTAACACCCTTCCCGAAGGCTAACCTCGAAATTCAACGAGGCAGATATTTTCATTTCATATTTCAAATTGCAGGACGAGCTTTGTCTAAAGACGTATAGCTTAATTTGAATTATGTACTACCTCTAGGTAGTGCTTGTTTCTGCTGATTAGGTTTCCTTATTGATTGGTAGGGAGAACCGTCGAATATATTATGTATAATAAACTCCTTCCGAAGTTAGCATGATATGTCCTCATAACTCTAGTAACTACTTTTCATATATTCTGTACTATATACTCCATATTCTTTAACCGCTTATCCCCCATATTTAATAGTCTACGTAACAGTAATGTTCATATAATTACACATTTCTCATAATGTTGTAAATCAAATTAAATGTTAATGTATGATATTGACTTCCCCATAATATGAAGAAATTTCAATAAGTCGATAGTAAATCAAATAGTAAATATATTTTTTGAGAGCTGGAGATTTTTCTTCACTGGTGTATAAATTTAGCGTACTTTGAACGATTGTGGAAATGCACAAATTGAACCTCGTTCTGACCCTTAATTACCTGTCAACAAACTAATTTAATTTGTCGGTGCTTAAATTGTTTCGGGGTAATTAATTACTCTTATTTGTTCTGCCAGTCACTTTT
The DNA here is from genome assembly GCA_019843655.1 of Lethocerus indicus. Taxonomy (NCBI): domain Eukaryota; kingdom Metazoa; phylum Arthropoda; class Insecta; order Hemiptera; family Belostomatidae; genus Lethocerus; species Lethocerus indicus. The sequence continues at coordinate 15,929,043 of JACDQD010000005.1, read as the reverse complement.
AATTATAGCGAGCCGGTTGAGGGAAGGGGGCATCTTTAAATTAGCAAACATCGGGTGAACAAAAACCGTGCTTACATAAAACACTTTATAAAAGCTGAACATCTTTGGAGGTACGTTCAGAAAAGGTGTCACGTAACAATTAGCAGGTGATATTTCTGCTGGATTATTTAGTAAACAATTGATAACTGATGGTTTAGTCCGAATTCCGTTGGGCTAATAAAACTACCGAACTATTCCTATCAAGTTGTTGACCACACATCCGTGGATCTGAGTTCGGCTGTCCCCTTTTGCACTGGAACCTGCTAAGGCCTAAGGTTTATACGAGTTAATCGACCAATTGTACTCAATAAACTGTATTCCATCCCGTATTATACAGCGAAGGGTGGGACAAAGTACAGGTCAGTTACCCTTTAACAGGGTCCAAGGGGAGTGAGACGGAGAGAAAAATTGATTGTAAGGGGGAAAGGAGCAGAGTGGGAACTAAAGAGAGAACCAATAAATAGGGTGTAGGAAGTTTGAGGCGGCCGCATATAAAAACAGAAGAGGGAAGGAGGGATGGCCCCATAAGTGGCTGTCCTCTCATCCTTGGCCTAGACCCGTGCTATCGACAGATGTTAACACATGTAATTCCCCCAAGTGTTAAACTGCCCCAGGGCCCCTCCCCGGGCACTGTTCTTGTAACTCTTCCTCTTTAGAAAAGTTTATATTGCCCAAAATCCGAGTAAGGCGGCGATCAGCTTCTTTTATGAATCGCAATTTACACTCCGAAATTTTAATTCATTAGGCTGAAAAAAATAAATATTGGGCACCTAATAGCAAGATTAATGATACCCGTAACAATTAAAAATAATTTTCCAGATTTACACATTTATTTAATCGGAGAAGGCTATATTGTGACGGTTGACATTCCGGTTAAAAACATTTTAATGTGTCCTCCTTAAAATGAGTATAAAATATGGTTAGCATAATAAAAATTAAAGAAAAGTAGTGCTATGATAAATAAAAATTACATATTGATTAGTACAATGTTTAGTACTTTGTTTGGTATATTGCTACACCGGTTTCAGCTTCTTGGCATCTTCAGGAGCGTTCTGATTCCCGGTTAGTGAGTCTAAATCAGCTGCTATAGTTTTCTGCATATTTAATTTAGTCTATACTAAGTTGATAAATGCCTAAAACTGAAAACTAATAAGTGAAATCTTAAACTTTGTGCTTCCTTACAAGAAATTATATTCACGAAATTATTCACACACACACAGACACACACACACAGACACACGCACACACACACACACACACTCACTCTCACACACATTGAAACATGAAAGAAAATATCGATTACATGTTTAATATTTTAACTAAATAAACACGCCAAAACCAAACAGCAGAGAGGCTTGCGAAATTAATTGGGTCGGTGCCGATAAATTAGGAGATTAGGGCCTTTTATTAGCTTCCAGAAATATCCGCTAAAATATACCGAATATATAATATGCAGTGTTGTATATGTGAAAAACCTTAACATAAATCAGATTTATGTTTTCATTATTACCTTACCTAGCAAATTAAATATTGCGGATCCACCCGCGTGTAGGGTTTGAAGAAACTGGTATGAATAATTTCACCATTGTATGATTCTAAATGTACACAGACATGCAAATTACGAATTCATGATGTCACCTCTGTTTAGTGGTAAGACACTAATGGCTTATTTGTCTGTTCTATTCCGATAGTAAAATGGCCTCTATTCCGGGTGGCTATTGAATATAGCACTGCTTATCCACATTGGCACCATTCTGTAATTGGGAAGCTTTTTCTCATATTTATATTCTCATATATTTTATATACCTTATTTACGTTTTATATAATGAATTTATATACTAATGAACTTGATTCGATCGTCCACATACTTCCACGAATGCCTGAAAAGCTCATCGTTAACATCCGCACATGTCAACAATGAATGCACGTTTTCAACGGCACATACAAAGTGGCCTTTAGTGCGATGCCGAGCGTCCTCTGAAAGTGGGCGACGTAGTCGGCGCGTGGACGCATTCAATTGTTCCATTAGGTAGGCCCAGGCGGGAGCCGGCTGGGACACTTGAAAGCCCCTAAATTTAGAAAATTTTATTTTTCCAGCCTCGCTCTCCGTCTAGATGTGGGCGCAGATGGGAGAGCGCCGTGACGCGCGTAGGAGGAGGAGGGCAAGAAATGCCCTAATAATTAGCCCTCGATGGCTTCAGGGAGCAAGCCCAACCTTCTCAATCAACCGTATGTCATTAGTCAAGCTTACAGTATATAGAGAGGATGAAGTCCGCTCTGTAATTAAAATCAATTGAATTACAACAAAGTTATGGTTCTACCGGCCCTCCGTTTAGACTATCCAAACCGAAAATTGACATCTTTTTTCAAAAAATTGAAAAAACCTTTTTTTTCAATTACGTTGTACAGGAGACTTGATTTAGAACACACGATTGAAGGTATCATTGCCGCCATTTAAAGTAACGATTTAATTAATAATTACTTTTCCACGCACCTTGTTTTCGACATCATAACCCACACATTCGAACATTCGACAAAAGCCTAAATAAATTGAGTCACGTTAGCCATAGATTGAAATTATTTACATTTGAAAAATAAAATCCTTTGTATATTTAGACGGAAATGACAATACTTGCTAATTTATACTATCCTTCTAGAAATGATTCTCAAACTGTGTGAGTACGGAAGAGTTGTGATGAATATATTCCATATTAGTGGGACGAATATTAAACGCGAAAGACCGTTTCCAGAACTCCTTTACCTAATTCCGAAGACGGTGAAAATCCGAGAGGCCTCGAGATACTTAAAGCTTAGAAGAGTTTGAAGAGTCGGCGGGGTTGAAGGGAGGCGGTGACTAATTGGTGGGGGAGAGGAGGGCGTAATTAGCTGACAAATGAGGCTTGGCCTTGGAGATGAGAGGAGGGTCGTTTCGGGGGAGGAAAAGGGTATGTTACCCTTCCCGCTGTCGGGCATCCCAAAGACACACTGGACTCCTCTGTACCACCTCGCACTAATCAATCCTGACGTCTACTAATGTCATTCCTTTCCTCTAGAGTGCCGCCTTAACGGTTATCTAAAGGCAGGTTTGTTTTTGACTTGAATTTTCGCAGTTAAACCCGGCCATTAATTTATATATCCCGTACTAAAACATTTAGTTTTCCTTAACTTCGTTGATGAAATTAATTCAATTTAATATATATTATTGTTATGAAAATTCGGCAAAATATGTGCCCCTGTCTCCGAATGACACCTATTATCAAGATCAATATTTTTATCGGACATAGGTCAAAGAGTCATATCTGAAATAGATAGAGAGATATAAATTGATTAAGAGATTAGGATTTGAGGACACGTGAGGGGAGTATTTTGAATTCGAAAATGGTGAGCGATAGTTGCGATGTGCTCATTAGATTTTAACCTGAATTCGACTAGGATTTAATAACTGACCAGTCAACTGACCTGCAGCTCGAATATGGTAGAATAATTTTACCTGTTTTGTGTGATTTAGTCCCAAGATGCTTTTGAGGAAGTTGTTATCCGTGCCGAACTTAGGATGAATTAGGATAACTAGTGGTTTGTATCAATCTTTTTTAAAATTAATCCCGCACTCGAGGTCCTACAAAAGATCAGAGACCGTAACGATGTTGGTTTCTCTCCTTCAGTACACTTCATAGCTCCTTCGAGCAAATAGAAATCTGTGTGCTTTGTGTTAGTATACATCATACAACACCGACCACTTTTCTGGAGAAGTTGCCCCATCCAATTTAGGGTTACTCGAGGACTGGGGGAACAAGGATTTTGCATGAGGGGACAATTCATCCTGGTGAATGAGAATGATGAGTTACAAAAAACAAGTGAACGAGTGAAAACGCGTTTCATACTAGTGAAACCATTTTTTATCACCCTACTGGTTTATTTTCTCAACATTAACATAATATTTGAATATTGTATCGTGTTTGTATAAAAAATGAAGCAAACCCAAGGGAAGAGCCAACCATCTCATTTCATGATCGCTCTTCGGTTTTCAGTAAAAATTATTTAAAAGGGCGCTGAACTATTTTTTCCTCATCTGTAATATTACAAAGTATCGATATGTTTCGTTGCAATATCCCTCAACTTCATTTAATTCGCACCTGCAGACCTTTTAAGCGAGTAATGCGCAAAAATCACATGCCTCTCGGATGTCATCGTTTAAAATTTTCACTATAGTATTCTATTTTAAAACAAACTATAAAATCAAACATTTGTCTCATGAAGTTTTATTAGTGACGTGAAGTTGACTGCAAATGTCCTGCCGTTTTGGATCCCTTTAAAAGATCGGATATTTCAAACCGCGTCACTTTCATCCAAATGCGTTCCAAGAGAAATTAATACTGTTATGATGCGTCCCAAAACATTGGGGACAACTCTCGGCTGGGACGTATGCGGTACAGCGATGAAAGGCAGTTTTTTCCTTCCTCCGGTTAAGGACAACGTCTTATGAAAGAGTCCTCAGAGCAATGAAAGGCCTTGGCGCGACAAAAACGTGACTCAGATATCTCAGTGAAGATTGTGTCCCGGTCACAACCTCTTGCTTTATTCTTCCAACATAAAGCAGGTTCAAAGCGTTCCAATTATTCGCCCCCTGACAAATAGTAATCGGCATTAAGGGGACCGAAATAAAGGCGCATCGATATATTACACAGTTTATTATAGACAATGAAATCCTTTTATTTTTATTTCATTAATCGACATAGGATTCGTGGACTGAAGACACCCTATTTATGAGTATACTTGTTGTAATTTTTCCCAATAATAAACTTAAAATGATTTTTGTTAAGTGGTTGTATTCACTATAAAACCAGATTTGTAATGTGAAAATAACGATTCCCAATCGGTTTCGGGCTTATAAATAACGAGAGAAAGGTATTTTATATGCATATCGGTTACAAACAAAAGGCTAGAAAACCGTTGTTATACTGATCTATTTTTAAAGGGGCGGGTCACGAGAATGGTCTCTCTCCTCTCGGTGTGGCCAACAGTTGTGATCCGTCTCCGTGGAGTCTGAGGGATTCTTTCGTCTTCCTCTCATCGCAGCTGCTATTTATAAATCAATCGCTATCGAGTATTTCTGCTCCTCTTTCCGTGAATTCGATCTTTCGGATATATATCATGTCGAATATCTTCAGTTAGTAGTGTCCGGACTGTTTTAGTTTAGGAGTACCTGAAGCTCAAGAGTATCTTTAGCTCTTTGTGTCTAGAAATTTAAATCAATTCCGCTAAAAACCAATCCAGCGGTTGGTTCTTCCCTTGTCACACTCATGTTTAGGCTTGTGCTTATTCCATTATTCAAAAATTAAAATTACTATTTTTACTTTTTTGTTCCTCTCACGCAAAATACTCTATATATTCTATTTATACATTATTATTGTACGTTGTCTCACGCCTCAAAATAACGAGACAAAAAGCTGAAGTAAACCGAGAATGTCGCACAATCTATTCTATCTATTATATTCTAACACTACGAAATTATTAATAAAAACATTCGAATTGTTTCCCCCCGCTTTATAAGATTTCTGCTAAAAAGTATAATTCGTACCCGATTTTATTTTGAATTGCACAAAATTAAAATATTTCAATTGGGAGTAATTTAATGGAAGGCAATACTAAATAGAACACTTTACGTTGAGAGGAGAAATTTCTGAATTACAACAACTCAGATAGAGAAGAACGAAAAATCTTCATTCGAGTTCATCCCAAATGAAGCTGGGATTTGCCGAAGGGGACGGTCCGATTTTTGGGATCCCGGTTTATTCCGGTCCGGTGGGTTGGGTTCGCCCAGATCGTCTCCGTCCCCCTCGGCTGGTGATGGCCACCCTCGGCCTCTGGGCCGATGGGGGTGCACACAATGGCCGGACTGCACGGCCGCTTGGGCTCACTCCGACGCGACTCAGCAGATTCAATCAAGCATTTCTCCCGAACGACACAAAGGTCGCCCCGTCACCTTTAATTAAAGGTTTTTTTTTTTTTTTAACTTTATTTTTTTTTGTACTATCAACTGTTACAGTTATATGTACATTGGCGGTTGTTTGGGTGATTGGACTTGTTTAACTTGTATAAAGACGCCATCCAGTGATGGTACTTTTGGCTTGTCTCAGTCCTGCAGGAAATCTCTGGGCCAGTGGCGTTTAAGCCGTCGCGGTGGGAATTAAAGGTTTGCACGCACAAATGGCAAGCGAGCCGGCACCAGCGGACACCGGATTTAAGAGCGTATTTATAAATTCAAGGGAATTTTTGGGACGTAAAACAGAGAAAAAATGTAGTTAATATTCGTTTGAGTTTCTCTATGCGAAATAAGAACGTGCGCGAAACGGCTGAATCTCATATGCAGTAACTCGTCCAATTCAGTAGTTTACATAAAAATGATCTTTACTACAGTTGTTTTAAAAAATAGCTGCAATATTAGACCAGTTTAATTTCTCCCACATTACTGTTATTAATTTAATTAGAATGAGGTTTAATTTCTTTGAATTGTTGTCATGTAATTTTAAATTAAGTATTTAGTAGAAGCACTTCATTACATTTCATTGAATGTTTTAATTCTGTACAAGTCATGTTTTATAAACCCGGAGAAAACAATTCGAATGCATTGTTTAATTGTTTCTTGCTTTTAGAACGCAATGAGAGATTGTAATAGAGGCCATCGAATACATAACATTAGCTTTTACTTTCCGCCAGTAATATATCAGGTCACATTCACCGTAGTACCATATTTACCCTCCTAATTTATCTTAACAAAAGGAAGCAGAATTACACTGCGTTCTGCGAAATACAGGATTGATAAACACAAGAGGCACAGTGCTATTGACAAAAGTGCGAAGTGGTGGGTAGAAAACGGACTTCTTTAAACATATTAATGTTCGGAAGTGACGACCGCTCTTGCAGACCCGAAAAAAGGCGTTTGGAGAAAAACAGGGAGAAAAACACCCAGTGTTATTTTATAGACCCAAAACTGTTTTTTCCGGTTATGTCTCGAGTTACGAACTGGTGACTGTCCTTCGCTGAGGAGTACTACAGAAATAATATAGTGATACAACAGAGTATTTTTATACACCCAAAGTAGCCAGAGGTGTACTTATATTTTTAAATTTTGAAAAACTACTGTCTTCTTAATACGTATAACCCACCTGTCTTTCCCGACCCAAAATAAGGTTTGAAAATGGTTTTCGTCTTAATATTTTATTATTCCTTCGGGAATTCAAAGAAAATAGTTTCCCTCAGTTCATAATAATAAAACAGAAAACTGCGAAGTAAAAATAAGGCAGTAAAAGCAGTTGCTATTAATGTTAAGTTACTTTGTAAGTTCTGTAAATTAAATCCAGTTAAAACTTACAGTCCCCCCTGTCTTGTTTCCCTCTGAGAAAAATTATTTATTTTTTCTAACGAAAGTTTTTTTTTCTAGCCGTTGGGAGAAATAAAACTTTATTTTAGCTTTACTAGGCAATATATAACAACAACAGAATTTTAGTTTATAAATCGGATAATTTAAATGTCTGTCTTAATAAAATTGTTTAAAATTAAATTTCCAAGGATAAATTTTAGTTCTTTCAAATCAATATTATTTAAATTTATTTTACCAAATTCTTTAGATAGATGACGAGAAGGCGAAACTTGATAACTCTGTGCGGTTTATAAAAAAATGAATCTTTATTTTTACATATTCATTATTTTTTACTTTCCTTTAAATTATTATTTATTACTTTACTTAATATTCGAGACATTCTACTCCCCCATTTACAGAATATTACTACATACTTCTAATAAGAACTATTATTTATAATCTATGTAAATAACTGATACAGCATTACCGAAGGTTAGGGTAGGGTGTCACGAGAGTATAACCCCCCACAATTACAATATGAAGTAGTTTATTATATATAATGAGAAATATAAGGAGAGGGGGTCTGGCTAATTACCTCCACTGTCGTGCCACATTACATATATATCTAAACTGCAAGTCGATTCGACCTTTCACGTTAATATATCCTAGCGCCTCCACGTTCATAAAGTGTCCTCTGATATGAAACATTATCATTGGGGGCGCTCACGACCAGCCGGCTTAGGGGATATAAATTTGTAAAGATATTCAGATTGGAAATTACTTACAACCGAATCCAATTGCGGATGACCGAGGAGTTTCGTCGAGGTCCTTAATAAGCAGGTGTAATCCTTAGTAATGGGGGCGACTGAGAGGCCACATGTGGTCGCTCAGAGTAAATCACCGCATGAGGCCCCACCTGTAATTGCGAAAAGGGCGCCTCTCTGTCCGGCTCTCAGTGGACTCGTCCCCACTTGGCTTTTGAACTGACCGTGAACCATCTGTTTTATGCGTATATCATTAAATACGAAATTGCATTTCAAAACGGGTTACGTTTACACATGCAATAATCTTTCAATTAAGCACTTGCAAGACATTCGCGTAATTTCCAAGTAATACATTCATAAAACTGTTTCATCTTGAGTTGAGAGAGACCACTATATGTACGACTACTTATATGTAAAAACTATATCAGAAACATTTCTGATAGAATAGAGTAAAACTATCAAAAATATAGGCACACCCTTTCTTCATCACCCTGGTCTGCCATAATATATAATACATTTAATGAGTATATCTTTATATTCACTAAATTAATTAGAAAAACGAAAGAGCCGCATCAAACCTCTTTTTGTTGTTTGCGCATAGTAAATATTTTAAGTCCCAAGAAATCGGGCGACTTATGTTATTCTTAAAAAGTTGGAGCTTACTGTCTCGACTCATTGTGTAAGGCGATTTTTCCTTAGGAAGACCTTTTAGAGGCCACAACTCGGTCCACAATGGAACTATACCTACCGAATAAAGAGATGCTGTGTATTCTTGCATTTACGGCGAGAAGATGAACAGGAAAAAAGAAAACCAAAGAGTTTTTTCTGATGTTCACTCCAGGCGGCGGTAAGACGATTAATATCCATCTGGTCGCTGAATGAGAAGGAGGCTTGAAGGACTGGCCTACTCGATAGTATTCGTAGGGCGCGACCATGCGTTGCTCGAATGAATCAATTTAGTCGCAGAGCCCCAATGATCGAGGGCTTTTCCCCATTGATAGATATTACGACGAGAATAAACTAGAATTTATCTTTCTCAACCGGGCAGACTCTATGGGCTTCAATTGGTTCTACAGTGCTTATATTTGAGTTGGTATATACTTTTACTGTACTGGAATCCACATAGCAAAAATAATTAGTCCACAGTAAACATAGAACTGGAGGGCTTTTAAACTCGATGTTTCATATTGCCGGGATGGCAGGAAGGTACTTTAATTAGAAACATTCCACGAGTACTGGAACTTTCATCTGATGATAAATTAGCAAACTGAAGTTTTCAGCATGATTTAGGACCAAAGGATTTAAATACACTGAGCTATGCCACACCCTGATCTGTGCTAATTTTAAATCTGCACCTTAATTATTACTTATTTCTTACTTCTCATCTAGGGCCTTACTAAGTCTCCACTTCGGGCATTCCCCCTTAAGGCCGTTTACAAACATACAACAGCTTGAAAGCTAGAGACTTCGCGCTGGTTTCTTACCGTACATGGTTGGTCTGGGTATCCACTACTATCGTAAATGCGATAGTGAAGGTGTCTTCAAAATTCGTCTTTGAACCGGTTCGCCATGACCCAGAGACAATGGTGGCGCCGCCATTTCTGCGACACCAAACTCAAACAACAACTAAGTTATGAACAGGGGTGTTTCTATTTGAAGTTCCTCGAAACGGATGCGCTGACGCCCGTAGCATGATAACTTGAGAATTCATTTAAATATCCCTGAGCCCTTAGCCTAGGGAAGGCCGATATCGCCGACTAGACGAGCCCGTAATTGCCCGAAAAATTATGTAAGTCCACACATAAATAGTAATTAAATAACTTCTGAATGGCAATTTAATATGAGACATTTCTGTTTCCTTTTATGTGACCCATAGTGATTTCAGTGTGGGACTCCTGTTGGGGTAAATTAGATTTGCGGAGCAACAATTAACTAACAGATAGACGACGCGCCGTTTTCAACAATCCGAATGGGGATTCAGTTCCGCATAAATTTCCCGCTACTGAGACCACGCTTATAATTCGTTAAAACAATAATTTTCAATATAATTAATATATATACCCTTTTTATAGTTGAATTAGTCATATCATCGCTTTAAAACTATTAATCGACTTACACTTGTCCTCTTCAAAAGCATGAGCCTATTGAAACGAAAAGTTGTTCCTAGATTCAAACGAAGGAGGTGAACTTTCGCCCCTATCAAGTTATTAGGTTTACGTCGCTCTGTGAGCCATTTTCAGTTTGGCATACATAATTGAATGAACACAGGATTAAGCCTGTATCATATTTCCAACTCCCTGCTTCTACTACAGGTAAATGCGTCCTGTAAGTAACTAGACGCCAGATTAAATTGCGACTTTACTACCATACTGACATCGTTTTTCTTTGATCAGGGACCCAATACTCGATGTGCTCCTTTCAGTTGATATTCAGTTCCGTCACACTGTAGGCTGTCTTATTTCACTCCCGTTAGGACCCTAGGGATGAATGCTTAAATTATCGGATCGTTCTCCAGTTTTGAGGAACATTGATGAGTATGATGAAAAGTATAGTGCTACAGTTTTACAAATATGACTTACCTCACTGAGTGTTAAATATTTGACTATATTGAATTAGGTACCGATCGATTATCGATATTTTAAGCCGTTATCCTTCTGGATCCATGGTCTTTCTATGTATGCAAATATAATTAGAAACATTTACCATAGGTTGCTGGCAGAATTCCTAAATTCCCAATGATGGGTTTGCGCTGTGAATGGATTTTAGCCGTGTGTTACAACATTTACTCCCTCGGCAAATATTGTAGGTCCGGGCCCAGTGGGATATTTCTCGACCAGAGACGACTCCTATAACAGAGTCCATGGAGCAGAAAAATGAGAGGAGATAACGGATTGTGGTTAACGAGACGGAGAGAGATCGAAGGTCAGCCGATAGGAAGATGGGAGAGTCACAGAGCGGGCTCCGCGCACATAAACTCAGCGCCCGGGCTCACACTCCCCAGCGGCCCCCCGCCATTGTAATGCAATGAACCCCCTCCCAAAGCCGGAGTTAATCTACCGAATTTGAATTCAGAGAGTCCCTTCTCCAGACCTATGCCGAGCCCCGTGAATTGATTGAACGAATATTAATGCTGGAGTATAGAGATATAGCCTTGTTAAGTTTTAATAGAGGATGCAAGGGGAGTAATGAATGTTATTATATAATATGCGTTAAGACAGTAATTAAAAAAAACAACAGCCACGAACGCTCTTAATTACACTAATATAAACAACTTTAGGATATTTATGGAAATTATTTCATCAGTCGTGCTGTTTTCTCTTGGTTTTCTTGGTCCTAACAGGATGGGACATCCTGTCATCCCTATCACTACCGCGAAGGCTCCATACTAAAGTACCATATTTGGGATCTATCAGTAGCTCGATAGTTTCCACCGGAGGAAAACACAATTAGACTTGATATGGAAGAAAGATGCCAAAAATACGTATATTCCTTGGTGTAGAAATAAGTATTGAACCCAGTTAATTTATTTTAAAAAATAAGGATTTATTATTACGCCTGTACTTAGTACACTTTGCGTACGTCGCCTTCCTTAGACGTTCTTTTTCCGCTCCCAAATGCTACTATACATAATAACGAAGAGTAATAAATAAGCATTGAAAATACATTATTCTGCTGCATGTGTAATTCACAATTTACACAAGTATCACTCAAAATTGAACGGATCCATATAACATAATCAGTAATTTTGACATCTCAGTCTCAGTTTGAGATACTCAGTCAAGTAAATTGGATAAATAGAGACAAACTAATGAATAACTTGAAACTAAATTAACGATTTCTTTCATTCCAATTTATACAGCGAATTTAGCAAAGTTCCTGATTTGATTCGGGTTTGCCCTAATCAGAAAAACTTTATTCTCCAATCTGGTCTAATTATTTTCGACTGAAGTAAACTAAAATAAATGTGGGTGTATTGAATAGATTTAACTGAAATTGATATTATATGCACATATTTAGCACAATTAAAACACGAATTCTCGTAACCGATGGCTATAAATTTTATGAGGTATTATTCTCTGGCGTTTATGATAAGCGTGTATAAATAAATCCTCAGCTCTTCCTTTTTATCTGAGTCGCTCCGGGAGATTTCCGGAGGATAAGATTTGTGACGTCACATGAGGGCGGTTATGAATAGAAAGCCGGTTTGAACAATTGTAGGAGATAAAAGTATTTATTCAGAGAGATTGTGTCGTCGAGACACGGACTATGGAAGCCTACTTTGATTACTGCCTGTGAGGTTAACTTCCTATTATGCATTACGTAACATTGAATTTCTGTTTTTAGTATTAGTTAGTATTTTTGGGGGTCCGCGAGAGATTGGAATAACATTACACTTACCATTTTCTATCTCCACCAGCCTATCCCCATAGTTACGAAGCGTGCGGTACGGACGTACCACCTACAGAACTTAACACGTTGACTGCCGTGGGGGTCACCGGTGACCGGCACTCGACTTGGCTAAAGCCCCGTGGGGGCCACCGGTGACCGGCGACGCAGCAAATGATAAAAGTACATAAGTAGTGTAAATATTGATACTGTACATTTTTCAATAATACCATTGTTACTATAATGGTTTGATGAAATTAATGCAATATAGAACATACAAAAATAAGTTGTAATTAATTTGTGTGATTTGTGTTTGTTTTTTTTTCATCGCATAATGAAAAATTCACGTTGGACAAACCATGGAAAATGCGCCTGGTAGTCAACGTGTTAATGATAAATAAACACATGGCTTTTCTGCTCCTCATGGTCCCTGCATTCAGTTTTTCCATTCCCGAAAAATTGACCCACATTTCCGTACGGATATTCTAGTATATGATACCAGTCTGAGGCCAAGATTCAAATATGTTGATACAAAGAATATACAAAGATATTGATTCAGGAAATAAATAAATTCACGTGATAACCTCCTTATCCTTAAGGCTGTGAAACAAATTTCTTGTTACGGCATTAGGTTGCACGGCAATGACTGTAACTTGAAAGATGTAATTATCCTGATTCGGATCCCCATTCGAAGACATGCGGCTCGTTCTATAAGGGAAAAGTATTCGCGGCCAAGAACTCTTCCCCTTCATCAAATTACATGGACTGTCCGTAAATAGACATTGAAATGGGTATTATGTCGGGCGTTTAAAGAAGCATAAATCATTTCTGAGGGCAGGGACGGGCGGCCCGCTAATAGCCCACTACCGAATAAGACCAGGTCTCCCTTAAAGGAGTACCGGGCAACGTGAAACCGAAGTGTTTATGTCGGTTGTTGGATTCTTTTCCGTTTTCAGGAGAAGGTAGACCTGATGCAGGCCAAGATAAGGAGAGGTTGAGATGGGTCCAGATGCGGGCCCGGGGTGGTTATCGTAATTTACCATTATAATAAGTACCCGCTGGGTCTTAAAATTATCTCCCGGGTGCCGGCAAGAGAATATTGAATTTATACTTCACTTTTTATCTTTTTGTTTCCAAACCAACGTGGGGGCTTAGAGGAAAAAAGGGTCATCGCGCCCAGGTGTTGCGCTCTTCATGATGCGGGATAGTAGACGAGTCAGAAAAGATTTCTACTAGGAACGCGCTGCCCTATGTATTTTATATACCTCAAACTAAATAAAGACATAAAAAACGTTTGGGGTTTAGTTGAAAACGATTTATTACTGTTCTATTCTTGGTTATGTTATTACCACTTGAAGATATTTTCATTGAGTGCAATATTTTTCCCTAATAACTACAACGGGTAGTTATGTGCAACATTCTTTGAATCATGTGATCATTTCACTCCAAAGGTGCCACATCTTTGGATAGTCTTCACACGGACCGATGAATATTAACATTATTTTATAAAATATTTAAACTTGCCAGGACAACACTTCGGCATCCACTCAATAGGAATTAAAAAATTCGATATTTTTTAAGCGACGGTTATTTGTATTCGTAAGGATTTTACTTACATAAGGAATGCTTTATGAACTTCGAACATTTAAGGCGAACTTGTGTGGGTCAAATTCGTAAAAAAAAGAAACAATTAATTCTGCAGCCGCAGCGACATTCATTTCGCTAGAATCATAGAAAAACATTTATTTTATGACTCATCTGTGAAATTGTCATGATATTTTAGGGTAAATGTGACGAAATTAAAGTTTCTGTTTTACCCACCAAACGCAGAATTGATGAACAATGACGATCACTGTTAACTGTCCCCGCTGGGGACACATCTTCGTGGCATTATTTATTACATATATGCAAATTGAAGTAATTTTTTCTTTAGGACCAACTGCTGGATTTGAAATTGAAATTCATACATTAAAATTCGTGTACGGGTTTACAGAGGCGTGGACGTGTTGTAGTAGCTCGCTCGGGGCGTTTGGACTGATGCCGGTGAAAGGGCAGAGCCGTGAAGGCTCGGGGGTCACCGAACATTAGAATAATTTTCCATTAAAAAAAAAATAGAAAAAAAGAGAGCCGGGTACCTACCAGGCGTTCCACTTATAATACACGCGCCAGTTGAAAGATAAGGTGCCAGGAAGAGTGGGAGGCCACCCTTTTGAGTCTTGAAATACAGCCGCGTCCTGGACTGAAGAATTTTAAAAACGTTCCCCGACTGACCTCCGCTTTATTGCTTCCTCCCTGTGTGCGCCGCGGGCCAGTGCTCAAAAAATTCGATTCAAATTTAGTGGTGTTGGTGTTGTTAAGGGACACGTTTCGACCATTACCCGTGCCTCACGACGCGTTTGAACCGACCTAAGGCTCCATAAAACTACAGAGGCGTCTGATGTTCCTTTCTTGTTAAGGATTATACAGCTTGTATATATTATCGAAAATATGGCACACTCTATGAATTTTATTTAGCTTTCCGTAATTCCAAGCCGCAGTTCCTAATAGCGAGAGTCCCCACGCCCCTCTGAAAAGAGCAGATTTAATTCGAAAATTTGGACTGCTGAGACCACTAATTGCCTACAAATTGACAATATAAAAAGCCATATTGAAACGGACGTGGACATACGGCATCCTAATATAGGGATCTGCCAAAACCTCCAACGCTGCTCACATCCAGAGATTTCAATCGAAAATCCTTCAAACCATCCTCAATCCTCCATGGTATATGAATATGCCAAAAATGTTTGGCACATGAAATCGTTTGTAGACCAAAATATGCATGTTTTTAATTAATATTGAATAGTGAGTGTATTTTAAATGTTTGTATTCTTTTTTCAGTGTTATAGTGCTGTAGTTTCGCGGATAGTGCAATACTCCGAGCTACGGATGGACGCAGGTAGCCCCTACTGACTTCGGTCAAGGTAAGTCAAATTACATTAGCCAAATTCTTTCATTTTTCTATCAATAACACCCAAGACAATTTTACACTTACTTTTATTATAATTAAATCATATTACTTCAGTATAAGTGCTAATGAAAATGGCGAGACGCCAAAACAGCCTAGA
Source organism: Lethocerus indicus (assembly GCA_019843655.1). Taxonomy (NCBI): domain Eukaryota; kingdom Metazoa; phylum Arthropoda; class Insecta; order Hemiptera; family Belostomatidae; genus Lethocerus; species Lethocerus indicus. The sequence continues at coordinate 15,913,387 of JACDQD010000005.1, read as the reverse complement.
ATAAGATCGATTCTGGAAGTGATTGATGATCGCTGAAATAAAAGATATATTAAAGCCATGTAGACAGGAGTAGAAGAAATTCTATAGGTAGCTCATTGAAAGAGAATGACTGATCACCATTAACAAACACGGAACTCGATATTTTATTTACGATAGAATTTTTATTCGGCGTGGTAGTAATCTCAAATGGAATGCAAAAGTAAAAAAAACATACTGTAAAGGGCAATGGATTATTCATTTCCACCGGTTTGTTTTTCTCCCAACGCATTTTCTCCCACCGACTATCGAAGAGACGACGAGAGGACTGAACGCTCCCTCGACGGGTTGTGAAAGCGAGGACTCTAGCCGGTGGGACCCATGACAAGTCCCTAGGGAACATTGATTCTAGTACGGGAGACGTCCAGTCACACCAATCGAGTCATCCGGACGCAATTTTTATGCTTCCTGTTTTTCCAAACGTATACGCTTACAAATGTACCACCCCAGGCTCAATACGTTTTCTGAACATGTACTTTAATGTACATTGGACATGAAATATTAATATATTGCGACGAGTAGGAATAATTCGTAATGCCTGCTCAGTTATGATTGGAGAGTTCATGGGGGATTGTAACGCTATCCATTGGGTAAATAAATAATGTACATTTCCTTTCGGGGACCGGCCCCATTAAAAACGATTTATGAAGGATTATCAGTAGTCTTCTTATATATTACATTGAGTAAAGTAGGTAAAAATAGGGTAAAAAAGGGATTGTTAAAAATAAAACAACATTTCAAATAACCTGGCAGCACGAATTTGTAGTGCATGAAGTAATAATAGTAGACAGTAGAAATTCGTTTCTTTTTGCTTTAGAATAGTTTGAACCCCTCGTTATTGAAATATAAATTTAAAAGTTTATACATAATCCATATTCCAATACTTAGTCCCACTACCGTCAGCTTTTCTTCCACGTTATAAGTCAGAATATATTCCTATAGTACAAGGAGGAGAATGTGAACGTGCGTCCTCAATACATTCCGTGCTCCAACAGTGGTCTCTGCATATGCGGAGAGACCTTGCGTTACTTAGGAGGGCTTTTCAGCGTTGCAGTTTAGGTATGCAGCTGCGGTGCGGATTCCGTGACCAACTGACGACACCTGCACCGTAGGAAGGAACTTTCCTTTCGATCCAGAATAGAAAATCTGTCTCATGTGAAATCTAGCTCCAAGAAAAAATTAATGTTAACATATTCAATTTTTTTTATAATTTCCTCAAGTTATCCCTCGCTTTCATTTCGTGGTGTCACCGTAACGCGAATATTTTATTTGTATATATATATATATATATATATATATATATATATATATGTATGTATATATAATTTTATATCACGGATTATTCGCTATATCGCGGGAGTTGGACGCGTACTGCTTTCTAAAGTTTGAGTAATTGTCTACATTTTATCGTCGCTGAAATTAGTATGTCTGGGCCGAACGATTGGATACTGGTTTGATAAGGCCTAATGTGTTTTCTCCTGAATAATACAGGGTACTGATGGAATAACGATACGGAGGGAAAGAGGTCTGGAGTCGAAACGAGCATTGCTGACCGAAAGACTTCCAGGAGCCGGCTCATTATAATTTATAACGAACCAGCCGCCAGTAGATCACTGAACTAGCCGCCGAATTGCGGGACGCCTCTTACACTTGTCAACTGAGAACCCCATTCAGAGAACCGAATATTAAAATGCTGAAATCCCTTCCGAGGGAAGTCCTCCCACGTGCCGTTCGCTCGATAAAGCGAAGCGAAATGAGAAGCCTATGAAAAGAGGGCGTAACGAATCACGCATAAATTACCTTATCATAAGAATAAAAATACTTTTCACGTGAATAAGAAAAGGTACCATACCCTCGCGCGTGACGCCGCGTGGAATGTGGCACAGAGATTTGATCACGAGGGATATCTTCTCGAAATATATTTTGCCTGAGTAACCCAAGTTTCAATTTTGAAATCCTTTTTGATGTTTGTAGCAGACTTTGAAAGTAGCAGAAGAATTAGAAAGCAAAAATATTATGAATTTCACTTTACAATAAACAATGTAACTTATAAAAGTAAGAGTTGAACTTTGTAGTGCATAAATAAAACAGGAAATCCAATTCAAAATCTGTCATTGGCCATTACCCATTGAAATGAGGTATACAGCTTGTATTGTTGGGAACATTCATAAATACAACCAGTTTTTCCAGTCAAGTTCGACTGATACAACAGAGCACCGGATAATATGTTACTAAGCAATTCTAAATTATGCATTGCGGAGCACTGGCCCAGAGAATGCTGTAAATTTTCCTTTCCGTTTAAATAAGCCATAAAGCATTGGTTTGTTTTACACCTGGGGTTCCTAATTTATACTGGTTTAATTTGAATTTAATGTTCGTATATCTAGGTTCGATTTTTTCTCAGTGGGTGCCATGTCAATACAAGGGCTTGTAAGTTCATACATTTAACACCTCACTGCTTTTATATGATTTTATCTTTCAAGAGAATAAAGCGAGGTAGTAAATTGAACTGAGGATGAAAGGATTATAAACTTTATTACATTTACTATAGTACTTAGTAAATAGTAGTTCTGTAAGTAGATTACAAAGTTGCCCTAATTAATATGTTTCACTCCATTTTATATTAGTGAGGATTTTATTCAAATTGTAGTTACAGCATCATTTCTTAATTTTTTTTTAAATTTCGATGAATTCAATGTTACTTGTAGCCGGTATTATTATTAATAGTGATTAATAACTGTATTATTTAGTACGGTCATTTTCCGTCTCTACCTGTCTGTAGCTGTAGAAGCTCGGAAATTTAATTTTAATGGTGTTGTCGAGATGGGTGAACCATTATATCGAAAACACCCAGTTACTTATAAGGAAATTTTTGTGAGGCATTTAAAGTTTCAGAAGCCAGTATTTCTTTTTTGCAGTGAACTTTTTTGCAATACAATTAGCTCCAAGAATATTAACTAAGTCTTCAGGAAGTATCATTATTTTACTTAATAGGTTTATCGGGAATTTTATGTTATTTACTTATTTGGGCACGGCATATTGTTTTCCTTGGAAAGATTTACGGATTTTTTGAGACTTTAAATATTGACAAAGGTCTGTGACCTGTAGGAAAAAGTAGTAAAAAAACCGGAGTTTCAAGCTGTATTTGAGCTTCTGAATTTTTCAGGCACGTTCCCCTCCGGATATTTTCCTGACTGACATTGCTTTGCCATTCCCATTAAACTCGGAACGGCGCGGAAGACTCTCGGAAATCTTAGCCCTTATGATCATCATTCATTGCTTCCTTCATTTCTCCTAGCCCGGAATGACAAAACTACCATATGGACTAAAATTTATGGAAAAGGTCTGGAATCTTTTCGAATGACTAATACCAAAACTCCCAACTGTCTCAGATTGGATAAACACAACCTTAATTGGCCGAATTAATAGTTGAGTTAATTAATCCTTTTATATTGAAATGCATATGTATCGCTCTCTCTACTTTAGGAGATGTACGCACCGAGCCCTGCCTTACTGCTAATGCTCTGGGGAATTGTTACTATCTCTCGATAAGTGCAAAACTGACATTGTTTCTGAACTGTTACGAGTGCTATGCTTGCAAAGCTTTCAGGCATTCGAAGTAATCATTGTACAAGAGGAAAATTGTTGAATTGAACGGAAGAGACAAAATTCGTATTAACTCGATGCACATTTAGCACCGTGGCTCCAGAAACCATTAATACAATTTATTGAAGTGAAAGAAATGTTGGTCCTATAAACCAGTCCCGAGATCAAAATCCAAATGAATAACGCGCAAAACTTTCTGGAACATGGCTTCATATCAAATCAGCTAGTCAAATGCGCAGTGTGCTACCTTGAGGAGAGCTGAATTTTAATATAGGTCTTAAAATTTATTCGAATTAAATACTGCGTCTACGTTTTCAGGAAATACCTACCGTTCCTCCAGCAATATAAATATTTATAGTACGGTCTTAATGGGTTCCGTCCGTGCCGGATAGATTCGATCAATTCGCTTGGGATCGGTTTCTGTCGCGGTGCAAAATTCCCGGCGTAGACTCAGGACCCGGTGCGCCAGCCAGCCAAGCCTCACTTCACTGAATTCCACATAAATAAGCACGGGCAATAAGTGTCCATTGCTCAACCTTTCCACTTCAACGGCCGACGTCGTTTAACCGGATTTTTCAGATGATTTCCACCGGCCTGTGTATTCATTCCTCCGCAGATAGCCCTGGTGCGGAACTCGCAATCTCCCGCATCGTTCTAAGGGCACTAATCCGTTAATAGTTTAAATGGCTGTGGAAGATATCTCTCTTGTAAAATGTATTGGGCAAACTCCCTTAGGCTGTTGGTTTATTTCCAAACGGATTGCAAATTAAATCAGCCGCGATTTGCATGATGGGATTTAGTACTGGTTGAATAAAAGCGCGAGAAGGAAGAAAGCTACTAGTAGATTATAATATTAATGATATATAAAGATATATATATATATATATATATATATATATATATATAGGTAGATAGATAGATCGATAGATGTACACTCAAACCAAAACATCATCATAGTAAAAGTGTCGGTTTACTAAGACTCGGAATACTAACGACGGTGAAGAGAAGCTGAAATTGATCTATCATGAGACCTAATCAGCGAAGATCGCAAGAGTGGTCATATTAGAATCCTTCGTGTACCTCCTAATACGTTTTTAAATTCACATTACCATACATAACCGCAAAAAGGAATACATTTCGCGGTAATCAAATGCAGAAAAAAAATTCACTTTAATATATGAGAGATGAGACACATGAAACAGTCGCGATTTCTACCGTAATCGTTTTAAAATACCGTATCTTGTTTGAATGCCACGTTAATTATGCCGGCTGGATATCGCGTCTACGAGAGATAGAGGTAAGCCCTCTATACCGGCGGGATGAAGCAATCCGCTGGTCCGACGGCCAACCATATTTCAAAAGGACGTAATGATGATGAAGAGTCATCCGTCACAGCGACGGCGGACTGACTGGGCCACACACCCGGGGGCCCATCGAACCTCTTTTGAATTTCAAATCGGCCGCTTAATAACGACTTGTTGAACTCCATAAATCAATACCCTCCCCCTCCCCCGCCCTCGTCACCGACCATCCGGGGAGCCGGTTTATCGGCGAGGATCGCGACTCGCGACTGAATATCCCAGCGTTGATGTCGGCCCCGGTGAATTACCCGGCGGTGGGACACGCCGCCTCGACTCGGTGGAGGCGGCAAGTTGCCGTTTGGTCCGCTTTTGGCCAATTACATTTAGTGGTGGAAGCCTGCAAACATTGCCAAGTTTCATATGAACATCCAATATATATTCGGTCCCCGACTGCCTGTTTCGACACAGAACACGCTAGTAGAGATAGCGAGTGTACTACTCACGTACTGATATTGTATCCCTTCAAACTTCCACCGGTGTATCCAATGAGCTCTGATAGTTTCTAAAATATTAATACCTGAGCTAATATTCCTGTGCCTTAATTTTCCGTTAGAACGTCTTAGTGTTTCTTTTTAAATTCTATCACACCTTATTTGAGTTTCCTTTCAGAGACATTTACTTTAAAATATTAAAATAGTATTATGTTAAGTATTAAAACAGAACATCCCATTTCTTCAAGCAGTTCTTCAGCATTTTCTAATATAGGTTAGAGAATATGATAAGAGAGAATATAATAATATATAGAGAGAATATATAGCTTTATATCTAAACAAATTTTTCTCGAGGCGCTTTAAAAAGGTTACGAAGGTAGAGTGACCCGATTTACGAACACACTAGACATTTACTCGACAGTCAATGTTAAAATTAAATCAAATTAAATCATAACTAAAAAAGCCAGACCTTTTTGTATGCGATTAGTTCTTTATGAGAAAAAAAACTCATTTATATATATAGTTATATATATTTATATATATAGTTTTATTTGCCAAAGCATTCGTCCTGATCCTGGGGGCATTTGAATGTCAGGGGTCGCCTACCGCGGCTGTCTCACGCCTGTTGAACCGACCACCTTTCGGCCAAGAGTTGTGGGCCGCAACTAATTCATCTACAAGCATTCAATCTTTGCTTCTCTCCGAGCAAATAGAGAGCCCCTTAGCTGCGCTGATGGTTTCGGAATGGCCAGAAAAATGGTGGAGTCCAATTGGTGACCCATAAGTAAAAATACAAGTCGATAAAGAAACAGATTTTCGGTAGAAGTAAATTACATACTATAATTTATTATATTACGGTATTGTATATAAATGTGCAATCAGAGTTTGCGTGATTTCTTTAACCTACAAATGTACTACTGTACTAGAAACCGGTACTTGATGTCGGGACTCCAATCCAGTAAAACCAGTTCCTACTAAATGAAAAAACCAGTTTAATTGAATCCATATTTCCAGGCGAAATATTGGTTCGCATTGTCTTTTCAGCCGTTACGAACCGACCGTAAACTATTTAGCTGAAGCTATCGTTATGGCTCTTCCACCTATTTTCCACCGGATCTTTAAATGGCACACGGGTTATGATGAATTTAACCGCCATCGCTTCTGACGCTGCAAAAAGGGCAGAAATCATCCGCGCTGTAACTGCGGCATATGACAGCATTGTAATTAAAAATTCCTTTTAGCCCACTTTTTATAACCCCTTTTACAAAACTACAACAGGATTTGTTATCGTCCACATAAAATTTCAAATATCTGAGATAAATCTGTGTTGTACGTAAACTAGATTTCTTTTTATTAGGTTTTTATGACCAAAATGCGTTAGTATGAATTTCTTTCATGACTGAACACTAATGGGTCTGATTTCGTTTGTTCCATTTTTAGTTTCATTATACTTAATTTAGTACCTTTGATAGTTTATGATGTAACAGTATGTATCCTGGACGTTAGGGTGACATACATTTTATATGATATGTATGTGTCTTTCCAGTATTGGTTGTAATTCAGTAGATAAATCAATATCAGTGAAATGGGGTTGATCTCAGCTGTTCAATATTCCCGATTAACCGGTACGACCCTGTTGTGTCCTCCAGCGCGGAGGAAAGAGGATTTGCTCGAGGTAAGGCCATTAGTTCTAGGCGGGACCCGAAGCGTCTTAATGTCCGCCAAGATAGGTTTAACTGGGCCACGTCCGCTTAGTTTTACTCCTCTGAAAACTTAGGCGAAGGACGGTTGAAATTCGATTATCACCCAAGGATCCCTGAGCGAAGCATGAAATACAGGAATTGAGACTTATATTTTTAAAAACTAAATATAAAATATTGTCAAAAAAACCCGAGTTTATTGACCCCTATTTCAGGATTTGATTTATTTATTCTACATTTTCTTGGAATATTCCATGGAGCCTCTTCGGAAAATGCATGTTCATCGAACGTCTCCATGCCAGTATAATTATAATAATAAAGTGCAACAGGAAAGGTAGGGATTCGCTTGCTACATTAGAAAACCCAATTCATCTACCGAAGTTGACAATGTGTTAAATGTAGGTACGTTCTGAAAGCAATAGTTTTCATATCATCATAATGTAGTTCATGTAATTAGGAACTTCGTCATTTTAGAATTCAGATTGTGAGAAACTGTTAGCGTTCACACATAAAGTTTCACATGAAGTTATTGGCTGATAACTCGGCCAGGCGTTGTTTTATGATAGTGCCTTATGGATGGGGAGAGTTGATAGGTTAGTTGGGGATAACAACTCCAACTGCACGATGCTTAGAGTATTCTAAACCCCATTCTCTCTTACAATATGGATATTTCATAATATTACTTATTTCTATTATCAGTTAATTTTGTTGGTTTGATTTAATAAAATCTAAAGTGTTGGGTATGGGAGATGCCGGGATGCTAACAAATGGAGTATGCCGAATCGGAATACTTTTGACGTACCATAAAAGACTTTGGGATTCCCATTTATTACAATATTTCAGCCTTGGATAATACCGAAGGAAAACTGGCAGATAAAAGAGTCGGGTCTGACGCTAAGGAGCTTGTGGAATTCAATATAGTTGGGTGTACTTGGAAAAAAAAATTAGGTTACATTCCTGGATGGTTGAAGGTACCAAACATGGGCTTTGAACGCGGAGGGGAACCTGGAATGCTTGTTTTGTTAAATCCTATACTGTCGCAATATACGCTTGGTCATTTAAATTGCGACCTCTGTGGGGAAATGGGACTTCTTGTAAAATAAATTTTATCACGACGTACATGAACGTACTGGGTTTTTAGAATGTAACGGTAAGAACTCCATAATGATGCATCTGATGTAAGAATAAGCTAGCATGGTCGAAGCCGAATATAATTATAATTCATAAATGAATGATTTCTAGTGCTTTACTACAACTCGACGGATTTACGAGAGCGGAAATTTCGTTAGGAATTCGCCAGGGCGTTTTCGAAATTCTGATTCTCCCTCGGAATGGTGTCGGCCCAAATGACAATAAGCCGGCTCCGGATGATCTACTTCTCATTGGAGCCGGCTCCCCCATTACCTCCCTCCATCTTGAAATATTATAGGTATTAAATCTCTTCTCCGGCCTTTTAATCGGACCCAGTGTAAATCAGGCGGACTCGAGGTCCCAGCGCTAAGGGCAATAAGAGTGTACCGGGCCCTCGTATATAACTCGCAATAAAAAGAAGAAAGCGGTCGGCTGGTGAGAATGGGAAACACAAACGAGCCATAAAGAGTAATTAATGAGCCCCCTGGGCTCTATTAATACGCGTAATTATATCGATAAAGACTCTCCGGAAAATGTTTATTTCGTTGAAAGTGGAGCCGAGGAATTAATAGGGACCCACGAATGTAACCCAGTTTAAATTTGAGGACCGATTTACGGGCGTTGTAAAGATGAAAAATCTGACTTTTATGCTTGTTTATTATCGCCAAAATAATTTTTGTTTGTGTTTCGTGACTCGGTGACTTATACAATGTACTAAACAGTCTCGTCGATTGACTTTCAAATGAAACGCGCCTTATTAGTATATAACTGAATTTGTATACCAATAATTAGTTGTGCACTATTCCGGTACTTACATCATCTTTGGATGCCTTCCAAGAATTGTCCCCTACGTTATTTCTGAAGAGTTTTGAATGTGGTTAAACTAAACTGAATTTTTTTACAACATTGCGGGTTAATTAACACTCATAAAATATTATAAGTATGCATAATAGGTTGCACATTAATTTTTTTTATAAATCCAAATAATAGAATGTTTTACGTTTAGCATTAGCAGATCCAATATTCCCTTCAATAGTGGATTGTCATTCCAATAGGTCCTTAAAAATTGGGTCAGTCAATTTAAATCATTAGATATTTCATTGATCTGTAAGTGTATACCTTCATACACCTTTCATACATTACATTTATTGACTATTATATAATTTACGCAAGCATTCTAGCATGAGGTATTTAGTGATGGGGCGAATTAATCATTGCCTCAGGGAAAATATTCCTTACCTATAATAATGTTTAATACCGACATTTGTTGTTGCCGTCCATTAGTTATTAGTGTACATTGCAGCAAGAAATAGGTATTATTTCCTTCGGATTGTAGCTTAGTAGGAAATATTTTATGTCTGAGGAGTCAGAGCGAACCGGATTACATCAGGAGTGTGAAAGGTCCAAGGATAATCGCATTACCCACAGAGTCCTAAACGATTACTTAAGATAGAGCACCCTCGTCATCTTAGGATTTAAATACCTTGGGACAGATTCAGTCCTCTTAATCCTTCAATCTGTTCGACTCCGTGAATCGGACAGAAACCTCGTTTCTTGAGAGAGCCCCGTATTGAGCCAGAAAGCGTTATGGTCCCTGGAAATTTGATTACGAATTAAGAAGCTGCCCTTCGCTCAAAGTATTACTCCGTAAATATATTTTGTTTATTGCCACGGCGTGTTTTTCCTCTACTGTGGATGCGTGACTAAGTTATTAGCTGAGAGTGTATAGCGAATCCTTATTTGCTTACAAGCATTACTCGTCGAACCTTATGCAGCGGATTCTACTAATATACTGCATAATCTTTCCCGCAGGCAGCTGCATTAATAGTCCCACATCTGGATTTAGGTGAGTTATTCAGCAATAGGATAAGAATAATGAGGATTTGGCATTCTCTTAAGAGGTGGGCACGTAACAAAAAACCGACAAAGAATGCAGAAACATTTTAACACATGTTTAAATATTATCATTCAATAATCCGTATGTTCTGGTTTGATACCCTTAACCACAAAATCGTCATCAAGAATCCCATGTAGTCTGCTGACGCAAGTTACATACTTGATGCTTGAGGTTTCCCTAAATACTTGAGATAACTGTGGATACCTCGGGACTGTTTAAGACTGTTTGTAAGCCGTAAATTATGTCCATATTGCAGAATAGAATTTCGCAATACCACCAATGTACACGAAAATAATGCACATACGTTCGTTAAAATTTTAAAATATTTTATTTTATTTTAAAGTATTTTAAAATAAAGAAACAGAAACCGAAAGGCAATGCATATTGATTAACGATTGACATTTAATGGTAACTGTATATTAATTACAATTTAACTTGGTTGACCGCATACTCTTACATACTGTTGTTGCGAAAAGGAGTGAAGAAAAATGATAAAATAATTATTTACAATTTAGAACGATATATTGTAATTAAACCACTTTAACTTGCCAATTAGTAATTTACAATATTACAGGACGTAGAAACAATTTACGTCCTATCACTATCATTGTAAAGAAAATACTCAATTATAAAACAGTACTCAGAGTATGTTAAAGTACTCAATTATTAAAGTATTGTGGTTTAGCGAATCGTTTATGTAAATTGGTGAGAAAAACGGATATTTTAAAAGTGGGTAAAAGAAAATCAGTTTTTTATTCATTCATACAGAATATATATATATATATATATATATATATATATATATATATATATATATATATATATATAAATTTGTGCATTTGTGTACTGAAATAAGATCTTAATTAGGCAAATTGCAACCCGGAAGCAGTGATCCCCTAATCGTTTCGTAATTATAACCAAATCATAAATGTCCGACTCTCATTGGCCGGTTATTTGGAACAATGGGAAAGGGAGGAGGCGAAGCCGTTGTTCGGAGAGTCTTATCGCGAGGACAGGGGACCCGTCCCTGCGTCCCTTACAATGGGGCGCCGACGACTGTCCCAGTTTCCCGGGAGTTGCCCACAGGATTGTTTCCCCTATCTCCGGTTCCTTTCAAGTTCATTCAGCAACCGAGACATGTCACGGGACCACGTCCCGCTTGGTCTTTCAGCACTGAAATTTTATTGATCACTCGACCTGAGTCACTCAGCAGTAACATTTATAGCAGACGAGAGTTTTATAAGGCCCTAATGGCGTATTTATTTATCGTCTCATCGGCTTGGCTCATGTAATGCGAATTTCTTCATACTAACCGCACACACCTAACGGCTATTTGAGCTGTCTAAATGCTATAGAGAAACCCTTAGTCCGACTCATAATCAAATCCCGATGGTGGACCAAATGAATTTCGAACTCATGGACAGGTGTAATACATATCCTTGTTTATATACTTCAGTACATAATAAATAATATTTAATTTATTCTTTAAATGTGCATACCTTTGTTAAATATTGTAGAATTAATAATTTAGATAAAAGTCCTATTGGTTAATTTTTTTATTTTAAATCCGTATTTAAATAGCGCAATGATGCCAGTGCCAATATACTCTTGACGTATATATAGGTTATTAATGCATAAATACACCTGTGGAAAAAACACTGTTTCTCTAGAACGGTTAAACTGTTTTTTGTTTTTTCTGCTTTTCAAATTTTCCAAAAGCAGCACTGTTTCCCAGTGGCTGCTTAGGGGTGTGCCTGGAGCAACCCTCGGAGAAGATCCGTGCTCGTGTTAACATTTTTCGTTCTACCGGTAAGGGTAGTCGCCCTCATGTGCATATAAATTCCGGGGTAGCAGCGCACGGTCCGTGGACGGTATGATTTGTTTAAATTTCACGACCGCGAGCTCGGCACCGGTTTTGAATTTATGAAAAGTAGTACAGTCGGGTGGACTTACAGTAGACCAGCGTTGCCGCGGACGGGTACTTAGCGTCTGTCCCCGGCTTGGAATAGAGAGGAATTTAAAGCGGTGAATTAATGTAAATACATCACTATTTAGCAATTACGAGCGACGGGCCACACCAGGGCTGATATTGGAATAGTCCAGAAATAAACGGTGTAATTATTATAAATTACAAAATATGGAGAAAATATTAATAGTAGGCAAGCAGAAACAATTTTCTCACCTCCAATAAATGGAGTAGAAATGCCAACGAGGCTTATATAAAGCTATCGTTATTTATCACAGTTCTCCCATACTTCTTTTCGTTTGTTCAAAATTGTGTCATCTTCAATCATTAGTATCCCTTTTCATTACTTTAGGACCAGAATGGTCGGTCTCACTGTAATAACTGATATGAAAAACAAATGTCCTTCAATAATTCAATGACTAATCCAGAAGCTTTACTAATGTATAATTAATCTCCCAATGTAGCGCCTTAATTAACTAAAAGAGCGAGACACTTGCGACGTACCGGATGATAGTCACAAGAGACAGGTTCCTTGACAAAATGCCGATCATAGAAGAAAGAAACGGTTGGAAATTCAAACAAATTATAAACTACGAAAACAACAGAAAGCTATCGCTGCATTAAAAAACACACTACAGTAACAATATCCAGTGTGAACCAAAATACACGAGTGGAAACAGAAAGTAACTAGAGTGATGGTACTCCAAGCCATTGCATTACTTTTTCTTGAAATAGGGGTTAATGTGAGACTGAACAGAAACGTATATTTCGTAGAATTTCAATTTATTGTTCTTTCCTTTGTTTTATTTATACTATTCTCTCTGACTATTGATTTCCTTCAAAATTTAATTATTTAAAAACTTCTTAAATATGTTTTACATTGACAAAATTATTTTTACTTCTAATCAATTAATCGCTTCTTTATGTAGGCGGGAACGGAATACCACATTTTGCTGCAAATTATTAAGCGTTGATGATGGAGAATTGTGGTTACGTACGCGCATCCCGATTTAGATCCGCCTCATATTCACCATATTAACCCAGCCGAAACTAAATTTTTTACTGCATTTTGGGAAATATATTATTATATCAGTTTAATGAATAATTTGACATTTTCCAATTCCTTTAGTTAGGACGCGAGTTTATTGCAGAAAAGTATATTCCTTCCATCGTGGTCGTATTCGTAACCGATTTTTTGCGAGATTGCTTTCTGAAATGTTGCCTTTATTCGGCCTTTCCACGCAAAGTCGAGATATCGGTGTTTCGCCCTACTGGATCGATTGTGAAAAAAATTAACGCTCTTAAATGAAAGGAATTTAATTAAAATTACAAACAACGAAACGAGATAAAAGAGAGGGGAAAAGAATTATTAAGCAGTAACTTTTAGCGGTGGTCCCATGATTTTCGATGTGAGCCCAGAGCCAACCGGTAAACGAGGCAATTAAATCATTGTACCAAAGTTAATCTGCATTTTTCTATTTTTGTCTTTGTACTCTCGCTTTTATTCACGCACAATCTTTTTGCACGAATGGATATAATGTTCAATTGTATTAGATTAAGAATTAAGAATTCTACAAATGTGTAGCCAAGTACGATAGAAAATCAGAGGAACATTGGCGCATTGCGTTTCTTGTTCAAAATTTGTTTAAACCATACTTCCGGCATTAAATTATTGTTGAACAAAATTAAACTATCAATTAATAATCAATTGGTAATTGGTGTAATCCATTGGTATCGAGGTTCACAGGAACGATAATTGCTAAATAAAGTTTAATCGTCAGCGGCGCCCGACACTAATTATATAGTGGGAATAATTGGTGCGAATTCATTTGCATTTACTAAGACTTGACTTTTGCATGTAAACGTCCAATGAGTTGAGGCGGAGTTTAACTCCACGAGACAGGAATTAAAATAAACTGTAAGATGGCGTGGAATCAAAACGCGGCCGGCGACACAGATTTATGATCCTCTCCTGGTGACAGTCTTTATAAATTTTGGCATGTACCAGCAACCTATAGTAGACTAGCAAATCAGATTTTACTTAATGTCTCTCTTGTCCGACTCTTATAAACAACGGGGTTTTTCATCGTTTTCTCTGCCGACTGTCCCAGAGAGTTTTTGGTATCCAGCTATTATTTTTTACTTTTTAAAACAGAGAGTGAATATTTAGGAGAAAACTCTACTATAATTAATTTCTCTGTATAATTAATTGTTTTTGTCAGTACAACTAGCTTGCGTAATGAATAATTATATGGTATATAATATATTATCATATATATCTGTAATCGTTTGAATCCCGTTGAATTCAAGTTCGTTGAAATTTTGAATTCCAAAATGGTAATATTTTAGATTCAATAAATTAAGCCCTGTTTCACCTAGAGGATTAAGCTTTGTAGTACAATAGTTACGATTAATTAGTTAGAGCTTAAATGTGAAACCTATGTAATTCACAAAAATTGAATTGAAGTACCAGATTCCACTAAATCGCATTCAATCTGCATAGACCATAAATTCCTTCTGCAAATATTGAGTGCTCCATTCTACGATTCTAATTTGTCCCTCTACACGGACTTCCCAGGATCCCAGAAGCTTTATTGAATTGGCGAAGACTTATTACGAATTCTTCCTCAAATCCTTGCAATCTGATGAAATTCCTCAACTTCAGACATTAGTTCCCGTCGCCACTCATAGTGTCATGTTCCGACCACGGGTTCACTTTAGAATAAAACATATAAACTTTCGTTTAAACGCCAATAGAACGTAAATATTGAGTGATATTATTACAAATCATAAGTATAAGCAGAAATCATATTAAAATTTCCCGAAGTATATCAACGAACTACGATATGACTAGCTTATTTAACTAGTGAACTTAAATGTGTAAAATATTTCATTTTAATTTAATTTAATTTTTGTGTTAAATGGTGCTACTACTAAAACTATAGAATATTTTTACTATATTTTTATAGTACGGAATAACAGAGGAAAACATTTCACAACTACACCAATCAATGTGTCTATGCGCGAGCTTTTCCTTCATTGTTGGCTTTTTTTGCTTAAGATTAACGTGCTTAAGATTCGGCTTCTCGTCATCATCTGCAGTATATATATAATATTGTTGCTTCTTACCAATGTCAGTACAATGACAGTGTAGACGGGGTCTCATATTGACGGTGGTAGCTTATTGTACAAATGATACGATATTAACTAAGTAGTAAAAATAATTAGAAAGAAGATGAATGCGCGAAAAACGGCTATTCTAAACTACTATTCATATTACACAGTTGAGCGACTTTAATTATTGGTAGCATAATTTATTTTTGATTAGTATTCATATAAAAAATAAAAATAAAAATACGTGTACTACCAATTTCAGTAAAATTTAAGACGAAAATTAATTTTTCGAAGAAACTTTCGATTTACTAGTTATTTCAGCTGGACTTTCCCCGAGTGTGGGAGGGGCAAAAAACACGTCAGAGTTGAAACCCGCCCCAGCCGGCGAGCTGGTGTGGGTCAAGGGGTTGTCAGCTACAGATGTTGCTCGCGGCCTTAGAGGATAGCCGATTCGTCATGGTGAGAACGGAAAAAAGGTGTAATCAACCGTCTTTATAAGCATAGCAATTTTGCCAAATCTGCCGTGTTATTATTAACAATTATGTCAATATTTAAAATAATTATTCATTCACATAAATAGCGGTATAACAGTCTTAAATTGTTTGTGATCGGTGTATTACCGTCTGAATAATATAGTTGGACACATAAATAGTGTGGGCTCACAATGCTCGCTCGTTCGACGTAATTTTTTTAGTCACCTCAAGCATCATGTCGATGAAGTATCATTTTTGGCACCATCGACCTTTGTTCACCTTATACCGTTCGTAGGCTACAACCAAATAGGCTAGAGGGGACGGAATATAAATTAATTCATTAAATTAATGTAACAATAAAACGTAAATTTACAATTATCTTCGATATTATTTATTCGATATAATAATGTCGAAATGACAAGGCAGGAATGTAACTTTTGTGTCACTAGTAAAAGACTCTTTAAGATCGTAAGAGTGATAATATTTCAAATGCTCGTACGACACAACAAATATCTAAACAGATATATTAAATTAAAAGATTATTTGTCAAACAAAGATTGGATTCAAAGGCAGCTTAGCTTATTATTATATTATATTTACTATAAAATATTAATAAGCTCTTGAATTTAATATATGTCAAGTGAGGTCAAGGTATTGTCCCGGCTACTCAATTTTTCAAGTTGATTATATAATTAACTGGGTTTATAGGCACACAAATATATGTGAGCTTGTCTACTTATAAATATCCGCAATTATATAGTGAAATATATTAGAGGGTTGTGGGTTTTGTGAGGTCTGGAGCGAGAGGGGAAGTTGGGGCGGAGAAGGGGAAGGCGGATCGGCATCCCCCCTCCGCGGCCGCCCACCGACAGTCAGCCTCGCGCCTCTCGTAAGTGAACATCACTGATACCGCGACTCTTCAGACCGGTACTAAGTACGCTCCAGCTTCAGTGATCTTTCACCTACTTCTGTCCGTGATCAGTGATTAGTGATTATGCAAACAGACCGATTGACGTGGGGAGGGGTCGACCGATAGAGAATAGAAATAAACAGAGAGAAACAGTAGCCAGTAGTTTCGACCCGGGGGTTGACAGTGGACACTTGTGTTATACGGGGATAGGTGATGGGACCGGCAAAGCTGTCGGAGCAGAACGCGACGTCCGTCCGGTCGCAGCCCAACCAGGAAAAGAAACGGAACAATCGGAATAAAGGTAAACGCCGGCTTGACATTTTGACGAGTTGTTAATTTGACATCAGCGATGAGTCGAAACAAACTTAGTGTTGGGTGGATTTACGAGATAATTTAAATCCTTGTAACTGTTATAGATAAGGATAATAGTCGACCTCTCATTTGCACACATCCGAATGTCCGCACGCGATCGTGTCTACACCTATATTATTGTTAATACTATCCCTAGTTTAATACAGTCTGTCAAAACTTGGAAAGAGCACTAAATTACTGTATTCTTTGGGTTCGGAGGATACTAGACTAAGATATCTATTACAAGTATGTTAAACCTTCTTGCGGCCTCTCGCCGCATGGCCGATTCTAAGTGTACAGACTACTTTTAGGAAAATTTCCTTTTGTTAATCGAAAATTTTTCTGAGTTTGATTTTTATTATAGCATTAATTTTTTGTGTGTGGCGACTAAAATGTTGAGACTAATATATTCGGACTAGTACATCCATTTTAATGTAAGTAATATTTTCTCAACGTCACCTTTCTAGAAACATTTGTAAGGACACACTCCTTCGTTTTTCAAAATATAGGACCAAATTAAAAATAAATTCGAATTTACAATTTCGGATTACAAGTAATTAGTGCTTTACAATAGATTTTAAAACATTATCTTACTCATGAATGAATTAAAGAACACTTGGTAAAATTTCAAAAGTCCCCTTGTATTGTTAAAGTTCCCAGTTACACTAAAATTTTTAGAAAACTATTAATTTTTAATACAAGTTTTTACAGCTTTTAATTTTCGCCTGCAATCATTTCCGTCCATTCCTTAATTCACGCAAGGGATGCGTACTGGTATATCAGTATACTGATGTACGTGCTAATATGCCCATATAATACGTTATGTAGATATAATGTAATTACATTATTAGGGAATATATAGAATCATGAATGTATATACAATGAATCGCGGACTGAGCCATCAAACGTACCTCACCGGTCATCTATTCCTATACAATGCTTGAAACTGGTGGGCGGGTCGAGCGATACCCTGCAAGAGGCCCAGTGAAAAATGTTACGTACGAAAATTTTAATTGGCATAAATCTTTTATACTTTTGACTGCTAAGCGAAAAATGTGTAATTAAATCTATATATCTGTGTATCTTTTCATGTATGTTGTAATAATGGTATGTAAGCGAATTATGCTGTATTAATAATTTTTGTATAATCTCATCAATCTTATATAAACATGTATTCATTACAAATTCTGCTTGCATACTAGGAGTGGTATGA
Organism: Lethocerus indicus; assembly: GCA_019843655.1. Taxonomy (NCBI): domain Eukaryota; kingdom Metazoa; phylum Arthropoda; class Insecta; order Hemiptera; family Belostomatidae; genus Lethocerus; species Lethocerus indicus. The sequence continues at coordinate 15,895,198 of JACDQD010000005.1, read as the reverse complement.
CCTAGATATCAACATTTTTTGTCGAAGAAAAATTTTAGGAAGTGAAAGTTCGGTTTGATTAAATCTTCTTTGATTAAATCTCTGTGTATGTTCCGATGTGTGGGATGTGTATCGGTATTAGGGCTTTCGTTTGAATTATCGTGTTTATTATCGAGTGAATTTTAATTTCGGGGCTACTCTATCATTATTCTAATCCGGTTGATAAATGGTAGTTATGTTCAAGTGCCGAGATGTTTTTAACTCTGGGAAAAATTTCCAATGATGATCTATGATTGTACGAATTCGATTAATAGGAGGATTGGATGCGTTGATATGAGTATGTACTGGAGTTTCTGCTCATATAGCTACAACGGACTGTAAAAACTACCTTGGAGAACGCGGAACTGCGGTAGCGCCCCCTGGGGTCTGTTTCCTATTATTCAAGTAGGAAAAATTTAAAGTAGGGAAAATTTATGTGCAAATTCTGTTTCTGAAGCGTATTTCATGAACCGCTCGAGGCCGGTCATTGTCGTATATATTATTACTGAAATACAGGACCGGGGCCGAGAATGGACTCCTCTGAAAGGAGTGTAGTCATTCATTACTATTAATTATTATTCATTCCTTGTGTTTTTGCCTCTCATTTTTGCATAGAATATTGGGATTGTTCTTTTATTACTAAGCTTCGACCAAATTGCTGTAGACATTTATTTAACTAAAGTTTCTCCTTCGCAAAAATCGTTTCTCCCTTATTAAACATAATCTGTCTTTTATGTTATCCGCTTATTCCTTTCCTCTTAGAAATGGATTGATGGGCTTTAAGATATTATAAAACCTAGTCATTAACTTCAGTGATGTCCTTATAAATCCGTTCTTTAATATTAACCGAACACCCGGTCGTCAATAACTTGGAAATGCTTGAGGAGGAGACTGACGGCTGAATAAATTGTATTTACTAAGAATCTTAAGGCCATAATATTTCATAAATTTAATGAGATTTGTGTCTTCCTAAATCATGTAACAGTACTAATAATTATTTTCTCGTTATCTTTGAATCCATATATTATCTATTAGTGACTAATGCCATTTCCCAAAATTTACTTTTCCCTATGACTAAATCGGCTTAGACTTTGGAGCATAGCAAACAGTCACCAATCGGTTTCTTTGCCCCTCCCGGATGTAATTTCCAATGTAATCTCGTTATCTCTTATCAGTATGCGTATTGTAATGCTGATCGTTGTTTCTCCGCCCAGATGGCGTTCGTCTGGTTTCGCGTGATAACCGTCTGAGGGGGGGGAACTATCCCCCCCAGTATTTGGAACGCAGCTCCAGTAGCGAATGTAATACAATTGTAATTTATAAAATGCATGCATTAAAGTATACATAAACAATTTCCAGTACTTGTGGAATGAATTAATAACTCCTGAGTTTATATCATAAAGTATTTTAGTTGCTAAAAGTTTGTTAGGTTTAATATGGCTCTGAGATTAAGGGCACCCTAAACCCAATGAGAACTCTATTCCTTTAATATTGATCCTATGGAATTTAGGAACACGTTTCATGAACCTGTTCTTCGGGAAGATCAGTTTGGATAAGCATCCATTGCAGAATCTTTTTTACGTGGCTTTCATTAACTTAATAAAACTTTTCATTCAACATCATTATATTCTAGTAGCAAAATGTTGTACAGTTCAAATTCTCATTATATTATGATTCATATAATAATAGTAGTAATGTTTGACTTAGTATAGTCAATGAGTCAATGACTTACATACGTATCAACTGGTGGCATTGATTTATGTAACACGAGTGAAGTTAATTTTTAAGATTAATTAATACTCACCGTAAGAATAACTCAAGCGGTGTTGGCATATGTATCCTTGATCTGCCAGTTTAATTTCATTCAAATAAATAAAAAAAAATGTAATTAAATATTAATAATTTAGATAACAAATAATCGCATCTATTAAATATATATGACATTACTTATATAAATATATATGCATTTATGTTAACTCCTTTATCATTTTCCTGGGAATGCGTTGCGTGTTGTGAAAATGTAGTATTATTCCATATTATTTGTCATTCAGAAGAAATCTTAGTAGTCCGGACGACAAACATTTTTAACACAATATTTACTGTGGCGGACGGTTTTCCCCGAATGGGGGACACGAGGAGCCAGATACGGTGATTAAATCGCGGCGACTTTGATTGATAATTTTATCGGAAGATACACAGCTCATCCTGTCCTCGAGTGAAATTAATTCCATGGCGGTCGGTATCGTGCTGTACTCGTTGGGCTCCAATCCCGCGGGGTCGTCTAATATTCTCGGGGAGGTGCATTCGAACATCTGGCCCGACCGGTTCTCATTTTCTTAAATTCACGCGAATGTTAACTGCCATAGAACTCAATCTGTGCTGTCCACTGTGCGCTTACTCGGTGATTTATGTCCTCGACCCATTTTCACTTATTCCAACAGTTTATTCATTTTCCTGTGTATGAACCACATTGGCAGCAAACCGGCGACTAACACTAGTTAGTGTTAACAACACTAAAACTTCCGCAATAGCTTTTTTGGTCCCACCTCCAGATGACCGTTTCGATAGCCTCAATAATCGAACGGTTATAATTATTTTCTCTGTGGAGTTGATTCCATATTGTAATCTGATATGTAAACATGATTAGCTGATAAAAATGTGCAAACAATACATATTTTTATAGTGTCATGATATATTACGCACTGGTCTCCAAAAAACAAGCCTTACTTATGCCTTTAAGTAATTGAACGTAAACCTAATTAACGTAATGGAATCCAATTACACACCCTGGTTGCCGCGCGGTTGTCAGCAAGAATCTCGGGGATTATGTATTAATTATGGAAGCCTCCAAATTACATACTACAATCATAAAACTAGTTTCATATTTTCTCATTTGTGTTACTTGCACTTTTGTCTGCTTTTAGGCCTTGTAAAAATAAAAAAGAAGTTATGTCGCTATAAAACATCTCAGAGAGACATTCACAAGCGCAGTAATCCGGACTAACTTTTGTTTTGCTAAATAATTTCAGAAGTTTGCTTCACATTATCTCCACTGAAAGTACGTAATGGGGAATTAATTATTCGCCTTTTTTTTTAATTTAAAAGAGGACATAAATGCTATATTCGGGACGCCATTAGGACACTGGTCCGTCAGCGATAATGCTGGAAGTTACATTTTTTCACGGACTCATTTAGCGAGGGGTAATTACTTGATAATTACCAGGGTTGGGCTAGGGGGAATCGGAGAGTCGGAAGATGATTTATGTGGAAAGTACTGCCCTACTCGTCTGTATAGTCTCTGAACCTGTCCGCTCTCATTTTTACTTGCCAACAGCAGCGTTATTCCCACTCCCCGGTATCGACACTGTCTTTCGAACGCGTTCGGTCGGTATCTATTGGTCTAATTGAAAACACCGCACGATGTTACATCGTTATGCAGCCTGCTGTATCTGACGATAAAATCACGCCTCTCATCATAAACAGAATTCTAACTGTTTCAACTGTTAATTCTATATTGAGAGGATAACGGGGGAGTCAAAATATATGGTTTCAGTTGAGCCTAGAATTTTCCGTTATATCATGCTGGCGGTACGATTTGTTGTGCCAATGATGCACATCAAACTTCTGCTTTTTTTGTTGGCTTTCTTAAGGCCATTGTACAAATAACTTACAATGGGCTATATTGGCCCAATTACTGGGACCAATCTTTCTGTACTCTTGTAAATAGATGAATTTTAGGTTATTTGACCAATATTAGGTTTAATAGGCTGAATTATCAGTTACGGGCGAATATGGTGATATCGTGGATTCGTAAGCATCTTGTATTATGATAGAGTGTTTCAGTTTCATCTTTGGTTTTGATCTAGACCGGTTTTGGCTTATCACCGTCGTTGGTGGTAGGATATAGTGCAAATATAATTCTAACCAATACTAGACCATTTTTTGTGCGTGCGTGTGTGTAAGTTCATAAAATATTGTTGTTGCCTCAATACTTCTGAATAGATTCTTTGTGAGCCCATCCTCGGGGACCGATTACTGTGATGTATTGCTGGAGTTGGATCCGTCCTGATACTATACCTCGTTTCAGATCTTGTTCCCCTTCGTAATATCTTGTATTGCCTGGTTATTTCTTTGGAAAACCCATTCCTCTTCCGAATGGGAGCTATTGGTCTTTTTTCATTTCGTATTATAGAAAATCGCCATTTAAATCGGTCTGATTATTGATTGGGTCATATGAAATAGATGATCAGCATGAAAAGGTGGGCATGTATACAGATACATTAAATAAAATATTTTTCTTTTTTTTTTTATATTATCGTTGTTAGTAAAATTCATTAGTATATCGCAGATATTGAAATAAGGTATTCATATTTAGTTCACTGCAAATTCCGTTTTCTTCATGTGGAAGTATAAAGGAAACTCATTTACTTGTTATATTAACTTGTTATGTATGTCAATAATAGAACATGTTTTATATGACTTCAATATCTAATTTATATATAACTGTTCATCCCTTTTTATCATGATAATAATTTTTGAATTCAAGTTCACGATCCATTTTGAAATCTATAATCGATTATAACATTTCTTTTTGCTTTTATATACAAAAGATGAATTAATTCAAAATATAATGAAAAACTGGAATTGTTTTATCCAAACTCCTGGGATTCCTTTGGATTCAGTAACGATTGGCAATTTTTTTTATCAATGGGATTTCCCTTTTCTTGTGCGTCTTCCTTCTTTTCTGTCAAAACTTGTTTTCCCATTCTTGTTAACAGGCAAGTATTCGTGGTTGAAATTACTCGCTTTCCTATTCTTGGTAGGGTTGGTTGTGGCCCGGGGCGGTTTTTTAGTTCGGCTTATTCCTTTGTTTCCACCCGGTCGACATTGGAGTCTTATTTAGGCCTCGCGGAACAAACTCGCCGGAAGAAGAAAACCGGGATTAGATAATTAAGGAGAACCGCCCCTTCCGATTAACCGCCGTTACATCGCCACATGTAATATATGATGCAAACATTTTCGTACGTTTAAAACAGAAAACAAAACTGTTTTAGCAGGAATCCGTGAGTGTTTCGAATATTACTACCTGTGCGATAATCGTGTTCTGTGGCTATAACTTTCGTTAGTATTGTTCGTTCTAACACTGTTCAGACAAACTCACGTAGGTCACACTTACGCCCGATAAGATTCTCAGCACTACACTGTATATTCCAAATACTTTCTATAGCTTTGACCTTGTACAGTCGATCACTTCAGCTGAAATTACAAAGTTAGTCTGTAATTTTCAGTTCCCCCTTTTTAAAAATATTAATCTTAAGGGGTGAAATAATCGGGCGGATATCATCCATGTGATAACGGACATCATTGATTAATTATTTCTAAACATTACTGTAGCACAATTTATGAACCCAGTTTATCTAGACAAAAACATTTGCCAAGTGTGGATCTGTGCTGGGGGGACGTTATTACTGCGTGAAATCGACATCATTAATGATCCAATTAGACTTTAATACAAACCAGGAAATTCCATTCAATGACAATTCTAAATACACGTGTCTAAAATTGTGTTACATTGTGTTAGGGATTTACATTTTCTAATACTGATGAATGGTGTTAATGCTGACATGGTCACCAATGAATAACTCAATTCGCTTCCAAAATACTCCATTTATTACTCCCTTTTTCTGCACGGTATAAAATTACATATAAATGTATTTTCTCCTGCATTCAGTATTTATGAACGCGTAGAAATTAGGCACTTATATCGACACGCAGGACGTTCAGCCTTTAAATAAATAATATTTTTTTTCGTATATTAAACACCCCACTCATTCGGTATTACTATATGTGACTATAGATGCTATGAATTAAGAAAATTAATTTTTTTATTGTATTAAAAAATATTCTTCGGGACGGGTGAATGCTTTAATTAGGTAAAAGAGTTTAAGGACCCACTGCTTTAGGGTGCTCTTCTTTAAAGTTCTTTTTGCCTTCGTTCATTGACATTTTCAGCTTATTTACCTTTGGCGACGAAAGAAATTAACATGTTCTTTTGTTTATTTGCGATTGTTTACCGTTATCAATTTAGAACTTTCTGTATTGGGATCCATGTTGGATTTAGATTCTTTAAAAGGGAGCTGGGTAGTTAATATATAATGCCGTGAGTGTGTAGGACCCGATTACCTTTACCTAGCGGACTGGTGGACTATTTTTGGAACGTAGGTAGGACGGCCGATCGATCCCTAAAAGTAATACATCAAATGGGCACACCGGACACCCGAAATAATTTTTCTATTGTCCAGCTCGATGACCACTGGTAAAATGGGATTACTTTTGTCAGGTGCCCAGCACGAATAGTACTGTGTTATATTATGGTAAATATTTCAGTATTGCAGTATTAAGGTCTTAAGGTGTTACAGTATAATCGCGGTAGCCTGCGATGGCTGAGTGGAAGTTTATTAGGTCCCTTGAAAAGACCTCGACGTCAAAGGATTGCGGGGGGGAGGGCTAATGAGCTGGGATGGTTCGCACATCTGTCCTTTAGTCGTCCTATAATGGCTATCAGCTATTATCTTATTATGCCCTTATCTCATTATTTGTTAAGCTCATCACAATGTATACAGTCACCTTTATTTAATTACTTTATTATGTACTGGTAACTCTTGTTTAAATAACAGCGTTGTGAAAATGGTTGGTGCTTTCAATTTCATGCTTAACAGTGCAAGAAAGTAATGTCTCGGATAAGATACTACGAGCCTGTGTACCGTACGCGAAAAGTATTCATAGGTGCGGTAAGCTATGAGTGGTTAAATTTTCACAATATAATTTGCTTTTTAAAGATAAATAGGTTTTTATATTATAAAAAAAAGTTGTAGACCATAGAGATGTTATTGTTAAATCTATCACAAATCTATATTACCTTAGATATAATCCAGCTTAAACGAAATGTTTCCTATAAAATTCTTTAGAAACTTTGTTATTTCAACATTTTAAAAAGTTACACCGTCACTAATACATGCTTATTTGGCACATAACATAAGACATTATGGTTAATGTGGGGCGTGTTACTTATCTATGACCGACGTATTGAATGAAGCGGTCAACTGATTGAATATTATCTTGAATTATGAAAGACGCACAGATAAAAGAAAATGTATTTCGCGTGATTAAGAACAAGTTACTGTATCGGCTAAGCCCTCATATAAATAAAATATTGAAGAAACGTCGAATATATCCACGGTTTTATGCCCTTTAAAAGGCTAGGACGTCAGCGTTCAAAATGGGCAGTGGTGCATACTACCTGTAATGCTTATTGACGATATTTCATTGCATTAGTATTGCCAACAATACTGGTTTAGGCGTATCGCGGAACATCTTTCACATGAACGATAGCGTTCTAAAAATATCGTAATAACAGTGGGGCCAAAAACACCACCTGGTATTATTCTCATGGTGTGATCATATGTTTAAACCAATCCTCAGTATAAATTATTGTTTTGAATTGATAAGAGTCAAATATGAAAGAGGCGCTTAATAATATGAGGCGTAAAATGTCAAACTCAATGTTAACTCAATGTCAAACGTGGATATTAAATGTGAATTCAAAACGTGGATAAGCTTTGTCTTTGAGTTAACTTCAGTCTCAATGTTTTCTGTTATTGTTTCTGCTACTCTGATCGTTTGATTCACTCATTTTTATTCATTGAACCAGTTAAATTAATACCAGTGAAATATGCTTTAAATATAGGATAAATAATGATAAAATTTTTGACAGAAATATAATTCTTACGGCCGTGATTAATATTAGCGATTTAATCCGTTATTCCGTACAGATTAGTATCCATTCGCTTTCAAATCTTGATAACGTAGAAAACAGTAAACTGGTAGGAAATAAACATTGTTGGGGAGTAAGTCTTGTTTGTGATAATCAAGATAAATTGCACTTAATCGTGAACGGAGGAGTCGCGCACCCGCGATATAAGATGCTATCGTTTCCTCGATTCCCGGAGCCGTTATGTCCCCTCCTAGAGGGACCACACGGGAGTACAGGAACGCAGAGGGAACCTCTTTTATTTCCCGTTTGATTGAAATCCTCCTCCTCCCCGTAGAAAGGTACAAAGACCCATTCGACCGAGAGATATTTGTTTTTATTGTTGGACGGCTACCACCGTCGCGGCCATCTGTCGCACCTCCGCCCGTCCATCACCCCCTCCATCCCCCTTCTTCTTTCACCGTCCAATTTGTTCCATTTGTCAGGAACTGTTTAGGAAGAACAAATCGCGGCAAACCGCCGGGATTTCTCGTAACGCCCAGAATTTGTCATTCGGCATTGATTCTGGATAGTTTAATTATTAGAAGCGTATCTCCTTTAAACAACTTTTAATAACTGTACCGTGTTAATGGGCAATCACGGAAGTTTAATTTATTGAATTATATTGTAGTGACTGGTGACTGCACCGGTCCTGTCATAGTGACAGATAAGATATACCCATGTTGAAAAGGAGTTGGAAATCTGCGTTGGTTATGTTCCTGGAGCACCGAAAACAATTAAAGTTTGTTTTTGAAACCTTGATTTGTCATTTGTTGTCTAAACAACAGAGACGGGGATATTGTTGACATATCATCATCCAGCAGGGACACACTAAGAATAATACCGTACGGATATTAGTCTCCATTCCATTTTATAAATACCATAAGCCAGTGGAAATGCCTACACGAAAAGCAGTATGTTGAACTGACTTCATGTGTAGGCGGCGTTATCAGCCTCCTTTTTGTGTCGGCGGTTACCGCAGTAAATTGAAATACGAACCCAATTGTGCCGACGACTCCTAACCGAAAGGAATCATGGCCTTAATATTTTTCTGGCTATAATACTCCAGCCAGCCAGAATTCTCCGCTGGGCCCGCCCCTGCTGAGACATTCCGCTGGTGCGTTCTCTTCTACGCTGGCAAACGGTGTTTGAAGGCCGGACAGCGTTAAAACTATGAGTTGGTCTATTCCTCGCACTGGCTTGACCTTTCGCATTTCTACAGCCGCAGTGCGCGCGTTCGTTAAGATGCGGGTTCGCCTATTAATCAGTTTTCGCTCGGTCCTCACCATTTATTAAGTTGATTTGTGGAGTTATTATTAATGGATTTCTTTCCATATTTCAATTATTAACGTTTTCGCTCGCACAGGTTTCGGTGTTCCCCTCCATCATTAGATGGGTATTTTTGTGTAACATTTGTACTTTGTACATTTTATTTTGTTATTACAATTCTTAGATGCATATAGGCCGAATTAGGGATTAGGGCACTATTCCTGGGGCTTTGATACTGTTAACACCTACTGAAAAAAATGGTGTATGCACATATTTGTACTACAATGTAGTTTACCCATGTTTCCTGTTTGTTCATTCCTGAGAAGCTTCCACGTCCACCATATCCTACAACAACAATTACTATTTCATTGTACAGATATTTTATGAGGTTTGCATACGCAAAAAATAATTGTGATGAATATTAGAACTGATTATTTTCACTGAATAAAAATGTCATTGCGGATATTATAACTGGAGTCCGGGTAACATTTTAACTCTTTTAACTATAAAATTCTTCAGTATAAACCAAGCGGTAAGGAACACCGCTCTGATAACAAGCCGGTTCCTGGGACCTGAAATTAAAATTGCATATTTGTGGCATTTTCGCAATTTATGACCTATAAATGTGGTATTCGAAAGTGGGTTGACCTGCGGTTTATCTGCACAGAAGAAAATTTGTAGTTTCAAGTAGCAATTTAATACCGTTTTAATTAACTAAATTCGCATATTTATTTTTCTAGTTAAAATATATTCGGAGTTTTAAATAAAGGTTAAATATTTATTTATTAACTGATTATGTAAACAGTTTTGACGATAAGTGTTTTGTTTGCGATAAGTGTTTAAATGCAAAAGTTTAACTCGTCTCGAATGGATGAAATGGGTAAATACCGCGTTCACAGTCAAATCGAGGAAGTATGAAATTAAGAAAGTACAATATTTACTGAAACAGTATTAAGTCGATTCTACAAATTGGTGGTTCCCAAATATTGGAACCGCGGAGGTCGGTTTAAATATTTAAATTGAACGCAAATAGCTACAAAATCAGATAGGGCGAAGTATTGGAATAAGGTCACTAAAATTTATTGGAGGACGCGCGTATGTATCACTTAAAAAAATATTGAATTAATTCTGCCAAAATTGGATCTCTCTGTGAAAATCAAGTGTAATGCTCCTAAGTTAAAGGAGCAATTGTGTTTTAAATATTTACGTTCCCTGTTCGAAATATTCGCATTTAGGAATCCGCCGCAATGGAATTCTAACGTGGATATGTTAATTTTGGGGGATTAATGCGCTATGTTAGTACTGCGAATTGTACACTTGCAATTTGTCCTCGGGGCATGGTTCTCTTTTTTGATATTCTCGTTCTGCTTCATACAATTGTTATGACAATTGCATTCAATATAACTTGCATCCTGATATGTATGCTGCATTCTATAGGCATAACTAGAATTTGTTATAATTCAATATTAATTATAGGTTTAAATAAGTTCATTATTTCCTGTTCAATGCAATTAAAAGTGGTGTTATTTTTCTTGCAGGGACGAAAAAGAGCTCGGCAGGTAATACTTTTAGTTTATCAGGGGCAACGACCATCGCGCCTCTGTACCTTACAAGACGACTATAGCAGTAGGTGACAGTTATAAATACATGGTAGTTTAGAGAGTATGAGAATAAAGTTCTATGGCCAACAATGCAAATAACTGCGGCTGTAGTGCTTGCACAGTTTCTACGTTGTTGAAGTGTGCAAGTTCCGATTTCCATTTATTAGTGCGCAAGTGACACATATTTCCTTTCAATGCGCTCGCAGAATTTACACGAGAATTTATATACCTATTCTTATAAAAGATAAATGTACCATTATAACATAATTCTCGAGGAGAACGGGGCGTGAAGTCTTACCGGTCATCCAGGATACCCAAGAATTAAGGGCAATCCATTTTCACGGGGCTTTCAATCGTTGGTAAACGCTATAGAGATGCCGGGAGATTAATGTAACTATACTATAGTAATGTATAAGGAAATATTGAAGTGAAATTCCTACTCGTTATGGGAAATTAGAAACACCGATGCTAGAACTTTATTGTCATTCTGCATACATTATTATTACATTCATTTAATTTAAAAAGGTGGAGGATTATATAATTAAACTTTATTTCAACGTATGTATAATTATCACACACTTATGTGGAAATTTATTATATGAATTCAGGGTACGGCGATTTAGAAATTTCGTTAAGAGCGGTTAAGTTTTCAAGTATCTCTTTGGAACGGTCGACTGCTAGTCACTCGATAATGCATGGTTTCTCTTCTGTTTCGAAAAGCTTAAATCCCGATTTTCCATTTGGTGATTGCGTATGCGGGGCGGTTCGATAAAGCGCCTCACCCATTGGAAACACGCCAAAATACTTCAATTGTTTAAATACTATGAGGTGGTTCAATTACCGCCATTATTCACCAAATAGTAGGGCGATTTAAACCCGGTTAATTTATGCTATAGAGCTATTTGATTTGAGTGCGCCTATTTAAATGATAGTTTTTATGGTTATGTAGACAATGAACTGAGATGACCGAACTAGTCTATAAAACGGTCTCGAAACGCCATTCGTTCCCCCCCTGGATGCTTTCGGACGAATAAAGTTTTATTCTCTGCCCAACAATAAGAACTACAATTTAATAATGCAGGCAAATAAAATATCTTTGTAGCATAATGTAACCGAGTTTAAATCTTTGGACCAATGACACCAGTGATAACAAAGTTAATTCAATTTGAGTACACAATTGTTAATCTATGAATTCTGAAGCAGATTTATTGGCATCGTTGTGAGAACTATTCTCCACTTTACTCCAATACGAAAATTACGAAAATACGCAAATAAGACATTTAGTCGTTCTTCTTTACCTTGTAGATAATTTTTCATTTTCAAAGTTTTGGTGAGATGGGAACTTTTAATTGTAGCATTCTAGTAGATAGTATTACGATAATTATTAGAGAAAAACAAGTATCAAACTGCTAGAACGTCTTGAAAAGAAGAGGCCTGCGAGATAGTTCTGGTACTTCCCGTTAGATGGCACTCCGGTCGCAGGAACTAATGTTTTTTATGACGTTTTACAATTTAGATTGTTGAGGCGCCCATTCAACTAAAGTAAATTCATTTGAATCCTTTCCCTATGGTTCAGTATTCCATTATTTTCAGATATAGTTTTGTTGGTATCAAGTAACTAACAAACGCTGTTCGTTTAAAATTTCATCGATTTATTGTCCATTTCGCATTATTTGATATTCTCGTTCTACTATATTCGTCCTTTTGATAGAATTACGATTATAAATTATGGCGAATGGAATTCAAACTTCTGTTTAGATTAATTAAGACCGAGAATAGTCTTTAAAAGGGAAAGCGATCAAGTTAATGAAACAGATGGCACAGGCAACGAATTCTGCCAGCCTTAATTACTCGGCGTTCTCTGATCAATTCCCCTTAAGGTTGGAACAACGTCACCAGCCCAATTTTCAGTTTCTGGAAACTAATTCTAGGAAAATAATTAGCCTATATAAGTTCTTATATAATAAAACTTGAATTATATAAATGTGAATACTGTGAAATGTTGGATTAAGAATTACAATTAAATTCCATACAATAAATTCTGGAACTATCCGCAGTTGACAGTATTGCAACTCAAGTAAACCGACTGATAAACTTAAGCTATTTTAATCGTTTGAATTGTTGTTATCTCCTGGTTTAAGTAAGAGATGTGGAAATTCATAACACTCTACCGCACGTGAATTCATCCAAGTGAGATAAATTTCTGCCTGATAAGCCAGTTACCGATTTACTATAGCGATAGAAGCGTCCAGTTGCATAGAGCGGCGGCTGCGGTCCAATTTTGTTAATTGATTCGATTAAATTGCATTTGTGAAGGTGTAGTGTTCATCATATTACCATTACTATTCCGATACTTCGGATCTCTCCTTGTGAAAAGGAGTAATTGAAAGGGAAGTCGGGCGTAACTTGGGTTCGGCATAGCTTAGTTGGGAAAGTTTCAATTAATTTAGAGTTGAAAATCATCTCTTGCCTAATAACAAGGAAGGCCTAAACATTTGAACTTTATTGATTTAAATAAAGTATTGTAAAAAATGCAATTTATAATTTTATATAAAGAAATGAAAATCGTTGTAAAATGTATAGCTATATGGTTAAACCGATTTAATGTATGTTTAGTAGAATTTATTTAAACTTTCATTGTCTAGTCAATAATATGGGAAGTTATGCTTTGAAAACAAACGAATAAGGGGTATTATTAATAAATCTCTCGTTTATTAAATTTAAAATTTGAACCAGTTCAGATAGTATTGTATACATATTTTATGATAGTATTTCTCCGATAGCATACCTCAAATGGGTGTTCTGAATAAACTTGGCCAGGTTCCGTTGAACCGCAGGTAGAGAAGGCTCTAAACCTGCCATAAGCTAAATGCGCGCAGTAAGAGATATATGTATATGAGGGATTAGCCGTAAAATTGGTGAGGACACTAATCTCCCTTTATGGGTTTAATATAATAAAATATCTCCGTTAATAAAGTGATTTCGCCGAAAATTTCGGTGTATCTGTGGAAATCGCGTTTATTGGCTCTTTAAGGTGGAAAATATTATACATGCTTTATTTGCAGTAGCAAAAAAAACGTCGATACAGAGTATAGTCCGAATTCGTTCTCACCCCACACGTCATAACCAGATCCGTTTCTATTTTCCATGATCGAAGTTTTCAGATTCACTATCGTTGAATTGAACGTTTATTGGAACACGGACAATCCTACCATTCCAGGATTGTAATTTCAATACTAGATGTTTTTTCATTTATGAATTTGAATAAATAACATAATTGCAATGAGTAAACTACAGTTTATGAGATAATCTTGCTTAATCATTTGAAATTAGTAATAGAAGGAAAATTCTATTCACCAACAGGATTCGAACCTGAGTTGACACGTTAACGCCTATTCAATTACTCCGTGAGGGGGAATTCCCAAGTCGCCTGTGCTTTGGGTCTTGTGTAACTTAGTTAAGTCACCATTCTGAAACCTAACAAACCTATATCCCATCAAAGTTCATACCGCTCCATCTATTCAAGGCTCCCTAAAGAAGCAGAGTGCCTCCGCTATGATAATTATCCCTCCGATTCAATTCCGGTTCCAAAAGAAACATTTGATAGTCTACAAACTCACAAGGGATGACCCTTGTACCATTTCGCCTGCTCTAGTGATACTAGACAGTAAAAAAGAGTTCAGTAAGGGGCTTGACTACAAAATTAAAATGGTGGGTGTGTCAAGTTGACTTTATTTTCTTGCAATTCCGAATACTCAATAGACATCCTTCAAGTCCAAGATGCTTAATGCGAGTTCGAAGTAGTAGAATATTAGACCGAATTATCCCAGTAACCTTGCACGGTCCTGCTAGTTACCCTATAACTCCTTGTTGAAGCGGTGAGCGTTAAGTATGTGTTTGGTATTTTAATGCTGCAATTTTCCTGATATCTCTGTATTGTATAAATGCATGAATACTGATTATCTTACAGGATATATATTATCCTACATCCCGTTTTAAAGAAAATAAGTCTGGTTATAGCTTGGTTGTTAAAGCGGTACAGCGTTTACATGTTGACTCAGGCTCGCTGGCACTGGCGGGTCGAATTTTCCTTCAATTACAAATTTCAACTGTTATTCTAATTCAGAAAAAGCTAGTTCCCCTTTTCATTTCTTCCCCACTGAATGTTTAAAACGGGGGAGAGATATCTTAATTTAATAGGCCCCGAGTTCGGAGGTTATCCGGGCTTGGTGCAGGACCTTGCGATAACAGAGGGGCGGCATTTTACGGGATTCGTGGCTTTCATCTCTGTTTCGTTTAAAAGTGTGGCTTTTTTAAAATCAACAATTCGCCTCCTTTAAAATGTGTGGATTTGTTGCCATGTGAGTAATCCAGGACGCGTGTGGAAATGTGCGAACATTTTACATACAAATATTAGCAAGTTTTATGTTATACATTATAAAAAATTGTTAACATAATTATGTTGGATCCATTGTATTGTGCTGAAACATTCATAATCATGTGTTTTAAATACTCTACCTTACAGTACCGTTCAGCGAGAAAAAAAATAATTTCATACGATTTTTAAAAATACATTGTAATTATTGTTGGCAAATAATTGTAAATGCAATGTCTCGCAATAAATATCCCCGTCGGAAAGTAAATGTTGATTTGGGTGCTATTCACACTTCCCGAAGTCGAAGGGCGAGTTCTCTGGCTGAAAAAGAAGTCGGTGAAGTAACCGGAGCACGAGCTTTGAACTATTCACGGTGCTTGATCATTATCCAGTGGTTCGATAGAGGGGAAAAGGACTTGTTCTTTAGCCGGCGGTCGAGGGCCAGTTGGCCGGCTAATGACCAAGTCTTTGTTCCCTCCCGCGCACAGCTTGACCCCGCGTTTCTCGGGTTACGGTATTACAACAGGGACCCGGGGCAGTCGCTTACTACGCCTATACTCAAAAAGAGGAGGAATAAATTAGTTCAGAAGTTAAGGCTAAAGAATCATTCGCCAAATGGTATTGAAAGTAAAACTTTCATTCCTGGATCCTAGATTTCATTTCTTTAAGGTATTCCTGAAAGTCGCTTTTTCTTTGATCCGTCACATTGAGTTATCTTATAGGAAAAGGTTCGGCATTAGGATTGGCCAAAACTAATTTACAAACCTTTAACATTTGATGGCTTGAATAATGACAGATATATATTCTATTAAGACAAACCTATATTAATGTGTAAGGCATCGACTGTTTTCCTTACTTAGAAAAACTGAGAAATATTGGACTCGAATATAAAGTCTCTGCTGTGCCTGAAGTATTTCTGAACTTATTGTAATAACAAACCATTGAATTTGGCTTTAGGATTCCAAGTATTTCATAGAATTTCTAATTTCGTTTACTAATTATCTAACGTCGTTGACTTGAAGTTACTCTTAATTTTAACAATAAACCTTAATCTCGTAACTTGTCTTTTAAAAAATATGTAGCAGGAAAATATGAACTTATCTCTTTTATTCGGATGGAGTCTCGGCATTATTTTTTGGCTAAGCCTAGTATTATGTAGTATTTAAGATTAATCAAAGTGTAAGATTTACATCTACACACCCACTGAATGGTCTGTTTGGGATATTATACTGTATTTCACTTTAATAGAATAATTAGGAGAATAATAAGTGGGAGAGGTATCCTCTGTGTAGTACTTTGGACGCATATTAGTTATGAGGCCGATAGTGTTAATTCCTATGAATAATAATGAAAAAATGTTATAATTAATAAGCAATTTTTCGACACGCCTTTTACTTTTTTCTACGGATGTCTCGCGAAAGTAGGTATCTTTGATTATTCTCAAGGCGGTGGATGAATTTTGAAAGGGGGTTTAAAAGAAATGAGTATTTGGGACACACAGTTTGGCATTCCTTCTCTTTTTTGTTTTTCATCAGTGAGATTACATTTCAATAATTTGAGTTTAAATAAAATTACATTTTATTATCCTTTATTTCTGCGCATAAGAATGAACGTTTCATCATCTTCACATTTAGCCGTGGGCCAGACACCTAAGGGATCTTCCCTTTAGCAGAGATTTAATGTATAATTGCCACTGTTAAATATTGCCAGAAAATTATTTATCTTTATGTTTTATTTAATTATTAATTTGTGTATTTTATGATAAATGGTTTCAATTTATGCTTCCAAACCCTTTGCTTTAAATATATCATCGGTATTTAAATGTAGAATCTAAAATAAAAGCTTTCCTCGTAGGAGAAAACCTTTATGGCGCCAGAATCAAATAGTAACTCAAGCAAGGTAAAATATGCCAGTTTAAGAATGGTTTAAGAATACCAACAAGAATTTTTCAGTGTCCAATGCTAAGCTAAATTGGTTTCCAGTTCTTCATAATCAGGAGCATTCCATTAGTGATATAATAGCATTAATAAATAATTATTAGTAGAATGTCTGAACTGATGTTGAGAAGAACACTTACGAATATTTCAAGATATAAATTTCCCCATACATGGTATCGGATTTAATTTTAATGATACTTTTATTTCATAGTTGAATTACTGTTCCTTCAAGCTCAGAGAACCCATCGAAGTCCGACGTATGGTGTACTTTTTCCCCTTTTTGGTTTATTTACTCGGACATATAAAAGTGCTACCCGTTACAGAGTCTAATAGTAAAGCGACAGGCTCGTATAATAGAACAATAAACATAAGAGGTCGGGAGGTGGTCGACCGCGCCAATAGATCGTGGAACATGACGGGGGGCGAGGACCCCGGGGGCCGGCGACCCTGCCGCCCCCACCCCATTCAGTGCACTCTTCCTGGCCCCTTAAACCCGATATACCGGCCGTGCCGCTCTAATTAGCCCCACCTGGATCCTTAGTTAGACCTTCGATACATGTCCGAACATCGAAATTCAACATCGTTTGACATTGTAGGCCGATACTTCCTGGAGCCATCGATCGAATGTATTTTCGGCCCGAGAATTTTAATCGGACACATTGAATTCGGTAGTGTAAAATAAAAATGGCGTATACAAGTCATGGGTTTATCTTACATATATCAATAAGTTCTATAATAAACCGGTTTTGAATTCTACGGTTTTGGGGTCTGCCCGTCGTCCTAATAGCATCGTCTAATAAAGTTTGTTATTTGTAGCATTTACAAGTTGTTGGTACTTCATCTATGTTCCAGAATCAACTAAAACTGTTTTATATGATAATGACGGGGATTTGTTTAATAATTGCATTTTCATGCTACCAATCGTGTAATTCCCTCCTCGAGAAAATCACAGCTCAATAAATCATGAATATTGAAGAAACGGCGGCGGGAAGGCTATAAATAGCGGCTTGATCTTGGTGCGGGCAAGGGGAGAGAAATGACAGATGAGACAAGGCCGGGTAGAATAATGATCTGAAACACTGGGAAAGACGCGTATGATGGAACAATAGAGTAAAACACGATAGAAAGTGATTTGTTCAACAACTATATATGGTGACTGAGTGGCTTCTACTAGAAATTGTTAATTCGGGATCAGAGTCTGCCCAAAGCAGAAGGAAAATCACATTACAAAAACATGTCCCCACTTACAACATAAATTATTAAAAAATTTGAAATCCTGAAATGAACCTTACCTCGCTTCTTAGTTCAGAGGGTAAACTGTTTTTGGATGTTCGCCATCTCCAAATTCATTCCTTATTTATTGTAAACTTCATGGTGTTGAATCGAATGACAGAAAATTTATACCGCAAGATTATCCAATAAGATATCGATAAATTAGACCAACCGAAAGTGTGATTACAGCAAGCAGAGGTATTAGTGGCGGGCAGGCTCTTTGCGGACCCCATAAAGGAAAATGCAAAAGGTACAACGAGACGTTGATGTATAGCCGAGGGAAATAAAAGGCGTGTCCGTGCTCGTGCCAATGTAAATTAATTTATACGAAGACTAAATCCCCAGGAGGAGCCGGTCGACCGTGACGTGGGCTGGACCGGTCTCCCTCCCCTTCCTATCGGGCCGACCGAAGCCCTCCAATTGAATCCGACTTGTCGGATTAATTGCTGAAGTACTATTTCCGAAATCTCTTGTAGGCGGTCTGAACCGGTGAAAGAACAGAGAAACTAATTTCTCACTTGGTTGAAACCCTAAGTCTTCTTTCGCCCCTTGTGTGTCACTGTCACGGGTGACAAACTTTAACACTTACAAAGTACTTCATTAGTGAAAGTAATTAGCCCCTAATTGATGTTTTAATAAGGACTATGTATAAGCCGTACAAAGGTGAAATCTCATCGCCTTGGCCTAAGAGCCTTACATGCCTAAGTCAAAAGGTTATGCGCTCTTTTTTATTCCGGGTTTTAAAGGAAGACTGTTATTTTTATCTCTGCTTATTTTCTCAACTGCGTTGGGCTGGATTTAAATTCCTATAATTTCGGCGGTGAATACTTCGAAGTAATTTATTAGTTGAAATATGTAAAGGGACTTGGGAAGTCTTAGTCGCATATATATTCTTCTATGTACAATAAATGTGCGATGTCAGCGTTATCGAACAACACAATAAGAGACTGAGCCCGGAATGCTAGATAGCCATTACTGGCTACATAAATTAAAGATTAGTTTGAATTATGATTTGCTTCGCAGACTAATATATGCGTTTAAATTCAGAACTCTACGAATAGCTACACAGAGCGCAGTTAGGAAAGAGAACTTGCTATGTCGCCCGCAGTCAAGCCAAAAATACAGTGCAGTGATAGAACTCCGGAGGCTTGTCGTGTGTCGATGTAGTATTATGTTGGCAGTGACATTGGTCCTGTTCCTGTGTTCACAATGGACTATCGTTTATTTGGAATCGACTTCGTTAAGTACTTCGGTGTATTCTTCCCATGATGGCGGAAAGTCACAGAACCGGTCTAATGTAGAATCGGGCGAAGTTGAGGGTAGAAACACTTATGATATTAAGTTTTTTAAGTTTGAGTAACAGGATTTCGGCATTTTCACGAATAAAGCACTCAACTTGCAGTTGATTGTTACTGCAGAAAAATTATAGGCATTTAGAAAGGAACATATTAATTTAATGTTTTCCCAGGAAAATTTGACATCCCAAATCCTCGGAGACGAGATGAATATATGAATATTGAAAGAAATCGCAGAATTGTTCCCAAACAACTTTGGTCCAGGCGTCATTTTTCCTACTCATCTGTCAGGAAGCGAGCCAGGCGATAGAAAGAGGGTTCATAGCGGAGGAAAAAACCCCCTTGGGGATGATACAATCAGCGCCAATTTTGTGCCATTAATCATGAAATTCACATCGGTGCTGGTCGTTGCCCCACAACAATTTCTCGGCTTTTTCGGCCTCGACCCGCAGCGTAAATCACACATTTCGTTTCTGGCTGCGAACCGACCTTTTTCGAGTGGCAGACCGTTTTTGTCGTACTAGTTTTTTTTATCCCACCTGTGATATCGGACGGGCGTTTCTGGGCGAAACGGGGTTGCGGACGGCAGTTTCGGCCTAGGAAGATAATGCAGTCGGAGGTCCAGAACTTATTCAGTAAATTAGGGGGTCGCAGCCCGTACCGTGCCGAGAATGAGTCTGGGACCGCCTCATTCCTGTTGTTCTCAAAGTAAAACTATGCCCGGCTTCGTGCAAACTTCATTCCTCTCATCACAACCAGTTGTTGTAGCTTCTTGAAGATTGCTTATCTATTTTGAACGCAAATTGTAACAATATTCTTTGTTAATGAAATAATTTGATGGAAACTAATGCCTTATTTCGTAATTACGATTGGTATACTTATCCGTTATTCTCGTATACAGCTTTAATCAATTTGAATGCACTTTGATTATATTAGTCTTTCTATTAGAAGATAACTACTGATCCTATTCTGGGAACCAAAGAATATCATATAATCTTATATGATATATCTTAGGAATACAATAATTATCAGTCTGGAATTATACTGTCACTTGCGTTGGTGGTGCATAATGACTACAATGATTGACGATCGGATCACTATGTATGATAGTCACGTTCATATTACAATAGAAACTGTCCTCGGGTCACTTATGGGAGTATTGACGTACTGACAAATTGGAACTGACAATTTTTTCCTAGTAATCTTGCTTTGACGTCAAAGAATTAAACTTGTGCAGGGATTATGAACTAAAATTATTCACTTCACAGACTGATTGTGTCCCACTGAGAGTATCAAATCTGAACTGGTACCGATATACATCACAGAAGGCGCACCCCACATACATAAACAAGGAACATTCAGCACACACTTCGAGGGTACCATCACCAAGATAAGTCCTAGACAAGACCAAAAACCTCCTGGCTTGCTTGGGAGGCCGCACACGCTTAGGCCCACTCCGGGGTGTGTAGGCTAATTTCCTGAACACCAAATGTAATCATGTTAATTAAAAACGAACAATATGCCGTAGACCGGATGACAATAAGTCGCCGGATCCAGGAATGGAAGCTACCTCCGAATCTAAAGATTCGAGCTTCACTCGTGGAAACGGGAGAGAGGCGCAAAGGGTTCAAACCCACTCCAACACAAGGACAATATTGGGAACCCGGGAGCCGACTGAATGCCTTCTGAGCTTTTATGTTATGCAAAGAAAAGACGGGGATTCGTGATTTAACGTCTTCCCTTTAGAATACAAAGGGGCATGCCCAAAATCGAGGAAATGATGAAAAACGGAAAACTACCACAAAAGAAAGGATTCATACTAAATTACTATTATAAATAAACTATTAAAGGAAATCGTAGGATATAATAATGGAAACTAAAATACATATATTACAAATACTAGTTGGAAAGCACAATACCGACATAATACTATTAAATGAAACTCGCATAAATCCTATAGATATGATTATCATTATGAGACGACAGTGGTAAAAACAGGTGGAGGAGGACGTACAACTCTCGTTAAGAAATTAAGTACACAATAAGCCCAAATATTGCAAAAACGAAAATATTTAAGCTCACTTTACTAAAACTACATGCGCTGTCACAAACCTTTAAGATGATTACGTGGGAAGACTGGGACATTTCCATTATGCATATCTCGTATCCATTTGTTCCACGTCCCTCACGTCCCTAATTCCATTTTACTCTTGACATTTCTACGAACAGATTATGATCATTATTATTTCCTCCACTGTAGTCGAAATTATACGATGGTTGATAATTAAAAATATGAGTTAGCGTTCCAGTTCGAATCTATTCCTCCGTCCTAAGCCGTAAGGGTTAAGAAATGTTCTATTTTTAATTAAATTATTTTTAATACGGTAACGATGACAACAAATACAGCCCGCAGGGTTTGTCATATGTACGGTTATTGTCCGCACGAGTCGCACATAAAAATCTGAATGGGATAAAGAAAGGTTTTGATAGTAACTGTTTAAATTTAATTAATTTATTTATCTGTTCTTTTATTCTCTCTAGGATATAAAATCTGTACAATGAGTATGAAATTTAATTGTTTTCAACTAATAATTACTGATTATTCACAGAAATTCCACTGTTATTCCGCTTTTTGTTTGTGAAAAATTCTGATTCAGAATAACAATATAGGATTTTTTGAAGCAAAATCTCCAGAGGGGAATTGAGAGCGTCTGTAAGCTCATATTCGAAGCTTCCGTTTTGTATTAAGATAATAACCGTTAACTGCGGTGTAACGGTCCTGGGGATGGGGGTATGCGCCCTCCCCGCCCCACGATAAATAATGCCCGACGGCCCATGGCCTCAGCGGGGTGCCCCTCGTAACGCGCAATGGAAGTGAGCTTTATAAAGCCGTTCGACTCCCATTTTAAGAGCGCTGACCGCCCCCCCCCCACCATCACCCTTTTGGGTGTGTGGATGAAAGAAGTGAGGAACAAAACACGCGGAATTACGACCCCGACAGTTTTCAACGTTCCCATTTTTGAAATGTCCAGTTCTCCTACAGATGGTCTTTACGGTCTTACTCGGACCTTCTGTGGTATGTAATATGTTCGTACATTATTTTTTATTTTTTGTTTCATTATGACATCGAATCTTAATATTAAATCTTGGATTGCGCGTTATGTATGTATATAATAAGTACAGTACCGTCTATTTATGTGTGTAGATGAGGATATTTTTCATATTATTCATTTCAAAAATTGTCTCCTTTTTACCGCAGTGGTCTCTTTTTATATGCTTTTACCGTATACATTTCTTCTTCTAGTTTTGTCCACCCCTAATATGTCGTATTCTTCAATATGAAATAAACTATAAACCATACCGGCAGTTATCGTCACATATTCCTTCATTTTAATGTTATTCGGAATATATTTTAGTTTAATTTTGAGGTAATCTGACAGAAACATTCAAACCACAAATTCAGTACAGACCAAATTTAAATTGGTCTTTCCAAAAAGGATTTGCGCCACTACCTTGAGCTTTTCGAAAGTGTTCCGTATTTTAGGGAGATATCTGTAATATCTAGACAGTATAAAATAATTTATTCTATAGTGTATAATGTTGCAAAAATGGGGTGTGTTGGACAAGAATTTGGGCTGCACCCCCAAAACGGCACCGACCTGAATATGTTTAAAGGGGGCACAGTGATAGAAGGAAGGTCATCAATTCGGCGAGCTTAGTCGCCAGCCTGTGTAGCCCCGAATCGTCGTTCCATTTAACTGAATTCAGCTTGTCCCTGGCCGCCGCGTTAGATTTAGTGGACCTCGGCTTAATGGGCGGTTATCCGCCTACTTCTGGGCCTAATTTCGAGCCTGTGTAGATTCTTCTCCGCAGGTTTATTGTCGGGAGAAAGTGGTGGGACCCCGGCGCACCTGGCCCTGACTACCGACGTTTATTGTCCCGTGGGGGGCCCCCCGAGTACCGCCCACCCGAAAATGATTTATTTTTCAATAATTTTTCTCCCCCCACGAGCTTGAGGATAAACCAACAACGCACCGTCAATAACGTACGCTCCCCGCGTAGGCACGCCTCGAGAAGAAAAAGCGGCCACTAATTTACGTTTCCGAGGTATAATTTTTCGGTCGATTATCCTTTTTTTTTTAATTAGACTCTTTGAAATTTTTACTTTCCCCGGCTCATTGTCGACCCCTCGCGGGCCAGAAAACAAACACGGACAAAAATGATGGGCTCTGAAAAATGTCTTTTGAATAATTTTCTGAACGTCCCTTCACAAACTATATTTCTTTCTTATTTTTCGCCGTGTCTTATAAAATAGGCTGATATAACCAGAGGCGTTCTATGCTCTATGCTCAGTTTGAAAAAAAATTCATCGGTTTTAAAAGAAACTAAAAATCTTGCCTAAGGTACAAAGATTTAGAACACTACATCTCAAGCACACTGCTGAACCAACCTCGCAGAATTGATGAATAAGCATTAATTCTATTAATAGAATAGTTCCAAGCGATATGAGTTGCCACATCTCTATCATCGAGTCTGCGGTACCTCCAAGATACCGCGCCTAAGACCTCAATTTTCCCCGACCGGTACTTTTTACAGATTAGATTGCTTTAATTTGTCCTCAGGCGTACAAATTGCGAATTAGTGCCGATTATTTTAAGGCTGTAAGAACTTATTTGAAAAACTACTTTGCTTATTTCGTATTATTACCATATTCAGTGATATCCACAACATTCGGGAAGGATTTTAATTTTTCTGTGGGCTTTGTACAGCCTTGCAATACTACAGTTTAAAATATTCAAGAAAGACACGGTTTTTGGAAGTTTGTTTTGTTCAACCAATTTTAATGCATATTATGTCCTCTTCAGTCGACCAATCTCATTTGAATAGGCAGAACAGTCTCGCGGGAGTTTTTTAACATATCCTATTTAAAGTTTTACTCACCCTTACGTAAAGTATACATTCGCAATGAATGAGAAACTATACCAAACAGTGAGGATAGATGCTCTTCAGCTCTCATTTATGTCTTACACCTACAATTTTCTGTACAGTTTATCATTGATTTATAATATTTAATTAAATACGTTCAATATTTTTAACAATATATGTGAATGAAATAATATTCACGTGTTAGTTGGGTCACCGAAACTAAGTCGTCATTCTGCCTGGGACTACTTTCACTCTACACTTGTAGTGAGGGCGGTGGCTTAATTTCTACTCTCTTTCGACAGAAAATTGAAACCAGTTATTTATAACTGAAAGTCGGAATCTACCTTTAATTTAGAAATGCATTACAGGCCGAGCGGATAACCGTGTCCGCGAAAATAATATTTAGTGCCTTTCCTAGTCTGTTTTGATCGATCGTTCGATTTGAACCAACTCGAACTTTTAGCGACCGTGTTGTGTTTGTAACAGGGTCGAGTGGTGTTATCATCACATACACGCGATGGAGCACTTAAAATTCGCCTGCGGCGGAAAACCGTAGCGTCTTTTACGTTAACGGGACGTTTTTCAACATGGCGGGCGATAGGAATTGAAGGGGTGGCGCTCTTAAAAGGAAACTCGGGTATGTCCCCATTTTCTCCCGGTTCGTTCCCTTGTCTCGTTCCTTGTGTCGGCCCTTACTAATTCTCAGAGCCACTCTACGTCAACCTCTTCTCTCCCAGGCACTACTACACAGCGTCTTTCATCTCTCTCTCTTCCCTAAACAACCAAAGAGCATTCCAAAGTAATGGGCGTTATACTTGTAAAAGCAAACTACTTGTCATCCGACTTGGGCTACTTGGACCGGAGTCTAAAAATACTGCGAGTACTTCAAGAGAGGCGCCTTCCCGTATCATCTTCCCCCGCCGCTCGCTTTTTCCTCTTGGTCTCGTCCTAACGAGTTGTGGTCTCATATCTATACTCTCATACATGAGAACTCAATGGAACATTACAGATGTTATTAGGTATGTATAAATAAATACCGGCATTTTCGATTTGCAATCCGTTTCTGCCTGTTTGTTTAATAGGGCCACTACTACATGCAAGTAAGTTGATTAGAATTAGCATTAAGAGTTTGTATTCAATTTACTTACCGAATCTTCCATTCCTTTAATGGATCTGAGTTTAGTGTCTGAGGTCTCTCTTTTGTTTGTTCCTCGTGCGTACAGAGAACTCTCTCTCCTCTACTTTTGAATATTTATACAATTTATAAGCGATGACAACGCCGGACCCTCGAATAGTCAAATTTATTTCAATTTCAACGAAGTCACGTTCCGCTCCCTTCTTTGATGAAGGAATCTTTTATGGAGGTAGGGGCCTGTTTGATACAGTCTGTACCAAGCACCAGCAGTACACCGCAGGTTATTTGTTTCTCCCTCCTTTCCACCCCCCTGAAGCCCTCCTTATTAAATTTTAATTTCATAGTGATTTCATTTAGTGATATTTTGAGGTTAATGCAAATTGTGTCTAAGAAACGAGGAGATTGTTTAGGTAATTTATTGCTTCCAATTTCTAATTCAGGTAGATTGTTCTCCATAAATATCAATTTTATCTCGTCCTCATTTGTCCCTTGTCCTCCTAAGTTATTCTTAGTTGCTGTGAATTGAGAATTTCAAAGATAAATGCTAATTTAAACAATATAGGGAGTATCATTTAACGAGAAAACTCTCAATCGGCCGTCACTATTATTTATCTTTCTTTACAGAATATTCTGGTTTAATCCGAAGCTTAATCGGGATTGTATGAACGGTTCATTATTGAAATTATGCAGATTCCTCGCCTATGTATAATATTGACTGAATGGAAAACAATCAAAGCGCCGCGTTGTTTCCTAATTTTATCCTCTCTAATTATTCCCACGTTTGTTTCCTCCTTATTTCAATTTTCTCGTATGTTTTATGTTTTAATACTTTCTTAACTACTGAATGTATTATTATTTATTGCTCTAGTAAATGCGAAATTTCAGTTCAGTTACCCACTCTTTTCTAGCCGCCCGGTCATTAGATTATTTTTGTTTTATTGGTTCTTTGAAGTATTCATGAATGACGACTGGTTTAATCAGATGGATTCCTAATCTAAACTGGGATTATAATCGCAGATATGATTTCCCTCTTATTGGCATTCCTTTTGTGCCGGGGAGGAAAATTGTACGGGGCATAGTGGAAAAGCCGGCACTGTTACCTAAACCTTTTCAAATGAGGTCAGACTAAATTTTCGGAGCATTATCGGAAACGAGATCATAAGGGAAAGTTCAGAACTTAGTTGAGTGAAGCGCCACCATGTCAAAACTTGTTAGGGAACTTCCTCAAGCATATCGCGGCTCAAGTTCTGGAAGGGAGTTCACACCGTATTTGTTTATCTTTATTAATCTAATCGAGACTATAAAACGCTTTTTTCTAAAATCGTCTTCCAGTTATTCTCAAAGGAGCGGGGTATTTTAATGGCCGGCGCCCGGCTCCGTGTGTGGCGGCAGAGACTACTTTAAATGCAAAACAGTTACTGAGGAGAGTTGAAGCGTCGTTGTTTTCTCCCCAAACTCCTCGATTACAATTCCGTGGATCGGTTCTTCCGTCTGTAGAATTGTCGCGACCCGTGCCGTTCGAGGATCGTTGGCCGCAATAAAACGGGGCTCTTATTGGAAAGTATAAGGGGGTAACGGCGTTCCTCCCGGCCAATTTAATTCCTCCACCCCGGTCCTATAACCTTCTCCTCAGAGTCTACCGGCCCAGTACACGCTCTCGACAATACCCGCCGTCTGTAGAACATTATTTACTATTGTCCCCTCTATTTGTTGTGAAAAATGATTGAAAAAACGCCCTATTTTTATTTCATACATTTCCTGTGTCATATCATTGAGTGCGTTTAAAGTTCAAAAGAAATATCCGAATTTAATCACGTTACGATGTAATTTTGATGTATGGCCGTTCAATTTTTCAACGTTTATCGGTTCAAATAATTATATAGTTTGTGAACGCTGAAAACTAACCGTAATTACAGTTCTCTCTGTGGATTGTTACCTCATTCCGCGGGATCTTACGAAATAGGCCCACCAGCGGCGCCGTTAATTAATGGATACATAAATCGTTACATTAACCTTAGGCTACGTGCCGGTATTCGACGGAGGAACGTTTTGCAATAGGCTCTAACCTCAGCCAGGGTGTAACTCCAGGTACAGACCGTTGCCGACTTATTGTTGCCGTTGTCGTAGAATGCAGATATAACAAGTTCGTCGCATAGTAAGTTCCGGAGGACAAATAACAGATGGGCGTGTGGAGTGATTTAAGCGGCGAAATGTGGCATTGGTACACTTTAAGTGCTTTGCCGGACTTCGATCATACCTAATCTGTTTGCTGCAAGGCGCCGACTCCTGTCGGCCGTCCGTTAATTATTGCTTGATTGCATATATCAAACGATTACAAAAATTATATTTTCATAATACAATATTGAATTAATTACAGAGAATTGTAATTAATTTGAATTATTAATGTCGAATAATTAATTTACGGTAACTGTTTGGAAATATGGATGGTCTGGAATATAAACACTCTTGCGTTTTCGTCTCCAGGTTTGAAACACACTTGCTGATTGTGCCCTATATACTGTTATGGCTCTTGTTCCTCCATAGTCTGTAGCAGTCCGTCAGCAAATTAGTCAGGCACCTACGAATGCGTATATGTTGGCACAGAATTGTATGGAGCCTCCACCACGCATCCATTTCTTCTTTTGTGTATTGTGAAAAAATTTTTTATAAAAACATGTTATAAATTTCAATCTTTGATTTTTTTAAGTGATAAGTTAAACGTTTGTCTATAAGAGAAGACGGAAAATCATCATCCCCAACAAGTGTATAGCTTCGCAATGGCACCTTAAAAGTTTATATATTTATTCTAAAGCAAAATTAAAAATGAAATAGGTCAGAGACAGCCGCTATTCAGGTCTGTATTATTACTATTAATGGTCTGTTTTGATATATCTTTTACGGTATCCGGTAACTTATGCTACCGCGTGCTGATATGTAACGACATATTTTGCTGGCACGTTTTACCGATTGAAAGGGGGCGTTTGGACTGGTCCCAAGTTTAAGGAGCGGAGGTAATATAGAAGGAGAGGGGCCGGTATTGTCCTCCCACGCGGGCTGCGGCCAGAGCTCCAATTAGCCGCCCATTGACTGGTCCCTGCCACCACCGCTCCGTTTTACGAGGTCCCCGTTCCTACTTTTATCCGTTCACTGTAAATCCTCGTCCAAATATAAATCCAGCGCTGAGGGGATTTACTCTCTTCCCGATTGAATTTATTCAATATTCCGGCGGGAGAAGTCCGGATCGATGATAATAAATCCTACTAAAAAAAAAAAAAAAGAAAAAGAAATTTCGATTTTAAGGTCAGGCTGTCGACGTGTATGGCGAATGGGAGGTGAAATTCGCTGCACCGTATAAAACGGTGATATAACTTTTTTATTTGGACCTGAAATTTGTGGGTGGTGTTCGCCGGTCTATAATGCACGTTGGAGTACAAAAATGTATGGTGGTTTCTGTTGTTGTTCATATATCTCCTAACTTTTTGATGCTCAACAGTAGTGGTGTTTGTTTGTACCTTTGGCCCATACTTGCACCGATCTACTTTAGTCCTCATTTCTGGGGTGCTGATTTTCTCTCTCTCTCTCTCTCTCTCTCTCTCTCTGTTATTCACGTTATTGCTGGTTCATGATGCCCGATTGACCCTCTTACTTTCTTTCCATCCTGTTTCTACTAGCTCTACAGCTTTAGCAACAGAAAAAAAATAGGTAAAAACTCTGGTGAGTTGCTGAATGTGCGGTAGTGTGTTATTATATTTATGTAAACGCACTTTAAAACACTGACGTATTTGTTTATGTATTTAGTTATATGATTACCTATGTGAAAAGAATTAGTTGTATAATTAAAATTTGAGAGAGATATGATAGTGTAAATCGTAATAGGAATGGCTTATCGTATAACTCTAAATGATTCTCCAATATTCAATTTTTCTCTTTCCTTTCGATTTAACGAGCTCCCGTTTGAAAATTAGTTCCGGCAAGTTCATTACGTTCCGTCATTTGCCTCTTTGACAAAGCCAAAACAAATAAGATTTACGGAAGGCTCCTTACAGGTCACTACATTTTACTATTTATGCCTTCATATATACTTTTTTTTTAACTGTTTTATTTTTGCACAATCAACCTATACAGTTATGGGTGCAATTGATACATATATTTATTTCCGCGTGTTAGTCCCGACAAAGAAACCACCCAGTGATGGCGCTTTTGACATGTTTTAACTACTGCCCGAGGTGCGTGGCGTTTAAGCCGTCGTGGTGGGGATAGTGGATGGGTAGAAGAGGAAAGGGACTGAACGAGTGGGTTTGGATGTGGAGAGAGGCGGGAGTGGAATTTAAGGAAGCGTGATTTTGCGACTTCGTCGACTGTTGGTATGTTGAGGTCATTATGGATTGTTTGGTTAGAAACATACCAGGGAGCATTAAGGATGGTATGAAGGACTTTTGATTGGAATCTCTGGATGTGGGTGATGTTGGATTTCTTAGCGGAACCCCATAGTTCTATTCCGTAAGTCCATGTCGGTTTTAAAATGGTTTTGTATATTGTAAGTTTGTTGTCTACTGTCAGTTTGGATGTCTTTTTCAATAGAGGTCTCAGCAGTCCAAATTTACGGTTGAGGTATGTTCTTTTGAGTCGCGAATGGGGGTTCCAAGAGAGTCTTTTGTCTATGTAGAGTCCCAGCTAGCGAGCCTGCTGTTGGGTGGGAATAGGAGCATTGTTGAACTGAACAGGAGGGCAAGGCTGTCGCCGTAGTGTGAAGGTGACGTGAGTAGACTTAGAGCTATGCACCTTCACCCTCCACAGTTTGCACCAGGACTGGGTGTTGGATAGCTGCTCTTGGAGTTTGCTAGTTATAGTTGAGGGATTTTTGTCGGATGTGAGGATGCAAGTGTCGTCAGCGAATGTGGCGAGGACCTCCATATATACAACTTGAAATTCAGCAACTACTATCTGAGACGTGATTTGCGTATGAGATTTAGGTGTACCGTAATCGTTTTATCGGTTTCCATTGACAAATTCTTTTCAGGAATATCTAGAACGTAGTGCGCCCAGAAATTGGTGGTATTGGTCGAAGCCATCGAAGGCATCGAAGCCAACATCTCGGTTCAACTAACATTTTCCAGGATATATCCAGCCCTTTTATTACGTCTCAACAAATTCCCGGCTATATATTTTCCGACTACGAGTACAAATTTTGCTCTGGCTCTGATATCAAGGTCTACTCTAGAGGAGCTGGTATGTGGATTGACCAAAATGAAAAAAAACCAACAAACATTTGCATAATATATGGTTTCAGGACACTTTTTGTGCCGTAGGGCATACATAGTGGAGTTTTTGTGGCGATGTCCGCCCTCCATTGAGTTTTAATGGTTAAAACGTTTAATGGTTACTCACCACCGGCCGTTAACATTCGTGGCAATGTATAAATATGAAATTATGTTTAGACTTCTAAAGGTACAGAAAAAGCATGAGGTTTGTTGGGAAATAGATATTTCCGCTTGAGCTCCTTACTTCAACCATTGTTACAGCCATATCGATCAGGCTCGAATAAGTTTCGGAGAGGTTTCCAACCACTCAGGATTTAGTACCAGGCCAATATTGAAGGACCGGGGACTTTGACGGAAGGTCCACCGGATAAAGTTTCCGCCTCTTGGGCACTTGTATTGGAAGCTTGGGGAAAAGGGGCGCGTTGTGCACTTTAAGAGGTTTTTGAAGATAGGCATTTTCGCAGACTTTTTATTGTATCATTGAAGCTGTACTGTATCGACGGTCCTGTAGGACAATTTATGGAATGCTAAGCCCCCTGTTTTATACCGGACTCATAAAGGTAGTAGACATTATTCTATAAATATACACAATTTCAACATTCCGTATTTATGCCTGGATAGGTTATTGGTTATTGTGAGTACTCGAGGAGCAGTTTGGGTAGTGGATAAACCGTTTCCTATGCACTATAGAGAATGCCTTATAGAGAGGTATGTACTTCAGGAAACTGTAAAATCTGCCTGTCATTAACATACAGGTCTATAAATCTGCTTTTACTGGCACCAACTTTCTCTAGGGCCAACCAATTCCTTTTAAAAGATTTTCGTTTTCAATTCAGCCGGTATATTTAGTTTAGTCGAATTTCTGATCGGTGTATTTCCTAAGCAGAGCGTCGTAGGTTATATATCACGTATTAACCCACCTAATAACCGATTAAGATTAACATTATTGTGGACCCCATCTGTCGCTAATCAACGGAGTTTTGTAGAAGCGGTTTAATGCAGCTGCTATTTGCATATATACTAGTGTGGCAGGCCGGTGGACGCGACTCCAATTCCAATTTCACGGACCCTGAATTACTCTGTGGCCTGGCACCACTGGCCACTCATTATTGTACCTTCCGCGCCACTTGCCAACCATTTGTCGATAAAATTGACCTGTTCGCCGGACCCGGACAGTCACTCAAAATGTTCACATTAGTGGAGAGAATCTTTTCTCCAGATTCAATTAATTAGCTCAACAATGAGTCGTGCTGACCATATGAACTTGGAAAATACGAATTTCCACGATTTGGATGAAGGAGAGACGGCGATAGCTTCCCTGAAAACATTTGAGTACGTATTACGCATTACTTTTCATGATTCTACGCTTATATTTCCTACACACCATCACAAGCTGATCGTTGATTTCCTGCAATTTAAATGCATCTTTATAATATATGAGGTAAAATACTGTGTTACGAATAATTTCTGTTTAGTATCTATAATTAGATTGCAATACACATCTATTTGCATGCAACAATATCTGCAATTAATGATATATTACTAATGACATTATAATGGAGAATAGTCCGTAACTTATTTTTACGTGCCGATTTGAAATTTAAATTTGGTAATATTATTACGGGTAAATGGCAATTCAAGATCAAGACTATTCCTACTCGGAGACTGTATCCGGGCACTGTTGGTTTAATTAATTGGGATTTACCAAATGCTCAGATAAGATACGTTCCCGGAATTTGATAAAAGGGATAACCGACAAAGCGGCCCCATTGTGCTCAGGTCTGGAAGTGGTCCTAGCGTTCTGTACTGAACACAGACCCGAATTGAATTCATCTTTGAAGACCGATGCCAATAATGTTAATTTTCCAGAAGTTGGGATTTGCAGTTTTTATGATCCTCAATACGTTCGGTTTATTTCATTATCAATAAAAATGATTTCGTTATTTTAAAAATCAACTTACGTAACCAATAAATAATTGTTTAATGATACGCGAAATTATCATTATTATACTTATAATTTTATTATTGACTTGACTTTTAATCAATCTTGATGTCATTGAATTTGCTTTGGACACTAACGATTTGTCTGATATTGAAACGAGAAATTTGTAATATGTTCATATTAATGAAATAAACATTAAATTACCAAATTTGATTTTTACTGCAGGTAAACGCATTCCAACTTAAATTATAATGTGCGTGACCTGTCTGGGTAGTAGACAAGTGGCGCCCAAGTGTAATCCTACTCCTCGGGTCCAAAAAAAATAAGATTCGTTGAAAACCTCAGGTTCTGAAATGTTGATGTTGTTCTAATAAGATCTTAAAAAAATGTTTTTTTACATTTAAAAAGAAATTGATGGTTTAAATTGATGGATACGATGGTTTAAATAATATAATTGAACCCAAGTATGAGAAAATATTCCTAGGGTTCGAATAAAATTCAGCACCTCAAGGCCTTTTTTAAGGTTATTGAAGCTTTGATAATATGTACACTAGAACTAACATGGACCTTGGATACATTTCTGATCAGGTCGGAATATCTGGACTCTGGACTGGTTATTAAAAATGTTTTTTCAACTTTAGGAACACTAGTTTGTAAGATCATACCGAATTTCATACATTTTCGTGAAGATACCATAAAATGCTTCTGTAAGGCTCTAGGCAAAGCTGCAAAACTGTTTCTAAAAAACCTGAATGTTTCTTGAAAGACTTGTGAAAATATCAAAAGTAGCAGGGTATTTTTAAATATTGGAAAGTAATTGTTTAAAGAAATTATTAAAAGTAAAATTATGTGTTTCGTCCGGGCCTATCGCAATCCTGTCGGGACTGCTTTGTATATTCAATTGCTATAATGTTCACTATGCGGGTTTTATCAGAGGCATCAATAAATTTTATGTATCAATACGTAGTGTTTATCTTATTCCTTTTTCTGATTTCGTTCGTGCACCTTATTCGCGTCGCCTTATCACCGCCGTACACTGTTGAAATATTTTCGTACGTTTCGAGGGGCGAAAATAACGGAACAAGAGTATTTTCGTATCGGACGAAAGTCGTCGACATTTCGGCGCGTACTACTACACAATGTGAAGTTAGGGAGAAATCCGGTTGTAAATAGGGGGTCGACACTAGGTTGTTTTAAGGGTCCGTTACAGGGGAGTACGGAGCTAATCTTATCTCGGGTTGGCGGTAATTCGGTAGGCGTTATCTGGGCGGCCGGGAGCGAAACAGTCGCCGCGTAGATATCATCGGAGCACAGGTTTCGAACACGGTTGTAGGGCAGACAAAAAACTGACTTCGCTGAGGGGGTTGACCGGCATAGATTCTGGGACTTGTGGAATGCCGGTGGCCGCCTGGAAATCCGAGAGCCTCGTTCGGAATCTCACCTACTTTTTTTTCATCACTCCTTCGAAGATCGCTTAAAACGGAGGCCCGGAGCCGCTCACAGACACACTAGATTGATAATATTTTTATAAAGGATAAACAATTTATGTAAACCTAATGCATGGCAGAAATTAACGGACACAAATGTGATAAGTTTCCATTGACCCTCTCTGCACCTGAAAAATTACTTATGTACTTAGGTATTAGTTACATTATGTTAAAGCCTTCATTGAAATGTTCTATGCAACCTTACAAATGTTATCTTTATTAATCACTCTTATTAGAGTGTATAGCGATAATTTTATTTCTCTTGGAATGGAATACGAGAAATATCGGCCGTGGGATTTACTGGTACATAAATACTATGGAACAGTGGTTCTTAATCTTTTCGATATACTATTGGATTATATCAAAAATTTATTAAGATAGCAATAAATTGACGGTTGCTAGATTTTTTAAAACTAGCAATAAAAGTAGCATGAACATATTTTTTACATTTACAGCGTGCAGATAAATGAAGGTACTTCTATAGTATGTAGTTTAGCTATTAATTCAGCTACATAAAATGACGCAAGCTGTGACTTATCGGACATGTTAACAGTTTTTCAAAAATATTTTAACTTGTTTAACTTTCATTTTCAAAAATCTTTTCAAATAAACTTTTAAAATCATCTGTGGTTACTGAAGCAAGATCGGCGTGCTTCGTACTATAATGGCGTTTCGACTTGGCAACAACCATTGCGCTAATGGACCAGTTTTTCTCCACATGCAAAATACTGTGTAATATGACATTCTTTTTTTCTAGCTCACGTTAAACCGAAACAAATATTCGTTCCAATATTGTTTATTACCCCGTCTTATTTTTACTAAATAAAATTCTGTACGGTCCATCGTTAACATTTCGTTTAATAATTCTATCCACTATACATGAAACTCACCACTGGATATTAAAAAAAACTATAAGTGGAAGAATAAGTTTATTCAACACACACTAACCAAACATTAAAATGTTTTTGTCAAAATAGAAAGCGATGTGAATGTTTGTAACAGAGTCGCTTGTTAGTTCATTGACACACGTAAAACGCTCTCTGTGAGCATTGCACTATGTGAAAACCGTTAAAGTCAAAGTGCAATTCGTTAATTGTTATATCTCACGGACTAATGAACCGTGACCTGGGTGGATGGGTGGTTGTGTTTTGTCGGAACTATTCAGCGCCGCTTTCAGCCGCGATGAAGATTCTCTTTTCTTGGATAATCATCCTTCCATTTCTGTTCATTTAATTACATATGATTGCCATTCATTATGTTGCTAAGACATTATCCAATTCAAAAATATTCATCTATTCCTCAATTAAGAGAGTGAAATATCAAATTATACGTATTAAACGTGTTTATTATTTTATATATATATATATTAGTATATGGATATTCATATTGTAATCATGTTTCTAACAATATTTCTTCTTTTGTTGCAGGTACTGTCGTACATATATATATATATATATATGCTGTAATGAAGTAATCCAGATAAGTGAGTAACGTATCACGTATGTTATTCAATTCTAGTAAGAATACAAGGGACCACATACACCTGTATATTTCTTTATATATACACTTTACATTATCTAATTGGATATAAAATATTTCGATAATGATAAGTGAAGAACATCTGTAAAAATCTCATTAGTTTTTTCTAGGTTATTTGAAATTTATCGTGCCTCCATATTAAGATCATCATACAATTTTTAATGTATTTTTGTTTAAGGGTCTGCTAATTTTCGTGTTGTCATTATTCTTCTTATTTTCTCTCAGCGCTGTAAATGCGCTCGAAAACGGTATATTGCTGCTTATATTTAATTATTTTTATAATACAATACTTATGAAACATTTCACGCTACTTATATATTTATATTATTGCTATAGCGCTGTTGTGCCCCTTCACTAGGGCGGAAGTGCCTTGTCGATTTTGTAGATGGTTTCCCCCTTGGGCATACTCGCAGGAGGATGAAAAATCCCCCTATCGGGTACCGGTTCCGAAACTCAGAATGTCAGGAAAAAATCTCTCTGCTAAGGTGTGTAAGGTGGCTAAGAATGATAGGCCAGTGCAGTCAGAAAATCGTATGAGTGATTGTATAAAATGTTACTTTGTTTTAATAATAGCTATAAATAATTTGAAAGCGGTCCATTTTTATGTCATAATTTTCCCTCTTAGGACAGCTGAAATAAGCGCTGCTCCACGTCAATTGTCAGGTCTCTCAAATGACTGTTTCGTTAAACAAAGTTGTAAGAATAATCAATTGTGTATTATGAGCTCTATGCAGAGCATTATCAGTCTGTAGTATCTAGTTTAGAATTGTAATGTTTGTTTTCCAAAATTTGGTACCCAAGTGGTTCAGTTTAGTGGGGTCCTATTTTGGGAAACAATAGTTGACCATTTTCACTGCTCTCTTCCTAGGTTCTGGTCTGGGGAACATTGGCCGGTATGGTAATGGGAAAACGCGTGCGTTGTCATTGGGGACGAGCCGGCATTGAATCGCCGAGTGGTGAACTGTACAAGTGAACAGCCGACCGAATAGTGGTGTTGAATAGAATACTAGTAGTGGGGAGCGGCGGCGGATAGTGAAGTGTGTTCGGGGGCGCTGCATGCAGCCTGCAGCCCGGAGCCAGCCAATTGTCGTCGTCGGCCCAATACCAGCCGAGGAGGAGCCTCCGTCGCGTTATTCGGCCGTCGCATCTCCCGGGGGGGACTCCCTAAAGTGAAAACCCGAAATGGTGGAGCAAGCCTCCACCTTTTCTCATTACCGACAAATCCATTTTACCAACCTCAGTATTCAGCATGAGGCTAAGCCTATTGTCCGAAATGCGACTTCGAAAGCCAAAAGAAGAATCTCCCGAAGGTGTATAAATTAAAAATGAAAATTTCCAAATTGAGCTAATGGTTAATATTCTCATAAGACGTTCTATAATCATGTTTGTAGCGGTGGCTCTGTACAAGACCGTAGGAGCAAAGAAGAAACTAGGAAAAGATTCTTCCTTCATTAGACCTGTGATTGCACTTTATATCACTCTCTTGATTAATGCCTCTCATATTATTCCAACATGAATGACAATTTTTATATAATTATGGTAAACATTCAGTCAACTTTTTTTCGGTGGTTGTGACATTAAAATAGTCTATTAACTTATACGGTAGTTAATTTTATTCTTCTTTTGTGACTGGATTCTTCAATTACTGGTACTCATTAAATCTTTTAGTACAAATTCCTTTAGTAGTAGAGAGTCTTTTTTAGCGTAAATGTTTCGCGCTCGCTAAGCGAGAATGGATTTTCTTACCCTCTCGTACACAAAACACTGCTAAAGCGCCCTTTTGAAATCGTATATATAACCTGACTTTGCATTCTTTAAACCTACCGGTTTACATCGTATAACACGGTTTGTTTCACGGGGTTGCTCAGTCTATCCTGGTCGGGTCATAGGCTTAATTCATTGTTACGATATGAGCGAGGGCGAGAAGAAAATATATTTAATTAATGCGAAAGAAAATTAAATTACAGCTTTCTATTTTCTATGCACAATACGTAGTGAAATATATGTCGCCCGTAATGGAATGAATGTTTGACATGACGCTATAAAAAATGCCTTAGTGGCCACAGAAAAGAGTCTGGTTTGATCTCAAACCGATTGTCACATCCGAATCGAACATACACCAGTTATGAAAGATTGACATTTGGTTCGTATTCTAACGATATAAACGTTGAACCGGGGATCTATGTCCCTTTAATATTTATGTTCTTCTCTGCTCTATTATATCACTATGCATTTACAATAACGGACACTTTTTGTCTTTTGTCTGGGAACCTTCATAGGGGGAAAGAAAAAAAAATATATTTTATAAACCCAGTTGAAAGATATTTTTTACTCTTGGACTGAATATAGTGACGATAGAACGAAAGATACACAAAATATTCTGAAGTAGTTACTGTACTTCTTTGAATATTTTTGTTTCAATTGCATATGCGTTTTATTGGAACAAGAGTTTTACTATAGGCTGTAATAACGAAGTTATGTTCCTACAAATCAATGTGATTTGTAGGGGAGTGTGTATTCTCCGTTTCAGAAACGTATTACAGAGGACGTATTTCCGTCGTATTTTTAAGCGGCGTAGAATTTTCAAATCTGCTATTGATCTTTAGCCCTGCTATAATATTTTTTGTTTATCTCACAAAAGTTGAGAGAAACAAAACGCTGAATATCCTCGCGTTTTATTCAAATATTGTAAATACTCCAGTTCAGAATTTATTTGCACTTGGTTCGCAAGCCGTTTGTGCGTTTTAATCAAATGCCAACTGCCGAAAATTCTCATTATAAATTCTAATCCTTGTATACACACATATGTTGTAAGAGAACAAAGGTAAATTTCTTCTTTTTTAACTTACGCAATGCATTACAATGAATTAGATTTATATAAATAAATCGTGAAAAGTTCCTTTCATTTCAAGATGTTAGAAAAAAAATTATTTGTTTCTTCTCTGTGGAATCTTCACTGAGAACCCGATGTGGGACGCTAGAGTGTATTATAAGGAAGTTTATAAACGTAAAATAAGCATTTTAAAGCAGAACATGTATTTCATATCTATTTATTAAGAGAATCCCGGTCTTCCGGTTTGGAAGCAAATTGGCAAGACTCCAGTGGAATGAAAGGACAGACGGGTTCAGGGAGCTCCCTTCCGGCTTAAGCCGGTGAAAAGGCCCGTAATGTAATGAGAGTCTGTTCTTAGCCCCAGATTGACCCGACCAACTTGGGGTCACCCGATCTATCTCCCGATGAATATTCATGCTGCGGGCGCGGTTTTGATAAGATCGAAAGTCCGGGAATTTGTAGCGCGCCTTTCTCTTATTTACTCCCGGCCGGAGATGTAACAGATATTTTCTAGACAAGTCACGACAACAGGGAGATATTATTACTGTTCCCGGCGATGACAGTATGTTTGCCCTCTAACCTTTAAGGAGTCGATAAATGACCCACTGCCTCTCCAGCGCATGTCGCTAAAAACTTGGCTTTGCGATTGAAACATAAATTTGCAAAATGCGTATTGGCGTATATTCTTAGGGCACGGCGGTTTACCATCGGCGTTATCGAATCACCGAGTCTAAAGTACTGCTTTGATCCTCAAACATTATCCCCCTCACCCTGGATATTGCCAGGTTTCGTGGAATGTTGACACTCTGTCACAAAAATAATAAAATCAGAAGAAACGAAATGGGCCACAGTCAAAGAAGGTAAAACATATTCCTTTGCGAGGGTTTCTGGGATCCTCAATATGAAAGGTAGTTTATTACTCCCGGTATGATTGATATAGGTTCCAGTTGTCTGTTGCGGTCAAACAGAATTTTGTGGCCACATTCTTTTTTTACCGCAGTCCTTTATGTTTAGTGTTGAGTCCTTAGTTGAAAAATGCTGCTCGCTCTTTGAAGTCGTCTCCAGCGAGGTATAGCTCCCAGCGGAATTTTCAATTAATTCCGCAGAGAATACGCCCCGTATTACCGAAGGAATTGTATTACTTTGCTTCTTGGTATCATCAAAAAATTTTGTAGCGGGTTTAGGATTATTATTACTACTTTTCCCATAAAGCAATGCTGCTTGATTTATTGAAATTGTCGACTCTTCAATATCGTTGGTAGTAACAATCAGGAACATAACAATAAAATGTATTGTCGAAACAAACGTGACAATTCGTCTCCGCGAATTTTAAGATGTTATCAAAAGGACGAACTTTCTGAAACTTTTGAGAAATTAAGAAGTACAAACGTTTCAGTTTGAGTCAATAGGAATCTCTCAGTAATAGTCAATGCTTATTTTTCTATCGAATCTTGGTTTGAATCGCTGACCTTTTTTAAAACGGGATTCTCTCGCTTTCAGACTTACTTAAAAGTTCGATTGAGGTGAATTGTTGAGATATATTGCCTGGGTCGAGTAACAGGCGGGATAGAGGAACGGTAGCGCGTTCGCACTGTTCGGCTTTGTGCTTTCAGCAAGGGAAGAACCGAATCGGCGGGGTATCAATAAATCGCATTCACGGGGTGGCGTTTAAACGCTCTCATCACGCTCGGCCAGATTGGACCATTTCTCACCGTCGGAGGCGGTGGGGTATGGGGTGGGCTACCTGTCATGTCGAGGCCCGGCTAAAATTTAATCGGAAGCCCGACCTGTAAATCCCCTGGACCCACCGGCCGCGCTGGTGACGGATGCTTGCAGCGTTTCCGATTGCCCGTCATGTGTACCCAGTGCGCAACTGTTCTCTTCGCTCTCGAATAAACATAGCACAGAGCGTAATTCCTTTCTATTTTATTACATCAAATTACTCGATTAATTACTGAAATGTTACTATACTAAACTATTTTTCATTCTTTTGTCGGACTGGCACTATTACTCCGCCGCTACTGACCCGCGACTGCTTCTTTAACATTAACTTCTGAACTAATTTATTTCTCTTCTTCATTCTCATTACTCGTAATCTAATTGTGTCAGTTTATCCTGTAAATTGAAGAATAACTTTTTCCATGTATTTGTACAATGAAGGACTTGAGCTGGAGAAATCCGCCGTTTCATTATATGCGCGAGGGTTTTACCGCAACGCGAACGCCGCAACGAATTGGTTATAATTCATTACGAAAGAATCGTATCCTAAATATTGGTAAATAAATTGGTCTATACTAATATCGGTCATATTTAACAACTGAAGTATTATTCAAAATATAATCGCTTTTCAACAGACCCTTTAGCTATCGGAGGGTCCGATTATTTATTTCTGGCAGCTTGTAGATTCCTTCGCAACCGAACTAAGGTTTCCATTACGATAAAATACTATTTGTTGAGATAAAAAATAGGCGGGACTATAAATGTCTTCCTTGCTTTACTGCCAACAGCAAACATCCACTCATCATTACTTATCCTAATTAATACCTGCTATTAGAATCGCCCTATGCTAATAGCATTATGTTCCAATTTATTACTAACCGGTCGGTCGAATACATTCTTAAATGGGTTATAAACACTGGCCCGTGTTTTGTTTGATGGGTTTCGACTGTTTGCCACATTACAGGAATACAAATTTGTTAGTGTTGTTCCTTTTCGAACATTCAAGATCAGCGCATCTCTCTAAATATGTGCTTATGATCTAGTGATTTATTCTTCGGATGGGACGCGTAGCAAAATCCTGTAGGGAAACTAACTCTCAAATTGTAAATTTGGCATTTTTCGAAATAATCAATTTTTTTGGGGGGGGGTTATGATTAGATACCTATGTGGAAAACAGGGGAGGAAGAGTAATTGTTCATTATTATGTTCATCTATTGAATTCACAAATTTTTTAAAATAAATATAAAACGTTAGAAAATATGTGGTTTCGTTACACCGTGCTCTTGATTGGGAGACAAATGTTAATTCACCACGTCCTTTTCTCGTTTCTTTGTTCGGAGTGGTGGGTGCCGCAGATGCATTAATACTCCATGGAGCCATCCGGGGTCGGGGTCCCGCCGCTGGACATAAATTAAAGGGCTCCTCCTCCCCCCACTAAAAACTAATTGCCCGGTCC
Organism: Lethocerus indicus; assembly: GCA_019843655.1. NCBI lineage: Eukaryota > Metazoa > Arthropoda > Insecta > Hemiptera > Belostomatidae > Lethocerus > Lethocerus indicus. The sequence continues at coordinate 15,853,323 of JACDQD010000005.1, read as the reverse complement.
GTGAGTGGCTCGACCGAGAGCAGAAGGAACGTGTCCAGGAAGCTCAGTCCCGGTTAATGGGACGATAACTCATCGGGGGGGGCGGTTATGACATCTTTAGTGCCGCCGCCCTACCTGGGGAATCTGACCCACCCCACACCCCCATATTTTTAATGCCACGGCCCCTTTGAACTGCTCCTTCGCGCCGTATCCCTTTGTTCCCCGCGCTTGTATATTGCGATCTTGAAAAGCTGACGACTACTCAGCCCCTCGCCGTATCTTTCATATGCGCGGTACCTCTCATATACTGTGTATGACGGGTGGACGTTCGCACGTTTCTTTGGGGATCTTTCAACAAGACTATATTTTACTGTATATCATTAGTTTCATATACATTTAAAGAAAATAATTAGAAACGGCTACTATACAACGAATAAGATAATAATGCCGCCTTGGGCCAAGCTTAGTGGTTAATGCGGTGCAACAAAAAACATAAACAGAATTTTCATTCAATTACTCCTATGAATTGATCACGAGAGAAAGTCGTAAACGCTCATGGACCTCTCGGTCCTCATTTATATTATTATATTGTAAGCATTTTTTTTATAAATGAAATATTTGCATTTCATTGATATCTCGCTTTCCGCAAGCAGAAAAACGAGTGTGAAAATTGCATGGCATTAATTAGCTCGATTAAAATATATATATAACATGAATCGAGTTTTTTCAGGTTAACTCAGATACAAATAAATAATTTCATAGTTTAATATCGCATTGAGTAATCCTTCTCCTGAAGGGGGATTACAATGGTTCGAACTGTTAGTGCAATGGAAGGATTAAATGGATTCGCAGTAGCCTTACTGTTCCAAGAATACGTCTGTGTTCGCTGGATTGAACTCGTAACGAGCGTTAAGACAGTTGCCATGTCACTGCAAATAGGAATTGTTGAGCGTGTGTGTATAGTGTTTGGGAGCGGGGACGGGGGCGGTGGTTACTGAAGCTCGGGCGTGGCCTGGCAGTGGGAGACTGCGGAGCGTCACCGCCAGAACTCGTCCCCGGGCTCTGTTTATTGCCGCCTCTGCCGCACGTCCGGAAGTTCTAAAGCCGTTCAAAAGCCCCGAACCTGTTTCAATGGTACGGGGTCCGTCCCGAGATTGGATTCCTTTTGTTGGCCGGCACCCCCACCTACCCTTCTGTTGTTAATAACGCCGCCGAATTAACCCCACGCCCGGTTAGTTCCTGTCAATTTGACATGATATTTGACATGCGAGACAATTACGTAATCCTGTATTGACTCTCTAATGGAGGACAGTATCCTTGCGGGAAGCATTGACACTGGAAATGTGTTACACATTACATTTTTTTCGTATCTTTATATATTTACACATATAAGTTAGTCCATTAGGCATATATGCTAATAAAGAAAGGGACCTGTAGATATGACGGAAGAAATTAGCGATTAAATTAACGTTACTTTCTGACGGGTGTGCTTTATGACTCACGTATGGGGCGCGACAAGCCGTAGATGCAAGTTTCAGCTAGAGATTCATAACCGCGACTAGCGTTGCTATTTCTGTTCCTCGAGCTTTGAGATTGCACTCCTCAAAGCCTGCAGCCGGCGTTACGTGAAGCCGACAGGATAAGCTTTGATCCATAAATGAAGAGTGGTACAGTAGTTTCCATTCGCGTACCATATTACTCAAATAAAAATTGGGTGAATGGCCGGAAGAAACGACGCGGAACGTAACTGAGCCTTAAGTTCCCCCGCTAAAAAAGAAAAAAAATCACACGTCTGGCGCCAGACTAACTTAACCGCGCGGCAGGAATTGCGTAAACAGTTCATTGCCACAGTTATTATTTTACAGATTAACTATCTGGATCCCAACAGCGAGATACATCCACACACGCAAGAAGTCGAAAAAAAGAAGTGATAAATGGACTGAAACCGATAGGAAAAAAATTGGTCACTTAGGGTCAAGCTACTGCCGGGATTTATCTCTTTCTTGTTCGAGTTGATCATATAGAAAATAGACTTTTAAGTTAGTAGTATTTGAACTGTTTTTTCTTAATTTATCGTTTCTTTCTATCCCGAAGTAGCTAAATTTATTATTAGTATACTGTTATGTTTGAGATTTATCGTTTTTATCTATTTTAAGCGAGTTGGCATTTGAATCTCTGAAATCAAATTTCTTTATAACTAAAATAATAATACTTTTATTGTTTAAAATCCCGATTAATTGTTTGCAAGGAATAATTTATTAATAACCTTCGTGCTATACAATACGTAACAACCGTGGGTGAGTTAATTATGAGTACCCTGTTTTATTTTTAAAAATCATGTTTCATCAGTTACTGCTACTCAATCAATCCTCTGATCATCTCATGACACTCCAACGTGGAACCTCATTGATATAACTCCATTTTTTGGTTAAATTTAGTAATTAATTTACTTTATTTATCTAATGCTCATTTGTTTAAAAAGTACTCTGTTCTCTTCTGACTTACTTTTGCTGAAACGTTCCACCCAGAATAGAATTAATTAGGAGTTTGAAATTTTGATACGAATAAAACTAATTTCACTCAGAGTTGGATACAGCAACTCGAAATGTTGTTATACAAGTATAGGAACTGGAGCTCAGCGCTGGACTAATTCTGTTATTTCCACAGTCGCCTGTAATTATATATTCATATTGTAAGAGGATTAGAAAGTCTTCAAAGATTGAGGCAGTGAAAATGGCGCCCTGACCACAAAATAAACCTTTGAAGGGAGTACTTAGGTTATTGATGGTGTCATGCGGTCAATATCGCTCTAAACCAACTTTATGAAATCGTAGACATAAACTGTCTCAATGTATTGTACATGAGCTCAAATGCATTCCGTCTGCGATGCCAATCAGTCAGTAATTTTTCATACTGTATTAGTTTTCATATTGTATTAATTTTACAGGTCTAGGATTCTTTTCAAGTATCTCAGAATTACATAGAGCGCTCACTACCGGGGAACAGTTTTTTCATCTAGTTAACAAGTATTACCGCCCTGTTTTTGGTTTGATAAGTGGTTTGCCCAAAGATGTAAAACAAAAACCCTTTTGTAAATAATTAATGGTGGGGGGTGGTTAGTTAGTGGTGAGATGGTAGTTGGGAGTGAGTTCAGTAATTTAGGGAAAGAGTTCGAATAGACTTCGCGCTTCTCTTTGTCCCCACTGGATATTTCAGACTGAACTTTTATTTGACTGTAACTCTGCTGGCCTAAACATTCATCAAACTTCCAGGCCCCATTTGAGAAACTGAAGTAGGTATAATATGCAGTACTGAACGAAATTAGTTTTATTTCCTTTGGAAAAGCCATATTACATTTGATTGTTAGGAAAAATCGTTGGAATGATCGTCCCGTATTTCAGCGTAATTAGCACCCTAATGAAGTCCATTATGAAAGTTACATGAGGACGGGTCGGTTAATGTACGCAGTGCGGCTGTTTCCATGAAATGTATACAAGCGGCGCCTATGAACTTTAATTGAAGATCTCTTCTTTTACAAACGCATCGTCGTTGTGTGTTCCATTTCGTGCTTAGTGGCCGACGTTATATTATCCGCGGGATATGGAAGGGCATTCCATGATTTTGCAGGAATACCAGGCAGGTGAATTAATAATAGAGCTAACAGGATGAAACAGTTCCATCAAGAAACTGTTACTTCGTTGCACCTGCCAGTACTTACATAGCACCGAATGTGGTCAGCCTAATTACAGGTCAGCTGTTTTAAAGGCTATTCATAATTGGGATTTATGAATAGTCTGCAATCAATTGGTAAAATCGTAAATGAGAGAAAGGGAATCGACTTTAAATAATGTGGTGCGTTATTGAGTACCGAAAATATTAACGTGTAATTTAAAGGAACAAAGCAAATTGGAAGGGCGGGTCATTTAGTACGCTGGTAACTAACTTTGCTTTACAGTTCATTGTTTAGGCTTTTGCGCTCTTGAAATAAATGATTGAGTCCTAATGAATTGGCCCCCGTAAAAACCGATAAAGGGTTAACAATTGAGGAACTATAATATAAATCATCGAACCACTTCTATCTATAAAAAAACTGAATTTTTATAATTTTAGAGTTCAATTTGTCTTTCACAAATAATTCAGGTCAGTTCTAGCCCGGTATCTTGTTCTCCTCATCGTAGTAGTCACTACCTAATCTCTTCACTATCTAATAGTAAATGGAATCCTTGACTGATTAATACCGAAAGTCCGTTGAAAGTGTAGTGCAACTAACTATTGACAGTGGCGCTTGAAAGTATAAATTCACTAAAAGGGGTGATAAGTAGAAATGGTCATAATGGTTAAAAGTTCATGATTCTCAGAAATTCAAAAAATAACGTGATTGCCCGAAAAAGGAATATACTTTTGGATTTTGCTTATCGAAGGAGCAAGAACTGTGAGAACATCCCGGCTTATAAGACTAAAAATTGCGTTTCAGATTGGCCAAGTCACTTGTTGAATTCTCAGGCGGACCCGGTCCTGTTTCCTTCCTATTTTAGATTCATGGTTTCTCTATGAAGAACTGGTCGGAGATCGGAAGGCCGTGGGTCAAAGGCTAACTGCAGACGAGATTAGCCGCCGGGGAGCTCCGATAGCGAGGTCCCAAAGGGGGTGACGATAGCCACGTTCAATCCAAAATCTCTTATGACTTTCTTACAACAAAGCTGTCCCGAGAAAATTGTCTGTTTGGAGTTTGAGCTCTGCCTTTTGATAAAGAGCACTAATCCTATTATAAGAGTTAAACCAAAGAATTAAATCCTGGCATCGACTAATGAGTTATTCGAAGAGGACTTATCTACTTAGTTTACATTCTCTCATGTACAATCCCGAACTTACGCCTCTTTATACAGATCCGTGTATCAGAATTTCTAATTTCTATTTTTTTTTTATAAGCCACCGGCCCTGTACGCAATTAATCTGGACACGGATAAAAGATAATTGTAACAGCGGTGTTGACGCATAAAGTAATACGAGGCTCATTTAGCCATAAATTGTCTGTCGACAGATGTAAATGTAATCTAGCTACAGGTGCCTGCAGTGGCGGGAACTCGATCCCGACTAATAAGACTTATGGGTCAATTACTTCGGATTAAAGATGTTTGGTTTCATTAACTGGTGCCCGCTCTCTGAGATCGAGTTCCCATTGTGTAAATAGCGGTACTCCCCCTGTAATTCGAGTGACTCACAAGAACTTGTTTTTTTCTCTTTACATTTCCCAATTTTGTTCTTTTTCTCGGCGACCCTTATGATTTATTTGGACCCGCCCCCTTGCTAAGCCGAGATTACGCCTCCTGAGTAGGGAAGATGGGTTTTTCTACCCCCCTCTTTTCTACTTCGTTCCTGAGAATAAAACGAAGTATAAATGTTTCTGTGGAGCTATTTGAATTTGAAAATCTAACTAACCGGTTCATTACTCCGTTACAGTCTGTTGGTATAAATTGTGTCAGGGAAGCAATGGATCAAAAACTTATTTAAATAATACATATCCGATTACATAGTTTCATGGAATTGAGTGGAGGAAAGTTCCTTTGGACTAGAGATGAGTTCAGTAACTGAAAATACCCCGGATTTGTTACTGTCTAGAACCTAGACTCTAAGTCATAAATTCACCTCATATTTGTATAATACTTGCATGTTTATTGTATATTATGTATGTTTTTTAATTATGCCGTTTTATTTTAGTTTTGTGACAATTTCGAATTTGCTCGTAGTACAGTCGTTGCAGTTTCAAAGACACTCTTCAGTCTTTTCAATGCAGATTTTCTCCTGCATTAAGGAATATGATTTTACTCATGATAAATGCGCTATAAGCCATGTCTCGTGAAACAGTCGTTTGCCCCAGTCTATCAAAGATTTCTTTAATAATGCATCGGCTTCCGTCTCGATCGAGGTTAATTGCCATGTCATTACTTTGCAAACGGACGGGAACGTCTGAGGCGGTTTGGTTGAAGTTGTGGACTGTGTGTACATTTATTTTGCAACGGGAAAAAGAGTAGGGTATTTCAGAGAGTAGGATGGGGACCTCTGGCGGAGTTTTAACGTGATTAAAGTGCATCAAGCTATGCAGGAAGGCATAAAGCAGTCTTATGCCCTTTGTTGGATCACCTGCAACCAACGCCCAACCATTTATGTAAATAGCGATAGCTCTGTGAAAGACCTTACACCCCTTTATTTATTTCTTTGCCAATTTATTAATTTCATGGAAGTTTCACATCATGTTCTGAATCTAAAACGTTATTAACTATAGCCATACTGTAATCTAAAATAATGTTACATCTTAAGCTAAGCAATACATTACTTATTTCAAATTTCCCCCCTAAGTTTACTACATCAGTAAGGAAAAGCATATATCTTGTGTTAATTACCTTATGTTTGTGTTAATCCCAGAATTATGTAAGTATAATATTTACGCAAACAAAAGGACCATTAAATATTGATAGATTAAATATTTAATATATTATATTTTATATTTAATTCAACTACTAAATAGAAATTAAAATTCAAAACTCCCGTTTTTTCCTAATATAACTTATATTCACCATACCAGTAAAAGAACAGAAGAATAACAGATTTAATTCCCTGGAATTGATAAATATTAACTCCCGTGTCATGTCTAAATAATATTCTGATCCTACTTAATACACAGGGAATTCTGTTCAGACGAGTAAGGTTAACCGAGTGTTAACTCATTGCTGACATCAATTTGATACTCTGGGTACAGAACACAGGGGGATGATTTATTAATGTATGGATAAAATAGTTTGTGATGTCTTGTATTATATGGAATAGCATTATAAATATATACTTTAATGTAATTTACAAAACGATTATTTGTGTAAGTAGGTATTCTTAGGATATTATCCCCTCACCTGGATACATCGCAGATTCATGGATACGTGCGTTCATTGCACCGCTTATACTTCTGTTTATACTACAGGATGACCATTTCAATTCTTTGATGCCTTCTAGCAGTTTCCATTAATATTTTAATTACTTCTGAAGTAAAGTGCTTCCAAAGATTAAATTGTAAAATCAATTTTCTTTGACCTTGTCATTCTCTCTCAGGCTTTCTCTCCAATTAGCACCCTTTTGATCAACTCCGTTGACGCTAAAATTGTATGTATTGCCTGAACTGGCACCGCTATAGGCTTGTTATATCCCCTCCCCCATTGTATTTGGCATATGGAACATACACATCAGCGAATCGCTTTATTGTGTGTCGTTGATCAGTTCCGAGCTTATAGCTTGTATTATTGGTGGCTCAATGCGAAGTACTAATGTAAATGATTCGTCCATGTAAATTAATTAACATTTAGCTTCATTCGGTTAGGAGAAAATGTTCATGGTAAACCATCTCGGAAACTGAATATTGAAACTTGATTTAATTTGAAGCCTGGCCATGGGCCATTCCGCTAAGTGCCTAAAAGGTTACTTTATTTTTTCAATTTCCTCATCCCTTTATATTATTTATTTACCTGGAAGTCTCCCTCTTCCAAAATTTATTATATTAAATTCACTTTGCAGTGAAATGTATTACTTACCGAATTGAGGAATTTTTGTGAAATTATGACAATGTAGAGATACTCAAATTTTCAATATAAGCAGAGATTAAGAATTAAATAATATAATTAATGTGTATTAATAATGTGATGCGTATTAAAGTAATGCGCAGTTGTAAGCATTGAAGTAATGAACAATAGAAACAATTTTTGAATACGTAGCCATTGTCAAAAGAGTTCTTTTAATGGACGGATAAAAATAATATTTTCTTATATTATACTTTAACTATTAAAATTATTACGAATAGTATTATTATATATTTCACCAACGTTACCATTACAAGTATGATAGCTCCTCTACGTGTATGAAAATTGGAAAATTCTTGAAATGGACATAAAGCTTTCGAGTTGCTTCGAAAGCTACGAGCAACCTGCGGAACTACAAAATGCAGATTGAGTTTATTATGGGCCGATTATGTATAATTCCCGAACCCCTTCACCGATATGAACTCTTGCTGGGAAACCGATTAACGGAATGGGAGGTAAAACGTTCGGCACCTAAGATAACCTGGATAAAATTGATTGAAATGGTTGCAAATTCGAGTGGAACAATCTTGTCCAACCCCACGGCAACGTACTGACCTCGTTGACTTCCGACGATCGCTGAAGGACGACAAAGAAGAAGAGCTAAAGTGAAAACTGATGAAAATAATTACAATACATGAATGTACTAACCTGTGTTACTGAGCTACACGTTCTTTATTTCCAACCATCACTCCTTTATCAGTCTAGAATTCCGGAAGATAGAATGGGAGAATTAATTTAACACAGGGGATCTCTTAAACTTTATAACCTTACTTAGGGAGGATTCGAAGACACTTAAATTGCCCTTCTAAGAAACTCCTGTTGTGGTTCGTACTTTGGCAAATAGTAGAAATTAAATTATTTGAAAGTGCTCTTGATGAACCGCGTGTGATAGGTTCAGTTTTGACCACCGAGGCTGTTTATAGTTTCTTTGTTTTACTCTCTTTCTTTCTGTTTATATTTCCCACCCGAAATTATGGTTCCCTTTTACGACCGAGTTATTCTCATAAAGATAGTATAAAACGACCCGAAAAATGTCGGCTATCGGGCTAACGAGATTGAAATATTCGGCGGGCGTTCTGAAACCGGAGCCAACGGGCCGTTTGTCTGCTGTCGGAAAACGGTGGCCTCGGAACACCCCGTTTGGTTCCCGTCCCCTTAAAAGTTGTTTCCTTTATTGGTTACTCTCCTTTTGGTTGTTCCGTCGGTGTTACTTGCGGTTCGGATTCCTGGCTCCCTTTTCTGGGCTGTCTCCTCTTCATTAGGCGTTGTCGCTCTCGTCGATTATGGTCACGATGGGGGCCGCAGTCACGGTTTTGGAATGAGCTTTCTGTTCTCCTTTTTGCTGGTCAATCTTCGGTAGCGCCTTACGACCCCATTCTTTTCTCGCCTAACACTGGAACACTTCATTTCAGAGTTTATTTTCCTGTCAGACTGGTTATTTTCGGAAACGCGACCCCCGAACTCCCGTTTTGATATTCAAATTTTGCCGGCTTTTGAAATAAGCCGGCTTACTAAGTAACTAGATATTATAGATATATTACTCTGCGCTCAGACCATTGTGATGGATAATTTATTACCTTTTTGGAAGTTATTACTGGTGACTAAATTATTTGTAGAGAGGTTAGCATGTGCCCGGATTAACCTCACTGATATAATGCAAGGGTTGATAAGCAGTCGAGTGGACTGTTAATATAATAATTAGGAAGCATCTAATTCTTCGAGCGAAGATAAATACAATTTAGAGAGCTTACATCAAATCCACAGATATAAATAATCAATTTAATTAACAGAATTCACTACAAGCTTTGGTATCTATTAAACACTAGTGTAATGGAAAACGATTCGTATTCCGTAACTTATTTGATCACTGTGAAACTGTTCAACCCGTTTGTGAAAATTTGTACTGATCGTATCTATATTTAAGGCATATTTCGTTATTATGGTCATTATTTTCGTCATCTTTGCGCGGAACTGCTTTATTATTACAAAATAACAAATGAATTATGTAATATATATGTATATATATATATATATATATATATATATATATATATATATTTTGAACTAAATAGTAGACCTAGGTTAATGAGCGTCTCCGCTAACGGTATCATTCCTAGTACCATAAATGGGACCGTGGACTAACAAAGGGATAATTGATTAACGTCTCATCGGGCGGGTTGTTTCGGACTCCCCGTGTTGCTATCGGTTGATTGATCGCCTAAAAATTGTTGATTTGCCGGTACTGAATTGGGGGGCACTTTAATCGGTTATGTTGGAAGCTCTAATGGGCTAGGCCCCCCAGCCGTGCGTCTGATGAGTCTCACAACTCGCCGCCAGCGACTGTTCAAACTCGCAGCGGGAGGCCATCACTTCCGATTTTCAGGGGCCGTTAATTGAACTTACAGTTGCCAACAGGGTAGTAATAGCCACTTCAAGTTCAAGTGTTACGATGTGTGTTGCATTTCTTAATACTATAGTTATAAATAATTATTTATAGGATACGGAAATAATTAGGCATTATAAAATAACTAGTATAAATATATGAACGATATTTACCTTACTTATCCTTTTAAAAGTACACCTAGTAAGTAACATAGAATTACGTTTTTATGCCAACTGTTTTTAATGAAAGGAAACGAATTACAGAAAATCGAAGGAACGATGTGACGGTTAAAGTATATTCTGCAATTGACAGGATATTCGGACTGACATTTTAGTCTGTGGTGTAAAGTCGACTCCATTCTGGACCGTTATTCAGCCCGTCATCCGAGAGCGGTCTTCAAACTAAGAAAACTCAGAAAATCTTCGGTATAAATTGTTGTTAGCGGCGGTGATCAGGGACCGTTTTGTTGGGTCAGATCCAGCGCCAGGGTCTCAGTCGGCTAACTCAATACGGCGTCCTGGCGGCTTTGTTTCCGCTAATTGCGTGACTTCTCGCCCTTAGTAATTCTGTTTGGGAACCCGAACAGAATTCAATCTGAGAAATCGATGACTGTTATTTATTAACGGCCGCCAGTGTGTACGTGAGGTATCGCGTGCGCACTTTCGCGTACAATAATACGCGCGTGTATCAGTTACTCTTTTCATATAGGCCTACTAATCGACGGAGACAGTCGAATTAACTATGTTTAATGCAGATTTTATACCAATTACATATTGTATATATATATATATATATATATATATATATATATATATATATATATATATATCGTACAAAACTATTATTTATATCATTATTTTATTTTAATATTTATACCTAGGTTTAATCAGTTACAACTATTGTCTCAACTACCTTAGGTTTTTTCTTGCATACTAGAAAACCTCATTTTGGCGTACCCTTCTAAAAATTATAGGGAAAAAGTTAAAAGTTAACGATTTAAATCAATGAAACTGGCATTCGAATAGATACGTTCAATCGTTCTCCGCATTCCGTAAATCCTTAAATCCTGGGTTGGGCCTTTTTGAAAAAATGTTACATTTTTATTTCAGAAAAAACCGTAATCCGATTATCGGGACGTTTTAAAATAAAAGGTGTATTGTAGAAAAAAAAGAGTGGATCACTTATTGTCAGTTTTAGTTTAGCGTGCGGACTTTTTGTGAATGTCCGCGCACGCTTTTGTGTATGTGTTTTTTGAATGCTTGTCGTGGAATGAGAAGGGAGGCCATCTCAGTCGTGTCTGACTCCAATCTGGCTGCCTTCCGGGCGGAATGACTGTGTCCGCTAATTCTCCGCAACTGTCGTCCCCCTCTAAATTCGGTGGTCAGATCGAACGCCGGTCCGTTCCCTTTAATTGGACACGAGACTCGGTCGGGGCACCGGAATGGATTTTTAACGAAGTACCGGAATCGGGATGTAATTGGGACGTGTACACCTTTCTACTTCGCCGTCCTGCGTTGTTTTATACGCTCGTCTCATTTCCCGCGGTCAATCCACTTCACGATTGAGGTCGGCAATCGATAAAACCGAGAAACGGCTCGTTTTATTCTTAGCTTTGTGGATTTAATTATGCATCTGTTCCCCTGTACGTAATTTGTCTCCAACGACAACCACTGCTGACGCTCTCGTTCCATTGTTAATTGGACACTATCGTGATCCATACTCTGCTTTTGTCCGTTACATAGTTTAAACCCGGAATAGATTCGTGACGTTACTACAGGACAAATTCTGCACTCTCCGATTGTTATAACTCCGAGCGTAAATTTGTAAGGGAAGGAATGAAAATACCATCGTGTTTGATAACATAACAATTACAATAACACCGATGTTATTGTAACAGATATCTCGTAATTACTATTGAGGGTTGTAGTCAAACCCTCTCCCTCTCCCTCCACCACCACCCCTACGCTGAAGGTGTACCATACGTCATCGAACTCTCTTTTTAAAGAAAGTGGTAAAAATATTTCTCGTATATATTGTTTTCTTTAGTCGTTGTATAAGTATCACCTTCCTGTCGAAATTTAAAGGAATCAGAAAATAAATTAATATTCTTGTGTATCCCTTGTGCCCAGCTTATCATAAATCAGTCACCCTTAATACACTGGCCCGAAACTTTGACTTCCGCGTACGAAAAGAAATTTATTTATAGGCTAATGAAGTTTATCCGCGGCGATTATCACTTCTGATAAGACTATTTATTCGCTGCATAAATTTCTCCACTGCGCCATCGCCTCCCGTTTATCTTCCCGACGCGACATAAACAAATTGCTCCCACTAAACATAACTCGTGTCGATATAAGACGAGACTGTCGCGACTCCAATTGATAATATTTGGAAATTGTTTCAAATACGTCGATCCCTGTTTGGGTATCGCCTAAAATAAATTCGACTGCGGTGGCGACCGGGGCACGTATCGTGGTTGTCGGACGAAAGCAATTAGATTTCGGGCGAGTGTTGCCGCATAGCCGGTCATCTCTCGGTAATTGGCGCTGCCAGAGTTGCTTTCCAGAAACCGCCCCCAAGTAACCGATCTTGTCCCCAAACCGCCAACGATAAAGGTTTAGGTGTCGAATTAACGTTTGTGAACGCTTCAAGAAGTCGATCATTAAATATACAGAACGATAGTGGGGAGATAATTTAGTTTTAATAGAGTTTGCAGAATCTATGTATATCCCACTAATTATATAAACTTGAACATACATTTTAGATTAATTTAAATTTTCATATTCATATTCATGGGGTAAAATCATGCCACTTTATATCATAATAAAAAATAAATGTTTAGTTACAGAACGTTTTAACCTCTTATTTTAAATGTTAGGATGCGAATCGGCCGGGTTTGAAAGGTTATCTGATATGCTGTCTCTCCAATCGCATATTTGGACTGAAAACGAATTGATTTTGATTTTCGAAATCATCAGTAAAATGGGTAGTACCCGAGGAAGTTTGTATTCGCTGTGAATTCCGTAGGCTTACAGTAGACAGTAGCAGTATGAAGACATAGTTAATATATTGAGTAAAAAAGAGAATTTAATCGCACACACGACATATATTTGCACAATCAAATTATTCACATTCGACCCAAACGTCAGGTTGAAAGTGTATCACTCTAGTGGCGCCGAGATTAAATTCTTTGGTGTCAAAGATTATTTAAATTATTATCGGACTTGTTGGGCTGGAACGGTAGTGAAAAATAGATAAATTTTAGTTTTTTCTTGTTCATAGGTTATGTGTTTATTTTGGTATCCTGGTTTTTTAAACTAGAATCCTAAGTGACCCAGTCTACTGAAAATGGCGAGCAGCTACAACTCGTATGATAAATTACCAAGCCAGCTAGCGGATACGGAAGATTAAGAACCGTTATTCCTTTAACCTTTAATGTTGAAACATTTTTAGTGCTTAGGAAAAAATTATGAACCCACAATAATGACCTGAAATTTTTAAACGTTCGCTAAGTACTGCACGAAAAGTCAAATACGAGGTTGGGAAAGCGCGCTAATAAAACAGAAAAGAGTTGGTTGATCTTGGCAATTAAAGTAGTTAAACAAACTGAACTCACCTCCATAATGAGGAGGCTGCACCTTTTGAAGTGGAGTAACTGAAGCAAAAATTACACAGAAACCACCTGCCCGCATTATATTAATAACGTAATGATCCATTACGCATTGAGTATACCCCGCAGGACGTGTTCTATCATTCGTCTTTCAATAAATTATAACATTTTCACGCTGTTAAATCTACTTTTCATTTTATAATTGAAGCTGAATATTTAAATTGTTTAAACTCGCAATCTACACATTTATTTTTATAGTAGGTTTTAATTTTTAATACATATGTACGATCATTTATTGAGACGATAGCGGTACTGAAAATAAACTTTTCGTCAGCGTACGTCGGTTTGATTACTTTGGCGCCACGGGCGGACTCGTATCGGTCATACCCTAGTTATTCCAGACTGATTATAACGACTGCAGTGTTTTTTTTTGCAGGCATGATGGCTAAGAAAAGTTGGTTTTCTGTATTCTGTTAACTTGTACTAAGAAAGACTTCATTTTAGGTCGTCATTAATCTGTCACCGAAATGGATGTAAAAACGTTTTATTACATCGAAAAACCAATCTTATGAATTATTGACTTACTGTCGTTTCAGTTTCATGAAGCTCATCATTTTTCAGTCGATCCAATATGCTTTTGAACTAATCCAACCTTTGGCTAGGGAATTCAGTTGTTCGAACAATGTTATCTCCTTTCCACAATATATGTCGAGGTGTTTTTTGCCACCCATCCAGATAATCCAATTGATGACTTGTTCCTGGGTCTCTCTGACGACCCCGCCTCTCTTCCCCTTGCCACCTCAAAGCCGTGCCTGCATGTTGCTGATAATTGAGAACAATCGTGAGAACAGTAACCGCATTCCCTCTTGATTCCCTGGTTTAGATTGGAATTAATTAATTCGTCTTAATATAATCTCCTAATGTGGGTTTCAAATACCACTATTAAGCGAAGGTTGGTTGCTTTTGTATTACCTTATGATCCCTTTGTAATACCTTATGCAGCTAGAGATTAATTTTTACACATTAATCGCAGTGTTTATGCAGGTGTGAACGCCCAAAAATGATCACGTTTAATGGTTTATATCTACAGTAATTTACTTACAAGCCATTAGACTCTAATAATTATTAATTGGCGAATAAATTAATTTAGAAGTTAATTATAGAGTAGTAATCGGGCACTATTGAGAGCAAAACCTTCACTCATGCAACAGAGAAAAGATAATGAACTAAAAAAAAATCTGGGATTGGTTTTTCTGTAAATCCAATATGTATAATTACATAAAAATAATTCATTCACAACATCTTGAGAACAATTAGATCACTTACAAAAATACAACATTGTTTATAATCGTACTATAACTACTGTTTTAAAGGTTGGGGCCACGATATATTATGCAAAGAATTCAGATTGATTTTAATTGGCTATTAAATAATCTTGTAACAGTTTTGTTGAATGCGAACATTGTTGTATGATTGAAAAGGCGGCTGTGTAGATTGTTTGAGCTTTAATTATCCAATTATCCCGCTTCGAAGAAATCGAATTAACTTTTTCTCTTCTTACCTTTAAGCAATCATCAGAACATATTACGCATTAGATTAGAATTAAGAACATTTATGTTGAAATATATAGTTTCCAAATTAAATTTAAAATCATCCATTTGGATATACATGAGCAACTCGTGAACAAGTTACGAAATTAAGAACGTGACGTCGCCCCTTTGTCGACCCGGCGGGTCGGACGTTGATATTTACCTGCTGATACAGTAGTCTTTATGGAAACGTATAACGGAGCCATTGTGCATATCTTCAAAATATACGTTTAAAATGTTAGGATATAAAATTACAATAAACAGCAAAAGGAATATCAGTTTGATAGATTTTGGGATTTGTTTAAAACGATTGTTTTAAAATATATTTAGCAAAATTTTTGACCCCTGCCCCTTTGGTTCTTGCGCCAAGGCGAAAACTTCCTTTTGGAATTAATTAATTCGTCTTAATATAATCTCCTAATGTGGGTTTCAAATACCACTATTAAGCGAAGGTTGGTTGCTTTTGTATTACCTTATGATCCCTTTGTAATACCTTATGCAGCTAGAGATTAATTTTTACACATTAATCGCAGTGTTTATGCAGGTGTGAACGCCCAAAAATGATCACGTTTAATGGTTTATATCTACAGTAATTTACTTACAAGCCATTAGACTCTAATAATTATTAATTGGCGAATAAATTAATTTAGAAGTTAATTATAGAGTAGTAATCGGGCACTATTGAGAGCAAAACCTTCACTCATGCAACAGAGAAAAGATAATGAACTAAAAAAAAATCTGGGATTGGTTTTTCTGTAAATCCAATATGTATAATTACATAAAAATAATTCATTCACAACATCTTGAGAACAATTAGATCACTTACAAAAATACAACATTGTTTATAATCGTACTATAACTACTGTTTTAAAGGTTGGGGCCACGATATATTATGCAAAGAATTCAGATTGATTTTAATTGGCTATTAAATAATCTTGTAACAGTTTCTGCGTTGTTGAATGCGAACATTGTTGTATGATTGAAAAGGCGGCTGTGTAGATTGTTTGAGCTTTAATTATCCAATTATCCCGCTTCGAAGAAATCGAATTAACTTTTTCTCTTCTTACCTTTAAGCAATCATCAGAACATATTACGCATTAGATTAGAATTAAGAACATTTATGTTGAAATATATAGTTTCCAAATTAAATTTAAAATCATCCATTTGGATATACATGAGCAACTCGTGAACAAGTTACGAAATTAAGGACGTGACGTCGCTTTGTCGACCCGGCGGGTCGGACGTTGATATTTACCTGCTGATACAGTAGTCTTTATGGAAACGTATAACGGAGCCATTGTGCATATCTTCAAAATATACGTTTAAAATGTTAGGATATAAAATTACAATAAACAGCAAAAGGAATATCAGTTTGATAGATTTTGGGATTTGTTTAAAACGATTGTTTTAAAATATATTTAGCAAAATTTTTGACCCCTGCCCCTTTGGTTCTTGCGCCAAGGCGAAAACTTCCTTTTTTATTTTTAATTTACCGGTTAGCTTTAAATTAATTATAATATCGCAACTCGATTTATATCTGGGAGTCACAGGTGTTTCAAAACATTCCATTAGTGAGAGATTTATGGTTGCATGTGTCGCAGGACACGTACTCAATTCCTGAGCTGTCGGATAGGGAGTTACAAACCGCCCGGCTATGCCCCTCCGACTCGCCGGCGTTTCTGTACGGCCAAAACCGGTATCGGTTTCACTTTATGGATCGGACCTCTGAGAACAATGGGGCGAAGACAGTCTGCCCCGAAATTGTGAACCGTCTTTTGGGCTTCTTAACTTAATTTTCACTTACGTTCTGTTTTACAGAGAGTTCCCCTCCGGTTTAATCCCCTGCGATTGGTAATGTAATGTATGGCTGCCGGATGCCTGGTGACATGCAGAAATGGCTCTGTTTGACTAATATCAAGATTGGCTTACGCTTCCCCAAAGCTTCACTTCAATTCATTACTCTTCAGAATCGGAGAAGTAAATCGCAGGCGCGACTGGTTCATGCGATCTTTTCGTAGGTAGAAAATGGGGAATAGTATGTTTCCATACACATTAGACTCGAGTCAATTGGTGCGGCGACTATTTTTTAAATTATACACTGCACAATATTTCATTGCTCTTACGTCGATTACTAATTTTTTATAAATGTGATTAATTACATATGAAGAATGCCCAAAGTATTAGATAATTTATATATCCACATTAATAATCCTGTGATCACTGTACTATATTACGACACCTTACTACAATGCCGACATAAAATTTTCCTCTAATCTCCGGGAAACATTCCCATGATCCACATTTATTGTTTTCGTAAGGGACCGTTTTGCAGGGGACAAAATTAATTACTGTTCTAAAATTAATTAACAGCCTATGATAATACGCGTAAGGCTGTGGATCAGATTAATTGAAGTGCGGTAAACCTCAAACGTCTATCGAAGGCCGTCCTTCTGTCCCGCATCACTATTATTACTGGGTCGCCTTGTTGGGGCATATTGTCATTAGAGTGGTGAAGATTCAGCGGGTCTCCTCAAACTAGAATAATTGCCTCCTTAAAATAGGATCGATATTCGGGACCGGGTCCGGGGGTCAACATGCAGTTATTTTGAAAGTGGCTCCAAATTTGTACCTCTTGCTACTGAAATGGATAAACTGGGAAAAAGAAAAATGCGGCTTGACTTCTCTATATTTCTATTTTATAATTTTGTGTTAAAAAAGGTTATTTTATATTAAGACAATTGGCCGATCCAAACTATTATCGCGCAAACTAAAAATAAGCAAAATTTAAATACCGTAGTATGAGACTTTTTTTATTATAGTTTGAAAACGCAAGAAGGTGGTTAATAAATCTTTAGAAAATGCTGAACTTGTCAATGAACAGGTGGATCTTACTTTCATATATTTTTGTATAAGGCGTATTTAGTTTAATAATCTGGTTCGTTTGAAGTAGGTTAAGGTACAATAAGGGATATATGAAAACTTCGAATGTCACATTATACCTCAATGTAAACGAGAGCGACATATCTGTGAATTCAAGTTGATAGATTCACTCTCTTCACTCAAATGTAGCCAATTTAAACGACGTTCCATTATTGATTCAGACGTATTGTTCTGGCGCTATTGTATTCATAGGTTACTGCCTATGAAAGCATTCGTAGGTTTTATTCATGCCATTCATTCATAGGCATGCATATAGAGAGTAATTGTCCAGGGAGGTTAAACCGACCGACATTTGGTTGATTTATGATTAAAATTAACATGACCAGCTATTTACAATAGTTTCGGTCGGAATGTATTTTACATAACGAAAAAAGTGAAAGCCAACATTAGTTAAGACCATTGTTAGTGTTCCTGGGCTCTTGGTTGATAGCCTAGGATTTTAATCATATTATATTTGTGCTGAGGTGTTTTTCGACTTGGAGTTGATTGAAAATATTACGACTTTTTAAGAATGTCTTGTATCTTTTTTGATGGCAGTGTGTGAAATTTTGCGGGTGTCGTCCAAGTTCAAACTTCTCTCTAGTTGGAATCAATTCGTTGTTATTTTCTATTGCTGTCTGCCGTACTCTTCGGAATTCACATATTATTCACTTATTGCACTTTTATTTTATATTTGTTTTGCATAAAATTCGGTAGAATTATCTTTAGAACAGAGTAACCGGGCTAACTGCAACCCGGTTTACAGGGACAAGTAAAAATTGACAGCAACGCTTTTCTGACGACCGTTGAGGACCACCATTTACGGTGGGCCCTTTTTTGAAGAGGAGCGATGAGGGGAAAGGGTCCCTTTATCTGTAGGTCGCCGCGCTTCATGGACGCCCCCCAAACGGCCGGAGTCGTCGGGGCGGTTTTGCCCTAAAATAGATAAAGAAGAAAACGCTTAAAAATACGGAAACTCACCACAGTCGACAGGAACGCCGTCCACGAATACGCTCCAGATCCACGCCACCGATAAAAACCGGGGAGGAATGTCAACATTTTCGTTTATTTCAACCGGTTAATTAATCTTATTTAAAAAAAAAACCGGCTCTCGTGTGGTCGTCATTTATCACTAACGGTTTAAAATGTTGTTTTATAAATTGCTGGGGATTATATTCAATTCTTCTTATAATTATCTTTATTTGGTGACAGTTGGTTCCGGTCAATTGACGGACTAAGTCCACAGGTTACTGGGCCATCCAACTTGAAGTTTCTTCCGTGACAAAGGACAAATATCTCTTTGCAGGGTCTTTCTCAATTCCAAAGATCTTGATCAAAAATTACGGACTATTTATATCATTTTCCTGTGGTAAGGATTTAGAGTTTAAGAATTTGTGCCAAATATAGCAGTGTTTTATGTTAACAGAGAAGATAGTGCTTTGTTATTAGAAAGGAGAGGCTATTAATTGATTTTCTGAAATAAAATGTAATATCATTGTTAGTTTCGGTAGAGTTACGAAGTTGGAGAGTAGGGGACGAACGATTGGAATTTTATAATTGATTTAGCTCTTACAACTCATATAGCTATAGGAGGCGCTTTAAACCCCGGCCATCTTCATTATTAACGGTTTAAGGGAGTATAACATTCTTCTGAAGTAATTGTAAACTGCCCTGCCTCTTGAAATGTATTCCCGAGACCCTACCCTTACTACGGATGAGGACGACCCCAGTTAAATATTACCTTTTTAGGTGGAGAGCTGCGAGGTATTTCTTGTTAAATATTAATATTGCTTTTGCATGCTATTGCTCCTATTATACTGCAGAATGTAGTCGATTTTGGTATTTTTATTTAGCACAAAGTGTTGAGGAAACTATTGTTCCTGTCTATGATTAGACTGGTGTAGATAACCGAGTGAGAGGGTCTGTTAGAATTATTTCAATTGGGAGCAATAGCCCAACCCCCCCATTGGCTTTAGTGGAATTCGGTAGTATAAATACTGGTCGGGGCTGGAATGCGGAGCAATTTTCGTGGTGGGCCGAATTTCGTTTCAGCTGGCCCTTTTGTCGGTAACCAGTTTTGTGTAGGCCCGTCCACTGAAATATAGCCCGGCTTGCAGCACTTGCAATCGGCCGCAATCTTCTCGAGACCGATTTTAAAATCGTTCCCTTCTCCAATACTGAGAGCGGGGCCCCGGTATTTCCAGCTGAACCCACCGGTTTGTTTTCTTCATGGGACTATGACGGCTGTAAGACTCTTTTCTCATTTATCTTACATTTCTGTTCCCCACAGGGCGTTTTATCGTTTTACTCAAATTTGAGTAGAATTTGAATTTCTTGAACTTCTTTTTAACTTAGAATTCAGTCTGATTTAGATACTTATTTCGTTAAGTATTAAGTTGTCCTGCGCATAATGAGGTGTAGCACCTCAAAATACAATTAAAAAAATACAATACGTTTTTGTTTTTAATATTTTAACTTCGTGAGGCATTTTTACAATTTATAAAAAATACTGTCTCCAGCTATCACAGATTAGTGTCTACACCTCTCGTCGTTCAAACGACAGTGAGCTACTTTGCCAGTTATCAATTCTTGTTTATCGAGTCAGCTGGGGCTTATGTTTCAATGTGCATAATTAAAAGAAAATATTAGTTTGATCTAAAGATTCCAGCGGTGGTACTCAACCACTCGGGCATAATGGCACATGAATATTTCACAGACTGACTGTTAGCGCTCATGACTCAAAATACCAAGGGATCTCAAACGATTAATAACCGCGTTGAGTCAGTGCCTCTGGGAAACGAGTGAAAGCCAGTCCCAAGAGTCTTCGAGTCGCCTAGGAGGCCGATGCGGTCAAGAACATTTCAATGTGGTGGTCACTCCTTTACAGCGAATTCAAACTTATAGATGAGAAATTTTGACTCTGCAGCCCGTCAACCCAAGATGGAAGCTGACAGGAATATTGCACCAGAGAAGTGACTATAGATATTTGTCACACTATAGTTTGAGTCTGCGACTAATTCATTTATTTTTTGCCCCCGCATAATGCCTCTCGCGTAATACTAACGATTCGTTTAAAGTTCCTTGACACACTTGAATTCAAATTCATGTATTTTTATTTTATACTAACTAATAACTGAGAAGTACTAATAAGAAGGAAAAATTATTTGGAAACAGAAAATGTTTCCGAAACGGTTGATAAAACGTCTGGAAAGTGTCATTGTTTCGCACAAGTGCGTATATAATGTTATAAAAATAATATATGAGTTCTGGGCTAACCATTGTCGGTATGCTTACTCTTAAAAGAACTTTTAATTTAATATCAGAGGAAAGAAATCAGTTGTCTGCTTTTATAAGTATAAAACTGTTACTGTTAAAATTAGACTGAGGTACACTGAAAGTACTTAAAATTGACAGATTTAAAATGATTATTGGAATCGATCTAAAATTGTTGAATCTAATGGATTCGAATGTTGAAATGATATTTCGGAAAGTAGGAATGATGTGGGCGAAAAGTGGAAAATAATCTCTTTTTCTAGTCTGGCCTTTGGATGAGAGAGAAGTCAGCGGGGACCAGGACAGACAGGAAAGGGAAAGAGGAATTAGATTATGTTCCAATTTAGGGTACAGATGGATTAAGTTAACTGCAAGGCAGCCTTTTTATTTCCCAGTCCTTTTTGTCTCTTCCATGACGGGTTTCCAGAATGTCTCGAAGGACCGGGTTAGACCGGGAGGAATTGTAATGGTCCGGAGAACTGCAATGGAAAGATCTTAGAGAGGACTAAATTAATCCAAGGATATTAGAAACTAACTATTATAAACACTGTAATACACTGTAAACATTCGTAAAAGTATGTTTGTTACGCATTTCTGTGTATGAATCTAATATACGACTTATATTAATTTTTTGTTTATCTTGTATTCGCTAGTCTCAAATTGGATCTTTGACCGGAATGAGTATGAAACAGACAGAGATATGCATTTACGCGAGTGTGAAATAACGCGGGTGGTCTTAATATTCTTTGGAAACTTCACTCGTCTCCTTCAGTTACGAGGACAACTTGACAGATGTAACGTTTGAGGAATTATTAAGAAATTTGACTCATATTAATCAATTTGTTCTGGCTTTATTATTAAATGGCAGAGGCAAAACAGCGACAGAGAGAAAGTTGAAACTTAATTGAAGTAAAAATGAAGTAAAACATAAAAACGTTCAAAAGACAACGAAATGTGTTATGGAAACAAATACTCTGTTGAAGGTTGTTAAAAATTAACTTATATATATTCCACACCTATTATTGTATTCCATACAAACCCAAATGTTGGCACTATCATAATACTGTGGCATAATACTTCCTTTTTCATGTTTTCAATCTGTTTAAGGTTGGAAAGTAAGTTGAAGTGAATTCCTGAGTTTCAATTTTTTTTCAATATGACAGAAAAAATATTCCTTTAGTCACAATTAGCCGTCCCACTCTTAATTATAGCGTTATGCACCGACGCACTTACTAATTATACTGAAAGAAAAGGGAAAGAAGAACTAACATACATTTGGTTTCACCCACTTGGATTGCTGAATTCACATTCGAGTACTATGCGAGTACAGTTCGAGAGCTTCTCTAACGTAAAGAAGGTTACGTACTCCTATTGTACAGTTGAACCTTGGGCTGGTAATGACGTTAAGGCTAAAGAATGTAACAACATTAAGAAGTGTAATTCAAATTTTTAATTCGGTTTGCCCTTTAGGTTTTATATTTCGTAGCGACAGATCATTGAGCCTCTTCTCCATATTCTGACAGTTCATACATTCATTCTCTTTTCCCGGTGCTCTTCACAAAGATTTGTGAATATTTTGCTTGCTCCAATACTGACAACAGCTCTCTATCTCTGTCCCGCTACGTGGAGGCTTCGCGTCGTCTACTGACGGTGGGAGAAATCTCGGAGAGGGAAAATCTTAGTCCACTTTTCCGCAGATAGCTGGGGAAAATCTCCAATGCTGTCACTAGGTATCTTCTGGCCATATAGTAAGCATTCAAGCTGGCCCGCGAGCGCCTCCTGTGCAGATGAGAGTTGAGCGAACCGTGTCCCGTTACAAACGATGGTTAGCACATGTGGTGCTCCACTCGGGTGGTTGGACGGTTGCAAGGGAGTTCGCCCTGGGCACGAACTGGCGGGCTACCCACCCGTGCACGCACGTGCTTTATATCGGTATTAGTGTAGGTACTTTTATCCCTCAATTTCAGCAGAGAGAAAGAGGAAATTTCACACACAGTTGTTAACGGTTCCCTTGAGGGGGTTTTGGGGTCTTGGGGTAGGGGTAGGGTTGCGGCCCCAATCCCCTCTGAACATCTGCGACGAAAGTTTCAAACCAGTGCCTCGAATGGGGTGTTAGAAGTATGGTAGGAGAATCAAGTAGAGTGGTCAGTTGCCAAATTCGTTTGAGTACATTGTGTTACACTAATGGGTCATTTTTCATTTAGGTTAGATTTGTTTTTTTATGAGAACAGTTCTTGTTTTTAGCACTTAATGTTTAATTTTGTGTATTTATTTCTTGTGAAACATCTCTTGAAATGAATGTGGTCCTTGGATATACCTTACGTTTATGACCGGTTATAAGAAAATATTTAACTATTAAGGGGTTTCAGAGGTGAATCTGACCGCCTTCCTCAGGCGCCTTCCGTCATGACTAATAATTACTAGCATGATTATTTGACAAACGTGTGCCTGGTAAAGAATATATACCGTTGTATTCTATGTGTCCGATAATACTAATGGTATAAATATGTCTGAATACATATGAACGTAACAGTGTTACGTAAAAGCCCTTGTAATGTGCCTCTTTTGTGTGTAAGGTGGCCCTTGTAATGTGCCATATAGAAAGTTATAAGTTATATATATTACGCCCGATAAAATATTTTTTCGAATATAAATATTTTAAGGCTTTTTAATGAAGAACAGAAAATTAAGAGTGCGATGGCCGGGAATCGAACCCGGATCAACTGCTTGGAAGGCAACTATGCTCACCATTACACCACCATCGCCAATTAATAAAATTTTTCAATGACTGTGATTCATATTGTAAATGCTCGTTAATGTTTTATCTTTTTTTTCGTAATATTTTTGAATACTAGTAACTCTGCCAGTATTAACGACCTTTACGTCATTATGACATGAAGAATGTAGAAACCTTTGTAATTTTATTAGGTTTGAGAAGCATTGCATTAATATAACTCTAAAGCAAAAGTTCGTGTATATGTACAATTTGAAATTTATGATTTTAAATATATATATATATATATATATATATATATATATATAAATGTATATATAACGAGTATATAAACATACTTCGAAGGAGTAAGCTAGAGTTTGAGCTCCTATCTTTTAAATTCAAATATAAATCCAAATCTAATAAATGTGTATCTAATAAATTTAAATTGCCCTTTAAATGACGTGTGTAATGAGAAAGACAGGGAATTTCATTAGTATGTTGAACATAGCTGTACCCCTTTATTCATAGGCAGTGGCATATGGGGGTACAATTGAGGAGCGATACACGGATTGGCTTCCCAGCCAATTGATTGGCTGGTGTGTTTTGATTGACTCGAGTCAACAGTACAGTTGGCTAGACTTCGGCCAATAAGGGACGACTAACCCTGTTATCAACATCCGTCACTTTTACCCAGTAAATACATCAATTCTCCCTCGATGGTTTACTTACTGTTTCTTACCCTCTTTGCCATGTACTCTTTTGGTTCAAATGAAGATATAAATGGTTTTTGTTTCGATTTAATTGTATTATTCTTCGACAAATGGCATTTATAATATGCTGTTAACAATGTAATAAGTAAAGCCAATGAAAATCTACTTTAACTTTAAATATACGAAGTTCTGTATTCTATCCATTTGCAATAGAACGTTACAAATTTAATTTCCTTTATTAGAATGTATGCAGTATAGGAGATTTAGGGCTTCAGAATCTTTATAAATGAAATGTTAGCATTCACTAACAACGATGTAATTGTTATGTTGTCTGTTGTCAAGATATTACCGGTAATTTTACTGAGGATACCAAAATTATGAAACCGGTCAGGTTTAAGATCAAATAGGCTAGTGGGGACAAAAATTCACGGGTCCCCGTACGAATACTATAAATGAATTCATTATATCAATATATCAAGAATTTTACTAACGTGTTCGGCTATGCAGAGCCGTCAGTAGAATATCGGCCCGGCCCCCTGGTGTAAAACATATGGCGCTCGTGGATAAGGTCATAAAGCCATAAAAATTTTCCTTCAGTCTTCCTTTGGGCCTCTTTGGAAGCCTCAGCCTAGCAGAGGATCTGCAGCTGTTGCAGTTATTGACAACTGTGTGTAGCTAATGTATAAATAAACCAAAAAAAAATAAACGAAATTATGTCACGTTAGTTTACTTTTGAATATAATATCGCTATTATTCATATGCTATAGGAATTTATATCGTCCTAAACTGTGATTGGACGTCCACATTTTCTTCCAAACACTTTTTTTTAATTCGCTATCGTCTATATACGTTAGCCTGGCTGGTTTCCGACAGCGTATTGACCCTGCAGAGACAGGATTGAACATGCAAAGAGATAAGGGAGGCCGTAGGAGGACAGACCCAATTTGATGTAGTAGCGTGCCAATAGTGAGCAAGTTGCCATGTGCTTAATTCTGTTTGGTGTGCCCGAGAATTTGACATGAAGCGATAAAGGTTTACTGGTTCTAGAACTGGTTGCTGCATTTGCCAAGACTGAGTGAGGGCAACAATGTGATACATCTACACTATATCATGGCATTGTAGTGAATTTGTTAGTGCTGCTAATTCGTTTGTGGTCGCAGTTTTTGCCAGTGCAACCGAGTTAAACATTCGAAATTTTAAATGTTTTTTGTACCCACATACGTATGTGCCCAACTGAGTATGATGTGATACTAAACGATTGTTAGTGACGATTGTGATAGTTATCTCTTCATTCGGTGCGAATCGAATGTCCAAAGCCACAACAGTGCGGGAAATTTTGAGGAAAAAGAAATTCACATTCTCAAAATTCTCGAGCAACACATGTTAATTTTATTTACGAACGCTTGCATACTGTGTACCTGGAAAATCTCTCTAATCTCAATATTCTCAGTTCAACCTCCTGAGCTGACGTGTTTCTCCGCCTTTCCTCTAGTATTGCATCCATGAGCTCATTTTTTTCAAGGGCCGGTTGTCAGGAAAATTGTTATTTTTTCCATCAGTCTGACACCTGAGATTTCAGCGTTTCCAACCCCGGGTCGTGTGACCCATCAGATGTTATAAATCTGGAAGAGTTCAATTTCAAAAATCGGTCACTGCAGCGTACAATGTTTTACCGGCGATTGCGCGGCAGTTTAAATCAACACACCTTTTTAAGCGGCATTTAAGAGCGGTGACTGTCCATACGGTAAATAAAGCGGGTCCCCGCTCAATTACACAACCGCGGGATCCGAAAGCGTTTGAACTGCCTCGTCGATTTCTGGCCGTCAGGTGCGTTTAAAATAATGGCCGGTCTTTATATTTACTCAATCGTCGTTTCACTCCGCGTCCACTTCACCAGCCCACAAAAATAACGAATTCGTTTATTTTAATCCCGCCCGGCTGGGAACTCTATCCCGTTTTTATTTTATTTTTATGACCGCGGGAATATAACCCCACAAAGGAAAAGATCGTAAATTAACCTCCAATCCTGGCGATTGCCGAAATTTCCCGGATCCTTTTATGGCACCCTGAATAGAAATCAAAGTCAAAGTTTTGAATAATTCAAAATGAAATATTCGGAACTGATTGACTGCCCTTTTAGTAATTCTCTTAATATCTTGTCAGGGCGCTGTAATTAACAAGTTAGTTGTCAACCATGTTTAAGAACCTAGCATCCTAATGTAATACTGAAGTTATTTTTAAAACTTTGTTTTTTGGATTTTAAGAACTAAAGTTTTTATGATCCAAGTTTATAATTACACTGAAAGGCTTATTGCTATTAAAAAACGAATTCTAAGCTCAATTATTATAGCTAGGGGGTGCTAACTTTATTCTTAGCCTAAATGTAATTTAAATAAGTAAAAAATAAGAATTCATATTGTCTTCATTCTGTCGATTATATAACGGATATATTTAATATTTTATTGACTCCCACGAGTGCATTTGTACTGTATGTTACGATTTGTGTATGATGATAGCGGTATTCTACATATTTTTCCAGACTAATATGAGATTTGGCCTCTTATTATATCTATTAATCTGTCGTTACTATAATTTGTAATACTTGGCGTTATATTATGTATTTTTGTGGCGCCTTGGAAGAAAATTCGGATTAGGTTTACTGAACTTGGGAGGCGATCGAAGATCTCGTTTTACACCTTCCCTTGGATCTATGCAGGTTGTACAACCTAAACATCTGACATTTCTAATTCGAATAAAGAGGAAGAGGTCCTGCTATCATTGGTGTGGCGGTCACTAACCTGTTATTATTGTCGTTTAGCCACAGCGGAGTTGTATATTCACGATGTACACTAGAACGTGTATATTCATTCGAAAGGATTTTTCATATATCAACTGTAGGACTACATTTAGTTTTGAATCGAAGGGCGGGTAATTTATTCTGATTGAGGCTTCCGTCTGAGTGTCAATTTAGACAGGTCGGGTGTCTTACATGCGGAGGTTCGCCGCCAATCGTGATTTCTAACGGCGCCTTTGATGGTTGATGGATTCCGCTACCCTAAGCTCTCACACTAATTATGGTAAGGTGTACGAAAGCTGTAATAGTTAATGAATTAGAGCTAATAGCTAATAGCTCCGAGGAAATCTGACACTTTGCAGCGGTGGTTGTGGAGATAATGAGGTTTCAGGAGCTGATGTAACGCTGCCGAACTTACCGTATTATGTTTTGTTGTAATTAGGGTTCCCATCAGTCCACACTGTAAACACACGGGTCATTTTTCGGAGTACCTTGTGTTTTAAAATCTAATGCTGCGGACCCGACTCCCCATCGTGTCATTCGACCTGAGCACAAAAATATGAACGAATAAAGATTTTTATTTCTCAGTCCCTCGATCAAATTAAATTGTACATAGTAAAATCGTCTGTTGGTCTGTTGGTCATTCAGATCTTGGGGGGATTGATTTACAAGTTGATTTTAGAAAAGACACGGCTATATTATATTCAACTATGTTATTATTATCCCGCGTGAATTTAATATCTCTGAGATGCGGCCTTAACCTTCTCTGCGGGCGTATAATTAGGATTTTCGCACATGGTTCAAAAGGTTTCAGGTTTCTTATTACAAATATCCGTTTACTAAAAGGGTGTTTCCAACAACAACCGACATGCATATCGCTTGAAATTCCAAAGGAATGTTTATGTATGAATAGACTCATCGATCATAAGAAAATGTTAGTGTGATAAAGACATGCAGTCTTCTTGCAGTGCGTCGGTCGCCCGCAATAAAAGTCGGTCCGCATTGTACAGCCTGGCAAGAAGCCTATTATTGGAAGGGACAAATTTTTCTAGGGGTACATTCTGCGCATATATATCAAACTTGGGGCATTTTTCGAAAAGGGGATGTAAAAAGGGGTTGAAAAAAAACGTTTCTGCCGACTGTGAAAGTTTGTCGCCATTTTTTGGACTGGCTCCATTTTTTAAGGGGAGTTTATAAGCTGAAGAATTGATTGATCGAGTGCACTTTGTAGCGCTTTTTACGTAGTTGTATCATTATAGATGTTCCATTAGGCAATTTGTTGTCCATTGTAGTCCATCCTTCACGCGAACGAAGGTCAGTTATTGACTCAGTGAGAGAAATTGTAGAATTGCGCAACTTTAATTATTGCACCCGAAAAATAACATGTAATTACTACATGTAAAAAGGTATAAACATTTTTGAACTAACAAACTCAAAATATCAGTTACTAGTCGTACATTTCCAAATTGTTAGACCTTAAAATCCAATTAGGACTGGATTAAGCCTCGGACTAGAAATAATTTTATTGATTAGATTTACAATACTAGCAGATGGATGATGTTTTATCCCTATCTTATGGGAGTGTCTTATTCTTGTCATCGGCCTGCATTAATTTTCGTAGTTAACTCGGGCGCTATTGTTGATGTCGGGGTCCGAACCGAAGCCGAAACAGTTCCCCTCCGCCTGATGCCCGCCGTGGAAATGTTGATACGAAATAAACGCTGGCGTTATGTAAGACTCATGTAGACGGCGTTGAGATGACCAAATCGGGGTGAGATATGATCGGTTCACGTCCGACGGACAATCGGTCCGACTGTGTGACCGACCGACAGGAAATTGGACTCTTGGAGAAAACGGACCCTCTCTCTTATGTCGCACTCCCCACCCCCGAATCCGTTTCATTAAACATTTCAGTCCTTAGCTACAATTTTATAAAATTTGCATTACAATTGGTTCCAATAATTCTTGCATTATTAAAAAAAATAGGGGCGTACAATATTTAAATATATTGTTCCAGGCTCTAACATAAACATTAATGTTTTTGAATTTTAAATATTCACTAGACTGAACCCTTTACGATCCTTCTATAGAAAAATTTGTATTCCAGAAAGGTAAAAACTGGTACAAGGACAAGGGGAATAATATTTGAATATTTTCTAGTAACTGATCAGCAACACTTGCAAATATTTGGACATTTTCCTGGGGTGTAAATTGCAGAATCCTTTGAGGAAAACGTTTTGAGAAAATATAAAATCTTTATAATGGTTCCCGGCCAGAAATTATATTTTAAAACGTTTTAAACTTATACCATATTTGTTTTTTTCATTCTTTTTGGTAATTATATCTCGTATATATTAAATTTCATTATTTTACATGCATGACAATTAATACGAGTGTAAGTTAAATTATGTATTATTGATTTATTTATTATTACTTATTACTGTTCTATTAATGGTAATAATTACAATAAACCTACTCTACATGGAAGCTGTAATAAATTACGAAATTAACCAATTATTATTATCTAGTATAATAATGAGGAGCACCGCTTGAAATAATCCCACAGTGTGCAAGTTGAATTGAAAAATATGTCATATATGTAGAATTTCAGTTGTTTTAGTTTTAAAGTAATTATAATATTGAAAGTTTTGAAAACATAATACCGAAAAGCAAAGTAAAACTTAAAATGTGTTGCAACATTTATATCAGTCTGTTTTTCCTACCCTCTATTTACAAACAGTGTTCATTTTGTCAATATCGACAATATTGAACAACAACGATAAGAAGTTAGATAAAGCGTAATTATTTGAATAAGCAATTGAACCTTATAACTCTGGATTTAAATTATATATATCTAAGTATTGTGACAATTCCTTTCCAGTAAGGAAAGACCAGGTTTGTTGTATATAGCAGTTTTTGTCTTTTCCATATCTGACAGCTTTCTAATGGTTTCGCTGTCACAGTCGATTTTCCAAATTGGGATGGGAGGGTCTTGGTATTCAGGCAATATTTTTTAATTATTAGCTGCCCTTTCTTTCGGTGTGGGCTGAAAGAATGGTTGCCGGTTCCCGACTTTTTCCTATTTATAAATCTAATTGCTCCGATAATTGATTTCCAGCCCCAAATGATAAGGTCCGGTCCCGGTTTCAAGCTCGAAATCACGGCGTCATTGCGATAGATTAGCAGTGATTTATTTGCGCCCCGTTAATTCGCGGCTGTCTGATTTATCTGTAGGCCCGTCCTTGGGTCAACTCGGGATTTGGTCTCGTGTATAGAATCGACCAGTGGGTACGTTAAAACATTACCCAGATTTTGTATACCAATAGTGCTGTAAAATATAAGATTAATGGCACTCATTTTATTAGAGTGACCAGTGGTTTTTGTTATTGTTTAATAAAGAAGGAACAAACCATCTCATAAAGGAATTAAGTGACCTAATAAAATATTTTCAGATTACCAAACTGTGTTTTTTTAAACATAAATATTCGGCAGCTCTTCCCCTTTACGGAACCTACTTGTTACAGTTGCCCACCTGGAAATGACATTAAACTATTAGTGATTATACTTGTGGATTGATGAAGCTCGAAACTTGGTAATTCACGAATCGATAAATAGTAAACTAACAAAACTTCAACTTGGTAAATACATAATCGATAAATTATAAACAATAGGTAACATCGCGGCGTTTTTTGTAAATATTGAAACAGTACAGCGAACAAATAAAATAAACATTATTTTTCTTGTCAGATTAATTTTCGAGACTTATAACTACCGTTCTCTGTGGAAACGAACAGGGGTTGTTGGGCTGTGTTACAACACCGTTTTTCAGCGCGTCAAAATGTTAATCTCCTATTACAACACAGTTCACTGTGTGTTGTTAATAAAAATATTCATGCGTTAATTAATAAATTATAAGCCGATAGCGCCGTCCACAGAGTCTTGGGTCAGAGCGATTCGAGGTCCCGTATCTAAATGGGATTTAGATATTTGAAATGTCGGGATATTGTGTCCCGAACTGCGATAGTAATAATTCGCATTGTGAAATTTTATATTTTCTTTTTTGCCTTTTAAATTAAAACAATCTGGCCAGGGGCGTATTTTTAAGGCAGAGATTATCGTTTATGTAAAGGTCAGTCCACTCTGAAAAATATATTTGGCCAAAATCCGCCTCGAATTTAGGGTTTCACCTCGGTTAGAATTTCAAATACTTTATAATAACAATATATGATCAGTGGTGTTGCGAGAGAAGCCATTGAAAGTTCTCAGTTCTCATGTGATGTATTTATTTTCTGTTGCAGGTACGTTAACTGGAAACTGATGAAATTATGGCTTGTTTTTTGGCAATGTACTATTGCTAATAAGGGCAGCTAGATGTGAGTAAAGAACGCTATTTAGATTAAGTACTTATTAATTTAGATTATACTAAAATATAATATAGGTCGGTTTTTCGTAAAATTAACAATAGAAATAATAATCGTGTTTCTCATCCGTCCGAGAGTGATATGTTAGGGATCAAAGGTTGATTGAGTAGCATTAATTTACAAAAAAATATTTAAAAATAAAAATACGAGAATCGTATTAATGTGCTGAATTTATTATGAATGCACTCAGTGCGTTCCAATATTTTCGTGCCTACAAGAGTTTCGTGTCTTATCTGGTTTTTCAGTTTAGTTGAGAAATACATTTCCTTTCCCTGAGATAAACCTTTGATGAGCGAATAGCCTTAGTAAGTATACCGCCCATTTTCCGTGTCAAACGGTGAACTGGTAAAAAGAAAACTCATTTGAAATCGAACCAAATTCAAGGAAATGAAATTGAGTCATCTGTAAGGGTATGGGGGGGGGGTTGAGGCTCCTTTGAAGACAAAGAAGATTGAATTATACCGGTCCCGTCCTCGGAGTCACGGACGACGAGGACTCACTTCATCTCAAAAGGATTCTAATAACGGAGTCCTCATTCCGGCCGGAAATTCGGCCGGGAAGAAGTCGGGTAGCATTGGGACCCGCCATTCGTTTGAATTTGCCATCGGCTACGATTGTTGAGTTCGTTGGAATTGTTTCCGAAGGATAAGCCCGCGATAAAATTTGCACAATTGGTATATTTTAAAACAACAGTAACAGGGAAGCGGGCTTTTTCCTGACCAGTTTGAAATAACTTTTCTTAAATGTTAAAACACTCAGAGGAGAATTCACTTTGGTGTAATAGTTAGTTCCTAACTCCACCTTCTAAAAGTGTACCTTTAAGACCACTGCTCTCAAATCTCTATTGTATCCCTGTTGGGATATCGAATGTATCTCCAATCGCAAATTCATAATTTCATAAATAGTATACAAATATATTTTATTTTGGTTCCCGATATTTTCCTACCACGTCGTAAAAACAGACCCGGAAAAACCCGGATTTCCCCTGGGACATTAAATCGATCCGTTTTGACCGCTTTGACTCCGTCGATGTAATTTTAAATATTTTTACACGAGTTAAATTTGTGTAACAATACAGCACTCAAGTAGTCATGGCCGTCATCGAGTGACGACAATGGGCGGACAAGATAAGGAAATAGAATCGAACAAACGAAATGCGGTCGGCTGTTGACAACAGCTAACCACTAAGAACGAAAAAGATGGTGAACCAAATTTGAATAATGTAAATTGAGATCTTTCTAACTTGCAAAAGAAGCGGCGAGAAAACTTCGGAAAACTAATACCATTGTTGACATTGCAATGGATTCTTCTTTGTGTCCAATATCTCTCTGGCTCAAGTTAGTTAATATTTCTGAAATACAATTGCTCCTGAAATAAAGTACTTGCTGGTCCACCGAAAATTACCATTTTTGTTATCGAACATCTTCATTTATAAGATCCCTTTCCTCTTTATGCAGTTCACGGAATCGATGAATAGCCGATCAGGGTTCCGGTGACAGACTATATCCCTACTATATGCAATCCTCCCTTCGGACTATCGGTGATAGGACCCAGTAGATACCAGCTTTTTCGAATTGGCGGAAATATGTCACTTTTGAATAGGAAAATATTTCCCTGCGGTCGGTATACCCTTCGGTCTTATACCCCAGGGGGCATCCGGGAAATCGGTAGTCAAAATCAAATATCCTTTGGCGTAGTCGTTATTCCCCGTGGGCATCTTGTACTTTGGAGGAAAGATTCAGGTGAATTCTAACGTTTCGAGATATATTCCAGAAAATCTTTTTTTTTGGTCCTAACCGTGAGTACAACAGGGAGAATAAATACTAGTTCGATAGTACAATACATTTCTAGTTTTTTAAACATTATTTTAAATATTTGCATAATGATACTGCGATCAAATGTTTCTCCCTCCTTCAGTTTATAATTAATTTTGGGAGTAGTCCGACTTCTTTTTACATTCTGTTGTCTGACAAATAGAGCAGAAATTTGTCATGCGACATTCTTAAGCTGTGGAGTTAGGATAACATGAATTTCACAGACTAGAAGGTGTGGTAGATTGGGCGCACTTGTTTCGGATAATATGCTGTAAATGAATCACAAAACCGTCAACACTTCGAAAGGACCGAGCACGTTCTACAAATGTTTCAGCTGTTGAGCTATGTTCTGCTGCATTCCTCTTGTACATTTGGATTTGGTGACTTCATTGCCCCCGGTCTATCTATGTATCCTAAGAAATACAACGGAATTGTATTTTGATGTTTAGGAATAGTGAAACCTGTTTACGTCGCAAAACGAACATATCGTAATTTTACAGTAATTAGTTGATCCTCCATTACCCCAGTACCCGGGCCAACGCGTTGTTATACTAATTGATTAAGTTCAGTTCATCGGTAATAATTCATAACGCAATCTCCATGAAATCTTCGACGTGTGTCTAATAATCGAACGTACATGAGTTCAGACCTTTTAGCAGCGGTGAAACGTACTTTTCGAGATATTATGAGTGCGCATAACAATTTAAAAAAAATACTCGTGCTTAACAGGTGCGATTGGGCTTTGTTAGCGTCCTTTAGGAGGGTAGCAGTTTCTGAAAGGACTGAATTAATCATCAGCCCGGCTTTACCGGCAGGACCTTTCGCCCCGGGGGATTTCAACGTTTTCCACTGCAACAACAGTTTGCCCTCAGCGTTAATGATTCATTGCCTCACCGCTCTGAACAATTTAAATCAGAATATTACAGTCCAGTTTTTCGCTTGAATAATTGCATCAACACTGATGTCCTTTTACGCATATACTTTACATATATTTGTGCGATAATATCGCACGATATTTTATCTATCACACTGTTAGGTTAACAGTTTTTAGCACTATATATCGATATATAGGTCGCTGTATCACAAATACGTTTGTAATTCTTGTTACTGACTAAATTACATCGTGCGAGATTATAATTTCTCCTTATACGTTATTATATAGCAGGTAAGGCCATAAACGGGATAAGAAATTTCAAGCAAACTGAATATTTAGATGTGCACGAATGAAACGCACTCCAGTCATGTTCTAATCTCTATATTTGATAAATTGAGCCTGAACTTTCAACACATGGGCAATATTTGATCACCACGATGGTGGTTGGGTAACGACTATAGGGTAATTTGGTTAAAAGCCTTGATGAAGCTACCTGGCTCCTGTTACATTAATCTGAATCTCATTTATCCCCTTTCCGTTTACAGTAATTAATTGTCTGAAATCTTTTATGTCATTGTACCCCTCTTTCATTCATTTTCAGTTGCCTGAAAATTTACAAGAAGGTTGTTATTCGATTGAAGGGAGAGGCATTGTCATTAAGGTCCTTTAGTAATTTGAGATTAAAATGATGGTTTATTATTTATGATATATTGATAAATGATAATAAACTTCAACTTTCGAATAATTGATTTCGATTATTCGAAAGATTAAACAATCCCAGCATATGTATGATTTAGTAGTACTATAATTAAATTAAATCGGACTTAGAAAAATGCATTATATTCCAATCGAAA
Source organism: Lethocerus indicus (assembly GCA_019843655.1). Taxonomy (NCBI): domain Eukaryota; kingdom Metazoa; phylum Arthropoda; class Insecta; order Hemiptera; family Belostomatidae; genus Lethocerus; species Lethocerus indicus. The sequence goes on along the minus strand of JACDQD010000005.1, from coordinate 15,817,765 downwards.
AATGATCATGTGGTACCTTTATTTAGTTATAAATCTTAAACGCTGGAATATGCGACCCTTTTAGTGATGGTCATAAACGACATCCAACATTTCTGTGAAACTGTCATTTTTGACGGTAGTACTGGCATCTCATTTCTTTCCTCAATAGATTTTACGATTAAGGTTTGCGTTACATTCCACTACCTAAAATGATGGCATATGAAGGTTGTTCATTTACTAGCGGCATTCACAAATCATTTAATCAAAATTCACGAAATACGTCCCGGACCGAAAGGATGTGTTTAGAACAGAACAATGAACGTACAGTTCTCGTATGTCGGTAAATTAGCCTTGTATGTCTAATGGATATATTTCTTAAATTTACATACGTCCTGAATTAATAAGACATCATTAAGCATTTCCGTTGCATCCTTTTGTGTGTTTCGAATAATTCATCGTCTCGTCTCGTATATACATACTTAAGTTTGTATTTCCATCATAAATATAATACTAAATCACCATAAAATGCGGTGTAATTTGTATTCAATTAGGAAATCGTGAAATTTGGATCGCTTGTTTTGCTTCGTTGTCCTCGGCACCTTTCTGCCAGGGCACGGACTGTCATTCCGTCGTTGGCGTCACCGTTCTGCAGTGCGTTGTTTTTCAGGAGAAAATCGGAGGAAATAGGCGCCATTCTGTTGCGACAAGCTCATAGTTACGCGCTAGGCGAAGCTCCGCGGAATGCGATCGTTTGACACGTACGTTACACGAGATACCCCCGTCGACCGTTCCTGAGAGGAAGCTCCGGGTTCAACGTCCCCGCGTGCTTAATTACCCCGCCGAATGAGGTCGCACCCGCGACTCTTTCTGTGTCTTTCCGCCCGCTCTGTTTCCCCCTTCGCGTCTCTATAATCCGAGCCCCCCCCCCCTGTCGGCCGTGGAATACTCGAAGGGAATACTAATTGGGACAACTGCAAAGAGAGCAGCTGATATAATTAAATGGTTATAACTAAACTTTATTGGTAAATAGATTAAACTTTATTTGGTTATACAGCTCTGATTTTGAATTTGAATGTTGTGGCCTGGGAACCGAAATACGTGTTAATTTGAAATAAAATATAACTTCCATGTTCCTCCGTGCCCAATCCTCGTATGGATTTAATGGCAGTAAGTAATAGAAATCGCCTACGTCCGAAATATGTGAATAAGTCGTTAAATAAATACACATATGACATTGTATTTGTGTTTGCGTGTTTAAAACGGAATCGTCATATAATTTATTCTGAAATCCCTCATTAGGTAATCTCATAGTTTGGATTTTAAGATGACGTCTCGATATTATGTCCAAACATACCTGTCTGGGCGTCGAAACGGCACGCACGAAGAGGTTGACATAAATTTTGGATGAGCGGACGGGCAATAAATAACAAATGGACGTTAATGGGAGCAGTATATAAATAATTTGGAGTTTATTTGCATAGATAAGAAGTTGGTTTGGGCTGGTGAGCACGAAATTTTTTAAAACCTGATTTAAAACAGCTTAGCTCCCCTTCAGAGGTGTTCCAGTATTTCTTTCTAAGGCACTCGAAGAAATCGTTTTTCACAGAAATCAGGTTTCTTCGAAATGTTAACACAAGCTTGTCTAGGCAAGTTTTCCTTTTTGTAATTGTTCGCTGGATTTATTTTACGCCGTTCTTTACTTTAGTTTTCCTCTGCAACTATGCCTCTGATTGTCTGAAAACCCACATGTTGTTCGTACCGCACTCGTAAGATAAATTTTCGCATAAATTATGAGTTGCGTTTAGCTTAAATGGTGGACATTCAATTTGATTAAGTAGATAGTATTGTATTAACTGGTTGATCTGGATTGAATTGGTTCTTTTGAGACCAACGAACGACGTTCGTTCGACAGACCCTCATATTGAATAATCCCCCCGCTCTCTGTTTTTTGCCGAAAAAACCCTTTAAATAAATGCCCCGAGGGTCCCCGTAGCTTTGATAATGGCCGTTTGTTGCATATTTACATTATCTTCGGTAGAGGCTCTGTATGTTTCAGAGAGTAATTCAGCGGCTATTCCTCCTGTTTTTTTATTTAACCTCTGCGGTAGCATTAAGCAATGATTCATTTATTGAAACAATTTTGGTGTTTTGTTGCAACTACTGGGTCACGAAAGGTGCATTATGGTTTTCCCTCGTCCCATAAATGGAATAATTGGCTCTATTATTTTTCCATGTGAAATTATAATTCCAATGGAAATGATTAGTATGAAAATATGACAAATAAATTTAATTTAATTACAGAATCGAAATTGCGTTGTTTGTAAATGCTGCTTAAAGTTCTGCAATAGTTTAGTATATTTATGTGGTCTGCGTGCGTCTGATTTTCTCTCAGTTGTTTCGTACTACCTTAGTAAAGTTAACAATGTAATGCTAATGCAAACAAGTACTTTTGAAATAATACACTGTCTCAATTTACTAACAGAATGGTACTGAATATATAATAAGCGTAATAACCGTTATGTGGTACCTATTAATTTTCTATTTAATTGATTTTGACTAATTTTTTTCAACTTAAGGATATAATCCGTAACATTATTAATCATACTACTTTTGTTGTAACCCGGAATTCTTTAGGCGTCGTTTAATGTCATAGTCAAATCAATGAAATATAACTCAGTAATCATGCAAATAACGCGTCCAGTTTAAATAGAGGATTTTAAAATAGCTTTAATTGACTTAAATTGATTAGAGATACCTATAATGAAATATATTTCCTGTTATTCACTCATATCTCGAGCTGCGAGGCATTTTACAGAGGTAATTTAGATCTATTGAAGCGGATAAGGCATATAAATTCTAGTATATGGGTAATAAACAAAATTAAGAACTGAATAGAAAATCAAACATCTTTGAATGTGTGGCTTCGATACTCGCTTATTAATGAAATGAACAGTCATTATAAATGAATATATTATCAATTATAATGACGTCAGTTGGTCACTAGACGAGAGGAGAATTAAATCTGTAAATATATGTGGCTCATTATTCAAACACGTAGGAATTTCGTAGACTATCGCTGTTCAATAATTAATAATATGGCTTCTGTGAGTTTTTTAACTATTGCAAATAAATCATTATCAATATTAATTTTTTAATTGGCTTCTTATATTTACTCGTCTGAATACTCAATTTATATATTAAATAAATTAAAGTTAAAAAAACTCAAATTAATTAAGCTGTTAGAGCCGCATTAAATTAATAAATTCTAAATATCCTACTCACAAACTAAAACTGCTATCTGAATAAACGCTTTTTTTCTAATGACAAAATTAATTATAATATCCCGCGATCAATCGTAGAAATACTATTAATTACTACTGTTATATTGTTAATTGTTGATTTCTAGCTCTACACAACAATATTTAATGGCTTAAAATGAACTGGAACTAGATTTACGTGTAATTCAAGAGTCGAACAATCCTCGAACTTGGCCTGTTAGAAGAGCTCCCCAGAGAACGCGGCTTGACTGAAAAGGCATATCAGAAGATACACAGAAGGAACTTGCGCACTACATCAGTTCTTTGACGGATAAACAGGCGCGTTATCCATACATCAGTTTCCTCCGGACACGTGGACGTCAGATAAACTGAGATTTGACCTTTTCCCTTATTCTAAAGACCACCGAACTAGTAAATCTGTCGAAAGAACACGATTCACATTACATTAGTAAGACGTTGAACTAAAAATGTCAGGAGTCCGAGGGACCGTGTTAACCGCCGGCCGGTAGCTCGTATTTCAGACGGGGGCGATTCATAAATATGACTCCTGAATATTTAAACAGAGCTATTCTTTGTTCCTCCGGATCGTATAATTTAATAGGAAAGGGTTTCCACTGGCCAGTTCTTCCCGAGTGGCCACGTGGGACGCGAGACGTTACTGGCGGTGGCACTTAACGCCAGAACTAACCAGAACTTTTAACTTGCTGCTAGTGATTTTTTCCAGGGATCCAAAGCAATACGATTGCTTAAATAATAGTAATAGTATTCATTAGAAGATGTAACTTACTTGTCAAATTGGCGGAAGTAACCTATAATTTTAACATCCGATTATCACAAAAACATTATCGCGAGAACGTCTCGAACTCAGAACCTAACTATTCTGTAGCCTAATGGCGGCCTTATGCAGGTTCGCTTTGGTTTTAAACTAGTTTTGGAACCACGCCATCATCCGCAGTAAAGTGCGAGAGCTTGGTTGCTTCCACTCGCAATTATGACTACTTGAGTCTGCGAAACGTCTGAAACAATGTTCAAATCGAGCAGATCAAATAATCAATTGGAACTGCTTTTTAAAACCCTAGTGTGGACGATAACGGCGTTTTATCCTTTGACATTTAATGTTCCGACTCCTGCAGATCCCCTGTAAACTATTTTAAATAACCGCTCCACATTTTACTCTATTATATCTCTGTTCAGTTACAGTCATTGTCGTTTTTATATACCTGTTGACTGCCACTCAATAAACAACTCGCTACAGAACAAATTCTGAAAAAATTCCAAACCCAACTAACTCATCGCTGCACGCCTCCTACGCTTCCCACTATCACTATGAACCCAAGTGCCTTCCTCGCCTACTAAAATTCCTCAACACTACCGCAGCTTCTATCAACTAACCAGCAGCTTATTAGCACTTAGTATACCGTAGCGTAGGGTAAATAAAATTCTAGTGACTGGTTCATTAAATTTGGGAGTGTATTAATCCTTAATGAATACGATCTGACGCGTTCGGGATCATTCGAAACAAATGCGTACCGAAAGTAAAAAAGTAGAAAAAATATTAACATAAGGCGGATTTCATTTTCTTGACATTAGGAGTAATAAAAAATTTAAATTTCTAATATTGACTTACTTGATATTGCATAAATCATCTGATTCTCCAGACGATAGTGAATAAATAATCTATGGGTAAGCAATTCGTAATTATCGCCAGTTATATTTTGTATTTATTTTCTTGTGTCTCATACATCACGTTGGTGATATGAAGGAGATTTTAAAGGAAAACTTGTTTGGTGAAAATCGACGGAGTCTAATTAATTGTGAGTCCACTTAAGACCGAAATACAAAGTAAATATATTACATACCATCACGATAAAGATTCTGAGTATTTATAATATAGGAATTTTGTCAATATAATAGTGAAGTGTTGACGAACTTTGAAGTACCAACAAAATTAAGTTACCTAATTAATCGGAAACTGATTGATTAATTTATGTAACACTAAACGGGTTTTTGAATTATATTCAAACCGATTTTTGCTACAGTAAAACAGAGTCTGCGTTACAATCCCACAACAGATTCCACGAAGCAAAACAATTGGTTAAAATATCTTATTCGATTTCACTCCTAAACTGTATAGATATCAGATTGGACTACGTTAATCAGTTTAAGTATTAAATCCCAAGATTTATCATTCATGGATGTTATTTAAAATATGTATAGTCATCTAAAATGACCAAGAATATATAAATAAATATATTAACGTTAATTAAAAAAAGTGTCTAATTTGAATTGAAATTCAGTTTTACAATACCGTGTTTTCTCAGTATTTGATATAGATTCGGATTAATACAATCATTTTATTTTACCTTTTTATTTTTTTTGGTTAAGGAGAAATTTATTACTCCCTCAATAATATCAAACTAATTTATAAAAATTGCTTTGCAAAAATTTATTTGAAAACAAATGATACGCGATGAGAAATTTCCCTCAGCTTGCAACTGTTTTTAATGTGAAAGTTTAGAATGTAATCGGCTCCAGCTCCAATTAATTCGAAACTCCTACTTTATCGCCTTTCATACCGACCGTTTTCCGATATCGCGTTAGGTCATCGACACGGGTATGACCCGAGGGAATATGGGCGTTATTACAATGCTATATATATATAAAGATATATATATATATATATATATATATATATATATATATATATACATATATATATATATATATCATATATCATATATATATATGACTTTTTGTTAATTGTTATATATTATTTCTTATGTTATACACTTCCGAAATTTTACCCTTTTGTCTGGTTTTAAAATATTGATTATTAAGATTATGAAATTGAGTCGATTGACTCTTTTGATGGAGAAGGCCCAGTCTCCCATCTGTAAATTATTGTGGCACTCACGCTAGTTGGTTGTCCATCCTGACAGAATGCTACCGAAGTTGGCGAAAAACTGAAACCTGACAAATAAAGGACATATTGCATGCTTTAATTCCCAATCCTCGAGAACGAACAAACAGATATTTTAAAATAATCTGAACCCAAAGGTCCATCTCGATGTTGTAAAACCCATTTTACAGTCTTTTGGTTTCATTATATTTGTGCTCTATCCATTAAGGTCCAGGTCCCGAAGGTTTCTCAATTCTTAAATTAATGTAACCATCCCGCTCTTGACAGAAATTTAATTTCAGAACTGCATTACATTAGTGTCTGTTCTCTTCCTGGCAGAGCCCATGTCTCTTGCTCCTTAATGCTGTTGCAGCCACGACATTATTATCCTGCTCTCCCTTTTTATTTATCATAAGAAATAATAATATTTAAATTATATTTACTTAAATTTAATTTAATAATATTAAACAATATTAGTTTGGAATTTATTCCATCTGGTCGAATCCCCTTTGGGCCATCTTCAGCGACCCACTAAGCCTCATTCCACTAAGGTTCTTTTAAAAAGGGCGTTTAATTGATATAGCCTTTTTGTTTCTCCTGCCCAGAGGGAAACTAATGTACAAATTAATGTCAATTTACCAGTCCTTTTATCGGAAATATTCTTTATCCGCCCAGTCGCGTTTGGAAGATGAAAACCCTTCTTTTTTTCAGTGTTTATTCCATATCGGTCTTTCAATTAAGGTCCTTATCATAACTATTATTTAAAAGCTAATAATTGCCTTTATTCCAACGATCCGTTGGATTTTACTAAATATTTTCACAATGTTATGAGGGTATTTAATAAAATTAAAAATATATATAATAACTGGGAATGGATCCAGAAGGTTCACTCCTTTCGGTAAAGCAATGTTTATAAATTTGTTCAGATTCTAACCTTCGTTTTTGGTATCCTAGGCAGGCCGCTTTCTAAACCGAATACTGTCAATTATAAAAGAAATAGCACTGGACCCGGACGCATTGCGGGTTCACGAAATATCGACCGGCGTTGAATTAACGTCCGGGGGATGAACAATAATATTTTTTTCTGACTACAGACACAACAATTAGATCGCCAATTTATAGTTCGGGCAGAACAAGTTTTCATAAGTCAGTTTATAATGGAACGGGGTCTGGGCGTGTTCTTTTTTATGACGGGAATGCCGGCCTCCGTGGCCTTCCCCCCTTCTGAACGGGCCCCGAGAAGACTCCCGGGTCGTGACCGTCCGGACACGCTCGTATTTTATGGCGTTTCACAGATAAAACGGTTGTGGATAGGACCTTAATTGTCGTGAGTGAAACTTAGGAGTATGCACAAATGGGACAGTGCGTATCAACGATTAAAAAATTGAATGATTTGTCCGGTATTTGCTTGCGTTCGTTCTTTTGGATTTGGACTTGTGCAGAGATTTATAATACCGTGAACATTAACGGCTGCCGCCTGACTATATGGGATTTTTAACGGACATTCTAGCTTGTCCAGTAGAAAATAAGCATTCTCATTTATTAAGCCTACCGATCTTCAAACCAAGTTGTTTTACGTACCATAAATATAAAGGAGGACTGATAGTTATATGTTTTAAAAAATGTTTTAAGCTTTATAATGTTACAAAATCGTTACTTAGATATAATGGCAGTGATAATTCCGCCCATTTTTAAAAAAATAAAAAAAAACTGCTGGCCATTTTGTGTAAGGTTACATTACATTTTTAAACCATTAAGTGTTCCAAGTGGAGTTCTAGTCTCAATAAAGTAGACTTCCCTACAAGTAAAATAGATGCTATTCACCCCTGCATGGAATAAAAAAAAATACTGATGATATTCATACAAGTTCTATTGATATGCAGTACTCTGCGATAATGAATTACATTCATTAACTTAAAATACCCTCAAGTGTTATCTACCAAATCGATACGCAGTCCTTCGGTTAAATCAGCCAGTAAAGTGGAACGCTCTCTATTTCAGAGATTGCGTGAATCCCAGAATGCAACAAACAGAATGGAATGATTAACGAATAAATGGCCATCTAGTGCAACTCGGCAGAGTTTCCGCGTCTGGAAATGTACGCGAATTTAGATGCAGACGGCGGAGATGTAATTCGGCGGAAGGTCGGGACTGGAAATATGTTGAATACGGCCATTACGTTCACCGCTCGGTGTGAGGGCGAAAAGATTACGTAGGTAAAACCGACGGCTAGAGCCCGCTGCCCTAAAAAGGTACCGGCCTCGCGTTTTGGTTTTGGCAAGGGCTCTATTGGATTTTATACTGCCTTCGTTCATTGAGTTTTCTCCGCGCTTTTCAACCCTTCCTGTTGTGGGTTCTGTCCGTTTCAGGAATTTCATTTTAAAGTATTTATTCGTCTTTGAGAGATTTGTTCTTTAACCGTTGGGCCGGAAGAATGGAGTGGCGCCGAAAATGAAATTCTCTAAGATTCATCGAGGCGTAATTCTCGTCCACCCTTCTTACCGTAGTCCCAACGTGAGTAGTGACGCAACTTCCCCTTCAGTCCTAGCTCCGTTGGAGATATCATTTCACACAATCTGGGAATAGAAAGAACATCAAATTGTCCCTAAACTTAATAAAATATTACATTCCAAATGGAAAGCCATTTAACTAAATATTTGCAATGAGTATTAAAATATAATACATATAAATACTGTAAACAATTACTTGAATTATTAGGCTCAGAATATTTTGCTTTCTTCTTTGTACCTGGGAGGTTTGAACCAAAAAATGTTGGCAATAAAACTTAACGGAAATATTAAGCCACAGATTTCATAGTAGTAAGGTTTGAAGTGTATCATTCAGTTTCAGTTCTTTTCTGTTTTGGTGGAATATTACTTAAAAGGGCGTTAGTTTTTTCCTAGCCGGTTTTTTTTGTTGGTACAATTTTACGGAGATTTTGAGGGCCAACATCCTTAATGTTTCTGGATCAGTGCGCAGTATCACGCACTTCTGTGGTTTTTCACGTTTTATATAGTGGACGTTCCGGAATTAACTGGGTGTTAGAGGACGGCGGATGGATTATGAAATTCGAAAAGAATGGTTGTTTCATACTCAATAACAAAAAATAGGGAGGGAAGGATTTACGATTATTCATTCATTGTCACGCCTTTGGAACAAAAACATGCATGGGAGTTGCATGAATAAACGTAGGCCTATTATGGTTTTTTTAGGACATTTCTATACTGTAGACCCGGATCCGGATTGGTAACTAAGCCTGGCTTGAATTTCGGATAGCGGGAATTATTTGTTTAATTTTCTTTCAAAATTTCAGGCTACCTTAACGCGTAGAATTTTATTTTCAATGTGCATATAAATTCAGTAAGTCGCGAATTGAACGATAATCATGGCCTATTACTATGAGATTTACCTTTGTGGTAAATACTACGATAATTTCCCTTATTCATAGAGTGTATTGCTGACATTCATATACTAATGCAGTCGCTGCCACCATGAAGAGAGGTCGATATTGAAATTTCATCCTTTTTCTTATTTGAGGGGTAGATAGACTGATAGAGACCAGTTTTTAAACACGCCTCATGATTAATTTTTCTCAATTAGAGTACTAAAGCCATATGTGCAAGCCAGTATTTTGGTCCGGACTACGATAATATTACGAAAATGGATATGGAAGGTAGCTTAGGTCTGACCTAAGCACGTTATTTGATGTACTGATACAATGTCACCACTAATGCTGTTAGCCCGAAGGAATTTTCTTGTCCACAGTCTAGGATAAATGGACCTACAGCTATTGAAATTAATACGATTGATTCGTTAACGTATCTTTAAATAGGTTTTTCCTAGGTGCGGCACAAATAAGGATCCCAGTCGACGTATTCAACTGTGGTAAGTGCCAACTGGAGTTCTGGAAAGGCAACAGACTCAGATAAAGTAGAATCTCTCCTGCTGTGTGGAGGGCGGAGAACACTATTGACCATTGTCAAACCAACGCCTCGGTATCGAGGCCCCTCTTTCGGGACTCGAGCTTTGTTTGTGGCGGCCCCCCCCATTCCCAAGGCGTGGGCCGAGGGCCCAGTGTTGTAATGCCGCGCCGATACCTTGTTTATCGCCGGCTCGAAAATCCCGCCTCTTGTTTTTCGATCGGACATACCGGTCGATTAGTTAATGGAGGTAGGGCCCCCTTTTGTTTCCCGTGTCCGAGCCGCGGGACAGCTTCAAATCCCCGCTAGAGAAAGAAGTCTTCGAGAGAATGTCGGATTTGTTCCTGAAAGAAACTCCCTCTAACTGTGTCTGCGTGTGTCCCCTTTTTTAAATTATGCCTGTTTTTGTCCTCCCCCGCGGCTTAGGCAAATAAGGCGCGTGCCTAGCCGCCCTAACAACCCGATTCGGTAAGCTTGACCTCATCACTCTTTATATTCTTTCTTTTTTTTCTTTCTGGAAACTGTCCATATGCAGTAGGTTTCATTATACGAAAATTGTCTCGGTCCGTATTTTCATACCCTAAAATTTGGTTGTATCTTTTGGCTAAATATAATGTTATTTTCAGTTCTAATGTGAGCATTCATATTCTATCTTTTTTATTAAACACACCTATCAACATGATATCCACCGAAATTTAGCTATATTTAAAAATAAATCTAATTAGTATAATATGTTTCTAGCTTTTAATGTCTCTGTGATGTTCATTATCAGTTTTGAAATTTTGTACTCCCATTATTTGCTGTACTTGTTATGTACTCACCGGAATAATTTATAAGTGTTATACGAAGGAGGCTGGAGCGTTGGGTGGAAGGAAACAGGCCGACTACCTAATATCCAGTATATTTCCTAGCGTTAGCTAACGCTCCTGTCGAATTAACAAACCGATTTCTGCCTTATATCTGGGACATGATGGTGGGGCCCTGTCTTCTCTTCTCTTTAATTGAATTCATTAATATGTAAAGTGGTATCTCTCTTATCTGACGGGTTTGCAGCGCCACACATTTGAAATAATAACGGTAGAGCATAACGCGATGCCTACAATTTAAAATCATTTTCGATCGTCCTTCTGATTCGATTTACTTAGGCGATGACTTCTTAACCCCGAGTATTTACAACTCAAAATACTCTCCAAAAATGATACATTTATGGGGAATAAATTTGATAGAACGCTACCGACAACTGCAAGAAACCAGCCTAAGCGAGGAACATACAAGAACAGATAATCACTTGTAAATACTCATGTTAATGTCAAAAACATACCTGTAAATCTTAGGTAGCGTAAAAGTGATTCGTTAATAAATAGATGGGTATCAGAGCTATAATTTAGTGCCAGAAATTAATATTCCGGACAAGGGTAGATATACAAGGGGATATAGTGTTGTTTTTAGGGGTTTGTCATAATCCGATTGTATGTATTTCACTTGCGAATTCCCTCTCTTCTGACAGTGATCGATATGTAATAATTTATCACAACTTTTAATTCATTGGAGCTTTCAGTTTATTATAGGACTCCTCCATTTCAGTTATCGCACTGGGTTGTCAGCGTGGAGTGCACTTTGTTGTTTTCCGTATCGGACTGAAATATTGATGTGACGAGAAGCACCCCCTTGATTACTTGAATATTTTCTAAGAGCTTTTGAATCATTTTCAGTATCTGTATTCGTACGAAAATTGCAGCGCAATCGCTAGTATGCCTGGCTCTATGATGAATTGCAGTGAAGAACAATCAATTTAAATTGAGGAAGAATCGTAGTTATTTAAACACTTTTATATAACTTTAATAAGCATATTCGATGATTTACGAAATGTCTGCAGAATTGTTTCCCTCTTCAATTTCTTGTACTTTATGTAATTGGAAAGGGACGATGCTTTGTTTGTGCCCTTTCCAAATTTTATTAAATTATTGAAAGAGCCGGAACAGTTCTGATATATAATAATATTCCAATTATTATATACCCGAGAGAAAAATTTAAATGGAGTTCATCTTGAAATCTTGCAGATCAATGTAAAAATTGTATTTCGCGACTTGTAAAATAAGTTATTTTTAAACATACTGATCAAATGTAAGTGCGTAATGCGAACCCGAACGGTCCCCATTTTGTGGTTCGTGTGTCCTTCATTATCTGGTTTTGTTTCGAGATATATATTCAATTAATTTTCTCCCTTCCTCAGGAAAATATATTTTGCCTCTGGGCATATACTGAAATAATAAGTATTAATCACACTTCAACAGATCTGGTGTATAATTCAAGCATATTCAGTTTCTCACTTTTGTAGTTTTGGAGGAAACATGTGACGCGATCATGATTGGATGACGTGGCTGAATATTTCCCCTATTCGATGGGGCTTGGACGTAATACCGAGCGTTGGTAGTTCATGATAGGAAAAGTTTTCATAGCATGTTTTGTTCCCTGGGAACACCTATATAAATCGACATGTAGCCAAGACTGTATGTGCGAATTCCTAGGCTAAAAGTATCTGGATATACAATCATATTTAATTGGCCTCCATTGTAGAGTTTGTACTGAGTTTAAGTAAAAAGTTGAGCAAATGTGTGACACAGTGACTGCTTTGTTCTATGCTAAATCGTAGTGTCCGCCATGGCAACTGTTTCCCACTTGAGATTGAGCAATCCGCGACTAAAATAAGTATACAGTACTCAACTGACTAATGTTTTAATTCCATTTAGTTTTGAATATTCCTAGCAACGGGCACTCTGTTTTTTGCCCTTTATCCCGTTTGTCCACCTTAAATGTTTATTTTAATAATAATTATGAATATGGATTTACGATGAGAAAATTTTGTGGTACTCTATGGCTTATAATTTTAAGTGGTTTTCATTTGGAAATTTCGTACTTAATATCATTAATTACATAATAATATTTATATATTTTTAAGTTGAAACCCATGAATTCCAGTCTGATTATACGTTAAAACTCTTAATTAATTAATAATTGATAAATATTATTTATTATTATTTCCGAAATATCGGCTTGATTATTTGGCCGTACTTAATCCAATTAAAGTGCTTAAAAACTCGGAAAATTCTTCGGATTCGGGGAAATGAATTGAAAACCGACTGCGGCGCCGAGAAATGAAAATCCCATTCTTTGAAGCGAACCAAACCCGACAGTTGAATGGCACTCCTCCTACCGAGTGGGACATCTTTTCTGCCTTCTTTTCTGTGCAATTGACTTCCCAAATAGGCGGCACTTCTTTATACAAGCGAAAATAAATTTTTTCGAAAAAATGAATTAATTAAAAAAGTTATGTTTTAGTTGCTAGTTTGAAATTGAAGCAACCCATTGTTACCCTTACCGAGGCGGGTCATCACCTAAACTTCTTATATATCCCCAAAACCTACTTAAAGTGTATGACTCCTACGAGTCCGTGAGAAGTTCGGTAACAGATGGTATAAAGACATAAAATTTACGAACTTGGATGGACTCCTACTGCGTCTCACGGGGCAAGGCGGGTTTCAAATTATAAGTTTCTTTTCCCTTCATTCAAGTTTATTCCGAACTTTGTTGTTTTGCGTGTGATGGCTGCATTTTTCATCCGATTTCGGAATTTGTCACGGAAAGGTGTGGTCCATGCGAGTACTGGACACTTCTTCAATACTGATTTGTCGATAAACAGAAGTTTAGCCTTAGTTTCTTGAAAAAATCTGTGACTTGTGACTAAACATATAATGATGCACTTCAGATATTGAGATATGTGGAACGAGCGTTTTCCATTTTCCCATGGGTATTGGAATATCATGACTAGTGTGAATTTGTGTCTCCTATCGGTTGTTCCCTTTGTCGGCCATTATTGTTTCACTTATGTCACTATATTGCTACATGGAGTGTCAGGGACGACAGCGAATAGCCGGGACCATTCGGGGACATGTGTTCAAACAAACGAAAGTAGTCGGGAATGTGTCCGGCTAAATACTGAAGAATGCGAGTGACTGTCTGTCCCTTTTATTCAAGTTCCGTTCACCTATATGAAGTCGCACGTTTCTCCTGATCCTAAACTGTTTTCATCTTCTTGGGGCCGTAGTTACATTATTAATTACAGTCCCGCCATCATTGCGCTTGAAAATATCGCCTACTAATGACCAAAAGCGAATATAATATTTATATTTTAATTTTTCTTCTTTAATTGGTTCCATGGTCGAAGTTACTCTCGATATTGAGTTAGTATTCCATGAACCGTTCAAAATCTTTTTAACGAAGTTTCTTAATAAACAATATCTGACAAAGGATGCACTAGCTATAATATTATATTTTTGTTTTTTTTTTAAATCCAAAGCACTGCTAAGCTCTAGCCTACCTCGATAGTTAGGCTGGAAGCTATTGGAGTGGAACTTCCAACTCTTGAGAAACTTTTAATGAATCTCTGGTACTTTTCGCTTGTTAAAACTGTAAAAATTGTTTTCTCCTGCAACACCGACAGCACTTGTCTTTATTAGTTCTTTGGTTTGTTAACATTAATTGAGAAGTGAGAATAAACTGCAAATAGATTAGATTTGCTTCTTAAATTTGTTTTAGATGATCCATAAACTAAATACAAATTTCTTTAGTACAGGTAGCACTCCCACCTCGCAAAAACACAGACTGAAAATTACATTTCTTCGTTAAACTCCAACTTTTATTATCGAAACTGGCTCAGTTAGGCATGGACTGTTACATTTCCTTCTCCTATCAAAAAGAACCTACGTATGAAACAGATATATAAAATTGTTGAATATCTACAGTATTCTACGTCTAGGAAATAAAAAAAAAAATTGAAATTTTAATACATCCCCTTACAAGTTTCGTCACCGTTGTGTTTTGAGCGGAATGATCCGTAACTTTACAGTAATTTATTAGCGTAATTAGGTAAATACCTAAAAATATAATAGATAGAGAGCATTTTCAATTTGGATTGGTCTCATTTATATAAATATGTATATATAGATATCAAAAAATACTTTTCATAAACCTTATGTTAATTCTACAACTGGAGTCGTTTTGCCTATCTACCGTTAGCGTCTTACTGTTTGAATCAGCTCTCCTGGTTTTCTGCGTTCATTATGAATATCGAAATTACGTAATTGGTGAACAAACCCATTGTGTCCGGTGCCCTCCGGTATGTGTAATTAATTTTCGTTTTAATCAATTGTGTTTCGAATTAAAACATGAAAATAAGAACTCCCTGGGAACAAAATTAAAAAATATGCTCCCTCTCCTCCGATAATTGAATCTCCGATTCGGTGAGGTCAAAGTAACGAGTTGCCAACTCGGTGAAAAACCGAATGAAATAATTTTTGGCTTTCTATCCTTCTTCGCCTTAATATTAAGTGTTGTAACATCGTAGTTGGATTACTTATCTGTTATTTTCAATATGGGTCCCCCTAACTTTGCGAGATTTTTGATAGTGGAGTGTAAACAAGTTTCAGTGCAAGTAGAAAGTTCAACTGTATTGCATACATCGGAATTATTCCTTAACCTAATAAGGGTATTACCGTGAGCCGGGCCCCCTGAATTTCTCTGTTAAAAATTTAATTTTTTTCCTCGACAAGCAATTAAAAATTGGTTCAGATGGATTTTGTTGTTTTTTGCTCGAGTCAAATTTCGCTGGGGCATTCTCTAAACAAAACGAACACTTAATTAGTTTTGCTCGGCCCCTTCGACATTTTGCTGCCAATTAAATGTTCGGACGAAATACGTTTTCTTTCATTTCTGGACGACTCTTCTTTTTCCGGACTTCGTCAGAATTAATGTTTCGAGGTTACCAACATTACTCCAACAGAACGTAAACTGGCAGTAATAAACATAATTTTATGTCAATACGTATTCCTGTTCTTTGAATTGAAATATAGTATTGAAATTATATAAGTTTAATATAAAAAAATATTTTACCGTACGATGTGTGTGTTTCTGTCGCTTCTCCCTGGTTTGGTCTTTTGCTAGACCGGTTTCGGCTGCTCGCCTGTTGAACCAATATTTATTGTAAAAAGTTTGTTTTTAGTAATCTAGTGATTCGGTGCAAGTGCACCCAACGAACTTTAGTTAAGTACATTTCCGCTCCACCCTCAGGGGGCGCTAGTTTATCGGTGCAAGTAGACCCAACGAACTTTAGTTAAGTACATTAAGATATTTCTTATTATTCCAGGTATTTCCGGTGTTTCAGGTTATTTCTGATGATTTCCGGTGTTTTCAAGTTATTTCCGGTTCTACTCGTCATTTCCGGTTATATTCGGTTATTTCTTCACGTTAGTTATATTTACTAAATATTGCTAATAATATGAGATATCAGAAACATGCTGACCTATTTTCGGGTGTCAGTATTGCTGTCAGTATGATATTTATTATCACTGGAAAAACATTGACACCGCTTGTTGAACACTGCTGGCAGACAAATTGAAAATTTTAAATTAATATTTTACATTAATTAATTATTAGTACGGACATACGCTTCTCATTAATGCTCGGAATTGCTACAACAAAAATTGTGTTTGTTTACCAAGGCCAATTATATCCGAATTAATTATTTGTACGAAGTATAATTCCAGGGAAAATATAAAACCAAAAACCCTGATCAAAATAAACATCTATCAATAAATACAATTCGAATTAATTCAAAAACGTAACAAACGGTGGAAAAAAACATTCGGGAATCACATTTGATTAACGTAGTAAAACTATTGCAGTGCAATTCAATTATTTCTGCCGGGCAGTACTGTTTTATTCTGATGTCCTAATTAAATGAAGGGCGACAAAAATAGAATATAAATTGCACTGCTCGCTAAATGATTTTTTCAGGTATGCTGTTTAATGTTCGATTACTTTAATACGTTATTTATTCATAACATTAAGATTGTATTTATGCTTTCTCGTAAGATATTATAACATAATGGAAATATTGAAGGGAGTCCTACTACGATCGCTACTATTTTTATTCAACCCGTCTACTGAGTGTGAGTTCTTTTCAATATACAATATATATAACATATCTTTAATAATAATGAATTATATTTAAAAATTCCTTAACAAAAAATCAAATTGAAATAACCTTTTTATCATATTATCTATCTAACGATTTTTAAAATAAAATCCTATCAAAATATTATTCTATCATCGGTGTATAGCTTTTTTAATACTAGCCCGCAGCATTATTTTCCAAACCTTATATGTTTGAATAATATGGATCATAGCAATCAGCTATAATAATACGGTGAGATAAAAAATAAATGTAATTCCACAAAAAGAAAAAACAGTATGGTACAATTCTAATTAATGTGGTGCGATTCAATTAAAATTTGAACTGTCGAGTTGTAGTGAAGAAAAGCTTATTCATTAATACTAATATTGATTAATGATACAATCCAACTGACTCGTCAATCAGGGCGAAAGAGTTTGTATTTTACGTAACTGTTTCCTCATTACGTCCAAACCCGAGGCACACCCTACCGCGTCGACATGTGATTACGGGTGAAAAAGAGCAGTTCATGAATATTCACTCTCATTCCTGTTGCACTGTGCGGATAACAGGAGGCGGACCCAACGCCAGCTCACATTAACTGC
Source organism: Lethocerus indicus (assembly GCA_019843655.1). Lineage (NCBI taxonomy): Eukaryota > Metazoa > Arthropoda > Insecta > Hemiptera > Belostomatidae > Lethocerus > Lethocerus indicus. The sequence continues at coordinate 15,800,075 of JACDQD010000005.1, read as the reverse complement.
ATCCTACATTCAAAACAAATACTACCAACACTAAAAATAGAACACTGCACAAAACACACGAAAGTACTACAGCATTAACTGTACACTTCGCAGGAATATCGTCTCCAGAATTGAAAACCTGTCCCTTTTAGATGCGTGGTCTTGAGACGCTGAGAAATCAGGATTAATGAGCGGCTATCGGCCAAGCGGAATGGAATGAATAAAACAAAATCAGTCCCGCTCCGGAGGGGTTGAACCGTGGTAGGCGGGCCGTAATCGCCTGTCGTTCATCGAGTCACTTATCGTCACCATTACAAGGCCCGCTACATTAGTTTCTTCAGATGAATGGACCTCCTATCTGACCGTAGTCTGGTTCTTTGACCTCTGTCGAGCAAAGCCCCACCAGAAAAGAAATTCAAAATGTGGCCGGTTTTCTGTTTATTTCGTAATTATAGTTCATTTAAAATATCTATTTAGTGGTACGCTTTGAGGGTTTGGAATGACACTGTTACTCTGCATATACAATGGCATTTTAATTTTTCCTAATATTATTGTAATTTTATCTAAACCTGTAATTTAGGTTTTTCAAACGGCCGACACTCAAACTATAGGCGGTTAGTGGTACTAAAACCTTCAAATACAGTGACATCCTGAACGTTTCATCAACTATAGATTTTGCATTCATTGACATGTTTAATTTCAATTAATATCCAACTTAAGACTTATTTCAAGTATTTATATTTTTTGCGTATGCGTCTACCAACTAATTTTATTAATCCCAAATGGTTCTTCGTCGGTGCTGTAATACTGGGGGGCGGTGACTAACGGGGGCTGGGATTCGCAGAGTGTAAAAGTAAGCGGAAACGATACAACCCCCCCCCCCGCTGCTTCGCTTTTTTTCAAAGAATTAATCCAGCAGTAATTGTGCGAGTGATGTAAAGAAAAGTCGAGTGTTTTGAACAGGGCAGGCCTCGCCCGAAGAGGCCCCCCCCGCAGTCCTCTGGCGGTTGTCCTCATGAAGTACATCCTCGGCCCGCATTAACGAAGAGGGTTGGGTCTTTGTTTTGCCAATATTAATCAAGGCTTGCGGGTTGTGCCGGATAAAGTTTAGACGAGCAATAGAACCCTGAAAAATAATCTGTGTGTGTGTGTGTGTGTGTGTGTGTGTGTGTATATATATATATATATATATATATATATATATATATATATAAAACGGTAGAAAACCAGTTCTCGTTCCGAGCCTTCTCGGTTTCTGTTCCCAACATGAATATTTGCCCGGGGACCGCTTTCGTTCAGTTTCAACTGGATTCAACTGATTTAACGAGCTTCGACAGTTTGTTCATCTGGCGCGCCTGGGCCCAGCCGCTACTCTTTGTTGTTGTCCGAGTTTTATGCCCCCTTGAACTCCGACGGACGATTGCATCTCGTCTTGAAAAGAGAATTTCAATAAAAGAGGGACGCTTGATGAAGTCGATTTGATGTCCAATTTCGGCGTTAACAATATGATTTTGAAACGTAATTCATTACTGGCTGAACTGCGGTGGGGTGTTTGAAATATTAATATTATCTCCCCTTGTTATTGACACTTCGATCGAACTGCCCTAATTTTTCGATATAATTTCTTTCTACCTGCTCTTTAGTCAACACTATAAGTTTGGCAGATATTGAATCCAACTTTCGGTCCACCATATTTTATTGCATCTAAGGTGATACCGTTCTATGGATGTGAATTCTGACTTGCAATTAGAGTGAAATGCGCCTAGGCCTCAGGATTCCAACGTCCGGCTAATTAATCTCACATATAAGGTATTATGTTGGTAAGTTATGGTGCAAATCTCGTCTTTTTTTATATTTATCACTTTTTTTATAACCCTCGCAAAATAGATAATGCTTTAATATTGGCTTAATTGAGTCACGCCAATGAGTCGACACGTCACGTTATCAGCAGTCCATCTTATTTAACGATAATGAAGAAATAAATTAGTTGTTTTATTTTACAGAACCAGTTTTTAGGGCTAAAAATAATTAGACACTCTACCCTCGTCTTAAATGATAACAGATTCCTTACTTTGATTTAACGAAAAACTTCTCAAAAATTACAGAATAGTAAGGCCAATTTAATACCGTAGATTTCGCGTTCTTCTGTCTCCTCTCGCTGGTTTCGCTGGTCTTTTGTTAGACCGGTACGGTCAATAGGACGTTTGATTATTGAAAAATAATGCGTTTTTTAATCTCCACAATGCCCAAGGCCTTTAATGGGTGTCTAAAATAAACTTCGTTAGGCATAAATTGATCACTTTCAAAATGTTTCATTAACGTCCATTATAAATTAAGAGAGGCAATTACTGTGGGACCCGTTAGCCGAGATAAGCCCGCAGTAAATGATTATTTTTCTGAGGGAATATCGGGACAATAATTAGACGTTCTGATGAATGCTTCGTCGTGATAAAGAGGGTGCTTATAATGTGTTCATTATAATATTGAATGGGGAAAAGGACGAATAAATAAGCGATATTTTATATTAGCAACGTATCTTGTTATAGTCCGTATGCATTATGTGCGTGGAGTTTTGATTGAAAATTTAAAGTGGTGATTTCCCTTTTTAATTAATCTGGAACTTAGGTCGTCCTCGACCTATTTTTAGTGAATCTCCTAACCATTTTTAATGTACTTTATTGAAAGTAGAATTAAGTTAAATCGACGCGGAATTTAAAAAAGGAGTTATTTAAAGTAATACTTTAAGTGATATTTTAAATAACTTAGTAACTCTGACTACATTCAACTGAGAGACTGAATATTTGTAATAATAATTCGACTACCCTTCTCGAAAATGTAGGGGTCGAGGTGGTTCTATACGTTAAATAACTTTTGGGAATTTCCGATAAACCAATATTCCGCATGTTAACAGTTTTTTTATTTGTAGTGAGATTCCTGAACTTCTTATCTGCTCATGTTATTACCGTTTTTATTTGTTCTGGCAGTGAATAAAAAAAAATAATTAATTGGTATTCCGATACTTCAACAATGGAGCACTACGCTTTTCTGTAGTTGATTGCCTGTGGAATGTAAATGTTTAAAATGTGTTAAAGAAGGAGATATTTTTCGCTTGTTGTTCGGTTTATATTTCTGTCTTTTATCCGGCGATTTTGAAGCAAATAAAACTCAAATGTGATTTAAGAAATCATACTACGATTCCAATAGAGCTTTTCCTTTGTAAAATGTGCTCGGTACCCTCAATATTAATTGGAAGCGCCAAGTTAAATGAGTTGACTTGGTGTACAGGGGCCGAAATGGAATTGCCTGTGCGGGAGTATTGAAAGCGTATCTGCTGTCGGTAACATAATTATTTTTGTTCGTGGGGTGGCGGAGGGGTTGGTTGTGCGGTGGCCAGTTTGAAAGGGTCCACCTGTGGCTTGCTTTCAGGGGCCTCTCCTTAATTGGGAACCGGAGCCCCGAATAACTCCACCGTTGTCGGATCCGTTTCACAACCCGCCTCAATTTTTTTTTTAATTTATACTTAAATACGCCGTCGGGGGCGCGCACCTGAAAAGGACTTCTTCGGCTTGTTCAATTCCTATTCTCGCTTGTATTGAGCGACGTTACCTACCCCGCTAATACCCAGCCCTCGGGAATTCTTATTTTTTGAATATATAACAGAGTTTGGGAGGAATTGCGGGTTAGTTTTGGGACCTCTTTAAAAATATATAATTGAATGACCCCTTTATATTATTGCTATTTCGGTTGATGTATTTTACATTAGTTACAATTGAAAAGTTTATTGAAGAAAGTTTTCTATAAGAACTTCTTAATTATAGATGGTTTTGCTTTCGCTGAGCGAATTACTTTTATTTTATTGGCTAAATTCTGATGCTAATTTCTGCCTCAATTACTTTCTACAATACTTGTTTTTTCTTCAAGCAATTACATTATTGGTTGCTGGGTTTTAGTGTATTATGGTATGGAAACAATATTTAACAAAATTATATGTTAATATTATTATTTTAAACATTGTAGTATCGTTATTTCCAGCGTTTGAAACATGAAACGCACATCATTTCCTAGGATGGTCTTTAAGCGAGCCAGATAGAAGAAAACTAAATAAATTATGGTATTATTATCATTTTGAACATTTTGTCTTTTTAAAGCGACCCGTTTTAAAAAACTTTTTAGGAATGTCCGAGCGGCTCTGACAATTTGAAATATTTGTAATTAAAACGAATTCTTCATAAATTCTATCTATTAATAAACTGTGCTGCGGGACTGGTTCTGCGTCGGCCCGTTTTTACTTGACTGCTGTTTTGTGTAAAAGCGATTTTCAATAAAGTCTTGGAAGAAAGTTTTACAGAGCTCGCGCGGACAATAACTCAAGCCGAACTGTTACCTTGTTAAGGGTCCACAGAAATAATTTGCATAATTAGCGCGGACCAGTTGAAAACCGTAAATCAACCGGTTAACATAAATCTTCACTGGCTTCTCGGGCCTCGGCGTGCCAGTATGTATTACACGGAGATATCCGCCGGGAAATTTTAGCCGGGCGTAGGAGACAAACTGAATAGGTGGGGTGAGAGAGAGGAGAGAGAGAGAGAGAGAGGAGAGAGAGAGAGAGAGAGAGAGAGAGAGAGAGAGAGAGGGAGAGAGAGAGAGAGGAGAGGGAGGGAGAGGAGGAGAGAGAGAGAGAGAGAGAGAGAGGGAGAGAGAGAGAGAGGAGAGAGAGGAGAGAGGGAGAGAGAGAGAGAGGAGGAGAGAGAGGAGAGAGAGGAGAGAGGAGAGAGAGAGGGAGGGAGAGGAGAGAGAGGAGGGAGGAGGGAGGAGGGAGGGAGGGAGGAGGGAGGGAGGAGAGGGAGGGAGGGAGGGAGAGGAGGGAGGGAGGGAGAGGGAGGAGAGGGAGGGAGGGAGAGTGGAGGAGAGGAGGAAGTGAGGAGGGATGGCCAGGAGTGAGTGGACACTTTACAGCTCATTAATCCTGATTTTCGCCACTTCCACATCTAAGGAAGACCGATTTTCAGTGGGACCACCATATTGACAGGGCTACCGTCCTCAGGTGTATATCGGTACTGTTTTCAGATAAAGGAACCATTGCTGTCCATAAGAGAAACATACATTGATACATTAGAATTGAAATTAAAAGTCTGACAAATTGTATTTTTTGTTTACAGCTGCATCCGGGGAAGAAATCAAGCGCGGCAAGTGCTCGACGGACGCTTGCGGTCTGGAAGCCGCTTGTCAAGCCCTCACAAATAACACCTACACATGCGTTTGCCCCCACGACTTCACCCAACCCACCATCGTAGATGGCGATTACAAATGCCCCAGGCGTACAGGTAGGCGTATATGATTTGCTTCACCTACTGTCAGATTTCAACAAATACTGGACAACAGAATACATAACTTAATATATCCCTGAAAACACCGCGACAGATTGACTCTCTGACAGCCAACTTACAGCAAGCCGCGAAGGTCTCGACCTCTCTAAGTAATTCGACAATAAGAAGTTTTCAACCGGTAATCAGTAAAATCCTCGAAATTTCTTCCACTCCTACAATCCAATGATGTCTTACCGGCCATCAGTTTGGATTCAGAAAAAAATAGGACCAGTCCATGTTTCATTCATGTAAAAATGAATAAATAAATAAAATGAGTTTCCCTTACCTACGATTTTCAAGTCTTTATTATTTTGTCTAAATTTAGTGTGTTGAATTTATATTTTATTCGCGGTTTGTTGTACTTTATTATCAAGGGACCCTGCGTGGACTTGTTCATTTACAAAATGATTGATTGTTTCTCTGGGGATTGTCTACTTGGGCTTCTGTGTTTTCTGAGAGCTTTTTCCAATAAAACTTTGCCGGCGCTCGGCACGCCGACTGTGTTGGCAGAGTTGTGCGTTTTTCTTCTTCTCGTTTCGGGCTCCGCGAAGACTCAGCGAATTGCGCCCTATATAATTGGGCATCTGCCCCATACCGCGTCCAGGTTCTATCGGACATTGAAGACATCGTCTAAGCCTGTCGTGTTTTCCTTCCGAAAATAATAATAATAACTATATATTTTACCGTTAAGTATGAACAATGAAAGGATTTCGGAAGTTTGTAAAATCTCGATAGGTTTACGGATAGTCATCATTCTAGCGATATCTTCTTTTCACTCGTTTATTTAGACACCCGTCTAGTAACCCCTCGAAAAAGTACCTTCCATGTATTAGTGATAGTGTTATATACGGAATGGGCGATAGTTATTGACAATAGCAGTGCAGTGCTGTAATAATGCTTCATCAGCAACTGAGATGTCTAAGTACCTCACTACTTTAGTGACGACGGTGTAAAGTCTAAACCGGTCTAGCATAGGACCACGTGAACGTGTGGAGATATTCCAATTCTTCCGTACAAATATCGTGAAGTTTACAATCAGGTTAAATTTATTCGTACACAGAACAGTGTTACAAACCTTTACGCAGGTGACAAATAATTCTAAAATTACATAATATTAAGTACAAATACATTTTTATAATTAAATATAATGTTGTGCCCAGTTTCAATGTGTTTGTAAATCTTTAATGAAAATAACTTTTTTTTTATTTATTACAGTCCCGATCACGCCAAGTCCGATACACAACATATTGCCGCCAATGTGGCCAACAAACATGACAAAGGTATAGTATTTTTTTATTTGTATAAATTACAATATCTCCTTATTGACGCTATAATTAAATGAACTCGGCAGAATTTCTCTCATATAACTCTAAAAATCGTACATGTCTAAATTTATTTTAACAATTAATCTATCTAAAAAATAAATCTAGATGTTTCACTGTGAAAGTAAAGATAAAACACCAGTTAACCCGTCATATTTACATTTAATTTATATGATAATGCTCAGCGAAAATTATCATTTTATTAATTTCTTCATTTTTTCAAAGTTTCTAAACTCCACGAGAGAGATCTGGTGAAATATCGCATATACATTTTCTTATTTTGGGGAAGAAAATTAGACTTAGGGAAAATTTGACTGTCATATTGGCCTTACCATGGCGCTCTTGGTGAGAAGGCATAAAATTGTTTAATTTGGGATGTTGAATGGGTATAAAAATTCTTGTATTCATAATCGCTCAAATGAAATAAAATTGTCATGTTTGGTTTTAGGCTGTGGAACCAGACATATTGGACGTGATTAGTGTAACGACAACCACAGTTATTGCCGGTGTGACGTTATTGGCAGGAGTGTTTGTCGTGGCTATCGTCGCCATCTGTTGGATAAGGAAATACCACAGTCCTGGATGTATGTCATTGAAAGATAAAAAGAGGAAGACCCATCAGAGTGTAAGCATTTATAATTATTTAATCTATTCAGTTAATAGAAGAAAAAGTGACGGATATTTGACCATTTAAGTTGGTGAAATTTGTGTTCCCTTATTAATGTCTTTTGTTTTAAAATATATTAAAAGAAAGGTAATATATATCTGCATGTTAAATTGCCAGATGTAGAAGCTGTAGAATGTAGGAGCCAGATTTATAATGTACAGTATTTCAAGTATGTTACTGGCCTATGTTAACAAGGAAGATGTAAATGTGTATAATCATTACCACTCAAACTATGCTATGTATTTATTAGATTATACATACATGATACATTTTATATAAAGGATTATATATACAACCATATTTGAAATATTTACTGTATTTATGATTATGCCGACAGAAAATAATATTTGTCAGTATTACTGCAAAACAATTTGTATTGTAGGGTTGCTTTCCATTTTGAATTCAATTCACTGTACAACTTCATCATTGTCTTCATGATTAATTACTTTTCAGGCAACTCCAGTTAGTTTGAGCAAAGGACTTCTTGATGCTGATAGATATACTACAAATCCTCAGTATTTTGCTGCAGCTCCTGAACTCTCCCTTCCATCATTATCAGTCCCAATTCTTTCAAAAGAGAACATTCAGTTTCATCAAATAATTGGTGAAGGCTGCTTTGGGAAAGTGTACAAAGGTAAAATTGAATCCAAAAATTCTTTCAATATATTTTCTTAATGGATAAAACAGTAATATAACAAATAAAGCCTTCACTACATCGAATGATATTTATTTGAGTATTTGTTATGATATTTGTGGCATATAATGTTATATGCCTATTTTATTATAATTAGGCATAATAATAATTTATTATTAATTATAATAATTGATTATTTATTATTTTCCCATATAAGTAAATGTAATAAAATGTTGTTTATAAAAAATTTCAGGAGAATTAAGTAATGAATTTGGCAATGTTGAAACAGTTGCAATCAAAGTTCTGAAGGAATCAGCAAGTAAAGAAACCGAAGAAGATTTCATGAGAGAAGTCGGTGTTATGAGTTCTTTCCAGCACTCAAATATACTTTCCTTATTGGGAGTGACATATAAAGGTATTTAATTTATATTTTATCATTTTTAATAAGATTTTCTTTTTACGAACATACACCAACCAAATTACACAACTGCAACTATTATGTATATTTGTTTACATGTCAATTTTCATATGATCATTCCATATGATTTTTTAAAAAAATTTCAAATTAAAAAGGCACAAATAAAAAAATTGTCTATGTTATTTTCTCACTACAATTTGCATAAACAAATGCAATTTTAGTATTGATTATGAGTATTATTATTTGATAATTCAATTTAATTTTGTTATAATTATAGACTGTAATTTGAACTTTCAGAACCTGAAAAAAGTCCTTGTATGGTCTTTGAGTTTATGCCCCATGGAGATCTTACTGAAGTTTTAAGGAGCAATTCAAGACATTTTTGGAAATCTGATGCTACAGTTCCTAAACTCAATAAGGTAAATTAAGATATAACTATAACCATTTTTCAATAGTATTGCTTTATAATTTGCTTTAATTTAGGTTTGTATAAATATATTCTTTCTTTTTAATTTATTTAGTTTTATTTTCTATTTTTGTAGGTATGTTTTAAAACAAAAAATATTTTCAAGTTGAAAATATTGTAGATGGTTTATATAAAATTATGTAATTTGGAAAATTCTGATGCAGGGAATAGGAAGAAGTTGAAACTTATTTCATCACATGAATGCTGTGACAAGAGACAATAAGTCACATAGGCCACCTTTATTATTTATGTGTTTATAACAATCTTAAATAACTTTGATGATTCCAGGAATCTCTTCTATCTATAGCAATTCAAATTGCTAGCGGAATGCAGTATTTAGCGGGCCAACATTTTGTACATAGAGATCTCGCCTGCAGAAACTGCCTGGTTGGTGCAAATTTAACTGTCAAAATAGCAGATTTTGGAATGAGCCGAGATGTCTACACTTGCGATTATTACAAGGTAATATATCTCTGCATATTTAATATATTATGTTACCTAAAAGAATTGATTAAATTGTTGCCCTTTTTAATTGTCTTACAGATTGGTGGATCCAGATTGCTGCCAGTCAGGTGGATGTCTCCAGAAAGTGTTACATACGGAAGATTCACTCTAGAATCAGACATATGGTCCTATGGTGTTGTGCTGTGGGAGATATACAGTTTGGGAAAACAACCTTATTATGGGCATTCTAACGAAGAGGTAATATTATTTAGAAATGACAAAATTAATTTATTAATTTCATAATAATATTAATAAATTATGAATTTATTTGGTGTGTTCTGAACCCATTAATCAATGAACAGGAACAATGCATTGTTTTTATTAACCCTAATGAAGCTACTTCAGTTGTCTCGAAACACAGTAGTCATAATTTAAATTTTAAGCTGTACTTTGAACTTTTATATACCAACCAAGTTATTTTTGTTTCAGGTTGTAAAATTGATCCTTCAGGGAATAATGCTGATACCGCCTGAGGATTGTCCTGCATCAATCTGTGAAATCATGGAGACATGTTGGAAGACAGAGCCCCGAGACAGGGCAAGCTTCACAGAGATATATGATCGTCTATTGCAGATATCATTGTCATCTGGAGTTAGTCACCAACTAGCGGTTGATTGTGAAGACTACCTTAAACCACACCCACCCAAAAAACCACACGAATACATGCAACCTTTACCAGATTAAGCAATTTGTCCACTAACTTGATGTTTAAAAATGTTTTTGCATGCTACAATCTATGTTTTACCTCATGTAAAAAAGTACAAATAGAGTTCTTTTGACATTGTTTTTAATTTTCTGAATGATTTCTTCTTTGATCATCTAAAGGACATTCATCATAAATCCTACCAATTTCAGTAGTTAATTGTAAAATGTTTATACTCTTGTAAATACTTGTACATGACTACTTGAATTTTCAAATTTGTTTTCAGTTTACATTAAAATTTCACCTTTTCATTTTGGGCTCATGTTATGTACAATTAGCTTGATTGTAAGGCATTTATAAACAGTAAAGTATTTTTGTGATTTAATGTTTGATTCATGTCCATGAAAATTGTTACAGTTTACAGTTGTTAATCTGTGTAGTTGTGAATACCCCCATTATGAATTTAAAAAACAAATCAGTGTCTTTTTTCTCCCACAAAATAGGTGAGGGTGGAATGATATCATTAATAAGCTAGAATCCTTATTTTCATCTTAGCAATTAATCTTAACAACAATTGTTCTTAGATTAAAATTAAATCATTTCAATAAATAAGAACTCTTAATTTCCATAGAATATAAATGTCAGGAACTTCCAATTGACCATTTTTTTTATTACTATAGAAGTAAAAAAGAATTAAAAATATTACTTTTTAGTATATGCCTGTATACAAATTTAATTTTTATTTTGAACACTTCCAATAATTTTTGCCTATTTTCTCTAAAAAGAGTCTAGTATAATTTTGTTCTTCATTGAAAAAACTTTATAATAAGTTCGCTAACAGTTTTTATATCTTCTAATATAAGATATTATCTTATATGTATATATAATATATAAGATATTATCTTATAGTGATAATGTTCACTGACGTATTCTAGAATTCGTAATAATATATCTCATTTACATGTTGACTTCCACATGACTTTTTAAAGACAATTTCATAGTCTTAAAATTCATTTTATTTTTATAAGGTGGTAAATTATTCTAGTCTATATTAAATATGCATGTGTCTATAATACTTATTTGTAAAAAGTGTGGAATGTTCAATAGAAAAGAAAAATAAGTAACCTGTTTGAATAAATTACATGCGTGCATACCATCGAGCAATAATATTAACTGCACTGTTGAATATTCATTTTATGTTAGATTATGCATACATTCAGTTCATGATTTTTTTATATATACATATAATTGTATATTTGTATATACATACACACACACCATTTTTATGTAAATATTTTATTAATGATATTTCCAATATTAATACTTGTTATAAATGTAATAACATTTGTTTTTTGTTTAACATTTATTTTAGTTGAGAAAATTATTATATTGAGACCAATAAACAAAAACTGTTGCATTTGATTTACTAATGCAAAATATTAAGATAATTATCATATTTATATTTTTATCAATGAGTACCTATATTTAAATTTACATGCTTTTAAAAATATATTATAATAAATGTGAGTGCCTTGATGTAGAACATTTTTTTAAGAAAGTCCTTTGCAGAAGTGTGACTGAAGTGCAATGATGCCAAATATTAAATAATCAATGAATGTATTTTGTTGTAACTATTATTTGTACATAAAGTTGTTTTCTTCTGTTTCCAAAATTTATGGTGAATATGTAAATATTTGAATGAATTTTCTTATATAGAAATGAATGAAAAAAGATTTTTTCACTTCTTATAACAGCCATAAGAAGAAATATTGAACTCCTTTGTAGTATGACTGTAAATGTGACTTCACTCTAGTTATAAATACTTCTTTCTTATAGGAATGATTGCATAGTTTGGATTCAATGTCTAATCCAAAGATATTTTAGTCAGTATATTTCATAAAGTATCTTTAAAAAACTTTATAATAAGGGATACTTTATATTAAGTACTAACAAATTATGTTTATATATCTGTACCTATAGATTTCTTTATTACTTTTCAAAATATTTAAAATTTGTAGTTTGCTCAAAAAATATTGCCATGGATACAAAGTAATTAGTGTCATAATGTAATTCATTGCTATTTATAATTTCATTTAATAAATCTAAGCTTAAGAATGCCTCCTAAGAAAAATAAATGGGAACCTGCAGTACTTTTAAGACGCCCAGATAACATATTATCATCTCAGTTTGCTGGGATGCCCCAATTTGTACCAACTTATGAAAAGGTATTGTAAAACTAATAAAGCATTTTTTAAATAGCTATAAGACATTCCTGAATTGTGGTTTACAGTAGTCATCATCATATTATTGATATTATATATGCATTCTTTTTTAAAGTATAAATTGGTTAGCTTTTTTTAAATGTATTTATTTTACGTATATAATTGTCGTACAATATTCCAACTATGTACCTAATTATTTTCTCTTCACAATTAATTTAATTCACGAACTAGAAAAGAATTTGAATAAAAAATTATAAAACTTTTGTATTGTTTTTGAGAACACTATAAACAATTTGGTTGACCCTTCAAATATAGAATTATGAGCATACATAATGTTTAATTAGTGATTATGAGAGCCTCTATTATAATAAATCAAGTTCAAATTTCATAATTGTGGTAGCTGACTGTTCTAAATTTTATAAAATCTAAATGTACTTGGTTATAATAGTAAATGTACAGTCCCTTTTTCTGTAAATAATTATTTCATTTAGGAAGATGTAAACATGTTCCTTTTGTTGGCTATGGAGTATGCTCGGATGTGGTTAAAAGAAAGAGATGTGAACAAAAAAGTAATACTTGCTGAAGTAGAGCCTGCATTTCTTCAACGGAAATATGTTATCAGGGGACTTTTAAAAAGGAAACAACAGCTTAATCCACCAAAACCTTTCAGAATGAAAAGGTTAAATAATTTTTATTTCCCTAGTTTTTCCTTCAGCGAAAGGAAAACATTTGATTGCATTGTTATAAATTATATACATTTCAATTTATATATTAAACCAAATTTTTATTTGACTCTTGAAATTACTGTTTCCATTGTAATAATAATAATAATTTTATGTTCACAAGATTTGAGAATATACCAGCAAAAACAACAAATAAATTTCCTCCAAAAATGTCAGCTGTGACTATTTCAAAGAGTGATGAAAGCAAGACTGAAGACAAGAAGGAGAAAAAACCAGAAAGAGAAAAATAAATAGAAAATAAAAAACGTGTTCCATTTTACTCTAATTATTCATAAATTTTTCTCCGTGATTATAAGTGTTGACATTACAGGTGCATTTTATTGATTTATTTATCTAATTCATTAGTACTTCATTGCTTAATTAATACATTAAATGTTCAAAAATTATTACTTAAGCTGAATACTTTTACATTTTACACACTGATAATATGAATTTTCACTAATATAAATGACAATAATCAGATAATATCATGAGAATAATAATTTATTATCATTCCTGGATGGTTTTTCTTTACTTTGTTAGAATTCTTGTTGCATATTTAGTGCAGATATGTTTTTGTTTAGTTCAAAACTTTCACACACAATTATGTTATATAAGCACACACTATTGTTGGAAGTAGCTTTTCAGTGGATTGTTCAGTGGATTTGCCTGTACAGTGAGACCTTTGAAAGCGTGTAAGCAAAGTCAGCAGTTATCTAAACAGAAATAATACAGACATTTAAAAAAAATGCAAGACAACTGCATTTCAAACATATTAGTGCAATAATTCAAATGTAGACAAACTCATAAAAAATAATAAATGCATAATATAAATATATAATAGAACTGTGCATTCTTTGCCATGGGAAGAAGAATAAGAATAAGGAATGTGATATTTTTTTAATAGATATTGAAGTACAAACATTTTGAAACCTAATAATAAATAATTGATTGGTGTAATTTTAATGATACTATCATCAGGAACTGGCTCAAAAAAATGCTTCATTTAAGATTTATTTGTCTAGCAATTAAAAATAATTTTTATGGGTGCCTAATTTAATGTTCATGCTTTCTGATTGTATAGTTTATTATTAGTAAAATTAATTATTAAAAACTGGTTCAGATTACTTACCTTTACTCTGTTAACATGACAGAGTTTGTACTGTGTTGACTATTATACTACCGTACTACTTGATAACTAATAATTTCTATTTCCTTAAAACATGTGGAAAAGATTTACATTCACAGAATTCCCTTTGGATTATTTTCTCTTTATTGGTTCCTTGCAATAAAATTTCCGTACTTTGTGGAAAGGAAACTGTGACACTCATTCCTCCCTTGGAAAGTACTAGCGTTTGGGACTCTGATAATTGTGGATAATCAGTATATTGCTGTTCTTTCTTCATTCCTTTCTTCTTTCTGAATTTTGGAACAGCTTGTGGAGGTGGTTTGGGCCAAACTTTGCCCCTAAACTGTGGTAAATCCACATCACACCTTGATGCATACTAAAAAATAAATTTGTATATTATATTTTTTATTTTCACCATAAAATAATAATAATAAAAATAAATTGAATAACAATTTAAATAAAATCTTATAATTATAAAGAAAAAATAATAATTTAATCCCATCATCTAAGACAGATTAAAAATTATTTTAAAGTGTTTGTTGAAGTGTAAAATAATGATACATTTTTGAATATCTGCAAGCATGCATTTTGAAAATTTATTTGACGGTATAATATATTTTTACCAAAATGTATTAAATATATAGTATTTAATTTCAAAATACACCACAACTCTTATTTAAAAATAATATGCCTAAAGATCACCTGCTCATCAGACATTTCAGGTGTGCTACCTCTCCTTGACAAGCGAGGTTTGGGCAGTTCCCAAGGTACTCTCTCTTCTGGTATAATTTGCTAAAATAACAACTAGATATTAATTATAGTAAAATAAAATGTCTTCATTATTGAGAGTAAAAAAAGCTTTGTGTTAAATTTCTATTCTAAAGAATGTTTTAGCATACATTGTTACTGGAAAAGAAAAAAGGAATGAATGTTTTCTCGCTTGGATCAGTTATTTACATTCATAAATATTATACCTCATTCTCACAGACAAACAAATTTAAAAACGCTTAAACACCATAATCTAGAATAGGATAAATTATGAAAAGTAAACAGTAATCCTGGAGCAAAAATATTAATATTAAGATGTGTTCAGATGAGTCATCATTATTAATTAATATGCTAACGTCAGCTTATTTTGGTGTTCTATACTATTATACAGGTTACCAGGTTATTAAATCTGGTAGACACCAGTAATTAATTTTGGCTTTGCTTTTTTTTACTTGTTACCATGTATTTCCAGGACCATTAGTCCTGGAAATAATATGGTATTTAATGCATTGAAATTAACCTTAATAATACATGATGATTTAGCCATGATGATGATAATGTTATGTTCTTTAAAATGTCAAATTAAACTTGATAAGTACTACAAATATACTACTTGCTTGAATTTTGATTTCAATTTACTCCTGATGTATTTTAGTTCCAATTTTTAATTAATGTAATTGATATTAGTTCATACTAAATATTTTCTACCAAATTTAGCTAAATATTCTGAGATGCAAGTGTCCACTGACCCTTGAACACATTGTATATCACACAAACATGTCAAAGCAGTTAGAATAATTAAAACAAAACTGTAGAGTATAAATATTACTTCTTTGAAGACTCGATTGGGATTGCATCCACTGCAGCGCTCTTTTCTTGTCTTTGGCTCTTCAAGCTCAGCACATTCGACTTGTGGATAAAGCTTTGGTGTTCTAGGCGGGTATATTCCAACCCTGTGCAGGAAACTAGATAGACAAGGAAATATAACATTAATAATAAAAGCCTTTTGGTAAAGCACTGAGCAAAACAGAATTATTTAATTTACCTTGTATTAGAAGCTTTAAAAAAGTATTGTAAGTTTAACTTCAATTAATATAAAGAAAACTCAAAAATAATTCTATAAATCCTACAAGTATTCTTAGTTACAGGGAATATTGAATTTCTAATACCAGTCAGAAATAAAATACAGAACTAGTATTTTGTTTGTTTGCATGAAAAATTTGAAAAATAAATTTACTTTGGTGGAGGTTGTGCCCATGTGTTATCCACCCGACTTGTGCTCATGATGCTACTTAAGTGTTGCAGAAGAGTAAAATTGTCTTCAACTATTTGGGCGCACCTTTCTGCTTCCTTCTGTAGCTTTTTCATTTTGCAAGTAACATGCTGTCTGAAGGGAGGTGGCGTTACATCAATTGCAGGCAATGCTGATAAAACCTGAAACAATGAGGGGTTATATTGTATTGATAAAAAAAATGAACGGACACTTCAAAAGTAATACTAAATTGTCTATTATATGACAATGCATGTTATATGACTTATTTCTTAATGTCCAGTATTCTCTTTCCACTATATGAAGGAAGTAAATGCTGAAGAGTTTTAATGAATTGTTTAAAATACAGAACATTTTGAAAAGTCAATATCGAATATTGGTCAAAATAAATCTAGCCCAGATCTAATAAATGAACATGTATATTCATAAATAGCGGTCCACATACATAAACAAGGTTTCTAATAAACCCGATCCCCAAACAAGTTTTTTTACTTCGTCCAGGACACTTAAAAGTAGTATACACACAAGTAACATTTATCAAATTAACTAATATAGGGAACTAGTCCATAATCATAGTTAAGTTCCCGAGTCCGCTAATACTTTTGAAATTTTAAATGTGAGCTAAGACAAATTGGTATGCGCGCAAATTCATAATTCGCGCATTATAGGCTACTCAAATGAATAAATTCCCAAGTCGGTCATACCAGTGAAAGTTAAGGGTACACTATTAATTTCTCGGCTGTAAATAATATAGACCTTTTTTCTATGGTAAATATACCGTCTCTCCTGCCAGGGGCGTACCAACAAATTCTCCCTTCTTGATATCATGGTGGTTTCAGAATTAATACAAAACTTTCAAAACGTTGTTATTTCACGTTTCCCGGATACGGATGAGTATTTATAAACGGGTAAAGTAGAGTGTGGTAGAATTTTGTAAAGCGGGAGCCGGGCCCTTAAAGGGAATATTGATGAAACATAGAAACGCGACTAACGAATATAATAATTTCACCAGTGGCTGAGCGCTAGCAGTTAATTTTAGAAGTGTCCCGATTCCCAATGGTGGCCCGGTGAGGGGTGTGTGTCTTGTATAGAATTTGTTAACCAGTCATATTGTCTTTCTCTATGCATTTCTTAGGAATATGTCCAGTCTGAAAATCGGTAAGACACCACCTGTCTAATATAGAAGGATACTTAGGCAGTTTTGTGAATACTCACTGTTGTTACACGTAGGGGCCCCGTCCCCGCTCGTAGGGCCGTTCCCATTTTCGGGCCGACAGTTTTCTCACGCCGATTCGGGGCCCCTTTTATTTCCACCCGATACGCTTTTTGAGTGCCGTTTTTGCGCCAGCAGTACCGCGACGGGGCGTGTTTTCGTTCGATTTTTATTTGTACGTCTAAATAGAACCGGAGCATAAGTAGCTTCCCCGTTCGTATATACGTGTTAAAACACGGAGCACAACTCTAGAGAGTACTTTGAGATTTCACTTTTCCTACTTAGCCTAGCTTGATGTTGCATTGTGTTTTATAGTGATTCGATTGTTTTTACTTATTTTTTATTTGACGTGCATGTTTTTTATCTTAGTTACGATAAGGTCCAGTAAACGGTTGTAAGTATCTTGACAGGTAAACTAATTTTATGGCCCGGACCGAATAATTATGTTATAATTTTGTTAAAGAAAATGTTGGTCTTGTCACTGAGAATTGGGACCGCACAAATATGTTGTAGTGTCGGTTGTGTTACGTATTCGAAGTGGGACTGAGTTGAGTTGAGGGAAGGATCGTACTTCGGTGAGACATGTTGGAGGCTCGGTCACTAGTCGCTAACAGAGAATCTTCTGCCACTTGGCAAGGCAAAAGTAATCCTATTCGTCCGCCTCCACACCACATGGCAGCTATGAGGCCTCAGGGTATGTTTAAAAACTAAAGTGGAACTTGTTAACAATAATCTTTAAATATGTGAAATCTGTTATATACAGTGTTGATCTTTATTATTTGTGCCTAAATCGTATTTATTTTATAAGCCACATTATTTGTTTATGTCATGTAATAGTAATTGGCAACCTGTAAATGTTATCGAGTAACCTCCAGAAATAAGTTCTTTAGACTTTCAGGAACAACATTTCTCAACTTTTATTATCTTTTGAAAAATATTTTTCTTCATATTTTGTATTTATAAAGTATTTTGTAAAGTTGTATTCTTGTTATTTGTTCCATAGTCTTTTTTTCAATTGACCTTTGTTTTCAAGTTCAGATAACCTCGATAGCTCCTTTATGTGCTACTCATTTTTAATGGTTTTATTAAGTTAACTTTGTACGAATATAAGACATTTTAAAGAAGCATGATATAAATAAACATTAATACTTTTACATAAATGAATTTGGATCAGTAATTTTACTTATTTAATGGATCCAAATTGGAAAATATAATATACAGAATTCCTTTATTATATTCATAGGTTGTATCTGAGTGTCTTATTTTGTTACCACTATTGTTTTAAATTATGCATAATGTGATAGTGAGGTTTCATTTGTGTAGTATAAGGTGATTAAATGATGCCATTGTGTGAATTGCATTCTTTGATATTATTGTGAATTCAGGGATGTATTTGGTGACTTATATAGTTTGTTATTTTTAGGGGTATTTCTCAGTTTGAGTTAGGTCACACCCTGTGAACCTGCATTACTTTCACAATGATTTCTCAGTTCATTTGTTTATTTTCCATCCATAATGTCCTTATTCATTCATTTCATAATTGTTTTGAAACTGTCTTGTAACATCATTATGCAATTTAGGATAGGTTTTCTGTGTTATTAGATTTGTTTTCATCATCAGTCCATATTCATGATGGTCTATATCCCATTTTCATAATATTCATTGCGAACATTTATATTGATGGATGACTCATTTCTGAATTAATGAAATGGAGTCATCTTACCTTCCAAAATGTGTACGTAAAAGAGTATTCTTGGGTTGTAATAAGTTTATTGTATATATAGTTATATTGAATAAAGTTGATAATTTTATACTGGTTTTAATAGTGATAGAATTGTTGTTCATTTTAATAGGTTAATATTTTTGAGTATTGATTTTTGAATACATACTGTTATATAGCTCATTGGTATATATGATTCTCTAGTCATGAAATTTTGAAAGCAGACTCAGCTTAACCCATGCATTTAATTTGTTTGGAGGATATAATTCACTACAGCTATGTGATTGATGCATGTAACCTATGTACCAGTTTAATTATTTATAAATAAGGTAATTTAAACTACTGAAAGAAAACACTGTTTTATTAGTATTTAGTGAGATATTTGTGCTAAATGAAAATAACATTTTTTCTACCTTGCAATTATTATCATATTGACAAGTATCAATCACTGAGTGAATTCTATTACTGTATTTTTCCCATTTATTAGTACACAGCAGTTCAAAACAATGAGGCTCCATTTGTAGTTTAGAGGCACTCTTATGTAATACAATTATGTCTAATTCTCTAGGCAATGTTAGACTAGTTGTTCTACACACTTAATGCACTGTTACTTTTGTTGCACTATAGTGTCACATAAAATCATTCTGAAAAAAGAACAAAAAATCATTCCAATGAGTTCATTTTGTGGCAAAAGTTCTACTATTTTTTATTTGAATGATTTTCCCCTTGTCCCTTTTTGACACTGTGGGATTAAATACACTACTGGTAACTTAGGGTCCATGCTTTCCATTCCTGTTCATACAAGAAGAAAACATTTTTTTCTCTTTTTGAAACATTATATTTTGTTATTAATCTTCATTATTTAGTTTAAATATTATAGTATTGTAGCAGTTGTGATTTAAACATCATAAAATTATATGTGATAAAAATGTATCAGCTATATGTATGTATGTATATATATTTATATATAAATATATATATATATATATATAAACACACACACACACACCTTTTATTTTTGATCCTTACTCAGATTTTGTGAGAGTGATTAATAGAGTCAAAAAGTGAAATGTCAGCTTGTAGATTTGATTGTGGTGCAAGAACCAGTAAAAGGTTGCAACTTTGTTTATGATTTGATCTATAGTTTATCTCGAGTGGCATTGATAATTCACAACAGCTAGTATCTTTAATTCCTTTAACATTTTCATTCACATAAATTTGTCATCATGTCTCTAGAAGATATCCATTTACAAGAGTCAGGTAATATCAGCCCCATTTCATGTTTTTCAATTTTATTTTGTTTGCGTTAAACTTTCTTTTTCCATTTGGATCATGTATGCATAAAACATCTTTGACCCTAAGGTAAGGAAGAATGCTCTGTTTGATGATAAGACACATGCCTGTTGTACTAATGTGATAGTTTTGTGTGACAATTTGCATGGTTTTTGTCAATTTTAATAGGATCGTATAATATTTTCTTTACAAATTGTGAACTTATTGGTTTATATATAAGCGTGATTTTGGAGATTACAGAATGGTTTTTTGTATAGTTTTATGATGTAGTAAAAACAATTCGTGCACAATACCTTTAGCCAGTTTATTATAGTGCCAAACAATTTTTTCATCAAATTTTGGGTTTATATTTAAGTTCACTTTTAGTCAGATATTTTATTATGGTTTCATTTATTTATTTATAGTATATTAAATAATTATGGAATTCTGTAACATTAACCATACAAGTTTCAACTTGTTGGTTTTTATTGAACTTTGTTGCTATTTATTTACACACTTCATATTCTATTACTCATCTTAATAGATATTTTAGTTCAGGTATGCTTTTATTAAAAAAAAGTACAAGAGCATTATATTGCTATAATGTTACTTTGTTTTCATTATTTACTTGTGTTAGCTCAAAGCTCACAATTTATAATACTTTTATGCTTCAGACTTCATGATTATATATATATATATATATATATATATATATATATATATATATATATATATTCAATCTCATTGTGCCTTGTAGCAGCAATTTATATTGATCAATTAATATTTTTTAGGA
This sequence comes from Lethocerus indicus, assembly GCA_019843655.1. Classification (NCBI taxonomy): domain Eukaryota; kingdom Metazoa; phylum Arthropoda; class Insecta; order Hemiptera; family Belostomatidae; genus Lethocerus; species Lethocerus indicus. The sequence goes on along the minus strand of JACDQD010000005.1, from coordinate 15,778,967 downwards.
TTATAAATTTTGCAATTTATTATTTTCTTGGCTTCTTAATAGGTAAAATATGTAGAAAGCAGCACTATTCATTACACTTTATTATTCACAGCTACTCATTAACTGATTTGTTGTTTTTAAATATCCTATTTATTACTCCTATCATGATTTATGAATGTGTGTCTAGTAATATGGCAATTCAAATAATTTATATACCTATATAAATTTGTGGTTCCTCATCTTTAAAATAATATGTCCCAGTAAGCATAATACAGATACATTTTAAAAAACAACTCAGAACTATATATTAAGAATATATACTGTTTTGTTTTGAACATTATCTGTAATATGAAATAGTACATAAAGTAAGGATTGTTCAAATGTCCCGATTCAAGTTTAGTTTTTCTATGAGGTCAAAAAATCATTACTGTGCAGAATATCTTTACGATACCTTTGACATAAATATTTTTTTTATTTTTAAGATATCCCTTAATTCATATGTCCATCAGTCCTTGTATCTAATGTGTGACTATTATTGTGGGATTTTTGATATGTATTACCTTTGTTATTGTGACTTAGGTAAGACCAACCAGGAGGACGGATGTTATGTGGTAGCCAAGTACGACTACGCTGCCCAGGGGCCTCAGGAGCTCGATCTCAGAAAAAACGAAAGGTACCTCCTTTTGGATGATTCGAAACACTGGTGGAGAGTTCAGAATTCACGAAACCAAGCTGGCTATGTTCCTAGCAATTATGTGAAGAAGGAAAAACACTCACTTTTCGACAGGTACAACCACTTCATCAGGTAGTTCTTGTTTTTGTTTTATTTTTTTTGGTTATTTTTCTTTACATTTTTATTTGTTTTATTTTGAATTGAATTCAAGAATATGTGTAGTGGCATATATTTTATATTCTTAATATACTGAAATTGGGATTCTGTTAGAGTGTACTGTAGAGGGTACTGTGATGTGTATCCCTTGATATAGTTTACCTTTAGGAATAGGAATCTTCCACTCTTAAACAAATTAATTCTCATAAACTCATTAATAATTTAATAAAATAAATAATAATAATAAGTGCATTAATAAGTAAATAGGTCTATAAGTTAGTTTGACTGTAATACATTTTAAAAGAATTGACAACATATTTGCAGTCATTAAATAGAACTTTCAATGAATAATTCAGTTAACAGTTTAGTTTTGTGTTCTTAGTTCTTAATGTTTTACTCATAGAAGAGGTATTTTTAGTGAATCCAATGTTTTTAATTCCTTATTTAAAATTCGCTTTCAGAAGAGTTTTTGTAGTTCATATTTTATCATACTTGTATTATTTTAAGTATAATATATAGGATACAGTTGTCATAATACCTTCTTTAGAAGGTATAACGAATAATATTATTTTTTCATTTCTTCAAAGTGAAGAAATATAATATGAACAAGTAGGGACCTTGTATATATAGGGACCTTCAAAAATATATAAGTAACTGTGGGTAATAGTCTTGATACGATATAATTAAAGAAATTTTCTTATAATCTGATTTTGTTATAAAATTCCGTTTGTATGAATCATAATCATCAAAAGGGTAAAACTATTATAAAATTCAATTTCTGATAAAATGATAATAATGGCTATATCAAGTAGTGTTCACTGAACAACTCATTAGTAATTTGTTTTATTGTGTTGTATTTCCTGTCAGTGTCAGGAAAATGTCCTAGGAAACATTTGTCTTATCGTCATCCTTATCACATCATGGATGTCAGTTGATTTTGGGATTTTTAAAGGAAGTTGAGATGTGTGTGTGTGTGTGTGTGTGTGTGTGTGTGTGTGTGTGTGTGTGCATGCCATAATAGTTTCCTTCAGTGTTATTGTAAGTCCCTTAGTGACTGGATGATAACTTCTAAACACTATAATTCTATGTTTATATTCATAGTAAGTTTAATACTTTATGTTGAATTATTTATTTCTACTTATTTTACTTTATTTTGCTATCTGAAATAGCTTACTAATTTAGGAATTTTCTGTAATTAGAGATTAAATCTTTGTTTCTGTAACAAGAAACATTTCTCCATAAGATTATCTTTTATAAGTAATTTATTTGGTGACAGTAGTCTGAAGTGTCTGCTATCAAATTACCAATTAATGTTTCACTTTTAATTTGAAGTATTATATTTTTCAGAAATGCATATTGATGCAGAGTTCATTGCCCATTATTTATGATTTAAAATTAATTAATTTCATTTTGTAGGTTTTATCAAATTATATACTTCATTTGAACATTAAAGCATATATTAGTCAATTTTAAATGTAACAATAGTTCTCATTCTAACAAAACTCTGTGCAACTGAACTATTAAAGAGAGTCTATAGGAATAATTAATATCTTCCCATTGTCCCGCACTTGGAAACATGTGATAAATATTAATAGTCCTACAACTACTTCTGCATGTTAGAGAGGATGAACCATAGGAACAGTAGAATGTATACCAGCTCAGTAGGACACACAAGTGGACGTGTTGATTCTTTATAGTTTTTAAAATAAACTATTTGTGGGTCATTTAGTGAAATTGTTTTTGTGCATTTGTTCAAATAAAAAAATACTGAAAATTCAGTTTAGTTTCTGCATAGGGAAGTGATGTATGTAGTGGTATAAACTTTGTCTAATTGTTGGTATGTTTGAAAACAAAATATTTAAGAACCAATTTTTTTGGTATCGGAATTCCTGTATGAAAAAATTTAATTGGTGCTAGAAAAGGTTTGAGGTATAAAAACATTTGTGCATTAATTTATTAATTTTGTCTTTATTAATAGTATATTTGTTTTCCTAAAAAAAATAATTGATGATTTAGTTATTTTATTCGCACTGGTGGCTATTTCCAGTGACAATTGAAACAGTATCATTTTTCCTTTTTTTTGTGGGAATTAGAAATATATATAACAAAAGTATGACAATAAAACAAACCAGGAACAATATATTACTTGAAGTGACCCGTGACCCCCCCCCCCTTTATTCAAAAGTCATTGCAAGTATTCAGCAATTTAGATTAGACCTTGTTTGTGATTCAGTTTTTTGGAATTAGTATAGTTTATTATTTTAGTTGTATTTTAGGAAAGCTGTAGAAGAGAATGTTGTGGTAATACAAATTTTTTTTGAGACTTGCCTGCAATTTTGGTTGATTTTGTATATTTCATTTCTTTTTTTGTTTTATTATTCTGATTAACATTAATATTTTTTAATTTCTTGTGACTTGAATGTCTAAAAATGGATACATTCATTAATCTTCCGTAATTAACAGCACACTTTTGTTTTAATTTTCCTTTAGACAAGTTGGAACAACAATATGAACATCTTTGCATGCTTTTAATAGTCAGTTCATTATAACATATAATCAAAACACTAATTCTGGATTCTTTGCATATTCCAGTATAAAGAAAAAAGTAAAAAAGAGCAGCAGTGGTTCTAAAACATTGCCCAGCAGTAACTCGTCATGCAGAGCGATGGAGTCACCAACAATGGCAAGAAGATTACCAGCTGATCCGTCTGAAGCTATTGGAACTGCCGTTGTTAAGTATAATTATCAAGCACAGCAGCCAGATGAATTGTCACTTGTCAAAGGGACTAGAATCCTCATATTGGAAAAGAGCAATGATGGGTAAGTCCCACATACACTCTTCTATTTCTTGACAAAAATAATTTTTTTGGAACGTCTAAGAGAACATTTTAATTTTTTCACTTTTTAATTCTATTATTTAGTGATTATAAATTATATTTTTTATGTAACTGATTCATAATGATTTTCTAAATATATATTTGTGTTTATTATTATTGAATTATTTATGTATTATTGTAATTTTAGACATCTATTGCAACATTATGTGTATGTAATGTATTGGTTAATTTATGTGTGACAGTTGTACTACAATAATGTAACGTAACAAAACTATTTTGAAATGAATTTATTAAAGAGTGGTTTAATTTTCATCTAATAAAAACATCCCCATAAAGGTCTTAATTATGGGTAATTAGAACTTCCTCTTGTTAAATAACTGTTCAACTAGTCAATAGTCAACTAAGCATAATATCAATGAAAATTAACTTTTATCATTGTCATGACAAAAGGTTTTTGTCTTGTGGCAAATGGTTTTATGTTAATTTGCAATACATTGAAAAATATATGGTAATGCATATATACTCATGAATTAAGTAGGTAGTACTGAGGTACTAATATATATGCTTGATAATTAATTTTTAGTCTGTGGATTTCAATTATTTCTTTGTAAGAATATGTGTTTTCCTATATTTTATACAATATAATTAATGAGTCATATTGTCAGTTTATAATGCAGTACTTCTTGTTTGAGATAATGTTAACATTCTTTATGATAATGTTAATGTTCTGCATGTTAACATAATTACATAAAACTGAATTCTTTATACATTACAGTTGGTGGAGAGGTCAGAGTGGTTCCCAGGCAGGATGGTTTCCTTCCAATTATACACAAGAAGAAATTGATATTGATGATACAATACACACATATGCAATGGCTGAAAATGTGCTTGATATTGTTGTTGCCCTATATTCCTTTTCATCAACCAATGATCAAGAATTGTCATTTGACAAAGGTGACCGCTTAGAAATAATTGACAGGCCACCCGCCGACCCTGACTGGTACAAAGCTCGTAACAGTCAAGGGCAGATTGGACTCATTCCTCGCAACTATGTTCAGGTAAGACTTTATTTTAAGCTCTATTTCATAATTTGAACATTTAGTACTAATGTTTTATTGGTTTAACACTCTAGTATGGCGGTTGAAGTTTAATCTAATTCCATGAAGGACCGTTAAGACAATCACTCCAAATTTCATTAACTGAAATATCAAACATCTGAAAAATGATGCCCTCCTTTTTTTAATTAAAATAAGGAATCAAATCACATTAATTCATGTAGCTATAGGGAGTGTTGGCTTCTTCATTCACATTTGAGTGTTTTTAATAAGTGTGCTTATATTAAGCTGAAGCTCTGAACTTCTGTCCCAGATAATAACCAGATTCCTTTTTTCTGTTTTATTTTCTTCTATTAAAATGATAATTATAATACTTATGGTTTTATATGGATCTTATATTGAAAATGAACAGGAGTTGAGTGAATATCTGACACAACCACTGCGGGATGGAGGTGGGAGTGTAGGTGGTGGTAGTGTCGTAGCTGTCAACATAGCCGACAGGCCACACCTAATTGGCAAAGAGTGGTACTACGGCTCAATCACAAGGGCACAGTGCGATACCATTCTCAACCAGAGCGGCAATGACGGTGATTTCCTGATACGTGATAGTGAAACAAACGTGAGTATTGCCTAATGGCTATAAGGTAATCCTTCATTTATCTGAATCCTTTATAATCCTTTGTTCACAAATTAAATGTTTTATTTATTCATGTTTTACACATGCTGACCATATCTATACTCCCACTATCCATCCATCATCTATACTATTTTTTAGATTAAAAGCATTATTTTAAAATAAAGTGGTTTGAATTTAATGTTCATATTACAAAACATGTTATAATTAAATAAAGTAGATCTGTCTAAAGGTAATGTTCAAAGAGTTGATGATTAAATTTTACCATCATATTTGGGTTTTAAAAAATGATGTATTCAAAGTATATTGTATTGTAAAATCAATAGATGCACTTAACTGCCCGTAAAAAATAGGAGACTTTTTTCTGTGTAGCTATTTGGTTTTCTCTCCCCTCCAACTTGGTCAGGGGCTAGTTCTTCTGTCATTGCCAGTGGCATTTGGTGAGTCTACTGTGAAGTCAGATTTGTGTGTCAGTTACTGCTGAAGCATCTACTGCTACTCTTTTTTATTTTCCATTTCATGTTGTTGGTTTTAAGTGAATGGTCATTTTTTCTGAGTTCTGAATTGTAGCCATTAGTTTTTGTTGGTGTATTAATAATTTTAAAAAGAATGTTTTAAGTAACAGTGTAGTGATAAGCAAAAATTATTTTTTCCTGCTGTCACTTATTCTCAAAACCTTTTTCTCCATCGAGTAAGCTACCTTGTGAGAGAACATGAACATGATAACTGAAAGAGTTAAAATTTTTTGTCTCATTTGTAGATAAGCAATAAATAGTTAGATCCATTTATTCATTTAGCATTGTATTTTTAACATAGAATTTGAGACTCTATTATGGAAAGCACTCCTACAATTATTTTAATAGGAGTTGCAGTGGATAATATAGGTCGCAGATAATATAGGTTGTGGATTTATTTCCTACACTTGGTGTGTGCCATACCTTGATTAGTTTAGCAGATATAGTTTTCCAGAATCACCAGTGGTGATAATTGGTGAATTCAACCTCTGTCTGGACATGACATGGGTTGATGATTTGAAGCCTCCCCAACTAAGGGGTTCTGGTGCTATTACATTTTGAGTAATGAGAATTTTTTTTAATAAACTTGTAGGTGGGTGACTATTCTGTTTCATTGAAAGCACCGGGTCGCAACAAGCATTTCAGAGTGCATGTGGATGGTGCACTCTACTGCATAGGTCAGCGCAAATTCCACACACTTGACCAGCTAGTTGACCACTACCAACGGGCCCCTATTTATACCAACAAGCAGGGAGAGAAACTCTACCTGGTCAGACCTCTGCCAAGGGCAAACAACAATTGAACTTCTACCAAGCTCGCGTTATAAAGAAGCAGCCAAAGGGAAAGAAGCGTACTACGCCGTATTTTAACATTTCTGATGATGGCTTCCAACTGTAATTGTCTTAACCTGGCGAGTAGTTACATTTCTTGCTCAAATAAGATGAAAAATAAATATTGGGGAAAGAGTAGCAATGTTTTGAGTGTCTTAAAACAAGATTTACTTCTTGCACGAGTGATTGAGAAGTAAGATTCAAAAGAAAAATCTCAGATCAGTGACATCTCTGTTATATGGGCTAAATTATAAAATAGTTTCTTGCTTCTCGTTTTTTAAGGAATTAAACTTGACTCAGTTGTTAACTATTTGAGTGGGCAAGAAATGATATATATGAAATGAATGTTCACTGGCATTATTTAAGTTCATGATAATAAAAAATACTCCCGGTAATTAATTTAAGCTGTAAAATTATGGCCAGATTATAAAAAATACTGCCTATTGAAATTCAATGATAGATTTGTTAAATAAAGTGCTTGATGCAAATCATTAATGCTGAATGATGATGTGTGAAAATGTGTACTTTGTTAAAAACCATTTGTTCATTGAATTAAATAATTATAAACAGGAACAGAAAGAAAGAGAGAAATATAAAGAGGTGTCACTAACATTTTCAGGCTGTGTTTTAATTTGTGAATTTTTTGTATCATGAAATATTCAATTCATTGCCTTTTATAAAATGTCTTCCCGCTTTTACATTAACATTTACAGTTTTTAATTGATTGTTACATGAATATTTATTAATGCTGTAACTGACATTAGATTTGAATAATAGTAAAGAGCGATAATAGGTCTAGATTAGAAAACAAAAAATACAACCCACTCATACCCAGAATTGGAACTACTTCCAGGTTAAGCCTTTTAGATTATTAGATTTAATCTGCTTGGTCAGTACACCTTTCCTCCATGGTTGTTAATGAAGAAATTGTACATATGGAAAATTATGCATGACAGTAATGCATGAACTATTGAAAGGAAAAAATAATGATCTGACAGTAGAATCTAAAAATTGTTTCATGTTTACTAACTTATTATTACTGTATAAATATATTTCATGATTATATCCACAATATTACTCACATTTTGAGTTCCCAGACTGTGAAAATATATTTCAATCATTGCTTCTACTTAGTGTTGAACAGGCAGGGCACTTCATTTAATTGTGAGCATTAAATTTCAAAAGCGTACATATATTTAAACATTATATCAACAAAATATTACTGTATATTATGATTATTTGAATGCCTTAATGTTATAGGGAACATCTTATGCATTCTAGCTTTTGCAGACTTCAGTATAACAGCTATATTGATACCAGTTATTAAAAGAGCTTCATGGTGCATTTTCTTTACGGTAATCTTGATTTGCCGCACTTGCGTAGATTAAAGTATTATATCTGTCGATAAATATCTGATGCATTAGAAAATTAAAGGAACAGAAATGAATTCGATGTAGCATTAAGTTTTATAAATTCAGAACATTTTTAAAACTACAAAAAAATGTTAACAATGTGCCATGTGCTGTCTTTAATTTTTATAAGTACAATGATCTTACTGTTTACTCTTACATTCATTATTAAAATATGATTTCAAAGTAAGACATTTTCTATCCTCATGACAATATTTTATAGGAATCCTTTCTCAATTTAGAATAAATTCTGCTGGCTACTTGATTTCTATAGCTGTGATCTTCATGTTTTAAATTTGAAACATCATTCTGATCGTTGACACATAATTTCTGACTTTGAAGGAGGATATTCTAGTCTAATATTCGGCTCTTGAAGCTCAAAAAATGGAGTAAGCCGAAATGTGTGATCAAAATGAACAACTTTCATTCAGCTTTTTTCAATTAGAGTTGAAAAAAATATTCTCGAAATCTTGCCAAGTTCTTGACAAATTGGCAAGTCGGGTGTCATTTTAATTTATGTATAATTTAACTTAGATGTGAATTATATATTTAATTTGGAGATGCAGTGTTTTGTGTTTCCGTCGAGCACAGCAAGGCACGGTGTGAATCAAACCAAAGGATTCGTTGTGATACGCACTGACTGCATTTGGCCAGATCATTTTTGATACTGATAGAAGAAGGCAAGTAGGACGCGTGTTTCTTTTTGTAATTTTATATACGGGCCCCATGGGCAATAGAATATTGTAATTTATATATACGCATGTACTATAAATATATTTTGTAGCCTATAATTTTATGTGTGTCGTGTTGTGTATGCGTAAAGAATATAGTTTTATTTTATTCAAATCGCCGGACGTCTTTATTTTATACATTTTTTGTAAAAGGGGGTAAAGTCAATATTCTCACCTGTGTCGAAATATTAATTTGTTTAAAATCAGTAAAAACTTTATGTTTTGACTCGGAGATTGCTCAATAACCTAGGACAGGTGATTTTATTAATTTTCTATCATTCCACTTTCTATTGTCTTTTGTGTTAAGGGTTTTATAACCAAGATAAATCCTAGGTTATTTTGAATATGTATTTCCCCTTTGTCAGTGACATAAAACACCTTGTAAATTAGGTTGTAAAATAAATTTCATTTAAGTTGTGATACTATAGTTTAGATTTTTTTTTCAATCAGTTATTTATAAATATGTTCAAAGGCATGTGCAGTTTTTATTTGATTCTTTGTTTTATATTAAATGGTTCTTTATTTTACCTGACTATAAATTATAACTACTATGAATGTTCCCTTTCTTTTACCAAGGTTTAGCCTTCACTAAATTAGTTATGGGTCCTACGGAGTCAGCAGAATACTATAAAGTAGTGTACTAATATAATTATTGTGAATTTTTTGTGGAGTATGCTTAAAATTGGAAGAATTATTAAATGTTCTTTGAACATTGATGTTATTTAAATGTCAAGTATACAATCTGTGTTCTTACATATCACTTTAAAGGGGCTGATTGGTAATTTAACAGAGTTGTTATTTTACAATGCAGAAACTATTGTATTATTACCGTGCAGTTATGAATTGTCATTTTATCCGTGTTATGCTTTTATGGTTTATAGACAGAATTATATATGTATATTATATAGCCTTTTCTAAGTAAGAAATAAGTCCAGCTTATAAGGAATTATAAGTCAATCATTTTTCTATAATAGTACATATAAACAAACCGTTTATACATATTTAAACTATTGTTTCATGTTGCAAACAAAATTCACGTATTTTATGTAGATATATTTATTATTTGTGTGTAATTTTTGAAGAGTTTATAGTGAGGTCAGGAAGGATTGATATTTAACATCACAAAAATAATTAAAACGCTGTATAAGGTGTTAATCATTTTGTGCTGTTAAAAGTCATTCTGCGAAGTTGTGTAAATATGGTAGGAATGCTAAAGATTACAATTCGTAAGTTTTTGAAATTAAAAACAAAAATGGTATGACAGGTTTGACTGTTTAATAAAAAAAATAAGGTTTGTGATGTTATGCACTTTTTTTTATGAATTCCAATTTGAAACGTTCAATTTTTTGATATTTATTTAACAAAGGACATGTAACATATATACCAGTGTGTGTAATATTTAAATTATTAATTTATTCTGTATTGATCAAACATTGGTATATGGTGTTGTGTGCTTTTTATAAATACACGTACCAAATGAAAGAGTATTTAAAAGAAAATATGTTTTAGGGTTGTATCTTCTGGAGCTAAATGTTCTAAACAATGTGTTGCGTTCAGTAGTATTAGAAAGCAAACAACGTTTGCCAATATAGAAAAGAGAAAAAGTAACTATTAATAAAATATTTACTATATGATCATAAAATTTTCGAATAGTTTTTGATAAAATTTTGCCTTTTCCTCTTACATTACGGTTGTGTGTGGGCATGTATTTTGTTTAAATGTTCAGCCCTCCATTGTAAGTTTTCTTGATGTTTAGTTTTATAGTTTGCATCAGCTAGACTCCCTTCTATTTAATCCTTTGCTTGTTAGTTATACTTCTTAGGTGACAAGCCTTCCTTTATGTATTGGCACAAATTCTCCTTATTTTCTCACTTTTCCAGTTGTTTTGTACATTTTTAATATATAAATATAAGGTACATTTTGTGTATAGAACATTTATTTAAGAGGTAGCTTGTGAATTATATGTATAATTACAATCTTTTTGTTGTATATAATATGTATGTTAATAATAACCAAAACAGTATATGACATTTCACAATTTCTTTATTGATAAATAGTAATCCCTAATGGTATAATAGTTGTTTTCATTATATAATAAATCAAAGTCAAATCAATAGGAATTTAACTAATATAAATAGGTATTATTTAACAATAAAACATTCGACAATATTGTCAAAGTTAACCAGAAGCTTCATCAAGATCATTGTCAACAGTATCTTGTCGGAAAGTTTCAACATCTGCCTGGCTGTCTGCATGAATTACTTTCGGATTTTTAGATGGCTGAAATAAAATTATTAAATGTTATCAATTTAAAAATTAACTTTTACAAATAATATTTGCAATCAATTTCATTAATATGTAATAAATGAAAAAATATGTAATTGGGGAAGCTAACTTCATTTAGATTGTTATGAGTATTTAGCTTTATGTTACTTTTAAGACTGCATGTGCACTTGTGTCACATCCTTGTCAATATGTCTTCCAGCATGTATTAGATTTCATCCATATTCTCGTCTTAAAAATACTGCATACAAATTTGTAACCCATGTTGAAAACAACATTGATATAATAATAGACAGAGAATTTCAGTTAAGATAATTACAGTTGCATGAAATCCTTGCACACACTTCATACGCAACATATGGAGCGCTTTCAGATTTAAATTATGATTTTAATATTCATTAAATTATTGATGGTAGATTAGTATCAGGACAAAATTGACGAACTATTTAACTGAATATTATATAGTATATTCTAAAAATAACTATAATACAAAATGTGATTTTTGTTTCTGAGAAAGTAGTATACATGCATCAAGTTGTGTCAAAAAATTAACTTAATTTACTAAATTAAATTAAAATTTTTTTTATTCATCTTACCTTTGGATGCATCAGTAAGAAAGGAAGCTCAGCTGAAACTTCACCTCCTAGGGCTCCTAAGTACAATTTAACTTTTACAGTGTATGACACAACTATTCCAAATGCGTCTTTTTGATCCGGAGATGCAAGTCTGGAAAAAGATCGAGCGAATACAATAATTATGAAAGTTAGAAGTAATATTAATGTAGGAACAGAGTGGTAACATGTTTATAATCAAAACCCTTATAACAAAAATGATAATTTTTCATTTACAGTCTATACTTTAAAAATGTATTTCTAATTACAAATTAAATTCTATATATGAATTAAAATTGCTACTGTACACTCGATATGGCTTCCATTATTTCACTATTGAAAGTTAAGTGTTTGCATGAATGGAAATTGGTTTGCTTAGTCCTTATGATTTTCACTCCACATTTAAATAGGTCAACTGCCATAATGTAGTGTATAGGGAAATAACTGGTTTCACTTTTGATACACTGAAGTTACATAAGAGTAACTAACTAGTTCATTGCATTTTTCACTTGATTAGTAAAATTGTATCACATAAAGTTTAGCACACTTACAGAGTGGAAGAGGCTAAGTTAGTATCTTGTTTCTTCAGTTGGCCATCAAGCGCAATTCCACGTCTATCCCTGTTTGTTGCTAGCTCGGGAGAGAGATACATTATTTTCTGCAGTGTAGAACCAGGTTGTATTGGGCAACCCTCGCTTAAAAGGGAATCAACATTTATTTTATTAATTTTCACAATTTTCAGTTGACTATCATTATTAACAAGGTTAGTTTATTGAAAAATTTTACTCAGTTTCTATAACAGCCACTGATGAACGATACTGGCCATTTTGGAAAAGCATTACGTCAACACCTTGTTGTACCATAGTTTTGATTTTCTTAACTGTCTTGTTACTGTTGTTCCTTATGCATATATTAGCTGCAATCTTCTCCCCATGATGGTATACCTGTACAAAATAATTTAATAATGATCTTCAATTCTAGATTGTATACTAATTAATCTTATTTTTTTGACATTTAGAATTTCTCAAAAGAATTGTTTAAATTGTTCCTTACTTGCTTGTCAAGAACAACTTCCAACTCAAGTTCTCCAGGGCTAAGCATAAAGTCTTTCCTTACTACAGTGCAAGGTTGTCTGCCTGTTTTAGTTGGTGCGAATTGCACTTTGCGGATGGCAAGAGAAATAGTGCTCCTGTTGATAAATATAAAATTAGAATTTCACATTTAATATATATGTATATACATATACAAATAATGATTGCATTATCTATTGAAACTTTACCTGCGATGAGATCTATCAATTTCACTTTCCCCGACAAAAGTCTTGATGAAGTAGTGTATACCACATGGTTCACCTTGATCACTTGCACCTGGTTGAATTGTGACGGATGCCGGAGCATTCTGTGGTATGTTGAATGTAAATGGGAAGGCATTTGGTCCCAGCTTCTTTAGAAGTCGCTCCTGAAATATATAAAGATTTATCAAATTTAAAAAGAAAAATTGATTTTTCCTTAGACAAGGAAAGCCCTTATCGTACACGGCTTGCAGTATTTATGTAACTGTAAAATCCTCAGCTTGAGTTGAGAATTGAAAATTCAATATTTCTATTAATGCAATGGTCAATTATTAATGCTGCCTTCAAAATTAATGAAATATGCTAAATCGATTTGTTTTCTTGTTTCACAAGCTAATGCAAATGAAAATTGTGCCTTTTGATGGATTAGTTGAAGTTGAACCAGTTATAAAAAAATGAATATGGGTGACCATAATTTTAATTTAGAAGTTTATGTTATTCTGCATAATTTTCTTGTTATCAACTTGCATTTGTTTTAATAACAATAAATTATTTTGTTAGGTGAATACATATTTGATACAAGTTTTTAAATTATTTCTTGTATAATGAAATATACAAAGTGAATTTATAAATTATTTAGTTCAGTATACAATTAGTGTTCTAAATCTAAATATTTAAATGTCAATTACTAAATAAAATATTTACAATGTAAATATTTTTTTAGTCCCGATTACCTGAAGTTTGGTGAGATTATGTTCAGATTTTTCAGGTGGTGGGTAAACCTGGGAGGAACAGAGATACAAATCTTTTTGGAACTTGAGTCCCATGACTTCATCTTCTTCACGACCATATCTGAAGCTGCACACCACTTGGCCAAATATTTTGCGATTGTTAAGGTAATCAGAATCTATTAGGATCACACCATCTGAAATAGAAATTATTGAAGTCATAGAAATCATTATCTATAAGATTAAAAATATGTATTCTTCTTTTGTCATTAGTTTAGTTTAAATATACAAAAGAAAAATAATTATTTACAGAGATAACATAGATAATTTGTAGATATTTAATTTACCGATTATTTTTAGAGTTAACAGAATGCATGCTCATTTATCATCATTTATCTTGTGTGTTTATAAATGATTAAAGAACTTGATGGCAAAAATGTAAAACAAAATATCTTACCAATGGGCTCTACACAAGATATATGATCTACAAAGTCCCTTTTTCCTACATATATTGTAAGTTTCCCATTTGGGGATACTTTTTTAAACACTTTATAATTCACAACCATGATTCACAAGTGTGGCACTTCTTCAGTATACTAAGAACGTATTCCACTCTTCAATTACCCTTATATACTGGTAGTCCCAGTTAGAATTTATGGCTTCATAAACCAATTTGGACTGGAATAAGAGGATTAGACTTATTGCTGGCTTCAGGATCATAACTAATAATATAAAAGGCTGCCCAGAAGGTAAAATTATAGTTATAGTTTTGCAAAATATTGCAGAACTTATAGAACACTTTCAAAGTATTAATAGCCTTCATAGCATTCATTTTTAGGGATATACTGTTTAAATAAGTTGGCCACTTTGTAATAATTCCTGTTTGGGTATAGTATTTCCACAGTTAAACATATTTGTAATTATTAACTAACCAGGCTGAATTTATTTAATTCTTTCAGTGTTGTAACATGAAATATTATGCTAATTATGAATACTTATTTCTGGATTCAAACACCATTCTTGCCCCAGAATTTTAAAATTAATATATATTTTAACTAAATCTAATATACTTTCAACCTAGAGTTTTATGTAACTATTCTTATATAAGGTATGTAATAGTATTGCTACAAATAATCAAGGGAAAATAGTTTTTGCTAATATTTTTTAATGAATGATATATTACCTTTTGATATTACTTAATGATGTCAATTACAAAAAATATTATAAGGCAACTGTGTGTAAAAGTTTAATGTAACTTCCCATTACATAGGGTAAGCACTTATACAAAAAGTTTACGAATTGTTATCACAATTCACTGTTAGTATTTTACTATTTAATTAATTTTTGTCAATATTTCAGTGCTTTTAGTTCGCAGTTTTGTAAAATCCAAATACATGGATTAATATTGGTGTGGTCTTAGATATACATGAATTTGGTAGCTTTAAGAATGAAGTTATTTTAATATTTGATAAAAGAATAAGTTTACACTTTTCATTTATTTCTCTAACTTGAAGCAGCAAAAAAAGCCCAGCTTAAGCCACTACCTAGGGCTCTAGTACAATTTAAACTTTATCACAGGATCTAGTAATGAAAGTTTGAAAAAATGAAATCCAAAGGTTCTTAAAGTAAACATGAATGTGAATTTATAAAAATAATTGTAACATCTATAATTAATATCATCATAACAGAAAACAGTGAATACTTAATTTCTCATTTACATAAAAATGAATTAAGTATTAATACAACGATATATGTTTTAATAATTACGGTATAAACCAGTAATCATTTCCCATAAAATCATTGCATCATTTTAAGTGAATAAAATTAATTATTTCTGTAATTAATAATTATTTGTTTTGTTTTACTTCTTTTAAATTATGTAAAATTAGATATGGTAAATCATAATGTATGGAGCCAGATGGGTTTTTGTGGATGGATTTTCAACCTTACACTGTGTAAAAAAAATGAATTTTTTGTGGGCGAAGTATGGAAAATGTTGTGATTTGACGGTTCAGAAATCGGAGTTTAAACTGCGGCGACGGTGGAGGTACGGGCCCACTAAACAGAGTAAGGGGGGGGGGGAGCTCGGTATCGCACTAGGCTTTGTGAACCTTCGAGCAGCGGACATGTCCGGGGTTCTCTGACATCGCTCCGAAATCCATTTCAAGCATATTACCGGAATTCGTTATTTTGAATATTCTCCATTCTCGGCCGAATGTATTAGCCCGGATCGAGTAGTTGAGATTTTCTTATTGTGCAAATAATTTGTCCGAGTGCGGTCTCAAATTTTGTTATCGATAATGGGGAAAAAAAGAATTAAAAAAGGCCCGTCCCCATTTTGAAAAAAATGTTGGTGCCGAATCCGTGACGTATGTCCGGACGCTTGCGGAAATCTCGATTTGCGAGGTTGTTTTCTCGAGAGATCCACAGAAGGGACTTGGCCAGTTTCCGTGCCCATAGGACATAAAGGATAAGTTGGATGAGGGAGGTAAGAATTTCTTTGTCCGTAATTAGTTGTATTTTTAGCGGAGGTGAATTTTGATTCCGAAAGTCCGCCTTGTAAAGCAGATTTTTGGGGCGCCTATTGGAGGAGGAAAGTAGTCGCTGAAAACGAAGGTCTACTGAAATATAGTTTTGTTTAAAACTTTCGAAACTCGAAGATTACATGCATAATTAAATTGAATTTGTTTTGGAGAAGTTGGTTTTTATTCTTGAAGGTCGGATCGCTTGATTTTTGGCAGTGGCAAATTCGCTAATGCTTTTGTTCTATTGTTAACTCCGCGGTAAGTGCGACCTGTGGTGATAGTGCGCTACGTAGGTCCGGAGGCCAGGGGGAGAAAATACAACTCTCTTCGGCCACGTCGACAATTGACCCACACATGCAATATGGATGGACAGTTATTATTTATCTTATCGCGGTTTTATTAGGACCGAAATGCCCATCGATGTTTGCTTTGGTTTACACAGAGCGGCCAAAAAACGAATCAACAATTCAATTAATGCTATAAATAAATGGCGCTGAAATTTTGCAGCCTACTAATAAGCCTCGTTTGAACTTGATAAGTGTCGGTTGTATATTAGTCCATTGAATATTTGAAAAATATATGTAAAATTAGTTCGCTTTTGGCCAACTTAGATGTCATGTTTGTAATAGATGTATACGTGCATGGGGTAATGCATTTATTAATCGAAATATTATTTCTTCAATTACTTCTTGTCACTTTAGTTCGTGGCCCATCTGAGTGTGTGTCGCTGCCATTAATAAATAATTCGTAGGCTAAAGTATAAAAACGGTTATAACAAATTAAAATCAAACAATTTGACCTACATTTTGGCTATATTCGCTTATGTTAGTGTGCATACACGCACACACACACACACACACACACCTATATATATATATATATATATATATATATATATATATATATATATACAAATATATATATATAATACAGTTTCAGTACTCATTCCTCTAGACCATAAGTATGCATAACAACTTTAGAGATTAGTAAATTGTGTCTGTTCAAAACATAATGAAACTCCCCCTGAATGTGTATTAAAACTGTTTTTGCGCGGTTAATTTACAAGTCAAATATTTATCTAACTAGTAAGGTTAAGTGCGTTAGAGCTGAGGTTAACCGATAGAAACCTTGTAGGATCGTAAATTGAAAGGAAAACCATAATACCACATTAGAATATGCATTTGGATTATTGTGATACATGTAATTCACTCGAATAATTCATTGGAAAAAGGCAGTTAGTTTGTTTATCTTTACATTCCTGCCCTATGGTTTTGTCAGACGCTTTCAAGTGGATATGACACAATAATATGTCGTGTATCGGATTATACTCATTTACCCTTATTGAACTGTTTTTCAGTAGTTTCGATCCCCGAAGCTCGATTCCCGTTTCGTAGATGGGAAATTTAATTTCGGGACACCGTGTGTGTTCGTAGAAGAATCTGCCTGGCCACAAAAATATACTAATTATGTTTCTTAATGTCTACTGGGTAATACATGCTTATATCTATATCAGTATCAATGAGGAACCGCTATTTATTTTTAGAGTTATAAGTACTATACTGTTAGTGGCTGTTTTAAAATTTCAGTTCAATTTGTGCGTCAAGTTTGTGTGTTATAACAAATACCAAGAAAAAATAACAGATACTTAGTAAGTAGTTATTGAACGTATGATAAATGTAATTTAGGTAGCTTGTGTCCTATTTTTTTGAGGTAAATATGGCATGGACCTGGGTTGGATGTGCCGAATGTAAATGGGCAAGGTCCGTCCAAGTACTACAGTGACTTTGGCAATGCGGTAATATTCGGATTCCACGAGCAGCCCGGGTTTTATAGCAGCGTTTGTCTCCCATTGGGGGGGGGGTGGGGGGGGGTCCGATGAGTCGTTGGCATTAATAATCATGAACGGGCTAGAACAAAGGGAGCCGGCAGAGCGTGCTTCCTCCAAGGAGGTTATCGCACACGCTTTTACCTTCCAACGGGCCTCCCCCTCCCAACCCAACTCTCAAACAGGGCTTCTTTGTGGAACGAAAAAAATATTCACTCTCCGGCCGGGCGTCGCACAGCCGTTCCTATGTCGCCCTCGACCCGAGATCAAATGACGAAGTCACTATTCGGTAAATATACAACCTACCAGCATGGCAAATGGGACATGGGGTTCTGTGATTAGTCCAGAAAACCGGCTCAGATTTTTGAGAGGATATTCAAGTTTATAACGTGAATTCTCACGCATGCCCATATATAAAATGAAAAACGACACTTAATTAATACACTGCAATACCACTTACAGTGTAACAAGAAGTGTGACTACATTGAGGACTTAGGTCAGTACCTTTTCACGAATACGCAGTTGGATTTAGATGGAAATGTATTACCGTTCAATTAAATAACTGAAATTCAAACCAACAACCCGAAGGGCGGCCTCCAAACTTTTCCCGATATTCCAATCTATACCCCATATTTGTATTCTGATTCATTGATTCCAAATTAAATGTTACCAATATCATTACCGATATGGGACAACGCTAGTGGGACGTTACAGAACATGAGCACAGTTCACACACACAGAGTTCAACATGGGATTCATAATTAAATCCTTTAAGCGTAAGGGTTCATTATGCGAAGAAATATTTGTTGTTAAGCGAAGCATATTTCCACGAGTGTTTGGCTAATAACGCGTTTCCATATTTACTAACGCACGCAAAGCTAAAGGGGCGTACTCCTGAGAAAAGAACATATGACTGATGGATTTGAATGCCTCACTAAAGATTTGGTACTAGCGAATGGCGACAGTGATGATTAATGTATTAATTTATTTATTCATGAACCGCAGCGGAGTGAGTCGCCCCGTCTGTGAGTCACCTGCATGTCCTCTGTTTTCAAGTCACGCCAGTTAATACAAAATTGGACGACAATCAGCCAGTTCAGGACTTAAGCGGAGGCCAAGGCCTCCTGTGATTGGCAGGTCGTAATATAATAAGGAGTAGAATTTGAGACGAGAAATATGCTCTGCGACAACTGTTACCCCTTTCGATAAATACTGGCACATGTAACTTGGGAAGAAAGTGAGAATTTCAGCGTATTTCATGTACGATGTAAATCGTTGTCCAATAATTCTTCGTAAATTTTGACAAGGTTGTCTGAATATGAAGCTCGTTTATCATGATTGTACGATTTCCACATCTTTCCAAGATATACCAGCTACAATAATTGAAGCTGCATGATTCTCGTCGACAATAGAATTCCTTTTACTGGTATGGTTACAAATGTCTTCTGTCGATGATGAGTAACTGTCCTGTTCACTGTTATTGTAGTATTGTCTTTGGTTTCCCGGATTACCTTTTTTCATGTCTCTTTATTACAGACAGCACAACACAGTAGTGACAGCGCTGGCAGGATGCTCCTTTGTCATGATGAGTAACTGAGTGAAATATTTACACGTGCGAATTAATAAGGATTTTTGTGTAGGTTAGGCACAGAATTAAATTTTTGGGATGCTGAAATAGAGGGCGTAGCAGGCCAAAGCACATGGAAATACCATCGTATCTAAACAGGTTTCATGACCTTCACAGTAAAGGACAGCATACCTTTCCAAAAGCACTAGAAAGGAATTGTGGGATGAGAAATATATCTATAGACGAATAAACCAACTTGAAGCAGTACAGAATAAAATTTGGTGCTAATATTTAAATAATATCTCAATAATTTCAATTCGCTACAATAGAGGAAAACTGATATATTTAAAATTCGTATCATTTGGATATAGGATATATCTACTGTTCATGCCAAAAGTGCCACCATTCTTTTACCTTGCCGGTCGTGTCAGTGTTCACCGTTGCCACCCATAGCTACCAATAAATAATATAATTAAGTTGATTGTACAATACAAAAAAGATTTAAAAAGGGATATATCTACATCCCAGTATTTCATACACGCGTATATATACAAAAGGTGCTTTTTTGTTGGCTGGTCACAGGTGGTTTAGGTGTTTAAGTGCCTCGGGTTTTCACTCGTCCATTGTAATTTGAAGGAACCAAGTTATAAGGAACACAGTAAAGCGGCCCAGGGGAACACTCTATAAGACTAAGAGTCGTGTAGAGTCAGGTCGAGTCCTTGAAGTTCTAACTGAACCAGCTCCGTCGACTTGACCTAGGTCCGAAGGCAAAGAAGCAACCACCCAAAGCTATTTCTCTAATGCTTCAACGATGTAGTTTGTCGCAATCGTATTCCGCATTAAAGCTCCGCACAGCCCATGGTGCCATTAAAGGCTTATGTAGGGTAACATGTCGCTGTAATGGTCTTTTATTAATTCTGGTTCAGAGCAGGGCGGTCTTGGCATTCAGGGAATATATTTCAACTTACAAACTTTCAACCGATATATTCATTGATTTCAGTTCACGTTCAGGAACGCTTGAATCATTAAGAACTATTCTCTCTGACTGAGGTTTCGAAACAGAGAACAGGTAAATAAATCCAATTATCATCATTCAGTTGTATACCACCTGTACGAGATCAAGGACCAATAAAATGTTTACGAGTACTAGTAATGGTACTAAGTTGAGTAGAGTGTCAAGATGAAGTGAAACGAGCTCATGGCCATTTGGTATTTGATATTTTATTGTAAAGAAGGTTTCTCTGTTCTCGTTTTTTCCTTGTATTTCCAGGTAGTCCTTTGTTGAACGGGGTGGGGGGTTAGAGGAATGGAGGGGAGGTTGGCCAGGGTTTACAGTTCATCGCTCGTTTCAAATCTGGACTTATTTTTGTTTCTCGCAATAGAGGAAGGTGATTGCTTGTGTCACCTGTATGCCCTTTACCGTGGCCGCAGTTTCTGTGTTTTCATTTATTGTCCTCCTGAAGGCTCTCCTCCCTCTAGATGCATACAACTGTCGCGCGTCAGTGCACACTGTTCTGCATACCGGTATAGCGCGTAGTATGAAGCTTCCCTGCGCCACCGTCGCTGCCGGGGCGTCCCAAGTGTTACTCTTCGGCCGGTGCGCCCAAACGGGTGCCCTATAAGCAGTCATATGATGTCATATAAACCCTATAAGGTCATCAATCAGATGTTAAAGTAAAGTTGCATAAGACTCGTTTGTTCAAACCTGATGACATTGTAGTCGCGTATCTCACCTTCACTGCGACCTGGGAGACCTTCACCAGATCCTCAAGGGCGTGAGGTACGGACGTCACAGCCTCCTGATCCAACCTGATATCAGAATATTGGGTCTTCGTGGCCCACTTCATTCTACTGCCCAAGATTAGGAATGTTGGTTGTCTCCTTTCAGTAGCACCTCTGTAGTTTAATCGATCGTGGTACGTGGATCTTGCTCCTGGACCCAGTTTTGAAGACGGCCAATTCTCTCTTCTGGTTGGCATGTGTGAAAGTTTTGTTCTCAAGATTGCATGTTGACTGGTTCATACTGAACTGGTTCTTCCTCATCGTGGGCCCATTCTCGCCGTCAGTTTCTTCGGGCGAATCCTCCACTGTGGATCTCTTCTGACCTCACCCTAGAGAGGACTCCTCCTCTCCGCAAGCGCATTCCGAGTGTTCCGATAGTCCCCGCCTGTGCAGATGAGAATTGAGCGAAACGTGAATGTTACCAAAAACAATAAACATGATCCACTCTCGCGGTTTGATAACTACAAGGGGTGTCACCCTGGGCCCGAACTGGTAGGTCACCCACCCGTGCGCCGAGTCTCTCCATCTCTGTTCCCATTTCTTCATCAATCCTTTTATAGTATTCCCTAATCAGGAACTGACGAAGATATCCTGTAGTGCAGTGTTCTATCTCTGTTGCTGTGACGCCAAAAGCATATACACGTCCCGCTCCTCGATCTTTAAGCCCTCCCGAAGGCCCACCTAGAGGCATGCATCCTTCCCAAATCCTAGAGGCATGCATCCTTCCCAAATCCTAGAGGCATGCATCCGGTCCACTACCTGTAGCGCGTTTTTCCACCAGGAGTTTGTATATTAAGTCTGACCGATCTAAGTTTCCAACTGGCCTGGATTATACTTTATTTTCTGCCCAAAATTTTGTGATTTCACGGTTTCAATCAATTAGTGAGAGTACTGTAGATTTCGTGTGTTTCTGTCTCCTCCCGCTGGTTTGGTCATTGTCGCACCACCCTCAGGGGGAGCTAGTTTATCGGTGCAAGTGCACTCAACGAACTTTAGTTAAGTACATTTCCGTACCACCCTCAGGGGGGCGCTAGTTTATCGGTGCAAGTGCACCGAACGAACTTTAGTTAAGTATATTTCCGCACCAGCCTCAGGGGGCGCTAGTTTATCGGTGCAAGTAGACCCAACGAACTTTAGTTTAGTGAGAGGTTTTTGGAGCAGAACGGGTTCAGCTCTCCAGACGGTTCACGGGCACCACTATTGTGGAGAGAACGCAGTACACAGCCAATAAGGATATAAAGAGCTCTGAAAAATAAAAGGATAAATAACGTTTTTTGTCACTTGGTGCCTGCCAAAGAACTGTCCGCTATTGCTGTAAGCTACAAATCTACTATGTATAATAGTACGAAGAAATATTTTTATTTCATACTTTGAAGAATACTGGGTAACTTACTGCATTATATTTATATTTATTAGGCTGGTGGTGGTTAATTTTAGTTGGTCATAGTAAGAGAGTGGTTGGCTTCAAGTGTGACGGCTGGGCGGGCGCAATATAAAAATATATTTTAGGCATCTTGTTTTCGGATAATCTGTACATTCGTCCTTGGGCCGGATACAGAATGTTGCGCTTTTTTTTAGAAATGTGATTTTTGCTCGTACTCTACCTCCGACACAAGGCGCTTGGCTCTTATCGTCTTCTACCACGAATAAAGTTTCCAGAATGCCAGAAATAATAAACGGTTCGAGTATCATAGAAAACATGGGACGGTTTCTGGCTGTGGTTGAAACGGTGCTTGGGAGCGGGACGTGGCTTTTCAATGGTACCATCTACGGAGTTTGGGAAGATTTCTGTTATGTGACCAGTTGAGCGTGACGTTGGCGAATTCCACGTTCCCACTAAACAATGGGAAATTACGTGTGCATGTTGGATGGTCAAAATAATAGAGTACATAACCAGAGGTAATATTTTGTATTTTCCCATCCTTGTTATTCTTATCATTGTTCTTAGTTTCGATATTTTAGTCCACGAGCGTTTGGAGCATAGTAACTCGTAGGATTGTTGCCTATAGACTAATTTAGGCATCTTGCCACCGTCAGGAGCATAACTAAATGCTGTGGTAACTTTCTTACTGCAGTCGTGTTTTTGTGTCCTGGATTAGATAACTATTAAAGGTAACTTTGACAAAACGGTGCCAGAGAATATTCCATCGGCATCATCGGAGAGGGTTTATTGACTCAGAAAAAAATAATATACGTAGACATGCACTAATAAAAAACAGTTTGAAATAGACTTCCAGTAAGACGTATCAGTAAGATATGTTGAAAAATACTGAAATGGAGGACGCAGTACAAAAAATCACTGCATCTAAACAGGTTTATTTGACCTTCATTCTGGAGGACAGCATACCATATCTGAGCCATTGGAGAGGAATTCTGGAAGGAGAAAAATATTTATTGAATGGAAGGACAAAATCTGCTGCGAAAAGAATGTTACTACAAAACGTTACTGCGAAAAGAACGTTTGCAGATCTGTCTGAAAGCGAGCATAAATTCAAGAATACTCCGAACTCCGGCCCTACTGAAATCTAAGAGCACAAATATAGCTTCATTTAGTGTTTCCCTGTAACTCTGCGAAGGTTTTAAGTAACCTTGCTTTTCTGTCTTCAAATCAAGAATTATCGTAAAAGAAGTCCATAAAAAAAACAATATTTCCAGTCTTGCGATAGTTCACCTCTACTCGCCTATTCTTTTGATCTAAAGCTAGACCGGTTTATGTTTTTCACCATCGTCAGTCTCATTCCGTTAGTAGTATAGTTGTTGAAATAAATAGCGCTCAAGAATATGGTGGATTGTTTTTAAACCCAAATCCTCTCTGGTTTCAATCGAGGCTTTTTCCATTCCTGAAACCGCTTCCAGAACACTCATATGTTTGTTCCGAGATGTTTTAAGGATTGTATTCACTTCCATACAATGATGTGTGCACTTGTATTGTGTCAGGTGGTATTCCTTTCATACTTGCAAACTTTAGGGAGGTAAGAAATAAATAAAATTAATACAGTAAAATGCCTCACATCAACTGAACGGTCCTGTCAGAAAGGTACAGACAAGATTTTTTTCTGTTTCCTGTTAACAGGCAGTTCACAATATTACCAAAAGAAAGCACTCAGGATGACGAGAACCAAATACGTGTACAATTTTGAAACAAGCAGAAAGTGATGAGACATAGCAAACCCTGGCTAACGTCCCTTCCAATCTTCCAAGCCCCCACTCCTTTACAACAAACAATAACCTGGGAATAAAAGAAAAAATGATTCTTTTACTATCATCAAGTGCTTTGCACTAACCTTTCCACTCGACGTTTACATTCAATATGAGTTTTTAATGTAAGTTAATAGGTTTCTATTGATAATGCATAATACAACATGGGTACCAAAAGCGATACATGGTTGTATGTTTTTCTTCTTAGGTACTCATTCCTCAGTGTTTCGAAATGGTGGGCCGGTCTTCACGGTGGAGGTCTACCAAACCTGTTTAGATGTAATGGTATTATATGGGCCGTATACTTCGGCCTACTACGGCCTCTACTTCGGTATCCTTAAGCACATTTAATTATGAGTCTACCGCTGTTTTGGTTCCCGGTACAAACCAGACACAACTATATGGGCGCCATTTTTTAGAACATACCTTCTATATTCTTAGTACTGCCTCAGCTTGATTCATACTGATTCCACTTAAGATCTAATAGCCATTAATAGAAAATATTAAATTTTACTTTCACCCAACAGACTCCGGATGATATAATATGCGGACGCTAATTTTAATGTTGCATTTTTATATTATGGTTGTAAGCGCTTGAAGTAAGTATATTAGCAGTTTTGGTTAAAAAAAAAGTACTGAAATTTGATGTCATCTGCGACACGGACGCGAACTTAAGCACACAGTGGTGCACTGGTATATGGGTCCAGTGCCCCCAGCTCACATTAACCCTTTGGCCTATAACCAGGAGTCTGGCTCGTTTTTATATATAACTCTTTTGGTAAAGAATTTGTGCCATAAGCGAAAACCACGAGTCCGACTCGTGGTAAAGAATTTACACCCCAGAAGTCTTAAAATTACTATTTGTACCTAAACATTGTTTATTATTTCACAATTCCTTTCGTTGCACTGAAATATATGTCATGAAAAGTGTACATTTTGCACCAGTTCGGGTACACGGCTGAACAGTTGAATGGCAGGGCGCGCGACCGAATTTCTTGTTTACTATAGCTTGCGCAATTGGCAGATATCGTGTAGGCCAAGGGGTTAACTGCACCCTAAATACAGAATAATTACCAGCATATAACACAACACTCCCCACAAATACTGTGGCAGTATGGAGAATAATGTAAAAACACCTTAGTAACACTTATATCTATAGTTTGCCAAACACATTTGCCAACTAAACCAATGAACTAAAAGATAATATTCATACTTCATATTCTAAAAAAGAATCGCTCAAAGGCGTCACGTGTACATGAAATACCATTACCATACCATGATTACGACACTATCACTTGCTAGTGTAACCCACAAAACTAACCACAATGATAACCGTTTGTGTGCTGAAAAAAATACTTGTCGCAACCTACTCTCCTCGTCATAAATATAAATTTAATTTTAACGATATTACCTCGAAAATAACCAATAAAAATATACTATACATGTTTTGCTAGGGTTTAACGAACTGCAGTAAGCTGTAGGAGTGTATTGAAACGTTCTGTATTTCGAAACTATACCAACAGAGAAAACATTGAGGTCCAATACAGCGCGCCACAAACATGGCGCCGCACACCTTACTAGGTTTGAGAAAATTTAAGAATTTCGATTCCAGGAAATCAATATCCAAATTCGCGAATTCGAACTGCGACCGGTGCAATTTCCATTTTCCTTGGAAGGCAGTGGAAATGAATCCATGTACATGATATCACACGCCGATTACAAATTTTCAAAAAAATGTTCCCCTTTAGAATCGGCCGCTTTGACAACCGCAATAAAGATGAACGTTTATCAACTATACAATGCCTATTCGTTAAACCAACAGATAACCGCGCTTCCCTTCCTCAAAGCAGTTGAAAACTGACGTAGACCTTTTAAACGGGCCAACTTCGGCCTCGCGTTTGCCTGGCGTTGAACCCCGACATTAGCAATAACTCTAAATGAGCATACCGAAACTGTTAATGAAACCCCGATAGTGCTGCTGGAATTCTAACTTAGCGCCATGACTGCGCCTCTGTATATCTGAGGGCTGTCTTATTGATCGGCCCCCTCTAACCCCCGCGTCCTCCCACTACTGGCCCCGAACCCCAGGCCCCGGACAGAAATAGACGGTATATTTCTGAATAAACATCCTACGTGCACTTCTCCCGGCTCCGCAGGAAGTTTGAGATCGTGGCGAACACTCGTGCCACGATGTAAACACTATTCGGTCCTCTGTCAGTTTAGTTACTGTCATCTTCGATTTGGCTACACTTGCAATCATGTTCATACGCCAGGTATTTATAAAAGAGTTTTGACTGTCATCTGCACATGTACATTTTTATTTCGGTGTTATTTCCTATAGATTGTGTTCATTTATTTCGGTTGAAAAACCGAATCAGTATAGATGTTATACTGATTATCATCATGAAGTTAATTGAATGTAATATTAATAATAATAATAATAATAACATTTATTCCGGCGCAAAGTTTACAATGGCGATACAATATGTGTTCATAAATTGCAAAAATATTCATTGTGTGCATCCCTCCGGATTATTTAAATTTTCTAATTTAAAATTATGGGAAAATCTAAAATGAAGTTGTAAATATTTTTTTTAAATAAGTAGTATTTAAAAACATAGAACTATTTAAATGATACCCGAGCAAAACATGTGGCCGGTTGTTTATATTTCCAAGCGTACCCTCATACTGACTGATTTGCATGTTTGACTTACAGGTCTGAGGCGAATACATCATGAACTGTAGCAGAAAAGTTGACGACGGCATTACGAAAGAAATGATAATCCAGTGGTCAAACGACATAAACACTGTGTTGAGACACGAGAAAGGGAGAGCGTATTTCAAAGATTTCATCGAAGAAAAAGGGTTCGTTTATGGTTTCGATAATTTGAACTTTTGGGAAAAAACCCATATGCTTCTGTTAGACCTGGAGAAACCATCGTAAGTACATATTCAGAACCGAAAACAATTAATTATGGCCATAATAAATTATAGTTCTGCTCATTCAAATTTGTAAAACGGGTTTGCTTTAGAAGTTTTGAAAAAGGTTCAGTCCTATCAATGAACTTTGATTTGTTGTCATAAGGTTATTCGTTATGTAACTGTGATGGATCGATGAATAAATGTACAACTAACTTTTCGTTTTAGCTGTGATAACACTGAATCAAGCAATGAACAAATGCGTACTGATATAAACGATCTGTTGAAAGAATCGGAGAAGATATACTTCGACAGTCTCAATCATTACGACATACTTCAGACCATTCGGGATGAGCAGGATAAAAAAAGAATATGCGAAATTTTGGAACAAACCGAACAGAGCGTAGCAGACTTATTAAAAGTGGAATACAATTTGTTGAAGACACGCCTAGTTCAAAAATACCACAGTATAACATCGAAGAAAGAATAAAAGAAGAAACAAATTATTTCTTGTTAATAATATTATTTTTTTACAATCATAAATAAATATACTATTATTTCATTTTGATCCTAGTGTCAGACTTCATTCCGGTCCCAATTTATTTTCATTTTTTTATTCCAGAATTTTATTATCATAATTCACAAGAATGTTAATAGTTTGAATGTTGGGCATGTTGCATTTCATTCCTGTGACATTGCAACAAAATTAACACGTATTTATCGAAAGCTTACTCCATTTTCCTTCTAGAAATACCAAAGAAGCCTATAATTTAATCGATTGAAAGCTCCATCTCTATCCTCTTATCTCCGCTTGAACATCCTACTTTGGCTATTAATAACGGCGATTTAAAACGGGTGAATCTATCCGATGTATAAACAAAGAGGTGTTAAAATAAGCATTTGATGAATACGGCTGTCGAAAATCGTGCTTTGTGTATTCTGAATAAACCCTTTGAAAAGTTTGCCCTCAAAACTGCCTGGTAATTGGTTCATTAACGTATCGATGATTCATTCAGAATTGATTCGTTTCTACTCATCATGACCCACTCCTGCCATTGGTTTCTCCAAATCCTCGCCAGGACACTCCCCTTGCTTCTGCGCAAAGCACCTCACCTTCGTCTCGCCGTAATCCCCTCACGGAGGCCCCCGGGTCATCCACCGACGGTGGAAGGAACCTCGCAGAGAGTAAGGACGTCCGGAGACAGTGGATCCCTGAGAAAATCCCCCCACTGGCGAATCGTCTGAGTGCTTCAAAGTGCCATCTGACACTTACTCCTGTCATAAGATCTCTTAATGAAAGTGTATACCATAATGTGGGATGGTAAATTAAATAGTTATATGTCGAGAATAAAAATCATAATCTATATAAATCATCATTTATTAAAAATCAAACTGTAAATAATACTCATATCACAGATTGGTAAAATTATTAGGTCATAGATGCATGTTTTCATTATAACTATATACATATACACAACTCTACAGTGAATGACTGAGAAGCTCTTTTAAGGATAAGGCAATTTCAAATCTATCTTTATTTTCAGGCGGACTCACACATTCATATATTAATGCATTAAGCTGTGAAACTATCTGTTTTGGTGGGGAATACAAAAATCCTTCAGGAAACATGTAGGACTTTGACAAAATTTCCTGGAACACAAAATATCAATCAAATCAAATATCGACCAAATTAAATGCTACATAATAAGCATTAATATAATACTATATTATTATTCTTTAATATATGTTACTGGCATGAACAATTTTTTTGCTCATTAAAATTGAGAACATAAATTAGTAAGGAATGCAAAAATGTAGAACATATATTCTCTGTTATTACAATATTTCTCAATGTCAATGTCAATGAAAATGTATTTGTAAATGTGTTCATCCCATATAAAATATCTGTAAAATGATTGTAGTTTTTATACTTATTATTTTACATTTTCACTTATGAAAGATGTAAGTAATGACGTTGCTCATACTTATAATTTTAGTTATATGCTTTTTGGTTTGCAACCTTCCTCCTTCATATAGGACAGAATATTCAACATGTACACACAGATATGTACAAGAGAAGTTTCACTAATATCCGGAAGAACTTACACTGTTGTCTTAAATAGCCAAATAAAAATATTAAAAGGAAAACAATAATACATTTAAATATTCAATCTGAAATCTAAATGTATACTTATCATTACCTTGCAAACTGCATACACATTGTGATCACTAATTCTGTGGCTACAAATGTCATCAATAGAATATGAAAAGCAGTCAGTACAATCAAATGACTCACTTGTGTGATTTTCAAACCAATATGTTAGACCATCTGAAAAAATATTTCATTCAAAATAACAATAATAAATAAGGTTATAAGAAACAACATATTTAAAAATAGATCAACATTGATACTTCCTGTCATCGATTATTTTTAAAATTTTTAGATTTACTTATTGTTTAACTTCATATGTTATGGTATAAATGGTTATGGTATATGGCATAAATTATGGTTTGCAAGAACAAAAAATTAACGCAAGAAGTAAATGGATTGTATTGCATTTTTATGTATAATATAATGAATACAACAACAAATTAATGCAGCAACAAAAAATAATAATTATAAAGTAAATTTTTAATTCAAGAAATTGTTTGGGATCTAATGAGGGTTGGAATATAACTCATCTGTCATCTTCTGTCTCCTGTTTGAATTATGTGGTCTTAAGCCAAACCTTAAGGTTTGAAAGTTAGATGGAGTGAAGATAGAAGATTGAAAGTTTATTGTACAGCTCTTCACTAATGATTATTATTTTGAAATAAGCATTTATTCATTATACTAAGGTATTATAAATTGGATGTCCCTCAAAATATTTTACCATTTGTAGCAGGAGTTTTGTCTAGAACAATAATGTTCTCAAGGTCAATGAATTTAACTTTTCCATCGATGTCCATGACAATGTTGTCTCCTGATATATCAGTCAAATAGAAAGCAAAATCAGGATGGTCAAATGTGAATTTGAATGCGGCTGATAGTAACTGATGGGACAAATTTGCTCTCATTGACCAAGGAGAATCATATAGAGATGTCAGCATTTCACCACAGTCTTCAAATGCTGCTAATCTTCCACAACTTCCATAGTATTTAGGTACTGGCCAAATTGGAGGGGTGAGAATCTGTGAAAATATTATTATTATAAAATATAAATGTTGTATTTAGACAAGTTACATATCTATTAATGTTTCTATAATTATTTTTGCCATAAAATTATTTAAAAGGCATTTGGCATATCAATGTGTATTGATTTGGATTATAAATAAATAATATATACATGTAAATTATAATTTTGGGTAAAGCTAAACACTTCCTCTTCAGTATTACGTAGTTTATACCAATAAATAAAAAAAATACATTGCTTAACAAGTACACAGTAAATATTAATCACTATTTATTTGTACATATGACAGTAAGCTTAAAAAATAAATACCTTTGGCCTCCTAAGGAAACATGGAAATCTGGAACTACAGATTAGATTATAAGTCATAAACAACAAGTTGATGTTTATGTAATACTAACTGTATTTTTACATTCGCTCAAATTAATTTTGCATATACTGACCATATTTTTAAAGTATTAATTGTTTTTGAATCTTCTCGAGTTGGCAAACCAGATACAAACTATACAAATACAACAGATATAATAATATATCTAACAGATAATTATACTAAGGATGGGGACAAATAGTCACTATCAGTATAGTGAACGTGGATCTATTTGGTTAAAAGTACAGACGATGATCTGAACCCTGTTCTTATGGTGAATGTGAATGATGTTGCATTCTGATCATAACTTATAGGAATGAATGGAAATTACACAGTGAAAGTTTTTAAGTGAAAAGTAACAATTAGTGTAAAAGTCATGCAAAAGGTTCGATGGTGCGTACATGTATTATGTATACATGGTATCAGAATATTAATGTTACTTTGGGGAATTAAATGACAATTCGGGATTGTTGCATTTTATGACAATTACAATTTGTCATGAAGCTATAACCAGGACAATTATTGCCCCTGTGGGTTTCAGATGCTACTGAATGTTTATTTTTTAATTTCTTTTTAAATATCATATATTGGTAAGGGAACCACATTTAACTAGGTGAGTTCATTTCTAAATGAATACAGGGATAAACTTGTTTACAGATTCTTACCTGAAATATTAAAGGTTCTGCATTTAACTTCAGAACTGTCCATATATACAAATGAGAATAAATGTCTGTGGCTTTCAAACTTTTAAAAACTAGATTCAAAAACTTATTTACATTTTTTGGTTTGGGGCATAAGTGAAATTTTGGAACTATGTCACCTGAAATTGAAGTGTGGAGGGCATCTAACATTTTCTTTTTGATATCTGAAACTTTAAGAGCAATAATTTTGTTTCTAAATGTACTTTTTGCCTCTGAATCAAGAAGTTCAAATTCTTCTTTGGTCCCAAGTCTTTTTAAAACAACTTTCTTATTATGCAGTTTAGCTTGAATAATAACTTTAGGGCCAAATATGTTAACCAGCCTGGATAAATAACTTATCTCCGTTTGAATATTTCCCTCATGGATATCGTTGCATAAATCTTCTCCAAAAATAAATGGTTTCTTTTTAAGTTCACAGAGTTCTACTAAATTGATATTGATAATAAAGAGCTTGAAAATAATTGCTGTAACAATGGAAATAATAAAAAATAGCTGCCTTGTGTTAATACTAAGCATATTTTGTTTCTAGCCCATGAATACGACTCAAAAACTAATCAAAAAGGTCCTTATTCTTAAATGAAAGGCGCATGGAAAGGTTACAATGATTGTTATGAATGAGTTTACAATTCCAATCATAGCCGCCAGGTAGCAGCAAAATATTAGTTGTCTTTTGCTGGACCGGATCGGATGCCCGCCATCTTCAGAAGGTTTGTTAGTCACTTTGGCACTTTGAATGATTTTTGGTATCCTCACTGCACTGTCACTTGTACTGTGGTGGTTGTTTATCGTGTGTGTGTGTGTGTGTGTGTGTGTGTGTGTGTGTGTGTGTGTGTGTGTGTGTGTGTGTGTGTGTGTGTGTGTGTGTGTGTGTGTGTGTGTGTGTGTGTGTGTGTGTGTGTGTGTGTATTGTGGTTTTGGGGGGTGTTATTTGTCTTACTTGTTTTACTGTTCTTCCAAAATTTCTTGAAAAAAATTTATATTTAGTAATCTAGTTAATCGGTGCAAGTGCACCGAACGAACTTTAGTTAAGTACATTTCCGCACCACCCTCAGGGGGCGCTAGTTTATCGGTGCAAGTTTACCCAACGAACTTTAATTAAGTACATTTCCTCACCACCCTCAAGGGGCGCTAGTTTGTCGGTGCAAGTGTACCCAACGAACTTTAGTTAAGTACATTTCCGTACCACCCTCAGGGGAGCGCTACTTTATAGGTGCAAGTGTACCCAACGAACTTTAGCTAAGTACATTTCCGCACCACCCTCAGGGGGGCGCTAGTTTATCGGTGCAAGTACACCCAATGAACTTTAGTTAAGTACATTTCCGCACCACACTCTGGGAAGCGCTAGTTTCAAGATAATCGTTCTTTGAGTTCTACCCTATAATATTGTTGCTATATTTTTAAATATTTTTCATACATGCTAAATATAACGTGTGGAAGTGTAATAAATAAATAACATCATTAATCATCCACTATATTTTAATTTCGCAGTAGATACCAGAACTTTACAACATATGAACTACTAATAACACATTTTAAAACAAGTTTCATGAATTATATACAATTTCCATATCCCATCACCTTATTACTGGTCAAAATTAATTAATAAACTCTTAATTTACAATAGAAAAATAATTTGTTGATTATATTTTATACTAATGCAATATGTAAATAATTGATGGCTAATGATTGATAGAATATATTAAATATGTTATAAAAATGCAATAATATACATTTACCTGAAGATATACATAATCTAATATTAGATTTCACTATGATGAAATATATATATATATATATATATATATATATATATATATATATATATATATCATGTTGCCAGTTTAGAAATGTATTTATGGTTTATGAACTGGGAGTTGGATAATAATTTTTGCCTTATAATAATTCTAAAAATATAATCTTACTGAAATTAACCATCATTAATCATTGAATATTATACATGGAGTAAGATGTAATCAGTGAAGGAGAAAATAAATGCTTCTGATATGTACATAATTTACAAGAAAATTCAGCCTTATCTTTCTATTCATTCTTTCATCTAATATAAGAAATATAACAAAACTGTTTCTTACATGTTGTACTCATTGGTTGATACATAATAAATTTGATGCTGAAAAAAATTATATAATAAACCATATTTAGCAAACAATACTGCAATGTATTTAGCAAATAATACTAAGGAATGTTTGAATAATGGTTAATATAATTTCTAATATTACCATATTCATATTTTAGTATACATTACAAAACATATTCATTTTGTTCTTCTCAAATACCTGGAAAAATGTTAATTGCTAACATTTCCCTTTGCCTACAATGTACCTCCAATACATTGTTGCTTGTAGGAATAAATAAAATTCCTTTAAACTACTACAATGACCCTAGTGAATACATTAATGGGATTTAGATTTTACTTTGTTTTTAGAATTTATATCAATACATATTATTTATTTGTTCTATTAGTTATGTTATTGGATTTGAATAAATATCGTATTGTGTAGATTTTTTTAATTATATTTTTAACTATTTTTATCTACTTAATAATGCTTAATTTAGGAATCAAAAGAAATTTCCCCAAATGCAAAAATGAATTCAAATTCTCTCGATGGGATTTGTCAAGAAATGTACTTACCATTAATATCTGTAATATTATGTTTCAATCTTATTAAATTGCAATATGAAATTTAGTTAATATACTGTAGAAGAGTCTCCTTGTCCTAACTTTTGACTAGGACCAATAACACCATAGTAACTGGCAACCAGGTGGATATATCAAAAGTAGTAGGGGCAGAGCTACTTAAGGAGTGGCTCGTCCTGCCGATGTAGGGCTCCAAGTTGGACTTGTTGTAATTCTTGTAGTACCAGGCTATGGAGGAATTCAGGCTGGATTGTTTGGAATGTTCGTTGTCAGTGTAGTAACGGTGAGGTGGGCTCTTGGGCTGGAGGGGTATCGGACCCTGTATCTCCTCGGCGATGGGGGCCGGGTCGGGCCCCAGGGGCGGAGTCACCGTCACCTTGGTGATGGTCGGCCTCCCGGGTGGCTTGTACACCGGCAGCTGAGCCCCCGGTGGCTTGTACACCGGCAGCTGACCTCCGGGTGCCAGGAACCCCGAAAGGGACGAAGGCCCCTTGCTCCCGTAACTGCTGTATGACGATAGGCCCTGCTTTTCTTTATCCCTTTCTTTTTCGGACACTGGCCGTTCTAGAAACCGAAATGCTATGTAGTTTACGTAATAAATTAT
This sequence comes from Lethocerus indicus, assembly GCA_019843655.1. Lineage (NCBI taxonomy): Eukaryota > Metazoa > Arthropoda > Insecta > Hemiptera > Belostomatidae > Lethocerus > Lethocerus indicus. The sequence continues at coordinate 15,743,921 of JACDQD010000005.1, read as the reverse complement.
TATTAGTACATAAATAATACAGAGATCGCCACACGCATGATTTCGAATTTGCTTTCGTGGGGGTAGCCCATTGTTTGCAATACAATGAGCTAGTGCTTATGCCAGGAAATGAATAATAGTGCAGTGACAGAACGTTTCATCTTTTTGGAATGCGTACCTACGACGCTTTATTTCTAAACCGGTCTGCTATGTGACCAGATTTCTGAATGTTAAAGTATATGTAATAAGATAGACACACGCGCACACACATAAATGTGGCGACATAGTAGATATATTATAATCGAGGTTTATTAAACTAATAAAAAATTGCACGTTATTACATCATGCATACCTGTAGGAACGTGTTCTGTTGGCGGTTCACTCTTGCCAACATGGTATGTAACTGCCGGTTGAAATGTTATAGGTGCGCGAGTAATGATTTCGGGGGTCGTGATTAGCCCGAGGGTCGTCGTCTCGTAGGCTATTTCAATGCTGTTGTGTTGAACAATCGGTTCCGTGTTCGTTCTTATTTCTTCGGGAACGAAAGTCGTGGTAGGTGGTTGTTTCCAGTCGGTGTGATGACTGACGTTATCGTTCTGTTCTGATATGGCCGTCAGTTCGTCAATCTGGCTGACCTCCAGGGGCCTCAGGTCGTTCTTCTGCGGAGCCACCTTGGATATCGTGGCCTGAGGAAAAGCGCCGCTCTGCGGGATATCCCACACCGTGTAATTCAAGCTGATCGGTTTCGAAAATTCCCCTTCGGTTTGGTTTTTGAACGGGTTAAAAATGGGTCTAAAGCCGCCGGCCTCGCCGGGAAGGATCGGAAGGAATCCTTTCTCGAGGTGGGGATGACCCGGGATCTGTTGGACCCTACCTTTTGCTCCTGGGAACCTGGCGCGGCCTTCGCTGTTACGCCCCGATCCCCAGAAGTTGCCTAGGTTGATAGATGGCAGAGGCATCCCGAAGAAAGTGAAGGTGGTACCTCCGCTCGGAGCGGGAGTACCGCCGGGAGGTTTTGGAGTGTTTTTGTTCCTGTTGGGGTTGGGCTTGGTCCCGGCGTAAAGGGTGGGAGTGTCCCCGGGGATAAAGTGGGAGAGTACTGCCGGTGGTATAGTGGACGCTGCCGTACCCGACGTCTTGGGAGTCGCGGTCGTCGTTGGGCTAGTAGTAGTCGTAGACGATACGAACTTGGACAGATTGAAAGGCAACGTGGTATTTTCTTCGTATTCGACATAGTCCTCGTAGAAGTATTCTGACTCCTCTGGGGAAGGACGCTGTAGTGGGTCCTTTAAGTCTGCCAGCGAGGAGAGCTGTTGTGTTGGACCTAGAACTGCGGATAATAAGGTATTTCGTTGATTATATAAATATTCGGAAATACCTAGACTATTTAAAAAGATGAAGCAAACAAAACTAACCAAATTGACGGTCATTTGTGGTACAGAGTTTAAAATATTGGAATAATAATAACACATTTTTTCGGACTCAAATTCCTATATTGTATGTATAATATATATACATGTACATATAAAATGATGAATGGAACACACGAAAAATATTATTATATTATATGAAAGGGAATTCCAAGCATAGCGACCCGGAGTTATTTAAACTGACTTAAAGTAACAGAATTAGTTATGTTGGCTTTAAAATAATTATATAAAAAATCATAATGCTATTGAAATTTATACAATATTTTTATTTTTTTTGTACCCTAAATAAATGCTTATTAATATATTAAAAAGAAAGGTCTGACAAGTGAATGGCAAAAATTGTTGAGAATCACACTGATAGATACAAGGAGAAGCAGTCAAATATATAGCAAACCTAAAAAGTATTTTGTGTTGTAACAATTTCCATGTTTGTGAAGGCTGTTTACCTTGGGGCGTATCGTCGCATCCTGGGTCTGGGTCGAAGCGTTTTGGTTCGGCGCAGTTCTGTCTCGAAAGTCTGTACTCTCTGAGGTAGGAGCCATCAGAGCAGCGAGGGCCCGGTATAGGACTATTTCGTAACCACGCCTGGAGCCACAGGAGACCGCATGTGCACCGCAGAGGATTCCCTTCAATTCCAACAAATTCCCTCTTAGAACTTATCTTTATTATATAAATGTAATATTTTAAACTGTATATAACAAAATTATTTAGTAATTTAAGTTATTTCTTGAAGGTTTCTTCTGCATCTTTACTGTAAACTAACAATGTATTTACTGTGCTGAGCCGTATTTACATTCATCAATAGTGTAAGTATTATATAATAACTAATGCTAATAACTAAATTACCACCGGAATGCCCTTGACGATACCGACTACTAATTTAAAGCATAGGTCAGGAAAAGCGAGAGCAGAAAATCGGACGACTGATATTGTCTAGGATACAACTATTTAATAGTACATTATACAGTCTATACCCAATCCTATATTAGTCTTCCAATTATTCAAAACGCAATGTCTTTCATATAGAAGAGGTATATAAGCTGTATATTTTAGATCGATCAATTATATTTAGATTTTATTTTCTAAAACACGCTGTAAAAAGTAGGATATAAGGAAGAATTACTTAATTAACATAATATATTAATTAAATTATATATAATTTCAACCTTCGATATCTAGTTGGTACATTGTTGTTCTGATCGGCTCGAAAGTCGTTTCGGAGAGAGAGGTGAGCTTGTTATTCCGTAAGCTCAACATCCTTAAATGGGCCATTTTCGAAAATGGCGATCCCTGAATTTGGCATAATCTGTTGTTATCCATCTGCAACATTGGGATACAATATTTCAAATCCTCCACAAATTTATAGCTCTTAATTTGGCATATAAGTATTACTTTAATACCAACATATCCCCGTTTGAACCAACAGATGCCTTAGCACTTGGTTATTTTTTCGTAATGAAATAAGTAGGTTAAGAAAAAACTAAGTTAACATTAATAACTGTGATAATGTAACTAAATTGTAAAATAAGTCTGGGTTGATTTTACCTTTTCACGACGAAGAGAAAATGAGTCAGAGTATCCATTTTTTACTAATTCTTATGATATTGTTCCATTTACCTTAAGTTGTATCAAGGAATTGAGATGCGGTATCCCCGGGGTGGTGAACCTTGAGAGTTTGTTATGACTGAGATCGAGTACTTCGAGGGTCTTGAGCCCGTTGAGGCCCGCCCTGTCGAGGCCCGTGAGCTGGTTGTAGCTCAGGTTGAGCATCAGAAGATTGGGCACTCCGGTGAAAGCATCGCTCGCCAGGTGGGTCAGCTGGTTCTCCTGGAGTTCCACTTTCAGCAGGGACGGCAGATCGGAAAACGTGGCGCTGGGTATTGCCGACAGTCTGTTTTTGGACATCTTGAGCGCCAGTAGAGAAGGCATGGAGCGGACCGCGTGCGGAGTGACGAACTGGATTTCATTGCTGTCCAGTTCGAGAACGGTCAGGTTAACCATGTTTTTGAACGTACCCTCCAGCAGGGTGTTCAGCTTGTTCTTGGAGAGCTTCAGGGTGTTGAGAGACTTGAGGTTGCTCATCGGATGGGTAATTTGACTGATTCTGTTGTGACTCACGTCCAGGTTCTCGATGTCCTGTAAATTCATGATCGCTGCGGGGAATCTGATGAGTGCATTGTGCGACAGGTATAGATCCCTCAGTTCCCTAAAAAATTTTTGTTTTGTAATTATTCGTGATAAATTCAAACTTACGCGAAATATATTCTATTAAATTTTGTTCGAATAAGTAACCGAATAAATAGAACTTGGAGGCCAATATTTATTTACAAACAAATAAACTATTGCCGTAATTACCGCATTAAAAATACCTGTTGTTGTCGAAAGCCGAATTAATGATATCGGTAAGTTGATTATGACTCATATCCAACGATTTCAGAACCCTATTTTCCCTGAGCAAATCCGGCTGCAATCTTTCCAACCTGTTTCCCCGAAGGTTCAGCTCCTGCAATCGCCTTAAATCTCTCAAGGCGTTATCGTCCACTTTGATCAGTCTGTTGTCGTGAAGATCCAGGACCTCCAGCCTCCCAAGACCATCCAGAGCCCTGTCTTCGAGGGTCTGAAGGGCGTTCTCACCGAGATAAATTTTCCGGAGTAGAGGCATCGAGATGAGGGATTCGGGCGGTAAATGATGGAGACCGTTACCTAAAACGTACAAGTCAACAGTAGTAATGCGACCATTAATTCAGAGGAAGTCAAAGTAAGGTACAGTTGAATGTATGGTAGGAACTATCTATTGAGCTTATGATTATACATTATAACAACTGTGTAATAATATAATTTAACGGTAGAATTCATCTCCCCCACTAATTCAGATTTATAACGGGTCAAACTAAAAATAAAATGTACAAAGTGTGTATGTGTTCTACTTTACACAAATCTGAATTACCAATACAGATGCATATACTAAAACAAAATATCATTTGAATTGCTGGATTTAGCTTCGTTTTGGAGAAAATCGCAAAAACAGTCCAAGGAGAGAAACGGAGTGTAATCGAATACGCGGATTATAATTGTGACTAATCCACTTTAAAGCGTCTGACAAAGCCATAGGGCATAACAAACTACCTGCCTTTTTCCAATGAATTCGTCAGGTACTCATCAGACATATTCGAGATGTATATTCTAATGTTGAATATGATATGGTTTTCCTCTCCATTTACCACCTCCGACTTCATAAATTATTTATCAGAAGCTGTCTTGTAGATTTACCGTGTATCGATTTGACTGTTTTCCAGTATTCTCCAAAACGGAGAAAAAAGTGCATTTACATATACATGCGTGTACGTGTGTGTTACATTTATATTTACAGTACTTTATTTTTTGTAATAAATGATTCCAAGCGAGTTAAAACAAATATTATTCTTTTCAACGCTTATATTTTTAAATAAAATGGTAAATTTAAATGTAGTCATACCTGTTAAGTCAAGTGTTCTGAGGGCCGGAAGTAGGAGGTCCGGAGAAGGGGCCCTGGGAAGCGTGGCGATTTGGTTTCTTGCCATGTGCAAGTGTTCGACAGCACCCGGCAATCCTGGGAGTATAGTCCGGAGTCGGTTGCTGCCCACGTCGATCTCGAACAGATTAGTCAAGTGAGGCAATGTTTGAGGGCTGATAATGTCGATGGCGTTGTGAGAGAGGTTGACGTGTTCGAGTGCGGGAGTGGCCAAAAATGAGGCCGGGTCCACCACCAGCAAATTGTTTCGACTCATGTCGATTCTCCGCAGGGATGGTAAATTAGCCAACACCCGCCTGTCCAGCCGTCGGAATTCGTTATGCGCTAAATCGAGACCCTAACACGTCAAAAGTCGTTAAACAATTCTGAAGAATGAACCCTCCGATCGAGTCAAATTAAAAACAAATTTACTTACTTTCAATGCGGGCAGATTCCAAAGAGGCATTTCCAGATAATTGGACAAAGAATTGTTTCTGAGCCTGAGCTCCCTGAGCGCGGGCATTCCGCTGAAAGCCTCCCGCACTACTCTCTTCAGTTGGTTGTGATCCAGCTGCAGCCTCTCCAACGACTGGTGTCCTTTCATCGAGCCGAACATGATTTCCTGAAACCTGTTGTAACTCAGATCGAGGAATCTCAGCCTCGGTAGAACGTCGAGTACAATTGTTAAATACATGACGTGGTCCAATCTGTTGTTTGTAAGTATGAATTCTTCGAGTTCGCTGTCGTACGGCTGTAAGAAGAATTCCGGATGTATAGTCCGTATGAAGTTGTTGCTTAGGTCGAGGACTCGGAGGGAGGGCAGCCGGTGGAACGCTCCTCTGTGTATTTCTCTAATCCTATTGCCGCTCACGTAGATCTCCCTGAGAGGTGGAATGTCTACGAACGATCCTTCATTAAGGCTGTCGATATCGTTTCCGTCCAACCGAATAATCGTTAGGACGGGGAGCTCCCTGATGGAATGGCCGAGTATTCCGGCATCCGTTAGTTTATTGTCGGTTAGAATAAGTTCCTTGAGGGAGGGAAGCCTCGCCATTGCCCTAGGGTGGAGCCACTTGATTCCGCACCTGCTGAAATTTGCGGTTATGAGACGGGGCATGTCCTGGAGACCTCCAGCGTCCAATTTCGTCAAGAATGGAGATCCCACAATGTGGATCTGTTCCAACGAGTCCAAGCCTCTCAGTTTGGCTGGCGGAAGGTCTAGCAGGGTTGGCAGTTGGACGTGGACGTAGCGCAATCTCGAAAGATTGGACAGCGTGGGCATGCGGGATACCCCGCCGGCTTGCAGAGTCAGCGCTTCCAATTTGGGCAATGTTTCTAAACAGTCTTCCGGCAAGCTCCTGAGTTCGGGCTCGACGATAAAAACTTCTAACAGGTAATCTTCCAGACCTCCGAGCCAATTAGAAGATACCCTTTCCAACTTGTTCTCCCTAAGCATAAGCCTGACCACTCGGAGCGGTGAAAACGCCCTACCTGGGAGTGAGGGCATAGCGTTGTTTTCAAGAATCAACTCATCTATGGGTCCTGTCACGTGGCCACTTACCGCCTGCAGGCCCGCTAAAATTGATTCTAAGTTGCTGTGGCCGCACCTGACACAAAAATGTGATGTATCACAAAACATTTTGCTTCCTATTAATATTTGTTAAATTTTCTTAATCTTAATTATTCATCATAAGTATGATTATAATAATAAATTAAGTAGTTTAATTATAGCGTAGTAAAGTGGTGTTATTTTGTGAAAGTTTTCGATGTCTACATATTCACTTCACTGTTGAGGAATGAGTTTGCGCGAATGTGTCCCTGTTCAAAAACACTCAAGTCCCCATGCTGTCTTCGGTATCATTTCTAAAATGTCAGATTGTATCTTTTTTATTTACCAAAAATGTTTTGGTACAAACCAATAGGCATAAAACCGTTGCAGAGGATTGTTACATGACTTAAATACTAATTGCTTCTAACAGAGTGAGTTGTAAGTGTAGTTTTAGTAGTTCATATAACAGCGAAGGTAAAGCATTCCACAACAAAGTGTACTCTGTCTGCTCACAGACAGGAGATAAAGCCATTATGATTGACCCAGTTTGGAAGAGTTGGAGGAAGTTCCTCTTCGCTTCCAAAGCCGGTACGTAAAAACAATGCTAAGGTTGCACAAGCATCCCTTCTTGGTTCTCACACCGGAGAAAGTTTATAACCGGAGGATTACTGTAACACAGGAACTGCCGCATCCTAATATCCATGGGCTTCTCTGTTCGTCGAGTTTTGACGTCCTCATACATCTAGCATTAGTATAGAACGTTTGTATCATATAGGATTAAAAATTATAAATACAGTATATAAATAACAATTATTCAATGTTATTATTATTGATTAAAGTTATTCAAAGTTATTGAGATCGGTTTTAACCAACGCATGCGGGGTGGTCCTACTTGTGCACCCCTTATTCTTCAAAATAAGTGTTCTAAAATAGTTGGAAACTACAAAGCGCTCATACTGTGTCATATATGAACCCATATTAAAGATCGTGTGAGCCATCACAAGTTATGGAATCCTGTACCCTGTAGGACAACCGCTTACCATATTTGTATTTCTTGTCCTCTAGCAGAACACACGCACGGTCTTATTAGTTCCTGGACCGGACAGGTTAAAGTAGAACGGACCGCTGCAAAATTGAAATTGAGGATCACGAAGAGCGGCAGCCACACCCACTCCAACCACTGGCCCCACATCCCGGACACATCACCAAATATTACTCCTGAAATGCAACATGAACTTATTGTGTTTTTCCCCATAAATAATCAACGTATTTAAGTTATTTTAAGCATAATAATTTTTCTAATGTAACCAGATTTTCTATGGTTCAGATCACCTCTGCACTGAATTGTGCTGGAGTTACAACAACAGCGGAAGTATAATTGCCTGCAAATGCTGAAATATGCTTTTGCAAATTAAATACTGGATTTTATTTTTATTATTTTGCGATACCCGTTGGAGGTCCAGAAGGATTTGAAGCATCATCACCGTAATTTATCAAACTTTAAATCTATTTTCTAAACATTATTAGCTGCAGGTAGGAGGATTACACAGCGTTTATTTCATTCTATGTACGGTAGAAGAAGGGGTCGCTTGACGACCGTGGAGGCCTTAACGGTGAATCCTCCAGTCGCGCTCTTGACTCGGGCTGTTACGCAACCCTATGTCTCTGTTTTTGTTCTCTACCAACAACGTGCAGAGCGGAAGCGGGGGACATTTAACGCCAGGCGCGGAAACTGTGGAGCTAACGGTACCCAACTTGGGCGCTTCCTGGTCTATCCACCATGTCGTACCAACATACCCCCATCCTCATCATTATTATTATGAAAGTCCACCTGCGAAAGGGGATTGCGTGAACGCGGCTAGGAGTAGACGTTCGCCGGCACTGGGCATGAGGATCCCCCTAATTTTCAAGTCTGGAGATACCGACGGGCGCTTTTACGTGTGGCGGGAACTGGCTTTCTTTCGTTGTCGATAGGTTTCAGAACGCTGTCCGATCGATTTCCCTTTCTCACTATCTTTTGACCAGTTCTAATTACTGTATATAGTTGGAGGTGCAATTTTCTGTCATCGCTCGTTCATTCGGTTCTCGCCAAATCGTAAAACAGTAGCATCCCGTACTACAGTGAGCTTAAGACATTTATTTAGAGGTCCGAGGAGATTTCAAAAATCATCACTCTTGTGATGGAGTACTATTTCTCTTGCCAGGTTTCGGCTTCCTATCATCGTCAGTAGCGTTTTGTCAATTATATAACATGTTGCATTGTAATGACAATAGTACTGCAGTGTCTGTAGCAATACCACTACAGGATAAGGTTATACTGACGTCAAAAACCACACCGGTGTAAAACATTCTGTAACTTGTTCATAACTGTACCTAAATACAGTTGAAATACAGCATTGGCTTATATTTTTAACTCATGCTTTAGACGGGTTCTTTACATTTCAGTTACACAGATCTGAAGTCTAACTGAATTATATGTTCACTTAACTATATTTAAGTTCTGAATGACAATAATGTAGTTGTAGATCAAAAATGTGTGTGTGTGAGCGCACGCGTGAATGTATAAACTTTTAAAATAAATGCAATTTGATTTATTTGCTAACTACTACACTCAGCAACATTAATCTAGTAGCTACTTTTATTCACACAATATTTTTAAAATATGCACTTGCAGTCTACTTCAAGTTAAGTGAAATAGTACACAAAGGGAAGTAGGGATTTTTTTAGCTTCCAAATTAAGTTGGCCAACTTTCACGCTGAGAATTGAAGCGATGTAAACCTTCACATTTGTGGATAACCTGCCAATTCTAAAGTTATCAACAATTTCCGATGAATATTTTTGAATTTCTTTAGTTTCAGTGGCAGTATAAGAAATCATCTAAAATGTCAATGTTCGGTTTGTTGGCTTCGGGCCGAATGGTTTGTATTCCCCAATGGAATTTTCACTTTACTTCTCGCTTACGTTTTTTTAACTAAGTGATTGTGTTTATGCTTGACAGGTGCAGACTAACTATGAAATGGTTGGAGAAAAACAGTTTGTGATTACAATTCCAGAGGCTGACAACATTAATCACGTTGTTGTTTTTCTTACTGGAGCTGTTGCTTTCCCGGCTGGATTCTCTGGCCTTGGTAATTATGAACACATGTTTATATAACTTAAGCCCTTACCTAGGATGACAATTATTTCTGATCTCGGCTTAATAGTTTAGATCATTTGTTATTTCAGCTTTTATTATTATGTTAGTTCAAAGTATATTGCAATTTCCAATTAAGTTGATTTCATGATTAGTTTATTTCAATCTTTACATCAGATGTGTGTATTTGACAATTTCTTATGATTTTAAAAGTGCATATTTGTCGTGCATAATAATAATTATATACTGGGTTTCTAGGCTAATAAAGCAGGATTGAAAATTGTGCAGATTCTATATTGTAATGCATTAGAGGAGTGCTTTATTATCGAAATAATAATATTTCTTTTAAATTTCAGTTATTTAATATTGCTTAAACAAATTATGGCTTTTGTAGTTGTACGGGAAATTAATAAAGCATAGTGTATATTTTTGGTCATGCATTAAGTCTCAGTTGTTTATACTTAATAGTTTAATATTTACTATGCAAGTAATAAATAAAGTGTAAAATAAAAATAATTCAAGTTGATTTTTAGGATAGAGACAGTTTTATTTTGTGTTTATTCTAGATTTCTACATTCTATTAATCTGTGGAATTTTATGACTTGTTTATTGAGGTTAATTAATTTGATATTTCCTTTCTGGATGAAAGCTTTGTTTAAATGTTAACAAAACTATTTTCTTTATTTCTTTCTTATATTGTCAGTTAACAATAATTAACAATAAAAGTTAATAACAATACACTCAATTTAGTGTTGTCATAAATTATTGCAGTGGATCTGCAATATATGATTATTGATTTATAAAACAAGTTACTATAATGCATTATATTGATTTCATATGACATATTCCGCATTCAATAATTTCATAATTCTCCTATTACATTTGTTAAATAGTTTACTTTTCCTGGCCTGATCCTAATGCACCACCCAACTGGAAGCTGCTGGGTTATATATCAAATGAGAAGCCGTCCTCCATATTCAAATTATCTGGTCTAAAGATACCTGAGCGACCCCCAGAGTCTGGTTTCCTTCAATTCGCCCAGCACAAAATCTCACATGTCGCCCAGATAGGCATATCGATCGAGACCGAAGACATTGTGAAACAGCAGGCTCAACTACTTGCTCAAGAGGCAGCCAAAACCCAATGCCAGATGGTAGAATTCACACAGAAGATGTTGGAGAATTTTTTGAACTACGCCTCTGGTTTTGTGATCAGTCCTAACCCGAATGAATCTTATGTGCCCATGAATGTCGTTGAGAACTGGTACAAGAACTTTGAGAGGAAGCTCCAGTTGAATCCCTACTGGTGGAAACAATCCTAAGGAGTGGAATATCAAATGAGTTATTAACCCTCAACTCAATAAGACTCTATTGAATTTGTTATGCAATTTTTGCTTTGTTATTCAACTATCTATGAAACGAGATATCGTGGATTATTTCTTAATTGGACAACATTATTTTAAATTTATAAGGTACACACTAGTTCATATTATTTACTAGACTGTTTAAAAATCAGTTCCTAGTCACAAACTTGATGCAGAAATAAGTTGATTGTTATTTTTTATGTTTGGATTTTGATGAGCTTTTTCTTATAATAATGCATTTAGGATTGGTAGTTTTTTTTAGTTTTGCTGAGATGTGCTGATACTATAAGCTTTTGATTGTGAATATTGTACTGTAGATTGTATATTTTTTATTAAATTGATATTTTAACAATGCTGTTTACTGAACTCCCTATTTAAATATAAATTTATCATGGAAGGTGTCATACATTCATACTGCATATTGATGCTTGTAGTGTAGAGAAGTGGGCACAGAATTAAAAATGGAATTTGATGTGTGGAAATATAGAAAAGTAAAACAAAAAATGAATTAATGTTGATTAGTGTTCTATAGCTAATTATGGGCTGAATATACTCCCTTCGTATCACCTTTGGTCACCTCCTTATTCTGTATTCATTTTAAAAATTGCAGATTTAATAATATTTTGTTTTTTACTATTTTGTTGATATTTCATGAGATAACTCTTGCTTACTTCTTCTGTGTCCAAACTTTCTTATCTTATTTAGTCAAAATGCAAGTCATTTGGTAATTTTTGAATATACAAAAATGTGTACTGATCTTTTATATTAATCCAACTGCACCAATTTAAATTTTTTCTTATACTCTTCCAATTAACAGATGATTATTCTTGAAATCAGAATGAATCAGTTAGTCTCACATTTGAATGGGACTGACTATATCAATAATGTAAATACATATAAGAATATATATTTTGTAATGTTGTATTAATAAATGTATTCTAATGAAAATAATTACATGGAATGGTTGTAAAATATATGAATTAATTTTAATTTTATTTTATTACAGTTAATTTAATGGTATGTTTGATATAACTATTTATGTATTTTTCAAAATGCATAGAATATAATGGTTATATTATTATTGGTTATAGAAATATCACCAATTTATTGATGATATTGGCTATACATTATGTTGAAATGATGTTTTAATTATGTAATTTGTTTGTCTTGTACAATAATAATAATGTTGAAGAAATGTTATTTTTACTGGTGTTTAATGAGGGAATTCCCTAAGTAATGAACTTTCTTGGCCTAACTAATAGTGCCACCTTCTGTTATAGCTCTCTTGTCATATCTTCATTAGGATTGTTAGGTAATGTGATGAGAGAGGTAAAGTATGAAATATCATCACACTATTGAACAGTGATTACAAAGAATAAATTAACATTAAACTATTATTGTGCAAATAGCTTTGCATGAACTGAAAACCGCTAGAATATTTATTTAGTCAGTGCCTTACATGATTAATCACGGTTCATAATTGATGAACATATGGATGATTGTACTATGAAATGGGGGAAAATAACTTTTAGTTTACAGGCATAATTATGTAAAAAATACTTTCAAAATTAATTTTTATTTCGGATTGCAGTTTTGTTTTTAATGGCGCGGTAATAAATAAAAACACACAATGACCCAAAAACGAAGGAATTTCAGTTCCGATATGTCTATAGATGAAAACATAGGAGCGTGGAGGGACCTACTTGCCAAAAGGCGTGACCGCCTTCCTCTTACGGGGCCTGTTACGTTTGTTTTAATTAGACTGCTGGATTTCTCCATTTTCCCATTAATGTATGAAAAAAGCTTCTTACAACTACAAGTGATCCCAAGGGAATATCAGTTACCTCTCCGTCCGTCAGTACTATTAATTCAACAACATATTCATTAGAACATAAACATGATCAGAAAAATTAAAATATTTTCTAATTACCCAAACTCTAAACATGCATATGATCAATTAAAATACTGGTAACTATTCAGGAAACTCTTTCAGTAGTTAAGTTTACAATTTGATCAAACATGCACAAAATTGTATTATAATTAACATAATTTCAAATGAAATTCCCACCCTAGCCATATCAAATATTGCTTTAATTGCTTCACAGTTACTTTTCTATATAATTCACTGTTTTTTTCTATTTTGAAAATATTTGGCCCCTACAAATAAAACAGAGATAAAACATTGGTGCATGAAATACAGTCACTAGTATGTCACCGCTAGCCCATCAATTACTTTTGGACTTCAACATTTATAATAAATTCAAAATGTTTATACCTTCAATGTATACGTACGTAACATCAAAATCCAATCAGTTAATGCTAAATTATTTATATCAAAACTTCTTTCCGATTGGTAGAAAGTAGTAAAACAAATTTCCATCGAATAAGAATGGAAATCGTATCCATATTGGTAATATTCGTTCGGAAAAGGGTATTTCAAGTTTGCACTTTGGAGCAGGTATAAAAGAAGTCAAAAATGCTTCCTCGGGTCCCTTAAAAACTCCTCCTTCGCCAGATATTTTTACACAAAAGGGGTTGGAGTCATAAAGCCATAAATGGCCTGCACACTGCCAAATTGTAAGGGGTTTTGGGGTCCCTTCAACCGTTTTCTTAAGGAAAATCCCCCCCACTCAACAAATATTTCCTGGCTTCAATTCATTTTTCCTGGGACTTCATATTGTTCAGGGTATAGTTCGAGATACACCGCATCAGGGTGTTCTTCCTTTCGAAGACTTGTATTCGACAATGTAAGTAAGTACCTTTCATTAACGCATTTATATTTTAAATCCAGCAGAGTATATAGAAAATGTAATCGAAAAATTGAGTAAAACAGTAGTTGTCATCAATTCATGATATTGACGGGCTATAACGGAAGACATTCATAGTCGTTTACAAACTGTGAATTAAATTTAACAGAGAACATTTCAACCTGTTTTCAAGTAACTTGTTATGAACCAATTATTTCTGTTACTGTAAGTATGGACTGTTTAGGGAGTTGAAAAGGACTATTCGAATTAATGTCAATTAAGTTCTAAACTCCATCTTCTTAAGACTTCATAAGTCCACTTAAAAATAGAACAACTATTTTCTGAAAAATGTCTAAAATATTACCTGATGACTGAACAAATTCTGTAGCTACAACAATAGGAAAGGAATCATTAGGTTAATTTTATCTTTGAGATTTAGAATGTAAGAGGGAGTTTTAATTATTCGCATTTTTAAAATAAGGTATGTATAAATAATTCGATTTTAATTTTTTAATCTTCTTTAATTGACATAACTTATCAACGTAATTCTTCTTGATCAGTAGGCCTGATTCCTATTTCTGCTAACAAGCCTCGGTAGCGCAGTAGGCAGCGCGTAAGTCTCATAATCTTAAGGTCGTGAGTTCGATCCTCACCCGGGGCACTAACTTTTCTTTGCGTTCTAAATTCTGTAATAATTTGAATAAAATAACTAATAAATTGAGTAAAATAATTTGAAAATTGTAATAATTGTTTTTGGAAAGCACCCGAGTGGGGTTTCTTGGGGGCCCTTCTGGGCCTTCTCTGCTTCTGACGTTTCGGAACTCTTACTGGTTCCATCATTAGGGTTCGAGTGAAGAGAGGATCAACTTGTTTGTTGTATTGATAGATATAATAAATATTAAATTGGGGTTTAATTAGTCTTTTATTCTTAATTCATATATTTAAAAAACTTTAAATTTTTTTGAACTGGCCTAATGGATATTTGAACCTAGACATCCACATAAAGAAGCTTCAAAACTGTTGTACTCGCCTGACACCGAACTGATATAAATTAACTAGGGTTTCTATTAAATGAAACAGAACTAAACTTTTTCTATCAGCTCATGTTCGTTTTTAGAGCTGTCTAATAGTAATAATGCCCTTTCCAATAACTGCACTTGAACGTTTGAACCAGTGTTCCTGAATCATTTCAAAGTGGCGCTACCGTTAGATAATTAACTTCTATAACTGTGGTTGCACAGTAATTGTTTCAAGCCTCGAAACATTTACCAAGTAATGTGTGTATTCAGTAGTAAGTAAAGAATTGCTAGGTTATCTCGAACCTGTATTGCTGTTTCCAAAACCAGATTTGTTGCCGTTATAGGTAGCTCAAACCGCCCGGTCAAAAATTATGTAGTTACTTTGATCAAATATAAAATTCTAGATAGGATAGGGTAGCGCTAATCGAAATTAACTGATATGTCTAACGGCAGTGTAAAAAATTATGAAAGAAATTATTCACAGGATGTTCCATGCTTGGAAGACACTGGCGTCCTTGTAGATCTCTGAATTGATAATTTGCATTAATATTTATCCCATTTGGCAACCGCATGTTTCGGGTGCCGAAAACTGAGAATACTTTGGAAGAACCAAGTGCCAAAAATGATGAGTCGCATTGCCATGAGCGCTTCCTGATCCTTACCCTCATACCATAGTCAGACCCGGGTTAGTAGAACCAGATTATTCAACTCAAAATCATAACAGCACAGCACTTTGAAATTATTTGGAAATGCAGTTACGTTATTTCGTTTGGAGTAACGTTTCGATTGGGCACCTCAGTTCCTATTCATTATTTGCTTGATTATTCCACAATTTCATTCATAGCCCGACCGTGGGTCGCCAGCCATGGATCTGGACCTGAATGATAATTTCCATTGCGATTGAGATACTACTTCCCCTCATCAATGGCAAGTCCCGTCCCGCCTATTACGAGGCGAACCGATAATTAGCATACTGCACGGTTACAGACGCTTGGATCTTGAATCAGATATTCACCGCATGCCTTCCTTTTCACATCCAGTATCTGCAGCATTCGCGGAGCAGAAGTTGAACATAGTCGCAGTCCTTTATCTCTGAAGTGTATATAGTCCCTTATCTAGTGAAATTGATATGACAAAGAACATAAAACAATCCTCCAAGTCGCAAAGAACAATGGATATCCCGCCAGTACAATAACAAAACTGTTAAAAAAGAAAGAGAAGCCCACAACGAACCTCACAAACCCAGAAGAACCCTCCCAAAAATGGGCCACATTCACTTACACTGGCCGCGAAACCTACAAAATCACCAACATCTTTAAAAAACTAAAATTCAGAATATCGTACAGAACAACCAATACTAGAAAAACACATCAACACACAAGAAAATAAACACGAACAAAGCGGCATATACAGCCCAAAAAACATCCAAAGTGCTAACAGTGACTAACACCGCTACTGAAGATGGCGAGCAGCCGAAACCAGTCTAGCAAAAGACCAAACCAGCGAGAGGGGACAGAAACATCACGAACCTACAATAGTCACAGTCCTTTATCTCTGAAGTGTATATAGTATTTAACAGTGTACCTCCCAATTATTCAATAATTGCAGTGTTACGATTACAAATCGAATATTTGCTGAAAGAATTGGAACTTTTATCAATCTAAACTTTTAATGTACCCTATGATTTTAATTTACCTTGGCGGCCGCATTTTTCTTTGCGTCCTAGTAATACCACAAGTTACTATGGCAACCTATTGTGAGAGATTTCTTCGTGTGACAATCTCACGTTTTGACTACACCAGCTGTGACCATTCTCTCGGGTTACAATAGAAGATTCCACCCAACGAACTTTAGGAACGATTTTTGTGAAACTAGCGCCCCCCTGAGTGTGGTGCGGAAATGTACTTAACTAAAGTTCATGAGTGCACT
This sequence comes from Lethocerus indicus, assembly GCA_019843655.1. Lineage (NCBI taxonomy): Eukaryota > Metazoa > Arthropoda > Insecta > Hemiptera > Belostomatidae > Lethocerus > Lethocerus indicus. The sequence goes on along the minus strand of JACDQD010000005.1, from coordinate 15,727,281 downwards.
TGTGCCGATTAACTAGATTACTAAACGATTTTCAATAAATTTGGGATCAACAGGAAAACCTTTATGACCGTAAATACACAATACCAGATATGTTTCCTGTCATATATTTGGAAGTCAGAACCTAATATTATAGTTGTGTGATCAAATACATATTTCACCGATAATCCGACAAAGATTTAAGTCGATTAACAAAATTCCTCCCAACCCAAATAAGACAGAGACAGACAACATCCCCAAGAACACAATAACATCACACACACACACACACACACACACACACACACACACACACACACACACACACACACACACACACACACACACACATATATATATATATATATATATATATATATATATATATATATATATATATATATATATATATATATATATATGATAAACAGAAAACCACCACAGTACAAGTGACAGTGACAGTGCAGTGAAGATGTTCATAAGACATCTAAAGTGCCAAAGTGACCAATACCGCTACTGAAGATGTCGAGCAACCGCAACTGATCTGGCTAGAGACCAAACCAGCGAGAGGAGACAGAAACACACGAAATCTACGATATTTCCAACCCCTCACAGATCACAAACAGGTATTCTAAACTAATATTTCCATATTTTCAAAATTGTTGTTCTCAAGAATACAAAAAACAAATTAATTGTATTGTAATTGTGAAGTTTAAAAATTTATTTGTTATACATGACATATATTAAATTTAACACCAGACAATAGAAATTCAACTCATGTAAGCGAGATACGAACAAACATTCTTGGGATTCCCGGAGCACAGTCGACCATCTTGTTACTAACATTGAAATATAATGGGTTCAGCATTGAGTCTATCCTATTCCTCCTGATATTTCAAGGAAAAGAAATAATTCTGTTTCATGGCAATTATGTCATGGTCATATATGACAGTGACATAACAGCGATGGAGAGGAAACTCTTCCCCGTGTGCTCCGTGGGATGGGAGGGGAGGGGGGGGGGGCTAAATTGGTGGCCTGCCCGTGCGCAGACCCTGTAGACTTGGCCAGGGATTTGAGAACTAACAATATCAACAATCCAGATTGTCAATCAACATGATTTACGGAAAGTTCTGGTATCAGGAGCGCGTATTTTGTGAGGAGGTAGTCAACACGCGTGGTGGACACGTCGGCCCGCTCTCTCCACTCACAGTCGAGATCTCTACCCCTCTTATACTAAACATATATAACGCTATGAAGAACACCTACGCCATGAAGGACTGCAAGGACTGTTGGACCTCTTCTAGAAATTTTTATTAGCTGGGGGAAGAGAAAAAATAAAATCGGATTCAATGCTTAACATTAAATAATAAAACATGAAAACCATGAAATAAGATAGACTTTTTATTTTAGAAAGCATAAAATTATTGAAATGAATTATTTATTGAATTGAATTATTGAAAATGTGGGACAGGTACAATGCCGATGGCTCTTGGAACATTTCATTAGTAACAATAAAAGAGAGAGAATTCCTGGCCCATGGGGGGATCGAACCCGCGACCTTCGCGTTATTAGCACGACGCTCTAACCAGCTGAGCTAATGGGCCAACTGATGGACTTTGATCGCGCAACATTATTTTAAGCTTTAGTACACTTATCTAATAGTGTACAATCTTAAATCGCATTTTACTGTGACATACGTTATAGTAGACCAAACCGGACATAGGTCAATATACATTGGTGGACAGACAGTGGTGGACTTCCCTCTGGTGATATAACCTTTCTCTGACCAGTTAGATATCTGACAGGGTATCCGGGAAGTGGAAGCCAGAGGATTTGCGGGTGATTTAATAGTTTCTCCTTATGTCTGTTGGTGAATCGATCTATGATGTCAGATATTTTGGGTGATTGTGCTAAGTTGTGTCATCTGTTCGTGTTCTGAGTGGTGCATCAAGATGTACAATCGAGTGGTACAATCTGTTATATAGGCCTCCCTATTAAAACTATAATAGAAACTGCTGAATTTTGTTTTTAAAAACAAAATGGTTATATATTTTTCTGTGAAAAATATTCAGTAATCTTTCGACAATTTACATAATTGCGAGGCATTAGCTTTTCATATCAAGTCAAAATATAAATCGAGTGTTTCGGCGAAGACGTGAAATTCGTTTCGGTGGTACTGTTCAGGGAATGGAACAATAACTAATAAAATCTGTTCAGCGAGCGGGCCAACAGATTGGCACAGTTGACTTGGCGTTGCACAATCTTTTCAAAACGGCGTTTAAAAAATGAATTTTCCGCATTTGCGGCATAAAATTTGCAGAACCGAGCGCTTTGATCATTAAATGGGAGAGCAATGATCGAGAAAGCCATTTATTATGCTTGTTTCCTCTACTCTCATTTCTTCCACGTTGACGTTCCACAGCTACTTTACTGTGCAAATTTTTTCTACCTAAATTCTTTTTCAAATTACCGATTCACGTTCCCATTCTCCTAGTTAATATTATTCTTCGAAATAATATTAACTTTTTCCCATTCATAAAGTAATTGTAAATTATAAATAGTATATTGTATAATAATTTGATGAAAAATTGTATACCATTAGATAGTGTACTCGAACTTGATAGAAAAGAGTTCACTCCGTATTCGCCAATTGGCCCATTAGCTCAGCTGGTTAGAGCGTCGTGCTAATAACGCGAAGGTCGCGGGTTCGATCCCCCCATGGGCCAGGTGTTGTTTTGTGACGAGTAACAACGAATGGGCTGATAGGGCGAAAGTGCTTCCGGCCGGAATAGGCTTGGAAAAGGTATGAATTCCACCATTATACAGACCGTGCGGTGATATTTTATCTGTATGTACTCTCTTAAGTGCATGCTCGTCCCTTTTGAGATGTGTCCTCCAATCTACTACCTGTACCATAGGAATGACTACTACTGATAGTGTTTTCCAATGTTTGTTAAGTAGGTACAAATTGTATGTTGTATTGTACACTACAGAAAAATGTGATTCCAGATTGTATAATATTAGATACAAGTCGAAGTTCATTAAAAATAATGCGCTTAAAATTCCCGAATTGGCCCTAATAACGCGAGGGTCGCGGGTTCGATCCCCCCATGGGCCAGGTGTGTTGTTTTGTGACGGGTAACGAGGGAAGGAGTCACAAAATATCAGGGCGAAAGTGTTTCCGGTTATACAGTCCCCGGATTGATTTTATTTACATAAAGGCTATATTGTAGCCTTTCTTATTGATATTCCTGTACTATGGAAATGCGCAATTAAAATGCAAATATATTTCCTCTTGCCTTTAACGTAACGAATTTGTTTGAATGAAATGTCCATTGGTTAATGGGAGGAAGACCCTGTTTTATCATCGTTTCTTATCAACTTATTTCCATATTATGGGTTGAGCTGATTATTGCGGGCGTACGTACCGCTACCTACAATATTTAGCCATGGTTAAAATTTATTTTATTTATGCTTGACAACTCGTTTGAGCCTAGTCTAGTGGAAGCATTTGGCTGTTGTATGTCTTGATGAATAGATTAGATTTGAAAAGAATTGAAGTCTCAATGGGGCCCTAACGTACCTAGGGCACCTGAGACACGTGAAGTTGAGCGATTGCTGCATCGTGGAGAAAACTGGAGAAGGGAAGCTTTGGAAAGTGAAGGCGGGGTCTTCTCGCCCATCTGTGCTGGTTCGATAAGTACTTTCTAGGCGGGCCCACGCCCTCATTGTGGTTCTTCGACTGTGAATAAACATTAGAGCCAACGGTCTCCGCGACACAACAACGGCCTTCCACAATGGGGCCTTGTTTTTTACCAACAACCGTAGTGTTTTTCTTTTTTTGGATGGCGAAAAGGTTATTCCCTTTGCAGTTACCATCTTTGGTACCATAGATTATTGTGCATTGTCCTGTGCGGAATAGTCGAGCGGGTATAATCTGTATAAAATGTTTTTCATTTCAAAATATGAAGAGAATTTAAACAATATTGGGTACGAACAAGATTCGATATGCCAATATTCTGGGGTATTACCATTTGTTGGAAAATATGCCTTATGATCGATCCCATACATAAAGTTCTCATTTCGCTAAACACTTTACCATGAAACGACGCACTTTCTATAAAAGAACTATAGGCTTACATTAGTTAGTAATTTTCGAATAGTTGAACCATTTATTATAACTTGAATTTTAAGAAGAAAATCATCATCATCAATCAATTAATTCAGAATTAAGTAAACAAAAAAGTACTGCAACATGCCTGACTAAGATTTTATTAAATCTATGAAAACTTCCCGAAATGTACAGAAAAGTAGAACGAGGTGAAGTAAGTAATAGATCAGTAAATCAGTTGAACAGGAGATAAAATATTGCGAGGTCGAAGAAACTGAGGGCCAGTAATTTAACCGAGATAATTTTTTATCGCATTATTTTGTGCCATGGAATACGTAAACTTGCTGATAACATCTTTGATAATATGGCGATCGAGTTTGATGGCGCAATCATGACACCCCATCGGGGTACTGTGGGCAAATTTGTTACCTGTGAAATTACCCAAACCATATTAAGGGATATTAAGTAATTTTAAATATTTTTTCTGGTGGCGAGTAATCCCCACTAATCTACTAGAAGAAGCAACTTAAGGTGGCGAAACCGGACCAAAATGATCGTGTGTAGGTTAGGTACGCGCCTAACGGCATAGCGTATTCGTGCTGTTGCCATTGGGAGATTGTTGCACCACCCTGCCCTGGGCACCGTTGGTTGAGGTGTATTCCGCAATGATATATCGTCATATCCCAAACAACCGGAGCCCCACTTTCGCCGCCCCGGTCTCTTATCTATCTACCTTGCATCAGTGGTCCATTTCACTGTTCGATAATGAACCTGAGCAAGTTATATGGGTGTCTGACACACTATAGCAATCGCGGGGAGAAAATCTGACAGAACCGTTCGGAGCATGTTCTCGCCCGCGGGTAAATTGGGCAGGCCACCAGAGAAGGTACAATGCTTTTACAGCGCAACATCCAAAGCTCTGACCTATCTAAGGAAATAATTCTTCATTTTATTTCCAAACGCCAAAGGCCAAAGACCATTATTTAAGCGGGTAACATAAATTAGGCCAAACCTAATCTTAGGATCAATGAAAATATGAAATGGAAACTGAAGTTCAGCCCAGTTTTGGAAGAGCGGTAGTTCTGACATTTCCTCTTTCTCTACTGTATATGTGACCATTTCCGGGTTATGAAACTTGGGAAGAAGAGAGATCTGTGTGCCAGTTAAAATTGAAGGCATCTAAGACTCTGTTCTAAGGGTGACACTGTTTAAACAGTGTGCAGAATATGAATTCGGGCCCTGTGCATATAAATTGGACAATAATTATATGAATGAAGGAAGTAAAAATCGTGGCCCGTTACAGCGGGTCGGTGTCAATGCTGCCTGGAGCGGTACTCGGGTTCACTTGAGTTCGACGTTTTTCGACACATATACTGTTTTTTAACCCACTCACTTTTAAGGCATGCGCGCATCGAGAAATGACTTGTTTAGCTCTTTTCTTGCCTATTACTCAAAAAATTATTTGATTCTGGTGTCCTTGTGCAACAAGATAATAAATAATTTGTTGATAAATGTAAATTCTAATCCGCATTTTAAAGATAGTCTTTATTTTAGAGCCTTAATTTGCATTTATAGGGAGTCCCAGGACAATGGGAGGATGTTTCTTTGCTTCTGGAGTCCCTTTAAGGAAGTGTGGAAATAGCCTATTTTGAGCTTCCTTTCCACCCTCTGGCGTTCTTCATATGTTAGGAAATCTATTGGCAAAGAAAGAAAAGCAGTGTTTGGGTGTCTCGGAGGTAACGTTGTGGCGTAATTTTATTCCGAAGAGAAGCGTAGGTCAACTAGCAGCCCGCGACAAGAGTTATGTGGCCCGCGTACACAATATTTCTTAACTTTCCTTTCTTTCATGCACCAGCTATATCACAGCCTCTAGAACACTGTTGGCTATATTGGAAACTAATCCGGGAAGGATTTATAAATTTGAAATTTAAAGTTAGGAACACCCCTACTTCAAACCAAGTACTTCAAAATTCACCTGGACAAGACAATATTCTTTTAAGGATATTTTTAAAACTGGCGGCTAGAAATAGTAAAACTCAGAAGTCTGGTCACTTTCTTCAATACTAAGTGCTTGGATGTATTGTAGTGGGAATAAAACACACAATCCGGTACAAGCGCAGGAATCTTAGTAGATAATATATATATATATATATATATATATATATATATATATATATATATATATATATATATATATAATATAGATAATATAGATATATAAGAGTACTTATACTTGGGGTGAATAAGCGGATCTATTTATATCATCTCTACAATGCAACACGTTATTTGAATTCTGAAATGTGACAACCCCTCCTTATCATAGCGGGATGACCTCAGCAAAGATAGAAAGCATTATTAAATATAATTCACGTAGGGTTTACTTACGTGTTTGGGCGTGCTACTAATACTCTCTCTTCGACACTTGTCTCAATATTGTTTTCCCGTTAGCATGGTAACTGTCGCGGTCTATTGCACGCTGAACAGTAAGGTCTTGAATGAACTCATTGCTCGAGTCACATTTGCATGAACACACTAAGGTCAATATAACTAATTGGCATGGGCCAACTATACTTTTGTGCCGAGAGATTAGCAAACTGACTGATTTCTACCGGACGCTAGATCCCCCAAGTAGCTTTGAATTTGTAAAATCCAGACCTGCCTCTGGGAATTGAACTGAATATGCGTATATAAGTGAAAGCTCGAGACATTTAGGGGTATTCCGGGTACTACCTGTTTCTAAAAGAACTCCTTGTAACATTTTCCGTTAATTAAAAATCAACGACTTATTCCCTCTTTATGAAGTAGTTATAAATTAGAATTATTATACTAAAATCTAATGAAAATTGTATACTTTTAGATGTGCGCCCATTTTCGAAAGCCTCTATGACACGCCAAATACAATTGAATGGTGTGAATAAAAAAGAAATCGTCTCTTATTTAACCCTAAACCATACCGGGTTCTTTTTGGCATAAACACGAGTTTTGTTATCATAAAAGTGCGGTGACAGTGTGTATAGAATTCTTCATCTACATGCATAGGTAAATGCCCGAAAGAGGTCTAGAGGGGGTTAGAAAATTGCGATAGATAAGTAACTTCATGCTCTCTTATCCCGTATATGAAAATCATAATTTAAAAAATAATTTGGATAAATGGAAACTTTTGACATAAACTATTGTTTACACTTAAATGAGACAATTATCCATTTTCGTTTTCAATTTTTTATCGTTATAATTGTAGAAAAAACTGTAAATGGTTGTATGACGGTTTTGTAGTCCTCGTGTCACCGATTTCTATTAAAGCCTTCTTAGATATCCTTGCCCTTGTCATAACTAATCAATTCATATTTGCTTACATTTTCAGATTTTAAGTTTACATTAGTATGTAATGTAATGTTTAAATGCCGTTTATAAATACTTTCGTGCCACCGATTTCCATCAATGATTCATCATGGATCTTTATTGTAAATTTGATGGCCGCTTGTTCAGATATACCGAGTGTCCTTCGGATTATAACTAGTTGTATTGTAACGTCATATAGTGTCGGTAAGATTTACGGGCATATTTCTTGGATGAAAACCTTTTATAAGTTATCCACGGGTGTAGCGACAAAAAACCTTTTTAGTGGACACAGTTGCTGGTCTGGTTTCAATAATTAAATCTGACTATCATTTTGTTTCTATCCTCGTTTTCCGCTTATTTTTTTCATAAAATACCAAGAATACAAAAATTCTAAAATAATCGGTTACCCTAAAATTATCTTTTAATACAATTGGTTTAAATTCATGTATTGCACATTTTTTGGACAACCACTAGTATTTACTTGACAGACAATGAATTTTCAAGACTGAAATAAAAAGCCAAAACACGGACGCTCCAATGAATATTGGACACAAATGAATATTGAGAAAAGATCATTAAGAATAGAAGTATGTGTATCATGCAGTTCGATTTCAGTGGCCAGGAGAAATATTCGCTGCTTAAGAATTTCCATTCCAACATCGGTACAACATCAGGCAATATGATATACAATATGATGGCACTCACCTTATGATTTAATTTCTCTCCACCTTCGGCACTGTATCGGGCATAGCACTGTTAAAATAGGAAAGGAAAAACCACGATACCAGTATGATACGATACTAAGTAACTCTATGGGCTAAATCCGGCTGTGAGATGTTGTTCGGTGCGGATGAAGCGCGCTACTGAGAGGAGCCTCAGACGGAATCCGAAGGAAGGTGCCTCGGTCCGCCGGAGCGAGACCGCCACGTTAAAATCCGCAAGGGGGAGGAACCCAGAGAAGGGACTGTGGGGTCCGCGGGCTCTTTCCCCGATAAGAATCGCTATTGAATTTAATTGGAATTCTTTCAGCGAAAATAATGGAAGAGGAGGAAGGGGACAACAGCCCGGAAGGGGCTAATTCGATGACACCCCCCCGCATTGTGCCGCGGATCTTCCTGCATCTCTTCCTCTTCCTCAGGTCAAGCATTACTCTGTAATTATAAGATAGCCTGGAGTGTATGGAATTAATAAGACCAGCCAGATTACCCGCAGGGGGGGAAAAGTCCTCCATCGGACGGGTCCAGCGACATCAATGACCAGACACTAAAACTACTTACCCATCATTTTAGCGGAGTCCTTCCATCTACTACCTCTAACAGCGGAATGACTACTACATGATAATGTTTTCCAATGTTTGTAAATCTGGGACACACCCAATGTTCATTGATTGGTTACAAATTGAATGTTATACAAAGCACAAAAATGAGATTTATCACAGTATACTATTATACTATGCGCTCACAAGTCGCCAAATGACCCATTGACTACTACTCATAATTTTTTCCCACGTTTGTAAATCCAGGAATCGTCCAATATTCATTCAGTAGGAACAAATTGTATGTTATACACGGCAGATAGCTGTGATTGTATATTATTAGATAAGTGTATCTAATCACTGCAAATAGATGTGATTTACGATTGTTTCCTCTTAGATATGTGTACTCGAAGTTGATAGAGAACAGTGAGCTCAGGATGCGCCAATTGGCCCATTAGCTCAGCTGGTTAGAGCGTCGTGCTAATAACGCGAAGGTCGCGGGTTCGATCCCCCCATGGGCCAGGTGTTGTTTTGTGACGAGTAACAACCGAATGGGCTGATATTAGGGCGAGAGTGCTTCCGGCCGGAATAGGCTTGGAAAAGGTATGTATTCCACCATAAATGAAACCGGGCGGTGATATTTTATCTCTATATATTCTCTCAATTGCATGCTCTTCCATTTTGAGATGTGTCCTCCCATCTACTACCTGAGACAGAGGAATGGCAAAAACCTGATAATGTTTACCAAAGTGTGTAAACTTAGGAATCGTCCAATGTCCATTTAGTAAATACAAATTGTATGTTATGCATTGCAAATAGATGTGATTTACGATTGTTTCCTATTAGATAAGTGTACTCGAAGTTGATAGAGAACAGTGCGCTCAGGATGCGAATTGGCCCAACGTCGCGGGTTCGATCCCCCCATGGGCCAGGTGTTGTTTTGTGACGAGTAACAACCGAATGGGCTGATATTAGGGCGAGAGTGCTTCCGGCGGAATAGGCTTGGGAAAGGTATGAATTCCACCATAATTGAAATCGGGCGGTGATATTTTATCTGTATGTATTCTCTCAATTGCATGCTCGTCCGTTTTGAGATGTGTCCTCATATCTACTACCTGGGACAGAGGAATGGCTAAAACCTGATAATGTTTACCAAAGTTTGTAAACTTAGCAATCGTCCAATGTCCATTTAGTAAGTAAAAATTTGTATGTTATGCACTGCAAATAGATGTGATTTACGATTGTTTCCCATTAGATAAGTGTACTCGAAGTTGATAGAGAACAGTGCGCTGACGAAGCGCCAATTGGCCCATTAGCTCAGCTGGTTAGAGCGTCGTGCTAATAACGCGAAGGTCGCGGGTTCGATCCCCCCATGGGCCAGGTGTTGTTTTGTGACGAGTAAGAACCGAATGGGCTGATATTAGGGCGAGAGTGCTTCCGGCGGAATAGGCTTGGAAAAGGTATGTATTCCACAATAATTGAAACCGGGTGGTGATACTTCATCTGTATATATTCTCTCAAGTGCATGCTCGTCCCTTTTGACATGTGTCCTCCCATCTACTACCTGGGACAGAGGAATGGCTAAAACCTGATAATGTTTACCAAAGTTTGTAAACTTAGGAATCGTCCAATGTCCATTTAGTAAGTACAAATTGTATGTTATGCACTTGCAAATAGATGTGATTTACGATTGTTTCCCATTAGATAAGTGTACTCGAAGTTGATAGAGAACAGTGCGCTGAAGATGCGCCAATTGGCCCATTAGCTCAGCTGGTTAGAGCGTCGTGCTAATAACGCGAAGGTCGCGGGGGATTCCGATCCCCCCCATGGCCAGGGTGTTGTTTTTTGTGACGAGTAACAACCGAATGGGCTGATATTAGGGCGAGAGTGCTTCCGGCGGAATAGGCTTGGGAAAGGTATGAATTCCACCATAATTGAAATCGGGCGGTGATATTTTATCTGTATGTATTCTCTCAATTGCATGCTCGTCCGTTTTGAGATGTGTCCTCATATCTACTACCTGGGACAGAGGAATGGCTAAAACCTGATAATGTTTACCAAAGTTTGTAAACTTAGGAATCGTCCAATGTCCATTTAGTAAGTAAAAATTGTATGTTATGCACTGCAAATAGATGTGATTTACGATTGTTTCCCATTAGATAAGTGTACTCGAAGTTGATAGAGAACAGTGCGCTGAGGATGCGCCAATTGGCCCATTAGCTCAGCTGGTTAGAGCGTCGTGCTAATAACGCGAAGGTCGCGGGTTCGATCCCCCCATGGGCCAGGTGTTGTTTTGTGACGAGTAACAACCGAATGGGCTGATATTAGGGCGAAAGTGGTTCCGCCCGGAACAGGCTTGGAAAAGGTATGAATTCCACCATAATTGAAACCGGGCGGTGATATTTTATCTGTATGTATTCTCTCAAGTGCATGCTCGTCCATTATGAGATGTGTCCTCCTACCTTCTACCTGGGACAGAGGAATTGCAAAAACCTGATAATGTTTACCAAGGTTTTTAAATTTAGGAATCGTCCAATGTCCATTTAGTGAGTAAAAATTGTATGTTATGCACGGCAAATAGATGTGATTTACAATTGTTTCCCATTAGATAAGTGTACTCGAAGTTGATAGAGAACAGTTCGCTCAGGATGCGCCAGTTGGCCCATTAGCTCAGCTGGTTAGAGCGTCGTGCTAATAACGCGAAGGTCGCGGGTTCGATCCCCCCATGGGCCAGGTGTTGTTTTGTGACGAGTAACAACCGAATGGGCAGATATTAGGGCGAAAGTGGTTCCGCCCGGAACAGGCTTGGAAAAGGTATGAATTTCACCATAATTGTAACCGAGGGGTGATATTTTATCGTTATGTACTCAATTAAGTGCATGCTCGTCCCTTTTGAGTTGTGTCCTCCTATCTACTACCTGGTACAGAGGAATTGCTAAAACCTGATAATGTTTACCAAGGTTTTTAAATTTAGGAATCGTTTAATGTCCATTTAGTAAGTAAAAATTGTATGTTATGCACTGCAAATAGATGTGATTTACGATTGTTTCCCATTAGATAAGTGTACTCGAAGTTGATAGAGAACAGTGCGCTGACGAAGCGCCAATTGGCCCATTAGCTCAGCTGGTTAGAGCATCGTGCTAATAACGCGAAGGTCGCGGGTTCGATCCCCCCATGGGCCAGGTGTTGTTTTGTGACGAGTAACAACCGAATGGGCTGATATTAGGGCGAAAGTGGTTCCGCCCGGAACAGGCATGGAAAAGGTATGAATTCCACCATAATTGAAACCGGGCGGTGATATTTTATCTGTATGTATTCTCTCAAGTGCATGCTCGTCCCTTTTGAGATGTGTCCTCCGATCTACAGGTGTTGTTTTGTGACGAGTAACAACCGAATGGGCTGATATTAGGGCGAAAGTGGTTCCGCCCGGAACAGGCATGGAAAAGGTATGAATTCCACCATAAGTGAAACCGGGCGGTGATACTTCATCTGTATGTATTCTCTCAAGTGCATGCTCGTCCCTTTTGAGATGTGTCCTTCCATCTACTACCTGGGACAGAGGAATGGCTAAAACCTGATAATGTTTACCAAGGTTTTTAAATTTAGGAATCGTCCAATGTCCATTTAGTAAATACAAATTGTATGTTATGCATTGCAAATAGATGTGATTTACGATTGTTTCCTATTAGATAAGTGTACTCGAAGTTGATAGAGAACAGTGCGCTGACGAAGCGCCAATTGGCCCATTAGCTCAGCTGGTTAGAGCGTCGTGCTAATAACGCGAAGGTCGCGGGTTCGATCCCCCCATGGGCCAGGTGTTGTTTTGTGACGAGTAACAACCGAATGGGCTGATATTAGGGCGAAAGTGGTTCCGCCCGGAACAGGCTTGGAAAAGGTATGAATTCCACCATAATTGAAACCGGGCGGTGATATTTTATCTGTATGTATTCTCTCAAGTGCATGCTCGTCCATTATGAGATGTGTCCTCCTACCTACTACCTGGGACAGAGGAATTGCAAAAACCTGATAATGTTTACCAAAGTTTGTAAATTTAGGAATCGTCCAATGTCCATTTAGTAAGTACAAATTGTATGTTATGCACTGCAAATAGATGTGATTTACGATTGTTTCCCATTAGATAAGTGTACTCGAAGTTGATAGAGAATAGTGCGCTCAGGATGCGCCAATTGGCCCATTAGCTCAGCTGGTTAGAGCGTCGTGCTAATAACGCGAAGGTCGCGGGTTCGATCCCCCCATGGGCCAGGTGTTGTTTTGTGACGAGTAACAACCGAATGGGCTGATATTAGGGCGAGAGTGCTTCCGGCGGAATAGGCTTGGAAAAGGTATGTATTCCACAATAATTGAAACCGGGCGGTGATATTTTATCGTTATGTACTCTCTTAAGTGCATGCTCGTCCCTGTTGAGTTGTGTCCTCCTATCTACTACCTGGGACAGAGGAATTGCTAAAACCTGATAATGTTTACCAAGGTTTATAAATTTAGGAATCGTTAAATATCCATTTAGTAAGTACAAATTGTATGTTATGCACTGCAAATAGATGTGATTTACGATTGTTTCCCATTAGATAAGTGTACTCGAAGTTGATAGAGAACAGTGCGCTCAGGATTCCCCCATTGGCCCATTAGCTCAGCTGGTTAGAGCGTCGTGCTAATAACGCGAAGGTCGCGGGTTCGATCCCCCCATGGGCCAGGTGTTGTTTTGTAACGAGTAACAACCGAATGGGCTGATATTAGGGCGAAAGTGCTTCCGGCGGAATAGGCTTGGAAAAGGTATGTATTCCACAATAATTGAAACCGGGCGGTGATACTTCATCTGTATGTATTCTCTCAAGTGCATGCTCGTCCCTTTTGAGATGTGTCCTCCGATCAACTACCTGGGACAGAGGAATGGCTAAAACCTGATAATGTTTACCAAGGTTTTTAAATTTAGGAATCGTCCAATGTCCATTTAGTAAGTACAAATTGTATGTTATGCACTGCAAATAGATGTGATTTACGATTGTTTCCCATTAGATAAGTATACTCGAAGTTGATAGAGAATAGTGCGCTCAGGATGCGCCAATTGGCCCATTAGCTCAGCTGGTTAGAGCGTCGTGCTAATAACGCGAAGGTCGCGGGTTCGATCCCCCCATGGGCCAGGTGTTGTTTTGTGACGATTAACAACCGAATGGGCTGATATTAGGGCGAAAGTGGTTCCGCCCGGAACAGGCTTGGAAAAGTTATGAATTCCACCATAATTGAAACCGGGCGGTGATATTTTATCTGTATGTATTCTCTCAAGTGCATGCTCGTCCATTATGAGATGTGTCCTCCTACCTTCTACCTGGGACAGAGGAATTGCAAAAAACTGATAATGTTTACCAAGGTTTTTAAATTTAGGAATCGTCCAATGTCCATTTAGTAAGTAAAAATTGTATGTTATGCACGGCAAATAGATGTGATTTACAATTGTTTCCCATTATATAAGTGTACTCGAAGTTGATAGAGAACAGTGCGCTCAGGATGCGCCAATTGGCCCATTAGCTCAGCTGGTTAGAGCGTCGTGCTAATAACGCGAAGGTCGCGGGTTCGATCCCCCCATGGGCCAGGTGTTGTTTTGTGACGAGTAACAACCGAATGGGCTGATATTAGGGCGAAAGTGGTTCCGGCGGAATAGGCTTGGAAAAGGTATGTATTCCACCATAATTGAAACCGGGCGGTGATATTTTATCGTTATGTACTCTCTTAAGTGCATGCTCGTCCCTGTTGAGTTGTGTCCTCATCTACTACCTGGGACAGAGGAATTGCTAAAACCTGATAATGTTTACCAAGGTTTATAAATTTAGGAATCGTTAAATATCCATTTAGTAAGTACAAATTGTATGTTATGCACTGCAAATAGATGTGATTTACGATTGTTTCCCATTAGATAAGTGTACTCGAAGTTGATAGTGAACAGTGCGCTCAGGATGCGCCCATTGGCCCATTAGCTCAGCAGAGTCGAACGCGAAGGTCGCGGGCGATCCCCATTGCTAAAACCTGATAATGTTTACCAAAGTTTGTAAACTTAGGAATCGTCCAATGTCCATTTAGTAAGTACAAATTGTATGTTATGCATTGCAAATAGATGTGATTTACGATTGTTTCCTATTAGATAAGTGTACTCGAAGTTGATAGAGAACAGTGCGCTCAGGATGCGCCAATTGGCCCATTAGCTCAGCTGGTTAGAGCGTCGTGCTAATAACGCGAAGGTCGCGGGATTCGATCCCCCAAGGGCCAGGGTGTTGGTTTTGTGACAAAACAACCGAATGGGCTGATATTAGGGCGAAAGTGCTTCCGGCGGAATAGGCTTGGAAAAGGTATGTATTCCACAATAATTGAAACCGGGCGGTGATACTTCATCTGTATGTATTCTCTCAAGTGCATGCTCGTCCCTTTTGAGATGTGTCCTCCGATCTACTACCTGGGACAGAGGAATTGCAAAAACCTGATAATGTTTACCAAGGTTTATAAATTTAGGAATCGTCCAATGTCCATTTAGTGAGTAAAAATTGTATGTTATGCACTGCAAATAGATGTGATTTACGATTGTTTCCCATTATATAAGTGTACTCGAAGTTGATAGAGAACAGTGCGCTCAGGATGCGCCAATTGGCCCATTAGCTCAGCTGGTTAGAGCGTCGTGCTAATAACGCGAAGGTCGCGGGTTCGATCCCCCCATTGGCCAGGTGTTGTTTTGTGACGAGTAACAACCGAATGGGCTGATATTAGGGCGAGAGTGCTTCCGGCGGAATAGGCTTGGGAAAGGTATGAATTCCACCATAATTGAAATCGGGCGGTGATATTTTATCTGTATGTATTCTCTCAAGTGCATGCTCGTCCCTTTTGAGATGTGTCCTCCGATCTACTACCTGGGACAGAGGAATTGCTAAAACCTGATAATGTTTACCAAGGTTTATAAATTTAGGAATCGTCCAATGTCCATTTAGTAAGTACAAATTGTATGTTATGCACTGCAAATAGATGTGATTTACGATTGTTTCCCATTAGATAAGTGTACTCGAAGTTGATAGAGAACAGTGCGCTCGAAGATGCGCCAATTGGCCCATTAGCTCAGCTGGTTAGAGCGTCGTGCTAATAACGCGAAGGTCGCGGGTTCGATCCCCCCATGGGCCAGGTGTTGTTTTGTGACGAGTAAGAACCGAATGGGCTGATATTAGGGCGAAAGTGGTTCCGCCCGGAATAGGCTTGGAAAAGGTATGGAATTCCACAATAATTGAAACCGGGCGGTGATATTTTATCTATATGTACTCTCTCAAGTGCATGCTCGTCCCTGTTGAGTTGTGTCCTCCTATCTACTACCTGGGACAGAGGAATTGCAAAACCTGATAATGTTTACCAAGGTTTTAAATTTAGGAATCGTCCAATGTCCATTTAGTAAGTACAAATTGTATGTTATGCACTGCAAATAGATGTGATTTACGATTGTTTCCCATTATATAAGTGTACTCGAAGTTGATAGAGAACAGTGCGCTCAGGATGCGCCAATTGGCCCATTAGCTCAGCTGGTTAGAGCGTCGTGCTAATAACGCGAAGGTCGCGGGTTCGATCCCCCATGGGCCAGGTGTTGTTTTGTGACGAGTAACAACCGAATGGGCTGATATTAGGGCGAGAGTGCTTCCGGCGGAATAGGCTTGGAAAAGGTATGAATTCCACCATAATTGAAACCGGGCGGTGATATTTTATCGTTATGTACTCTCTAAGTGCATCGTCCCTTTTGAGATGTGTCCTCGTCTACCACCTGGGACAGGAATTACAAAACCTGATAATGTTTACCAAGGTTTTTAAATTTAGGAATCGTTCAATGTCCATTTTAGTGGGTAAAAATTGTATGTTATGCACTGCAAATAGATGTGATTTACGATTGTTTCATTAGATAAGTGTACTCGAAGTTGATAGAGAACAGTGCGCTCAGGGCGCCAATTGGCCCATTAGCTCAGCTGGTTAGAGCGTCGTGCTAATAACGCGAAGGTCGCGGGTTCGATCCCCATGGGCCAGGTGTTGTTTTGTGACGAGTAACAAACTGAATGGGCTGATATTAGGGCGAAGTGGTTCCGCCCGAACAGGCATGAAAAGGTATGAATTCCACCATAATTGAAACCGCGGTGATATTTCATCTGTATGTATTCCTCAAGTGCATGCTCGCCTTTGAGATGTGTCCTCCGATCTACAGGTGTTGTTTTGTGACGAGTAACAACCGAATGGGCTGATATTAGGGCGAAAGTGGTTCCGCCCGGAACAGGCATGGAAAAGGTATGAATTCCACCATAAGTGAAACCGGGCGGTGATACTTCATCTGTATGTATTCTCTCAAGTGCATGCTCGTCCCTTTTGAGATGTGTCCTTCCATCTACTACCTGGGACAGAGGAATGGCTAAAACCTGATAATGTTTACCAAGGTTTTTAAATTTAGGAATCGTCCAATGTCCATTTAGTAAATACAAATTGTATGTTATGCATTGCAAATAGATGTGATTTACGATTGTTGTTTCATTAGATAAGTGTACTCGAAGTTGATAGAGAACAGTGCGCTCAGGATGCGCCAATTGGCCCATTAGCTCAGCTGGTTAGAGCGTCGTGCTAATAACGCGAAGGTCGCGGGTTCGATCCCCCCATGGGCCAGGTGTTGTTTTGTGACGAGTAACAACCGAATGGGCTGATATTAGGGCGAAAGTGGTTCCGCCCGGAACAGGCTTGGAAAAGGTATGAATTCCACCATAATTGAAACCGGGCGGTGATATTTTATCTGTATGTATTCTCTCAAGTGCATGCTCGTCCCTTTTGAGATGTGTCCTCCCACCTACTACCTGGGACAGAGGAATTGCAAAAACCTGATAATGTTTACCAAGGTTTATAAATTTAGGAATCGTTAAATATCCATTTAGTAAGTACAAATTGTATGTTATGCACTGCAAATAGATGTGATTTACGATTGTTTCCCATTAGATAAGTGTACTCGAAGTTGATAGAGAACAGTGCGCTCAGGATGCGCCAATTGGCCCATTAGCTCAGCTGGTTAGAGCGTCGTGCTAATAACGCGAAGGTCGCGGGTTCGATCCCCCCATGGGCCAGGTGTTGTTTTGTGACGAGTAACAACCGAATGGGCTGATATTAGGGCGAGAGTGCTTCCGGCGGAATAGGCTTGGAAAAGGTATGTATTCCACAATAATTGAAACCGGGCGGTGATACTTCATCTGTATGTATTCTCTCAAGTGCATGCTCGTCCCTTTTGAGATGTGTCCTCCGATCTACTACCTGGGACAGAGGAATGGCTAAAACCTGATATTGTTTACCAAGGTTTTTAAATGTAGGAATCGTTCAATGTCCATTTAGTGAGTAAAAATTGTATGTTATGCACTGCAAATAGATGTGATTTACGATTGGTTCCCATTAGATAAGTGTACTCGAGGTTGATAGAGAACAGTGCGCTCAGGATGCGCCCATTGGCCCATTAGCTCAGCTGGTTAGAGCGTCGTGCTAATAACGCGAAGGTCGCGGGTTCGATCCCCCCATGGGCCAGGTGTTGTTTTGTGACGAGTAAGAACCGAATGGGCTGATATTAGGTCGAGAGTGTTTCCGGCGGAATAGGCTTGGAAAAGGTATGTATTCCACAATAATTGAAACCGGGCGGTGATACTTCATCTGAATGTATTCTCTCAAGTGCATGCTCGTCCCTTTTTGGATGTGTCCTCCGATCTACTACCTGGGACAGAGGAATTGCAAAAACCTGATAATGTTTACCAAGGTTTATAAATTTAGGAATCGTCCAATGTCCATTTAGTGAGTAAAAATTTTATGTTATGCACTGCAAATAGATTTGATTTACGATTGTTTCCCATTAGATAAGTGTACTCGAAGTTGATAGTGAACAGTGCGCTCAGGATGCGCCAATTGGCCCATTAGCTCAGCTGGTTAGAGCGTCGTGCTAATAACGCGAAGGTCGCGGGTTCGATCCCCCCATGGGCCAGGTGTTGTTTTGTGACGAGTAACAACCGAATGGGCTGATATTAGGGCGAAAGTGGTTCCGGCGGAATAGGCTTGGAAAAGGTATGTATTCCACAATAATTGAAACCGGGCGGTGATATTTCATCTGTATGTACTCTCAAGTGCATGCTCGTCCTTTTGAGATGTGTCCTCCGATCTACTACCTGGGACAGAGGAATTGCTAAAACCTGATAATGTTTACCAAGGTTTATAAATTTAGGAATCGTTCAATGTCCATTTAGTGAGTAAAAATTGTATGTTATGCACTGCAAATAGATGTGATTTACGATTGTTTCCCATTAGATAAGTGTACTCGAAGTTGATAGAACAGTGCGCTCAGGATGCGCCCATTGGCCCATTAGCTCAGCTGGTTAGAGCGTCGTGCTAATAACGCGAAGGTCGCGGGTTCGATCCCCCCATGGGCCAGGTGTTGTTTTGTGACGAGTAACAACCGAATGGGCTGATATTAGGGCGAAAGTGGTTCCGCCCGGATTGGCTTGGCAAAGATATGAATTCCACCATAATTGAAACCGGGCGGTGATATTTTATCGTTATGTACTCTCTTAAGTGCATGCTCGTCCCTGTTGAGTTGTGTCCTCCTATCTACTACCTGGGACAGAGGAATTGCTAAAACCTGATAATGTTTACCAAGGTTTATAAATTTAGGAATCGTTAAATATCCATTTAGTAAGTACAAATTGTATGTTATGCACTGCAAATAGATGTGATTTACGATTGTTTCCCATTAGATAAGTGTACTCGAAGTTGATAGAGAACAGTGCGCTCAGGATGCGCCAATTGGCCCATTAGCTCAGCTGGTTAGAGCGTCGTGCTAATAACGCGAAGGTCGCGGGTTCGATCCCCCCATGGGCCAGGTATTGTTTTGTGACGATTAACAACCGAATGGGCTGATATTAGGGTGAAAGTGGTTCCGCCCGGAACAGGCTTGGAAAAGTTATGAATTCCACCATAATTGAAACCGGGCGGTGATACTTCATCTGTATGTATTCTCTCAAGTGCATGCTCGTCCCTTTTGAGATGTGTCCTCCGATCTACTACCTGGGACAGAGGAATGGCTAAAACCTGTTAATGTTTACCAAGGTTTTTAAATTTAGGAATCGTCCAATGTCCATTTAGTGAGTAAAAATTGTATGTTATGCACTGCAAATAGATGTGATTTACGATTGTTTCCCATTAGATTAGTGTACTCGAAGTTGATAGAGAACAGTGCGCTCAGAATGCGCCAATTGGCCCATTAGCTCAGCTGGTTAGAGCGTCGTGCTAATAACGCGAAGGTCGCGGGTTCGATCCCCCCAAGGGCCAGGTGTTGGTTTGTGACGAGTAAGAACCGAATGGGCTGATATTAGGGCGAGAGTGCTTCCGGCGGAATAGGCTTGGAAAAGGTATGTATTCCACAATAATTGAAACCGGGCGGTGATATTTTATCTCTATATACTCTCTGAAATGCATGCTCGTCCCTTTTGAGTTTTGTCCTCCAATCTACTACCTGGGACAGAGGAATTGCTAAAACCTGATAATGTTTACCAAGGTTTTTAAATTTAGGAATCGTTCAATGTCCATTTAGTAAGTACAAATTGTATGTTATGCACTGCAAATAGATGTGATTTACGATTGTTTCCCATTATATAAGTGTACTCGAAGTTGATAGAGAACAGTGCGCTGAGGATGCGCCAATTGGCCCATTAGCTCAGCTGGTTAGAGCGTCGTGCTAATAACGCGAAGGTCGCGGGTTCGATCCCCCCATGGGCCAGGTGTTGTTTTGTGACGAGTAACAACCGAATGGGCTGATATTAGGGCGAAAGTGGTTCCGGCGGAATAGGCTTGGAAAAGGTATGTATTCCACAATAATTGAAACCGGGCGGTGATACTTCATCTGTATGTATTCTCTCAAGTGCATGCTCGTCCCTTTTGAGTTTTGTCCTCCAATCTACTACCTGGGACAGAGGAATTGCTAAAACCTGATAATGTTTACCAAGGTTTTTAAATTTAGGAATCGTCCAATGTCCATTTAGTAAGTACAAATTGTATGTTATGCACTGCAAATAGATGTGATTTACGATTGTTTCCCATTATATAAGTGTACTCGAAGTTGATAGAGAACAGTGCGCTCAGGATGCGCCAATTGGCCCATTAGCTCAGCTGGTTAGAGCGTCGTGCTAATAACGCGAAGGTCGCGGGTTCGATCCCCCCATGGGCCAGGTGTTGTTTTGTGACGAGTAAGAACCGAATGGGCTGATATTAGGTCGAGAGTGTTTCCGGCGGAATAGGCTTGGAAAAGGTATGTATTCCACAATAATTGAAACGGGGCGGTGATATTTTATCTCTATATACTCTCTGAAATGCATGCTCGTCCCTTTTGAGTTTTGTCCTCCAATCTACTACCTGGGACAGAGGAATTGCTAAAACCTGATAATGTTTACCAAGGTTTATAAATTTAGGAATCGTTAAATATCCATTTAGTAAGTACAAATTGTATGTTATGCACTGCAAATAGATGTGATTTACGATTGTTTCCCATTATATAAGTGTACTCGAAGTTGATAGAGAACAGTGCCTCAGATGCGCCAACATTAGCTCAGCTGGTTAGAGCGTCGTGCTAATAACGCGAAGGTCGCGGGTCTGATCCCCATGGGCCAGGTGTTGTTTTGTGACGAGTAACAAACCGAATGGCTGATATT